>OX421842.1:25486321-26901321 GCA_949127995.1 Suillia variegata
AAAAACAATTGTTGTAGATAAAAAAAGAAGAAGCACTGCTTAGTAGCTTCTTTAAAGCGTGTGTTCGCTATGTGTCCGATGTGTGTATAGCGACTTTACCTGGAGCGTTGTGTTCGGTATGTGTATACTAGCTGTACTCAGAGCGTGTGTTCGCTTTGTGTTGTGTGTGTGTACAGCGACCTTACCTAGAGCGTGTGTTCGCTTTGTGTTAGGTGTGTACAGAGCGACAGACTGATGCTTTCGGTATTATATTGGGTTGTCGAAAAAGTCTTTTCGTATTTTACCATATGGTGTTGGAAAGGTGACATTCAAAGGTGGCTTCATTTAAGCAAAAAAAAAATTAAATTCAGAGAAGTTGAAAAAAAGTTACAGCTGTTCAAAAATGAGCGAAAATAATGAAAAAATTCTCTATATATTTTGAAATTTTTGTATAAAAGAAGGGAAGAATGCAACGCAAGCCACCAATGAAATTTGTGAAGTTTAGTATAAGTGGCGAGAAAACTAGTGGAACTCCACCAGTACAAGTAGCATAATTAATGCCGTTTTGTTACCACGATCTCCTGAAGGGGCGGGGAGGGATCAATGCTGGAACCATCCTGAATTGTTGAGGAATTTTAAAATGTTCATTAGTGGGTAGTCAGATAAGACTTTTAATGAGGTTGGAAAGGCGGAGTGGAGTGTACGAAGCCTGACTCTTGCTAACGCCGGACAGTCGCAGATGAAGTGACTCAGTGTCTCTGGTTCACTGGTGTTTTTGCAGCTACGACAGTGGACATTATAGGGGATTCCCAATCTGCGGGCATGTTCACCAATAGGCCAGTGTCCAGTGAAGATGTATGTGATCCGCGCGATGTCTCGACGCCTCAAGTTAATGAGTTCAAGGGATCTTGAAAGGTTGTAGTTCGGCCAAGTTTTTTTGGATACAACGCATCCTGCAGTGTTTTTCCATATAGACTTGGCTTTATTGAGAAAGAAATTGCAGATTTCAGATTTAACCTTGCCTATAGGTACCGGAACCGGAACAGCCAGATCCAGCACCGATGCAGAGCCCTTCCTGGCCAGGTCATCGGCCACTTCATTTCCTACTATGCTCCTATGTCCTGGAACCCAGATAAGGTTTATTCTATGTCTGTGACCGAGAAGATCTAGTTCATTCCTGCCTTGAAGAACTGATTTTGATGTAATAACATTAGAGGACAATGCTTTAATAGCTGCCTGACTGTCAGAGAATATGGCTATGTTCTTTTTACGAGTTAGTTTGCTACTAATAATGCTACAAGCTTCTAAGATAGCTATCAATTCAGCTTGAAACACACTGGCCTCATCAGGAAGTCTGAGAGATCTAGAGATACCAAGGTGTTTACAGAAAACACCTCCGCCAACTCCACATCTCTTCTTGGAGCCATCCGTAAAAATGGCAACGCCGAATTTGTCGATTGCACTATTGGATGACCATTTTTCTCTGGATGGAAATCTGTGAAAAAAGTTCTTGTTAAGAACTATTTTCGGTGAAATGTAGTCAGTCGTTACAAGTACTACCTCTTTAGGTAGTGTACCTAAAATTCGGCTGTGGCCGTATGTCCTAGCTTGCCAAGACCTTACTTCATTGAGTCTTGATGCAGTGCATGCGGCTACAAATTTGATGTGAAGATCAATGGGAAGAAGATGCACAAGTACATTTAGCGCATCTGAGGGACTGGATCTCAGAGCCCCAGTTATGCCAATGCATGCGGATCGTTGCACTCTTCCTAATTTTACTATATTATAATTTTTACTAAGCGCTGGCCACCAAACGTGAGCTCCGTAGGTTAGAATCGGTCGAACTACAGCCCTGTGCATCCAGAGTACCATCTTTGCCTGGAGACCCCAACGTTTGCCAAACATTTTATTGCACGTATAAAAAGTAATGCAGGCTTTTTTAACTAGCACGATAATATTATTTTTTCAATTTAGCTTTGTATCAAGAAGAACACCGAGATACTTGGCTTCAGTGGACAGAGTAAGTGTTTGTCCGTTTAGAACTGGTAAGTTGAATTGAGGTATCTTGGTTTTAGTGGTGAATAGTAGTAATTCTGTTTTCACTGGGTTCACTGATAAGCCGCACCTAGCGGCCCATGAGCTTAGTGTTCTCAGCGCACTGCCCATGATTTCACTAAGGACGGATGGAAACAGACCTGATACTAGGATCACAACGTCGTCGGCATACGCAACTGCTTTAATACCGGATTTTTCGAAAGATTTTAGCATATCATCCATAACAATCAACCACAGGAGTGGTGAGAGAACCCCTCCCTGGGGGGTACCTCTGTTGACTGATTTAGTGATACTTAGTCCAGTATACAATTCCCGCATCTACTTGATGCTCTATCAGAGAATTTTTAATGGCATCAGAGCTAACATTGTTAAAAGCACCTTCAATGTCCAGAAAGGCTCCTAAAGTATACTGCTTGGAGTTAATAGACCTCTCGATTACCCGGATTACCTCATGTAGTGCCGTATCCGTGGATCTACCTTTGAGGTAAGCATGCTGGGAATTCGAAAACCCTCCATCTGAGAGTGAAAGTCTAATATGATAGTCAATGATTCTTTCTAATGTTTTAAGTACGAAAGGGACAGGCTGATGGGTCTAAAGTCCTTCGCGGACTCATGTCCACGCCTACCAACCTTAGGAATAAAGACCACTCTAACGTTCCTCCAACTTGAGGGAATATAGCTGAGAGTGATACTTTGTTTGAAAAGTTGCTCCAGCCATGGGACCACTGTGTCTCTGAGGTTCCATAGCATGACCGGAAGTATACCATCCGGGCCTGGAGATTTAAAAGGAGAGAAACTCTTGATAGCCCATATAATACGTTCCTTAGTGATGAGAGAGTCAGCTAAAACAGAGAAATTGCCGCGCTGTGCATCTTCTGGAGTAGTTAGATTCATCTTATCATCACCGTTTGGAAAATGGGTATCCATAAGGGCAATCAATGATTCATTAGGAGATTCAGCCCAAGACCCGTCCATCTTTTTGATAAAGGATGGGCACGAGTGTTCTTTGGGCAGGATTTTACTAAGTCTGGCAGAGTCTTTAACAGTCTCGATAGATTCACAAAAATTTGACCAAGAGCTAGCCTTCGCCGATCTGATCGCCTTTTTGTAGGTTTTAAGACACTCTCTGTAGGAGTGCCAGGAATTTTGTATATACGCCTCGTTGAACTCCTTTCTGACAAGCGTCCTAAGGTCTGTCAAGTCATTGTTCCACCATGACGGGAATTTACTCTTACTGCGAGTGATAGGGCATGAGTTCATGAAAGCCGAACTAAAAGCTTTCTCGAATTTTCCTGCTCTATCATCTAGTTCAGAAGGGGATGAAGAAATGGGTGAATACCTGCCTAAAGAGGAGTTCACGGAATTGCGGAATTTTTCCCAGTTAATCCTTCTTGGATTCCTATAAATAGGTGGGGCATCAACTTTGAGATCAAGACTGAAAAGTATCCAGGCATGATTAGAAAAGGATCGCTGACTTGACACTCTCCAGCCTTCTACTTTGATCTCGGTATTGAGATTAGTAAGTGTGAAATCGAGAACTTCTTCCCATCCTGTGAAATCATCCGTACTCGGAAAGATAAAGGTGGGAGAATTTCCCCGGTTACATATATCTAAATAAGTTTGTGTAATAAAATCAAAAAGTGACTCACCTCTGTCATTTATTTCACTGCTACCCCAAAGCGTATGTCTGGCATTGGCGGCGCAACCTAAAATTAAGGTTTCATCCCTACACAGGTTTTGGCCAAGCCTACTCACTTCATCTGGTGGAGCAGGCAGGTCATGCGCCATGTGCGCAGATGCGACCACTAGTCTTTTACCGCCGTCTAGTTCGATCCTGACAACTGTCAGATCAGCGGAACTGGAACTGCTGCAAAGAAATGCTTTAATGTGTTTTTTTAATAATAATACAAGATCTAGGTTTACCTGCATCTTTCTTGTAGTATAGTAGATAGTTGCTATCCGTGAAACCCTTGATGCTGCTACTGTTCACCCAGGGCTCTTGGATAATGCCGATGTCTATGCCTCCCTCCCTGAGGAAGACAATCAGATTCTCTGTAGCACATTTCGAGTGCTGCAGATTAATCTGCACGGCATTCAGCATTTGGTTGTTGTGGCATTCTTGACGATGCTAAGCTCATCGAGAAGCTTACCCCAATCTCGTCCGGGTCGTCCGCACTGCCTTGGAATATTTTAAGCTTCGCATGCCTGACGCCAAACTTAAGTTTGTTGTCCAACCTTTCCAGCGGGGCAAGGCTTTCCCCGCTGATCGACAAAAGGAAGGACATGCTGAGTTTGTGAGGTTCCTCAGCTCGAATGACAAACCATTCATCCATCGGAACCTCTGGGTTGTGCAGTTTTAGGTACGCGATCAGCTTCGCGTTATCCATTTATTTGGGCAACCAGATACGAGCACGCGGTTGCCTTGGAATGTCCTTGACTGGAATGGCTTTGATGCTCAAATCCTTCCAGACATTGATGAGCTTGGCAATGCTTTTTTCAAGGAATTCCTTGGAAAACGGGTCCCCACATCTAATCACCCTACAGCCTCTGACTATCTCCAAGGAGTCGAAGTCAGGAAGAGGACCGGACCATCCTTGTAGCAGAGGACGTAATTCATAACGTCTTCAGCAAGTTTGGCCTCCAACTCACCCCAAATCTCATTGATGCGTCTGCCATTGCTGGTCTTACCATCAATCAGTGCCAGAAGAAGCGGATCCCTTGCAACTTCGCTGAATGGTTTGGATGTCCTTTTGGAGGAAGCCGAGTTAGACACCGCATTGGAGACCTTGGCCCTCTTGGAGTCTTGCGTAGATTCCTTGAGAGAAAGGTTCCTCTTCGACGCCGCTTTCGGCACCTCTAACGCTTTGATGGCCTGGTTCCTCTTGAACTCTTCGACCATCGCGGTACATTTCAATTTGTCCTCCTGATCTCGCTTATCAGAGATACCAGCGGCCTCATTCTTTGCAATCTTGCTAAGAATATAGAGAGCCTTCTGGTATCTTGATTTCGCAAGGGTACCGGAGGATTTCTTTGTTTTTGTTGATGTGGAAGGTTTCACGGTGCTAAGGCTGGCACCATTACTCCCTAAAGTTTTTACTGACGGTTTTTCCGAGTTACTATGGCTGGTACCAGGATTGCCGTCGTCAATTATGGTCTCCTGACTGGAGGCCAAAAGGGCGTCTTCAGACAGCATGTCTCAAGACTGGGGGGTTTTTTTTGGATACATCCGAGGCTGATTTTGAAGTATTCATTATAACTGTTTCGTACGATCGCTTCGCCGGGTCAAAGACCAAGCTCGGCGATCAAAATGGAGATTAGGGAAAGAAAAGTCCACCGCAGCAGAGCCCATTTACTACGGTAAGGCCAAAGCTACTATCTGAGGCGGTCTGGTATCGGATAGGCACCGTACAAATACAATCTGTTACCCCTGATTGCAAACACCAATGGGCACGGTAACGCGTCACACCCTGGTTAAGGGGGGGGGGGAAAGGTTAAGGGAGGTGAAATGAAAAAAACGGTTGAGGAAATATGGGAAGATGGAGGTCGCCGCTTCCGTTGGCCCGACCCGAAACATGACCGGACTCGGTTACCAGGAGGCACCACGTGGAGGTGGAAGCCGACTTGCATGCTCGATAGAGTTACGGAGAGCCGTCCTGTAAGCCCGTTATCCCCCACTATCAAACAAGCCATGCCACCCTGAAGTTTACGGAGACGATACTGTATCAGTTCGTGTAGCACAACAATGGTTCGCTTGCTTCCGTTCTGAAAATTTCGATGTGAAAGATGCACCTCGCTCTGGTCGACCTATCGTTGAAAAAGTCGACAAAATTATGGAAAAGATTGACCAGGACCATCACATAAGCAGCCATGACATCGCCAAGGAACTAAACATTCATTATCAAACGCTTTTGAACAATTTAAAAAAGGCTGGCTACAAAAAGAAGCTCGATGTTTGGGTACCACATGAATTGTCTGTGAAAAATTTAATGGACCGAATTAACATCTGTGATTCTTTGCTGAAATGAAATGAAATCGAACCATTTCTGAAGCGAATGGTAACAGGAGACGAAAAGTGGATCAAATACGACAATAATGTGCGAAAAAGATCATGGTGCAAGCGTGGTGAAGCTCAACAAATGGTCGCAAAGCCAGGATTGACGCCTTGGTTATGTTGAGTGTTTGGTGGGATTGAAAAGGAATCATCCACTATGAGCTGCTCCAGCCTGGTCGAACGATTGATTCTACACTATATTGTCAACAACTGATGATATTGAAGCAAGCAATCGAAAAAAAACGGCCCGAACTGATCAACAGAAAGGGCGTCGTCTTCCATCACGACAACGCTAGACCACACACATCTTTGATGACTCGGAAAAAATTGGGAGAGCTTGGCTGGGAAGTTTTGATGCATCCACCATATAGCCCTGACCTTGCACCATCGGACTACCATTTGTTTTGGTCAAACCACAAAAGTTTTTCACTGATGGAATAATGTCTCTAGCGAAAAAATGGCAAAAGGTGGTCGACCAAAATGGTACATATTTGGTTCAATAAAGTTAATTATAAATATAAAAAACAATGAGTTGAAATTTGATTAGAAATACGACAACCAATATATGTATGTTTGTAAAGTGCAAAGAGATCAAATGATCGATTTGCGAAAGCAAATAAACTTTTTTTGTTTTGTCTTTGAGCAAAGAAATATCAAAGCAAAAAAAAAAAACGGTTGATTTGGTGTAGGAGGGAAAACCGAAAAGAAGAGTTGAGTGTTCTTTTAACACGAGAAGTTCAACGACTTGGTGTTGTTGCGTTATTATGTTATTTTTTTTTATATTTATTTGATATGAAATTAAACGTACAAAAACGAAGTGAAAATGCAACATACCTTTTCAAATATAGATGCGCTGATAAACGTTGTTAAATGTTGGGTGAGAGTTTACTTGACCGGCGAACGCTCCAAAGTAAAAAAAAAATAATGCAGAAATGAGGATAATTGACTAAAAACACGATTGCAAACAAAAAAATTTCGCAGGTCGGATTCCGGGGGTGAGTTAGCCCCCCTCCAAGTTGAGAAATGAATGGGTTAAAACTCAAGAATTCTCCTGCGGATTATAACAAATGAGGGGTCAAATGATGATTTTTGTGATATCTTAACAATTGTTGAAGATATAAGCACTTTTCGAAAAATGTTGTGCATTTTTTGACTGAATGGGTTAATTTCTCGTAAAAAAGCCATATTATCACATAATTTAGATTCCATTAGATTATTATTATTTGGTATAAAAAAATCGCGCGATTTTTTGTACCAAATTTTCATTTCTTAAATTATTTTCTTATTAAACTTTTACTTATTTACTTAAAAATAAGTATTGGTACAAAAGCGCCGCATGCGAAAAATGTACCAAATTTTCAAAAAAAAATTGTTTTTTTAAATTTTTTTTTTTTTTGAAAGTAATGTGAGATTATTTTCGGGATTTCACTAAAAATGCTCTGACCCAGCTTCATTTTTTTTAATTTAGCCACATTGATAAAAGATAGGTATGACATATGATACATGAAATGAAAGGTAATTAATACAGCTATAATCGTTAAGTCAAAAAATGCACAACATTTTTCGAAAAGTGCCTATATCTTCAACAATTGTTAAGATATCACAAAAAGTGGTATAAGGGATAAAAGCCTACTTTAGTACCTTGTATTTGACACCTTTTTTGTTATAATCTACAGCAGCATTCTTGAGTTTTAATCCATTCATTTCTCAACTTTGAAGGGGCTGACTCGCCCCCGGAATCTGACCGGCGAAATTTTTTTTTGCAATCGTATTTTTAGCCAATTATACACATTTCTGCATTATTATTTTTTAATTTGGAACGTTCGCCGGTCAAGTAAACTTCAGCCAAATGTTGTGTCAAATTTTTGTCCAAAGACGATTTTCGTAAAATACAATTCCAAAATAGCAAATGCCCAACGACAATCTCCAAAAAATTCCAAAACTGCAAAATGGTGTTTTTCTTCTCTATTGCTGCGGAATCCGGTTCTAAGGACCAAATAAAAATCTCAAAAGCCCTGTGCTTGAGAGAAATTCTTCTAATAAGCTAAGACGGGGTTGATTCCGGGAGTTAAGCACATTGAAAATAAAAAAAACGGGGTTGTTTTTCATATCTAATTCCAAATTTATTGCTGGAGCACAAAAGATGCATACCGATGTTCTTGAAATCCATAAAACAAGTAAAAATAATAACAAATAATACTTCGAAAAAGCCGTAAGTAAACAAAAAAAAAACATGGAAATACCAACAACATTTCAAACGTAAAAACTAAATGTATGAAGGATGCCCAAGACGTTTGGCAACAACAATAACCATATGTGATTTAAATTGACTAGTACTATAATTAATAAGATTTTGTATCTTGTGTACTAGGATAGAAAAAAAACAAGTAAATAAATCTAAATCTAAATATCTTAAAAAAAAACATAAAAAAACTGATTTTTCACCGACAAAATATTCTAAGTACAAAAAAAAATTTGAATATACGCAACCCTATTTGCTTGCAGCACCAAAATCAAATAATGATACAAATTAAAACACAAGATAGAATTTAAAATAATAGTGATAAAATCCAATATACAATATCTCTATAACAAAAAAATGTCAAAATATAAATTGCCTGGTGGGTATATATGTTGGCTGCAACTGCAGACCGTCCGTCTGCTGGTGCTTTCAATTGCCCAGCTTCTTCTCTGGCTCCTATGCACTGCAATTTTTATTTTTATTGTTTTTAAATTTGTTTTTCACTTTTGCTGATACTTATTCGGTCTTTTCACTTGATTTGACAAAAAAAACGTAAACAGAAAAAAAGAAGATGACAAAAATATGAGAGCGGGGGTATTCAGAGACGAATAAGAAATTAAAGGCAGAGATAAAAACGAAAAAGAGCACTGTCCGAAAAAATGAGAGGCTTGAAAAATACAAATAAAAGAAAACGCGAAATAATTGTTGTGGAATGTTTTAAATAAAAACCAGCGGTTTCTTAAAAACCGCACTATGTCACAAAATATTATATGTAACGCAACTTATTTATTAAAAAAAAGACTGCTTTAAATTCCAAATAAAATTTCCAATTTTCTGTTTGATGACAATGGCGAACTTTTCTGCGCTTTCCAGCTCGAAGGACCAATAAAAAAATCGAATACTTTTGTGGAGGGAGCCTTTCAACACGAAGATGATCCAAACTAAGTAGTACAAAAACAGCTCAAAAATATTCCAAAAAAAGATAAAGAAAAACTCAAGATTTGTGTAGGCAGAAAATTTTTGTTGTTTTTATTTATATAAATATTATCAAAATATTAACAGCGTCCGTTAGCTTTGGTTCAGGTCCGTATCTAGGGGGTAGGGCGAAGGAGGCAACTGCCCCGGGCGCCACTTTGTAAGGGCGGCATGTGGAAGAAGCTATAGGGCAACATTTATTTTAAGAGAGTATTTTTTTGTTTTTTTTGTTTCTACATCTGCTTTCATGAAGAAAATGTACTGTACAATTATAGAAAATTATTTTTTAACTTTCAACAAAGTACAATTTAAAAAAAAAATGTATTTAAAAATATTTTTAAAGGGCGACAATATCCACTCTTGCCCCGGGCGCCAGAACACTCTTGCTCCGGGCGCCAGAATTTCTAGGTACGGCTCTGCTCTGGGGTTATAATATCGAGTGAGAAAACTGCAAATTTACATAAATGGTACCAACAACAACTTAGATAGTTTAATACAATGATGTCATTTAAAATTGAACAAGATGTACTAAATTTTGAGTTAAAAGAAGTTGGCTGAAACATTCTTAAAACTCGGAAAATTCCTAAGAGAGTGTTGTTGATAAGTGCATAATTTAAAATTAGAAGTTACAACATTGTGATGAGCTTACACATTCTTAGTACTCAAAGCTTGTTGTGTATTCGTTTTTCGTTCAGATAACTTTACTACATTTGGTCTCAAATCAGAAATAGTTTTAAGAGTTTGAAATTTATTGGTCAAAAAATTATTCAATTCGTTCCATTTGGGAAGCTCGAATTTTATGCTCCCATAAGTAGAGCGTGGCTTCAGGCAAACGCGTGCAGCATAAATAAATAAATATTGCATCCCAGTTTCCAACATCAATATTGTACAATTCTAACGTTCAGATGCAATTGTTTATGTCTCTCTGCATTTTTTTTAAAGCGCTTCCAGATTCTAATGAGGCCGCAGGTAAATCAAAAAGTATCTTTAATTGGGTGTTAACCAGAATTCGTTTATTTTCATATCGGTCCGAGAGGTTCTGCCAAGCTTGTGTAAAACCATCATTGGTCAATGGATACTTTTTAACGATATCTTTAGCTTCACCTCTTGTTTTTTGGTTTAAATGAAAGAGTTTCTCGACTGGCATAAGTCGACTATTGCATATATAAATAGCGGTGAACATATCGCGGAAAGATGGCCATTACGTATAGTCGCCGTAAAACACTTCCGTGTCGCACGGAGACAAACGAATATTATGGTCGGACATAGAATGCTACGTCAGGTGCCGCTATATTTTGATCGATAGGCCTTTGGACTGGATAAAATTGGGAGGTGGTACATTGAATAGGAGTGCCTCGAGTAGGGTACTCTTGGAGAGTGGGCCTATGATTAGGTGTCATTGCAACTGTACTATGTTGTATATCACTATTTTGATATGAGGAAACGTGAGTGGCGGCAGCTGCTGATGTCGAAGCAGAAATAAGAGGTGAGCCTCGAGAAGATGAACTATGCGTCGGATGCACAGTCAAATTATGTGCATATTCAACCATATGTGAAGCAGTGGCAACATATGCAGTATAACAATTTCGAAAAATTTATTTTAAATCGGTGACTTGATCAATATGTTCAACGTCTAGTGCTTTGACTTCTCTCAAAGCTGCCTCATATGCTACCTAGAGATTTATCCACATCGATTTAAGTTCCTCTCTTTGTACCTCAATAGAAAAGAAACTTAAATCTTTTGGATCGCTTTTATTAATTAAATAGTTCGCTTGTGAATTAAATAGTTCAATGGCGGCCATATTTAAATATTGATCAAGTAATTAAAAGGGAATGATTAAAAAAAAATAAAACAATACCGCAAAAATAAAATAAAAATGGTATATATCAAAGCAGCACAATAAAAAAGCAGGGGAATTTTATCTACTCGTAAAGAATATTTTCTTTGTTTCAATTTTAATGAAAACCGATTAAAAAAAAATTAATAACAACAAATTTCTTATTATGTCACTCTGGAAACGTCTTAATAATGCTGGAAATTTACTCTGTAATTTACTTAAGTAGGTGTCCCCTTAAAAAACAACCAACTTAGTATATACAATTTTTAATTTTGAAAGCTAAAATTTTTTAATTTAAACCATCCTAATGGTATTTAAATAAAACTTTAAGTATTTTGAATATTATAACTTAAATAATCCCTTATGGTTATTCACCGCGCACCTTTTTTTAAATTTAAATATTTAAAATCAATTGTCAATAATGAACCACCCTAATGGCAACTCAGGTTTGAAATGAAACAAATTTAAATCGAAGAACCCAAACCAAAAAAAAATTTAAATCTTTAAAAAAAATTTATTTATGTTAAAGGGATCACCCTAATTTATGTTAAATTTAGATCAGCAATAGGTAAATTTCCAGATGAAAAGTTTCAAAAGGTTAAATATTTCACCTTTTATTTTATTTTATAAATTTGTTAATTTTTTAAAACACTTACGGACCACTCTTATTAAAATTAAGAAGAGTAAAAATTCGCTATAAAAAAATAGAAAATAGAATGTGACAAAAATATTGTCGTTTTTTGTTATTGATTCACTTATTATAAATTAAAACACAGTGTTGTTAGTTCTTTTTAAGAAAACAATTGCTTATTGCTTCTGCGGTGTGATTTCCCTTTAAAATCACCTGCCTAAAAACTGATAGTTGGGGTGGGTGGTGGTGTTGCGTACTTTAGGTTTTTTTAACCGGGGAGCGTTGTATAAATGTCATTGGTGGGTCCCACCATTCGTAATTTATTTTCTTTGTTTTCTTTTTTGTTCCTGCAAGACCGCAGCCAGACACAAAACCGCTGTAGCAACTTGTATATTCTTCTTCTTTTTATTAATTTTTAATACGGTTTAAAAGATATACATTTTCCTTAAATGGCATGAAAAAACCAACATATTTCCATTTTAATTTTCAAATGACAATAAGAACAAGACCGAAGAATTTTTGAAACAGCTGTTTTCAAAATGACGCCAAAAGTAGGAACACCAAAATAGAATATGGCAACGAAATTTTATGACTAGCGCTGCCATATCATTTTTGTGCCAGTTTTCATGGCGTAATGGAAACACATTATGTGTAATATGGCACCTTGTCAAATAAATTCATTTCGAAATGGCATTAAAAATGACACAGTGGAAACCAGGTATAACGCACTTTAAATCACCTCATAAAATTAATTGAACGCACCTTTTATTTGAATAATTTGTTGAAGAGTTTGTTGAAAGTCTAAATTCAGAGGCTTCTCAAACTTCTGGTTTGGGATCTTGATATAAATTCGGCTCGAAGGACCAAATGTTTGCGCGTTAAGCCTTGTGCTTAAACCAAAAAGGGGGTTAATCTCTGTTTATATCTTTAAATAATTTTTATATTTTCAAAATATAAATTAAATGCTGAGTTGCAAAAACAGACAACAATTGCTATCATTGTGAGAACGAAGAAGCGATGTCGTTCCGACTAAATAATGCCAATGCAGCGCAGTATAGCACACAAGAGCGCAATATTGTTGCTGTCTTTAATTTGTTACATTTTAAACTTGTAAAAAATTAATATTAAAAAATAAAAATTAGTCCGTAATCGACCAACGAAGAGGCAACATCTTTTGTTGGATTTAAACCTTTTTGGTAATTTGTATTAAACATTTTGGTAACCCCGACATGTTCAGCGAAGCAGCCCAAAGAGTATGAGCTCCAGTAAACGCGCTAACTTAAGTTCAAATCCAAAAGCAGCGGAAAATCATCGAAGCTGTAACGAATTCAATAAGGCAAGTGCTCAGTGATACAACAGTTCATCCGCCCCACTACTATTCTATGCATGTCAAAAGCATAGGACGACACTGGCAGGCGGCACAGGACCTTCAGAAGGTCATATGGGAATCACTGGCTACAGTCGATGAAAGCGTCTATGATTTTGATGCAAACATTCAAATTGAAGAGGAAATAAACAATGACCCCTTATACGGATACAAGATTTAGCGCTGATGAGTCCACCTGCTGCAGGCATGAGCATGCAGCACAATAGTGAAATAATACCAATACTTAAATTGCCGCAGATAGAGTTGCCCAAATTTGATGGCAATTATCTAAAGTGGCGACAGTTTCATGAACTGTTCATGGAACTTATCAACAATCAACTGATTTCTACGTGTCAGAAGATGTGTTATCTACATTCAAGCCTAACTGGTGAAGCTGGAAATTTGATAAAACATCTTACCACTTCTGCATCAAACTACGACTAGATGTCTAGTGTTTACCACACTAGCAAAACTGATGTCGAAACCGGCAGCGACAAGCGAAAACGCCACCTCAATAAAGGCGCCCAGGAATGCATCCTCAGCCTACAAAACTTGGTAGTGAACACTGATAACTGGGATTCGATTTTAATATACACCCTGGTTCAGCTTCTAAAAAAGGCAATGCATGCTTCATGGGAACAATCACTTACAGAACCAAAAAAGTTACCTTCCTTTCTAAAATTTCTTAATTTCAGATTTCAATCTCTCGAAGCACTAGGACCAAAGGCAACAAAGGGCAACAAGGATCAAGTAAAAAATGATTCTTATCGAGCACTCAGCGCGGCCATGCCATCCAAATTGAATTGTACTGTATGCCATCACCAAATTTGCAATTAAATTGCATTCAGAAGGCGAGACTCTGCATCAAATGTCTCAAGGATGGGCACAAGGCAAGGGACTGCACATCAGGATCCTGCTATATGTGCAACAAAAAGCACAACACTCTTCTTCATCTCGATAATCGGCATTCTGCAGTGGCAAACAAGACGAAAACACAACAGATGTTATCAGTGCCACAACTCAATCAAATACCAGTATAGCTTGCTGCTCTACAACGCCAGTCAAGCACAGTATTTGTCACTGTAACTGACAAATGTGGAAAACAGATCCAGTGCCGAGCTCTCTTAGACAACGGTTCACAGGCAAATTTCATAACAAAATCACTGACAGGAAGACTGGGACTAGCACCGATATACTACTTGGAGATGGATCTTTTTACTCATCACTTTGCATTGGGCAAAATACATTAGGCAACACTGCAAAACACTCTGTTCGGGTGGATTATGGGAGGCGAATACAACGATCATATCGACAATCTGACCTGTGGAATTTGCATTGAAGACGATTCTCTTTCCAACACGATGGACAAATTCTAACAAATTGAGGCACTCTTGCGTTACTAACAGCAATGCAATTAGTAATTTAAAACCTTTTATCGACGAAAATGGTATCTTAAGAGTAGGAGGACGTTTAACTGCCTCTACATTGAGGTATGATGCAAAGCACCAAATACTTCTGCCGTATCGCAATCCAATTACAATACTATTTCTAACTGACCTGCTTAAAGACGATTTTCACGCTGGACCTCAAACTCTTATATCCATCGTAAAAAAACGATTTTGGTCAATCAAGGTAAAAATCCTTGCACTCTCATTCGTTAAAAATTGCGTGCAATGTGCCAGAGTCAAACCGAAGTTATTTTAATAACTGATGGGAAATTTACCAGAGGACCGAGTGGAGCCAGCTAGGCCATTTATCATATCTGGTGTTGATTTCTTCGGTCCAGTATGGACGCATTTTAAAATTCGAGTAAACAAGCAGTATTTTGCTTCTTCTCCACAAAGACCGTGCATCTCGAGCTGGTTACCGATCTATCTACTGAAGCCTTCATTGGGGCTCTAAAACGCGTCGATATTGTAAGAAATTATACTGCGACAACGCAACGAACTTTGCTGGAACCAAAAACTACCGTGAAGCGCTGCACAAAGTAATTCACTGCAAGAAGGCCATTGACAAAATCACCAACGAGTGCAACAAGAGGAGCATGGAGTTTTCCTTCATCCCACCACGTGCTTCACATTTTAGCGGACTTTGGGAAGGGGCAGTTAAATCAGCTAACATCTTCTACAACATACATTATCCGCTGCTTCTTTAACATATGAAGAAATGGAAACAGTGGTTATTCAAACAGAAAACTTCATGAACTCCGGACCTATTAAGCCAATAACAGATGATCCAACTGATCTACAAGCCTTGACTCCTGGACACCTATTAATAGGAGAACCATTGACATCAACAGTGGATCCAGCGGCAGGACCAAACACTGCCAATAATCTCAAAAGGTGGAAGCTGGTCACGCGATTAAGGGAGGATTTCTGGATCGTTATTAGTGGATGCAGGAATGTCATTATGCTAAACCAGGAATGATGGTGGTAATAAAAGGTGATAATCTACCACCTCTAAAATGGACTAAAGGACGCATTGAGAATGTTGTCCGTGGTCAAGATGGTCTAGTACGAGTCGCAGATGTTCGTACAGCAACCAACATCCTTTGCAGACCGGTACACAAGCTAGCGCCACTTCCAATTGAAAATGAAGCACCCAGTGAAGAACTTACTCCAATTGTCCCTTTACAAACATTCATCGATACACCAAAAAGCATTGAAAAAGTCCGTTCAGCTGTGTACCAACATGAAGGTTGGTCGAAATCGTTCAACGCCCGGGAGAATGTTTATATCTTTAGAAAAAATTTTATTTACAAAATTTTATTTGCAAAATCTAAATTAAATGCTGAGTTGCAAAATCATCCAACAATTGCTATCATTTTGAAAACGAAGAAGCAATGTCCTTCCGACTAAATAATGTCAATGCAGCGAATTATAGCACACACGAGTGCTGCTTGCGTCGCTGCTTGCGTTGCTGTCTTAAATTTGGTCACACAGATTTTAACGCGTCGCGATAAATTTAACTTTAATTTTAATTTAGCACGATTAAACTATTTCCAAAACAGGTGATGACAACAACAATGTTGCCAACCACTCAGTCGAAGATGGGGTGGGTTATTTTTGTTAGGATTAATTAAAGGACTTTTAAGTAATCTTAATCAAACTAAACTTGTGTTATAAAACTTTGATTAAAGTTGTATCACATAGTGGGACAAAATTATAAAAACACGAAATAAATTAAGTTTATTTAATATGAAAAAAAAAAATTAACGCGTTTAAAAAAAACCGAAACCAAAATAACATCAAAAAATATTATTTTAATGGACACTCGATTTGTCGAACTCGGCAACTGCCGAAGTTCTCGCACAAATATTGCCTTCTGGATTCCACCCGAATCCGATCAACAACAATATTATTACGCTATTGTGTCTCTTCAAATTATAGAGACAATGGCTTTAACTCGTCCTCAAAACTAGGACTGAGCTTGAGTGTAGAGAGGAAGGAAAATGAAAATAGGGAAAATTGGAAACAAAGAAAACTAAATAAAACAAAACTCGAAAATATAAACAAACTAAATAAAAACAAATTCATATTTTGCCAAACTAATAAGCCAACGGCGCGAGCAACAACAATAAAACAAATGGCACTACCGCCAAAGAAAAATACTCCCTTGGAGTGATAAGAACAAAAAATTGGGTTCGCCGACGATATTTCTCAAAAATTTCGTGACCACAAATCTTTTCTTTAACGCTGACCTCAAACCAAATCCAATGACTGCAAAAAAGAAAGTCGTCACACAAAAGCATAAAAAAAGAGCACTGCAGCACACAAATTAAACAAAATAGTCACTTTTAAATTAAAAAAACGTTGGTCACTAATAAAAATTTTAAATTATATTAAATTTCTTCCAATTTCAGAGCTTATTCAACGTGATCTGGTGGCGATACAGGCAGAAGTGCCTAGTGCCAGAGGGAGAAGAAAAATAGTCCTGGCATCCTTGTACCTCCCTGGCGACTCCGAGGAAGCGGTATCACGCGAGTTCCTGCAGCTCGTGGAATACTGCAAAACTCGCAACCTGCAATGGGTCGTGTGCTGTGACGCAAATGAGCATCACACGGTATGGGGAAGCACGGATGTAAATACACATGGTGAGTCTCTTCTTGATTTTATTACAACTAACAATATTGTAGTAGTTAATAGAGGAATTAAGCCAACTTTTATAAATGCGATAACGGGGGAGGTATTAGATCTTACTCTTTCAAGTGCTTTTATATCAAATAACATACAAAATTGGAAGGTTTTGGATGAAGTCTCCTTGTCAGATCATCGATACATTAGCTTTGATCAGAAAGGGGAAGTTAAAGACACCTTTAAAATTAGAAAGACACAATGGTCACTTTACAACTTCTACCAAGTCAAAACATAGGTCACCTAAGGGGAAAAATAATTAACTCTCAGGAACTAAATCTGGAAGTTAACAACTTAGAAAATTTAATAATAGACGCTTTTGAAAACAGTTGCAAACTGGTTGTGAAGAAACGTTCTAGAAACATCCCATGGTGGAGTGGGCAATTAAACGAGCTGCGCAAGAAAGCCCGTCAGTTATTTAATAGAGCCAAGTCTAATGGCGATTGGGCATCCTACAAGATTGCTATAACGGCCTATAATAATGAACTGAGAAGATCTAAAAGAGAATCCTGGAGGAAGCACTGTGAGGAGATTGAATCACTCCCAGCAGCTACAAGACTGCAGAAATCACTCAATAAAGATCAATTGAATGGCATTTCTACACTTAAAAAGGCAAACGGAAATTTTACAGAAAGCCTAGATGAAACGGGACAGCTACTGCTGGACACTCACTTTAAAGTCTGTGTCACCTGTGTAGAGGACAGTGGAAACATCGAGGGCACTCGGTCCTTGATGCCCACACGTAGGGAACTCTCACTGGGTCGTAAGATCTTTACCGTCAACAAAACTAAATGGGATATCTTCACCTTTACCCCATTTAAATCTCCAGGTGTCGATAACATACAACCGTGCCTACTTCGGCAAGGAGTTGATATATTGGCACCGACGTTAACCAACATTTTTAGGATAAGCTTAGAATTAAGCATGGTTCCTAAACGTTGGACTAAGGCTAGGGTAGCTTATATACCGAAAGCAGGAAAAGGGCGGATCACACTCCAAAAGCTTTTCGGCCCATTAGCCTAACGTCATTCATGCTTAAAGCTATTGAAAAAAAACTGGATCAATATATCAGAGAAGTCTATCTGGAAGATATACCTCTCCATATTGAACAATATGCTTACCGATCAGGCAAATCGACTGAGACTGCAATACATAGCCTAACGAGTAAAATCGAAAAGGCTTTGGAGAGTAAGGAAATTGCTCTCTGTACATCTATTAACATTACAGCGGCCTTTGACAATGCTACTTTCAGATCTATTGAGGAAGGGATGGCCAGGAAAGGAATACACGGACTGGTTATATCTTGGATTCTCAATATGCTAGAAAACAGGGCAATAATTTGTGAGTTAAGGGCAGAGAGGTTAACTGTCAAGTCAACTAAAGGCTGCCCCCAAGGAGGCGTCTTGTCGCCACTCCTCTGGCTAATGGTCATTGACGAGCTTATACAGGGTGGCGCAACAGAAATCACCCTATTGGAAGATGCTCTCATTTTTGCAAATGGCCGCCAATGTCAAATCTGTTTTGACATTTGTGGACTAGACAGATACAGAATACAAGTGAATAAGCCATGGAGCGATACACTCCCCAAGAACGCGGAATAATTGTGTCTATTTTTTTGCGTAACAATTCGTCTGTGGTGTTGGCAAAAATCATAATGAGCGATGAGGCTCATTTTCACCTCAGCGGGTACGTGAACAAGCAAAATGTTGGCTTCTGGGGAACCGAAAATCCGCGAGTGATGCACGAGAAAACATTACACCCGCTCAAAGTGACTGCGTGGTGCGCTTTAACGCTGGAGGAGTCATCGGGCCGAACGCCGCGGGTCAAACGACAACAGTGGACGGTGCGCGCTATAGGGCAATGTTGACCGAGTTTTTTCTGCCCGAACTGGACGAATTAGGACTGGTGGACATGTGGTTCCAACAGGACGGAGCAACAGCACATACTGCACGAGCCACAACCGACATTCTGAAGGCCGGATGACTTATCTTGCGCCACCTTGTACAAACTCTTGATGACCAAGGTTTCGAAGTTCAGGGCTTTGCTGATGATTTGGTAATCATGGTTAGAGGCAAGTTTGACTCCACCATAACCGACCGCATGCAACTAGCTCTTGACATTACGCAGAATTGGTGTCAGGAGAAAGGACTTTCGATTAACCCTACTAACAAACTAACGTGGTACCCTTCACCAGAAGAAGGAAACTAAATCTAGGAACCTTAAGGTTAGGGGCCACGGACCTCAAACTTTCCGGGGCAATGAAATATCTAGGAGTAATCCTAGACAAAACTCTAACTTGGAAAAACCACTTACAATACGTAACAAATAAAGCCTTAAGAGAAAGCTTTGCTTGCCAAAGGCTGTATGGTAAAAAATGGGGACTACGACCAAAATTGTTGGCGTGTTATTACAAAAATATTACCTATGGTTACCTATGCATCTTTAGTATGGTGACCAAAGGTAGATCAGACTAAGGCTCAGATGACTCTTAACAAGATTCATCGAATAGCCTATTTGAGTGTTACGGGAGCAATGAGAACGTGCTCCACAACAGCCTTGGGAATAATCACTGGACTTACTCCTCTGCACATCACAGTGAAGATGACGGCAGCCAGCGCGGCCATAAGGCTACCTAATCTAATTCATCTTACGGGAGGCAAACAAACGGGTCACGCAAAGATTCTGGACATCTTTCGGAATTTTCCGTGTCTTTTGGTCTCCGATAGGATGAACAGAAAACTTTCGTTTTTCAGGCACTTTAAAGTGGTTATCAGTGACCGCTCAGCGTGGAGAAATTACTTAAAAACTTATCACTCCAATCAAAATTGGTATGGGATTGTCTTAAACTTCTCAACATTCTAGCAGAAAGGAACTCGGTAACTTTGATATGGGTGCCGGGACATGAAGGGCATGAGGGCAATGAAATAGCGGACTCTCGCAAAGAAAGGTGCAGAAACTCCGTTTATAGGTCCGGAACCAAATGTGGAGTAAACAATAGTGTTTCGTCAAAATGCCAACTTTATAAATTAAGTTGAATTTGAGTGTTGGTTAGACATTTTAAATTCTTATATTGAAAAAGCTATGAATTCTCAATCCGAGATTGAATTTTTAGACCGTAGCGATGTTATCCGAGAGGAATTAGAGGAAATCTGCAATAGTGCTAAATCTTTAATAATGACTGCATTAAGTTAACAAAGAAAGTCTAGCAGTAATGATGTCACTTTAGGCAGCTCTTTTATACAGCAACATCATTCTAGACTCCCTCGTATGCCTCTTCCAAAATTTAGTGGAAAATACTCTGAATATAAAAATTTCATGAGTTTATTTGAAAATTTAGTTCATAATGACGTCACAATTCCAGATAAAGAAAAATTCAATCATTTAATTTTTTGTTTATCTGATAAAGCGCTTCGAACAGTTAAGTCATTTCAAATTTCAGAAGACAATTATTTAAGCTGGCTAGCTTAAAAAAGTGTACGACAACAGCTGTTTAATATTTTTTTATAAAATTTTTACACTTTTTGAAAAGCCTGAAATTAATAAGCCGTCTGCGTCGGCTTTGCGCTCAATGATTGACACTGTTTCTGACGTGTACGATTCTCTTTTGTCCCTAGGTGATGAAAAGGCCATTACAAAGGCAATTATAATTCATTTGGTCATGTCAAAAGTTGATTCAGTGACGAGGTCGAAGTGGGAAGAACAGCTGGACTATGCTAAGCTTCCACTTTGGAGCGAATGCGAAATAGCTCTTAATAAACGTTTTCAGCACATTTCCGCTGAAGAAGCTTCAAGTTCAAAGCAAACGTTAAACCAAAAATTTTAAAGCAAAAGTTCTCCCAAAAGAACAAATCCGCCTTTTCGTGTGTTGCTAAACCACAACTGCAGCCCCAAAAGAATTCAAAGTGTGAATTTTGCAATTCAATTGATCACTGGTTAATGAAAGATTATCATTTGTAAAGGGTGTTCCGTTGTGCATTAATTGCCTTCGAAGAGGTCATATCGTGTCAAGGTGCAAATCTATTCGTTGTTGTGTGTGTAATCGTTCACATCATAGTCTGCTGCATCATATGACCAACCTTCGACTTCTCATGCCGCGCAAGCCTCAGTTTCTAATAACCAAGCTTCTACTTTTCATGCCATGCGCGGTTCAGTATCAACTGATAAAGTTATTCTTGCTACAGCTGTTCTGCAAATAAGGAGTAATTCCGGTGAATACTTTTTGGCTCACACTTTACTTGATTCTGGGTCTCAAATAAATTTTATCACTGAGGAACTCGCTCAGAGATTGCGGCTTTGTAAAGAAGATAAAAGTATTAATTTACTTGACATTGGTTAAGGCTAAATTAAATGTGTTTTTAAAATCACGTCTAAATAATTATGAATTTTCTGCAGATTTTTGGGTAATGCGATCTATCTCAGCCTATCAGCCAGATCACACTGTAAATACTAGCGGTTGAAATATTCCTTCTAATATTGAATTGGCCCATACTTTAATAAACCTCAGAAGATAGTTTTGCTATTGGGTGCTGAAAAATTCTTTGAGTTGCTTTCAGTCGGTCAAATAAGACAAAGCCCAAATTTTCCAACACTCCAAAAAACACTTCTCGGTTGGATTGTGTCTTGAAAATACACTCAAAAACTAAATCTTCATTCTTAAACTTGTAATATAACTTGCCAATCCGAAGAATTTGCTTCAATCAACGCAACCGTTAAATAATTTTGGACGTTAGACGACATTCCAAGCAATAAGATATATTTAACACATGAACAAATGTGTGAAGATCATTTTGTCAAAAACACTAAACTCTTACCTTCAGGTCGTATTGAAGTTAAACTTCCTTTCAAATCCGATCCCACATCTCTTGGGTTTTCATATGAAATTGTTAAAAGACGTTTTCTTTCACTGGAGAGAAAACTGATAAAAAATCCATAGTTAAAGGAAATGTATATGGATTTTATGAAAGAGTATATATCGTTGGGTGGCATGGCTTGTTTGATAGTGGGATATAACGGGCTTACAGGACGGCTCTCCGTAACTCTATCGGGCATGCAAGTCGACTTCCACCTAAACGTGGTGCCTCCTGGTAACCGAGTCCGGTCATGTTTCGGGTCGGGCCAACGGAAGCAGCGACCTCCATTTTCCCATATTTCCTCAACCCATTTTTCATTTCACCTCCCTTAACCTCTTCCCCCCACCCCCTAAACCAGGGTGTGACGTGTTACCGTGCCCATTGGTGTTTGCAATCAGGGGTAACAGATTATATTTGTACGGTGCCTATCCGATACCAGGCTGGTTCGGATAGAAGCTGTGGCCTTACCGTAGTAAATGGGCTCTGCTGCGGTGGACTTTTCTTTCCCAGCATGCTTACCTCAAAGGTAGATCCACGGATACGGCACTACATGAGGTAATCCGGGTAATCGAGAGGTCTATTAACTCCAAGCAGTATACTTTAGGAGCCTTTCTGGACATTGAAGGTGCTTTTAACAATGTTAGCTCTGATGCCATTAAAAATTCTCTGATAGAGCATCAAGTAGATGCGGGAATTGTATACTGGACTAAGTATCACTAAATCAGTCAACAGAGGTACCCCCCAGGGAGGGGTTCTCTCACCACTCCTGTGGTTGATTGTTATGGATGATATGCTAAAATCTTTCGAAAAATCCGGTATTAAAGCAGTTGCGTATGCCGACGACGTTAGTGAGAACACTAAGCTCATGGGCCGCTAGGTGCGGCTTATCAGTGAACCCAGTGAAAACAGAATTACTACTATTCACCACTAAAACCAAGATACCTCAATTCAACTTACCAGTTCTAAACGGACAAACACTTACTCTCTCCACTGAAGCCAAGTATCTCGGTGTTCTTCTTGATACAAAGCTAAATTGGAAAAATAATATTATACTGCGAGTTAAAAAAGCCTGCATTGCATTTTATACGTGCAATAAAATGTTTGGCAAACGTTGCGGTATCCAGCCAAAAATGGTACTCACCTACGGACAGGGCTTACAAACGACTCACTCGAACTCTCAACTCAACAAGTATATTGGGCTAGCTCACATGAGAGTTAGTTTACAGGTTGAGTTGAGCGATCGAGTTGAATGTGAGCTATTAACAACCCTGCCTACGGAGCTCACGATTGGTGGCAGCGCTCAGTAAAAATTATAATAAAATTAGGAAGAGTTCAACTATTTGCGTGCTGACAAATAATACACTGTTGCCGTGACGGCAGTTTCTGATCAACTCAATTGGCTTCAGAATTGAAGCCCTTTATTTATACTTAAAAAACACACGACGCTAACAAACTAGCGTCGTGGGATATCTTAAAACTAAATCTCGGCGTAAACACTAAATCTACGCCGCACATAACTTAACACATAAACTGCATTACGTGACACTTGTTCCCGTCATGCACTCCTACTATAACAGAAACTGAACCTAGCGATCGCTAACCTTATCTATTCTAAATATAGAAAAGGGACTTGCACTTCAAAGGCATGATCGTACATACTAATGCACATGCACATGCACTATGACATTATCGTTAATTTATGCTCCCACTAATTTCGTGGGAACATTAAATATTATTACACTGTTTTCGTGTATTCATAAAATGTTCTTTATTTATATTTACTTATCGCTGTTCACCAAATGTGACCAACGCAAAACCAATCGCTAGATTTGTTTCTGTATACTTCAACATTCTGCCCGCGTTGGAAAATTAAATTTTTCAATATTATGCGGTTTTTTTTTTTTTTTATATATTTTATATAAACTAAAAGGAAAATTGACCACTTTTATTTTCAATAAATGACATAATTATTATTTTACTTGTGCAGGCATTTTTACTACTTTATCTATTTGTTTTCTTTTATGTTTGACAATTTTTTATTTTATGTTGTTAATTTAACATATATTTAAAATATTAATTCTCTTACATTTACAATTTTAATTTTTTTTTAATATTTTTCTCAAAATTTGTAAATCTTGTTATTTCATTAAATTTTCATTTATAATGTGAAATGCAATTGTATTTTTTAATAATTTTTTTTTTTTTTACAACAATTGACTTGCTACATACATGTTATTGCAGGTATTTCTTCCCGCGTTGAAAGATCATATGCTTTTAAACTCTAAATTAATATTATTATCTTTTAATATATTTTAATTTTTTTTTTTTTTAATTTTTCGAGACAAAATAAATTTACATTTCTTATTCTGCAATTATTTTCTTATTATACTCCTATTTGTGGCATAGCAAGATTGATAGGCAAGAAACGTGTTGAATGCTGCTTGATCTTTTTAACTGTCCAGAAAATTCCACAAATGATGAAGACAATGATGATCCACGTTGTAAAATTCATGCCATAATGAGTTGCATGATGAATGTCGAAATCAAGCGGAAACCCAAAAATATGTAATTGTGAATTGGGAATATCGTCGATCTTGATTGTTGTCGAAATTTCTTGTAATACGATGGGATGGAACTTTGGTAGTTGTAGCGTCAAGTTGACCATTGGATTGAAGTATGTCACATTCTCAGAAACTTTGTCGAATGCAACCAGCGTAACTTCTGATGATTCGAGATGACAACCAGATTCCATACGCAGGATGCCTTGACCCTTTATACGACGCCATGTTTTCTGCCCGTTGCAATAAATGTCGATTAATTCGTCCTCAAAAGTGGAAAACAACCATGTGTTTGCTGCGTGAAGTTGAATCCACTTTGCTGACTTTGACTGCTGAACTTTGATGACGCATTCTCCCGACACCTTCTTCTTCTTCAAAAGTAGCTCTAGTTCGCAAATTTTGTTATCGCCAATCTTGTAGATAGGATGAGTTTGAGGACATAACCAAATTGCATTTAACTTCTTGCATTTTAGAAAGTTGACCTCATCGATATTGTAGTACTTTGTCAATGATGAACTCAATAGCAAATGTTGAAACGATGACTGAATACTGACGAAACGATCATTATGTACTGTTGGGTAAGGATATACTTGGTAAATAGTAAATACGTCCTTGTGAATTAAGGGTATATTTAATTCAAACAAAATATATTGCTCCGTTGTTCTAGTCGTGATTTCAGTCGCCATCAGGACTTCTTGCGCATTTCGATCAGGAAGTTGCAATTCTTTAGGTAACTTCATTGCAATCCTTGCCAAATGCTCTTAAAACTGCTCGACGGATATAATATGCTGATGAGCTGCATTATTGTAAACTCGTAGAATGCTGTCTTTGATGTCTGCTTGAAATATTTCGAAGTTGTCTATTACAAGTACCGTGTATAACAACACCGTGTTGGCTAGTGCACGCACCTCAGTTGTGTTGACTGCTGATGCCAATTTTTGTAAATTGAACTTGATTTTACCCAGTTGACTCTCCAAAATATTGCGTTCTTTTTTGATGACTTGAGCCGTCACATCTTGAATTGATGACAAATTTTTAAGCCCTTCTAACATTTGCATGCTAATACTGCTGCTTTGGATTACTCGATCTTCTAACTGCAGCGCATGTTCCTCGTCCATCACCCCAAAAAGCGCATGCTGAATTGACCCGATGAAACTTAACGGCGCTCTCTTCGTTCGTTTGGATTCAGTATGTTTATTCGAAGTAATAAATTCATTATTGATTCGAATTATATTCATTCTGTTAATAAGTTGCTGCTCCATTTCTTCGCAGGGATACGTCGCAGGACACCCGCTTAATGTCAAATACAATCGTGCATTTTTAATCACCTTTTCGACTCTGTCTAAGCGATCCCAATACGCTGACATGTTGACATAAACTACCAACGACCATGATGATTTTTGCAGCCCCACCAATCCTTGCTCCTCGAAGAATAAGCCAGAATGGTCCCTAAAGTTTTCTATACTTATACTATGAATTACTTTTGGCATAATTAATAACAAACTTAATATAGATACTAAAAAATTTTTGTTTTTGATTTGGTTCGATTTTGTACTTTTTGCAATTTTACAAGTATTTGAATAATTTTTAATTAATTTTTTATTGACCACTTTTATTTTCAATAAATGACATAATTATTATTTTACTTGTGCAGGCATTTTTACTACTTTATCTATTTGTTTTCTTTTATGTTTGACAATTTTTTATTTTATGTTGTTAATTTAACATATATTTAAAATATTAATTCTCTTACATTTACAATTTTAATTTTTTTTTAATATTTTTCTCAAAATTTGTAAATCTTGTTATTTCATTAAATTTTCATTTATAATGTGAAATGCAATTGTATTTTTTAATAATTTTTTTTTTTTTTACAACAATTGACTTGCTACATACATGTTATTGCAGGTATTTCTTCCCGCGTTGAAAGATCATATGCTTTTAAACTCTAAATTAATATTATTATCTTTTAATATATTTTAATTTTTTTTTTTTTTAATTTTTCGAGACAAAATAAATTTACATTTCTTATTCTGCAATTATTTTCTTATTATACTCCTATTTGTGGCATAGCAAGATTGATAGGCAAGAAACGTGTTGAATGCTGCTTGATCTTTTTAACTGTCCAGAAAATTCCACAAATGATGAAGACAATGATGATCCACGTTGTAAAATTCATGCCATAATGAGTTGCATGATGAATGTCGAAATCAAGCGGAAACCCAAAAATATGTAATTGTGAATTGGGAATATCGTCGATCTTGATTGTTGTCGAAATTTCTTGTAATACGATGGGATGGAACTTTGGTAGTTGTAGCGTCAAGTTGACCATTGGATTGAAGTATGTCACATTCTCAGAAACTTTGTCGAATGCAACCAGCGTAACTTCTGATGATTCGAGATGACAACCAGATTCCATACGCAGGATGCCTTGACCCTTTATACGACGCCATGTTTTCTGCCCGTTGCAATAAATGTCGATTAATTCGTCCTCAAAAGTGGAAAACAACCATGTGTTTGCTGCGTGAAGTTGAATCCACTTTGCTGACTTTGACTGCTGAACTTTGATGACGCATTCTCCCGACACCTTCTTCTTCTTCAAAAGTAGCTCTAGTTCGCAAATTTTGTTATCGCCAATCTTGTAGATAGGATGAGTTTGAGGACATAACCAAATTGCATTTAACTTCTTGCATTTTAGAAAGTTGACCTCATCGATATTGTAGTACTTTGTCAATGATGAACTCAATAGCAAATGTTGAAACGATGACTGAATACTGACGAAACGATCATTATGTACTGTTGGGTAAGGATATACTTGGTAAATAGTAAATACGTCCTTGTGAATTAAGGGTATATTTAATTCAAACAAAATATATTGCTCCGTTGTTCTAGTCGTGATTTCAGTCGCCATCAGGACTTCTTGCGCATTTCGATCAGGAAGTTGCAATTCTTTAGGTAACTTCATTGCAATCCTTGCCAAATGCTCTTAAAACTGCTCGACGGATATAATATGCTGATGAGCTGCATTATTGTAAACTCGTAGAATGCTGTCTTTGATGTCTGCTTGAAATATTTCGAAGTTGTCTATTACAAGTACCGTGTATAACAACACCGTGTTGGCTAGTGCACGCACCTCAGTTGTGTTGACTGCTGATGCCAATTTTTGTAAATTGAACTTGATTTTACCCAGTTGACTCTCCAAAATATTGCGTTCTTTTTTGATGACTTGAGCCGTCACATCTTGAATTGATGACAAATTTTTAAGCCCTTCTAACATTTGCATGCTAATACTGCTGCTTTGGATTACTCGATCTTCTAACTGCAGCGCATGTTCCTCGTCCATCACCCCAAAAAGCGCATGCTGAATTGACCCGATGAAACTTAACGGCGCTCTCTTCGTTCGTTTGGATTCAGTATGTTTATTCGAAGTAATAAATTCATTATTGATTCGAATTATATTCATTCTGTTAATAAGTTGCTGCTCCATTTCTTCGCAGGGATACGTCGCAGGACACCCGCTTAATGTCAAATACAATCGTGCATTTTTAATCACCTTTTCGACTCTGTCTAAGCGATCCCAATACGCTGACATGTTGACATAAACTACCAACGACCATGATGATTTTTGCAGCCCCACCAATCCTTGCTCCTCGAAGAATAAGCCAGAATGGTCCCTAAAGTTTTCTATACTTATACTATGAATTACTTTTGGCATAATTAATAACAAACTTAATATAGATACTAAAAAATTTTTGTTTTTGATTTGGTTCGATTTTGTACTTTTTGCAATTTTACAAGTATTTGAATAATTTTTAATTAATTTTTTATTTATATCTTTTTGAACAATTTTATTAATAAAAAAATTTTCTGAATTTTGATTTTCTGTTTTAATTGTATCTGTAGGAAAAGGACAAACATTGTGAATCGCTCTTGTCGATACTCCACTGCTTGTTCTTACGTCTACCATTCTACATAGACCATCTTTTCCTAAAGTAGTTTTAATTACTCTCCCCCTTCTCCAATTCATTGGAGGGACATTATCTTCTTTCAAAAGAACGAGGGTTCCAGGTTCAATATTTTCGGACGGATTCTGCCATTTATATCTTTTTTGAAGCTCGGACAAATACTCTAATGACCAACGCTCCCAAAATATTTCCGAGTTTGATTGCACTGCTTTCCAGTGATCTCTCAACCCATGATAACTTTTATTATCATTAGAATCTACAAAGGTTGTAAATGGCTCCCCAATTAAAAAATGACCTGGCGTTAAAACTTGACAATCATTAGGATCATCTGACAATGGCGTTAAAGGTCTAGAGTTTAAAATAGCCTCGATTTGAGCCATTAATGAGCACATTTCTTCAAATGTCATTATCCCCTCATTAATCCTGAAAAAATGTTTTTTGACAGATTTAACGCAAGCCTCCCATAATCCACCCATATGTGGCGATCTTGCAGGTATATTTCTCCATTCAATTTGTCTTTGAACACAAAAACTGTCTACTTCCTGTAAGTGTTTCTTGTCCTTAAATAATTTATAAATCTCATTTAAACTATTTGCAGCACCTATAAAATTAGTACCATTATCGCTATAAATTTTTAAAGGACAACTACGCTTTCCTACAAATCTTTTCAAAGCTCCTATAAATGCTGCAGTGGACAAATCTGACACTACTTCCAAATGAACTGCTTTTGTTGCAAAACAAACAAAAACACACACAAAAGCTTTATCTATCTTTTTTCCTCTTACTTTATGATGTATTGCTATTGGACCTAAAAAGTCTATCCCAACATTTAAAAATGGTCTAGTCCTAATAACTCTATCTCTTGGCAAATTACCCATAAATTGGTGAATTGTTCTTGGATCTGCTTTGAAGCACCTATAACAACGATGTACTACCTTTTGAACAAGTTGTCTGCCTCGTAAAGGCCAAAAACTTTGCCTCATAATTGCCAATAATCCTTGTGGTCCAATATGCAAATGAATTCTATGCAAATGAGTGACTAACAAATACACCCATTCATCATTATATGGTAGCAAAATTGGATGTCTAGCCTCATAAGACAGATTCGAATTTTGTATTCTACCTCCTACCCGAATTATTCCATCAGTATCAAGAATTGGAGCTAGTGATTTAATTTTAGAAAAACCTGGTAAGCTTTTATTTGTTTCTAATAGCTTCTTTTCATTCGAGAAATTTTTGTTTTGTATTATTTTTACCATAGCTTTTATTTCAGCTTTATTATATTCTATTTTAGATTTTAGCTCTTTTCTCCGAATTCTATCAATAAATTCTAATATTTTTGCCACCACATTTTGCAAAAAAGCGAAATTGTTTTTATGGTGAATTTTCTCTAAAAATGGTTCCGATACTACAGTTAAAGAAATCGCATTAACATTTTTTATTTCCGGAATTTCTTTTGGACTTCTCAATACTTCTTCAACATGACTTTCTGACTTCAAAAATTCCGGACCATGAAACCACATTTCATTGTTAATCAAGTCTTTTGGATACAGACCTCGTGATACATAATCTGCTGGATTTTGTTTAGTATTGACATATTTCCAGCTTTTAATATTACTGTTTGTTTGTAAATAGCTAACCCTATTAGAAACAAAAATTTTTAACGTCGCTGGATCTAATTTTAGCCAGCATAACATAATCTGAGAATCCGAATAGTAAGTTATACTATTTAAATTTAATTTTAAGCTCTTCACTACCTTTTGTGTAAGTTCCACAAGTAACACCGCTGCACATAGCTCTAACCTAGGTAAAGTTTCAATTTTTGCTGGCGCTACTCTAGATTTTGACGCTATTATATTTACTTGAATATTTCCGTTTGAATTTACAGATTTTATGTAAACTACAGCTCCATAAGCTTGCATTGAAGCATCCGCAAACCCATGAAGTTCAAGTATTTTTGGATTTTCACAAATCATATGTCGCGAAATTTTTAATTCGTTCAAATACCCCATTTCTTCTCTTAACTGTTTCCATAAGAGTTCGATATCATTAGGCACTGCTTTATCCCAATCAATTTTTAATTTCCATAAACTTTTTAACAGCATTTTAGCTAAAATTACAACTGGGCTCAAAAAACCTAAGGGATCAAAAAGTTTAGCAATATCAGATAAAATATTTCTTTTAGTGGTTTTAGTATGAAATTTCCAATTTGATTTTATACATATTTGATCCGATGATGGAAACCAAGAAATTCCTAGAGCTTTAACATTTTCAAAACTATCTTTATTGAAATCTAATTGAATTTCACAATCTTCTCGTGGACAATTTTCTAACAATTCGGAATGATTTCCACACCATTTTCTCAAATTAAAACCATGATTCTTTAAAATTTCTGCAACTTGTTTTTGTAAAATTTTTAGCTTTTCCAAAGAATCACTGCCTGTTATCATATCATCCATATAGAAATCCGACTTTATGATTTCAGCAGCCTTCGGATAATTTTCTTCTGCAGCTTTCCCAGCCATTTGCAAGCACTTTACAGCCAAATATGGAGCAGACGCAGTTCCATATGTAACAGTCTTAAGCTTATAAGTTTGAAGCTCCTGTGATGAATTCCACCTCCAGTATATTAACTGATAATTTTGATGCTCTTTGTTAACCCAAATTTGCCTATACATTTTTTCAATATCCGCTGAAATGACATATTTATGTTTCCTAAATCTAACCAAAATATCAAACAGATCTTCCTGCAACTTTGGACCTGTATGTAAAACGTCATTTAATGACAAATTTGACGATGTCTTGCACGACGCATCAAAAACCACCCTTAATTTTGTCGTCGTACTTTCTGGACGTAACACATAGTGATGCGGTAAATAATAACCTTTTTTAATATTATCCACATTTTTTACTACCTCCATATGGTTTAAATCAATATACTTCTTCATGAAATCATGATATTGATCTTTAATTTCCATATTCTTCTCTAACCTTTTTTCAATGGCTAAGAATCTACGTTTTGCAGTTATTTCTGATCTGCCCAGCTCTTGTCTATTATTTTTAAAAAGTAGATTAACTTCAAATTTTCCATCACATTTTTTCTTATGTGTTTTTTGGAAAATTTCTTCACATTCCTTTTCGTCTTTTGTTAGAAATGCCGTTTGTGGTCCTTCTTCCACCTCCCAAAACATTCTCAATTGTTTATCCAAGCTTTCCTCTGAGAATGACACAACACCGCAATAAACCGATTTATTATGTATAACGGCTGGTCCACTCACAATCCACCCAAAGCTTGTATTTTGCAATACAATTGACTCTTCATCTAACCGAATTTTGCCGCTTTGCAAAATTTCATAAAATATTTCTGCTCCAATGAGCATATCAATACCACTTGGAACCGCAAATGTGGGATCAGCAAGTGATAAGTTGTAAGGCAAATTATTCACTATTACCTTCTGTGCAGGTACATCGGACATTATTTTCGACACAACCAAAACATCTAAATCAGTTTCATATGCTGATCGTTTTGACTGAATTTTAACATTTAAACGCTCATTTACATTAGAAGTTTTCTTCGTAATGCCTTCAATTGTAGCGTTCGTTTTATAACTCTTTAGTTTTAAAACATTTTGTAAAGCTTTAGTTATAAAATTAACTTGTGAGCCATTATCTAACAATGCTCTACAAGACACCCATTTCCCTTGATTATTTAAAACTTTAATCATTGCTGTAGACAACAAAATACACTTTTGGTCTTTGTCTGCAGCTTTTTTGTCATTACTTGCAACAGCACTTTTAACTTGCTGTTGCTCTTTTTCTCTATGCAAAAGAGAATGGTGGCTGTTATTGCATATTTTACAATTATAACCATTACACATTTTGTTCGAATGTCCACTTCTTAAACATTTTGTGCACAATTTGTTTAATAAAACTTTATTCCATTTTTCATTAATGGATAAATTTTTAAATTTTAAGCATTGATATGGAAAATGTATATTAACACATCCCATAAAACATTTTTCAATTGAGCTAATATTTCCTTTTTTCATAGGCTTAGCAAAATTACTTTTATTCACAACAAGCTTTTGGCTAGCCTCTAAGGCAAAATATTCTTGCTCTAAAAAGTTCAAAATTGAGCTAACTTTTGGAATCTCCTTTGAATCTTTTAATGAAGCTTCATACTTCATCCGAATATTGTCCTCCATTTTTCTTGCCAATATAAAACTTATAAAGGCTTGCAACAGATCCTCCGCTGATAAATCAGTTGCTTGGAGTGCTTGGAAGCTCTCCTGAATTGTGTCTTGAAACTTTTTAACACTACTTGAAGTTTCAACCACATTCGGTGCATCAATTAAATTTTTAAAATATACTGACGTAACAGCACGTTTATTTGTATATTTATCGTTCATTAACTTCCAAGCTATCGGATAATTAACGTCAGTCGACGGCAAATTTATAATTGTGGACGCAGCAGTCCCTTTTAATTTTGATTTTAAAATACACATTTTTTGTGTATTTGAAATATTTTTTGAATGAATCAATTGGGAAAACAATTCTTTAAATGAATTCCATTTTGTATAATCTCCGAAGAAATCAGGAATTTCTATTGTCGGCAGATTATAATAACGACTTCCTTCTTGTGATTTCGCACTTCTATCTTTATCAACTTTTGGAAGTTTGTTAAAATCATCCTTCAAATCATAATAACATCGGGTGAGTTTGTCTTCATCGAAAATCTCGATGTAACTCAAAAATGTACTTTGAGCCATACTTTTACTCTCCCTTACTGATTCTATGGTTTCCAAACCATCCTCAAAGGCTTCTATATTGGTTCGAAATTCCTGAAGCACATATTTAAATTTTCGAATTAAACCTGAATGTTCTATATTCGGTTTTGTTTCGAGCATCGAAGCGTCCATCGACTTAATCGACCCTTCTCGAGTGCTACTTCCAGCTTCTGCTGCACCCAAATTGCCCCACACCGAATAAATTAACGATTGCAGTAACACAAAATTTTTTCTGTGCGCTGATGCAACGTCTTTCTTCAAATATTCGTGTTTTTTCAAATCACCTGAAAGATTTTGGAGCTGTTTCTCGTTTTCTTCAAAGCGCGAAAACAGCTCACTCAATCTCTTCCTCCAAGTGAGGAGTTGATCTTTACTGACCATGCTAGCAGTCTCTGCTGCCTTGCTTACATCATGGTACATGACTGCTATCTCTTGACCGATAGCGTCTTGTTCCTTTATGATGTTGGCCATTTTATCAAAATTTAACTATTTTTACCAAAATTTAAAAAATACAAATAATGTTCACTTACCCAAACTTTTGTATTTTAATTATCTTTTGTATATAATATACAAAACAAAACACTCGCGCACAAAAAAAACTTTTTTTTTTTTTTTAATTGTTATTATTTTTTTTGTTTTTTTTTTATAAAATTTTTTTTTTTTGTTTTTTTTTATAAAATTTTTTTTTTTTAATACAAAGAACTCGCGCACATTTCACAAGGGTCACCAATGACAAATAATACACTGTTGCCGTGACGGCAGTTTCTGATCAACTCAATTGGCTTCAGAATTGAAGCCCTTTATTTATACTTAAAAAACACACGACGCTAACAAACTAGCGTCGTGGGATATCTTAAAACTAAATCTCGGCGTAAACACTAAATCTACGCCGCACATAACTTAACACATAAACTGCATTACGTGACACTTGTTCCCGTCATGCACTCCTACTATAACAGAAACTGAACCTAGCGATCGCTAACCTTATCTATTCTAAATATAGAAAAGGGACTTGCACTTCAAAGGCATGATCGTACATACTAATGCACATGCACATGCACTATGACATTATCGTTAATTTATGCTCCCACTAATTTCGTGGGAACATTAAATATTATTACACTGTTTTCGTGTATTCATAAAATGTTCTTTATTTATATTTACTTATCGCTGTTCACCAAATGTGACCAACGCAAAACCAATCGCTAGATTTGTTTCTGTATACTTCAACACGTGCATTAGAATAACTGGGGCTCTGACATCCAGTCCCTCAGATGCGCTAAATGTACTTATTCATCTTCTTCCCATTGGCCTTCACATCAAATTTGTAGCCGCATGTACTGCAGCAAGACTCCAAGAAGCAGGGTAATGGCAAGCTAGGACATACGGCCATAGCAGAATTTTAGGTACGCTACCTAAAGAGGTAGTACCTGTAACGACTGACTACATTTCACCGAAAATAGTTCTTAACAAGAACTTTTTACACAGATTTCCATCCAGAGAAGAATGGTCATCCAATAGTGTAATCGACAAATTCGGCGTTGCCATTTTTACGGATGGCTCCAAGAAAAGATATGGAGTTGGCGCAGGTGTTTTCTGTAAACACCTTGGTATCTCTAGATCTCTTAGACTTCCTGATGAGGCCAGTGTGTTTCAAGCTGAATTGATAGCTATCTTAGAAGCTTGTAGCATTATTAGTAGCAAACTAATTCGTAAAAAGAACATAACCATATTTTCTGACAGTCAAGCAGCTATTAAAGCATTATTCTCTAATGTTATAACATCAAAATTAGTTCTTCAAGGCAGGAATGATCTAGATCTTCTCGGTCACAGACATAGAATTAACCTTAACTGGGTTCCAGGACATAAGAGCATAGTAGTTAATGAAGTAGCCGATGATCTGGCCAGGAAGGGCTCTGCATCGGCTCTGGATCTGGCTGTTCCGGTTCCGGTACCTATAGGCAAAGTCAAATCTGAAATCTGCAATTTCTTTCTCAATAAAGCCAAGTCTATATGGAAAAACACCGCAGGATGCGTTGTATCCAAAAAAACTTGGCCGAACTACAACCTTTCACGATCCCTTCTACTCATTAACTTGAGGCGTCGAAACATCGCGCGGATCACATACATCTTCACTGGACACTGGCCTATTGGTGAACATGCCCGCAGATTGGGAATTCCCTATAATGTCCACTGTCGTAGCTGCAAAAACACCAGTGAACCAGAGACACTGAGTCACTTTATCTGCGACTGCCCGGCTTTAACAAGAGTCAGGCTTCGTACACTCCACTCCGCCTTTCCAACCTCATTAAAAGTCTTATCTGACTACCCACTAATGAACATTTTAAAATTCCTCAACAATTCAGGATGGTTCCAGCATTGATCCCTCCCCGCCCCTTCAGGAGATCGTGGTAACAAAACGGCATTAATTATGCTACTTGTACTGGTGGAGTTCCACTAGTTTTCTCACCATTTATACTACATATATCGTTGGGACATATGACAGCGAACGACACTGAAATTCCGAATTGCTCACACTATTTCATTCCACATCAATTCGTCTTAAGACCAGAAAGTACCAGCACAAAGTTGCGTGTAGTTTTCGATGCTTCAAGTCGTACGACGATGATCTTTTAACTGGCGCCGATTCTATTAAAACCTTAGCAAAAATAAAATCTGAAGTAGTACAAATATTGGAATCTGCTGATTTTCAATTAGCGAAATGGTTTTCGAACCAACAATTTCATGATTCAGACTCTACGAAAACTCTTGGAATTCGCTGGCAGCCTTTAGAAGATGTTTTTGCTTTCAATAATGAAAATTTCTATGATTTAAGAGCAACTAAACGAAATATATTATCAGTTTCTGCTCGTTTGTTTGATCCTCATGGTTTATTGTCGCCAATAATTATCAAAGCAAAGATGTTATTACAAGAACTTTGGATTGATAAATTAGATTAGGACGAATCGATTCCATTGCGCCTTGATACCAGTTGGCACAGCTTAACAAAATAAATATCCCACGTTTTGTGCCAATGCATTCTGAAGCAAAATGTCAAATTCATGGTTTTGCGGACGCTTCCAAAAGAGCATATGGATGCTGTATATATGTACGAAGCGAAACAGCAAATGGTATCAAGTTGACGCTATTGACAGCAAAGTCAAAGGTTTCACCTTTAAATATAATAAGACTTCCTAAACTAGAACTTTGCGCAGCGCATCTTCTTGCCAAGCTATGGACAAGAATTTCGGCAATGTTGAATCACAAAATTGAGCGAATTTATTTCTGGTCAGACTCACAAATTGTTTTAAATTAGCTCAAGTTACATCCATCAGTGATGTAAACATTTGTAACAAACAGGGTCTCTGAAATACAACAGTGGTCACAAGATGCTTCATGGCGACACGTTCCAACGAAAGAAAATCCTGCTGATATAGTTTCTAGGGGTTGTAGCGTTGATGAACTAAATAATTCCATTTGGTTTAATGGTCCAAAGTTCATCCTGAAAGATATCGCGGATTGGCCCGTAAATTCACATTTTACATTGTCGCCTGAAGATAAAAATGAAAGTAAACTAAAATCACGAACAGTTCTCGTAGCAGTGAATAAAACTCCGAGTAGTATTATAGGACTTGTCAACAAACTCTCGTCACATTTCATATTACTTCGCATTTTTGCATATATTTGGCAATTTATCAGAAGATGTAGAAATAAAAATGAAATTTTTTCGACCATTCCTACAGCAAAAGAGTTGAAATTTGCGTTGTTAAAACTTGTTGAAATAATTCAACATGAAGAATTTGATGAAGAAATTAAAAAAGTAAAGAAAAATACCGCATTTTTACCCCATTTACAAAAACTCAATCCATTTTTTTATGAGTTTACAAACGAAAATACCTCGATAACATTACTTCGAGTTGGCGGTCGTTTGTCTTATGCACCTCTTGCGTATGATGCAAAATTTCCGATATTATTATCGAATAATGTGTACCTACGGAATCTGCACATAAGAAATTACCATGCTGGGCCTAAAGCATTGCTTGACTTACTGAGGCACCAATTTCATTTATTCAATGCAACAGAAGCCTGCAGAAAAACCGTACGAAATTGTGTACATTGTTTCAAGTATAAGCCTAAATTAATGTCCCAGATCATGGGAAATTTGCCTGCTGACAGACTTAGAGCTTTGCGCCCATTTTTAATGTGGCGTAGATTTATTTGGTCCCGTATATACCTCTTTAAAAATTCGCGGTCGACCCCCAATAAAATCGTACATAGCCGTCTTTGTTTGTTTCACTTCCAAAGCTGTGCATATTGTATTGGTAACTGATCTCTCTTCCGACTGTTTTCTTTTTGCTCTTAAAAGGTTCATTTGACGCCGCGGGACGCCGAAGAAGCTCTACTGCGACAACACGAAGAACTTCGTAGGCGCAATGAGGAAATTGCAAGAATTTCGGCAGCAGTTTCTGAGCGAGAAGACCGCATTACAGCAGTACGCAGCAGAAACGGGCTTCCAGTTCGCCTTTATACCACCAAGGGCACCGCACTTCGGCGGACTGTGGGAAGCAGCGGTGAAGTCAGCGAAGTCGCTCCTGCAGCGAACCGTGGGGAACGTGTTGCTAACAGCGGAAGAGCTAAGCACCGTTCTCGTGGGAATCGAAGCGGTGCTCAATTCAAGGCCAATCACTCCAATGAGCAGCGATCCAAACGACGGGGAGGCGCTAACTCCGGCGCATTTGTTAATCGGCGGACCACTGACAGAACCGGCAGAACCAGTTCCGGACAAGATAATGGCTTGCTTAAAGAGATGGCAACTTGTCTCTTATCTCAAGCAAGAGTTCTGGCGGCTATGGTCGAGAGACTACCTGCTGAGTCTGCAGAGTCGCAACAATTGGCTTCAGGAATAGTCCAATCTCGCCGTGGGGCAACTCGTCGTGGTCCACGAAGACAACACGCCTCCACAGCAGTGGACAATCGGACGCATAACAGCGGTAGTAGAAGGGCAGGACGGAAAGGTCAAATTTGCAGACGTCGCAACTAGAGGAACAGTGCTAAGGCGACCAACTGTTAAGTTGGCAGTTTTGCCTTGTAGTCCTTCAACGCGGCCGGTGTTTCGTCAAAATGCCAACCTTATAAATTAAGTTTAAATTAAGATATAACTATTAATTTTGTTTGGGTATACATTTAAAATAAATTGCGCCAATTAAGGTTTTTTTATTAAAGTAACTGTTAATTTTAAGAAAATAAAACACTTATCGATAAATATTCTAAGCGAACGCACGGCCTTTTTTTATCGTTTCTCGTTACGGTTGTTTGGCAGAAAATATTTGAAGTTAACATTAAAAACTAAAAATACTTATTTAAACTAACATAAAACAATACAAAACATAGTTTAAAAAAAAAAATTAAAACACAACAATTAACAATAAAATTAAAAATATAAAAAAATTTTCCAAAATTTCAATTTGCAAAATTTTTTGCAAATTTTCAAATAGTTTCATAAATAACTTGATACAAGTATGGGAAAAACACAGTCTACTTAAGCATAGGAGAGCCCAAACAGGCATGCGGCAGTCGAGAAGACTCAATGACCCAGCACGTGTCAAGGTAGAAGCTATTCTCAACCTTAGCAGAAAAGATATAAAACTCTATAGTGAATTCTTAACAGGACACTGTAAACTTAATTACCATCTGAATAAAATAGGAGTGGTAGCAAACGATTCATGCCGACTCTGCCAAGAAGAGTAGGAAACGGCTGAACATGTTCTTTGCACTTGTCCAGCGGTGGCAAGACGCAGATTTGACTACTTACGCAACGGGATTCTAGTTAAAAGTGACCTAGTAAAAATTAAGCCCACAACAATTACGAGATTTATAAATAGTCTAAAATAGTGTTTGTAGGGCAACGAGGCCTCACAATAGATCCTTCAGGTCGCAGTGCATCTATAGCCTTTATTAATAATAATAATAATAATAATACAAATTTTTATCACATAAACTCGGTGTTCTCATTCGAACCAATTTGACCTGCCAAAAAATTCCCAAATTTACGAAAATTCCCAAAATGGGTATTTCTATGAAATTCTGGCAAAGTAAAGACCTCGCTCGCACCAAATCGAAAATTAATTTTGGAGGCAAATGTGCATGGTCGGCGTTTTTCTTAGCTCCACAAAAGGCATAAAATAAAGGACTTTTAATTAATCTTAATCAAACTAAACTTGTGCGATAAAACTTTAATTAAGGTTGTATCACATAGTGGGACAAAATTATAAAAACACGAAAAAAATTTAGTTTATTTAATATGAAAAAAAAAATTAACGCGATTAAAAAAAACCGAAAATAACAACAAAAAATATAATGTTAATGGACCCTCGAATTGTCGAACTCGGCAACTGCCGAAGTTCTCGCACAAATATTGCCTTCTGGATTCCACCCGAATCTTTTCAGCAGCAATATTATTACGCTATTGTGGCTCTTAAAATTATAGAGACAATGGCTTTAACTCGTCCTTAAAACTAGGACTGACTGTAGAGAGGAAGGAAAATGATAGGGAAAATTGGAAACAAAGAAAACTAAATAAAACAACACTCGAAAATATAAACAAACTAAATAAAAACATATACATATTTTGTCACATTAAAAAGCCAACACCGCCAAAGAAAAATACTCAATTGGAGTGATATGAACAAAAAATGGGGTCGCCGATGATATTTCTCAAAATTTTCGTGATCACAAATCTTTTTTTTAACGCTGACCTCATGACTGCAAAAAAGAAAGTCGTCACACAAAAGCAAAAAAAAAGAGCACTGTTGCACATAAATTAAACAAAAAAACTCACTTTCAAATTAAAAAATCGTTGGTCACTAATAAAAATTGTTATCACTCAAACTCGGTGTTCTCAATCGAACTGAGGTGACCTGCCAAGAAATTCCCAAATGTACGAAAATTTCCAAAATGGGTATTTCTATGAAATTCTGGCAAAGAACAGAACTCGCTCCCACCAAATCAAAAATAAATTTTGGAGGCAAATGTGCATGGTCGGCGTCTTTCTTGGCTCCACAAAGGGCATAAAAACGAGTGACCAACCAAAGCTTTTAAAAGTATTCTTTGTCCCGTTGTCCGTTCATATTTGATCAGGACTGTATGTCTCGTTCGTAAATCGCTGGATATTAAAATACGCGCTTTAGAAAAAGGAGAAATCCAAAAAAAAAAGGACGAAATATTTAATAAATTACAATTAAGCAACCATATTGGGAATAATATACTGGTAACTTTTATTTAATAATGCACCATTTTAGTGTTCTAATCCCATTAACTTATTTAAAATATAAGAGCTGTTTTATACAGCAACAGTGTACACAAATTTTATATAAGTAATAAAACTTTCGAAAATCAAAATACACTCTTATTTTTGGTGGATTTGTAAAAACTAATTACCTCAAATTAAAAAATATACCCTGCTCAAATCAAAGCACAACAAAATTTACAACAATTTATAGCGGACGGCTAGCAGACAAGAAACAAAATGAAAACAATTCCAAAAAAAGTGCGCGTCCAATATTGGACAGATGACACTGAGGTTCCAATCTTCGGGTTTGATTTCCGCTAGCCATATTTTGCAGAGGAGCTGATACATTCACCCTATCAGCTCGTCGCCGCCGGCCTTAAAAAACTCTGCTGGCAGTCCATCAGCACCGGCTGCCTTGTTGTTGTTGAGTCGCATTATTACAACTCGGCCCTCGTCATAACTAGATAGTGGGACGCCAAAAAATACAGTTTGGTGCGGTTTATGGGACGGCGGCGTCATTGGGCCGTACTTCTTCCGTGATGATCAAGACCGGCACGTTACTGTGAATGAGAACCACTATCGTTAGATGATAACCGAATTTTGTTGGACCCAATTGGATGATATGGACTTGGAGGAAATGTGGTTCCAACAGGACGGCGTCACAAGCCACATAACGAATGTCACAATCAATTTATTGGAAACCATGTTTGGTAGACGTGTTATCTCACGAAATGGCCCAGTCGATTGGCCGCCATGGTCGTGCGATTTGACGCCGTTAGACTATTTCCTGTGGGGCTACGTCAAGTCTTTGGTCTATACCAACAAGCCAGCGACGATTGATGAACTTCGTACGAATATCGAATGTGAAATTGCAACAGTTTATGCTTGAAAACCTTCGAAAATTTGGTTTAGCTATGCAGAAGAAATCGAGTTCCATACATAATGGCATCGAATGTACTTTCACAGGAATAAAGAATTTCATTGATATCCAAAACCGTTTTTGTGTTATTTAGAAAATATTTTGTAGCGCTCTTAAAAATCCTTTAGAACACGCGAAGAGGTACTAGATATAACTCTATTAAATACTTTTGTAAATAGGGTAGTCAAAAACTGGAAGATTTCAAGTGAGCCAACAATGTCAGATCATAGAATAATAAAATTTGACATTGAAGGTTCTGCCGCGATCAACAAGGAAATTAGAAATCCCAAGAAAACAAATTGGGATGTATACCTTAATAATCTGAGTAATAATACAACTTGTTTAGAGGTTGGCAATCATATCAGAAACGAGCTAGAATTAGAAACAATGGTAACGAATTTTAACAAAATTGTCATTGATGCATATGAGGAAAGCTGTCCAATAAGCACAATAAACTTATCCAAAGACGTACCCTGGCGGAACAAAGATCTAGCCAAACTGCGAGCTGAAGTTCGTAGGTTGTTTAACTAAGCAAAACAAACTGGGAAATGGGCGGAATATAGAAGCTTACTAACGAACTATAATAATTGAATTAGAGAAGCTAAGCGTACAAGCTTTAGAAGGTTTTGTGAGAATATTGAGCATACAACAGATGCCTCAAGATTATACAAAGCCATGGACAAAGGTCAGACATTATCTTCCGTCAGCCTAAAAGGAACGATGAAAGTTATACTGAGAATGAGGAAGAGAAGGCTCAACAGAAGCCAACAACAGAATATATTCTAAAATTGGTATATAGACCGAGTAAAGAAACTGGAAGGTAGCGGGGGAAATATGCTCAAAACTACGACTAAGGTGGACGGTGGGTACTTTTAAACATTTAAAGCATTTACCCAAAATCCTTCAGACCGATTTGCTTGACTTCATTTGTACTTAAAACTCTTGAAAAAATTATAGATAACTACATATGTAAGGACAACTGTCCTAGTAGTGTTCCTCTTCATTCTGGTCAACATGCATACAGGGCAGGTAGATCAACGGAAACTGCCCTTAAACAATTGACAGATGTTTTACAAGACACTCTAGAAACAAAAGAGGTAGCTTTATGTGCGTTCTTATATATCGTAGGGACCTTCGATAACACCACGCATGAAGCAATAAAAGAAGCTCTTATCCACAGATAGGTTAATAATACCTTGGCATGTTGGGTGGAAACCATGCTGAAGTCTAGAGCAAACACAACAAAAGGTTGTCCACAAGGTGGGGTTACGTCTCCACTAATGTGGAGTATTGTCATAGATGAACTTTTGGAAGAACTAACAAATACTGGACTTATGTTTCAGGGTTATGTTGACGATGTTGTAATAATATGTACAGGTAAATTTGAAAATACTCTATGTGAATTAATACAATTGGGACTAATAATCACGAAACGATGGTGTTTAAAAGTAGGGCTAAATATTAATCCAGCAAAAACTACAATTGTACCATTTACAAGGAAATATAAACTTAAGAACCTGAAGACCATTCGTTTGGATGGAGCGGAGGTGGAACTACATACAGAGGTAAAATTTTTGGAAATTACTCTTGATCAGAAGTTACTCTGGAAAACACATTTAAGTAACATAACTAATAAAGCAACAAGAGCACTTATGACATGCAGATCCATCGCTGGGAAAAGTTGGGACTGTACACCAAAAATTCTGCGATGGATGTATACGGTAATCGTACGACCAATGATTGCATATGGAGCGATCATCTGGTCAGCTCGAACAAAGCTGCAAACAGTTGTCAATAATTGAATAAACTTCAAAGATTAGCATGTGTTTGCATAACTGGGGCTATGAGAACGTGTCCAACGGCATCCTTAGAGGTCCTTTTAGAATTAACACCTCTTCACATTTATATCCAGACGCAGGCGAAGAGGGCCATTTATAGAATGTCTGGAGGAGATCTTTGGTCGGGACATTGCATCAATCGGAAGAAATTAGATTTCTTACGAGGCAATTTCCTTAAATCACTATACCTAGAGATAGCATGATAACGCAGTTTAGTTTCACTAAAAAGTAGGATGGTGTATCTAAAACCTACAATTTAAACCAAAAAATGATAACCTGGTATATAGACGGGTCTCTTACCGACAAAGGAGCAGGAGCGGGGTATATGGGCCAAGGATAAAATACTTCAAACCCATGGGTAAAAGCAGCAGTATCTTTCAGGCGGAAATATACGCCATAGACAGGTGTGTTTACTTCAGCCACGAGCGGAACTATCGGAATCAGAACATTGCAATTCTTACTTACAGTCAAGCGGCTATCAAGGCACTAGAATCCTATCAGGTAAATTCTAAATTGGTTAGGGAGTGTCTTGAGAAACTTAATACGCTTGGCTCGCAGAACAAAGTTTGGGTACTTTGGGTCCCAGGCCATGTAGGAATAGAAGGAAATGAGAAGGCAGACGAACTAGCAAGAAAGGGGGTAGAAACCCCATTTGTAGGAAAAAGGTCTTTAACGATGATGTTAATGAAAGAAGAAGAACAATCACGAATACTATACTGGTATAATTTACCAGGAATGGAGCAATCAAAAACTCTTTTAGGAACGTATAAACTAAAAAGATTTACTGAATGTATGAATTTATCAAAAAAGAATCTGAGAATTATAACAGGTATTCTAACAAGGCACTGCAGTTTGAACTATCACCTGACATAACTGAGAATATGCAACAATGAGTTGTGTAGCTTTTGTGAAGTGGACACTGAAACTCCGAAACACATTCTAGGACAGTTTCCTATGCTAATGCAAAGCCAGAAAAAGTACCTGGAAGACTATCAAATACCAGATGGCATGCTGAAAGACTTTTGACTTTTAGAAATACTATAACCTTTTCAGGAGCATAAGGCTCATAGGTATACTAAACTATGGCAACACTATAATCTTCGAAGGGGGCACAAAGAAATTATATTACATGTAGAAAATAGTGAGGGAAAAAAGATATATAAAATGTGCTTTGAAGAAGTAACATGCTAAATTTATACGTGAAGTTTAAACCCATTTTAAAAATATGAAAATATAAAAAAAAACCATTAAAAAAATAATAAAAACAAAAAATATGTGAATCTAAAGTTTGCAAATCTAAAAGGGAAAAAAACTCACTTATATCTTTTTAGATGAAAGGTAAGACATTGCGTTTTTTTTATTATCAAGTGCTCTCACTTAAAGTAGCAAGTACCGGTTGACCGCTTTATACAATACAATTTTTGTAAACCTTTCACTTAAAATGATCTAAATGTGAAATTTAATGAATTTTGTAGTTCATATGTAAAGCTTAACTTCCTAAACTTTTATTTCCTGTTTTTTTATTAAAATTCAAAAAAATTGTAATTTCAATATGGTATGTGAATTCCACTACAACATGTTTTAAAAAAAATCATATTGTGATTACCCTTATAGCACATTTTTCTATTTTTTATATATATTGTTAATAAAAACGTAATGATTAAATTTAAATTTAATTTATTATTATTTATAATTAAGTTATTTGAATTAAGTTCTTGAAGGCTAGTTTATAGAAGATTTTTCTTTAATTTTTACTTTATAAATAAAATTGTAATAATGATTAATTAATTTAATTTTTTTTTAATTTCCGTTTGATTTCCGCTAGCCATATTTTGCAGAGGAGCTGATACATTCACCCTATCAGCTCGTCGCCGCCGGCCTTAAAAAACTCTGCTGGCAGTCCATCAGCACCGGCTACCTTGTTGTTGTTGAGTCGCATTATTACAACTCGGCCCTCGTCATAACTAGGTAGTGGGACGCCAAAAATTACAGTTTGGTGCGGTTTATGGGACGGCGGCGTCATTGGGCCGTACTTCTTCCGTGATGATCAAGACCGGCACGTTACTGTGAATGAGAACCACTATCGTTAGATGATAACCGAATTTTGTTGGACCCAATTGGATGATTTGGACTTGGAGGAAATGTGGTTCCAACAGGATGGCGTCACAAGCCACATAACGAATGTCACAATCAATTTATTGGAAACCATGTTTGGTAGACGTGTTATCTCACGAAATGGCCCAGTCGATTGGCCGCCATGGTCGTGCGATTTGACGCCGTTAGACTATTTCCTGTGGGGCTACGTCAAGTCTTTGGTCTATACCAACAAGCCAGCGACGATTGATGAACTTCGTACGAATATCGAATGTGAAATTGCAACAGTTTATGCTTGAAAACCTTCGAAAATTTGGTTTAGCTATGCAGAAGAAATCGAGTTCCATACATAATGGCATCGAATGTACTTTCACAGGAATAAAGAATTTCATTGATATCCAAAACCGTTTTTGTGTTATTTAGAAAATATTTTGTAGCGCTCTTAAAAACCCTTTAGAACACGCGAAGAGGTACTAGATATAACTCAAGGAAATACTTTTGTAAATGGGGTAGTCAAAAACTGGAAGATTTCAAGTGAGCCAACAATGTCAGATCATAGAATAATAAAATTTGACATTGAAGGTTCTGCCGCGATCAACAAGGAAATTAGAAATCTCAAGAAAACAAATTGAGATGTATACCTTAATAATCTGAGTAATAATACAACTTGTTTAGAGGTTGGCAATCATATCAGAAACGAGCTAGAATTAGAAACAATGGTAACGAATTTTAACAAAATTGTCATTGATGCATATGAGGAAAGCTGTCCAATAAGCACAATAAACTTATCCAAAGACGTACCCTGGCGGAACAAAGATCTAGCCAAACTGCGAGCTGAAGTTCGTAGGTGGTTTAACTAAGCAAAACAAACTGGGAAATGGGCGGAATATAGAAGCTTACTAACGAACTATAATAATTGAATTAGAGAAGCTAAGCGTACAAGCTTTAGAAGGTTTTGTGAGAATATTGAGCATACAACAGATGCCTCAAGATTATACAAAGTCATGGACAAAGATCAGACATTATCTTCCGTCAGCCTAAAAGGAACGATGAAAGTTATACTGAGAATGAGGAAGAGAAGGCTCAACAGAAGCCAACAACAGAATATATTCTAAAATTGGTATATAGACCGAGTAAAGAAACTGGAAGGTAGCGGGGGAAATATGCTCAAAACTAAGACTAAGGTGGACGGTGGGTACTTTTAAACATTTAAAGCATTTAAAGCATTTAAAGAAGAAGGATACTCTTCACCCAAAATCCTTCAGACCGATTTGCTTGACTTCATTTGTACTTAAAACTCTTGAAAAAATTATAGATAACTACATATGTAAGGACAACTGTCCTAGTAGTGTTCCTCTTCATTCTGGTCAACATGCATAAAGGGCAGGTAGATCAACGGAAACTGCCCTTAAACAATTGACAGATGTTTTACAGGACACTCTAGAAGCAAAAGAGGTAGCTTTATGTGCGTTCTTATATATCGTAGGGGCCTTCGATAACACCACGCATGAAGCAATAAAAGAAGCTCTTATCCACAGATAGGTTAATAATACCTTGGCATGTTGGGTGGAAACCATGCTGAAGTCTAGAGCAAACACAACAAAAGGTTGTCCACAAGGTGGGGTTACGTCTCCACTAATGTGGAGTATTGTCATAGATGAACTTTTGGAAGAACTAACAAATACTGGACTTATGTTTCAGGGTTATGTTGACGATGTTGTAATAATATGTACAGGTAAATTTGAAAATACTCTATGTGAATTAATACAATTGGGACTAATAATCACGAAACGATGGTGTTTAAAAGTAGGGCTGAATATTAATCCAGCAAAAACTACAATTGTACCATTTACAAGGAAATATAAACTTAAGAACCTGAACACCATTCGTTTGGATGGAGCGGAGGTGGAACTACATAAAGAGGTAAAATTTTTGGAAATTACTCTTGATCAGAAGTTACTCTGGAAAACACATTTAAGTAACATAACTAATAAACTAAAGAGCACTTATGACATGCAGATCCATCGCTGGGAAAAGTTGGGACTGTACACCAAAAATTCTGCGATGGATGTATACGGTAATCGTACGACCAATGATTGCATATGGAGCGATCATCTGGTCAGCTCGAACAAAGCTGCAAACAGTTGTCAATAATTGAATAAACTTCAAAGATTAGCATGTGTTTGCATAACTGGGGCTATGAGAACGTGTCCAACGGCATCCTTAGAGGTCCTTTTAGAATTAACACCTCTTCACATTTATATCCAGACGCAGGCGAAGAGGGCCATTTATAGAATGTCTGGAGGAGATCTTTGGTCGGGACATTGCATCAATCGGAAGAAATTAGATTTCTTACGAGGCAATTTCCTTAAATCACTATACCTAGAGATAGCATGATAACGCAGTTTAGTTTCACTAAAAAGTAGGATGGTGTATCTAAAACCTACAATTTAAACCAAAAAATGATAACCTGGTATATAGACGGGTCTCTTACCGACAAAGGAGCAGGAGCGGGGTATATGGGCCAAGGATAAAATACTTCAAACCCATGGGTAAAAGCAGCAGTATCTTTCAGGCGGAAATATACGCCATAGACAGGTGTGTTTACTTCAGCCACGAGCGGAACTATCGGAATCAGAACATTGCAATTCTTACTTACAGTCAAGCGGCTATTAAGGCACTAGAATCCTATCAGGTAAATTCTAAACTGGTTAGGGAGTGTCTTGAGAAACTTAATACGCTTGGCTCGCAGAACAAAGTTTGGGTACTTTGGGTCCCAGGGCATGTAGGAATAGAAGGAAATGAGAAGGCAGACGAACTAGCAAGAAAGGGGGTAGAAACCCCATTTGTAGGAAAAAGGTCTTTAACGATGATGTTAATGAAAGAAGAAGAACAATCACGAACACTATACTGGTATAATTTACCAGGAATGGAGCAATCAAAAACTCTTTTAGGAACGTATAAACTAAAAAGATTTACTGAATGTATGAATTTATCAAAAAAGAATCTGAGAATTATAACAGGTATTCTAACAAGGCACTGCAGTTTGAACTATCACCTGACAAAACTGAGAATATGCAACAATGAGTTGTGTAGCTTTTGTGAAGAGGACACTAAAACTCCGAAACACATTCTAGGACAGTGTCCTATGCTAATGCAAAGCCAGAAAAAGTACCTGGAAGACTATCAAATACCAGATGGCATGCTGAAAGACTTTTGACTTTTAGAAATACTATAACCTTTTCAGGAGCATAAGGCTCATAGGTATACTAAACTATGGCAACACTATAATCTTCGAAGGGGGCACAAAGAAATTATATTACATGTAGAAAATAGTGAGGGAAAAAAGATATATAAAATGTGCTTTGAAGAAGTAACATGCTAAATTTATACGTGAAGTTTAAACCCATTTTAAAAATATGAAAATATAAAAAAAAACCATTAAAAAAATAATAAAAACAAAAAATATGTGAATCTAAAGTTTGCAAATCTAAAAGGGAAAAAAACTCACTTAGATCTTTTTAGATGAAAGGTAAGACATTGCGTTTTTTTTATTATCAAGTGCTCTCACTTAAAGTAGCAAGTACCGGTTGACCGCTTTATACAATACAACTTTTGTAAACCTTTCACTTAAAATGATCTAAATGTGAAATTTAATGAATTTTGTAGTTCATATGTAAAGCTTAACTTCCTAAACTTATATTTCCTGTTTTTTTATTAAAATTCAAAAAAATTGTAATTTCAATATGGTATGTGAATTCCACTACAACATGTTTTAAAAAAAATCATATTGTGATTACCCTTATAGCACATTTTTCTATTTTTTATATATAAAAACGTAATGATTAAATTTAAATTTAATTTATTATTATTTATAATTAAGTTATTTGAATTAAGTTCTTGAAGGCTAGTTTATAGAAGATTTTTCTTTAATTTTTACTTTATAAATAAAATTGTAATAATGATTAATTAATTTAATTTTTTTTTAATTTCCGTTTGATTTCCGCTAGCCATATTTTGCAGAGGAGCTGATACATTCACCCTATCAGCTCGTCGCCGCCGGCCTTAAAAAACTCTGCTGGCAGTCCATCAGCACCGGCTGCCTTGTTGTTGTTGAGTCGCATTATTACAACTCGGCCCTCGTCATAACTAGATAGTGGGACGCCAAAAAATACAGTTTGGTGCGGTTTATGGGACGGCGGCGTCATTGGGCCGTACTTCTTCCGTGATGATCAAGACCGGCACGTTACTGTGAATGAGAACCACTATCGTTAGATGATAACCGAATTTTGTTGGACCCAATTGGATGATATGGACTTGGAGGAAATGTGGTTCCAACAGGACGGCGTCACAAGCCACATAACGAATGTCACAATCAATTTATTGGAAACCATGTTTGGTAGACGTGTTATCTCACGAAATGGCCCAGTCGATTGGCCGCCATGGTCGTGCGATTTGACGCCGTTAGACTATTTCCTGTGGGGCTACGTCAAGTCTTTGGTCTATACCAACAAGCCAGCGACGATTGATGAACTTCGTACGAATATCGAATGTGAAATTGCAACAGTTTATGCTTGAAAACCTTCGAAAATTTGGTGCAGAAGAAATCGAGTTCCATACATAATGGCATCGAATGTACTTTCACAGGAATAAAGAATTTCATTGATATCCAAAACCGTTTTTGTGTTATTTAGAAAATATTTTGTAGCGCTCTTAAAAACCCTTTAGAACACGCGAAGAGGTACTAGATATAACTCAAGGAAATACTTTTGTAAATGGGGTAGTCAAAAACTGGAAGATTTCAAGTGAGCCAACAATGTCAGATCATAGAATAATAAAATTTGACATTGAAGGTTCTGCCGCGATCAACAAGGAAATTAGAAATCCCAAGAAAACAAATTGGGATGTATACCTTAATAATCTGAGTAATAATACAACTTGTTTAGAGGTTGGCAATCATATCAGAAACGAGCTAGAATTAGAGACAATGGTAACGAGTTTTAACAAAATTGTCATTGATGCATATGAGGAAAGCTGTCCAATAAGCACAATAAACTTATCCAAAGACGTACCCTGGCGGAACAAAGATCTAGCCAAACTGCGAGCTGAAGTTCGTAGGTTGCTTAACTAAGCAAAACAAACTGGGAAATGCGCGGAATATAGAAGCTTACTAACGAACTATAATAATTGAATTAGAGAAGCTAAGCGTACAAGCTTTAGAAGGTTTTGTGAGAATATTGAGCATACAACAGATGCCTCAAGATTATACAAAGTCATGGACAAAGATCAGACATTATATTCCGTCAGCCTAAAAGGAACGATGAAAGTTATACTGAGAATGAGGAAGAGAAGGCTCAACAGAAGCCAACAACAGAATATATTCTAAAATTGGTATATAGACCGAGTAAAGAAACTGGAAGGTAGCGGGGGAAATATGCTCAAAACTACGACTAAGGTGGACGGTGGGTACTTTTAAACATTTAAAGCATTTAAAGCATTTAAAGAAGAAGGATACTCTTCACCCAAAATCCTTCAGACCGATTTGCTTGACTTCATTTGTACTTAAAACTCTTGAAAAAATTATAGATAACTACATATGTAAGGACAACTGTCCTAGTAGTGTTCCTCTTCATTCTGGTCAACATGCATACAGGGCAGGTAGATCAACGGAAACTGCCCTTAAACAATTGACAGATGTTTTACAGGACACTCTAGAAGCAAAAGAGGTAGCTTTATGTGCGTTCTTATATATCGTAGGGGCCTTCGATAACACCACGCATGAAGCAATAAAAGAAGCTCTTATCCACAGATAGGTTAATAATACCTTGGCATGTTGGGTGGAAACCATGCTGAAGTCTAGAGCAAACGCAACAAAAGGTTGTCCACAAGGTGGGGTTACGTCTCCACTAATGTGGAGTATTGTCATAGATGAACTTTTGGAAGAACTAACAAATACTGGACTTATGTTTCAGGGTTATGTTGACGATGTTGTAATAATATGTACAGGTAAATTTGAAAATACTCTATGTGAATTAATACAATTGGGACTAATAATCACGAAACGATGGTGTTTAAAAGTAGGGCTGAATATTAATCCAGCAAAAACTACAATTGTACCATTTACAAGGAAATATAAACTTAAGAACCTGAAGACCATTCGTTTGGATGGAGCGGAGGTGGAACTACATAAAGAGGTAAAATTTTTGGAAATTACTCTTGATCAGAAGTTACTCTGGAAAACACATTTAAGTAACATAACTAATAAACTAAAGAGCACTTATGACATGCAGATCCATCGCTGGGAAAAGTTGGGACTGTACACCAAAAATTCTGCGATGGATGTATACGGTAATCGTACGACCAATGATTGCATATGGAGCGATCATCTGGTCAGCTCGAACAAAGCTGCAAACAGTTGTCAATAATTGAATAAACTTCAAAGATTAGCATGTGTTTGCATAACTGGGGCTATGAGAACGTGTCCAACGGCATCCTTAGAGGTCCTTTTAGAATTAACACCTCTTCACATTTATATCCAGACGCAGGCGAAGAGGGCCATTTATAGAATGTCTGGAGGAGATCTTTGGTCGTTACATTGCATCAATCGGAAGAAATTAGATTTCTTACGAGGCAATTTCCTTAAATCACTATACCTAGAGATAGCATGATAACGCAGTTTAGTTTCACTAAAAAGTAGGATGGTGTATCTAAAACCTACAATTTAAACCAAAAAATGAGAACCTGGTATATAGACGGGTCTCTTACCGACAAAGGAGCAGGAGCGGGGTATATGGGCCAAGGATAAAATACTTCAAACCCATGGGTAAAAGCAGCAGTATCTTTCAGGCGGAAATATACGCCATAGACAGGTGTGTTTACTTCAGCCACGAGCGGAACTATCGGAATCAGAACATTGCAATTCTTACTTACAGTCAAGCGGCTATCAAGGCACTAGAATCCTATCAGGTAAATTCTAAACTGGTTAGGGAGTGTCTTGAGAAACTTAATACGCTTGGCTCGCAGAACAAAGTTTGGGTACTTTGGGTCCCAGGCCATGTAGGAATAGAAGGAAATGAGAAGGCAGACGAACTAGCAAGAAAGGGGGTAGAAACCCCATTTGTAGGAAAAAGGTCTTTAACGATGATGTTAATGAAAGAAGAAGAACAATCACGAACACTATACTGGTATAATTTACCAGGAATGGAGCAATCAAAAACTCTTTTAGGAACGTATAAACTAAAAAGATTTACTGAATGTATGAATTTATCAAAAAAGAATCTGAGAATTATAACAGGTATTCTAACAAGGCACTGCAGTTTGAACTATCACCTGACAAAACTGAGAATATGCAACAATGAGTTGTGTAGCTTTTGTGAAGAGGACACTAAAACTCCGAAACACATTCTAGGACAGTGTCCTATGCTAATGCAAAGCCAGAAAAAGTACCTGGAAGACTATCAAATACCAGATGGCATGCTGAAAGACTTTTGACTTTTAGAAATACTATAACCTTTTCAGGAGCATAAGGCTCATAGGTATACTAAACTATGGCAACACTATAATCTTCGAAGGGGGCACAAAGAAATTATATTACATGTAGAAAATAGTGAGGGAAAAAAGATATATAAAATGTGCTTTGAAGAAGTAGCATGCTAAATTTATACGTGAAGTTTAAACCCATTTTAAAAATATGAAAATATAAAAAAAAAGCATTAAAAAAATAATAAAAACAAAAAATATGTGAATCTAAAGTTTGCAAATCTAAAAGGGAAAAAAACTCACTTAGATCTTTTTAGATGAAAGGTAAGACATTGCGTTTTTTTTATTATCAAGTGCTCTCACTTAAAGTAGCAAGTACCGGTTGACCGCTTTATACAATACAATTTTTGTAAACCTTTCACTTAAAATGATCTAAATGTGAAATTTAATGAATTTTGTAGTTCATATGTAAAGCTTAACTTCCTAAACTTATATTTCCTGTTTTTTTATTAAAATTCAAAAAAATTGTAATTTCAATATGGTATGTGAATTCCACTACAACATGTTTTAAAAAAAATCATATTGTGATTACCCTTATAGCACATTTTTCTATTTTTTATATATATTGTTAATAAAAACGTAATGATTAAATTTAAATTTAATTTATTATTATTTATAATTAAGTTATTTGAATTAAGTTCTTGAAGGCTAGTTTATAGAAGATTTTTCTTTAATTTTTACTTTATAAATAAAATTGTAATAATGATTAATTAATTTAATTTTTTTTTAATTTCATGCGATAAGATATTATGGAAAAAATTTTAATTCTTTGGGTGGGTAAAATTCATTGAGGATCGATGGCATCTCTAGAAAAATTTATTGGTCGGTTGCAAGAATCTCACCCCATTAGCGACGAGCTAGAGCCGGAAATAACGCATGCATCCGCTTCCTATCAATATAATTGACCGGCATGAATCATTTGCTACCACTACATCGTTATATGCTACAGAAAATTATTTTTAGCGCCCAACGTGGGGCCCACGCGTTTTCTTTTGGTGTTAATAACCTTTTTTATTGGCCCATACAAATGCTAAATAACGTGGATCCAAAATTTATTCCCGGTTTTTAGTTTCCTTTCAATTTAAAGATTTTCTTTAAATTCATTTTATCAACATTTTGTTTATTATTCATTTTCATTTTCGACGTTAGTTAAAAATAGTTTCAGTCATACTTGATAAATTTAATTTGTTTTTGAAGTTTTTTTTAAAAACATGTTGTTAGCATGAAATGCGAGTCATTTGCTACAAACCAAATAAGTTCTTTTTATTAAATATTTTTTTTTTATAATTTTTTTGTTGCTAATACTAAGTGATAAAGTGGATAAATAAGCTACTGTCTCTCCTTAGATAAAGCTCAAAATCAACTTTAATTTTTTTAATCTTGTAAAATATAGATATTGGTATATACTTTATACTACTTTCTAGCCATAATTAAAGTTTAAAATTAAAATAAAATAAAAATTTGCAATAGACTTAATTTATCTGCATACGTTTAATACAAGTTTGCAGCACAACCAATTTCGACCGATTATGCAATGAAATCAAAAATATCGCTTTTCGTTTTTTTTTTTTTTTAAATTTTTTGTATGATATACATATATATTATAATATTTTTTTTTTTTCTCGATCACTCAAACTTTAATCATGAATAGAAGCGTAGTTCATCACAGTAACGAAAATCTTGTTGATTTAAATAGGAGTGGTACTATCTCGTTTTGCACTATTTGTAACAACAATATAGACAAACCTAGTATTTTAGTTAAAACATCATGTAACGCAGTGATGTTAACTATACCAAAATTACGTTATTCTACAGTAATTTGGTTGCAAATACAGTAACAAGTAATGTTTTGAAATTCTACAGTAATTAAAAAAAAAAGTATAAAATTCTACCGTATTTTTCTTAAAAATATAGTAATTTTGAAAATTTGGCAGTATTTTTATGTAAAATACAGTAATTGTCCAAATTGCAAAGTGAGGACCTTTTTTTTTTTGTTCTTCAACAAATTTTTGGAAAATAAACTTAGAAATGAAGTGAGGAAAACAAAAAATTTTAAGATTGTGGAGGTTTTTTTTTGTTTGCTTCTTGATCTACTTTTATTGAATATATTTTACATTTTCCTCTTATTATTAGTAGAAAAAATTCGAAAGAGCTAATTTTTTTTAATAAACACGATGATTAATAAGTTTTTAATATCAACAGTAATTTTTCTTCAAAAACAGTAATTTTTTTGGCAGAATACAGAAATTTCACAAAATTTACTTAACATCACTGATGTAACCATACATTTCATAGAGTCTGCATCTCAAAATTTGTTCAAACCAATCCTGCTTGTCCTGTATGCAAAACTCGTTTGACCAAAGAAACCGGAATAACAACAAGAAATCAATCGAAGAAAAATTCAGAAGAAACCGCCAATAAAATCCCTATTCCTCCAGCACTAACACTAACACTAAATTAACAGAAGCATGTGTAGTTGTAATTTTAAGAAGAAATATTTTGCGTGAAATTCAATTAGAAATTTAAAATTTAAAATTTAGTTCAGTTTCAGACCTGCGAGAGGTGTGCCGAAAGCGAGAATTTTTCCTACAAGATATTCGTCGTAACCAACAAATTTCAAAACCATTTCAATCTCGTTAAAATATTTTTGAGATTGATTCTAGTAATTTTTCTATTCAAAAAGATTCGTGCGAGGTTGTCGATGACTGCGATGAAATTGCAGCCATATCTTTGATATGCTGGAATTGTGGCAAAAGCGATCATCGCTACCATGAGTGTTTAGCAGAACATTAAATTTTCTGTTACGGTTGTGGTACGCCGAACATATACAAACCCACTTGCAAAAATTGGTGCATCACAACACTTGCAAAGCAGTGCACTGAAAAGTGCACGCAAACCAACGAATGCATCCGTAAATCAGTCGACCAACACAGAAAATTAAGTTTTTCAAAATTAGCTGATCACACAAATTCTTTAAGCAAAAATTTACACAAAAATACAAATATACAAATTTGAAAACCATTCAAACCTTTTCACGTCCTTTTGTCCGAATACATTGAAGCGCGAGTTATGTCCATGCTAGTCATGTCCATATCTACTGCACCAGAAACCTTGGATGTTTCCACATTTCCTCATAAGCGACGAAACTTTCCTATAGATTGGAAAATGTAATTAAGATTGTTGAAAACATTTATAAAGATACATAAGTAAAATACAAATATTATACTTTTGAGACAGACACATTGCAATTTTTAAACATGCATTGTTAAGTAAGACATATATATTAAAATAATAAACACTAATAAATTGAAGACAACGGAGAAATTCCCAAATTGAAACATTCTAAATAAAAATTACAAATTAAAATTTCCAAATAACTAAAAATTCCCAAATTGTAATTTCCTAAATAACTAGAAATCATGACTAGACTTTTGTATTAGGATAACAAATAAATATAAATATAAATTCCCAAATTGTAATTTCCAAAATAACTGGAAATTCCCAAATCATAATTCCACAAATAAATATTGGAAATTCCCAGACTTATTACGGTCGCATGGAAGCGCCGAATTTATTCAGGTATATTAATATCTTAAGATTATACATGTAAATTTAGTTTAAGAAACTATTTTATAGTTTTAGTATAAATATGAAGTTATCTAAATATATCAAAATGAATTCTTCTTTCTTTCTTTCTTTCTTTCTTTCTTTCTTTCTTTCTTTCTTTCTTTCTTTCTTTCTCTCTTTCTTTCTTTATTTCTATCTTTCTTTCTCTCTCTCTTTCTTTCTTTCTCTCTTTCTTTCTTTCTTTCTTTCTTTCTTTCTTTCTTTCTTTCTTTCTTTCTTTCTATCTTTCTTTGTACCAAATGGGCGTCTAAACCATTCATCCTATTGTGATGAAATTTTGGGGAGTTGCTATGCTCACGCCGACTTAGATTTAGGACAAAGACGATTTTTCCACGCCCACCTATTACGCCCACAATTTGTAAAACTAAGTTAAAATATTCGACTATTTCGCGAATATTGCTCCTAAAAATCTGAAATTAGATATCTGAGTTTGTATAAACACTGTCGACAATTTCACCAAAAATGGGCGAGGTTGGATAAATTTAACTCCCACTTAAAAAAAAAGGCTAAGATTTCTTCTAAAAATCTGAAATTGGGTATCTAAGTTTGTATAACCACTATCTATAACTTCAATTTAACGACCACTTACAAGAGGGGGTGGATCAATTTTACGCCTACTATCATTGCTCAGGAACTTGATGCGCTATATAGAAAACATGTTACGGGATACACAAAAAAGAATAACAGGATATACAAAATCTACCACGCTCACTTATTACGCCCACAATTTGTTTAATTAAGTTAAAATATACGATGACATTGCTAATATTGCTCCAAAAAATTTAAGATTTAGTTTTTGAGTTTGTATGGTAACTGCCGATAATTTCACCGCCGTAACTCAGAATCGTTACAACGGTGAGTACCGGGAAGTTCCGCTAACTAACGGGGAGTATCGGGAAGTTCTGGTAAAAAAATTATTTAAGTGGCATTGCAACGCATGTCGGGCATTCGCTAGTGAATAAATAAAAATTGCAGTTCTGAAGAATATGCCAAGTAGAGCAGTTCTAAAGAACTAATGACGGATTTCTGAAGAACCCAGCATTATTAAAAAAAAAAAAAAACGCCCAACACATTTTTGGTGCAGTCTCGTTACTCATGTGAACGCATTTTTAATTATTTTACACCACAAAAATTTCGTTTAGTTTAGAAAAATCTGAAACCCATTTAGATTTATACTCTATTGCAGAGTTCAGTTTAAACAACTTCAAATCGTTGTAAATTCTTTTCCGTCTTTTGCAAATTTAGGCCTTGGCAAAACGAGCGTAATTTCTCACAATATTGACGTTTACGATACAAAGCCGTTTTCCAGTTTCGCCCGCGATAGAAAAATTAATTTATGCAGAAATTAACAGAATGTTAGAGCTAGGAGTTATTGAGGAGTATGTTTATGTCTTGATAGCAGAAAAGTCAATTCAGTAAATGTAAAAGATGCGTATCCGCTACTTACAATCGATGGCCAGTTTAGACATAAAAGATGATTCCTGCAAATACCCTTAGATGTTGCGTCCCGTGATAAAACCGCATTTACTGCGCTAGGCAGTCCGCTGTATCACTATAAAGTGATGCCATTTGGCCTATGCAATGCGCCTCAAACCATGTCACGCTTTATGGACAAAGTAATACCAGCACATCTTAGGTCAGAAGTTTTTATTTACCTGGATGATTTCTTAATTATTTCAGAAAATTTTCAAAAACACCTTGAGGTTCTTCGTGAAGTTGCCCAGCAGTTTAAATTTTCAGGATTGACTATAAATATACAGAAGAGTAAATTTTGTCTAAAAGAAATCCGATCCGGAAAAAGTGGAAACATTATTTAGGGATGTCTAGTTGGTATAGGAAGTTCATAAAAAACTATGCTTCAGTTATCACGCCTTTAACCGATTTGCTAAAAAATAAATGTTAGTTTGCTTGGAACGATGAGGCACAAAAATCGTTTGAGGATTTAAAACTTATATTGAGTACCGCCTCTGTTTTGCATAGCGGAAATTGTGGTTTCCAAAAGGCATGGTTAGGGATATATTAGAAAAAGCGCATGATAGTCATTTTTCGTCACATAGCGGCATAAACAAAACGTTTGAACGCATTCGAAGTTATTATTTTTGGCCAGGATTGGTATCGGATGTAAAAACATTGTGTTAGATTGTGTAAATTAGATTGTAAAATTGTGTTAGATCATTTTTCAAAATATCCTTCTCTTAAACCAGTAAAAAAGTTTACATCTGACGTAGTAACAAAATATATTGAAGAAGAATTATTTCATTCATTTGGTATACCCGAGACAATTGTCTCTGATAATGGGTCTCAATTCCAATCAAAACAATTTAATGAATTGCTACAAAAATATGGTGTTAATCATGTATACACTACAGTGCATTTGCCGCAAGCCAACGTGTCTGAACGCGTAAACCGTTCAGTTATTTCAGATATCAAAGCATATGTTAAACCTGACCAAAAGAATTGGGATGAATATTTGAGCAGCATTTGTTGTGCTTTACGAACGGCAACACACACTTCCATTGGAATTTCGCCTTATTTTATTGCATTTGGGCAGCACATGATTACAAACGGATATTTTAATATTTTAGAAGACCCAAAATCTGATTTTGGCTGGGGGAAAAGAACAGGCGCTTGTATCATGAAAAAACATTTGTTTTATTTTTATTATTTTTCATACCAATTTGTTCCGTCTTTAACTTTTAAAATATTGCATAGACGCTATGCGTACTATACTTTTTTTGGTAGTACGTATTTGTAAGCCGCTGTTTTGTAGTTCGAAAAAAATATCACACCAATATGATTTAGCAAAAATCAATCCGTTATCCGTTTATCGAACGATCTATATGAAAACAGTCCTTAGCCAGTGATGATAAGCACAATGTCCGTTCTTTTCAAATCCAGCCACCGAAGTAACAAGGAGCAGATTAAAAGGTAATAATTTTAATTTTTTTTCGAAGCCAATTTTTTTATATATAATTTTATTAGTTTTCTTTTTAAATCTAATATTTTAATAATAAATTCAACTTTTTTTAATATTATATTCATTTTTTTTCAATTTAAAATAGTGTCTGTATCCTAATACTTATGCGCGCTAAATTTAAAGAAAACTATTTTTCAAATATTATTCAAAATTTTGGCTGGGGGAAAAATTTAAAAAATTCCTAAAATTCATCGTGGCTACTGCAAAATTTTTTTCGTTACATTGGTGTCAATTCGCAGGATAAATTTCTGTTATTTGACTTTTTATTTAATACATTTTGACAAGCAAAACAAACTTTTAGATTTGACACCAAATTAGACGTCGCCAATCTCTCTCTGAATTCCAAGGTGAAGCAAATGTCAAGAAGATATAGTGTTCAGCATACTATATCTTCTTGACATTTCAGTTATCACCAGATCTTAAAGCGGAAGGGCGAAATGTATACATATATATGGCGAAACGAGCGTGTAGTGCAGTTTGTGTTAATCAAAGAAAACCACTAAAAACATTTTTTTAAGAAAAAAACAAACTTTTTCTATATATATAAAGTGCCAGCAAAGTTCCAAGAAAACCAATGATAAAGCCACATAAAAAAAAATTTTAAAGAAAAACGATGATCTAAACAAATTTAAAATAAAATGTTTAGTTTAAAAAAAATACCCCTAAAGTGCGCTAATTGATAAATAAATTTGTGAAAAAAATTTAGTATTTTGCTTGAAACAAAAATCATATCTAAAATGTAAAAAAAAATACATGAGAAAAAATGAAGTCTTTAAAAGAACACACAACTATTAAGCGTTTCTTTGCTTAAAGTTAACAGAAAAGAAAAATTTAGTTATAATTTAAAGAAAAAAATAGTTAAAAGTTTTCTACTGTGCTAAAGAAATTAAATTTCATGTAGAAAATAGTGAGATATATAAAATGTGATTTGGAGCAATAGCATGCTAAAATAAATACTTGAAGTTTAAACCCATTTTAAATATATATATATATATATTTTTTTTTTTTTATCAATTCTTTTATTTATTGAATCTTCTTGGCGTAAGAACTAACAATAAGTTTTTTAAATCTTAAAACTAAACGATACTTTACACTTCTAAGGTAACTGTAGTTGATAAATAATTGTAAATTTCATAAAATTTGGAGATAGCAAGAATAAAAGATAACATAAATGAATTACAAATTCAGAATAAAACATAAATTGCATATATATATTTGCATAGGCAGCGAACATCGTGGTCAATGCCATACAGTGCATCATGGGACCTAAAATCATGTGAAGATTTGTAAAAATTTATATTCGAAGAAAGCCAATGCTTCCTGGCGCATCATGGGGCTTTACTTGTATTTGTTGGTATTTCTGGTGGGCCAATGCGACCTAGCGCATCATGGAGCCTTAGGTGAATGAGTTAACATTTTCGAAGAAAGCCACTGCGACCTAGCGCATCATAGGGCCTTAGGTGGATGAGTTAAAATTTTCGGAGAAGGCCAATGCGACCTAGCGCATCTTAGGTCCTTGTATAATTAAATGCTATTAATGTACAGACCAATGCGACCTAGCGCATCTTAGGGCCTTGTATAATTAAATGCTATTTATGTACAGACCAATGCGACATAGCGCATCATGGGGTCTTAGCATAATATACAAGTGTATACAATTATATGGTGCATCATGTGGATGCCGATTACATGGCTAGGAGAACGTTTCTTCGGAGACGGGATGTCTGAATTATATTTACCAATGATCGTGCCAACGGGTTGTCGTGAATTGTCAGTTTTTGCAGGTAGCTCTGCTTTATGCGTTTTAACCATAGGCAAATTAAGATCTTTATGATCGTTCTAAATATTTTGGACTGAGCCCTCTGTATTAGTTCGAGATTAGTTTTGCTTGTGTTACACCACAGCTGGATGCCATAAGTCCATATTGGCTTTAGAATGCTACTATACAGGAGTACTTTGTACTCCAAGCTTAGTGCAGATCGATGGTTAATAAGCCAGTGCAGGCTATTTGCTTTTAGTCTTAAGTGTGTCCTTTTAGCTTCAATGTGCTTCCGCCATGTAAGTCGTCTGTCTAAATGAATACCAAGGTAAGTGACTTCATTTGATTGCGGAATTATAGTATTATTAAGAGTAACTGCCGGACATGTACCCATTCTTAATGTAAATGTGACATGCTAACACTTTTGCTCATTTACTTTTATTCGCCATTTCGACAGCCACGTTTCTGCAAGTTTCAAGTGTTCACCTAAATCTCTGGATGCTTTTATTAGGCATTTATTGCAGCAAAGGATAGCAGTATCATCAGCAAATGTTGACGTAGTTAAACCAGGATTCGTTGGCATGTCTGAGGTAAACAGGACATAAAGAATGGGCCCACCCGCTTTAATTACATTGTCTTTCGTTATAAATTCTTTGACCCTTACTCTGAATGTTCGAATTTTTAGGTATGATTCTAGTATCTTATGAAAGTTACACAATACCTTCATGCCATACTCTATCAAATGCCTGAGCAACATCAAGAAAAATTGTTGAGCAGTATTCTCGAATCTCAAAGGCTTTTCTTATCACATTAGTTATACGATTCACCTGTTCTATGGTTTCATGGTTTTTGCGGAAGCCAAATTGATTTGATGGTATAATGTTACGATCAATTAAATGTATTAGTTTTGATAGTAGCAATTTCTCGAAAAGTTTGGACAGGCAAGGAAGTAGACTTATAGTTCTGTAGGAGGAAGGTAATGTTTTGTCCTTTCCAGGCTTTGGTTTCATTATAATGAGTGATTTTTTCCACGTCATCGGAAAGTATCCAGTTCGAAAAATCGCATTAAATAGTAGTGTGATAAGCTCAACCGCTGTACTTGGTAGTTCGATAATCATTTTCGGAGTTATAAGATCATACCCAGGGCTTTTTTTTGGATTTAGGTCGTTTCGTATGATATTCTTAACCTCATCACGGTTTGAAACAACTGGCTCCGTTCTATAACTTGAAAGGTTAGTTAAGGAAGGAATTACAAATCCCTGAGTAGGCGGATTTGGTTTGAAAACTTGGCTCAAGTATTTAGCAAATGCTGTGGCTTTTTCTTCTTCGCTGCGTGCCCAGTTACCATCTGGATTTCTGATTGGCGATTCGCCCTCTACAGGTAAATTTATCTTCTTGTTTGCCTTCCACAGTGAGAACTTTGTTGTACACATAGGTGATAATCTTTTCAAAAAGTTACTTTGGTTTTTGTCATCTTCTAACTTTAGGGCCTCTTTAAGTTTTCTCGTAGCATCAGCGAGTCTTTGCCTTGCAAAAGGGGATCTACGTGCTTGCCATTCTCTTCTCAGTCGACGCTTGTCTGTTACGAGTTTTTCTATGTAGCTATTATTTAATGCTGCCATTTTTGTATCAGTTAAATTTTTAGCAGTAGAATGTTCCGCCGCTGATGTCACCATTGAATTAAAAATTTGTACAAAGTCTTCGATATCTCCCTCAGACTCTATTTTTGAGTTTGTATGGATATGACTGCTGATATACTTTTTATATTCAAGCCAATTCGTTTTATGGGTGGTAAGTCGGGTGGGAAACTCAGCTAGTATTGGCTTATTTACGCAGAAGGTTACAGGAGAGTGATCAGATGATAGATCGAAACTTGTTTCAGCTGTTATAAGATTTCTGCTTAAATTTTTTATGATAGCAAAGTCTATAAGGTCTCGTATTTTTGTATTATCTGTCGGCCAGTAGGTAGGTTTACCTGGTGATACGAAATCGTATTTATTTTGTCGGTTAAGGATGGTATTGTATAGTTGTCTACCTTTTGGATTCACAAGACGTGAGCCCCAATGCGTATGTTAAGCATTATAATCTCCAGCAGCCACAAATCTGCCACCTAGGGTGTCAAAGAAATCTTTAAATTGTTTCTCAGTTACCGTAAATCGTGGCGGACAGTATACAGCAGACAGTGTTAAAGTTTTACGCATATTGAGGTAGCTTGCAGATAGCTTTTCGAATATGTCTCTAACGCATGATGTTTTATTCGGTTTCTTTTAAGAACTGCAGTTCCTCCATGAGCCTTGCCATCTGGATGGTTTGTCTTATATAGTGTGTAACCTGTTATGCCGAAATTATATTTGCTTGTAAGGTGAGTTTCAGCAAAAAGCATGACTTGATTTATTAAGAAAGTTGTGATTTCGTATTTATGTTCACTAACGCCGTTTGCATTCCATAAACAAATCTTTAAAGAACTCATTTTTGAGCCAATAAAACTTGCAACATTTGATTTTGCGTTCTAATCATGTCGTGGAGCATACTCTGCATTGTAGACATAAATTGTATCATACATTGCGTTAAGTTTAAAATCATAGCCTCCAGCCCTCCAGATGCTTGGGGTATGATTTGAGGTACTTGTTCTGTTCCTGATTTTAATGCATTTGCATAGGATATATTTTGAGTAACTTGGTTAGATGCATTTGATGTAACATAATGTTGCTTAACAAAGTTTTGGGGTACAATTTCAGGTTGATTACGAGCTGCTTTGTCGCGGTCTAAAACAGCTCTTAGATTTTTAATAAGTTAATGGGATTAGAACACTACAATAGTGTAGTGGTAAATAAAAGTTACCAGAATAATATTCCCAATAAGGTTGCTTAATTGTATCATATTAATTTTTTTTTTGGGATTTCTCCTTTTTCTAAAACGTGTATTTTAGTATCCAGTGATTTACGAACGAGACAGACAGTCGTGACCAAATACGAACAAGACAAGGACAAGTTTATGTCAAATTATACTTTTAAAAGTTTTGTTTGTTTCCTTGTTTTGATGCCCCTTGTGGAGCCAAGAATGACGCCGACCATGCACAGATGCCTCCAAAGTTCATTTTTGATTTGGTGGGAGCGAGGTCTGTACTTTGCCAGAATTTCATAGAAATCCCCATTTTGGCAATTTTCGTACATGGTTCTTGGCAGGTCACCTCATACTGACTCTGGTTTGTTGTAAACCGTACTCTCTGCATTAAAATGGCTGATAGCCCATTTCTCACTTTTTTGGGGAAACGGAACAAAATCTGCAAGGATCGCAGTTTTGGTCAGTTCGTTTTGAACAGCGAGTTTGAACGAATGAGATTTTTTTAAAAGTGATATTCGAAGATTTACTGGTGCTAGGAGAGCATCCTGTATATTAAAATAGTGCGAGGAGATTCAGGAGGAATCCCAAGAGCGAATAACTAAGCCAAAGCTTTATTAAGGAAGTATTATTTTGTAGTGTTTAGCTATATTTTGCGCGGCAGTCGAGCCGTATTATTAGCAGTAATAGTTTAACTTGTTTTGGTTCGTTTAGAACCATTTTAAATATTTATATTTGGTGTTAAAGTGTCATTAGTTTGTTTTGTCCGTCCCGCACTCGAGCCAAGTTCAGACGTGAACACGGTGAAATAAAGAATCTAGTCGTTAAGATTCGTGTGAAGATTCGGTTCTCTATTGCCGAATCCGCAACTAGAGTGCACAACATAACGGTAGTTTTTTTTCTTTTTATTAAACCCCCCGCTACTCCGACTAAGCTAGGTAGAAAATTACTTTATCACCGGTGATAATAATTGTTCGCGGCCTAAATTATTACGTGATAGCTTGCTTGCGTTTATTTAATCTATCTAGCAAGTCTTTGTACACAGTACAACCTCTATAATTCGCTGTGTGATTTCCTCCACAATTATTGCATTTTTTCGAATTTGGTACATTTTTGTTACTTGTACACTGGGAGGAATGATGGAGATCCCCACAAGCTACACATACTGTGCGCAGTGTGCAATAGGACTTCGTGTGTCCGTATTCCTGACAATTTGCACATTGCACCGGACCACTGCGCTTATGTGGTTCCTCTACTGAGATTCTACGGTGCAGTAAGTATTTCAGCACATAGATATGATGAGTTTGGTTTTTTTTTAAATTAGTTGAATTAGGGTCTAATTCAAATTTGAACATTGGTTGCGGAATTTTGTTCTTATTTATTTTGTTGATCACAACTTTTACACCGAACCCCTTTTCTTCCAATGCTTCTTTAATTTCATTAGAATCTACACTGGATTCTTTGCCTTTAATGACCACTAATAGGCCTTTGCTACTTTTGAGCTGATATGTGTAGTAGTTTTTATTATTATCATTTAGAAATTTAGAAATAATACGGTAATTACTCTCAGTGTAGATTTGTAATTTGGTTTCATGTATGTCCGCTTTAGTCAAAGGGAATATATGAAAATTATTACTCCCGATAAGTCGTCTAATGTTGGTAACCAACTCATTTGAGCTACGCTCACGCAAGTAGATTGGCGGCGGTTTGGTGCTTTTAGCACTAGGAGCAGCCTCCGTATCAATATTTGATTTATCTAAATTTTTTTCACCTAATGGAGCAAATCTATTATTTTTTAAGGGACCAGATGGTTCATCAGAATTTATTTTTGTCATTTTAGGAACATTACCTTTGTTCGCGTTTTGTGGGCTCCATACCAGTCTGTACTGCCGGTCCTTTTGTACTACTTACCAATGCGGTTCGCTCACTTTTTGACATACTTACAGATGGCTTCGTGGCGGGTTGTTCTTTATCCGAAGGTACTGCTCAAATCTTTTGTTGGCTTTGCGATTGATGTTGTTTTTGGGATTGCTGCTGTTTTGACTGTTGGATATATTCTTGCTGCTGATATCCGAGTTAGTCGTTGTTTTGTAAGCCTTGTTGCAGATTTAATTTTTCGTTGGTGATATAATCCCCAAAAATATTTTGGGTGTTTTGTCTTTTCGGGGTAATGTCACAACACCCTTGCGTTGTTGGGATAGCGGGAGAAACACATTGCGCGCTCCACGACAAAGGACTCGATCCTTCTTTTGTTTTTGTTTCAGCAGCCAACATCGTTTTGTTAACTGTTGGTTTTTTCGCGGACAAAATATTTGTTGTTCTTAGTGTTTTAACTGGTGTAGTTGTTGTAGTTGGCTTCGAGTCACGTCTCTCTCGAGCTGGAGATCTCTCCACTGGCATTGTTTGTGTTTTTTGATATTATTGATTTTTATTTTTGTTTGTTTTGATTTTTATTTTTTGAACTTTTAATTGTTTTGTGCCGTTGGCAGCTTTTTTAAACAAGCCAAAACGATCACAATTATTTTGAGCGTCTATTTAGCTATTTTATGGATTATAAAAACACTGTAAAATTAGTAAAAACGATTCACGCAGGGGACGAATAAAAAACGCTTCCACTTTGAGGTCGTTAAATCAAAATTATATTTTAAATATATGAAAAAATAAAAAAAACATAAAAAAAATAATAAAAATAAAAAATATGTGAATCAAAAATTTGCAAATCTAAAAGTGAAAAAAAATCTACTTAGATCTTTTTAGATGAAAGGTTAGCATCAACAAGCACAACAACAAACACTTCCGCAACTACTCTCGCATGCACAACAACTACAACAACAACTACAACAGTGTCATCAACAATCTCAACAGAGTCCGCTTATACGAAAACAAGCAGACAAGCAATAAACAAAGGAGAAACAGGAGAGCTAAACTCAAAGTCTGCTCTGCTGAAACGGACCCGCACTCCGCCTAACAAACTAACCAACGTACCCAATAACAACAAAAAACAGAAGAAAAATTCTCCAAGCAAAAGCCAAAAGTCGCTCAAATCATACTGGCTGAGCCAACCACTCTCAAAGAATAGGTTCGAGATTTTGTCTCAAGACGACAAACTCGACGATCCATCAGATATACACAGTGGCACAATCAACAAAGAAACTACAACAAAACAAACTAAAATACACACTCCAAAGCCTCCTCCCATTTACGTACAAAAAGTTCAAAATCTACCTCCGCTAATTATTGCCCTTAATTAAACTAACATTAAATATGAATTAAAAGTTATAGCCAACAACGAAATAAAAATACAACCACTTGAATCTACTCACTACACATCAATTATAAATCTACTAAAAAGTAAACAAACCCAGTACTATACCTTCAGACACAAAGAGCTGCGTGGGTTCAGAGTTATACTACGAAATATGCACCACTTTTCAGATACGGAGGAAATAAAGAAAGAATTGGCTGCACTAAGACATATCGTTTTAAACATTCACAACATACAAAAAGGCGAAACAAAACAGCCCTTGAATATGTTCGCACTGGAACTCGAAACAAATGGAAATAACAAAGACATCTATGCTGTTACTCATCTTCTACACTGCAAAGTCAGCTTTGAGCCACCACATCAGAGGAGATCCATACCCCAATGCTCAAACTGCCAAAAGTACGGGCATACGAAAAACTACTGCACAAAGGACCCAATCTGCGTAAAATGTGCAGACGACCACAAAACAAGCCACTGCACTCTTGATAATGGGAACATTAAATGTGCTCTTTGTGATGCAAAACATACCGCAAACTATAAAGGTTGCATGGTATATAAGGCCCTCCAAATCCAAACCCTAAAAACTACACCGACAACTCTGACAACCAAAACCCTCAAACAAATCTCACCTCACACAACAAAAACTTCGTACATAGAGAGTTATCATATGCACAAGTGGTAAACCCCATAACAGATCCGAAAAATAATAGCAACGCAACTAAAACCAACACAAGACCAACAACTGCCACCAATCAACCAGACAACCTCCCTGTTCAACCATCAAACGATCTGGCCGAGCTTAAGGCTATGACGAAAGACTTATTTTTACAAATGTCAAATATGATGAATATCATCACTCTGTTATTAACAAAAATAAATGCACAAACACAACAGCATTAAAATAGCGACGTGGAACGCCAACGGGCTTAGTCGCCACATTCTCGAGCTTAAAACATTTCTATCGAACAAATTAATTGACATCATGATGATATCTGAGACACATTTTACTTCTAAGAACTTTATAAAAGTACCTCACTATAACATATTTGGTACAAATCACACAGACAACAAAGCTCATAGTGGAACTGCAAAATTGGTCAGACAAAATATAAGATGCTCAGAAATTGAAAAATATCAGTACGAACATATGCAGGCAACGACAATGCAAATAGAAGATAGCACTGGACCATTAATAACATCATCAATTTACTGCCCTCCAAAATACAATAACAAAAAAAGTGTATTCTGACTTCTTTCAATATCTTGGAGAACGCTTCCTTGTCGGCGGCGATTGGAATGCAAAGAACGCTATTTGGGGATCTCGTCTAACACTAAAGGTTAATATCTACTCGATGCCAGTCGAACAAACAAAAGCAAAGTCATCCGCACTGGTGAACCAACATACTGGCCCAGTAACCTAAAGAAGAGACCAGATTTAATTAAATTTTTTGTCTCGCGTAGCAAAAGACCAGAACAACAGACAATAAATTCTTGCTACGACCTCTCCTCAGACCACTCTCCAGTCTTACTGTTATACTGTAACAAGCTTGTCAACATGCCGAATACAAAATGTATCTGCAACACAAAAACAGACTGGGCGGCTTTTAGAGAAATTATAGAACACAGTCTACGGCTCAATATTCCCCTAAAAGTTAACACCGAAATTGATAGGTCAATAGCTTACTTCAATGAAGCACCGGCAGCGCAGTCGCGAAGTCTTGATGCCAAATTATCATCAATGACACTAACTCACCTGTTAGTGTTCTTGGCTTCGACGTCTTCGCTTGGATGTGGCTCAAGCGAAACTGAACGATCATCATTTCTGCATTCGATTAAGTACTCATAATTTCGTCACATTGTCCGAGTGACATTTGTTTGTGTTGCCGTTTTCCAAACATTTGTATGGCGACGTTTGGAAGATTCAAAAACTTACTGATCTAGATTGCTTATGTGTTAACTACGTTTCTCATGAGTAATTAACCACTTATTATAACTTAAACTTATTGTTTACTGTAATTCATTTTTAAAACTAAAATTAACAACATTTCTTAAGACTAATAATAAAATTATAATGGTGGTGTGAGTCGCAAACGAATTCATGTGACTAGCGTCCTCACACATCCTCCTTTTCTCGAGAAGGGAGGCGGCGGCAAGTGATGGCGCCGGACTTGTTAACCAGGAATCGGAAACGATGTCCTCCGATTGTCCTGACGAAGAAGCGTCGTTCGCCTGGATGGGCGCTTTCACGTAGGATCGCTTTCAGCTGTTCGATATCACCTGCGGTTAGATCTTCGAACTCGACTGCAGCTGAAATCTCAAGCGATGGTGACCGATCGCGAGCCGAAGGCAGGAGCACATCACGGCGATTGCTCGCTGTGATGTGGTCTTGTAACTGCTGCTGGGCTCGGTGGGAGTCGATGCGGCGAGTTTGGAAATAGCCTCGAGCTCGGCGACAATTCTACCGGGATGCGATGTGGCGAGTTCGGGAACAGCCGTGACCGTGGTGATAACTCTGTCAAAAGTTGCGATGGGGACCGTGTGTTCTGGCTGAGCATTTGACGTGATGGAGACTTACCCGCGGCATCTTTTGTGGCAAGGCGCCTGATGTCTGGTTCTGATCCGAATACGTTATTAGGTTACGCGTTTGCATGGTGGGTTTCCTGATGTTTCTCGGAACCTTCCGTGGTGCTACCGGGCTTGGAGATCGAGCAGTCGTATGGCGTTTTTCGACGTGTGCCCTTGAGGCACGTGAAGGGTCTGGCTGCTTCGAGTACTGGTCTCGCTTCGGTTGACGCTCTTTGGGCGACGCGACGACACGGTCTGATGCTGCGGTATGGACTCGCGGCTTGTGAGCTATTCGGTCTCGGCCTGGCCTTTGTTGTGGTGACATCTCAGGGATAGACGGCACGACAATTGGCCGCAAAGCTGCGGCATGGACTCGCGGCTTGTGAGCCATTCGGACTCGGCCTGGCCTATGTTGTGGTGACATCTCTGGGAGAGGCGGCACGACGATTGGCAGTGAAGCGTGATGTGGTACATTGGCAGACGATGTGACTGCACGTAGCGGGACTGATTCCATCTTCTGCCGGAAATTTCGGATATTTTTCCGTGGGGCTTTTGGTTCGGTCTCGTTCTCGTCGCTGTCGTCGACGAAAATAAAGTCCTGGGTCTGTCTGCCGTTTATCTTGCGTCCGCTGATGGTCGGCTTCGGTTTGGACGAATGAGTTGAGGGTTGGGGACCGGACTCCTCGATGTCAGGAATTCTTAATTGCGCCTCCAGTTTGGCGCAGTTCGATCCGTCCTCACCGTCTATTGCGCGTTGACTTGGTAGTGGTGCTGTCAAAGCGTCCGGTCTCGTGGTGTACCGTTATAATGTAACGCAAGGTGCGCTAATACACTGTATAAGACCGACCGCGACACTCGCTTGTCTCCATTTGGACGTCCTCTCGGTAACGAAGACCTTGCCTTTTCGGACTGGGGAAGCGCATACCATTGTCACTGCTGGTTCTTGATGGCGGTGATAGTGTGATGGGAGAGCATGGCCGCCTCTCGAGACAGTTATCATTTTGTTCGCTGCTGTCCGAACAGTCCGAGACAAGATTAACAATATCCCTGTGGTGTAAATGTGGTACTGAGCACCGTGGAGTCGTCTCGACTAGCGGGTCTGCAGGTCTGTTCGATGCTGGGAAACCGGAGAGATGTGGCGTTTCGACCACGGAGTTAGCATCGTCGCCTAACAATTCGTCGATAGCGCGCAAAAGAGCAGCATCAGCATCATCCTCCGGAACGGTGGAGTTGGTTTCGCCGCATACCGGCTTGTCGAGGGAAGCATCGGTCGCGCTAGTGTTGGTTGGCAACTCGGTTGATATCTCGAGTACCGGTGTTTCTGGCGCCGGCACGACCGGTATGTCTCGGGTGGCTGGCGTTAACGATGCCTCGTGGTTGATGACGCGCTCTGGCTGGTTTGACGCCAGGTCGATGAAGCTTGTGTCAGCGGGAGCGTTTGTTGGGGTTGTTGATAACAAATGGTCGTCGTGGCTGATATTCAATGACTCCACGGCGAAGTTGAGTGGTCGAAGTTCGTCGTCTGAATCGACAGCCATTCCCCAAAACTCCGGTGTCATCGCTTGGAGTGGAGTATTGCCTAGATCGCGGTCGACTGGGATGTTGCGACCCGTCACTCCGGTGGCTTCCTCGGAGGGTTCTAGGGCGCTGTTGCAGGGCGAAGCTTCCACTTCTATTGTTTCGAAGGGTGTATGATCATCGACGGAGAGCCGTCGAAGCCTCACTATATTCGGAAAGCGTTCTCGAGGTGATGGTCGGCGTTGGCGGCTTTGACCGCGATGGTTTGGTCGATTATTTGTAAATCCACCATGCTGGGATGGGATTGTTTCGTTGCCACGGTGGTTGGTTGTCGTGACAGGCGAGCGTATTGTTTGGCGGCGTCTTCCCCGGATGTAACTCGGGTCCGACCGCGTATCTTGGCGGCGTCTTCCCCGGATGTTACTCGGATCGGACTCCTCGAAATCCATGGGCAGTCTTACCGTTCGTCTACCTCGGTTTATTTCTTCTTGCAGACGAAACTGGAACCTTCTTCGCGTTTCTTCGAACGTCTTCTCCTCGCTCATCTTAAAAATTGCTGTTTAATTTTCTTGATGCTGCGAGAGAAAAAGAAAAGAGTATTATAAGTTTTATTGTGAGTTACTACTAGCGCGAAGCTCCTGGGACGAGCAAGAGTAAAAGGGCTTTAGTTCGCTTATGTGTGCAGTGCGAATTCCCTTTGCACCATCACGTTTTAGCTGCACTATCACTGGGGACGTAGACGCCGCTACGGCGTAAGGCCCTGCGAACTTTGGTGCGAGTTTAGCTGCGAAATGGTCCAGTGCTTTGGACAATAGATGCTGTCGGACTAGCACTAGCTGTCCGATTTTCGGTTTCCATGGGCGTCGACGTAAATTATAATGTCGAGCTTGGTCTTGCACTGCTCTGGCTAGATTATGCCTGACAATTTTGAAGATATCCTCTCGGCTGGGGGTTGCGCTGCTGTTGTTGTTGTTGTAGCGTCCACTTGAATAATCACATGCATGTGAGGGAAACGTATTTAGTGTGGATAAAGAAAGTTTGGAAAGGGAAAGAAAGAGATCTAGCTATTACCCATCCAATTCAAGGAAGCGAGCTACCTCGACTGGATTGGTCCAGAGAGACCTGGTTGTGAAGTTGGTAGGTCTGAGGGAACATTCAAAAAGATGGGCTGTGATATGCGGCGCGGAGTCACATACGGGACATTTTTCCGAGGTCTCCGGGTTCATTCTGGCCAGGTAACTATTCAAGTATTTAGAGTAACCTGACCTGAGCTGGGACAGTGTGGCACGCGTTTTTCGTGGTAGATTCTCCTCAAACAATGAGATTGGTGGAGGTCTACCACCGAGTACCACATTGTCCTACGAGTCCATTAGAGCCACATGGCTCTAATGGACTCGGAGACCATTTCGGTATGGAGCTGGGCCTTGGCATCTCTAAGAAGGCCTTCAGCCACCAGGTTTAGCAGGTGACTTAGTGCCGATTTCTCGGCACGTAGGTCGTGCCTAACCTGTCTAACTCCGAGGGTCGACGAACCTGTAACGATGGCGTGGTTAGGGTGGTCAGGCATCATACACCCTAGTAGGTATTGTCTCGTGAGAAGGGAGCAGTGGCTCCGGACGGGAAGAATTTTGGTCTCTTCGTACAGGTGATCCTCAGGTGTCATGAAATGACAACCAGTGACCACCCTCAGAGCCGCGATCTGGACCGTCTGGAGTTTTCTATACTGTGAGTCGCTTATACAAGGCGACCAAACGGGAGCAGCGTAGTCGATAAGGGGACGACCTATTGCTTTATAAGTCGTTAGGATCGTCTCCTTATCTTTGCCCCAAGTGCTGCCCGTTAGTGCCTTTAATACGCGATTTCTCCCTTTCACTCGACTGGCCGCAACCTCCGTATGTTTGGAGAACATGAAGAGGCTGTCAAAGTGAACCCCAAGGATTTTGGGGTTCTTCACCGAGGGAATTCTTTGTCCGGAAATATGGGTGTTGAGTTCCCTCGTGAACTCTTTGGTCCATGTGGTGAAAATGGTGGCCGAAGATTTGGGTGTGGAGAGTTGGAGGATCTTATCTGCCAGAAAGTTGCGTAACACTGGCAGATAATTGTTTATTTGCTCTTCCAGGGCTTCAATATCTCTGCCTGTACACAGGACAGTCCAGTCATCGGCATAAGAGATTAGTTTCAGCCCCGGAGGAGGGGTCGTGATTTTGGAAATATAAGTGTTGAACAGCAAGGGGGATAAAACACCTCCCTGCGGTACCCCCTGCTTATTTTTCATAAGTCCCGACCTGGAACCTCTGAACTCTACGTATGATTGCCTGCCAGCAGAGTAGTTGGCCAGCCACCTTTAAAGGACATTTGGGAGCGCGGATACGTACAGGTCTTGCAATAGCTTCGTGTGGCAGACCGTGTCGAAGGCCTTGGACAGGTCAAGAGCGACCATTATGGTCCTCTCGTGAGGTCTTTTACTGTTTAGGCCTCCGGCTATGGCTGTCGTCATTTCGCACAGCGCTGTAGTAGTGCTGTGTCCTGATCGAAAGCCATGTTGGTGGTCTGCCAAGGGGAGGTTCTCCTTTATGAACGGTAGGAGAAGAGATTCCAGGACCTTAACCACTGGTGAGAGTAGTGTTATAGGTTTGTAGGAGCTGCCCCTATTCAGGGGCTTCCCGGGTTTGGGAATGGGAATGATTTTCCCTAGCTTCCACATATCTGGAATCTCCATGGAGTTGACACACAAGCAGAAGGTTTCCGCTATGCATGTCTCTCCTTGCCTCCCCAGGTGTTTCAGCATTATCATTGCAAGACCATCCGGACCTATTGCTGTTGAAGTTTTCGCTGCCTTGATAGCTCCATGGACATCCTCTGCAGTGATATCAATGATATCGTCTGACGGAGGAAGGGATCTGATCCTCCTTTGGGTGGCTCGGCGTTCTTTGTTCGGTCTAGTTGGGTGCTCTACAAACTGACGGTTTAAGGCAGAACAGCACTTGTGGGGGTCAAGTGGCGTGCCACTCTCAAAGGAGAGAGTGGGTCTCGCACTTCTTCGGGGATTTGAGAGGTTCTTAATGGTCGACCAAAGTCGTTTGGAACCTCTATCCGACCCTTCCAGGTGCCGTAACCACAGATCTCTGCGGTGAGCGCTGACTAAGTTATCGATCTCAGCGCTCAACTGCTTCAAACGTGGGTCCACTGCATCCTGCCTCCGGATAACATCACGCTCATCTGCTAAGCGAGATGCCTCAGCCGGAAAGTTGGGACGCATGTTAGGAATGCGTCCGGCAGGGATACAACGGTCCTTGGCTCTAACCAGGATCCTTCGGATGTTTTTCTCCCCCTCTGAAGTTGACGAGGGGGTAGTCAGTTGACCAAATTCTGCTTCTGTTATCTCCTTAAATATGATCCAATCCGATTTCCAAAAATTCACGAAAGTGCGTTGTTCAGCAGATATGAATTCCACACTTTGCATGGTTTTGATGGTGATTGGGATGTGATCGGAATTAAGAGCGATATCGGCATGCCAGGTGGTATAGGCAATTAGGTCAGGGCTGACTATCGAAAGATTTTGAGAGCTCCGACAGTTTGGAGTGATGCGTTAATAACACAGAAGTTTGTGTTATCAATCTGTTCGACGAGTGAGTTAGTTCAGAATGCCAGCTATCATGGTGCACATTTAGGTCCCCGAGTAAGATTCTGTGGTCGCCCTCCATTAAGTAATCAATGGAAGGACGATATCCGGGACGGCAGGCCGCAGTGGGAGGGATATACACATTAAAGAGCTCAATCTCAACCTCCCCAGACCGCACGGCGATCCCATGGAGTTCCAAGTGATCGCCGTTAGACGGATTGGTTAGCGGGCGGTAGGTTACGGAGTCGTGGATCAGAAAAGCAAGACCGCCTCCTTTGTCTTTTTCGCGGTCTTGTCTTATGACACTGTAGCCAGACGAGAAGGAAAGAGGATTCCTGCTCGTTAGCTTGGTCTCTTGGAGGGCCGCAATCGGTATGCCTCTCTTTACCATAAAATCCGTAATCTCCGTTATTTTGCTGCTTAGTCCGTTGCAGTTCCACTGTAGAATCTTAAACTCGAGATCCGATTTGGGTGGCGGTTGGTCCGGGATGTCATTGGTGGCCGACTGTACTGTTGGTGGTTCTATTGTCGCTCGGTCGAGATGCTCCACTCTCGAGGGCGCCACGTGTGGGGTCAGCTTGCCGCCTCCTGCAGCAGGGACCAATCAAGTCGGGTCTGTAAAGATTCGAATTATTTAGTCCCAAGCAGCGGAGGTGGGCACTTTCTCCACACGCAGCACATCGAATAGGTTTGGCCTTCTTGGTAAGGGTCTTCCCATACCTGCTGTACACGTTGGTCAAAGGACCAGGGTTAGTTTCGACATGACCGGCAACTGTTATTAGTAGTCTGATCAGGCAAGCCGGCATTGTCTGATCAGTTAGAGAAAAGAGATAGAGGGAAGTAAAGATAAGGGGTCTCGGTACATACATGTATGATTCCAGTGTCCGAGGTTTTGCAGTCTTTGGGCGGGGAAGTATTTCCCGCGTCTATCCCGGTACGAAGACCGAACTGCTGTGAGAATCAGTTGCGCTGCTGTTCCGGTTCCTGGTGTGACCTCATCGTAGAGTGCTGCAGGCAATCTGGGTTCCCGTCCTTGAGTGAGGAACGCGGGACTGTATCCGGTGGTCTCTTAAGAACTAGTGTTGATTGCGAGGGAAATCTCGGGCAGATATTCGTCCCAGGTTTTCTGTTGATCCCTAGCGAACTGGGCTATCATTGTTTTGATTGTGCGGTTCGCTCTTTCGGTTGGATTCTCTTGCGGAGTGTAAGGGGCGGTGAATTGCTGTCGAACGCCGATCTCTGCCATGTATTTTTTGATAACTCTGCTGGTGAACTGTGTCCCATTGTCGGACAAAAACACCTTGGGCACGCCATACCTCGCCACGATCCTTTCCCGAAACGCCTTCATTAAGCTCTCTGATGTGGCTTTTCGCAGTGGAACCAGTTCAGTCCACTTGGAGAAGCGGTCGAAAAATACGAGGAGCATGGTATGGCCATGCTTGGATCACAGCGGCGGACAAAGTGGCTAATGTCGCGGAACATCCCCGGCCAGTAGTAGCGGTTGGTGCTCCGGGCAATAGTCTTCCCGATTCCCAAATGTCTGGCGGCGGGGATATCATGATTCTCCCGCATGACTCATTCTCGGAGATGCTTGGCCACGCAGAGTTTCCAGAAGGCGCAATCTTCGTCGCCTGAATGATGTAGTAGGTGTCGATAAAGTTGCCCGTTAATAATAGAAAAATCGGGGTAGGTATCCGGATGGTCTCGGACCTCCCCCATTTTTTTATTAAGCCAGGCGCAGGATTGTTTCGTCTCGTCCTGTTCCGTTACAGCTGCTCGGTGAAGCGTATCACGCGGTTCACGTGAAAGCGCATCTGCCACCACGTTCTGCTTACCTCGTCTGTATTGTACCGTGAATTTATGCTGCTGCAACTCCAGTGCCCAGCGCGCAATACGGCCTGTGGGAGTTCATCCACTTCAGGGATAGATGATCCGTTATCACTACGAATTCATATCCCTCTAGATATGGGCGCATCTTCCGTATGCCCCATACAATGGCAAGGCACTCTTTCTAGGTGGGCGAGTAATTTTTCTCCGCATTGTTCAGATGTCTACTCGCATACGCAATCACTCGTTCACTTCCGTCGATGACTTGAGTGAGGACGGCTCCTAACCCGAAATCGCTGGCGGCGGTTTGCAACGTAAATATTTGTGCAAAATCTGGACACGCCAGAATGGGTGCTTCGGTAAGTTTTTGTTTCAGGTCTTCGAACGCTTTTTGTTGATCTTCGCTCCATTTGAAGTGCTTCCCTTTTTTCAATAGCGCTGTTAAGGGTTGCACAATGGCTGCGAAGTCCGGAACAAATCTGCGGTACCACGACGCGACTCCCAGTATGCGCCGTACTCCTCGAATGTTCTGCGGTGGTTGTAGCTCTTTAATGGCAACTACCTTGTCTGGATCTGTGTGTATGCCATCACCACTGACAACATGGCCTAAATATTTTATCTCGGTCCTGAAAAACTCGCATTTTTCTGAGTTTATCTTCAGGTTCGCTTCCCGCAACCGTCGAAAAACCTCTCGTAAATTTCTGAGATGTTCTTCTAGGGTTGCCCCGGTGACCACGATGTCGTCCAAATAGGCAAATGCATGGGGCTCCAGTTCGGGACCGATAACACGGTCGAGAGCTCGTTGAAAAGTTGCGGGGGCTGAATGGAGGCCAAATGGCATAACTCGCCATTGATAAAGCCCTCGTCCCGGTACTGTAAACGCTGAATATTGCTTGCTGGCCGGCTCCATCGGGATCTGCCAGTACCCATCCTTTAGGTCGAGACTGCTCACATACCTGGCATTTCTCAGGCGGTCTAGAATGTGGTGAATTCGAGGTAGCGGGTACGCATCTGGTATTGACTTGCTATTCAGTTGACGGTAGTCGATGCAGAACCGCCAAGCGCACTGTGCGGGCTGTGTGATGGTTCGATGCATCCCTTGGACAGCAGCTCATTGACTTTGTCATCGATAACCGCTTGCATAGCAGGGTTTCGTGGAAAGTATCGTTGTTTAATGGGTCGATCATCGGCCATGACAATACGATGTTCGGTGATGTGCGTAGTTCCGTGTAAGTTTTGAAACAATGGTAACTCACGTTCCAAGAATTCGTTCACTAGTCGCTGTTCATCCGGCCAAAAGTCTCGGATTACTGAACGAACTGGTTTGAATTCTTGGTTTTCGGAGTCCATGCTTCGGAGGTCTTCATCGGCGTCGCCAGGGGTACTTTCTCCCTGGGCTCCGATATTCAAGTGAAGGCGCGACCCGGTGACTTCTTCGGCTGCAACGTCGACCGCTTCGTAGGTGGTAGGGACGTTGATCGTGACGTCAGTAGCAGTGCCGGCAACTTCGTCGGATTTATCGTTGCGGTCAAAGTCGTCCTTTATATGAGTGACGACCATGCAATGGGCTGGAGTATCTGTTGGGGACGGTCTAAGAACGATCTCGTAACCCCCACAGCTTAGAGTTGCTCCGGCATATACCAGGTAATCGAGACCTAGGATCACGTCTTCTGTGGCATTCGGCATAACCAAGAATCGGAGAACACCTGAGTGGTTTCCCAACACAATGCTGGTTTTGATTGCCCGATTGAGCTGAATTGGTTTTATTGTGTACGGGGTTGTGATTTCGGAGCGCCCGTCGCACCTCGTAGCGAACGGCCCCTCGATCGTTTCCCGATCTACGACAACACTCAATGGTCCGTACTCCATCTCGGCCGCATTCCCAGCAAACCAGCTTAGTTGGGTTTACACACTCTCGGGCCCGGTGGCCTTTCCGTCCGCATTTAAAGCACGTGATTTCAGTGTTAATATTTGTCGTCGCCTGTTGGGCCATCATGCGGGGCTGCTCGTTTGATACCGTTCGTCGTGGAAAAGCATTTACCGTCCCCCGTTGCAAGGGCACCCGCGGCAATGTTTCTCGCGGTGCTGGGTCTTGCACGGGGATGCTCTCTAGATCCTCTGCCATGGATATAAACTCAGCCAGCGTCGCAAAGTCTTTGCGTCGGATGTACCACTGATAAGTTGAGTGGCAGTTTCTGAAGATGCGTTCAAGTTTTTCTGCTTCTGTGTACTTGGCATGGCGCATCAGAGTCTGCAAGCTGAGCACAAAGTCTTTAAACGATTCTTTTGGCCCCTGGCAGCGCTTTCTGATTTCGTCGTCCACCATGTCAAAATACCGAGTCGGAAGGAAGAACGAAAGGAGATCGTTTTTAAACTCCTGCCACGTAGTCCAATGCCGGTTGTTATTAAGGTACCAGATGAGTCCTTTATCTCGCAACAACTCCGGCATGGTTCGAGGCAACACGTCCAGCGGCATGCCATAGGCGTCGCCAAGCTCCTCTACTCGCTCAACAAACGCGAGTGGATCTTTGCCTCCGTCAAAATTTATGGACCATTTCCGCAGATTGTCCATTACTTGTTGAGTGCTGAGCTGGCTTCGGCCGGCGCCATATACGGCTGTCGACGTAGCTGGAGGCACTGTAGCGTCGTTGTCCTTGGATGGCGTCGCCACCATACTTCGCTGACCATCGGGTACTTGTAGCGACTCAACGGATTCGCTCGTTGATCGTTGCTGTGGTTTACGATTGTCGTGTTTAATTTGTAGCTCCAAAAGTCGAGCCAAACGTTCGCCCTCGTGTTCGCCGGTACTCACGTATAGGGCAAATTGCTTGCGGCGTTCGTCTACGGTGCCAAACAAAGCAATTTAGAATTCCTCTGCGTACTCGTTAAGCTCTGCCAATTTTAAATAGTACACCCACGTGGTAGTGACAGCACTCTTTGCTGTTTCATTGATATATTTTTTTTCCGGCACTATTTGTCTGTAGTTGATTTTATTTTAATTTATTGTCTGTTTTGTCTTTATTTTCTATCCGCAATTTCACTGTTAGTTTTCTTTTTTTTTTTCTTTTTGTTTCTGTTTGTATATATTTTATTTACTTCGATTGTATTTAATTAATTTTAATTTTATTTTATTTCCCGCACAGGTGTTTTTTTTTTCACGTTGTCTTTCGCGATCGACCGATATATATATATATTTAAACATGAGGTATTACTGTACCAGTGTTACATATATTGGCTTTCGGGGCAATGGTTCTCCCTAGCCTCACTTTTTAATTACTCTAGCACGCTAGTCCCTGCTCGGGCGCCACTGTGACGAACCTTTCGCCGGGGTATAACTCGCCGGTGTCCAGGGTTCGTTGCACAGAAATTTATTTGAATGGGACTAGGGCAGAAAAATTGTGACACCGTTTAATTTTATTACGTATTATTTTATTTATATTAACTGCATTTATCATAAATTAATTTTAACCCTAAAATTAATTTATTAGATGGCAGGGCAGTAGCTGCGCAGTTGCGCGTTCCGTTGTTTCATATTCGCTGGAGCCCCGGTTGAGCTGGCAGAGCAGTAGCTGTACAGTTGCACGTTCCGTTGTTTTATATTTGCGGGAGCCCCGGTTGGGCTGGCAGAGCAGTAGCTGCGCAGTTGTACGTTCCGTTGTTTTATATTCGCTGGAGCCCCGGTTTTGCTGGCAGAGCAGTAGCTGTACAGTTGCACGTTCCGTTGTTTTATATTCGCGGGAGCCCCGGTTGGGCTGGCAGAGCAGTAGCTGCACGGAAGCAGCGCATAAACATCGGTTTGTGTTCGCGGGAGCACCGACGATATAGTCGCGGCAAGGGGCTGCGCTAGGGCAGTACGCAGGTGACGGCGTTTACGGTTTCGGAAGTACCGACAGTGTCCTTACGTCGTGGATATTCCTTAGAATACCTACAGTGCCATTTCTACTGTAGGTATTCGCGGGAGCCCCGACAGCGCAGTCGCAGCAAAGGTATTCGTGAGTACCGGCAGTGATGTAACTACCGTCGATACTCGCGGAAGCCCCGGCAGCGGTTTGGTTCGCGGAAGCACCGGCAGCGCAGTCGCGGGTATTCTTAAGTATCGGCAGTGATGTAACTACCGTCGATACTCGCGGAAGCCCCGGCAGCGATTTGGTTCGCGGAAGCACCGGCAGCGCAGTCGCGAAGTCTTGATGCCAAATTATCATCAATGACACTAACTCACCTGTTAGTGTTCTTGGCTTCGACGTCTTCGCTTGGATGTGGCTCAAGCGAAACTGAACGATCATCATTTCTGCATTCGATTAAGTACTCATAATTTCGTCACATTGTCCGAGTGACATTTGTTTGTGTTGCCGTTTTCCAAACATTTGTATGGCGACGTTTGGAAGATTCAAAAACTTACTGATCTAGATTGCTTATGTGTTAACTACGTTTCTCATGAGTAATTAACCACTTATTATAACTTAAACTTATTGTTTACTGTAATTCATTTTTAAAACTAAAATTAACAACATTTCTTAAGACTAATAATAAAATTATAATGGTGGTGTGAGTCGCAAACGAATTCATGTGACTTGCGTCCTCACACATGGGCCAGAAGCGTCCAAGACAAGGCCTTAACTCTGGCAAATCACTTTAAGCTTACATTTACCAACCCAAAAGACCACCAAAACTGTGCTTTTACAGCTATAACCTACAATAATAAATGTGCAATAAAGCAGACGACAACGAAATAGATCCGACTTAAAATACTAGCCATTGACTACAGAAAATCCCCTGGATACGACCTTTTATCTGGCAAAATTTTAAAGGAAATCCCAAACAAAGCAAATATATTCTTGAGGAACTTGTTTAAATCTATTATCCGACTTAAATATTTCCCAAAGGCATGGAAAGTTACCCAAATAATTGCAATTTCGAAACCACAAAAAGACGCAACTCAGCCAACATCATACCGCCCAATAAGTTTACTGCCACATCTCTCAAAAACTTTCGAAAAAATTATCTCTGACCGCCTCTATCAAATAATCGAGCAATAGAAAGCAGTCCCTAACCACCAGTTTGGCTTCAAACGGAACCATTCAACTACGCAACAGGTTCATCGAATTATTATTAAGATATCTTCTGACATTGACAAGAAAAAAATATGTGCGGCTGCATACCTTGATGTTGCTAAAGCCTTCGACAGTGTCTGGCATACAGGTCTTCTACACAAACTTCAAAGAATTTTACCTCACAGCTATTGCTCTCTCCTTAGAAGCTACTTGAAAGACTGCTATTTCAACATTATATATCAGGACAAATGTTCTCGTGTAATGCCAATGTCAGCAGGAGTCCCCCAAGGCAGCGTACTTGCTATATACTGCCGACATCCCAGTACCGATATCAAATAGCAGCATGTTCGAAACATTTGCCGACGACACTGTTATTATATCATCGAACAAAGACTCTAAAAAAGCAGCAGCAAATCTTCAAAACATACTTGACACAACCCTGTCCTGGTTTAAAACATCGGGAATCCAAATCAATAGTGACAAAACAGTATATGTCATATACTCAAACAGACGACAAGATACTCACATGCTCACAATAGACGGCAAATGCATGACTCCCCAAAGCAAAGCAAAGTACCTTGGCATAACTATTGATAGTAAATTACTATGGAAAGACCATATACTTAAAAATAGAAACGAGATGAAATTCAAATTCGGACAACTATACTGGCTACTAGGCAGATAATCTAAACTTTCCCTCCACAACAAAGTGCTCATCTACAAAACAATGCTTATACCCATATGGAAATACGGCGCAGAAATTTGGGGTACCGCCAGCAAAACAAACATATTAACAATTCAACGTATGCAGTCAAAAATACTAAGGATAATAGCCAACGCTCCTTGGTATGTTTATTTTCACGTTAAAAAAGGGGTAATTAAAAAACGCGAGGTAAATATGGGGGTAAGTATTTATTTTATTAATTTAAATGTAATTTTTATATTTTTAACATAAAGAAAGGGAGAAAGGAAGATGGCGGCACTTAGTTGACTTCGGCTGTTCGCTTTGACTGTTGATCATCAAAAGGTAAGTTAGAAAGTACACAAGAGGTGGATCTTCGCACATTTTGGATTAAGTGGAGAGTTGGGGTTTTGTGCAGGTAAAAAGGTAAGTAAAAAGGTAAGTATAAAGGTAAGTAATAAAAAGGGTAAGTATTACGATTTTCTTTCATTTATTTCTTTATATTTTAGATATTTTGGCTAGAGTTAGCCATCCTGGGCCCCGATGATTTCACATAGTATCCTTAAGTAGGGTGATCGACTTAATAGCCATGTCGAGCGCTTCCTTCGCTTTCTGGTTTCGATAACGGCTCGTCTCTATTGTGCGCCCATTTTTCTTAATACCGCTCTGGATCTGCGTAGAGGTGGACGAGGCGGAGCGGTCTCCATAGTGACGTTAGCCGCGGGATCTATTACGCCCTTGGGAAGAACGTGATCGCCTGGTCGGTTGATGATTAAGAGATCGCTTCGACTCATGGGAAGAGCGCGACCCCGTTGGTTGATGCGTATTGCGCGATCGGTTCTGCTCCTTCTTGGAGTTCCTTGTGGGGATTTTGCCATTTGTAACGTTTATGCTGTTCCTTTAGATATTCTTCTTTCCATCTCCGACTAAACTGATGATGAAGGGCTTTCAGTTTTTCCCATCTGTTGATGAGAGAAATATCTTCCTAATTAGGTTCGGGAATAGCCATGAGAGGAGCGCCTCGCAGGAAGTGCCCTGGAGTTAGTGCTAAAAGATCAGTTGGATCTTGAGAAAGAGGAGATAGAGGGCGCGAGTTCAAAACTGCTTCGATTCAAGAGAGCAGGGTTGAAAACAAAATTGAATTTATGACCGGCTATCTTTTCAAAATGAGTTTTAAAACTCTTGACGGCTGATTCCCAGAGACCACCCATGTGGGGTGTACTTGGGATACTTCTTTCGAAAATTGGAGGAATTCTCGACTCATAGCTCGTTGAACTCCAACGAATGTCGTACCATTGTCCGACATAATTTTGTTGGGAAGACCTCTCCGGCCTACGAACCTGGCGAACGCTGCGCGGAATGCGTCTGCAGTGAGATTAGAACACAACTCTAAATGTATGGCTTTTGTTGAAAAACACACAAAGACGGCAACGTAACCTTTGAGAAAGGTTGCAGTTCGAAGCTGGGATGCTTTAATTTGAAAAGGACCTGCAAAATCAACGCCTGTTGTCGTAAAAAGAAGTGACAACGCACAACGTTCTGGTGGCAAGGCAGACATGATTTGTGATCGAACCTTTTTCTTGTAAATAGTGCAAACTTTGCAAAGATGAATAAATTTTTTTATCTGACGAGCCATTCGAAACATGAGCCGATGTTCTGCATGTAATAAAAGAGTGTGGAGAAACTCGAGGAAAAGCATGCAATACCGTGATCGTTCAGGCAATATTAATGGATGACGCTCGTTATAACTATGACCTGATTGAGACAAGCGGCCATCTACTCTCATTAAATTGTCTTTATCTAGTTGCGGATTAATCGTTTTCAGTGAACTTTTTTGAGAAATTGGCCTCTTCTGTGTTAAGGTTTTTACTTCCTCAGGAAAATATTGTGCTTGAGCCAACAAGAGAAGTTTGACTTTCACAAAGCGAATTTCACTGTGAGAGAGCTAAATTATGATAAACAAAGGATTTTTTCGTCTTTGCGAGACCGTTATGGAGAAAACGGAATATATAAGCAAGAACACGAAAAGCGTGTGGAAGCGAAGAGAACCGCGCAAGTATGTCGGCTTCATCTTCCACGACAAGATTCACTTCTACTCTTCTTTGCTCGGGCGACAAAGTCGAGGAAAAGGTAGATTTTGGCCAGGTTTCTTCAGGAGACTGCAGCCATTTAGGACCATTCCACCATAGAGAGTTGGAGGAAAGCTCTTTGGGATTAGAGCCTCGCGTTCCTAAATTAGCGGGATTTTCACTGCTAATAACATGACGCCATGTGGCGTTACCCACATTGTTAATTATTTGGGCTGTACGATTAGCGGCATACGTCTTCCATGTGTGGGGTGGTTTTTCCAACCAGGCCAGAACGATTTGAGAGTCGGACCAAAAGTAAATGCTATCGGTGTGCAGTTCCAAGCTTTCTCTGATGGATTTAACTAGATGGAAAAGTAATACGGCACCGCAGAGTTCTAACCGCGGCAGACTTACCGTTTGCAGAGGTGCCACTTTCCCTTTTGCTACAAGAAGATGGCTCGAAATTTTACCAGCGAGATCTATTGTGCGCATATAGAGAGTTACGCAATAAGCTTTTTCGGAAGCATCGCAAAATCCGTGAAGTTGGACTTGGTGCTCTGGAGCAAACCTTAGCCATATAGGGATTTCAATAGTAAAGATGGCTGACAAATCGTCAAGAAATTGGTTTCATTTTATCAGGGATCCTGGTTTTACACATTCATCCCACTCAGTACCTTCTAACCAAAGTTCTTGGAGTTCTTGGCTCGAGTCATGATGGGCGAAAGCCATCCTGCCGGAACAAAAAGTTTTGCGACCGTCGATAAAATTTGTCGCTTGGTGGCAGAACTCGTAAGCGCGATAGCGAGTTTATCACTTAATAGGAAGGACTGAATATGAGAAAGTATCCGATAGCGCGTTCCATCGTATGCCTAGGGTTTTTGTAGAGCTGGCACTTTCAATTTAAGAAAGTCTGAATCTAGGAGTTTGGACTGAGGAATTTTTTCCAGTATATTTTGATGGTTTGCTGTGATTTTCCGAAGTGGAAATCCAGCAAAAGCAAGCGAGTTGATCAATTGAGATAGTGATTCAACTGCGTCTGGAATAGTGTGGGCGCCTGATAAAACGTCGTCAACATACGTTTCTTTGACGAGCACTCTTTTAGCGAGAGGGAAATCGCTTTTGGAATCATTAGCCAATTGTTGAAGTGTTCTGATGGCTAGAAAGGGTGCACAGTTTACGCCAACTGTAACTGTTTTAAGCGTAAAGTCCTGAATTGGGGAATTTTCGGATTTGCGAAAGAGAATTCGCTGAAAGTCCTGGTCATCTTGATGTACGAAAATTTGTCTGTACATCTTCTCTACATCTCCGTTAAAAACGAATTGGTAAAGTCGCCATCTTAGGATGAGTGCCATGAGATCAGGCTGCAGAGTTGGACCTATATGCAGGATATCGTTGAGAGAATACCCTGAGCCGGTTTTTCTGGAAGCGTTAAATACGACGCGAAACTTTGTCGTGGTTTTATCGGGCCTTACTATTGCGTGTTGAGGCAAATAAAATGAGAAATATTTGCTATCACTGATGATTTCTCTAGAATCTGTGAGTTCCATATGGTCCATAGTGATATATTCTTTCAGCACACTATCAAAGACGGATTTGAGCTCGTTTTTTCTGGACAAATTTTTGTCCATGCTGAAAAACTGGTTAAGGGCTATGGTACGAGAATGACCTAAAAACATCGAGTTTGGAAAGATCGATTTAAAGGGAAGCCTTAACACATATCTACCATCTGTCCTTCGGGATGTGGTTTTCTGGTAGTATTCTTCGCATGCTTTGTCCTCCTCAGAAACTGGAATTTGCTGGTGTATTTCTTCTTGTTCCCAAAACTTTCTTAGTTGGGAACTAAGATGTTCATTGTAAACTTCTTCCACATGTGTCGAGAATATTGACACCTTTTGAGTAATGGGTCCACTTTAATTCCATCCAAATATAGTTTGTTGGGCAAGGAGACTGCCACACATATTTTGGTGGAATCCACCGAGACGGATTTGGGGAATCATGTCAACTTGGGCTTTTTTGAAACAGTTGGGATCTGTTAATTCAAGCCCATCGAAGTGCTTCCAATCTGGCTGCTGTATAAATAAAATAAAAGTTCTTTGGGAACCTTGGTCGATTAGTGCTCGAACCTTGTGTAGCTCACCAAGATGCTCAATAGAGACAAGAGCTGTAGGAAGAAGCGTTTTTTCTTCGTTAGTGGCGCACAGGGACTGTACCGATGAACTATATGTCCTTTTCGATGAGCTGTGTTGTCGGTCATCGGTTTGTTGATCTTGATTACTTCCTGGTTCTGGTGTTTTCCTCTCTGAACTTGGATGCTGACTAGTAGCGACCTGAGAAGTCACATTCCTTTTCCGATTAGGATTGTTGTCAGATTGAAAGTGAAGCATTGAGTGATGTCTTCTCTGACAATGCGCTCAAGAGTGTTGGCTTTCGCATTCCCTTTTCAAATGACTGAATGATAAACAATTCTCACAAAAATTGTTTTCTCTTACCACCTTCAGTCTGACACGAGCAGATAACCTTTTAAATTTGTTGCAATGCCTTACAGCGTGATTTGCTTGACAAATGGGACAAGAGAATGTCGTACTGCTTTCAGTGAAGAAGTTACTCGTCCTGCTGTGAATCCGGTTTTGAGGAAAACCGAATTTGTTCGGCCTGACGCTGTTCAGACGCTCCACCACTTCGTACCGCATGGTCAAAAATTCGTCCATCTGCTTCCACGTTGGAAGATCCTTACGGGAACTTAGGGATTGTTCCCAGAGAGCTAAGGTCTCTTCTGGAAGTTTAGTTGAGCAAATATATACCAAGATCGGATCCCAATTATCCGTCCGTCTTGTGAATTCAATACGGACAGAGAATTGTTGATAGAAGTTTGGAGTTTTTGTAGAACTTCACTGTTTTCTGAAGTTACTTGGTATAAACTCAAAAGCGTTTTGATTTGCTTATCAACCAAAATGCGTCGATTTTCAAACCTAGATTTTAATGCATTCCAAGCCAATGCAAAGTTTTCATTGTTAAGAGCATACTGTTTGACAATAGCCCCAGCTTTTCCAGATGTCTTGTATCTGAGATGATACAGCTTTTGGGCAGAGGTGAGTTTAGGGTGGTTAATGTAAACCGCCGTAAACATGTCGCGGAATGACGGTCACTCTTTGTACCCTCCGGAAAAGTTTTCGGTGTCACAAGTTGGGACATTTAGACAGATAGGAGTGTTTGATATATCTGCTGCAAAAATTGGGGTATTTCTGCTGGGCGGTAGGCTTCTGCTGGTTTGGGTCGCTGTACATCCAGGAGATCTGAAATCTGGGCCTTCGTCATGTGAGCTCGTTCCTGGCTTAGTTCAATTTTATTCCGAGCAGCCAACTTAAAGCTATAGGGCTAGTCGTCATCTGGAGGTAAACCGACTTTCCTATATGCGCATTTGACGTTTTCATAATAACCTTTTATGTCGTGAAGATTGTGTTAGGAATTTTTTTTGGTATACAAATTAATGATTTATAAAATGTTTTCGTTCTTCAAAATTCAAATTTAATAAAAAAAAATATATAATACATTTAATAATCTTCAAATTATTCAATTTCATTTCAAGTAACCGGTTTTAAAATAATACATCCCTAGTTTTAATAAATACTGGTACTTTCACAGGCCACTTATAAATCAAAGCTAACTTTAATCTTATCCGTACAACGTGAGTACGGCAACTTCCTTTTTATAATAGTTCTTTTGCATCGAAATCTTGACAAGATAAGTTTACTTTCAAGTGCCCGAAAAGATTATGTATATTCAAAAAAAAAACGTGAAGTTTAAAATAATTAATTTAAACAATAGGTAATTGATGTGAAATCGCACCTATAATATTTTAATAATATTATTTTGCGATAAAAAAAATCTTTTAAGGTGAGATTAAGTTACATTGCTTTAATACATTGTTCTGTAGAAAAAAAATAAATCTGTCTAATCCGGTTAGATTTTCCTGCAACCTTTACAAAGCACTTTAAAAACAAACTCGTCTTCTTCATTTTCCCGATTAATTTTGAAAATTTAAAAAAAAAAAAGGAACATCAAAACTATTTTTTTTTATATAAGATTGTACAAATTTACATTTTTTAGGTTTAAACAAACCAGCTCAAAAGTGGTGTTTGGCCCACTGTACTATTTTACTTTATAATCAATAAAATAATTTCATTGATAATAAAACACTATAAATTATCAATCGACATATTTTACGCCACATTCCGTTTGGAGCCCGAATCAAAGCAACGGAACAAAACAGAAGTCTCCAAACAGTGCGTGGTGTAGAGATGGTGGCGATTTACGTAGTAAGCCGAATAATCGAGAGCGCAAGATCAGTCGCATTCTAACCACCGAAACGTGGAGTGCGGCGTATTAGAATGTTTGCTAACATGTAGAATAGCCATTATTTTTTTCTTTTCATGCCCATTTAAAATTCAAGTATTTGCATAAATTCGTATAAAAGACATTTAAATTATTTAGCAATGTTGTTTAAATTATATTTATAAAATTTAAAAAATTTCCATTATACTTAGTTTATTTACTTGTATATAAAAAAAATGTAAAAATACTATTTTTCCAAAATCATATAATATGAAAGCTTGTAGTTAAAGTAAAGATAACACCTACAAAGATTTCATTTAATACAAAAATATTAATTTTTTTTCCAATTGAATATAAGATTACATTTTCTTCTAGAATGTAAGGGTATATTTTCAGATAATTAGTTTCGACATAACACCGAGTGATGCGCATCAGCCGGAACCTTATGTGGGTTTTTGCGGTAAACTTTAAAAAAAAAGTGGAAATAAATCATATTCAACTGGAAAAAAAAAGTATGTAACTTAAAATTATTGTAAAAAAAAAAATCCTCCACTTTAATGAAATTTTCAAATAAGTTATATTTGAATTAAAAAGACTTTTATATATGAGTAAATTTAAACACTCAAATCATTTATACTTTTAAAATTATGTAATTTTTTTACATTGTAATTTAATTCAAAATTTAATTAAAATTTTCCTAATACTAGAATGTCAATTCTAAGCTTTATATATATAAAATTGTTATGCCTTGAACTATGAATGTTTTTCCAACTGGGCATTTTTCTTTTTGTTAATAAACCTGAATTTATCATGAACATTTAAATTTTTAATATGGGGAATGCTAAGATAAGAACATACAGTACTAGTTAGGTAGTTTCTAAGGATTTTCTTTAGGGGCATTTAGTTGAATTTATGAGTGCTTTAAAATGCCATAGGCGTTCTGGTTAGTTTATTAATCAGAGGGGGGAAAAGTGCACTCCAGGTGATACTTCATCTTTCACCATAAACCTAAATTGTAATTTTGGAATACTTTTGATTGTTTGATCAGAATTTTAACTAAAAAAAAAAATAAGGCTATATACAGGCATGATTAATTTTCTGTGTTTATGCGTAATTGTAAGATAGGTGCAAGAACCACGCCCAGCCGATAGAACTAGCCGAAGATAAAACCATATCATGCCGAACCGCGCTTATCGAAACAGATTTTTTTCTTAGTCAATATCATTTTGAATTTTGAATAAATAAAACCGAGCGTAACAATTGGTTTCAAGTAAAGCCGGTGTTAATTCATCAATGGGGATTGATGAGAATTTTGTGCAGAAATGAACCAAGTTATCTTCTTCAAAAATAAAGGCAGCTATAGAGGAATCATAAGCTCGTTCTTTGGTGACTTTCTTTCCTTCGCTTATAACTTTCGCTGTTTTTATATGTTGCTTTTTTGGGATAGCACCTAGGGAGTCAGTTCCAAAGCTTTCCGATTCAACCTCTGGCGATCTAGGGAGAGTAGAAATTGCCAAAGATTCTTGCTCAATTTCGATCAAAAGTTTTTTCGAGTCAGCTTTAAGAGAAGCTGCTCTTTCAGGGGAACGGTTGATAAGCATTATTGTACCAGGTGAAGATAATTTCAAAAGGTGTTATAAAAATTGAGATCTCCAGGAAAAAAATCAAAAGAGATTTTGATACCTAGTATCGTATTAATGTGCAAAAGTGCACAGCGAATTAAAAGAAATTTAAAGCAAATAATTGTTTATATATTTAGAGAATACCTTGATCATTACACAGTTGATATGAGAGATAATAAAAAAAAAAATAAAAGTTCAAAAACAAATTTTCAAATATAGGGTTATATTATACAATGTAAAAAAAAATCGCTGTTAAAAACGATTACAAAACCCACCGAAAAAAAACACAATTTTTGAATAAAAATTATTTGCGATTATTTTTTTTGTTCACTAGTGTAACACTATAAGGATGTATATTGCAATTAAATAGTTAATTTATTTAAATTTGCAGTGATTTGCTTATATTTTATTATGTGGTAAAAAAGTATAAGTCAAATTTGTTACACAGTGTAGAATACAGCTGTATATGTATATAGGTGCAAAGAGCTTTGCTATATACTTTAATATATAAATTGACGGAGGTCAATTACCGCGCAATTCTCTGTATATAACGAGACTATATAAAAAACGGACTCGAATTCCCGCGTAAAAATATATATAAATTCACGGAAGTCAATTATGGCGCGATTATTTGTATATAAGGCTTATATACAAACGAGCAAAAAAAAATAAAAATTTTATTATATATTTTTTTTGTTTGTTTTGTTTCACTTGTATATAGTGATATATACTAAGTTATATATTATTAGAAAAATATATAGAAAAACAACTTACAATTTCTCAGCCAAGGGGAAAGGCGTTTTACCAAAAAAAATTTATTTAATTTGTCCGTCTTTTTTAGCTGTTGCCCCACTGTGCACGTTATTTATTGTATATTCGTTTACAGCTGTTGTTGTTGTTTTCCTGTCTCCGTTACTGCAGCTTTTATGTTTCGTATTGTAGCCGCTATTTTATCACGTTTTGTGTTTATGAACTTTGTGTTGTTTTTATGTTTGTATGTTTGTGCACTTTATGTTAATATTTTTATGTTTTTGTTCTATTTTTTTTTCACTTTGTAATTTTGATTGTTTTTCACTTTTTGTGTTGTTTTTGGTTTATATATTTATGGTTTGTGCACTGAATGTTTGTATGTATGTATATAGTTTTGTTACTTTTCACTCTTTTTGGTTTTTTTTTTTATTTGGGTTATTTACCTCATTTTTTTCACTGTGTTCTTTTTTGTTTTAGCGGCTCGAAGGACCAATTTTTATTTTCAAGTTAAAAAGGGGCAATTAAAGAACGCGAGGTAAATATGGGGGTAAGTATTTATTTTATTAATTTAAATGTAATTTTAATTTTTTAGCATAAAGAAAGGGAGAAAGGAAGATGGCGGCACTTAGTTGACTTCGGCTGTTCGCTTTGACTGTTGATCATCAAAAGGTAAGTTAGAAAGTACTTCACACGAGAGGTGGATCTTCGCACATTTTGAATTAAGTGGAGAGTTGTGGTTTTGTGCAGGTAAAAAGGTAAGTAAAAAGGTAAGGATAAAGGTAAGTACTAAAAAGGGTAAGTATTACGTATTCTTTTATTTATTTCTTTCTTTTTCAGATATTTTGGCTAGAGTTAGCCAATTCCAAACGACGACATCCACCGAGACCTCAATGTCGATACCGTAGCTGAAACAATCCGGAAATGCAGCAAAAAACATATACTCCGCCTCACCGTTCAAACAAGGAGCTTAGATCAATATAACATACTGAAAGTCAACGCAGCAGAAGACTACAACGACCAACTCCAACGGATCTTTGCAATAGGCAATTCTAAGTCTCCCAACAACTAATGGTTTAACTTTTGTGTTCTTTCTACAAATGTATTATTGACAATGGTCTGCCAATACTATTATATCCATAAAATTGTAAAAATTACTTAATGTCATTAGATAGATGTAATAAATTGGAGTTAAAAAAAAAAAAAAAATTATACAATCTTAATTAGACATTTGCAACCGGGGAAATTCTCCCACTTTTATCTTTCCGAGTACGGATGTTTTCATAGGATGGGAGGAAGTTCTCGATACTTACTAATCTCAATGCCGATATCAAAGTAGAAGGCTGGTGAGTGTCGAGTCAGCGATCCTTTTCTGATCATGCCTAGATACTTTTCAGCCTTGATATCAAAGTTGATGCCCCACCTATTTATAGGATTCCAAGAAAGATTAACTGGGAAAAATTCCGAAATTCCGTGAACTCCTCTTTAGGCAGGAATTCACCCATTTCTTCATCCCCTTCTGGACTTGATGATGGGGCAAGAACATTTGAGAAAGCGTTTAGTTCGGCTTTCATGAACTCGTGCCCTGTCACTCGCAGTAAGAGTAAATTCCCGTCATGGTGGAAAAATGACCTGACACGCCTCAGGAAGCTTGTCAGAAAGGAGTTCAACGAGGCGTATATACAAAAATCCTGGCACCCCTATAGAGAGTGTCTAAAAACCTACAAAAAGGCGATCAGATCGGCGAAAGCTAGCTCTTGGTCAAATTTTTGTGAATTTATCAAGACTGTCAAAGACTCTGCCAGACTTAGTAAAATCATGTCCAAAGAACACTCGTGTCCATCGTTCATTAAAAAGATGGACGGGTCTTAAGCTGAATCTCCTAATGAATCATTGACTGCCCTTATGGATACCCCTTTCCAAGTGGTGATGGTGAGATGAATCTAACTCCTCCAGAAGATGCACAGCGTGGCAATTTCTCGGTTTTAGCTGACTTTCTCATAACTAAAGAACGTATTATATGGGCTGCCAAGAGTTTCTCTCCTTTTAAATCTCCAGGCCCGGAAGGTATACTTCCTGCTATGGAACCTCAGAGACACAGTGGAACCATGGCTGGAGCAACTTTTTAAACAAAGTATCACTCTCAGCTATATTCCCTCAAGGTGGAGGAACTGTAACGTTTGCGTGGGTTTTTTTGTAAATTATACAAAACGGGTGAGTTACTGGTGTGTCCAATCGGGGTTCTGTCAATACGGCTAGCATATACGGCTAGTGGGGGGGGTTCTTGACAACCGTAACATTCAGACCCGGATACACATTTAAATTAAAGAACCCCTGAAACAGGATGGAAAATAAGTGGCAAAATTAAGAATAAATGATCAGAATAAATGATCAAAGTATTCATGGTCAACAGGTGAAAAAAAAAACCCGAAAAATAAAACCATGAATTATCTATACTAATAAATGCAGACGGACAGACATATCTCTCGGAAATATTGTTTTGGGGTATCACTTAGATAGTATTTGTGAACCCTTTCTACACCCGATCCCAACCTTGATCTTTTCGTAAACATTATAAAAGATCCCACTTAAACTTTCATCCCCCCTTACATGACCACCAAGAAAATGCTAATTTAGTTACGCATTACAAATTTAAGTTTTATTCAAATCATATTAATAACTATAACTAGAGAAAAGTGTATATTTGTCATATGTATTTAATTTACATATTATAGATCTGTAGGTAATGAATACAGATTTTAAGTTTCGGGGTTTAAATTTAACACCAAATAAGAATTGTAGATATTAACGCTTAAATTTAATTACTATTTAAAATATGTAATTAATTTAATAAGAATATAAATAAGTTAAAAGAACAATTAGAATTGCACAAATAATGCGACTCTGTTGGATGTGTATTCAATTATGTGTGTTGATATTTGTTTTTTTTTTCTACATTAAATCGTTTGTAATCAAAACAAAAAAAATATATGCAAAATTGCAACAAAAACTTGAAGCTAAGCTCAGAACGCAATGCTCACTCTTGCAGCTGCGGCAGAGCGAACGCAAAGAGAGATTCAGCTGGTGATTGTTGTTGTTGTTGCATTTTTGCTCGGTTAGTTAACATAATAATAATTAGAGTGATCTTGAAAGAATATTTTCTTTTACACTTTTTAAATAAGAGCAACAAAAAAGCAAAAGAAAAAAAAATAAAATAATTATCAATGACTTACTCGTAAAAAATCATCCGCAAAGACGAAAGGCCTTTCTCGTAAACAATGATGAAGTTCGTGTGATGTTTTTTTTTTCTTTTTTGCAATTATTTTAGATTTTTATGTTGCGCGTGTATGTGTGTGTGTGATTGGTATTAATTTTGATTTAATTAGAAATAGTCTTAATAGTCTTAATAGTAAATAGTTTTGTTTTCTTGTAAATTAACAAGTTTTTTTTTCTTTTTTTTTTTGTTGTTGTTAATTGAATAAAAATTAATTTTGATTTTAGTGAAATGGAATGCAAAGTTGTGAAGTGTAGGCCTAATTAGCCTCACACAAATGTAGGTACACACATAACTTAAAGCACTAATTTTTTTATTAATCTGTAATTATTTTTTTCTTCTTAAAATTAGGTTTTTTCTCTTAAGCTAATGTAATCAACTTTTTTTTTTTTTTTGCACTTAACTAAATTTAATCTAATATTTTTGTATATACACTTTTGTGTTGAAATTATAAATTTTAGACTTGAATATTCGCAAAAATTTGCACAGATAGAATAGCAAAAGCATAAACGTCAAAACGAAGAGGTGTATGTTTGCGGAGCTTTTGGGCTGCCCAAGGTATGCTGATTGTACGAATTTGGTATGGTACTCCTCCAGGTATTTCCAAAGTGCGCAGAGAAGCAATTGTCCTAATGTAGCGTCGCGCAACATTTTCTAAGTTTGAATCGATTAAAATCACACTTTTTCTTTTAATTCCATTTTTTAAATACCTTTTCTATGTTTTCCGATTAGCCAAAGTTTTACCAAAATTTTAGATGAATTAACGCAAAGACCAATATCTGTTATATTAAAATTTAATTGACAATGTGTTTTGTCAGAAAAAAAAAGTTTATAATTTACCGACTGCTGGCAATTAATTTAATTAATCAGAGGTATTTCAACTCCATTTAACTTAGTAAAAAACACGATGTTTAGAAAATTTCACGATTTATTTTTTGCGTTAAATTTTGGCGTCTTATGCTGCTGCTGGTCAAACCGGAAAAGAAGGAAATGTGTGCAATTTTTGGTACGTTGCCACCGTTGCCAACTGATTCGCAAATTTTGGGTGGTGTGAAATGATATGGTAAAATTAATTTAAATGATTATTAAAATTCGGAGCATGTGTTGACAAATTTGGCCTTAAATTGCGCACTTTTGAGATATCGAATAAAACAAAACAATATTGGCACCAAAAGAGTATGAATATATGTTAAATTCTATAATTTTTGCTGAGATAACTTTACTTAAAATTTGTACATTACAAAACCTGATAAGATGGCTTAATACTACCAGCTTAGCAGGAAATTAGAAAATTATTGTCTAATGTCTTTAGCACTAAATGTTCCTATCAATTTACCTTGTAAGTCTTCTAGAGTGTAATAACAATTTCCAAGTTTTTCGCGGATGCGCGCTTTGATAAAAGTCGGATTTAACTTAGCATTAACTGCTTTGGGTAAAATTCCGACGAAAAACTTCTTGGCCGATTTGAAATGAAACTGGTTTGGAGCGTAAGTTGTACCTTTCAACATTGTGCTCATATTTTCAAAACTGCTTTGGGTAAAATTCCGACGAAAACTTCTTGGCCGATTTGAAATGAAACTGGTTTGGAGCGTAAGTTGTACCTTTAAACATTGTGCTCATAAGCTTTTCGAATATTTTTTCCTAAGTCTCTTCTCATTAAGCTAAGTTGATCATCGCGATTTAGCTCAAGACAAGGCTCTTCAAGCATTTTCAAATTTTTTAACAAAGCGTAACTCGACCCATGGGTAACCATATTGAACCCGTAAAGAGCATGGTAAGGCGAACATTTTGTCGACTGGTGTATTGCATTTCGCAAAGCACATGAAATGCTGGTCAAATGCTCGTCCCATTCTCGGTGGTCTTTTTTTATATAAGCACGAATTGCTGCTATCAAAGAACGGTTAACTCGCTCGGAGGCGTTGGCCTGAGGCGAATATAAAGCTGTGTACATGTGGTTAATTCCTAATTTTGTCAAAAATTTTTAAATCCGGTAATTTATTTTGTTCTGACTTGATTTTTATTTTTAACTTCTCGTAATCTTCATCTAAAAAGTGCACAGATTCGAGATCAATTTCTGGACCAGGATTTTCTAATTCTAACGCGCCTACAAGTTTTTCTTCGTCTATGTGTATTCGCGAAAGAGCGTCTGGAACAACGTTATCTTTTCCTTTCCTATGAGTGATATTAAAAGTGTAATATTGAAGTTTAAGGGCCCAACGCGCAAGCCTACCGCTAAGTTTCGGCTGCCGCATTAGCCAAACCAAACTAGAGTGGTCGGTTATGACTTCAAATTCCTGGAGTTCAATGTAACATCTAAATTTTTCTATGGCTTCTATCGCGGCTAAACATTCGCGCTCCGTAACGCTATAGTTACGTTGAGCCGAATTTAATTTGCGCAATAGGTTTTTCTTCATTTTTCTGCACAAGCACCGCGCCAATTCCTACATCGCTCGCGTCGCAATGGACATAAAACTTTTTATCGAAATTTGGATTAGCGAGTACCGGTGCAGTGGTCAATCTCAGTTTAACCTCTTCAAATGCCACATTTGCCTCTTTAGTCCACGTAAACTTTTTCTTAGTGGAAAGAGTATCGGTTATTGCAGAAGTCGTTTCAGCGAAATTTTCAATAAATCTGCGATACCATCCCGCGAGACCCATAAATCCTCTGACCTGTTTTAGTGTTTTTGGCGTTGGCCAGGATTTAATTGATTCGATCTTTTCTGGATCGGTCGAAATTCCACCGTTCCCTATATAAACCGTAACGCAAAAACTACTTTTTTTAATATTTAAAGTGAGATTAGCTTCTCTAAAACGATTCGCAATGCGAACTAAAATTGACAAATGGATAGAAAAATCTTCTGAGACTATGCACATATCATCCAGATATCCGAAAACACAATGGCTTAAATCTGGTGGTATTAATTGATCCATAAGGCGGCACATCGTAGATGGCGCATTACAAAGGCCGAAAGGCATCACAACAAAGTTGTAAAGCGGTCTGCCTGGGATCGTAAAAGCAGTAAGTTGTTTTGAAGATTCTGATAACGCGATTTGCCAAAAGGCATCTTTAAGATCGAGTTTTGTAATAAGATTGGCTTTAGGCATTCGAGAAAATATTCGCTCAATACTTTGAATTGGATATGCATCTTTGATTGTGACGCTATTCAATTTTCGGGCATCAAGACACAATCTGACCTTTCCAGGTTTCAATACAAGGTGCATTGGTGAACTCCACGCACTTGTGAACTCCACGCACGCCTAATTTCAGCATACGGTCAACTTCTGCAAACATTAATTTTTCAACAGCGGGCGAAACCGGGTAGTAGCGCTGTTTTATCGCTTTTGCGCTGCCTACGTCTATTTGATGTTCAATTAATTTTGTCCTACCAAGACCTTCCGTTTCAAAACTTGGAAATAATAGTTTGACTGAATTAAGTTGTTGCTGTTGTAAAGCAGTTAACGGAAAAAACTTCTCTGAGGTATTTGGCCTAATCAGAGGATCAGAATTCGAAATTGAGCTTATTATTCCTGGAGCAAGATTAAAAATACGCCAAAAAACAACGCCAAGGATGAGATTTTGGGCAATCGAAGGTATTATAAAAATACGCAAAATTTTTTTTTGATTTTTATATTCAATTTCGGTATCAAGAAATCCGAAAACTTCGTGTGCTTTGCCATCAGCGGTTTTTACGTTAGAAGATATTTTTTTTAAACAATTTAAATGTAAAAATTCTGTAGCTAAACTTGAACCCACGCAGCTTATATTAGCCCCTGTGTCTAACAGTCCAAATACTTTTTGATTCAAAAAACTAACTTCAGCGTAAAATCGCTGATTTTGATTATTCAAAACTGATGAAACTAAAAATTGTTTTAATTTGCGCAACGTTTTATAAAAACGTCGTATTCGCAAGGTAGAACGCTTAGCCTTTGTATTTTTTTCTATTCGAGGTGGTTCTTGAAATATTCTGTTGCGAACTTGATAGTAATTTTTCAAACGTTCGTGATAAGTTGAATTTAGAAAAATTATGTTATTTAAGTTTTCATTTTCTTTAAAAAAGTCAAAATTTTGGTTTGAATTTAGTTTTTGTATAGAAATTGAATTTTCTAAATTTGCTGAGCTAGCCGGCACAATTGAGATTTTTAATTGATTAGGAGAATCTACTTGGGTGGTAATCGGTTGTTGTTGACTACCCCCTTCGTCGGGTTTTCCGAGTTCCTTGAAATACATTTAACACATTGGGGTCTGTAAATATCAGGCAACCCACAACCATAGCAGAAAATTGTTCTATCTTGTAAACAATCTTTCCATATATGACCTTTTTTATGGCAATTTCAACATTTAAAATTGTTTGGCCTTGTATTTTTATTCAACGCAGAAACTGCCAAATCAATTTCAGAGTTGAAATTTTCACATGAAAAATTAGGAAAATCTTCTTCCAAGGCAGATACATTTTTTCGGTAAGGTGTATTATTTTTGGGCTTGAAATTAAAGTTTCGAGATGCTTCTTCATTTAAAAGCATTTCCCGTTTTTGGCATAACTTGCGCAAATGGGCAATAGGATGAATTGAAACGTACAAAAGCTTGTGCCTAACATCGGGCTTTAAGTTACGACTCAAAATTTCCAGTAATTCTTCCTCTTCTAAGGGCGCAGAAAGTCTATCGATAATAAATGTGACAGCATCATAAAAATTTTCAAATGATTCATGGGGCTTTTGCTTTCGACCTCGAATCTGTTCAAGAATGTCATAATCGGACATATGATCTTGATATTGGTAGCGCAATGCCGAGGAAAAATTTCGCCATTGAATTGATTCTACCTGTTTGTGGTATCTCCAAAACCAGTTACGTGCTTTACCCGTTAGAAGTATGTGGAGATTTTTGCACAGTGCTGTAAAATCGTTATTTAAAGTTTCGAAAGTCAATGTTTTTATTCTATAAATAAATTCTTCAACGCTTAAACTATCAGAAGATCCATCAAATTTAATATTCCAATGTTGTATAATGGTTGTAATTTTATCAGAGGGTAAGCTTACTGAATTTGTTTGAAAATTGTTCGTTGGTGTGTTTAAATTTCTATTTAAACCCAAATTAAAATTGCTATGCTGATTTGTTGCTTGGTGAATATTTATGTTTGAATTATTTTCAGATATCCTCAAAGCAACTAATCGCTGAACGCTTTGATCAATAATTTGACTTATATGATCGTAATCGACTTGGTTGTTAACATTTGCTACTGGCGGATTTCCGCATGGCGAACTACGTGACGTATGATTAACGTTTAATTGGTTATTATTTACAGAAATATTAGTAGGCCTATTTGCGGGCTCGTCGGCATCGATAATTACATTATTTTGCGGAGAATTTGAAAGACTTATAAGTGAATTCGAAATGCTTCTTCTTTCGGATTCATTCGCTTGTACAGATTCGTCAATTGACACAGATACATCTGCTGTATTTTTCGATGGACGATAACTTCGAGTAATATGTCTTTTTGGTGTAGTACCGCGAGCGCGCGTATTATTTGAACGTTTAAGGAGTGTATTTTTCTTAGCAAATTTAACAAATTTACAGTCTTGCTTATGTACAAGTTTACGACAACACGGACAATCGTGATTATTGATTAACCAATTTTCCAGACAATCTTTATGGAATAAGTGATTGCATGGTGTGATCAAATTATGTTGTTGGTCAGTAATAACATGCTGACAAACCACGCAATTTGACTCGTTATTTGACACAGAATCGGCTGCCGCAATATTTTCATTACTATGAAACAATGACATTTTAGTGAAATTTTATTTTAATTATTTAATAACTTTATAGTTTAAGATTTTCTTGTTAGGTGGTCAGTACAAAAGGAATAAAATTTAAATTTGTGTTTGTTTCCGAGAGATACAAAAAATTTAAACTAACAATTGAATTGAAACTAGTTAAATCAAAGGAATGAGCGATGCCGTTTTATTATTCTCATATAAAACAAAATTTTCGGACAAGGTAAAGCAGTTATATTTAAAAGAATAAGATTTACTTTGTTTTCCTTAAAATTTCGTTCTCACAACAAAGTTTTGTCAACTCAAAAAAAAATTGTGCATTCTAAAAAAGTTATTTAAGAAAAAAAAATCCTTAATGTCAAGCAAAAAAAAATTTAAGAGTGTCAATCGGTCGAAATACTTGTTCAGTTGAAACGCCAAGTTTTCGAAATTCCAGAATGATTCTTAAATCATTACCAAACATAAATTTCTTAAAAAAAAACAACAATAAAAATTAAATTTAAGTCTGAAATTCTGAATTAAAGATACCAATATTCAAAATGAAAAACTGGTACCATTTTGGGACAATATTTTAGACAACACAGCCCCACGTTGGGCGCCAAAAAATATGTAACGTTTGCGTGAGTTTTTTTGTAAATTATACACAACGGCTGAGTTACTGGTGTGTCCAATCGGGATTCTGTCAATACGGCTAGCATACACGGCTAGTGGGGTGGTTCTTGTCAACCGTAACATTCAGACCCAGATACACATTTAAATTAAAGAACCCCTGAAACAGGATGGAAAATAAGTGGCAAACTTAAGAATAAATGATCAGAATAAATGATCAAAGTACTCATGGTCAACAGGTGAAAAAAAAAACCCGAAAAATAAAACCATGAATTATCTATACTAATAAATGCAGACGGACAGACATATCTCTCGGAAATATTGTTTTGGGGTATCACTTAGATAGTATTTGTGAACCCTTTCTACACCCGATCCCAACCTTGATCTTTTCGTAAACATTATAAAAGATCCCACTTAAACTTTCATCCCCCCTTACATGACCACCAAGAAAATGCTAATTTAGTTACGCATTACAAATTTAAGTTTTATTCAAATCATATTAATAACTATAACTAGAGAAAAGTGTATATTTGTCATATGTATTTAATTTACATATTATAGATCTGTAGGTAATGAATACAGATTTTAAGTTTCGGGGTTTAAATTTAACACCAAATAAGAATTGTAGATATTAACGCTTAAATTTAATTACTATTTAAAATATGTAATTAATTTAATAAGAATATAAATAAGTTAAAAGAACAATTAGAATTGCACAAATAATGCGACTCTGTTGGATGTGTATTCAATTATGTGTGTTGATATTTGTTTTTTTTTTCTACATTAAATCGTTTGTAATCAAAACAAAAAAAATATATGCAAAATTGCAACAAAAACTTGAAGCTAAGCTCAGAACGCAATGCTCACTCTTGCAGCTGCGGCAGAGCGAACGCAAAGAGAGATTCAGCTGGTGATTGTTGTTGTTGCATTTTTGCTCGGTTAGTTAACATAATAATAATTAGAGTGATCTTGAAAGAATTTTTTCTTTCACACTTTTTAAATAAGAGCAACAAAAAAGCAAAATAAAAAAAAATAAAATAATTATCAATGAATTACTCGTAAAAAATCATCCGCAACGACGAAAGGCCTTTCTCGTAAACGATGATGAAGTTCGTGTGATGTTTTTTTTTTCTTTTTTGCAATTATTTTAGATTTTTATGTTGCGCGTGTATGTGTGATTGGTATTAATTTTGATTTAATTATAAATAGTCTTAATAGTAAATAGTTTTGTTTTCTTGTAAATTAACAAGTTTTTTTTCTTTTTTTTTTTTGTTGTTGTTAATTGAATAAAAATTAATTTTGACTTTAGTGAAATGGAATGCAAAGTTGTGAAGTGTAGGCCTAATTAGCCTCACACAAATGTAGGTACACACATAACTTAAAGCAATAATTTTTTTATTAATCTGTAATTATTTTTTTCTTCTTAAAAATAGGTTTATTCTCTTAAGCTAATGTAATCAACTTTTTTTTTTTTTGGACTTAAATAAATTTAATCTAATATTTTTGTATATACACTTTTGTGTTGAAATTATAAATTTTAGACTTGAATATTCGCAAAAATTAGAAAAAAGTAATGTTTATACTCCGGAGAGTTTCACTATAAAGATTTCACTTCGTTTTCTCGCAAATTGTTGAATTATTTTAGTAATTTTAGCTTTAATTAAACAAGCGATTTCTGCTTTTTTTGGCGTTTTGCACAGATAGAATGCAAAAGCATAAACGTCAAAACGAAGAGGTGTATGTTTGCGGAGCTTTTGGGCTGCCCAAGGTATGCTGATTGTACGAATTTGGTATGGTATTTCCAAAGTGCGCAGAGAAGCAATTGCCCTAATGTAGCGTCGCGCAACCTTTTCTAAGTTTGAATCGATTAAAATCACACTTTTTCTTTTAATTCCATTTTTTAAATACCTTTTCTATGTTTTCCGATTAGCCAAAGTTTTACCAAAATTTTAGATGAATTAACGCAAAGACCAATATCTGTAATATTAAAATTTAATTGACAATGTGTTTTGTCAGAAAAAAAAAGTTTATAATTTACCGACTGCTGGCAATTAATTTAATTAATCAGAGGTATTTCAACTCCATTTAACTTAGTAAAAAACACGATGTTTATAAAATTTCACGATTTATTTTTTGCGTTAAATTTTGGCGTCTTATGCTGCTGCTGGTCAAACCGGAAAAGAAGGAAATGTGTGCAATTTTTGGTACGTTGCCACCGTTGCCAACTGATTCGCAAATTTTGGGTGGTGTAAAATTCGGAGTATGTGTGTAAAGACGTAATGTGTTGACAAATTTGGCCTTAAATTGCGCACTTTTGAGATATCGAATAAAACAAAACAATATTGGCACCAAAAGAGTATGAATATATGTTAAATTCTATAATTTTTGCTGAGATAACTTTACTTAAAATTTGTACATTACAGAACGTTAGAGTGGTCTTTATTCCTAAGGTTGGTAGGCATGGACATGAGTCCGCGAAGGACTTTAGACCCATCAGCCTGTCCTCTTTCGTATTTAAAACATAAGAAAGAATCATTGACTATCATATTAGACTTTCACTCTCAGATGGAGGGTTTTCAAATTCCCAGCATGCTTAACTCAAAGGTAGATCCACTGATACGGGGCTATATGAGGTAATCCGGGTAATCGAAAGGTCTATTAACTCCAAGCAGTATACTTTAGGAGCCTTACTGGACATTGAAGGCGCTTTTAACAATGTTAGCTCTGACGCCATAAACAATTTCTGATAGAGCATCATGTAGATGCTGGAATTGTATACTGGACTATGTCCATGTTGCAGTCTCGGGTGATTCAGGCGAATTTAGGCAGTTGTAATATCACTAAATCAGTCAACAGAGGTACCCCAGGGAGGGGTTCTCTCATTGTTATGGATTATATTCTGAAATCTCTCGAAAAATCCGGTATTAAGGCAGTTGCGTATGCCAACGACGTTGTGATTTTAGTATCAGGTATGTTTCCGTCCGTCCTTAGTGAAATCATGGGTAGGGCACTGAGAACACTTAGCTCATGGGCCGCTAGGTGCGTCTTATCAGTGAACCCAGTGAAAACAGAATTACTATTATTCACCACGAAAACCAAGATACCTCAATTCAAATTACCAGTGCTAAACGGACAAGCACATACTCTTTCTACCGAAGCCAAGTATCTCGGTGTTCTTCTTGATACAAAGCTAAATTGAAAAAATAATATCGTGCTAGTTAAAAAAGCCTGATTTACTTTTTATACGTGCAATAAAATGTTTGGCAAACGTTGGGGTCTCCAGCCAAAGATGATACTCTGGATGTACAGGGCTGTAGTTCGACCGATTCTCACCTACGGAGCTCACATTTGGTGGCCAGCGCTAAGTAAAAATTATAATATAGTAAAATTAGGAAAGGTGCAACGATCCGCATGAATTGGCATAACTGGGGCTCTGAGATCCAGTCCCTAAGATGCTCTAAATGTACTTGTTCATCTTCTGCCCATTGATCTTCACATCAAATTTGTAGCCGCATGCACTGCAGCAAGACTCCAAGAAGCAGGGTAATGGCAAGCTAGGACATACGGCCACAGCAGAATTTTAGGTACGCTACCTAAAGAGGTAGTACATGTAACGATTGACTACATTTCACCGAAAATAGTTTTTAACAAGAACTTTTTTCACAGATTTCCATCCAGAGAAGAATAGTCATCCAATAGTGTAATCAACAAATTCGGCGTTGCCATTTTTAAGGATGGCTCCAAGAAGAGATGTGGAGTTGGCGCAGGTGTTTTCTGTAAACACCTTGGTATCTCTAGATCTCTTAGACTTCCTGATGAGGCCAGTGTGTTTCAAGCTGAATGGATAGCTATCTTAGAAGCTTGTAGCATTGTTAGTAGCAAACTAACTCGTAAAAAGAACATAGCCATATTTTCTGACAGTCAAGCAGCTATTAAAGCATTATTCTCTAATGTTATAACATCAAAATTAGTTCTTCAAGGCAGGAATGATCTAGATCTTCTCGGTCACAGACATAGAATTAACCTTAACTGGGTTCCAGGACATAAGAGCATAGTAGTTAATGAAGTAGCCGATGACCTGGCCAGGAAGGGCTCTGCATCGGCTCTGGATCTGGCTGTTCCGGTTCCGGTACCTATAGGCAAAGTCAAATCTGAAATCTGCAATTTCTTTCTCAATAAAGCCAAGTCTATATGGAAAAACACCGCAGGATGCGTTGTATCCAAAAAAACTTGGCCGAACTACAACCTTTCACGATCCCTTCTACTCATTAACTTGAGGCGTCGAAACATCGCGCGGATCACATACATCTTCACTGGACACTGGCCTATTGGTGAACATGCCCGCAGATTGGGAATTCCCTATAATGTCCACTGTCGTAGCTGCAAAAACACCAGTGAACCAGAGACACTGAGTCACTTCATCCGCGACTGCCCGGCTTTAGCAAGAGTCAGGCTTCATACACACCACTCCGCCTTTCCAACCTCATTAGAAGTCTTATCTGACTACCCACTAATGAACATGTTAAAATTCCTCAACAATTCAGGACGGCTCCAGCATTGATCCCTCCCCGATAGATAGATGGATAGATGGATAGATGGATAGATGGATAGATGGATAGATGGATAGATGGATAGATGGATAGATGGATAGATGGATAGATGGATAGATGGATAGAAGGATAGATGGATAGATGGATAGATGGATAGATGGATAGATGGATAGATGGATAGATGGATAGATGGATAGATGGATAGATGGATAGATGGATAGATGGATAGATGGATAGATGGATAGATGGATAGATGGATAGATGGATAGATGGATAGATAGATAGATAGATAGATAGATAGATAGATAGATAGATAGATAGATAGATAGATAGATAGATAGATAGATAGATAGATAGATAGATAGATAGATAGATAGATAGATAGATAGATAGATAGATAGATAGATAGATAGATATTTAAATATATTTTATTATTTATAATATAAATTTTTACAGTTTAAATTTTTACAAAAATCTTAAATTAGACATTAGCACGTTATGTTGTATGCCGTTTACAATTATTTATACAATATTTGAAAGATACTGTTTTTTTTTCTAATTATGTTTACTGAAATTCATTTAATAAATGGTTTCTATATTTTAAGGAGCGAATTAAATACCCATAAAGCGCATGAATGTTGATACCATTTAATATATTTAAAACTTCTTGTAGTGAAAGTTCTTTTTTACCGAAAAATGTTTGTCTGGTTTTTTTGAAAATTGTTCAAATCCCTATGAAGTGCAATGTGTTTTCAATGACATTTAAATTGCAAAGTGAACATGGTCCTAGGCACTCATTTCTGAAAGCTCTTCAATTTAAACTAAGCAGTCCACCCCTTGCTTTGAAAACAAAGCTTACTAAATGTGCCGACTTTTCTTCCGTAAAATGATTGAACTCTTCAAATTGAAGTTTCGAGTACAAGTCATGATGTTGTGAGTTTCTTGCACTTATTATGTGGTGATGCTGTTATTTCCTCATTATAAACTGTAATGTATTATGTATATGTTTTCTCAAAGAGTTCAAATTTATAGGCATTTCGATTCCTAGCTCAGAATGAAATTTTTTCCACTCATCTGCCCAATAGATGCTATTTTTTTAGAGTTTCCTTTGCTAAAATATAAGGAAGTCTATCTATTGGCAGATTGAAAACTTTATGTATGTAGTTAAAATGTAGTTTTAAAGTAGAAACAAACTGAGTTTGCAACACTGTTTCCAGATACAGCATATAGTTTGGTGTATCTAGCAGCAGCATTGTAAATCTTTAACTTATTCGAGTCAAGTAGCATTAATGGCGTTTTTTGCTGTGGCAAGCTTAGCCTCAAAATGTTTACGAAGCGAAAGATTGTACGTTAATAGAACTCCCAAATATTTTTACTCGTTTACCATCTGAATACATTGATCGCCAAATGTCCACACAAGCGAGATTGGCAGTCACATTTTCTAAAAACCAAAACTTTTGATTTAGAGAGGTTAACTGTAAGACCCCATATCGTACAATAATTTTCTAAAATATTTATCATGCATTGCAATTCAACTGGCGAAGTGGACAATAAAACAATGTCAGCGTACATGAGTAGCTTGATTTTCATACCTGCTACCTCAACGCCACCTGGAAGCAAGTCGTGAAGGTCATTCAAATACAAAGCAAATAGGATAGGACTAAACAAACAACCCTGTTTTACACCTTGGTCAACAGCAAAGGACTCAGATAAGGAGACTCCATCCCAGTCTTGGCTAGAGGTATTAGTGTAAAGCAATTGTTAAATTTGAACAATCTTGCTGGATAAACCGAACATTGAGAGCTTATAAAACAAATAGTTTCTTGGAATGGAGTCAAAAGCACACGAAAAATCTACAAAAGTAGATAGTTTAGGTGAACTATGCTTGACAAATTAAAAATTTGATCAACCCTTGAATATTCTTTACGAAAACCCGCCTGGTAATCATTCAGGATTTTGTTGATGCTTATCCAACTTTGAATACGATCTAAAATCATACCTGTAAAAATCTTATAAAAGGTGTCCAGAAACGATAGGCCTCTATAATTTGAAACACAGTTTGGATCACCTTTTTTGTATAATGGAATTATTATAGACCTTTTGAATGACGACGGAATTTTATTTTGTAAAAAAATTAAGTTAACCATTTGAAGCACTTCTATTAAAAAAAAACGAGGGGCCTTAACATAAAACTCATAACTAATTCTGTCCAGACCGGGTGCTTTATTTGGTTTGCACCGATTGAGGACGAAAACGAGGTCTCTATATTCAAAGGGAGAGTCCAAAAAAGGATCAATAATAGCTGGCATTGACCATGACATAATGTTTTCACACGAATCAGCAGAAAGAAAAGCGTGAAAATGCATCCTGAAATCATCAGCTGTAAGAGAGTTTCCTACAATATGTTTAGATTCTTTAAAACTGTAAACAAGTTTCCAAAAGTCGCTTGAATTTTTTACACTGTTTAAAAGAAATATATTTTAATTTTGGTAATTTAATTTACTGTTTTCACAGACTTTTCTGAAGTTCTTTTTACTTACAGCATATTCTCTTTTATACACCTCAAGACCGTGATTTCTAAAAACATTCAGCTGTATCAGCATTTTATTACGCGGGTTAGTACACCGTATGTCAAACCATTTGTTTTTTGGATCAAACGACTTTTTAGACATTGAAAGCCAGAGGCATCTTTTATTTTACTGAGTAGGATAGAGACCTTCTCGTTAATGCAAGAGTTACTTCCTATGTATTTGAAAAAGCCGTTAACTCGTTAGCGTACCTACTAGCGTTATTAGGATTCCAGTTAAGTTTTTTAGGTAGAGAAAGTTCTCTGAGTGCGGTATTGACTGATGAGGGTATAGTAATATTTACGACAAGCGGCATATGATCCGAGTAAGTTTTGCTGGGAATAGAAAATTCTGTTATAAGTTTTAACAAATCAAAAGAGCAAACACAGTAGTCAATAACTGAATTTCCCGCACCACTACAAAACGTGTACTCACCATCAATGTCACCCTGATGACGACCGTTTAGAGTTACACCACCCAATGCTTCAAAAAGATGAAAATGTTTTCTTCCTTTACTATCTAAAGTTGTATCTTTCGATTTTCTAGATACGCTTAAAAGTGGGCAATCAAGAAGCAAATTTTTATCAAGAAATTGTGGATGAGACATTCTTTTTTAATGCAATACAAAATCTTCAAAACTAACGAAATCATTGATCCAATTATTGCAATTTAAATTTCGAGGAAGAATCTGGCAGCAATTGTTACCAAACTTCACAGACAAAAGAACATTTCAACGAATATCAATAAATTGAGGCGAAAGCATTTTTTGAACAATTTTTTTTGTATCCAAAAAGACAACCACCGCTTGCACGACCAGCTTTATGAGTCTTCTTCGCGTCCTCCCAAAATAAAATCCAAAATCTTTAAAAAAGTTCTCGAAATTACATCTTTTATCAGCCACAATATGAGATTCGTATAAGACGTAAAAAAATTACTAAAATTTAAGTTAGGTACTATTTAAATTGGCTACATTATAAAGAAAACGACACACATTTTGTTGCTATACTGATGAAACTGCATGAGATGCAAAATTGGTGCTGGATTTTCTGGGATCCTGAAATACGACCTCACATTCGTGTTGTATTTTGGTCAGAAGATCACGTACAAATTGAGCGTCTGAACTGTTTATAGCTGATAGCTTGCCATTCAGCCATGAGAAAGGTTTGTCATTAATATATATGGTGAAATCTCCCAAACAAAACTTTCAAGTCTTTAACGCTTCTCGCGCTCTTCAGTGGTTTTATCTTTCTCAATAAAAACTGCCGAGCCATTTAATAGTCGCCTGGCAGCTAACACCGCATAAGCCTTCTCTGTTGAGTCCAAACTAATGACAAATCCTTTATTTGCTGGTAGTTTTATGACGTCTGTAGCATGCAACGGTAGGTAGATTTGCGGTGGTCTTTAGTAAATTGAAGCGGATGCACGCAGGATTCCGGCCTTCTTGCTCGTCGACTAAAAGGGTGGGTTCTTTGCTTCCATCACTACGACAGCTACTGATAATTTTGATAAATTTTAGTTTGCGTGCAAAAGGGAGACAAAACAAAACAAGAGGAAATTTAACTTTCGGCAAAAGAAAATTTATTTAAATAAAAGAAAACTAGATGTATTCGTTTTTTACATATTTGTTGTGCATAGGTAGTATTGCAACAACTATTGCCCTCCCAACCATGATCTATTTCAAAAGAAAATACCAAAAAAAAGAATATTAGAAAAAGATCCCTACAACCAGCTACAACTGAAAAGCTTTGAAATCAAAGAAAATTATAAATTTAGTAAGACATTATAAAATTTTATTCTTAAATTATATAATTATAAACTATAATATTATATCTATTTGAATTGATTATAATATAAGTAGAAAAGATAAATTTTAACTGAAGCAAGTAGCAGAATAATTGCATGTGTGTGTAATTTAATAACAAAACAAAAATCAAATTACTTAATTGAAAATCTAAAATTGATTTGAGTGATTGATCAAATCAGAAGAAATATATAAAATAGTATTATTTTCATATTAAATAAAAATTACTATGCATGTAAATGAAAACTCCATCTTCCAATCAAAATTCTTGACCAATCGAATAATTTTTAGGTTAATACCAACAACAATTCAAGAAATTGAACTGTAGCATTTTTTTATAGCACATAGATAAAAGTGCATATGTCAAATTTTGATTGGAGAATGGTCACTCTTTAAATAAAACAACTGACTTTGCAAGAGGTTAACAAACTTAATTTTTACCGTATACAAAATGAAACAAACAAAAAAAAAATTGCGGCGAATCACTTACGTTCTCTCGTTGAGTAGCTCCCACGATGAAAGATCTTTCATGGTGATGTGCGAAGAGAGGCGAAGATCTAAAAAAACGTTACGCGAATTGAGTGCTTGAGAGCGTCTGACATATCACCAACGTTTGTTGTTGTCATTTACACTCTCCAACTTTTTACTTATGTATTATGTTCATGATAAATTACTTTTTATATATTTCTTTATATGTTATTATAAAGTAATTTCACATTTAATCAATTAATCAATTAATTTATTTAAAATCAAATTATCGCTTTACACACAAGTTAACTTGAAAACATTTATGTCTACCGCACAAAAATTTTCACTCAAAAAAACATATAACCACATGAGTTATCGCATGCGATAAAATTTTTATGTGCGTTTAGACATTATGTCTTCGTCAGAATTTTAACACATTTTTCTTATGTATCAAATTATTTAGAATTTTACAAAATTATAAATTTTGTTTTTTTTTTATATTATACAAAACTTTTTTAACAAAATTTTTCTTTTTTAAAACACTTTGTATATGTATGTTTTAATCGCATTTTTAATTAATTTTTTTAAGCAATTATGTCACTTTTTTTTCTGTTTACATGCTTATATATTTGCATGTATATGAGAGTTAATTTAAATTATTTTAGTTTTCTTATTTTTATAATATTAAAGGGTTGAATTTAAGTTTTTCTTAAAAAAAATTCACTGTTTCTTCAGTTCATAATATATAATGGTATTTTTACATTTTAAATTTTGGTAAATGGGGGGTATTTGTAAGACTTCACGTATCTTCATTTTTAGAGTTAGGTTTTTTTTATGTGGTTGTAATAAATTTTTTTGTGCGATTTTCACATATTTTCCACAAATTCTATATTTTATAGGGGCAAAACACTTTCACATTAAATTTTGATCGGGTTTTTAAGTATATGAAGAGTTCAAATTTTTTTTTCACTTTAACACCAATTTAGACCGCATGGCAGGCGTCTTGACGTGCCGCTTAACTCGCTGTACTGAAGGCTGCTTGTGGGAGTTTGACGTTTCGTCAAAAGAGCGTTATGCCATAGCTTACATATTGGTGTATTTTACTTGCCGCTTGCCGAACCCAAAATCTGCTCAAATGGCTTTGACGCTAATCTAGCCCAAGATTAGGTGCCAAATCTGAATAAAAAATGATCTTATCAGATTATGAAGTAAAAAAAAAAGAAATTGAATTTTGTTTACCCTTTTCAGGAGTTGGCTCTCTGAGAGAATGAAAAAAAAACACAGATCTTTCGCTGAAATGCCGTCGTCGTTGTAGAGAGGTAAAAAAATTGCCAATTTGAACTAAAATTGATTTTAATTACATTAACAATATTCGGACTTTTGCTTTAAAAACTTATTTAAACTTACTTTTCTTTTAAATTTCAAAAATAAATTCAGCAAAAATGAAAGTTAAATTGTTCGCCAGATTTTAAGGATGACGTTACCAAAAGCGAAGAAATTTGGTTTTAAATTCTAAAATTAATGAAAGATATTTAATAGAAAAATTTTTCACTTACGTTAATTTTAAATATATAGAAAATTTAATTTGAAAAAAAAAATGAAATTAACTAAGAAAATTTAGTTAGAGTTTAATAAAAAAACTTGGCAGATAAAATTTTAATTATTAACACTTCTGTGGTTGTATCACTTACCTGCTCCTTGGACGACTTGATCAGAAAAGACCGTTTGTTTTTATTTTTGTGACCAAGAAGGTTCGGTTCGGTTAAATGAGTTGGCAAAAATTGAAAAACTAGCGCAAGTTTTCCAGAAAATGAAATGGCAAATTGTAAAAAAAAATTAAGAAAATTGTTGGATAGCGAAATCCAAAAATGTAAATTCGTTGGTGATTTAGTACATCGGATAAGTAGGTACCAAGTCTGTAAGATTTTTGGCAAGTAGAGGGCGCTATATCGCGTTAACGGATGTAACGGATGTAGGTAATTTTAATATATCTTTGAAAGCATATGCTTTGCACTTTTGCTACAAGCGCCTGTACATTTCCCCCACGCCAAAATCAGATTTTGGGGGTGTTAACACTCAAAAGCTGATACCGCTTGTAGCAGAACAACTCATTGGCGGATATCTTTAGCGTGATAAGTTCCTACAAGTTTTCCAGATAGATCTTCCAATACATAGTAACAATTTCCTAGTTTACGCCTTACTCTTGATTTTATGAAAGTAGGTGCTAATTTGGCATTAAAGCCTTTTTCAAAATTACTTTGCATAAAACTTCTGCGAAAAACTTCTTGTCCAACAACATATGACACAATTCTAGATCGCAAATTATATGATTTTTCGGTTCTATCATATTGTTTTTTCATAAGTTTACTTGCTCGATTTCTGATCTCAAAAGTATCGTTTCGATCAAATTGAACAGTTCTGTCTTCTAAAATTTTTAAGTTTCTCAACAGCGCATATGTTGAAGCATTGGTTATCATATGTTGACCAAATGCCATAAAATACGGCGATGTGCCAATAGACGAATGTGTAGCAGAACGTAACGCACAGCAAATACTACTTAAAAATTCATCCCAATTTTTCTGATCTGGTCGAATATAAGCTTTTAAAGCCGAAATTACAGATCGGTTTACGCGCTCGCTAGCGTTAGCTTGCGGTGAATGTACAGCGGTAAAAACATGGTTTACGCTATATTTTTGCAACATTTCATTCAATTGTTTTGACTTAAATTGTGAGCCATTATCGGACACAACTGTTTCAGGCGTACCATATGCATGGAAAAGATCTTCCTCAAGAAATTTTACTACTACGTCAGCAGTAAATTTTTTTACAGGTTTTAAAAATGGATATTTTGAAAAATGGTCAAGAACAATAAATATGCCAATATGACCAGAACGGGATCTCGGATACGGACCAAGAAAATCTACATAAAGTTTTTAGAAAAATCGCTGTGTTTCGGAAGCTTTACCCATTGGTGGGCGTAACACATAGTTAGGGTGTTTCGTACATTTACAAATTTCACAATTATTAATATAATTTTTAACATCTGAAACTAAGCCAGGCCAAAAGTAGTGACGTCGAATGCGCTCGATTGTTTTGGTCATACCACCATGAGCAGATAAATGGCTATCATGAGCTTTTTGTAAAACCTCATTCACCAAATTTTTCGGAATCCATAATTTCCAAGCGAGATCATCATAAAGTTGCTCTCCACTTGCATGCTCGGTTCGTCTGTATAAATAACCGTCCAATACTTTAAGGTCAGGAAATTTATTTGCGTTTTCTTTTACTTTATTTATAAGTTCGTTATATTCGTCTGATTGAAATTGTGTTGAATCTAAGTCAACGAAAACCCCTTTGTCATTTTCAATAGCGGACAGATCGTCGGTATTAACCCTAGAAAGAGTATCAGGAACTATATTCTGACTACCACGCCGGTGTTGAATTTTAAATGAAAATCCTTGAAGCTTCAAAGCCCATCGAGCTAACCGTGAATTTAAGTCTGTTTGGGACATGAGCCATTTCAACGACGCATGATCTGTGATCACAGTAAACTCATGTCCTTCCACATACGCGCGAAATTTCTTTATGCTTAACATTGCTGCTAAACACTTTTGTTCGGTTACGGAATAATTGCGTTGGGCTTGATTGAGTTTCTTAGACATAAATGCAATAGGAATCTCTTCACCCTCTTCATTTATTTGAACCAATACACTTCCTATACCGGTTTTGCTTGCATCACAGTGTATGTAAAACGGCTGTGAAAAATTTGGGCTATGCAAAACAGGAGCGGTACTTAAAATGGTTTTTAATTCTTAAAGGCGTTTTGTGCATTTTCATTCCATGCAAATTTACGTGAATTTTTTTAACAAATCTGTTAGCGGAGTAGTAACAGAAGCATAGTTTTTAATAAACTTTCTATACCAACCGGACATACCTAAAAATCGTCTGAGTTGCTTAACAGATCGCGGAGTCGGAAAATCAGTAATGGCGGACACTTTTTCTGGATCTGTTCGAATAATTCCATTTCCTACCACATGGCCTAAATAGCGGACTTCTTTTAAACAGAATTTACTTTTTTGTACATTAATTGTCAAGCCCGAGCTTCGCAAATGCATAGCAATCTCACGAAGGACATACATGTGGTTTTCAAAACTATCAGAAATAATCAAAAGATCATCTAAATAAATAAATACTTCAGAACGCAGATGAGCAGGTACGACTTTGTCCATTAAACGCGACATAGTTTGTGGCGCATTGCACAGACCAAAAGGCATAACCTTATAGTGGTACAACGGCCTGCCTGGTACTGTAAAGGCAGTTTTATCGCGTGAAGCGACATCGAGAGGTATTTGCCAAAAAGCATCTTTAAGGTCCAAACTAGTTATAAATTCGGCTTTCGGCAGTCTGCTCAAAATTCCGTCAATATTCGGTAGCGGATACGCATCTTTAACTGTAACAGCGTTAACTTTGCGACTATCCAAACATAATCTCACTTTGCCAGGTTTGCGTACGAGTACAATTGGAGAAGACCATGCGCTTTCTGACTCTTCTATTACACCAAGCGCAATCATGCGATCGACTTCAGCATAAATTAAGTTTTCAATCGCCGGAGATACAGGAAAATGTCGTTGTTTGATTGGCTTAGTATCGCCGACATCAATTGAATGTGAAATGACATTTGTTTTACCAAGGCCTTCATTTGCGAAAGATGGAAAAGTATTTATTACAATTTGTAATGCATTTTGTTGTGTTTCGGATAATGGATACATTTCCGAAGAATTTAAGCATACGGTTGAATTTATTTCGCTTATTAAACCAGTAGGTAACAGATTAAACAAACGCCAAAAATCTATTCCAAGAAATAATTTTTGCGATAAACTTGGGATAAATAGTTATTTGCTTTGAAATTCCACGAAAAATTATTTGGGTATTTATGCTTCCTAAAACATTTTGTGTTTTACCATCTGCAGTACGTACAAAAGATTTAAATTTAGAATAAGGTGAATTTGAATTTAAAAAGTCTTGTGCAGTTTGTGCACCTATGCAACTGATCGATGCGCCAGTGTCTAGTAAACCAACTATAGTTTGGCCAAATAATTTAACTTCAGCGTAAGGACGAATATCATTTGGCTTATCTAGAACTGCGCTGAGAAATAATTTGCGGTTTGATTTCACCGTATTCCAAAAAGATTTAATACGCAAGCTTGATCGTTTGGGTGTATTTAAAGTAGGCTTATTATTAAAAATTCGTTTTCGCGCAGCATTATACTCGGACAAGCGTAAGTGAAAAGGCTTAAAAGGATTTAAATTTGACAGAGTATTTTCGTTTTCATTTGATTTTGTAGGTGTTTTGTCTATTTGTTGAACGTCAAGAGCAGAATTCAGGTTATCATTTATCATTGTTGTTGGTTCGGTCTGAGTGCACTTTTCAGAGCACTCGACTTTAAGTTTTTTGACTCTGTGCAATTTTTACAGTTTGGCTTATACATATTTGGGGTGTAACAACCGTAACAAAAGATTTTGCGGTCAGCTAAACAGTTTTGATAACGATGGCCATTCTTACCACAATTCCAACAAACTAATGCAATTGCGGCTATATCTTCATCGACCTCATCATCAGCAAACGTATCGTCGTTGCTAGGAAAACAGTCCAATTCGGCCACTTGTCTACGCGGCACAAATGTGGGTTTGTTTGCATGATGCATGCAACGCATATCTTGCAAAAAGAATTCGCGTCTACGACAAATGTCACGCAACTGAGAAACAGATATTATTTTTAAATTCAAAATTTCTTGTTGAATTTCAGGAAAAAGATTTCGACGTAAAATCTCCACTAAAGAACTTTCTGGTAGAGGGTTTTCTAAACAATTAACATTAAATCAAACTGAATCTAAAATTTAAATTTAGTAAAAATTAAATTGTAAAAATTATTAAGCAAGATGTAATTTTAAAATTTTTAAAATCATTTAAAGACAAGCCGAAAATAAGAAAAAGTTTGATAGCCACACGTTGTAAATCAAAGATGTTTTTTTTTTTTAAGTAAAAAGTCCTTGCGTGTGCAAAAAAATTGTGGGCCAATAAAAATTATTAACTCCTAAACAAACGTGTCGGGGCCCCACGTTGGGCGCCAAAAATTTATATTTGTAGCATGCAACGGTAGGTAGATTTGCGGTGGTCTTAGTAAATTGAAGCGGATGCACGCAGGATTCCGGCCTTCTTGCTCGTCGACTAAAAGGGTGGGTTCTTTGCTTCCATCACTACGAAAGCTACTGATAATTTTGATAAATTTTAGTTTGCGTGCAAAAGGGAGACAAAACAAAACAAGAGGAAATTTAACTTTCGGCAAAAGAAAATTTAATTAAATAAATGAAAACTAGATGTATTCGTTTTTTACATATTTGTTGTGCATAGGTAGTATTGCAACAACTATTGCCCTCCCAACCATGATCTATTTCAAAAGAAAATACCAAAAAAAAGGAATATTAGAAAAAGATCCCTACAACCAGCTACAACTGAAAAGCTTTGAAATCAAAGAAAATTATAAATTTAGTAAGACATTATAAAATTTTATTCTTAAATTATATAATTATAAACTATAATATTATATCTATTTGAATTGATTATAATATAAGTAGAAAAGATAAATTTTAACTGAAGCAAGTAGCAGAATAATTGCATGTGTGTGTAATTTAATAACAAAACAAAAATCAAATTACTTAATTGAAAATCTAAAATTGATTTGAGTGATTGATCAAATCAGAAGAAATATATAAAATAGTATTATTTTCATATTAAATAAAAATTACTATGCATGTAAATGAAAACTCCATCTTCCAATCAAAATTCTTGACCAATCGAATAATTTTTAGGTTAATTCCAACAACAATTCAAGAAATTGAACTGTAGCATTTTTTTATAGCACATAGATAAAAGTGCATATGTCAAATTTTGATTGGAGAATGGTCACTCTTTAAATAAAACAACTGACTTTGCAAGAGGTTAACAAACTTAATTTTTACCGTATACAAAATGAAACAAACAAAAAAAAAATTGCGGCGAATCACTTACGTTCTCTCGTTGAGTAGCTCCCACGATGAAAGATCTTTCATGGTGATGTGCGAAGAGAGGCGAAGATCTAAAAAAACGTTACGCGAATTGAGTGCTTGAGAGCGTCTGACATATCACCAACGTTTGTTGTTGTCATTTACACTCTCCAACTTTTTACTTATGTATTATGTTCATGATAAATTACTTTTTATATATTTCTTTATATGTTATTATAAAGTAATTTCACATTTAATCAATTAATCAATTAATTTATTTAAAATCAAATTATCGCTTTACACACAAGTTAACTTGAAAACATTTATGTCTACCGCACAAAAATTTTCACTCAAAAAAACATATAACCACATGAGTTATCGCATGCGATAAAATTTTTATGTGCGTTTAGACATTATGTCTTCGTCAGAATTTTAACACATGCTTCTTATGTATCAAATTATTTAGAATTTTACAAAATTATAAATTTTGTTTTTTTTTTATATTATACAAAACTTTTTTAACAAAATTTTTCTTTTTTAAAACACTTTGTATATGTATGTTTTAATCGCATTTTTAATTAATTTTTTTAAGCAATTATGTCACTTTTTTTTTCTGTTTACATGCTTATATATTTGCATGTATATGAGAGTTAATTTAAATTATTTTAGTTTTCTTATTTTTATAATATTAAAGGGTTGAATTTAAGTTTTTCTTAAAAAAAATTCACTTTTTCTTCAGTTCATAATATATAATGGTATTTTTACATTTTAAATTTTGGTAAATGGGGGGTATTTGTAAGACTTCACGTATCTTCATTTTTAGAGTTAGGTTTTTTTTATGTGGTTGTAATAAATTTTTTTGTGCGATTTTCACATATTTTCCACAAATTCTATATTTTATAGGGGCAAAACACTTTCACATTAAATTTTGATCGGGTTTTTAAGTATATGAAGAGTTCAAATTTTTTTTTCACTTTAACACCAATTTAGACCGCATGGCAGGCGTCTTGACGTGCCGCTTAACTCGCTGTACTGAAGGCTGCTTGTGGGAGTTTGACGTTTCGTCAAAAGAGCGTTATGTCATAGCTTACATATTGGTGTATTTTACTTGCCGCTTGCCGAACCCAAAATCTGCTCAAATGGCTTTGACGCTAATCTAGCCCAAGATTAGGTGCCAAATCTGAATAAAAAATGATCTTATCAGATTATGAAGTAAAAAAAAAGAAATTGAATTTTGTTTACCCTTTTCAGGAGTTGGCTCTCTGAGAGAATGAAAAAAAAACACAGATCTTTCGCTGAAATGCCGTCGTCGTTGTAGAGAGGTAAAAAAATTGCCAATTTGAACTAAAATTGATTTTAATTACATTAACAATATTCGGACTTTTGCTTTAAAAACTTATTTAAACTTACTTTTCTTTTAAATTTCAAAAATAAATTCAGCAAAAATGAAAGTTAAATTGTTCGCCAGATTTTAAGGATGACGTTACCAAAAGCGAAGAAATTTGGTTTTAAATTCTAAAATTAATGAAAGATATTTAATAGAAAAATTTTTCACTTACGTTAATTTTAAATATATAGAAAATTTAATTTGAAAAAAAAATGAAATTAACTAAGAAAATTTAGTTAGAGTTTAATAAAAAAAACTTGGCAGATAAAATTTTAATTATTAACACTTCTGTGGTTGTATCACTTACCTGCTCCTTGGACGACTTGATCAGAAAAGACCGTTTGTTTTTATTTTTGTGACCAAGAAGGTTCGGTTCGGTTAAATGAGTTGGCAAAAATTTAAAAACTAGCGCAAGTTTTCAAGAAAATGAAATGGCAAATTGTAAAAAAAAATTAAGAAAATTGTTGGATAGCGAAATCCAATAATGTAAATTCGTTGGTGATTTAGTACAGCGGTTAAGTAGGTACCAAGTCTGTAAGATTTTTGGCAAGTAGAGGGCGCTATATCGCGTTAACGGATGTAACGGATGTAGGTAATTTTAATATATCTTTGAAAGCATACGCTTTGCACTTTTGCTACAAGCGCCTGTACACGTCGACCACGTTTACTTGCGTTTTCAGCACATCTGCGCATATTTTAACGAACTCCTCTCTAGCTGATTTCATCTCTTTATTACAAAGATCACGCACTACAAGGCGCCCACGTATGCTACTTCTGTCAACTTGTTCAAGCTTCCTACGTAACAAGTTAACTTCATCTTTAAGTTGAGCATTTTCCGACCGTAGTTGTTTTACTTCTTCTTGAAGAGTATTAAGATCCTCTCTTCTAGCGACGCACTTTTTCGAGAACTTGTTCTAACTTTTTGTCGAACATGTCCCAGGAGAAGACATCAGCGGTAGTTGGAGCGACAGGCAATGCAGCCATACTCGGAGCGGTGGCAGTGGTCGAGTTAAAAGTCAAAGGCGATCGGATCAAGTTCTTTTTGGGACTATTTGACAAAGTAAGATCTGGATTATGACAAAGTATATATTGTATATAAATGATCAGCGTCGAATTCTGAGTCGATTTTACGAGGTCCGTCCGTCTGTCTGTCCCAGCGATAACAATCGTAGTTTAAGAGCTATCGAGGTGAAATTTGGTATGCGAGCTCATATTCTCCAAGGCTAAGCTCGAAGATGGACAAGATCGGACCAAAACTACTACCCCTCCCATACAACCATTCCTTTCTATACGAAAAAAACAAATAATTAATATAGTTCCATTATAGATATCTAGTTCAATTTTGATATTTACAGTTTATAATTAACACAAAACTGCTCACAAAAAATGGGCTTGGTCGAATAAGAACCAAGCCCCACCACTCATACAAACCACTCCTTTCCCTGCGGGAAAAAAATTATTTAAAAAAACCTACTGCGTAAACAACCAGTTCAAATTCGGTATATAAAAAAAAGAATTATTTGTGAATTTTATAAGAAGTTATTAATTATAAAAACAAATATTTATTTTTTTATTGGTGAATTTTACGGGTTAGTTTGCTACTAATAATGCTACAAACTTCCAAGATAGCTTTCAATTTAGCTTGAAACCCACTGGTCTCGCCAGGAAATTTATTAGTAGCAAACTAACCCGCAAAAAGAACTTAGCCATGTTATCTGACAGTCAGGCAGCTATTAAACTATTTGTATAATTTTGAAGCGTTTTAAGCGAATCGACTTCGGCTGGACGTAGGGTGTTCCAGTTGCTCGAAAAGTAACTGTAAAGTGAATTGTATAAAAGTAGAATCTCCGATGAGATTCCTCGCAACGTAATTGCGTTATGGACAAGAGAAAAGATAAAAAAGAAGAAGATTTGCCAGTTAGAGGTGTTGAAGTATACAGAAACAAATCTAGCGATTGGTTTTGCGTTGGTCACATTTGGTGAGCAGCGATAAGTAAATATGAATAAAGAACATTTTATGAATACATGAAAACAGTGCAATAATATTTAATGTTCCCACGAAATTATTGGGAGCATAAATTAACGATAATGTCATAGTGCATGTGCATGTGCATTAGTATGTATGATCATGCCTTTGAATTGCAAGTCCCTTTTCTATATTTAGAATAGATAAGGTTAGCGATCGCTAGGTTGAGTTTCTGTTATAGTAGGAGTGCATGACGGGAACAAGTGTCACGTAATGCAGATTATGTGTTAAGTTATGTACGGCGTAGATTTAGTGTTAACGCCGATATTTAGTTTTAAGATACTGATTTATCAGCGGAGGATCTGTTGCAAGCCTTTATAAGTTTTATATTGGCAAGAAAAATGGAGGACAATATTCGGATGAAGTATGAAGCTTCATTAAAAGATTCAAAGGAGATTCCAAAAGTTAGATCCATTTTGAACTTTTTAGAGCAAGAATATTTTGCCTTAGAGGCTAGTCAAAAGCTTGTTGTGAATAAAAGTAATTTTGCTAAGCCTATGAAAAAAGGAAATATTAGCTCAATTGAAAAATGTTTTATGGGATGTGTTAATATACATTTTCCATATCAATGCTAAAATTTAAAAATTTATCCATTAATGAAAAATGGAATAAAGTTTTATTAAATAAATTGTGCAGAAAATGTTTAAGAAGTGGACATTCGAACAAAATGTGTAATGGTTATAATAACAGCCACCATTCTCTTTTGCATAGAGAAAAAGAGCAACAGCAAGTTAAAAGTGATGTTGCAAGTAATGACAAAAAAGCTGCAGACAAAGACCAAAAGTGTATTTTGTTGTCTACAGCAATGATTAAAGTTTTAAATAATCAAGGGAAATGGGTGTAGAGCATTGTTAGATAATGGCTCACAAGTTAATTTTATAACTAAAGCTTTACAAAATGTTTTAAAACTAAAAAGTTATAAAACGAACGCTACAATTGAAGGCATTACGAAGAAAACTTCTAATGTAAATGAGCGTTTAAATGTTAAAATTCAGTCAAAACGATCAGCATATGAAACTGATTTAGATGTTTTGGTTGTGTCGAAAATAATGTCCGATGTACCTGCACAGAAGGTAATCGTGAATAATTTGCCTTACAACTTGCTGATCCCACATTTGCGGTTCCAAGTGGTATTGATATGCTCATTGGAGCAGAAATATTTTATGAAATTTTGCAAAACGGCAAAATTCGGTTAGATGAAGAGTCAATTGTATTGCAAAATACAAGCTTTGGGTGGATTGTGAGTGGACCAGCCGTTATACATAATAAATCGGTTTATTGCGGTGTTGTGTCATTCTCAGAGGAAAGCTTGGATAAACAATTGAGAATGTTTTGGGAGGTGGAAGAAGGACCACAAACGGCATTTCTAACAGAAGACGAAAAGGAATGTGAAGAAATTTTCCAAAAAACACACAAGAAAAAATGTGATGGAAAATTTGAAGTTAATCTCCTTTTTAAAAATAATAGACAAGAGCTGGGCAGATCAGAAATAACTGCAAACCGTAGATTCTTAGCCATTGAAAAAAGGTTAGAGAAGAATATGGAAATTAAAGATCAATATCATGATTTCATGAAAAAGTATATTGATTTAAACCAGGTAGGAGGAGGTAGTAAAAAATGTGGATAATATTAAAAAAGGTTATTATTTACCGCATCACTATGTGTTACGTCCAGAAAGTACGACGACAAAATTAAGGGTGGTTTTTGATGCGTCGTGCAAGACATCGTCAAATTTGTCATTAAATGACGTTTTACATACAGGTCCAAAGTTGCTGGAAGATCTGTTTGATATTTTGGTTAGATTTAGGAAACATAAATATTTCATTTCAGCGGATATTGAAAAAATGTATAGGCAAATTTGGGTTAACAAAGAGCATCAAAATTATCAGTTAATATACTGGAGGTGGAATTCATCACAGGAGCTTCAAACTTATAAGCTTAAGACTGTTACATATGGAACTGCGTCTGCTCCATATTTGGCTGTAAAGTGCTTGCAAATGGCTGGGAAAGCTGCAGAAGAAAATTATCCGAAGGCTGCTGAAATCATAAAGTCGGATTTCTATATGGATGATATGATAACAGGCAGTGATTCTTTGGAAAAGCTAAAAATTTTACAAAAACAAGTTGCAGAAATTTTAAAGAATCATGGTTTTAATTTGAGAAAATGGTGTGGAAATCATTCCGAATTGTTAGAAAATTGTCCACGAGAAGATTGTGAAATTCAATTAGATTTCAATAAAGACAGTTTTGAAAATGTTAAAGCTAGGAATTTCTTGGTTTCCATCATCGGATCAAATATGTATAAAATCAAATTGGAAATTTCATACTAAAGCCACTAAAAGATATATTTTATCTGATTTTGCTAAACTTTTTGATCCCTTAGGTTTTTTAAGCCCAGTTGTAATTTTAGCTAAAATGCTGTTAAAAAGTTTATGGAAATTAAAAATTGATTGGGATAAAGCAGTGCCTAATGATATCGAACTCTTATGGAAACAGTTAAGAGAAGAAATGGGGTGTTTGAACGAATTAAAAATTTCGCGACATATGATTTGTGAAAATCCAAAAATACTTGAACTTCATGGGTTTGCGGATGCTTCAATGCAAGCTTATGGAGCTGTAGTTTACATAAAATCTTTAAATTCAAACGGAAATATTCAAGTAAATATAATAGCGTCAAAATCTAGAGTAGCGCCAGCAAAAATTGAAACTTTACCTAGGTTAGAGCTATGTGCAGCGGTGTTACTTGTGGAACTTACACAAAAGGTAGTGAAGAGCTTAAAATTAAATTTAAATAGTATAACTTACTATTCGGATTCTTAGATTATGTTATGCTGGCTCAAATTAGATCCAGCGACTTTAAAAATTTTTGTTTCTAATAGGGTGAAAGCTGGAAATATGTCAATACTAAACAAAATCCAGCAGATTATGTATCACGAGGTCTGTATCCAAAAGACTTGATTAACAATAAAATTTGGTTTCATGGTCCGGAATTTTTGAAGTCAGAAAGTCATGTTGAAGAAGTATTGAGAAGTCCAAAAGAAATTCCGGAAATAAAAAATGTTAATGTGATTTCTTTAGCTGTGGTATCGGAACCATTTTTAGAGAAAATTCACCATAAAAACAATTTCGCTTTTTTGCAAAATGTGGTGGCAAAAATATTAGAATTTATTGATAGAATTCGGAGAAAAGAGCTAAAATCTAAAATAGAATATAATAAAGCTGCAATAAAAGCTATGGTAAAAATAATACAAAACAAAAATTTGATTGAAAAGAAGCTATTAGAAACAAATAAAAGCTTACCAGGTTTTTCTAAAACCTAGCTCCAATTCTTGATACTGATGGAATAATTCGGGTAGGAGGTAGAATACAAAGTTCGAATCTGTCTTATGAGGCTAGACATCCAATTTTGCTACCATATAATGATGAATGGGTGTATTTGTTAGTCTCTCATTTGCATAGAATTCATTTGCATATTGGACCACAAGGATTATTGGCAATTATGAGGCAAAGTTTTTGGCCTTTACGAGGCAGACAACTTGTTCAAAAGGTAGTACATCGTTGTTATAGGTGTTTCAAAGCAGATCCAAGAACAATTCACCAATTTATGGGTAATTTGCCAAGAGATAGAATTATTAGGACTAGACCATTTTTAAATGTTGGGATAGACTTTTTTGGTCCAATAGCAATACATCATAAAGTAAGAGGAAAAAAGATAGATAAAGCTTTTGTGTGTGTTTTTGTTTGTTTTGCAACAAAAGCAGTTCATTTGGAAGTAGTGTCAGATTTGTCCACTGCAGTATTTATAGGAGCTTTGAAAAGATTTGTAGGAAAGCGTAGTTGTCCTTTAACAATTTATAGCGATAATGGTACTAATTTTATAGGTGCTGCAAATAGTTTAAATGAGATTTATAAATTATTTAAGGACAAGAAACACTTACAGGAAGTAGACAGTTTTTGTGTTCAAAGACAAATTGAATGGAGAAATATACCTGCAAGATCGCCACATATGGGTGGATTATGGGAGACTTGCGTTAAATCTGTCAAAAAACATTTTTTCAGGATTAATGAGGGGATAATGACATTTGAAGAAATGTGCTCATTAATGGCTCAAATCGAGGCAATTTTAAACTCTAGACCTTTAACGCCATTGTCAGATGATCCTAATGATTGTCAAGTTTTAACGCCAGGTCATTTTTTAATTGGGGAGCCATTTACAACCTTTGTAGATTCTAATGATAATAAAAGTTATCATGGGTTGAGAGATCACTGGAAAGCAGTGCAATCAAACTCGGAAATATTTTGGGAGCGTTGGTCATTAGAGTATTTGTCCGAGCTTCAAAAAAGATATAAATGGCAGAATCCGTCCGAAAATATTGAACCTGGAACCCTCGTTCTTTTGAAAGAAGATAATGTCCCTCCAATGAATTGGAGAAGGGGGAGAGTAATTAAAACTACTTTAGGAAAAGATGGTCTATGTAGAATGGTAGACGTAAGAACAAGCAATGGAGTATCGACAAGAGCGATTCACAATGTTTGTCCTTTTCCTACAGATACAATTAAAACAGAAAATCAAAATTCAGAAAATTTTTTTAATAATAAAATTGTTCAAAAAGATATAAATAAAAAATTAATTAAAAATTATTCAAATACTTGTAAAATTGCAAAAAGTACAAAATCGAACCAAATCAAAAACAAAAATTTTTTAGTATCTATATTAAGTTTGTTATTAATTATGCCAAAAGTAATTCATAGTATAAGTATAGAAAACTTTAGGGACCATTCTGGCTTATTCTTCGAGGAGCAAGGATTGGTGGGGCTGCAAAAATCATCATGGTCGTTGGTAGTTTATGTCAACATGTCAGCGTATTGGGATCGCTTAGACAGAGTCGAAAAGGTGATTAAAAATGCACGATTGTATTTGACATTAAGCGGGTGTCCTACGACGTATCCCTGCGAAGAAATGGAGCAGCAACTTATTAACAGAATGAATATAATTCGAACCAATAAAGAATTTATTACTTCGAATAAAGATACTGAATCCAAACGAACGAAGAGAGCGCCGTTAAGTTTCATCGGGTCAATTCAGCATGCGCTTTTCGGGGTGATGGACGAGGAACATGCGCTGCAGTTAGAAGATCGAGTAATCCAAAGCAGCAGTATTAGCATGCAAATGTTAGAAGGGCTTAACAATTTGTCATCAATTCAAGATGTGACGGCTCAAGTCATCAAAAAAGAACGCAATATTTTGGAGAGTAAACTGGGTAAAATCAAGTTCAATTTACAAAAATTGGCATCAGCAGTCAACATAACTGAGGTGCGTGCACTAACCAACACGGTGTTGTTATACACGGTACTTGTAATAGACAACTTCGAAATATTTCAAGCAGACATCAAAAACAGCATTCTACGAGTTTACAATAATGCAGCTCATCAGCATATTATATCCGTCGAGCAGTTTCAAGAGCATTTGGCAAGGATTGCAATGAAGTTACCTAAAGAATTGCAACTTCCTGATCAAAATGCGCAAGAAGTCCTGATGGCGACTGAAATCACGACTAGAACAACGGAGCAATATATTTTGTTTGAATTAAATATACCCTTAATTCACAAGGACGTATTTACTATTTACGAAGTATATCCTTACCCAACAGTACATAATGATCGTTTCGTCAGTATTCAGTCATCGTTTAACCATTTGCTATTGAGTTCATCATTGACAAAGTACTACAATATCGATGAGGTCAACTTTCTAAAATGCAAGAAGTTAAATGCAATTTGGTTATGTCCTCAAACTCATCCTATCTATAAGATTGACGACAACAAAATTTGCGAACTAGAGCTACTTTTGAAGAAGAAGGTGTCGGGAGAATGCGTCATTAAAGTTCAGCAGTCAAAGTCAGCAAAGTGGATTCAACTTCACGCTGCAAACACATGGTTGTTTTCCACTTTTGAGGACGAATTAATCGACATTTATTGCAACGGGCAGAAAACATGGCGTCGTATAAAGGGTCAAGGCATCCTGCGTATGGAATCTGGTTGTCATCTCGAATCATCAGAAGTTACGCTGGTTGCATTCGACAAAGTTTCTGAGAATGTGACATACTTCAATCCAATGGTCAACTTGACGCTACAACTACCAAAGTTCCATCCCATCGTATTACAAGAAATTTCGACAACAATCAAGATCGACGATATTCCCAATTCACAATTACATATTTTTGGGTTTCCGCTTGATTTCGACATTCATCATGCAACTCATTATGGCATGAATTTTACAACGTGGATCATCATTGCCTTCATCATTTGTGGAATTTTCTGGACAGTTAAAAAGATCAAGCAGCATTCAACACGTTTCTTGTCTATCAATCTTGCTATGCCACAAATAGGAGTATAATAAGAAAATAATTGCAGAATAAGAAATGTTAATTTATTTGGTCTCGAAAAATTTAAAAAAAAAATATTAACACTGTTAAAAGATAATAAAATTAATTTAAAGTTTGAAAGCATATGATCTTTCAACGCAAGAAGAAATACCTGCAATAACATGTATGTAGCACGTCATTTGTGTTTAAAAAATTATTAAAAAATACAATTGCATTTCACATTATAAATGAAAATTTAATGAAATAACAAGATTTACAAATTTTGAGAATATTATAAAAATTAAAATTGTAAATGTAAGAGAATTAATATTTTAAATATATGTTAAATTAACAACATAAAATAAAAAATTGTCAAATATAAAAGAAAACAAATAGCTAAAGTAGTGAAAATGCCTGCACTAGTAAAATAATAATTATTTCATTTATTGAAAATAAAAGTGGTCAATTTTCCTTTTAGTTTATATAAAATATATATAAAAAAAACCACATAATATTGAAAAATTTAATTTTCCAACGCTGGCAGAATGTTGAAGTATACAGAAACAAATCTAGCGATTGGTTTTGCGTTGGTCACATTTGGTGAGCAGCGATAAGTAAATATGAATAAAGAACATTTTATGAATACATGAAAACAGTGTAATAATATTTAATGTTCCCACGAAATTAGTGGGAGCATAAATTAACGATAATGTCATAGTGCATGTGCATGTGCATTAGTATGTATGATCATGCCTTTGAATTGCAAGTCCCTTTTCTATATTTAGAATAGATAAGGTTAGCGATCGCTAGGTTGAGTTTCTGTTATAGTAGGAGTGCATGACGGGAACAAGTGTCACGTAATGCAGTTTATGTGTTAAGTTATGTGCGGCGTAGATTTAGTGTTTACGCCGAGATTTAGTTTTAAGAAATCCCACGACGCTAGTTTGTTAGCGTCGTGTGTTTTTTAAGTATAAATAAAGGGCTTCAATTCTGAAGCCAATTGAGTTGATCAGAAACTGCCGTCACGGCAACAGTGTTGATTATTATTGAAGAGGCAAATTATAAGTATGTATATAAGTACGTAATTAGAGAAATAAACAAAGCAATCTGTTTATCATTAAGTTTTTATTAGGTCTTACCCTTTTGAACTCCTGATTGATTGTGTCGAAGGTAACTGGGTTTAGTTCACCAGTTAACCTTCGTTCTACAAAATTCAGTTATAAAATACAGTACAATTCTGCTATTTTATAATATAAAAAATATGTAAATGGTACTATTAGTACAAATTCAAATTAATAGTAATTTCAAAGTAGGAAAATTCACAATAGGTACTTAAATTAAATTTATAATTAATATTAACATTAAATATTAAAATAATGAGTTTAAATCAATGGCATTTAAACATGCCGGGCCCCTTGCACAGGTGCAAATTATAGCAATTCTGCTAACGAGCGCAGGGCGAGTGCTAAGAGTTGACGAGTTTGATCAGTGACTTGAGTTTTGTTTCGGCCACCTTGGTTTTGATTTTTTTGGTGAATTTTTCGATTTGGTTGATTGTGAGAGCCGCACTTGCGTTTTTGATGATCTTCTTGACGCTTTCGGCGAACGGCTCCATTGGTTTGATTGCAGTTGTCGCAGTTGCGTTTTTGAAGATCTTCTTGGTGCTGTCGGCGAACGGTTCCAGTTTTTTGATTGCGGGCGCCGCACTTGCGTTGTTGTTGATCGTCTTGACGCTTTGGTTTTGCCGATGAGCCGGTGCGCGCAAGAATGTTTGAGTGAAGCATCGTGTGATGGCATTGATCGCATTTTTGGCATCGCTCTCGAGATGTACATCGACTGAGCATATGATATCTTGCCAAACAATTAGAGCAGTATTCAAATCGTTCCACCGTCCCACGTCGCTACGCTAGCGTCTGCGCCTTAAATTTTTTGCAAAAACGAAGAGCATGGTAGCGATCGCATTTGCATTTGTGAATTTTTGAATCACAGGGCTTTGTAGGGCTAAAAGTATATTTAAAAAAAGTGTATAAGATTAATAAGGACTTAAGAGCGCACAATTTTACAGTTGAACGAGTGACTACGCCTAGTTGCGTTTGTATATCTGTTACTCGAACGTGGCGACCAGTTCCAGAATATACCTTAATAATACGTCCAAGTCGCCATTTCTGAGGCGGTAATAAATCGTCTTTAATTATGACCATATCGCGGCTATATTTCTTTGAGGTCGCTGCCATTTGTAACGTTTGTCGAGCTCTTTTAAATATTCGTCTTTCCACCGGCGGCTAAATTGGTGATGAATTTTAAAACATTTTACTGCGGCTTCCCAAAGTTCGCCCATATGGGGTGCATGAGGAGGAATAAAAGTCCATTCGAATATGTAAGTTGAATATTTTTGGTGTACATCTTCAGCAATTTTTTTTAAGAAACGTATCATACTCTCTGAGAAGAGAGCGGCTCGTCGTCCAACGAACCGTGCAAAGGCGGCTTTAAAAGCGCTGGTTGAGAGATCAGAACATGGCTCGAGATGGATTGCTTTGGTTGAGAAGCATACAAAAACGCACATATATCCTTTAATGTATGGAGAATTCCGAAGAAATCCGGATTTTAAATTAAATGGTCCTGCAAAATCGACTCCTGCAATTGTAAAAAGTAAAGAAAAAGATACTCATTCTTCAGGCAAAGATCTAATTTTCTGCTTATACACTGTACAGGCTTTGCAGAGAAAAATACATTTTTTGATTTTATCATTAAGACGAGCGACCTGATACTGCTGTCTTACCATACGGAACATAAGAGATTTTTCTGCGTGAAGCAAAGTTTTGTGAAGAAATTCCAAAAATAAAACCAAGAATCGGGAAGATTCTGGTAAAATAATTGGATGTCTTTCATCATAACTGAATTAAGCATTTGAGAGACGGCCATTTGTCCGTAGTATGCCGTCTTTATCTATAAATGGAGTTAAAGATATCAAAGTGCTGTTTTCCGGAATAGGTTTTGATTTTTCAAGAGAAGCAAATTCGTTAAAATAGTGAAATTTTTGATTTTGTATGGTGAGTCGTATTTTGGCAAACTTAATTTCAGCTTGACACAAACTAGTGCTATTGTATTGATAATCAGTCTTGTATTTTGTTAAGCTTAAATGAATAAAACGAAACATGTAAGCAATTACTCTAAGAGCTTTTGGAAATGACAAAAAACATTCTAATATATCTGAATTTTCTGTTCTGATATGAAAACTTGATACAACTCGTTGACCTGGCGCTTGGACGGAAGCAGGAGTGGACTTAGTCCATTCTTCCGGGCGTTTTTGTAACCAAAAGGGTCCTTGCCACCAGAGTGTATTATCGATCAAATCTTGTGGTTTACAACCGCGCGTTCCGAGATCAGCGGGATTATCGGCCGATTTTACATGTCTCCATCTGGCATTAGGAACATTTTTTATAATTTGAGAAGTTCGGTTGGCAACATATGTTTTCCAGTGACATGGTGGTTTTGCGAGCCAGTCTAGCACAATAGAAGAGTCAGTCCAAAGAAATAGATCAACATTAGTAAATCCAAGTTGTGGCAACACATTTGTTACTAATTCCGTTACCAGAACGGATCCGCATAATTCGAGATACGGTATGCCGATAGTCTGAATTGGGGCAACTTTTGATTTAGATACAAGGTGGCGCAAAATAAGCCATCCGGCCTTCAGTATGTCGGTTGTGGCTCGTGCAGTGTGTGCTGTTGCTCCGTCCTGTTGGAACCACATGTCCACCAGTCCTAATTCGTCCAGTTCGGGCAGAAAAAACTCGGTCAACACTGCCCTATAGCGCGCACCGTCCACTGTTGTCGTTTGACCCGCGGCGTTCGGCCCGATGACTCCTCCAGCGTGAACAGCGCACCACGCAGTCACTTTGAGCGGGTGTAATGGTTTCTCGTGCATCACTCGCGGATTTTCGGTTCCCCAGAAGCGATAATTTTGCTTGTTCACGTACCCGCTGAGGTGAAAATGAGCCTCATCGCTCATTATGATTTTTGCCAACACCACAGACGAATTGTTACGCAAAAAAATAGACACAATTATTCCGCGTTCTTGGGGAGTGTATCGCTCCATGGCTTATTCACTTGTATTCTGTATCTGTCTAGTCCACAAATGTCAAAACAGATTTGACATTGGCGGCCATTTGCAAAAATGAGAGCATCTTCCAATAGGGTGATTTCTGTTGCGCCACCCTGTACATGTAAATTGGACGTTATGGTATCACCTCCTTGTGAACGAATGTACAGAGCTGCACAATATGCCACTTTAGAAGCGTCACAAAAACCATGTATTTGTATTTTACATTCCGGGGAATACCGAATCCATCTTGGAATTTGTATTTGCTCTATAGAATGGAGGGAGATTTTCAATAAATTTATTATACTTTATTAGAAAAAGTGGTTGGACGTATTCATTACAGTCAGTACCTTCCATCCAGAGATGTTGCATTAAAATATTAGTTTGTACAACGACTAATGCAATCCAGCCAGCGGGATCAGAGAGTTGGGCCACCGCTGACAAAATTTGTATTTTAGTTGCCGAAGTTGAAGCAACTATTGGTTCAAGTTGACAATGAAAATTATCTTTTTAGGCGTTCCATCGAATACCAAGAGTTTTGATGGAACTGGAGTCTTGAATTTTGAGAAAATCTGAAGTAAGTAAATCAGCAGGTGACAAATGCTCCAAAAGTTTAGGATGATTAGCAGTCATCTTTTTAAGAGGAAACCCGGCCAACTTCAAAATGCGGATTAATTGTGTTTGTGCAGTGATTGCAGACTCAAGAGTATGACCTCCTGAGAGAAAATCGTCAACATACGTTTCGTTGCACAAAATGGAGGAGGCTAAAGGGGTTTCTTGCTCTAAATCTTTTACTAATTGCTGTAGAGTTTGAATAGCAAGATATGGAGCACAATTTACTCCGAAAGTTACTGTCTTTAGAGAATAATCATGAATATCATCTTCGGGCGATTTTCGAAAAAGAATGCGTTGAAAAGGTCGGTCTGACTCATGAACGAGTATTTGACGATACATTTTTTCAATGTCGCCATTAAAAACAAATTTATAAATACGCCACTTTAAAATTACCATCATTAAATCGGATTGTAGTGTGGGACCGACGTAGAGGATATCGTTTAAAGATTTAGTTGAGGTTGATTTTCTAGAAGCATTAAACACTCTAGTTTTTGTGGTCTTACTTTCAGGGCGAAAGACGGCGTGGGGTAAATAATTTAGGATAAATACCCTTTCTCAGCGTAAGTTTTTGATTTGACAGTGATTTCGAGCGATGAAGTAGTATCCATGTGGTCCATTTCTAAATACTCGCTCAACACCTTGTTGTATCCCTGCAGGGAAACGCGTACCAGTAACAAAATGTTTTAGTTCTGCACCAGTCCTTTTCTAGTGAAAATTGAACTAGTCGTAAAAGTACTAGAGATATACTAGTAAAAGAGGAACCAAATTGGGCTACTATTAAATAAAATACTTTTTAATAAAAGTTTAAACTTTTATCAATAAAAATTTTGACAAGCGAACTAGGAGCCGATCGCGTCACAGCAACTTATTCGTTTTTTTTTTGTTTTTAGTAAATTTAGTGTAATTTAGACAGAATGTTTAAATCTTTGAATTGAATTTAATAAATAAATTTGAGAAATTCAATATTTTTTCTAAAATGCACTAAAGTTACTAATAGTAAAAAAACGAGCAAGTACCTGTAACTGTATCGGCTCCTAGTTTGCAAGTCTAAAAGTAAATTTCGGGGTATATGATTTGATAATTCTTGTATCGCCATCATATTTTTCTAGTGATGTGTAATTGTCGATAAAATATAATTTATCGAAAAACAAAATATGTTAACTTGTAAACAGTGAAAGTTTTGTGATTGTTGTGAAATAGTTTTAAAATATAAAAATTAATAGCAAGGAGGCTAATTAAACGATAAACGGACATTTATATAACATAAACTTGACAGCGAAGTAAATGAAGAAGTGGTTTGACAATTTTCGCAATAAAAAAGTGCTAGAAGAAAATAATGGGCCGCCTTGTGCGGCTCTATCAAATATATCTGCTTCAAAAAGTTCATTTCGAGAATCCCGTAAATCTTTTGAGGAGCTTCTTGTTACTTGCTTTGAACACGGGAAAAACAAACACTTTTGAGTAGTTACATAATATTGGTCTGTTTCGATTTTTAATAAATATAATTTGCATCAACAACCGATAGATTTACAGATTTTCAAAAAAGAAAAATGTTAACTACAAAAAAATATGAATCTTGTACTTATATTATTTTCGAAGAAGTATTAAGCACATATGTATGTATTTATTCGTATTTTTTTAACTACACATGTAATTGTCAAATTAGTTATTAAAATCAAACGGAATTAACATTGTTTTTTTATCGATGTATTAATTTAAAATGTTAATGTTTAAATAATAATATTATATATTTTAATAAAACTATTATAAATCATTCTGTAGTAATTATTGTTTAATTTAATAACCAGTGATTTTTTGCGAATTTTAAACTGAAGTTACAAATAAATGATTTTTATTCCAATTTTGAACTAGAGACTTTATGTCTAGTTACCAACTAGTGGTTTTTGTGCAAATTTTGAACCAGTTACTTATGGCCCACTAACGTTCAAGTTCGAATCTAGTTAAATTTTCTCTAGTTCAGAACTAGAGAAAAAGGGATGCAGAGCGGGCTAATTGCCACCGCGTAGGACATCGCAATGTTAAATTCGCCAGTTGTTTCCATGGGAAAGAGATACAACGCGTACCAGTGGTGGTGAAAAAGGAACTAGTGTTTCGCTAGTTCAGAACTAGTCTTTTCCCCTGCAGGGATGTTACGAGTACATCTGGTGTTTTTTTAACTTAAGCTCCATTTTAGTGTATTGTCGAAGCGCAATGAACCGAGATGCGACAAGATGAATTTCTTCGGGGAATTCTTTTTGAAACGGCAGCTTCACCATGTATCGTCCATCGTCCATACGTTGCGTGGTTTTCTGGTAAAGTTCCTCGCAGTACTGATCATCTATTCTGACTGGACGAGCGTCCAAGATCTCCTCCGTTTCCCAAATACGCCTGACTACTACCGTTAGTGTTTCGTGGTCATCTTCAATTGGTACAAAGAGTGACAAAAAACGTGATCTGAGCGGATCGGCCCACTTAAAATACCACCCAAAGACTGTATTTTGCGCCAAGATATTACCGCAAATATTTTTGTGAATACCTTCAATCATAATATGAGGGATTAAGTCACTTCCGATTAACATGTCTATTTGGGCTGAAATATGGAAATTAGGATCAGCAAGATCCAAATCTAAAGTGGGTAGAACATACTGACTTTTTACATCACTTGAAGGCAAAAAGTGAGTTAATTTAGGGAGCAAATAGCGTTAACGTTTAAATTAAAATCTACCTTTTTAGAGGTAAGGGTAAAATTAAACATTTTTCTTGAGGTGCCGATCAATTTTTCTCCCATTCCAGAAAATTGAAAACCAGCATCTTGTGTAGGAAGTTTCAGCCTGGTTTGAATTTTTTCAGCAATGAAAGTTTTCTGCGCTCCTTGGTCAATTAAAGCACGAACAGTAAAGAGTTCACCAGCGTGTCTTATTCGAACAAGTGCAGTGGGAAGTAAAATATTTTCTTGACTTGAGGAAAAATGAGCATTTACATTTTGTTTTGTGCTGCTTGTGCTGAAGTTGATGGTAAAAATTTATATTTCGATCAACAACAGCTTTGCTGTGCTGCGGTTGAATCGCGTTATACGAACTCTTTGGTGTAGTGTATCAGTCGCGAGTTGCGTTTGGAGATGTTTGCAGGTGAAATAAAGAATGGTGATTCTTATGGCAGTGCATACAAGTGGATGTACTTTTGCATTATGACTTGATATGTGCAGAAGATAGGCAATTGTTGCAAAATTTATTTTTGAACACAAAGTTAATACGCTCTTGGATAGACAGATTTTTGAATTTTTTGCAATACCGAAGAGAATGGTTTTGGTGACATAATTTACAAAGAAATATTTGACTGTCATCCTGGTGAATCGACTGAACTTTGTCTTGTTGAGGACGAATTTGTGGGTTTACTTGCAGCCTTTTCATACTGTTAACTCGTTCGACAACTTCATAACGACTTATCAAAAAATCGTTTATTTGAGACCATGAAGGTAGATCTCGATGAGATTCTGGAAGCTTTGTCGAACACAAGTAAATTTAAATTGGGTCTCAATTTTCGACAGAAACGTCTTGACAAGCAATTGTTTACAGTTGACTGAATCATTTGAAGTGATTCACTGTTTTCTAAACTTACAGCAGGGATGCTGAACAGAGTTCTAAGTTGGTTATCAACCAAAATTATTTTATTTTCAAACCGGGCTCTGAGTGCTTCCCAGGCCAGCTCGAAGTTTTCGTCACAAAGGATATTGCTTAACAATACTGCCAGCTTTACCTTTTGTTTTATTTCGCAGATGGTACAATTTTTGTGCGGGAGTGAGTTTAGGATGATTGGCATACACTGCCGTGAACATATCTCTAAATCCTGGCAACTCTTCGTACCTACCGTGAAAATTTTCCGTATCACATGGAGGAACTTTGATATAATTCCCAGAAAAATCGAAATGATTGATGGGCAAACGAGAGTTTTCCAACGAAGGAGCTTTTTTTGGAATATTGCTCCCATGAAATATTTTTAAAAGGTCCAAAATTTGAGATTTGCAATTTTGATAAGCATCAATGTAGGTTTCATACTGTTGTGTGGACAATGCTTTGACGTCAGCAGAGATTTGAGAAATAGTTGCCAAACACACTTTTCTGTATGAACTTAGAATGTTTTCATGTAACATGTCTAAGCTAATAATTTTTACTTCCAGAAGAGATTCTGTTTGATCTTCTGTTGGGGCCTTTTCAAACTTCGAACATTATGAAATTATTAGATCGGAATCGAATAAAAATTGAGAATGTGTCTCGTTATTCATGATTATTATGAAATAAATCAAAAATAGAAAATATATTCAGGGTCAAATGCAATTATGCGACCACTTTTCTTTTTGTGAATAAGGAGAACTGAAATCGTTTTAGATTTCTTAAAAGTTTTAAAAAAAATAAATTCTTTAATTAAACAGAAACCTATTAATGAGTTTAAAAGGTTTAAGAGTAGCTGTTATAAATAAAAAAAGAAATAAATAAATTTTGCAAAAGCGGTTTGCAAAAATATTTAATTTAAAAGTTTATAGATTGAGAATAAAATTTACCGAGTGGCAGAGATGAACCACTAAACGAGAATAAATCTTTCAAAAAAATAAAAACTTGATAACAGAAATATTGTTGAGTGGCAGAGGTAGTATATTAAAATGTTTGCTAAAGCAATTTTGGGGAAAAATGTAATAATTTTAATTTGTAAATACAGTTTTGAGTGGCAGATATAATCCACTAATAAAAAAAAAATTTTTTTTTAAACAAAGCCGCGATCGAGTTTAAATTCAAAAACTAAAAATTTGTTTAAATTTGGTACAAAAAGTGTAGTCGAAAACAAATAAATTTGCAAATGCGATTACAAATTTTAAATTTTGGATGCAAAATTGTTGCTGCAGAAATTTTGCTTGTTGTAAATTTATTTAAAAATAGCAATTGGAAATTTATAATTTTGGTTGCAAAGAAAATTGTATGTGCTGTAGAAATTCTGCTTAACGAAATTAGTTTTGCAAAAGCAATTTGCAAAAATTTTATATTTAAAATTTTTACGGGACATGTAGCGGGAAATTTTAGCGGCACACTGTAGCGGAACCTTTTGCGGAAAAATTTTGCGGGTCACGTAGCGGGATCCTTTTTTCAATTTTCGTCGGCACACTAACGGGACTCTTCTGCGGGACACTAATTTATTGTTGGTTTTGATGAGCTGGCGGGTCCCGTTGCTATTGGTCGCTGCATATGTTTGTTGTTGTTGTGCACTGAAAAATGTTTGTTTTTGTTGTGCGCTGAAAAATGTTTGTTGTTGTTGTGCGCACCGTTACTTGTCGCAATTGGATTTAAAGTGTTTTTTGTTTGTCTCTTTTAATGTTGCCGCGTCTTTTTTACTTTTTTTTATAAAAAAAAACTATTCGCAGCTAATTATATTTTAATTTTCATTTAGGCACTGGTGGATTTTGGTTTTTTCAGGTTTTTTTTTTCAATATGCAGGGACTTTATTTTTTTAAACTGTATGTCTTGTTAAATGTCTCTTTAACTTTTTATTCAAATGTTCTTTTAACTTTTGTTTTATGTTATTTTAATTTATATTTTATTAAATTTTTCTTTAAATTTTATATTTAATTGTATTTTTTGTTAAATGTGTTTTATTAAAAGTCTTTTAATTTTAAATTTTTCACGCAGGCATTGTACCTGCTGCTGCTAGTTTTCATTGCAAACGAAACTTTAGTTTTATTAACCTCATATTTCTGCTTCTCTTTCCCTCTTGTCTTCGTGGTTGCCAGAATCAAGGTAAGGGTTGAAGAACCATGTATAATTTTGAAGCGTTTTAAGCGAATCGGCTTCGGCTGGATGTAGGGTGTCCCAGTTGCTCGAAAAGTAACTGTAAAGTGAATTGTATAAAAGTGGAATCTTCGATGAGATTCCTCGCAACGTAATTGCGTTATGGACAAGAGAAAATATAAAAAAAGAAGATTTGAAAATGAGAGGCAAATGATAAGTATGTATATAAGTACGTAATTAGAAAAATAAACAAAGCATTCTGTTTATCATTAAGTATTTATTAGGTCTTACCCTTTTGAACTCCTGATTGATTGTGTCGAAGGTAACTAGGTTTAGTTCACCAGTTAACCTTCGTTCTACAAAATTCAGTTATTCAGTACAGTTCGGTTATTTTATAAAAAATATGTAAATGGTAGTTTTAGTACAAATTCAAATTAGTAGTAATTTCAAAGTAGGAAAATTCACAATAGGTAATTAAATTAAATTTAAAATTAATATTAGCATTAAATATTAAAATTGTTAGATTTCATATCAAACTCAATATTAAAAATTAATTTACATTTCATTCATACCTTTTATTGCATTCCTGTTGATACTATTGTCTGACTTTAACATTACAATCTAAATACATCACTGAATAAATAAATAAATGTCATTCAAAAAAGTTTGTTAAGCGAAACCGAACGTGCTTTTTATTCCAACCAACTTTAACCCAACATTTTGGCGCCCAACGTGGGGCGAGGATCCACCACAAAAACTGCCATATTGGAACGCTAGCCACTTAATTGTTATCATCATCTGGTCGTCATAAGAAGACCACTCAATCGAACATCAGTGACTGCGAAAAAGGAAAAAAAATATAACGTATACACTCGTTGCTTCGCCCAGAATCATTACGAAGCGACAAGTCTTCTGCCGTCATCGTGGGAGCCTTCTGAACAGTTGCCGTCACTTCTGAATATTCGCGGGAGCACCGATTTAAGAAACGCCTGACGCAGTGCATACGTATGTACGAACATATCATTCAAATCACAACAACAAATTAATATCACTGCTCTTTACATATGTACATAACGGCTCATATTCTTAATATTTGTCGCTACTCCAGAGTTGTTAGTGCATTAGGCATCTTGGTCGTTGCTGTTCACGAGCCGTCGGGTGGAACTTCGTTTTTTTGGTTTGGCTTAACTGCACTTTATTTTTCGTATCAAAATTAGAATCGCTGCTCACACGCATATCGACTTCGTCAAAAGCTCACTTTGTTTCGTCGATTCTCATTGCGTCGTCGTCGCTCTTAATCCAAGTCTTTTAATCCGAGTCAATGTTAATAGTTCTTTCTGCTAAGCTGAGTCGCTGTTAACACATCGTTGCTGTTAAACTGCTGTCGCTGTTTACATACTACTGCTGTTAACTTGCCGTTGCTGTTGCATTATTGTTGATGTTAACACGTCGTTGTTGTTAATCCGCCGTTGCTGCTGACAGATTTTGTTCATATCACAGATACTTTAGATACTTTCTAACCCACAATTTCAATCACATATTTTCGCATAGTTTTCGTTTAAATGGCTGAGTTAGAAACGTTAGCAAAACAACGTGGGTCAGTGAAGGCTAACGTCACGCGTATTAAAAATCTTATTTCTTCGTCGATGTCAACACCAGAGTTAGAATGCCGTTTAGGATTAGTAGAAGCGTATTTCAAACAACTGCTATCGATTCAAACAAATATCAAAATGCTGAATGAAGAAGATTCTGCGCGAGCGCAAATCGAAGAATTGTGCATTTTAACAAAAGCAAAAATTATAGATATGTTAGGAGAAAATTATAAAAGCAAATCCTTCGAAAATTCTTTCGCAATACCTATGTCGACGCCAAATAGGCTACCCAATTTGCAATTGCCTAAGTTCGATGGGAAGTACTCTACGTATAGAAACTTTCGAGCATCATTTCAGCAATTAGTTGATAGTGACAATGCATTATCAAAAATAGAAAAGTTTAATCACTTGTTACATTGTTTGTCAGGGCCGGCATTGGATACCATCAGATCATTCCAAGTTACGGCTGATAACTACGAAAAAGTACTCGCTCGGCTTAAACAACGCTATGACAATAAGACTTTGATATTTTTGGAACACATTTCAAATCTGCACGATTTACCTGAAGTTAAGGGACCTTCTGCAACTCAGTTGCGAAGCTTAGTCGATAGCGCATCAGCAATATTCAGTTCCCTTAAATCATTAGGCTCTTCCAATGATATTTGTAACGCAATGATCATACATCTGCTTAGTCAAAAGATCGACAGCGAGACTCTGCACAAATGGAAAGAAAACATTAATTTCGAAACTTTACCTACATGGGAAGCATTTTCTAAGCAGTTAGAGCGCAGGTGTCAATTCTTAGAATCGACCGAGACGAACCACACGTCGTCGTCATCGCACCCAAAAGCAATCATTGTTAAACGACATTCTGCGCGCCCACAACAAAATCGATCTTCGTTTTATACACAACAAAAACTTTGCGCTCTGTGCAAGAGTAACGAGCATTGGCTCAGCGGCTGCTCTACTTTCAAAGCCATGGAAGTTGACAGTAGATTCGACAACATAAAGATACTTGGATTGTGCATTAATTGTTTATCTGCAGGTCATGGTGTCGCAAAATGCTCATCGAAATATAAATGTAGAATTTGCAATAGATCACACCACACCTTGCTCCATCGCTCTTCAACGAGTGCTACTAACAGTGACAGCGCAGCCTCGACGTCTGTCAATGCACATATTGGCAAGTCAGCTGGACAGGTCATATTGGCGACAGCTGTTATTCTCATTCGCGACGGGTCGGGACAATTCCAGCTTGCTCGCGCATTGCTAGACTCGTGTTCACAGGTCAACTTAATAACAGCGGACTTTGCCACAATGTTACATTTAGACAAAAAGAATAATTCTGTTAATATCATAGGCGTATGAGGATCATCGTCTCAAGTAAAATACGAAACGCAAACAACTATCCGCTCTCGTTACAATGAGTCTGAATTCGAAACGGACTTACTAATCACAACGCGGTTTTCTGGATACCAACCAGAATCAGAAGTCGATGTGAGCAATTGGCGGTTACCATCAACAGTTCAGTTTGCCGACGAAAATTTTAACAAATCACAACCTATCGATTTACTTCTCGGAGCTGAAAGCTTTTTCAACGTTTTATGTGCTGGTCAGATAAGACTAGGAGAAAACATGCCAACATTGCAAGAAACCCTTTTTGGTTGGGTGGTTTCAGGTCGCATAAAATCTGTAAAAAATCCGAGTGAGCGCAAATGTATGGCATCCACTGTAAACGATGAATACTTAAACTCACAACTCGAATACTTATGGGCACTAGAGAAAGTTGAGACGCCGAAGAACAAATGGACTGAAGAGCAGCAAAGCATGCGAAGAGTCGTTTGTTAAAAGTGTCGAAGTCGACGATACCGGCCGCTTCGTAGTTAAGTTACCATTTAAAGAGCATCCGTCAAATCTTGGTCTCTCATACAATATCGCTCTAAATAGATTCCTTTCGCTGGAGAGACGCTTAAACAGAGAACCCGAATTGAAAGCGCAATATGTCAAATTTATGAGAGAGTACAAAGAGTTAGGCCACATGTCACTCTCAAAATCTGAATACTTAAATACACCGCATTACATCATACCCCACCAGTGTGTTGTTAAGCCGAAAAGTACAAGCACCAAACTGCGAGTTGTATTTGACGCCTCGGCGACCACATCGTCAAAAAAGTCTCTAAACGACATTCTTTTTACTGGGCCTACTATTCAAGATGAGCTTTTTATATCTATTTTACGTTTTCGTTTGAAACGTTTTGCCTTGACTGGCGACATAGTTAAGATGTACAGAATGATATTGGTCCATCCGTCTCAGAGGCAATTTCAGAAAATTCTTTGGCGCGAAAATGACGAACAACCTGTCGAAACGTACGAGTTAAATACAATAACATATGGTATGTCAGCTTCGCCGTTCTTAGCGATTCGCAGCCTACAGTACCTCGCCGAGAAATATGCTCCCGAATTTCCGATTGGATCAAAGATAGTTAAATCACATTTTTATGTTGACGACTTATTAACAGGCGCTGACAATTTACAAGAACTTACGACAATTTATAACGAAACAACTACACTATTAAAAAAATGTGGGTTTGAATTATCGAAAATTCAGTCGAACCATCCATCCTTTCAGAACGAAACTACGCATTGTAAAAATATGCAATTAGATGAGTCTACAATAACTAGCGCGCTCGGAATCATATGGGATCCAAGGCCAGACATATTTCTATTCTCGTTTCAACAAAAGCATCCATATTCACACTGCACAAAACGCACAATTCTATCGATAACCTCCTCAATTTTCGAAACTCTTGGATTGATCTCCCCTGTCGTCATTCAGCCTCGAGTACTCCTTCAAGACCTTTGGATTAAGAAAGTTGATTGGGACGAAGAGGTCCCGCATTCGGTGAAGACTAAATTCGAACATTTTATCGAAGAACTAACAAATTTACAAACACTCTAAATTCCTCGTTGTGTGATGCCATCGTCCACAACATGCATACAATTACACGGCTTCAGCGATGCATCTAACAGAGCTTATGGATGCTGTTTCTATGTGCGTATTTGCGATGATCAAAGCAACGTATCCACGAATTTGTTTACAGCAAAATCTCGTGTAGCTCCAACAACAAAACGTTCGATTCCAGAACTAGAACTTTGCGGCGCGTATTTACTCTCAAAATTATACATAAAAATTAAACCTCTGTTTACGAAATACAACCCTGAAGTTTTCTTATGGACTGATTCGACGATCTTGCTTGGTTGGTTACAACTACATTCATCTACACTAACAACGTTCGTCGGGAATCGTATTTCGAGCATACAAGAGGCTACAACAAAATGCCATTGGAAACACGTACCCACCAAAAACAATCCCGCTGACATGGTATCACGTGGATGTACTGTTACGGAGGTGCAAGAGTCTATCTGGTTCACAGGTCCGGATTTTCTCATGCTTAATCAGGAACAATGGCCACTGATCAAACTGTCTATAGATCGCAACGACGACTATGAAGCCGCCATTCGCAAAACTATTTTCAAATGCGAAAGCAGCAAAAACACCATAACAGAGTTGATCGCGCGAACAAGTTCGTACACTAAAATTATTCGAATAGTATCCTGGCTCTTCAGATTTTTTCAAATTCTTCGAAAAGATTTTTCCCATCTGAATCAACCAATAACAGCAGATGAACTTCAGCATTCTTTGCACTGTGTTATTTGGAACGTACAGCAGCAGTATTTCACTTCGGAAATTCACGCAGTTAACAACAATATTAAGATTCAAAGTTCACTAAAGTTTCTGGGACTCTTCATAGAAGAAATTAACGGTTTTCCGCTCTTGCGCGTCGGCGGTCGATTGGCAAATGCCAATATTCCAAATGGTCAAAAACATCCGTTCTTATTGCCAAAAAATAGTAACTTTTCACAAAGCTTGGTACTACACCTTCATCTCACGAATTTTCACGCAGGTCCAAAAGCATTGGTCGCCTTTCTGCGACAATCATATTGGCTCATCAACGCTAGAGCCTTGACACGCAAAGTAGTCAAATCGTGCGTAAGTTGCATTCGTTATCGACCAAAACTTCTCCAACAAGTCATGGGTAACTTACCTTCAGAGCGAGTCATTCCTTCTAGACCATTTGAGCGTTGCAGTGTGGACTTTTGCGGTCCAATTAATACATATGTGAAAATTCGTGGAAAACAACCGTATAAATGTTATGTGGCGATCTTCATTTGTTTTACAACAAAGGCCGTTTATATCGAACCAGTGTCCGATTTAACATCAGACGCATTTATTGCTACACTGAAGCGGCTTATAGGACGTCGAGGATTGCCCACACATGTATTTTGCGATAACGCTACGAATTTTGTCGGCGCGAATGCCAAACTAGCTGAGTTGCACAAATCCATGTCAAATAAAACGATTCAAAATAATATTATTGATTTTTGTGCATCCAAACTAATTTCTTTTCGTTTTATCCCAGCCAGGGAGGGATTTGGGAAGCCGCTGTAAAGTGGGCCAAGGGTCATTTATACAGAACTCTAGTTGGTGCAAAATTGACGTATGAAGAATTGGCCACTGCTTTAATTGAGATTGAAGCCATAATGAACTCTCGACCGATTTCACCTTTGTCGACCGACCCGAATGACACCGAGGCGCTTACACCAGGCCACTTCATGGTTTTCTGCCCGATGAACTCAATTCAAGAGCCAACGATCACCGCCAAAGACATTAGTTACTTAGATCGATGGAAACGCATTACGGCAGTAAAGCAACACTTTTGGCGAAGGTGGTCCGTCGAATATCTTAACGAAATTCTACAACGACACCGATGGAACAACGCAGAACCCAATCTTAAACTTGGCACCTTGGTTTTGATACACGAAGATAATCTACCGCCCCAGAGATGGGTGACTGGCCGTATTATCACATTATTTCCTGGTGCTGACGGTAAGGTCCGAGTGGCGGACGTTCAAACTACAAAGGGCACCTTTCGCCGACCTATACATAAACTTGCAGTTTTAGTTAATTCTTGAAAGCCAAGACTTTCAATGCCGCCGGAATGTTAGATTTCATATCAAACTCAATATTAAAAATTAATTTACATTTCATTCATACCTTTTATTGCATTCCTGTTGATACTTTTGTCTGACTTTAACATTACAATCTAAATACATCACTGAATAAATAAATAAATGTCATTCAAAAAAGTTTGTTAAGCGAAACCGAACGTGCCACAGACATAAAATTAACTTTAACTGGGTTCCAGGTCATAGCAGCATAGTAGGTAATAAAGTGGCTGATGATCTGGCCAGGAAGGGCATTGCTTTGGCGCTTGATCTGGCTGTTCGTTCTGGTACCTATAGACAAAGTCAAATCTGACAAAAAAATTATATTCCGCTTTATCATTTAAATATTTCACACTTTATTCTTTTAAATATTTTAAAATTTTTTTATATATATAAACATTCGTAATAATTTATAAGAATTTAATTATAAAACGCACTTTTGTTAAATCCTTAACACAAATAATAATAAAATTAAATAAATTATTAAAAACGTGTGCCGATCACTACAACGTAAACAAATGCTCGAAACGAAATATTTTATAAAAAAAATCATCTCCAATCTGCTCACGAATTACGCAGAAATAATAATATTATTTAATTTAGTCATCGTATTTTTTTTCATATTGATCGAAATAGGAGTAACCATATCGTTGAAATCCACTTTTTCTATCCATTTGGACTTTTTTCCGCCGAATCTTGGTGATGCAAGCGATGAACATGAGGAGCGATTTCACCAGTATATGGAATGGCGGATGTTGGTGTTGGTAAAAATGAGAGTGACGACCTGGAGGTTATTCCAAAAAAGAAGTGGGTTCACTTATCGTCATTTTAACCCTGTTGTAACTGCTTTTAATATTATTGATTATGTTCTTAAGCACTCATCCATCAATAGGAGTTACTTGGCCTGTGTTGGGTTCCTGATGCATAATACGCTAAAATGCATCTCTATAAATTTAACGAACCAGTGACATGCAAAAACACAATGATCAAATAAGAAGAAAAGAGACAACACTAGTATATGAAACATATGTCATTATTTGATTTTCTTAGTTTTACATTATTCTTTTTATTCTTTTTCCATCCTCGTGTTCGGCAAGTTGTGTAAAAATATGAAAACAATTAAAAAGAAAATTTACACAATTGAAGTTTTATAAAACGAGAAAAAGCTTTTTATTTCTTGTTGGCCTAGTTCCTCTAATAGGTTATGGGCCCAGAATACGCATATACGTTGATAAACATTTGCGAAGAAAAAATTAATTAACTATGGAAAAAGTGAAGAGAAACATAAAACCTTTCGATGGCGAAAAATATTCAATATGGAAGTTCAGAGTAAGGGCACTATTAGCAGAAATCGACGCTCTCAAAGTAATTGACAGAGAAGCGCCAGAAAAGGTTACAGTAGAGTGGAAAAATCTCGAAAGAAGTTCAAAAGGCGTAATTATTGAATATTTAAGTGACTCATTTCTCGAATTTGCAAGCATTAACTGTACTGCAACAGAAATTTTCAAGAATTTAGATGCCATATATGAGCGAAAGAGACTGGCATCGCAGTTAGCTGCACGAAAGAAGTTGTGTCGCTATAATTGAAAGGTGAAATTTCACTTTTCATAAGAAGATGGCAAAGTTAGCAAGTGAGAAACTTTACCCATCTCTTCTATTTTCGCTCCCGAAGCCAACAGTTCAGTTATTAAATCATCAAATGTATTACTGCGAACATCGATTCAACAGTGGACGCGTTTTTATTCGTTCCGTGCGTGAATCGTTTTTTTCATGTGTAATAGCATATTTTTTTAACCACAAAATAGCGAAATAGACGCTCAACATAAATTGTGATCGTTTTAGCTCGCTAAGAAAGCTGCCAACGGCACAAAACAAATAAAAACATAAAATTTAAATAACAAAATCAAAACAAACAATAAAAAACAAAAACAAAAAATCAATAATAACAAAAAACACCAACAATGCCAGTGGAGAGATCTCCAGCTCGAGAGAGATGTGACTCGATGGCAACAACAAAAACTACACCAGTTCAAACACTAAAAACAATAAATATTTTGTCCGCGAAAAAACCTACGGTTAAAAAAACGATGTTGGCTGCTGAAACAAAAATAAAAGAGAAATCTAGCCCTTTGTCGTGGAGCGCGCAATGTGTTTCTCCCGCTATCCCAACAATGCAAGGGTGTGGTGACATTTCCCCGGAAAGACAAAACACCAAAAAAGTTTTTAGGGATCATATCCCCAACGTAAAATTAAACCTGCAACAAGACTCACACAACGACGACCAACAACTCAAATCTCAGCAGCAAAAACATCTATCGCAAAGCCAACAACAGATTGGAGCACTACCTTCGGATAAGAAACAACCCGCAACGACGCCATCTGTAAGTATGTCAATAAGTGAGCGAACCGCATTGGTAAGTAGGCCAAAAGGACCGGCAGTACAGACTGGTATGGATCGCTACATACTAATTAAACGGAAACTAAGTCCACAAAACGGGAATAAAGGTAATGCTCCTAAGATGACAAAAATAAATTACGATGAACCATCTGATCCCTTAATAAATAATAGGTTTGCTCCATTTGGTGCTAAAAGCACCAAACCGCCGCCAATCTACTTGCGTGAGCGTAGCTCAAATGAGTTGGTTACCAATATTAGACGACTTATCGGGAGTAATAATTTTCATATAGTCCCTTTGACTAAAGGGGACATACATGAAACCAAATTACAAATCTACACTGAGAGTAATTACCGTATTATTTCTAAATTTCTAAATGATAATAATAAAAACTACTACACATATCAGCTGAAAAGTAGCAAAGGCCTAGTAGTGGTCATTAAAGGCATAGAATCCAGTGTAGATTCTAATGAAATTAAAGAAGCATTGGAAGAAAAAGGGTTCGGTGTAAAAGTTGTGATCAACATAATAAATAAAAACAAAATTCCACAACCAATGTTCAAAATTGAATTAGACCCTAATTCAACTAATTTAAAAAAAAACGAAACTCATCCTATCTATGAGCTGAAATACTTACTGCACCGTAGAATCTCAGTAGAGGAACCACATAAGCGCAGTGGTCCGGTGCAATGTGCAAATTGTCAGGAATACGGACACACGAAGTCCTATTGCACACTGCGCACAGTATGTGTAGCTTGTGGGGATCTCCATCATTCCTCCCAGTGTACAAGTAACAAAAATGAACCAAATTCGAAAAAATGCAATAATTGTGGAGGAAATCACACAGCGAATTATAGAGGTTGTCCTGTGTACAAAGACTTGCTAGATAGATTAAATAAACGCAAGCAGCTCGTAATCAACCTGAAATTGTACCCCAAAATTTTGTTAAGCAACATAATGTTACATCAAATGTATTTAACCAAGTAACTCAAAATATATCCTATGCAAATGCATTAAAATCAGGAACAGAACAAGTACCTCAAATCATACCCCAAGTATCTGGAGGGCTGGAGGCTATGATTTCAAACTTAACGCAATGTATGACACAATTTATGTCTACAATGCAAAGTATGCTCCAAGACATGATTAGAACGCAAAATCAAATGTTGCAAGTTTTATTGGCTCAAAAATGAGTTCTTTAAAGATTTGTTTATGGAATGCAAACGGCGTTAGCCAACATAAATACGAAATCACAACTTTCTTAATAAATCAAGAAATTGATGTTATGCTTCTTGCTGAAACTCATCTTACAAGCAAATATAATTTCGGCATAACAGGTTACACACTATATAAGACAAACCATCCAGATGGCAAGGCTCATGGAGGAACTGCAGTTCTTATAAGAAACCGAATAAAACACCATGCCTTAGAAATATATTCGAAAAGCTATCTGCAAGCTACCTCAATATGCGTAAAATGCAACGGAAGAATTTTAACACTGTCTGCTGTATACTGTCCGCCACGATTTACGGTAACTGAGAAACAATTTAAAGATTTCTTTGACACCCTAGGAGGCAGATTTTTGGCTGCTGGAGATTATAATGCTAAACATACGCATTCGGGCTCACGTCTTGTAAATCCAAAAGGTAGACAACTATACAATACCATCCTTAACCGACAAAATAAATACGATGTCGTATCGCCAGGTAAACCTACCTACTGGCCGACAGATAATACAAAAATACCAGACCTTATAGACTTTGATATCATAAAAAATTTAAGCAGAAATCTAATCACAGCTGAAACAAGTTTCGATCTATCATCTGATCACTCACCTGTAACCTTCTGCGTATTAAATAAGCCAATACTAGCCGAGTTTCCCACCCGACTAACCACACATAAAACGAATTGGCTTAAATATAAAAAGTATATCAGCAGTCATATCCATACAAACCCAAAAATAGAGTCTGAGGGGGATATCGAAGACTTTGTACAAATTTTTAATTCAATGGTGACATCAGCGGCTGAACATTCTACTCCTAAGAATTTTACTGATACAAAAATGGCAGCATTAAATAATAGCTACATAGAAAAGCTCGTAACAGACAAGCGTCGACTGAGAAGAGAATTGCAAGCACATAGATCCCCTTTTGCAAAGCAAAGACTCGCTGATGCTACGAGAAAACTTAAGGAGGCGCTTAAGCTAGAAGATGACAAAAACGAAAGTAACTTTGTGAAAAGATTATCACCTATGTGTACAACAAATTTCTCACTGTGGAAGGCAAACAAGAAGATAAATTTACCTGTAGAGGGCGAATCGCCAATCAGAAGTCCAGATGGTAACTGGGCACGCAGCGAAGAAAAAAAGCCAAAGCATATGCTAAATACTTGAGCCAGGTTTTCAAACCAAATCCGCCTACTCAGGGATTTGTAATTCCTTCCTTAACTAACCTTTCAAGTTATAGAACGGTGCCAGTTGTTTTAAACCGTGATGAGGTTAAGAATATCATACGAAACGACCTAAATCCAAAAAAAAGCGCTGGGTATGATCTTATAACTCCGAAAATGATTATCGAACTACCAAGTACAGCGGTTGAGCTTATCACACTACTATTTAATGCGATTTTTCGAACTGGATACTTTCCGATGGCGTGGAAAAAATCACTCATTATAATGATACCAAAGCCTGGAAAAGACAAAACATTACCTTCCTCATACAGACCTATAAGTCTACTTCCGTGCCTGTCCAAACTTTTCGAGAAATTGCTACTATCAAAACTAACACATTTAATTGATCGTAACATTATACCATCCCATCAATTTGGCTTCCGCAAAAACCATGGAACCATAGAACAGGTGAATCGTATAACTAATGTGATAAGAAAAGCCTTAGAGATTCGAGAATACTGCTCAGCAATTTTTCTTGATGTTGCTCAGGCATTTGATAGAGTATGGCATGAAGGTCTTGTGTACAAATTAAAGTGTTTGCTCCCTTCTAGCTTTCATAAGATACTAGAATCATACCTAAAAAATCGAACATTCAGAGTAAGGGTCAAAGAATTTATAACGAAAGACAATGTAATTGAAGCGGGTGTTCCTCAAGGAAGCGTTATTGGGCCCATTCTTTATGTCCTGTTTACCTCAGACATGCCAACGAATCCTGGTTTAACTACGTCAACATTTGCTGATGATACTGCTATCCTTTGCAGCAATAAATGCCTAATAAAAGCATCCAGAGACTTAGGTGAACACTTGAAACTTGTAGAAACGGGGCTGTCGAAATGGCGAATAAAAGTAAATGAGCAAAAGTGTAAACATGTCACATTTACATTAAGAATGGGTACATGTCCGGCAGTTACTCTTAATAATACTATAATTCCGCAATCAAATGAAGTCACTTACCTTGGTATTCATTTAGACAGACGACTTACATGGCGGAAGCACATTGAAGCTAAAAGGACACACTTAAGACTAAAAGCAAATAGCCTGCACTGGCTTATTAACCATCGATCTGCACTAAGCTTGGAATACAAAGTACTCCTGTATAGTAGCATTCTAAAGCCAATATGGACTTATGGCATCCAGCTGTGGTGTAACACAAGCAAAACTAATATCGAACTAATACAGAGGGCTCAGTCCAAAATACTAAGAACGATCACTGGAGCACCATGGTATTTAAGAAATGAAAATATTCATAAAAATCTTAATTTGCCTATGGATAAAGATGAAGCCATGCGCATAAAGCAGAGCTACCTGCAGAAACTGACAATTCACCCCAACCCGTTGGCACGATCATTGGTAAATACAATTCAGACATCCCGTCTCCGAAGAAACGTTCTCCTAGCCATGTAATCTGCATCCACATGATGCACCATACAATTGTATACACTTGTATATTATGCTAAGACCCCATGATGCGCTAGGTCGCATTGGTCTGTACATAAATAGCATTTAACTATACAAGGCCCTAAGATGCGCTAGGTCGCATTGGCCTTCTCCGAAAATTTTAACTCATCCACCTAAGGCCCTATGATGCGCTAGGTCGCATTGGCCCTCTCCAGAAATACCAACAAGTACAAGTAAAGCCCCATGATGCGCCAGGTCGCATTGGCTTTCTTTGAATATAAATTTTTACAAATCTTCACATGATTTAAGGTCCCATGATGCACTGTATGGCATTGACCACGATGTTCGCTGCCTATGCAAATATATATATGCAATTTATGTTTTATTCAAAATTTGTAATAATTTTATGAAATTTACAATTATTTATCAACTACAGTTACTTTAGATGTGTAATGTATCGTTTAGTTTTAAGATTTAAAAAACTTATTGTTAGTTCTTAAGCCAAGAAGATTCAATAAATAAAAGAATTTATAAAAACAAAAAAAAAATGTATTAAAATGTTGCAAAAGTGAAATTTCACCTTTTAAGTTTAGCGCATATAATTTTTTTTTAAAGCATATAATTTTAAAAATAAATTCAGGTTTAAATATTTAAAAAATAACTACAAAATAAACATCATATGCCATCACTGTGGTCAAAAGGGCCACATTAAAAACAACTGTTTTATATATAAAAAACTTTTAAATAATCAAAATAACGAAAAAGCTAGAACAGCTCAAGTCGCAACAGCTCAACCTGAGAAAGGTTTCGCTTTTATGATGAGACGTGAGGTGGCAATTCCAAAATTAGGAAACGTGTCATTTCTTTTGGACTCCGGAGCTTCTGGTCATTTGATAAACGACATAAATCTATTTGCTGACTATATCAACTTGGAGACGGCAGTTGAAATTGCTATTGCAAAATGTGGAGAATTTATTTATGCTACGAAAAAATGAATAGTGAGACTCCGCAGCAGTTTTCAAGATCAGATTACTCTTGAAGTTGTTTTATTTTGTACAGAAAATTTACTCTCTGTAAAGAAGATGCAAGATGCTGGGATGACAATTGAATTTCATTCAGGAGGTGTCAAAGTCAGTAAGGATGGTAAAGTACTTTTTGAAGGTAAAAGTGTCCATAATGTACCGACTGTTATTTTTACATTATGTAAAATGGCATATGCATCTAATGCAATCAAAAATAATGAATATCGATTGTGGCATGATAGGTTAGGACATACAAGGTGGCGCAAAAGAAATCATCCGATGTTGTTTGGCTCTTATTTTTTTTCTAAATAAAAAACTTCGATTCTGTTTTTTGATTATGTTTATTTAGACCTTTAGAATTAATTGTGTTAAGTCGAGAAGATGATATCGGATAAATGGGCGCCGTCACAATTGATTGCCATACGGGCTCGTTTTATGGCATTTTCCATCACTTCGGCGAGAGTTTCGGGCGATAAATTCTCGCATTCGTGTCGGATATTTTCCTTGAGGGCTTCCAAGGTCTCAGGCTTGTTGATGTAAACACGAGACTTCAAAAAACCCCATAAAAAGAAGTCCGGGACCGTTAAATCGGGCGATCTGGCGGCCCAGTGCAAATCCCCAAAACGCGAAATTAAGCGACCCGGAAACGCGGCCTTCAGAATGTCGGTTGTGGCTCGTGCAGTGTGTGCTGTTGCTCCGTCTTGTTGGAATCACATGTCCACCAGTCCTAATTCGTCCAGTTCGGGCAGAAAAAAACTCGGTCAACATTGCCCTATAGCGCGCACCGTCCACTGTTGTCGTTTGACCCGCGGCGTTCTCGAAAAAAAATGGCCCGATGACTCCTCCAGCGTGAACAGCGCACCACGCAGTCACTTTGAGCGGGTGTAATGGTTTCTCGTGCATCACTCGCGGATTTTCGGTTCCCCAGAAGCGATAATTTTGCTTGTTCACGTACTCGCTGAGGTGAAAATGAGCCTCATCGCTCATTATGATTTTTGCCAACACCACAGACGAATTGTTACGCAAAAAAATAGACACAATTATTCCGTTCTTGGGGAGTGTATCGCTCCATGGCTTATTCACTTGTATTCTGTATCTGTCTAGTCCACAAATGTCAAAACAGATTTGACATTGGCGGCCATTTGCAAAAATGAGAGCATCTTCCAATAGGGTGATTTCTGTTGCGCCACCTTGTATAAATGGGAAACAGGCTAGACTACCTTTTGAAAAATTTGAAAATAAGAATTTTATCGATAGACCATTATTTGTGGTATATTCTGACGTCTGTGGTCCAATAACACCTTCTATTATTGACGGAAAAAACTATTATGTTGTTTTTATTGACCAATACACACACTACTGTGTAACTTATCTCGTTTTATTCAAGTCTGATGTTTTTGCTGTTTTCAAAGACTTTGTTGCAAAAAGTGAAGCGCATTTTAATTTAAAAGTTGTGAATTTATGCATTGATAATGGAAGAGAATATTTGTCAAATGAGATGCGCGATTATTGTGTTCAAAAAGGCATCAGTTACCATTTAACAGTTCCACATACACCACAATTGAATGATGTGTCCGAACGAATGATAAGAACAATAACGGAAAAAGCTCGTGCAATGGTTAGTGGAGCAAAGTTGGAAAAATGTTTTTGGGGTGAAGCTGTGTTAACAGCATCTTATCTATTTAATAGAACACCAAGCAAAGCATTGAAAAATAATATGAAAACACCATTCGAAATATGGCATAAAAAAAAACCTTATTTAAAATATTTAAAAGTATTTGGTTCAACAGTATATGTACATAATAAAACAAAAAAAAGAAAATTCGATGAAAAGTCATTGAAAGGTATACTTGTCGGGTATAAATTGTGGAACGTGGAATCTGAAAATTTTATTACAGCAAGGGATGTAATTTAGATGAAACAAATATGGTAAATTCTAGGACTGTGGTGAAAGATGGGGCACAATCAAACGATTCAGAGTCTCAGAATGAGAGAACGGAAAGTGACCTATTAAATTTCCTGAATGAGAGTAAGGAAGGCAAATCTGATGAGTTCAAATCAGATAAACAGCCTGTATTAGAATATACAGATGAACACGATAGTCAATTGCCAAGCTCGCAATTCAACGGAGACTTGAATGAGATAGAGGTAAGAAGAAGTGAAAGACTAAAAGATAGACCACGGAAGTGGTGTAAAGACGATTCATTTTTATATAGCTGTGTAATGAATGCACATACTTGCAATAGTAATTTCTAGCCTGCGATTAATGTTATCTTTTTCAAACCAGTTTAATTTGAAAGTTCACCACATGGATGTAAAAACTGCATTCTTAAACGTTATGCTTAAAGAGAAAATTTGTATGGTGATCCCTCAAGGTTTGTCATGTGAAAGTAATAAAGTTTGTAAATTAAACAAAGCCATTTATGGGCTTAAGCAGGCAGCTAGATGTTGGTTTGAAGTTTTCGAGAACTCAATCAAAGAAATAGGTTTTGCTAACTCGGACGTAGATCGCTGTATTTTTATTCTTGATAATGGTGATAATCTGAAAAATATATATATACTATTATATGTAGATGATTTAGTAATAGCAACATCAAATATTGTAACCATGACCAAATTAAAAAGTTATTTGATGAGTAAATTTAGAATGATTGACTTATTTGAAATTCGACATTTTATTGGAATAAAAATTGAAAGGAAAAATAATCAGTTAGAATTAAGCCAATCTGCTTACATTATAAATGTTTTAAAGAAGTTTAAAATGGAGGATTGTAAGCCAGTTAGTAATCCACTTCCAAGTAAGCTCAATTATGAAGCACTAAATTTTGATGAAAAATGTGATGCACCGTGCCGTAATTTAATTGGCTGTTTGATGTATATTATGTTGTACACACGAACAGATTTGAGGACGTCCGTAAATATTTTGAGTCGATATACCAATAAAAATAATAAAGAATTATGGCATGTCTTAAAAGAGTATTAAGATACTTAAAAGGTACTATTAATTTAAAATTATTTTTCGTTAAAAATCCAAATTATACAGACATGCTCTTTGGTTATGTTGATTCAGATTGGAGCGGAAATGAGAACGATAGAAAAAGTACTACTGGTTATTTATTTAAAATGTTCGAATCATCTATAATTAGCTGGAATTCAAGGAAGGATAACTCAGTTGCAGCTTCATCTTCTGAAGCTGTGTATATGGCGTTGTTTGAAGCTTTGTGGTTAAAATCTTTTATGAAAAATATTAAAATAGAAACAGACGAACCTTTCAAAATATTTGAAGACAACCAAGGTTGTATAAGTATAGCAAATAATTTCTCATGTCACAAAAGATCGAAACATATCGATATCAAATATCATTTTTCTCTTGAAAAGATGAAAATAAACTAATTAGAATTAAGTATATTCCAACAGTGGTGGTCTGCTCGCAGATATTTTAACAAAGCCGTTACCTGCAGCTCGATTTGTAGATTTAAGAAGCCAGATTTTTTCGTTATGTTGTAAATTAATTATAAGTAAATGGTTTGATTGGGTTTTTCTGGGTTTTCCCCAATCCTCGCAACAATTGTTGGACCATTATATTGTAATGCCCCAGAATTTACAACTTGTCATTTAGTTTTATATGTTTTATTGAAATGTAATATTTTGTTTTGTATTATTTTATTTAACATCTTAGTTTATTGTAATGATCACTGTATTTTTGAGGAGGTGTGTTGGGTTCGTGATGCATAATACGCTAAAATGCATTTTTATAAATTTAACGAACCAGTGACAGGCAAAAACACAATGATCAAATAAGAAGAAAAGAGACAACTCTAGTATATGAAACATATGTCATTATTTGATTTTCTTAGTTTTACATTATTCTTTTTATTCTTTTTCCATCCTCGTGTTCGGCAAGTTGTGTAAAAATAAGAAAACAATTAAAAAGAAAAATTACACAATTGAAGTTTTATAAAACGAGAAAAAGCTTTTTATTTCTTGTTGGCCTAGTTCCTCTAATAGGTTATGGGCCCAGAATACGCATATACGTTGATAAACATTTGCGAAGAAAAAATTAATTAACTATGGAAAAAGTGAAGAGAAACATAAAACCTTTCGATGGCGAAAAATATTCAATATGGAAGTTCAGAGTAAGGGCACTATTAGCATAAATCGACGCTCTCAAAGTAATTGACAGAGAAGCGCCAGAAAAGGTTACAGTAGAGTGGAAAAATCTCGAAAGAAGTTCAAAAGGCGTAATTATTGAATATTTAAGTGACTCATTTCTCGAATTTGCAAGCATTAACTGTACTGCAACAGAAATTTTCAAGAATTTAGATGCCATATATGAGCGAAAGAGAATGGCATCGCAGTTAGCTGCACGAAAGAAGTTGCTGTCGCTAAAATTGAAAGGTGAAATTTCACTTTTCATAAGAAGATGGCAAAGTTAGCAAGTGAGAAACTTTATCCATCTCTTCTATTTTCGCTCCCGAAGCCAACAGTTCAGTTATTAAATCATCAAATGTATTAAAATGTTGCAAAAGTGAAATTTCACCTTTTAATTTTAGCGCATATAATTTTTTTTTAAAGCATATAATTTTAAAAATAAATTCAGGTTTAAATATTTAAAAAATAACTACAAAATAAACATTATATGCCATCACTGTGGTCAAAAGGGCCACATTAAAAACAACTGTTTTATATATAAAAAACTTTTAAATAATCAAAATAACGAAAAAGCTAGAACAGCTCAAGTCGTAACAGCTCAACCTGAGAAAGGGTTCGCTTTTATGATGAGACGTGAGGTGGCAATTCCAAAATTAGGAAACGTGTCATTTCTTTTGGACTCCGGAGCTTCTGGTCATTTGATAAACGACATAAATCTATTTGCTGACTATATCAACTTGGAGACGGCAGTTGAAATTGCTATTGCAAAATGTGGAGAATTTATTTATGCTACGAAAAAATGAATAGTGAGACTCCGCAGCAGTTTTCAAGATCAGATTACTCTTGAAGTTGTTTTATTTTGTACAGAAAATTTACTCTCTGTAAAGAAGATGCAAGATGCTGGGATGACAATTGAATTTCATTCAGGAGGTGTCAAAGTCAGTAAGGATGGTAAAGTACTTTTTGAAGGTAAAAGTGTCCATAATGTACCGACTGTTATTTTTACATTATGTAAAATGGCATATGCATCTAATGCAATCAAAAATAATGAATATCGATTGTGGCATGAGAGGTTAGGACATATTAGCAAAGGAAAATTTTTGGAAATAAAAGGTAGGGATATGTTTGATGTTATTAATCTTTTAAAAGACGTACAACCAAATAATGACTTATGTGAGGCTTGTATAAATGGGAAACAGGCTAGACTACCTTTTGAAATATTTGAAAATAAGAATTTTATCGATAGACCATTATTTGTGGTATATTCTGTCGTCTGTGGTCCAATAACACCTTCTATTATTGACGGAAAAAACTATTATGTTGTTTTTATTGACCAATACACGCACTACTGTGTAACTTATCTCGTTTTATTCAAGTCTTATTTAAAATATTTAAAAGTATTTGGTTCAACAGTATATGTACATAATAAAACAAAAAAAAGAAAATTCGATGAAAAGTCATTGAAAGGTATACTTGTCGGATATGAACCTAATGGGTATAAATTGTGGGACGTGGAATCTGAAAATTTTATTACAGCAAGGGATGTAATTTAGATGAAACAAATATGGTAAATTCTAGGACTGTGGTGAAAGATGGGGCACAATCAAACGATTCAGAGTCTCAGAATGAGAGAACGGAAAGTGACCTATTAAATTTCCTGAATGAGAGTAAGGAAGGCAAATCTGATGAGTTCAAATCAGATAAACAGCCTGTATTAGAATATACAGATGAACACGATAGTCAATTGCCAAGCTCGCAATTCAACGGAGACTTGAATGAGATAGAGGTAAGAAGAAGTGAAAGACTAAAAGATAGACCACGGAAGTGGTGTAAAGACGATTCATTTTTATATAGCTGTGTAATGAATGCACATACTTGCATTAGTAATTTCTAGCCTGCGATTAATGTTATCTTTTTCAAACCAGTTTAATTTGAAAGTTCACCACATGGCTGTAAAAACTGCATTCTTAAACGTTATGCTTAAAGAGAAAATTTGTATGGTGATCCCTCAAGGTTTGTCATGTGAAAGTAATAAAGTTTGTAAATTAAACAAAGCCATTTATGGGCTTAAGCAGGCAGCTATATGTTGGTTTGAAGTTTTCGAGAACTCAATAAAAGAAATAGGTTTTGCTAACTCGGACGTAGATCGCTGTATTTTTATTCTTGATAATGGTGATAATCTGAAAAATATATATATACTATTATATGTAGATGATTTAGTAATAGCAACATCAAATATTGTAACCATGACCAAATTAAAAAGTTATTTGATGAGTAAATTTAGAATGACTGACTTATTTGAAATTCGACATTTTATTGGAATAAAAATTGAAAGGAAAAATAATCAGTTAGAATTAAGCCAATCTGCTTACATTATAAATGTTTTAAAGAAGTTTAAAATGGAGGATTGTAAGCCAGTTAGTAATCCACTTCCAAGTAAGCTCAATTATGAAGCACTAAATTTTGATGAAAAATGTGATGTTCAGTGCCGTAATTTAATTGGCTGTTTGATGTATATTATGTTGTACACACGACCAGATTTGAGGACGTCCGTAAATATTTTGAGTCGATATACCAATAAAAATAATAAAGAATTATGGCATGTCTTAAAAGAGTATTAAGATACTTAAAAGGTACTATTAATTTAAAATTATTTTTCGTTAAAAATCCAAATTATAAAGACATGCTTTTTGGTTATGTTGATTCAGATTGGAGCGGAAATGAGAACGATAGAAAAAGTACTACTGGTTATTTATTTAAAATGTTCGAATCATCTATAATTTGCTGAAATTCAAGGAAGCATAACTCAGTTGCAGCTTCATCTTCTGAAGCTGTGTATATGGCGTTGTTTGAAGCTTTGTGGTTAAAATCTTTTATGAAAAATATTAAAATAGAAACAGACGAACCTTTCAAAATATTTGAAGACAACCAAGGTTGTATAAGTATAGCAAATAATTTCTCATGTCACAAAAGATCGAAACATATCGATATCAAATATCATTTTTCTCTTGAAAAGATGAAAATAAACTAATTAGAATTAAGTATATTCCAACAGTGGTGGTCTGCTCGCAGATATTTTAACAAAGCCGTTACCTGCAGCTCGATTTGTAGATTTAAGAAGCCAGATTTTTTCGTTATGTTGTAAATTAATTATAAGTAAATGGTTTGATTGGGTTTTTCTGGGTTTTCCCCAATCCTCGCAACAATTGTTGGACCATAATATTGTAATGCCCCAGAATTTACAACTTGTCATTTAGTTTTATATGTTTTATTGAAATGTAATATTTTGTTTTGTATTATTTTATTTAACATCTTAGTTTATTGTTATGATTACTGTATTTTTGAGGAGGTGTGTTGGGTTCGTGATGCATAATACGCTAAAATGCATTTTTATAAATTTAACGAACCAGTGACAGGCAAAAACACAATGATCAAATAAGAAGAAAAGAGACAACACTAGTATATGAAACATATGTCATTATTTGATTTTCTTAGTTTTACATTATTCTTTTTATTCTTTTTCCATCCTCGTGTTCGGCAAGTTGTGTAAAAATAAGAAAACAATTAAAAAGAAAAATTACACAATTGAAGTTTTATAAAATGAGAAAAAGCTTTTTATTTCTTGTTGGCCTAGTTCCTTTAATAGCCTGTTATTGACTAGCTAAAAAAGATGCAGATTTAAATACTTTAAAAAGTGTAAATTTTAAATTAGGTGTAACAAACAGTTTTTCTCTGACATTTTAAATCCGTTGTTGTGGCAAAAAAATTTTAAAGTTCGCCCATTTGAAAATTTTCGCAATGCAGGAGTAGCACAAGTATAAATATCAAAATATGTCTGGTCTAAAGCTGAGTCTATTTTTCAATTTACTTCTCATGGTGACTATGACATTTTGGTTTTTATTGAAACGTGGCTTAACGAAAAATTTTATGATGGGGAATTTTTTGATATGAATGTCTTCCAGGTTTAGCGTAAGGATCGTGATGCTTTTAAAACTGGATGTCAGTGTGGTGGTGGTATTCTTATTGCTGTTAAACATAATTTAATGTCAACGTTATGTTCATTGAATTGCACTGATTCTTTATATGATCAGCTATGTGTAAATATTTCTGGTTCTAATAGATCCCTTTGCATTTGTGCATCTTACATACCGCCACTTAGCTCTGATAAAATATATAAAACGCATGATAATAATATTCTGTCATTTTTAATCTTAGTAAAATTGTTTGGTTAAAACTTGCCTCTGAATTAATGCCGACCAACATTAATCAAGTTCACGAAATAATTTTCATTGATATTCTTCTTAGTATTGATTTACTACAAATTAACTCTGTTGTTAATGAATTAAATATAGTAGATTTGATTTTTATCTCCCCTAATAATAAATCTGTTTTATCAATATGTTCATATCCGATCTCAGCGGCGGATTTGCATCACAATTTATTAGTTTTGAAAATTTAGTTTTATGAATATAAAAATAGTATGCCTGTAAATAACTTTTACAGTTTTAATTCTTAATTCTTCAGGCACTGTGTTCACCACTTCGTCTAATTTTTAATAGATCTTTGAGTGCTTGTGATTTTATTGATTGTTGAAAGATAGCATTTATTACTCCAGTGTATAAAAGTGGTGTGAAAATTAATATTGCAAATTATTGTTCTATTTCTAAAATATCACCTGTATCTAAACTTTTTGAAAGTATAGTAAAGGATAAGTTATTTTTCCTCGTTAAACGTCACATCTGTATTGAACAGCATGGTCAACTGTTACAAATTTGTCTCTTTTTACAAATTACTGCATTAGTTCCTTTGAACGTGGCTATCAAGTAGATGTAATCTACACGGACTTTTCTAAAGCTTTTGATGAGGTATCTCACAGTGCCCTAGTTGCTAAATTACAAAAAATGGGTTGCCACTTTAATTTTCTGGAGTGGATTAAATCATTTCTCTGCGAGATCTTGTTCTGTAAAAATTAAAAATGCTACCTCTTATCGATTTAGTGCTTCTTCGGGTGTTCCGCAGGGATGTATCCTAGGTCTTTGCCTTTTATTTTATTCATTAATGATATTAATAAATATTTCAATTTGTCAAAGTTTTTAAGGTATGCTGATGATTTAAATTCTTTAGTCAAATACAAAACCCAAATGATGCTATTAATTTGCAGTGTGACCTTAATAATGTGTTCAATTGGAGTATTTTAAATTGTTTACTTTTAAATATTAATAAACGTGTCCATGCATCATATTCTAAATCAAAGTTTATTTCGCAAACTACTCATTCTCTAGACAGTTCAATTCTTGCGTTCATTCGTAGAAATTTTTCAGAGTTTTGTTATCCTCATACATACAAATTCCTTTGTTAGGTCACGTTCGGAATATGCTTCATTTATTTGGAACCCGTTCTATGCAACGCACACGTTTAGATTGGAACGAATTCAGAGGACTTTTTCAAGATCTGTTATGTGTGCTCTATTTGTTGATTTCATGCCATCAAATCATGCTATATTACTGCTTTTTCGGTTTAAAGTCATTAGAAACTAGAAGAAATATTATCTCCCTAGTTATATATATTAAAACTAGGGAGATAATATTTCTTCTTCTAACGTAATAAAAGCAAATATTGATTGTCCACCTCTACTCCAACTCTTATAATTTAATATTCCTCCTAGGCAGTTGCGAAATTTTAAACTATTTAATATTAAGTTTCATAGAACTAATTATGCTCTCCGTGAACCAATTATTAGAGTTTTATCTTTATATAATGAAATTGCTGTTGTTAATCTACCTGATTTTTCTGCTTCCAAAGATTGTTTTGAACGTTCATTTAATTATTTGAGGTTGGAAAGGCGGAGTCGAGGCTATAAAGCCTGACTTTTGCTGAAGCCGGACAATCGCAGATGAAGCTAGTCAGAGTCCCTGGTTTACTGGTGTTATTGCAGCTTCGATAGTGGACATTATAGGAAATTCCCAATCTGCGGGCATGCTCACCAATAGGCGAATGTCCAGTGCAGATGTATGTAATCCGCGCGATGTCACGACATCTCATGTTGATAAGTTCAAGGGATCTTGATAGGCTGTAATGCGGCCAAGTATTTTTGGATATAATGCATCGCTGTAATTTTCATTGATGACCAAGATCACGAATAACATTAACATTTAAGGAATTGTACTATCTAGAGAATGAGTAGTGGGCGAAATAAACTTTGATTTAGAATATGATGCATGGACACATTTATTAATATTTAAAGGTAAACAATTTAAAATACTCCAATTGAACACATTATTAAGGTCACACTGCAAATTAATAGCCATGCAAAAAAAATCGAGTTCCATATATAATGGCATCAAATGTACTTTCACAGAAATAAAGAATTTCATTGATATCCAAAACCGTTTTGTAGCGCTCTTATTGAAAAACCGTTTTACATCATATATTAAAATTGATTTAATAATTTTGAGAGGATTGCTATCAAAAATATTACAAAAATTTTATATTTTTTTTCAGATATTCTTCGTCATTTATTCCTTTCTTGGTATATTGATCTATTTTTGATGTTTTCATAATATTAATTTTACAATGGCAGAATTAGATGGTTTTGTTATGTTAGTCGAATTTCTTTTAGATTTCGAGACATTCATTTTACTCGGTGGAAGTTCAAAGAAAGAAACTTAAGTCCAAATGGCTGGAACTTACGAAAAGGCTTTACCAATTGTTAAATCAGCCATTTGAACTAACCCTGGAGCGATAAGCATGATCAAAGACAAATTTAGAAGTTGTAACAATGCATGTGTTGCCACTGCGTCGCGAATGGGAGAATATGCATATAATTTAACTGTGCATCCTACGATGACGCTTTCTCATCACGGAGTAACGACAAAAATTCGTTGCGCAACAATTATTGTAGAAGTAGCTCCACCTATTGGTCATCATATAAATTTATCACCTTGTGATACTGAAATTTTTAATACGTTTCCTTCGTTTCGTAACTTATTCACTGCAATTTATATCTCCAATTTACGTCTTACGCCAGTTAAAAATTTGTATCACATGAAACAAAAAACTGGAGGTGAAACGAAAGACATTGTCAATAAATCGCCACTTGTGAATGACGAGTATGCACAAGCGTATAATAATCTGTCAGATCGTTATAATAACAAACGTATTCTAGTAAACTGCAGATTTTGTTTACTTTACACGTAATTCATTCAGAATCACGAGGTTCGTTGAAAAATCTACAACGAAACGTAAACGGATGTATATCTATGTTAGATTTATTTGATATTGACGTCAAAAATTGGGATGCAATTTAAACGTTGATCGCCCAAGAAACCATATTTGGATGGATTTTTAAGGACCCAGTCATATATGCAATTCTTCTATATTGACACTAACGTATTTGTCTATCAAAAATTATTCGTCTGTTATTGATTAAGTGCATTTTTGTAAACTAACACACATAAGCAACTGTAAAATCAATCCATAGCGTTTAAAAAATAAATTTGGTTTAAAAAAAAAGTAAAAAAAATTTAAATTTTCATATTTTAGAAAATTTGTTTCACACATAAGCAACTGTAAAATCAATCCAGTGGCTTTTAAAAAATAAATTTGGTTTAAAAAAGTAATAAAAAATTTAAATTTTCATATTTTAGAAAATTTGTTTCCAAATTTTCGCAATTAAAGTTACTTTGCTTTACAAAAATGAATTATGTGATAATTTAACAGTTCGTTTAAAAAAAATATTTAATTTGGACATGGTCATTGAAAAATTTTTTGTTAAAAATATTGTCTTCACATTTTTAAATTTGGTTTGTGAGATACTGTTTTATAATTTTTTTAAAGATATGTTACAAACATCAACAGCCGAAGATAAAAATTGACATCTATTTTTATGTGCACTTTGGAAACAACGAAACCGGCAATATATAGTAAGTACAACGTTACCCACATAAGTGGACAGTTTTTGCATGCGTTTGTAATTAGCGATTTTCTTACGCGTGCTAAATGACTCTCCTTTTTTTAATTTATCGGCACAAAACACAATTCATAACCATTTTTCATTTTTTTTTTTCAAAAACAAATTATTTGTTAACAATGATTTCATTACCGCCACTGAAATTTTCAAATGTTCAATTGTCATTCAAAGTTCATTCGTTTGTCGGTATTTCGCTCATAAACAATATATTTGTACTGTAATGTTGCGACAATGTACTTTTAGAACAGTAGCAATATAGAAGTATTATATATATGGGCCCAGTCAATACCCAGAATGTTTCTTCGTTTTCGACCTGTGTTTCCTTTCACAATAACAAATTTTTTGATAAAAGATGGAAACCTTAGTACTTATCTGAATTGCAGAAAAGATACGAATGGAAATTTCCTCTGAAAGATTTAGAAATAGGTGATTTGGTTGTAGTTCGAGAGGAAAATTTACCCCCTAATGAATGGTAACTTGGTAGGATTAATAAAGTTTATTTTGGTGAAGATAAACGTGTCCGGGTAGCCAATGTCCATATGCAGCGAAGGTTACTAATACGACTCAACGTCGAACTGATTGTCCTCCCGAGTTGTTAAAAGTTTGACATAAGGCTTTCCTTGGCTAAATTCTTTCTTTTTTTAGCTATACACCCTATATAAGTTGCGACACATTTTTCTGCATCAGTACTGCTCTACCTTTCGAAGAGCCACATGATTCTTGGCTGTACCAGCTCTCTACGATGCAGATATTTCCAGCAAAACCATCATAGTATGCTGCACGACCACGGCAAGGGGAAGACAACTGACAAAGACATAATAGTGAATACGAACGAAACTGAGGACCCGTTGAGCGACGAGTACATGTCAGAATTCTGGAAGGCCGTTAAGACATGCTACAAATCGACGATGTTGAGGTTGCAAAAGTTGAAGAAGTCATCGCAGAAAACGTCGAAGTTGCTGTCGAGAAACTCGCTGAGAGTGACGTCGCCCTGATCGTCATTGTTGATGATTCGGAAGGGCTAACTCCGCCTAGCACACTTCCGTTTCGTCCAACGTATAACGACCAATTAGTTTAAGATATTTTTTTATTTAATTTACTTTGCAGTGATGCTGCAAGGTGGGCGTTAATGTTTATGCCAAACGTCTTGTGGCATCCTTGCAGTGGCAGATTTCATATAGCATATCATTCCTTCCAGACCCATCCCGATATATGTTCCAAGTTTGAAGTCAATCGGTTTAGGCGTGAAAACGGTACAAACGAAAATAAATAAATAAATACACCTCCCTTTATAATATTAGTAAGGATGCTCGTCATGAAGCAGTGTCCTCTATAAATAAAACCTAAATAAAATGTATGCTACTAAACTTCCTACTGAGGAGTTGTGGAAAAATTTTCATAATTTCGGTATTCATAAAAAACATCCGAAACATGTCAACTTGACTTTGATGCACTTAACACCTTTTTATCTCAACAAATATGAAACATCCAATATCAAATTTTAGTCCATATCCTTCTGCTTTTACAAGTTATTCAAATGATAACTTATCTCCGTGTCCTTTTTGTAGTACTCCGTACTTTTCTACTAATTTTAGTTCTCCATGTCCTTCTGCTATTAGGTGTACAAATAAGTTTCCGCCGTTTTTTGTTAATAAAATAATATTTAAACGATTTTAAACGATGTGAGACTGCTTGCTGAGTGACTTCTAAACTAAGTGCAAGTTCCTTTTATGTTTGAGACGAATCTTCACCCAATAATTTCTCCAAATCTGCATCCTCGTAAATTTTCGGCCTTCCACTGGATCTTTGTCTTTTATGTCAAATTCACCTTTTTTAAATTTTTGAAACAACTCACGACATGTTCTCTCACTCAAAGCATCCTCATTATATGCTTCTACGACCAATCGATGCGACTCAGCAGCAGATTTAATAAATTAAAAGTTCCCGCAAATGACACTTAGTTGGCTCAAATTGAGACATTTTTAATTTTCAAGTAGGTTACCATCTGCGAATTCCAACGTAAACCTCGTGCCACGCCATCTTTCTCAAAACGGCGGAAACTTATTTGTACACCTAATATTTTAAGTTCATTCGAGTTTACTAATGTCGTGGATAGTGATGTGTAGAAATTTGTTATGAAGATTAAAACGAATGCTGTAGGATCCGATGGAATTTCTATTAATTTTCTTAAAATACTTCTGCCATTTATCATATATCCTCTCACACACATAAAATACCATTGCTTTACTTGTTGAATAGTTATTTAGTAGGTAGAGTATATTAGTAGGTAGAGTCCAACGGATGATGGTAGGCAAAATTTTTTCGAATTATAAATATATAATTTGTGGCGTGCCTCAAGGATCAGTACTTGGAACACTTTTATGTTCATAAATAATATACAATATTTACCGTTTGTCATAACGTGTCAATGCATTCTTATGCTGATTATATTAAGTTGTACAAGGTGGCGCAAAAGAAGTCATCCGATGTTGTTTGGCTCTTATTTTTTTTCTAAATAAAAAACTTCGATTCTGTTTTTTGATTATGTTTATTTAGACCTTTAGAATTAATTGTGTTAAGTCGAGAAGATGATATCGGATAAATGGGCGCCGTCACAATTGATTGCCATACGGGCTCGTTTTATGGCATTTTCCATCACTTCGGCGAGAGTTTCGGGCGATAAATTCTCGCATTCGTGTCGGATATTTTCCTTGAGGGCTTCCAAGGTCTCAGGCTTGTTGATGTAAACACGAGACTTCAAAAAACCCCATAAAAAGAAGTCCGGGACCGTTAAATCGGGCGATCTGGCGGCCCAGTGCAAATCGCCAAAACGCGAAATTAAGCGACTCGGAAACGCGGCCTACAGAATGTCGGTTCACCGCTGAGGTGAAAATGAGCCTCATCGCTCATTATGATTTTTGCCAACACCACAGACGAATTGTTACGCAAAAAAATAGACACAATTATTCCGCGTTCTTGGGGAGTGTATCGCTCCATGGCTTATTCACTTGTATTCTGTATCTGTCTAGTCCACAAATGTCAAAACAGATTTGACATTGGCGGCCATTTGCAAAAATGAGAGCATCTTCCAATAGGGTGATTAATTTTGCGCCACCCTTTATATGTCGAGACAAGTTGGCCTTTTAGAAGATATGGTTTGCCGAATTAATGAAGAAAATTCATACTAATATTATAAAGGGAGGTGTATTTCATTCTATTTTCGTTTGTTCCGTTTTCACGCCTAAACGACTGAACCGATTTACTTGGAACATATATCTCGATGAGTCTGGAATAAATTAAATGCTATATGAAATTTTCCACGCCCACATATTACGCCCATAAGTAGTCAAATTAAGTCAACAAAAAGATTATTTCACTAATAAAATACCAAAAAATCTCAAATTTGGAATTTGAGTTGGTATGGTCACTGTCGACAACTCCACCATAAGTGGGCGTGGTTGGATCAATTTAACGTCCACTGCCGTAACTCCGGAACGCGATGGTCTACAATGATAAAACTTAGTATGTAGGTGTATGGTGACGAAATCAACCACCTCACAAAAAGTGGTCGTGGTTGGATAAATTTAACGCTCACCGCTATATCTCAGGAACGCGATGCTCTACGAAGATAAACGTTTGTATAAAGGTATATGATGACTAAATTTACCATCATACAAAAAGAAGCGTGGTCGGTTCACTTGAACGCTCACCGTTGTTACTCAGCAACGTGATACTGTACGATGATTAGCTTTAGTGTGAAGGTGTTTGGGAACTATATCTACCATCTTACCAAAACTGGGTTCCGCCATAGCTCAGAAACGTAATGCACTACTATGAAGAAATTAACTAAATCTGACCGGAAAGTGCTACTGCAATTTTAGTTACATACAAATGCGAATACCGGGGAGATTAACTGCAACAGTTGCGAAACTCAGTTTGGAGGTACCTGGTGACAATATTTACAAATACATAACGGGGAGTAAAAGGAAGTTCTGCATACAAATTTGGTATAAAATTACCAAATTAACCAGAATTTCATACAAATATAATTCCAAAAATGGTGGGCGAGGCTGGGAAGTTTATTACTCTTAATTAACAAAAAAAAACTAAGTCTTGATTCTATTAAAAAATAACCGGGCACCGGCGGGTAATTTAAGTTAGTAGTTAATAAATAAATACATATTCAACATTTCAGGCTGTTATCACTGGGACAGTCGGTTGAACGGACCAATATCAAGTTCGTGTTTTCTTTTCCGATAGTTTTTCATTGCACCTGTTGTCACCAACCTTGTGTCATCGTACTACATCGTACGTGTGGCTGCCAGCTAGCTCTTCAAAATTGGGCGTGCGGTTACTTAACCCGCCACACGGTATCGAGGTGGACAAAATTTATTTATTTTCTGAAACTCAAAAAACAAACATAACTAAAATCTCAAAACAAACAAAAAATCCCGAAAATCCCATAACAAATATACTAATTTCATTTTACTAACAAACTCAATGCAGGATATCTAAAGGAGAAGCAGATGTTGATGGTCCCCCCTAATGTGACCCACCCTACCTGTGTTATCATAAAATATTTATATCTTATAATAACACCCACTTAATAAAATTATTACTTTTGTATTTTACCTATTTTTATCCACGTCCATTTCAAATTTGTGTCAACCTGAAATCTTCTCCCAAACAACAAATTAGCAATTCATTTTGAACGGGAACAACATTACTTTATTAAAAAAAATTACAACAAATTTTGAAGAAGTTCGCAATTCTAGCCTAACCTTCATTTGATTTTTCAATAATTAAAAAAAATAACAAGATATTGTAACGTTACGTTTGAAACAGCAATAACGTGTGATGTTTAAATTCCGGTTTAATAACAAAAATAACCAAATAGACGTGCAAAATATTTTTAGATCTAATTACAGGTAAGTCAGATAATTTTTTAATTTAGTTAAAATAAAAAAGATTCCCTATATCTAAAAAGATAAAAAAAATGAAACAAAATAATTTTTAGTATTTAAATAAACCCTTGGTTTATTATTTGCGTCTCTCACTCACACAAATATTGTATTTGAATGAACTTATATAAAAAAAAATTAATTAAATACTAAATAATAATTAATAATATTCCGCTTGTAGGATCCATCGTTTAAAAAAAAAGCCGCTTATTATTTAATGCGGAAAAACAAAAAAAATTGGCAACTACGCTACTGCTTCAGACTCAAAAAAGAAAATTGCAAGTTGCAGTATATATTCATTCGCTAAGACATTGCCAGATGCAAATCACTTAAATCGCTTCGCAGCTCAATTGTTGCTCCAATAACTTAAGTCTCTCTTTAGTTTCAAGAGTTTTCGCAACCAGGGATGCCAATTCAAATTTTGGGTCGCACGAGTTTGATTTTTTGTAGTTTTAGAGATGGAGTGTAGGGTAAAAATTCAATTGATGACTCTCTGGCTGGGTATCTCAATAAAATATTTGCATCCAACAAGTCACTTCGTTAAAAATCGGGGTGGCCACTTCGGGTAAGGTGGTATGGTGCTTCCTCGTCAGTTGACGTTCCGGATGCACTTTTTATAATTTCTTTTAACAGCATTGAACTTACATTTTTTTTCCTTCTACTCCTCTTGGGAGCTTAGAGCTACTACAGCATTGAACTTAAATTTTTTTTCCTTATACTCCTCTTGGGAGCTTAGAGCTACTACTACGCATTTTGTGCAGTCGTTTTTACGTTTTTATTTGTTAATTCTAGATGTATTGCTTCCTTGTGGTTCCATTCTAGCGCCATTCTAGTGATGCTGGTGGCTAGTTTTCTTAAGGTGTGTCCTATCCACCTCCATTTTCTTCTCTTTATCTGCGTTGTTATTGGTTCTTCGTTTGTAAGGTTCCAAAGGTCTTCGTTTCTTATTGTGTTTGGCCAGAATATTCAGAATATGATCCTTAGGCATTTGTTGATGAATACTTGTAATTTCTGTGTGATGTTGTTTAAAATTAGCCAAGTTTCACTACTTGGCGATGACGGCTCAAATTCCGCCACTGGAGAGAACAACCCGATACCACCAATCAACGATGATGTGGACGTCCCACTACCTAGCCATGACGAGGTCCGAGTTGTAATAATGCGACTCAAAAACAGTAAGGCAGCCGGTGCTGATGGACTGCCAGCAGAGTTGTTTAAGGCATGCATCAGCTCCTCTGCAAAATATGGCTAGCGGAAAGCATGCCCGAAGATTGGAACCTCAGTGTCCTTTGTCCTGTTTTGAAGAAGGGTGACCCGACGATATGCAATAAAACTACCGGGGAATCAGTCTAATTTCCATTTCATACAAGGTCGTATCGAGCGTACTGTGCGAAAGACTAAAACCGTTTGCCAAGACACTGATTGGACCTTATCAGTGCGGCTTTAGACCTGGTAAGTCCACCATAGACCAGATATTCACTCTACGCCAAATCCTGGAAAAGACTCACGAGAAGCACATCGACACCCATCATCTCTTTGTCGACTATAAAGCTGCATTCGATAGCCCGATAAGAGATCGCTTATATGCCACCATGTCTGAGTTCGGTATTCCTGAGGTTAATACGGCTTTGCAAAATGACATTGATCAACACCAACAGCTCTGTCAAGGTAGGAGCGGACCTCTCCGAACCTTTCAATACCGTTCGAGGTTTTAGACAAGGCGACCCTCTATCGTGCGACCTCTTCAATTTCGTTATGGAAGGGGTACTGCGGAAAGCCGGTGTACATCGCAATGGCACTATTTTCTACAAAAATGTCCAGCTCCTTGCATATGCCGATGATATTGACATCATTGGACGTTGCAAGCGAGATGTTACTGCTGCATTTTCCGCCAGCGAAAGTGGGTCTGACTGTAAACGAGGGCAAGACAAAATATATGCTGTCTACGAATAGGGATACGCGGCGCCTAGGATCCCATGTTGAAGCGGACCGCTATAATTTCGAAGTTGTCAAGGAATTCACGTAACTTGGCACAGCCGTTAAAACCGAGAATGATGTCAGCCTGGAGATTAAGCGAAGGATCACACTTGCCAATAGGTGTTACTTTGGGCTCAGTAAGCAAATGTGTAGCAGAGCCCTCTCCCGATCGACAAAGTTAACGCTCTACAAGACGCTCATCTTACCCGTGCTCTTATATGGCGCAGAAGCATGGGTTGTGTCGCAGACGGATGCAGCCGCGCTTGGAGTGTTCGAGAGGAAATTACTTCGCAAAATCTTCGGTCCCATTCGTGTTGGGGACGACGATCGCATACGAATGAACCACGAGCTGTATGAGCTCTACGAGGACATTGGTGTTGTTCAGCGCATCACTATTCAGCGTCTGCGCTGGCTCGGACATGTCGTACGTATGGACGAAGAAGCTCCGGCGAAGAAGGTGTTCGAAGCGAAAGCCGACGAAGGACGACGAAGGGGAAGACCACGACTCCGATGGAAGAACCAAGTCGAAGAGAACCTGTCTACGCTTGGTATAACAAATTGGAGAAGGCGCGCGCAAAGCAGAGGCGCCTGGCGAGAATTGTTGAGGTCGGCCGTAACTCGATAACGGGTTGTAATGGCCACCTAAGTAAGTAAGTAAGTAAGTTTCACCACCATATGTAAGTGTTGATTTCACACATGCGTTGAATATTCGGATTTTTGTTCCTCTGGAAAGTTTGTGAACATCTCCATATTGGCGTCCAAACGCCGCTCTAGCCTTGTTGAGTCTGTTGATGACACCTTCCTCTGCTCCACCATCTGTGGTCATCATGCTGAATAAGTAACAGAATTTTTCCACATATTCGACAGGCTGACCTTCGATTGTGATGTGGTCATTGCTGGTGTTGTTGATTCGCATGGCTTTGGTCTTCTTGATGTTAAACCCAAGTTGCGTAATATTCTGATTAGATTGGCAGTTTTCACTTGCATATCACTGAGCTTATGCGAGAACAGACATATATCGTCTGCAAAGTCCAAATCCTCGAGTTGATGTGTGGGACTCCATTTTATGCCCCTCCTTTGGGAACATACGATCGTCATAACTTCGTCAAGTAATATTGCGAAGAGAAGGGGTGAAAGCGGACATCCTTGCTTGACTCCTGCGTTAGTGGTGAATGACTCACTGATCGTGCCATTATGTAGTACTGCTAGCTCAGAATTCTCGTACATTGCTTTTATTATTCGAATGAGCTTCTGGGGAATTTGTTTCCTCTGTAACGATCTCCATATTGCGCTACGCTTGATTGAATCAAAGGCTTTTTTAAAGTCTGCCTAAGATTATTGTAGCTATTATTTTGTAGATTGTGTTTAGAAGTTTTATTCCTCTCCAGTTCCCACAGTCTTTCAAGTCACCTTTCTTTGGCAGCTTAACGATGATGCCTTTCGTCCATGATGGGAGTTGGCTTTCTTCTTCCCATGCTGCATGGATGTGTGGTTGCAATAGCTTGGCTGAAGTTTGTGGGTCTGCACGCAGTAGTTCTGGTTGGATGCCATCTTCTCCTGCTGCCTTGTTCAGCTTCAATTTTTGTATTGCCTCCTCTATCTCGACAGTATTAGGTAGCGTAGTTATGATTTTAAATGGGTTAGCATCTAAACTACCTGTTTCGCTGCCATCTGGGTTGTCATCTAAGCTGGTGTTTGTGTTGTTGCTTATTTCTTGAAAGTGTTCTCTCCATCTAAGAATTTGTGCATCTGTGTTCGTTAATAGTACTCCATTGTGATCTCTGACTGGTTGGTTCCTCGTGCATTTTTATTTAGTTAAGCGTCCTATTATTTGCAGTTTTCTCATGTTGTTTTCACCTGCTGTCGCTTCAGCGTCGCTAGCAAGGTTCTCTATGAACTTTCGCTTGTCGTTACGTGCCGATTTTTTGACACGCTTAGCTATTATATTATATATTATTATATTGTAGCTTAAGTTTTATTGACAAGTTGCATCGGAGATCCACAATGTCTCTTTTTCGGTATGTACTACGCCAAGTTTTTTCCTCTGCGACTTCTTTGATAGTGGTATTAACTACTTTCCATGCATATTTTTGGTTGTTTGTTGGCAGTTTCACTCGCAATGCTGCTACCATTTCGTTTCTGAATGTGGTGTCACGTAATTTATGGGTATCAAGTCTTTTTCTTGTCCTTGTGTTGTATCTTCGTTGACATTTCAGCTTTATCTTGAAGTCACCGGTGATCAGTTCATAGTCGCTGTCGATATTCGCTCCTCTTCTGGTTCTTACATCCAGGAGTGAGCTTCTCCATATGCGACCCACACAGATGTGGTCGATTTGGTTTCTGGTGTTACCACTAGGTGAGGTCCACGTATATTTGTGGATTTCCTTTTGTGGTAACTCGATAACGGGTTGTAATGGCCACCTAAGTAAGTAAGTAAGTAAGTTTCACCACCATATGTAAGTGTTGATTTCACACATGCGTTGAATATTCGGATTTTTGTTCCTCTGGAAAGTTTGTGAACATCTCCATATTGGCGTCCAAACGCCGCTCTAGCCTTGTTGAGTCTGTTGATGACACCTTCCTCTGCTCCACCATCTGTGGTCATCATGCTGAATAAGTAACAGAATTTTTCCACATATTCGACAGGCTGACCTTCGATTGTGATGTGGTCATTGCTGGTGTTGTTGATTCGCATGGCTTTGGTCTTCTTGATGTTAAACCCAAGTTGCGTAATATTCTGATTAGATTGGCAGTTTTCACTTGCATATCACTGAGCTTATGCGAGAACAGACATATATCGTCTGCAAAGTCCAAATCCTCGAGTTGATGTGTGGGACTCCATTTTATGCCCCTCCTTTGGGAACATACGATCGTCATAACTTCGTCAAGTAATATTGCGAAGAGAAGGGATGAAAGCGGACATCCTTGCTTGACTCCTGCGTTAGTGGTGAATGACTCACTGATCGTGCCATTATGTAGTACTGCTAGCTCAGAATTCTCGTACATTGCTTTTATTATTCGAATGAGCTTCTGGGGAATTTGTTTCCTCTGTAACGATCTCCATATTGCGCTACGCTTGATTGAATCAAAGGCTTTTTTAAAGTCTGCCTAAGATTATTGTAGCTATTATTTTGTAGATTGTGTTTAGAAGTTTTATTCCTCTCCAGTTCCCACAGTCTTTCAAGTCACCTTTCTTTGGCAGCTTAACGATGATGCCTTTCGTCCATGATGGGAGTTGGCTTTCTTCTTCCCATGCTGCATGGATGTGTGGTTGCAATAGCTTGGCTGAAGTTTGTGGGTCTGCACGCAGTAGTTCTGGTTGGATGCCATCTTCTCCTGCTGCCTTGTTCAGCTTCAATTTTTGTATTGCCTCCTCTATCTCGACAGTATTAGGTAGCGTAGTTATGATTTTAAATGGGTTAGCATCTAAACTACCTGTTTCGCTGCCATCTGGGTTGTCATCTAAGCTGGTGTTTGTGTTGTTGCTTATTTCTTGAAAGTGTTCTCTCCATCTAAGAATTTGTGCATCTGTGTTCGTTAATAGTACTCCATTGTGATCTCTGACTGGTTGGTTCCTCGTGCATTTTTATTTAGTTAAGCGTCCTATTATTTGCAGTTTTCTCATGTTGTTTTCACCTGCTGTCGCTTCAGCGTCGCTAGCAAGGTTCTCTATGAACTTTCGCTTGTCGTTACGTGCCGATTTTTTGACACGCTTAGCTATTATATTATATATTATTATATTGTAGCTTAAGTTTTATTGACAAGTTGCATCGGAGATCCACAATGTCTCTTTTTCGGTATGTACTACGCCAAGTTTTTTCCTCTGCGACTTCTTTGATAGTGGTATTAACTACTTCCCATGCATATTTTTGGTTGTTTGTTGGCAGTTTCACTCGCAATGCTGCTACCATTTCGTTTCTGAATGTGGTGTCACGTAATTTATGGGTATCAAGTCTTTTTCTTGTCCTTGTGTTGTATCTTCGTTGACATTTCAGCTTTATCTTGAAGTCACCGGTGATCAGTTCATAGTCGCTGTCGATATCCGCTCCTCTTCTGGTTCTTACATCCAGGAGTGAGCTTCTCCATATGCGACCCACACAGATGTGGTCGATTTGGTTTCTGGTGTTACCACTAGGTGAGGTCCACGTATATTTGTGGATTTCCTTTTGTGGTAACTCGATAACGGGTTGTAATGGCCACCTAAGTAAGTAAGTAAGTAAGTTTCACCACCATATGTAAGTGTTGATTTCACACATGCGTTGAATATTCGGATTTTTGTTCCTCTGGAAAGTTTGTGAACATCTCCATATTGGCGTCCAAACGCCGCTCTAGCCTTGTTGAGTCTGTTGATGACACCTTCCTCTGCTCCACCATCTGTGGTCATCATGCTGAATAAGTAACAGAATTTTTCCACATATTCGACAGGCTGACCTTCGATTGTGATGTGGTCATTGCTGGTGTTGTTGATTCGCATGGCTTTGGTCTTCTTGATGTTAAACCCAAGTTGCGTAATATTCTGATTAGATTGGCAGTTTTCACTTGCATATCACTGAGCTTATGCGAGAACAGACATATATCGTCTGCAAAGTCCAAATCCTCGAGTTGATGTGTGGGACTCCATTTTATGCCCCTCCTTTGGGAACATACGATCGTCATAACTTCGTCAAGTAATATTGCGAAGAGAAGGGATGAAAGCGGACATCCTTGCTTGACTCCTGCGTTAGTGGTGAATGACTCACTGATCGTGCCATTATGTAGTACTGCTAGCTCAGAATTCTCGTACATTGCTTTTATTATTCGAATGAGCTTCTGGGGAATTTGTTTCCTCTGTAACGATCTCCATATTGCGCTACGCTTGATTGAATCAAAGGCTTTTTTAAAGTCTGCCTAAGATTATTGTAGCTATTATTTAGTAGATTGTGTTTAGAAGTTTTATTCCTCTCCAGTTCCCACAGTCTTTCAAGTCACCTTTCTTTGGCAGCTTAACGATGATGCCTTTCGTCCATGATGGGAGTTGGCTTTCTTCTTCCCATGCTGCATGGATGTGTGGTTGCAATAGCTTGGCTGAAGTTTGTGGGTCTGCACGCAGTAGTTCTGGTTGGATGCCATCTTCTCCTGCTGCCTTGTTCAGCTTCAATTTTTGTATTGCCTCCTCTATCTCGACAGTATTAGGTAGCGTAGTTATGATTTTAAATGGGTTAGCATCTAAACTACCTGTTTCGCTGCCATCTGGGTTGTCATCTAAGCTGGTGTTTGTGTTGTTGCTTATTTCTTGAAAGTGTTCTCTCCATCTAAGAATTTGTGCATCTGTGTTCGTTAATAGTACTCCATTGTGATCTCTGACTGGTTGGTTCCTCGTGCATTTTTATTTAGTTAAGCGTCCTATTATTTGCAGTTTTCTCATGTTGTTTTCACCTGCTGTCGCTTCAGCGTCGCTAGCAAGGTTCTCTATGAACTTTCGCTTGTCGTTACGTGCCGATTTTTTGACACGCTTAGCTATTATATTATATATTATTATATTGTAGCTTAAGTTTTATTGACAAGTTGCATCGGAGATCCACAATGTCTCTTTTTCGGTATGTACTACGCCAAGTTTTTTCCTCTGCGACTTCTTTGATAGTGGTATTAACTACTTCCCATGCATATTTTTGGTTGTTTGTTGGCAGTTTCACTCGCAATGCTGCTACCATTTCGTTTCTGAATGTGGTGTCACGTAATTTATGGGTATCAAGTCTTTTTCTTGTCCTTGTGTTGTAGCTTCGTTGACATTTCAGCTTTATCTTGAAGTCACCGGTGATCAGTTCATGGTCGCTGTCGATATCCGCTCCTCTTCTGGTTCTTACATCCAGGAGTGAGCTTCTCCATATGCGACCCACACAGATGTGGTCGATTTGGTTTCTGGTGTTACCACTAGGTGAGGTCCACGTATATTTGTGGATTTCCTTTTGTGGGAATATAGATCCGCCGATGATAAGCTGAAATGTCTGGCATAGGTCAATCAGTCTCTCCCATTATTGTTGCGTGTGCCACAGCCATATGTACCCATGGTTTGCTTTAAGCCGCTGTTGTTGCTTCCGATTTTTGCGTTGAAATCGCCCATCAGGATAGTTATATCGCCTCATTGTACCCTTCAAATTGTGCTAAGTGTTGATGTTAGTTGAGCGTAGAATTCATCTTTGGTGCTTTCCTCTGCGTCTTCTATCGGTGCGTAACATTGGACGATGGTGATATGACGTCGTACACTGCTGTGGAAACGGGCTAGTATTATGCGGTCAGAAATTGGCAGCCATGTTTGCAAAGCATTACGCATTTTTTGCGTTATAATGATGCTGACGCCGCTTTCCCCTCTAGTTTCCTTACCACTGTATAGCAGTGTATTGCCATTTGATGTGGCAAAATCCCCACTACCACTCCACCTCATTTCGCTGATGCCAAGGATTTCGATGTTGTAATCCACCATTTTCTTCTCAAGTTGTGCTAGTTTTGATAATTGAAGAAGTGTTCTTACATTCCATTGTGCTATTCGTGTCCTCTTTCGTGCGCTAAATGTCGTCATCATTCGGGTTTCATTATATCCGAGGCTGTGCCTAGTATTCGTTTTGTTAATCGGTTTTGGTATCATCTGGACAGGCCTACCGCAGATGATCCTGAGATGATGGGGCTGGCATCTTTTAATTTTGACGTTGCTCAGGATCAGCGTTTTCACCAAACTGTTGTGCATCTGGTTTGTGTCAAGGCTAACATTTGGATGGTTTAACAGTTTTGTGGTGACTGTGGGGGAATTGAATTGTTTTCATGCGACCTTACCCTCAAACAAGATGACACTTTTTTTATTTCTTTAATTTTACTTTATTCTTGCGACTGATATTATTTTGTATATATTGGAAAAATTTTAAATATCATGAAAAGTGTTTTTTAAGAAAAGCGTACGGCCGTGTCCTTGCCTGGAATCGAACCCGGAACCCCTGAGATGTTAGTCTAGCACGCTGCCACTAGACCACCTGAGGCGAATTTATGAAAAAAAAAACGAAATTTATTGTAAATAAAAATTATGTTGAAACACCAAACAAAAACGAAAGGCACCAGGATAATGTTTGCATCCGGCGTTTAGGCTATCTATATATATAAAAATGAAACATTACTTAATTATATTACAACATTTTAAAGTTCAATGAAAATTTAAAATTACTTTATTTTTTTGTTATTTCAAAATTAATAATTTATTGAATTTTTATTTTCGATTAAGATTATTTAAATTCGTACAAAAATTTCCTCTGATTAAAGACTTTGTTCAAAATGAAATCGTACAAGGCTCATCAGTTTTCGTTCCCCTTTTGACGATTTTCTCGTACGATAAATCTGCAAAAGATTTTATAGGTACTTTTGAGCGAATTAGAAAGCCTTTTTTTTTTAAATGTCCCGCCAGGACGTCCGTCTCATCTGTCCATTTTCCCGTTTTCAAGTAAATTTTCAGGTTTTTTATAAAAAAAAATGGTTTTATGACTTTGACAAAAATAACTGACGTTGGTATCCAATAAATCGGTCGTATTCATGATATATTTGCATCTGTTAGACAGATGCAGTACCAGGCGCTCATACGCTTCAGCAAGAAACCGACTTGCATTTTTGCAATGCCTGAAATATTCAAGACTCAATGGGAATTTGGGACTGGCAATACCCTTCATTTTTTTAACTAGAGTTACTATGAGTCCTGTTATATACCGCTCACTACTATGGCGAATTGAGATACTTTAGCCAGAGATACTAGTGTTGCCATACTGTAGTACCCATCTAGCTTAAAGTATTCGGTACACAAATTATTTTTTTGAATTTGTACCAACCGCAACACTGTCCCGTTTGTCCGTCGGCCCTATTGGATTGCTGTTATATGAACTTTTTACCAATTAAGAACAGCTCTAACCTAGAGATATTTTTATTGTTTACAGGAAGAAATTTATAAATCATAGGTGATTTTTAAAAAGTTTCCGAGACATTTTTTGGGTTTCGTTACTGAACTTTTTTACAGTGACGCGCATAGAGGTAAATTTTTCTTAAGCATAACTTATTATTACAAAGTGATTACTTCTACACTTATTGCGAAAAGAAAATACCAATGAAATAGAAATTAATTTTTTTATTTGGCATGAATTCAAATATTTTTATAATCAAATATCATTACATAAAATCGTCAGAGTCGTTTCCATCGTCGTAATTACTTTTCATTTGTTCAGATTTTAGTAAAGATGAATAGTTCCGCAATTCAGCATCAATCTGTTTTTGTTTTAGATCGTTTTTTTCTTTTTCTTTTTGAGCCTGAAGATTGTGTTTATTTTCTTCTCTTTCTAATGAATCTCTAATTTCTCTTTGTTGTCTTAGATCGGGATAATCTTCAGTTTTGGTTTTATTTAAACGTGTTATAATTTCATTTATTCTTTTTTCAATTCTAACTTTCCTTACGTTTTTGTCAGAAAAAAAAGCAACTTGACCAGGCTCCATCCCAGGAGTTTTTTTTAAATTTTCCCATAAAGTGTAGACTACATCAATATTGTTTAATTTATTTCCATGAATACTGTTGGCTTTAACGAGTTGAATGGCATCATTAAGAACATCTGTTGAAATATCGTCAATTGTTAGTCCCTGAAAATAATAAAAAGACATAAGATAAAAAAAATTCAGTTATTGATTAAATGTTAAAAAAAAATGGTAAAAATGCTGTATTTTTGTCGTTATCTTCGTTTTATAAAGCTGTGCAGTGTTGCAACGTAGTGTTAGTTTGAACAATGCCAATTTTTAAAATGTGTAAGAATTGCTATTGAAGTAATTGGTTTTTAATAAATATTATTCAAAACTAGTAAGAGAATTATCTTCGGCTGTGCCGAAGCTCATATACCCTTCGCGATTTCAGTCACCAAAAATGTGCTATTTTAAGCATATAAGTGCTACAAGTCTATATAAGTGGGCGTTGGCTAATCGGATCACGCCCCCTTTTGGTTAGTAGTTTTTTGTTTCTACCAAAGTGTTAAATACCAAATTTGAATTGGTTATTTAGCTATTTTTAATAAAAATTTTCCGCATGCAAAGGAGTGATTTGTATGGGAGGTGGGCGTGGTTCTTATCCGATAACGCCCATTTTTTTGTGAGCAGTTTTTTGTTACTACTAAAGTGCTCATTATCGAATTTAAATTAGATATCTGCACAGGAACTATTTTAATAATTTTTTTTTTTTTCGTATGAAAAGGGGTGATTTGTATGGGAAGGGTAGTAGTTTTAGTCCGATCTCGATTTTCGAACTTAGCCTTCGCTTGGAGAATAGTAGCTCACATACCAAATTTCAGCTGAATAGCTCTAAAACTACGGCTTTAATCGCTGGGACAGACGGACGGACATCGCTAAATCGACTCAGACGCTGATCAATTATATATATACTTTGTCATACTTACCACGCCCTCATTTACCGCCCTCGTTACAAACGGAAAAACAAACTCAATATACTCAATTCGGTACGTGCACTTGCACGTGGCGAATGGTATAAAAATGGATAAATGCAAAATAATAAAAGTTCATACGCGAAAATTAATAGAAAAACAAAAACAACAAGAGCGAGAAATTATATAGTTGTTCATTTATAAAAATATCGAAAATCCTTACTAATATTATAAAGGGAGGTGTATTTCTTTATTTATTTTCGTTTATACCGTTTTCACGTCTAAACGGCTGAACCGATTTACTTCAAACTTGAAACATATACCGAGATGGGTCTGGAAGGAATTATAGGCTATGTGAAATCTGCCACGCCCACATATTATGCCCTTAAACAATAAAATTAAGTAAATAAAATCGATTACTTCGCTAATACTAATCCAAAAAATCTAAAATTTGGTATTTGAGTTGGTATGGTCACTGGCGACAACTCCACCAAAAGTGGGCGTGGTTAGATCAATTTTTCGCCCACTGCCGTAAATCGTGAACGGGAAGCTCTACAACCATAAAACTTGGTATTTAGGTGAATGGTGACGAAATCTACCAAATAAGAAAGAGTTAGCGTGGTTGGATCAATTTAACGCCCACTGCCGTAACTCGGCTACATAAAATCTGCCACGCCTACATATTACGCCCACAATTAATAAAATTAAGTAAAAAAAATCGATTTGGTTCATAATACTTCTCCAAAAAATCTAAAATTTGGTATTTGAGTTGGTATGGTCACTGGCGAAAACTCCACCAAAAGTGGGCGTGGTTAGATCAATTTTACGCCCACTGCCGTAAATCGGGAACGGGATGCGCTAAGAAGATAAAACTTGGTATTTAGGTGAATGGTTACGAAATCTACCAAATCACAAAAAGTGGACGTCGGGTCAATTGAACGCTCACCGTTGTAGCTCAGAAACGTAATACTGTACACTGATTAACTTTAGTGTGAAGGTGTTTGGGAACTTTATCTACCATATCACCAAACCTGGGGTCTATTTAACAACTACCGCCATAGCTTAGGAACGTGATGCACTACTATGAAGAAATTTGGTTCATAGTTACTAAATCTGACCGGAAAGTGCTACTAAAATTTTAGTTACATACAAATGCGAATACCGGGGAGGTTAACTGAAACAGTTGCGAAACTCAGTTTAGAGGAACATGGTGACAATCTTTACAAACACACAGCGGGGGAGTAACGGGAAATTCTGCATACAAATTTGTTATTAAATTACCAAATTAACCAGATATTCATACAAATATAGTTCTAAAAGAGGTGGGCATGGCTGGAAAGTTTATTCATCATAATTAACAAATAAACTAAGACTTGATTCTATTAAAATAGAACCCGGGCACCGCCGGGTAATTTAAGGTAGTCGAAAATAAAGTACTGGTCGAAGAGTCGGATTCTAAAAACCCAAAATTTATTAAGAAGGTCAATTACAATGAATTTCAAAAAAGTAATTAATTGGGCGGTTGGAGTTGAGCGAGAAAAAAAAGTTTTGAAGTTTAATGACATTGTAAATAAATCGTTAAACACAATAGTTGAGTATAGAAATATTAAAATATCTGACATCAGCAACCTTAATAAATGTAACAGTTTTACTGGTCTGACTTCCCTTGTAGTTGATTTTGTGAAAACTTATGTTAATGTTTTTGTTAAAGATAGCCTTTTTAAAAAATAACTTGACAACATTGAAGCGTCTAAAATGTCTCTAGTTAATACTAGTATGACAACTCATTTTTCAAATAATTAATGTCCTAGTCTGCTTGATATATTTGTTGTTTAAATTTTAGTGTTGGTGGTGCAGATTTTTCCCCGATAATCCAATTTAATTATTATAAAACATTAATTACTCTTCAATGTTTGATGTTTCCCAGTTACCTTGGGATGAATGTTTGTTTCGTGATACTGTCGATACTAAACTGAATTGTCTTTGATTTGACAACATCAGTGCCACAATTAATTTGTTCTTCTACGAACAATAAAAATGTTTCTAGTTTTAGTCCATTAATAAAGAAAAGGAATATACTTCACTATAAATGCTAAATGGGAAAAGTGCCAGACTAAAGTTAACTGGAACATTTGCAAACGGAAAAATAAAAATTTATTTATATATAAATAGTTGAATATTAAACTTAATTCTAAAGATCTGTGGAGAAAGTTATGTCAATTAGGAGTTCACAGGAAAACCTCTAAAGAATACAAGTTTTATCTAGATTTAGTAAATAATTTTGTTTAACAAAAACACGGACTGACAAGAAAAGGTCTCTTGTCAGTCCGATTATATAAGTTAAAAATCTAGTTCTTTCCGTTGTCTGTCATTGGATATTTAAATGTTTAAGAGAGTAGTGTATACAAATACATACTTAAATTATATTCAGTAGGAGCCGATGGAATATCCATACAGTTTCTAAAGATATTACTCCCGTTTATTGTACATCTACTAACGCATATAATCAATTATTGTTTCACCTCTCCATGTTACCCAAATAGTTAGAAATTTGAGTCTATTATCGCAATTGCTAAGAAAATTAATAATTCGATTTTGGAGCCAATCCGCCCATGACCAAGCCCACTATTATAAGAAATACTTTTAATAGTCGATGTGACCGACTATAATTTCTTAATTAATGTTTAAAGTTAGCTTTATTAATTATTAATATAATTATTTACTTATTTGTGTAAATGTAAATTAATATCTTATTGTACAATTTTATCGTTTAAACCTAAATAAAAGAGAACCCTGCTACCATCCAAAACTTAAAAGAAAAACATTTTTCTTTTAGAGTTTAGTTAGCATTACAATGTCATTCGAATTTATTTTATTCCGTTTGTAGCCTCGAAAAGTCTGGTAATGGGTTACATCAGAGTATTTTGAAGAAAAATAAAATCCATCAAAGGTTTTTATGTGTGAATTATAATAAAAATGTAAGCAGTAACAAATTAACCATCACTATTGACAACGCAAAACTGATGGTTACTTGGTAACTCCATATAAATTCATAAATTAAAGAATTGATTTATTTATGAACAACAAAATATATTTAGGGTTCCCAATAAGAGAACAATTTCCGGGGATTTCTGATATTTTTATAGAATTATAAAGTAGATATATTGCGATTATAGAGTATAGACTAAAATATCCAAATGGCAAATGGGCTCTGCTGCGGTGGACTTTTATTTCCCTAATCTCCATTTAGAGCGCCGATCTTGGTCTTTGACCCGGCGAAGCGATCACAAGAAACAGTTGTTTATGAATAATTTAAAATCAGTCTCGGATTTATCCAAAAACAAAAAAAAACACTCAGACATGCTATCCGAAGACTACCTTTTGGCTTCCAATCAGGAGACCTTAATTGACGACGGCAATCCTGGTACCAGCCATAGTCCCTCGGAAAAACCGTCAGTAAAAACTGGTATCTCTGACAAGCGAGATCAGGACGTTAAATTAAGAGGAACCAGGCAATCAAAGCGTCTGGAGGTGCCAAAAGCGGCATCGAAGAGGAACCTTTCCTTCAAGGAATCTACGCAAGACTTCAAGAGGGCCAAGGTCTTCAACGCGGCGTCGAACTGGGCTTCATCAAAACCGTTCAGCGATGTTGCAAGGGATCCGCTTCTCCTGGCACTGATAGACGGTTAGACCAACAACGGCAGATGCATAAATGAGATTTGGAGGCTAAACTTGCTGAATACGTAAAGAATCACGTCCTCTGCAACAAGGATGGTCTTCTACCTGATTCCTCGGAGATGGACAGAGGCTGTAGGGTTATCAAATGTGAGGACGCGTTTTTCAAGGTATTCCTTGAAAAAACCATTGCCAAGCTCGGCAATGTCTTAAAGGATTTGAGCATCAAAGCCATTCCAATCAAGGACATTCCAAGGCAACCGTGTGCTCGTATCTGCGCAACCCGGAGGTTCCGATGGATGAATGGTTTGTCATCCGAGCAGAGGAACCTCATAAGCTCAGCATATCCTTACTTCTCACGATCACCGGGGAAAGCTTTGCCCCGTTGGAAATGTTGGACAATAAACGTGCAGTTTTATCTGCAGCAGTCAAAATGTGCTACAGAGAATCTGATTGTCTTCCTCAGAGAGAGAGACATAGAAATCGGCATTATCCAAGAGCAATGGATAAACAGGGTTTCACGGATAGCAACTATCTACTATACTACAAGAAAGTTGCAGGTAAACTTAGATCTTGTATTTATAAAAAACACATTAAAGCATATCTTTGCAGCGGTTCCAGTTCCGCTGATCTGACAGTTGTCAGGATCGAATTAGACGGCGGTAAGAAACTAGTGGTCGCATCTGCGTACATGGCGCATGACCTGCCTGCTATACCAGACGAAGTGAGTAGGCTTGGTCAAAACCTGTGCAGGGATGAAACCTTAGTTTTAGGCTGCGATGCCAATGCCGGACATACGCTTTGGGATAGCAAAGAAATAAATGACAGAGGTCAGTCACTTTTTGATATTAGTATTCACTAAACTAAATTAGATATTTGCAATCGAGGAAATTCTCCCACCTTTATTTTTCCGAGCAGATGATTTCATAGGTTGGGAGTAAATCAAAGTAGAACGCTAGAGAGTGTCGAGTCAGCGATCCTTTTCTGATCATGCCTACTTTTCAGTCATGATCTCAAAATTGACGCGGCAGGTTTTCACCTCTCTCTCTATCCTCATCAGAGCTTGACGTTAAGGCAGATCAGTTCGAAAAGGCCTTCGTAAATCCTTGTCCAGTCACTCGTAGTAAAATGAAATTACTGCCTTCTTTGAACAACGGAGACTTGGCAGGAAATGCGAAAATCTTGGCACTCCTACAAGGAATGTCTTAAAACTTATAAAAAATCAATCTATGCGGCTAAGGTCCGATTGTCTCCACTTTTTGTGAATCAGTAGAGACAGTTAAGGAATCTGCTAGGCTTGGTAAAATCCTGTCCAAAGAGCACTCGTGCCCATCATTTATTAAGAGGGTGGGCGGGTCCTGGACTAATTCTACTAAGGAATCCTTGTCCTAATAAATGCTCACTTTTCTAGCAGTGATGATTGTGTAAGCACAGATACTCCAGGAGATGCCCAGCACGGTAACTTCTCGTCTCTGGCTGACTTTCTTTGGGAAGTTAAGAGCTTTTCTCCTTTGAAATCTCCAGGTCCGGATGATATACTTCCAGTCATGTTCTGAAACCTCAGAGACACTGTGGCTCTATAGTTGGAACATCTTTTCAAGCAAAGCATCACTCTCAGCTACATACACCTTAGGTGGAGGAATGATAAATTGGTGTTCATTCCTAAGACGGGCAATCGTGGACATGAGTCCGCGAAGGACTTAAGACCTATCAGCTTGTCCTCCTTTGTTTTCAAGACACTCGAACGGATCATTGATCATAATATCAGACTCTCACTTGAAGATGGAGGATTTTCGAATTCCCAGCATGCTTACCTTAAAGACAGATCCACGGACACTGCTCTGCATGAGGTAATCCGGGTAATCGAAAGATCCAGCCACTCGAAACAGTTCACTTTAGGTGCCTTTCGGGATATTGAAGGTGCTTTTAACAATGTAGGTTCTGTTGCCATTTGAAATTCTCAGCGAACATCATGTTGATGCCGGGTTTTTGTACTGGACTATGTCCATTTTGCAGTCTCTGGTGATTCAGGCGAATTTGGACAGTTGTAATATCACTAAATCAGTCAATATAGGTACCCACCAGGAAGGGGTTCTCTCACCACTCTTGTGGTTGATTGTTATGGATGATATGCAAAAATATCTCGAAAAATCCTAAGGCAGTTGAGTATATATATATATATATATATATATATATATATATATATATATATATATATATATATATATATATATATATATATATCTTAAGTGTGCCGTATAATATCATATAATGTAGCTAATTTAAATAGTAAATTAAACTTTAGTTTTTTTTTTTTGTATATTAATAATTTTAATATTTTCTTCTTATTCGAAACTCACATTGTTGCTGATAAAAGATGTAACTTCGTCAACTTTTTTAAAGATTATGTTTTGTTTTGGGAGGATGCGAAGAAGACTCATAAAGCAGGTCGTGCAAGTGTTGGTTGACCTTTTGGAAAACTGGACCGGTATGAAGGATTGAATTTAAACTTATTCCATTTGAAGTGGGAGCTGAAGCATTAAATTTAGTAGAAGTACTTTCAGGTTGTAAATATTCTCCTAAAACTCTATCATATTCAGCTTTAAATGATGGTCTTTAGCCAAGTGAAAATTCATTTCTTGTAAATTGTCAGACTGCTCCAGTTCTAAAATGACCTAAATTAACTTCCTTAGGAAAATTAAAATGGAATGGTAGTTTTACTACAAACCGGCCTTTCGAATTACGTGAGGTCGTTTTTATAAAAAGATATTCGCAATATGTTTCTTCAGGGGTCAAATAAATTTTCTTAGGGACTTCTTCTAATTCCCAAAACTAAGTCAGTTGTTGATCTAATGTCACTTCACTAAAGTAAGAAACAACTGTAGAAAAAGTCGAAACATTTTCGGGGGGTAAAGGTCCTGTAAAGATCCAGCCAAATACCGTATGTTGTGCTATGAGAGAACCGGGCACATTTCGTTTTAGTCCATCCAATAGGATAGTCGAATAAATGTCGGCACCTATTAGGACATTTACCGGTCCACTGATATAGAAGTTTGAATCGGCTAACTGAATATCAGGTAAACTTTGAATGAAGAAGGGATCGGGATCTATGGACTGTGTCGGCGAATTCTCCGTAAGATGAGGTATTATATAAAAAGGCCCTTTGCCTCAATTCTCAAATTGGAATCGATTGGGGATCCTGACACAAAGCTGCACATCCTTTGAATGCGAGCCGAAACGTTGTTGTTTAAACCTGATACTAGTGCAATTACGGTTTTGGTAGGAAGCTTCAACATCTTTTGAAGTCTTTCTGAGACAAAAGTGCACTCTGAACCAGAATCAATTAATGCTCTGGCGGTGTACACCGTACCTAAATGACATATGGTTATCATTGCTGTACCTAAAAGAATGCTTTTTTGCTAACAGAAAAGCAGGTCTGTATTTCTTCTACGTTGAAAGTATTTACAGCATGAACTTGTGTCGTATGAACTGTACTTTGAGTACGAGAATTTGTTATCGCGTTGTGAGGGCGTGAGGATCCTGCCAGCCTCGGAGAAGAAGGGGTTTCAGAAAATCCACGGTGCAATAGTGAGTTATGTCGTCTTTTACAGACTGAGCAATTAAATTGACTCTTGCAGTCTTATACTATATGTGAGTGCGCAAAACAATTTAAGCAAAGATTATGTTTTCGAACGGTAGCTAATCGACTATTTAGATTCTTATCTTCAAAAATTTGACAATTCTTAAGGGGGTGTTGTTGATTTGTACATAATTTACAATTAGAAGTCATAACGTTGTGATGAGCTTGCACATTCTTATTACTCAAAGCTGGTTGTATATTAGTTTTTCGTTCAGATATCTTTACTGCGTTTGGTCTCAAATCAGGAATAGTTTCAATAGTTTGAAATCTATTGGTCAACAAATTATTCAATTCGTTCCATATGGGAAGCTCGAATATCTTGGATATGCTTTGCTCCCACAAGGAGAGCGTGGCTTCAGACAAACGCGTGCAGCATAAATAAACAAAAATTTCATTCCAGTTTCCAACATCAATATTGTACAATTCTAACGTTGAGATGCAATTGTTAATGTAGTAGTAGTAGTAGTATAAGTGGCGAGAAAACTAGTGGAACTCCACCAGTACAAGTAGCATAATTAATGCCGTTTTGTTACCACGATCTCCTGAAGGGGCGGGGAGGGATCAATGCTGGAGCCATCCTGAATTGTTGAGGAATTTTAAAATGTTCATTAGTGGGTAGTCAGATAAGACTTCTAATGAGGTTGGAAAGGCGGAGTGGAGTGTACGAAGCCTGACTCTTGCTAAAGCCGGACAGTCGCAGATGAAGTGACTCAGTATCTCTGGTTCACTGGTGTTTTTGCAGCTACGACAGTGGACATTATAGGGAATTCCCAATCTGCGGGCATGTTCCCCAATAGGCCAGTGTCCAGTGAAGATGTATGTGATCCGCGCGATGTCTCGACGCCTCAAGTTAATGAGTTCAAGGGATCTTGAAAGGTTATAGTTCGGCCAAGTTTTTTTGGATACAACGCATCCTGCGGTGTTTTTCCATATAGACTTGGCTTTATTGAGAAAGAAATTGCAGATTTCAGATTTAACCTTGCCTATAGGTACCGGAACCGGAACAGCCAGATCCAGCGCCGATGCAGAGCCCTTCCTGGCCAGGTCATCGGCCACTTCATTTCCTACTATGCTCCTATGTCCTGGAACCCAGATAAGGTTTATTCTATGTCTGTGACCGAGAAGATCTAGTTCATTCCTGCCTTGAAGAACTAATTTTGATGTAATAACATTAGAGGACAATGCTTTAATAGCTGCCTGACTGTCAGAGAATATGGCTATGTTCTTTTTACGAGTTAGTTTGCTGCTAATAATGCTACAAGCTTCTAAGATAGCTATCAATTCAGCTTGAAACACACTGGCCTCATCAGGAAGTCTAAGAGATCTAGAGATACCAAGGTGTTTACAGAAAACACCTGCGCCAACTCCACAACTCATCTTGGAGCCATCCGTAAAAATGGCAACGCCGAATTTGTCGATTACACTATTAGATGACCATTCTTCTCTGGATGGAAATCTGTGTAAAAAGTTCTTGTTAAGAACTATTTTCGGTGAAATGTAGTCAGTCGTTACAGGTACTACCTCCATAGGTAGTGTACCTAAGATTCTGCTGTGGCCGTATGTCCTAGCTTGCCAAGACCCTATTTCATTGAGTCTTGCTGCAGTGCATGCGGCTACAAATTTGATGTGAAGATCAATGGGAAGAAGATGCACAAGTACATTTAGCGCATCTGAGGGACTGGATCTCAGAGCCCCAGTTATGCCAATGCATGCGGATCGTTGCACTCTTCCTAATTTTACTATATTATAATTTTTACTAAGCGCTGGCCACCAAACGTGAGCTCCGTAGGTTAGAATCGGTCGAACTACAGCCCTGTACATCCAGAGTACCATCTTTGGCTGGAGACCCCAACGTTTGCCAAACATTTTATTGCATGTATAAAAAGCAATGCAGGCTTTTTTAACTCGCAGTATAATATTATTTTTCCAATTTAGCTTTGTATCAAGAAGAACACCGAGATACTTGGCTTCAGTGGAGAGAGTAAGTGCTTGTCCGTTTAGAACTGGTAAGTTGAATTGAGGTATCTTGGTTTTAGTGGTGAATAGTAGCAATTCTGTTTTCACTGGGTTCACTGATAAGCCGCACCTAGCGGCCCATGAGCTTAGTGTTCTCAGCGCCCTGCCCATGATTTCACTAAGGACGGACGGAAACAGACCTGATACTAAGATCACAACGTCGTCGGCATACGCAACTGCTTTAATACCGGATTTTTCAAAAGATTTTAGCATATCATCCATAACAACCAGCCACAGAATTGGTGAGAGAACCCCTCCCTGGGGGGTACCTCTGTTGACTGATTTAGTGATATTACAATTGCCCAAATTCGCCTGTATCACCCGAGACTGCAACATGGACATAGTCCAGTATACAATTCCCGCATCTACTTGATGCTCTATCAGAGAATTTTTAATGGCTTCAGAGCTAACATTGTTAAAAGCGCCTTCAATGTCCAGAAAGGCTCCTAAAGTATACTGTTTAGAGTTAATAGACCTTTCGATTACCCGGATTACCTCATGTAGTGCCGTATCAGTGGATCTACCTTTGAGGTAAGCATGCTGGGAATTCGAAAACCCTCCATCTGAGAGTGAAAGTCTAATATGATAGTCGATGATTCTTTCTAATGTTTTAAGTACGAAAGAGGACAGGCTGATGGGTCTAAAGTCCTTCGCGGACTCATGTCCACGCCTACCAACCTTAGGAATAAAGACCACTCTAACGTTCCTCCAACTTGAGGGAATATAGCTGAGAGTGATACTTTGTTTGAAAAGTTGCTCCAGCCATGGGACCACTGTGTCTCTGAGGTTCCATAGCATGACCGGAAGTATACCATCCGGGCCTGGAGATTTAAAAGGAGAGAAACTCTTGACAGCCCATATAATACGTTCCTTAGTGATGAGAGAGTCAGCTAAAACAGAGAAATTGCCGCGCTGTGCATCTTCTGGAGTAGTTAGATTCATCTCATCATCACCGCTTGGAAAGTGGGTATCCATAAGGGCAGTCAATGATTCATTAGGAGATTCAGCCCAAGACCCGTCCATCTTTTTGATAAAGGATGGGCACGAGTGTTCTTTGGACAGGATTTTACTAAGTCTGGCAGAGTCTTTGACAGTCTCGATAGATTCACAAAAATTTGACCAAGAGCTAGCTTTCGCCGATCTGATCGCCTTTTTGTAGGATTCTCTGTAGGAGAATCATATATTATCCCACTATTCAAGTCTGGAAGTAAATCTGACATTAAAAACTATAGAGGAATTGCTAAACTTAGTGCTATTTCCAAACTATTCGAAAACATACTAACGGATCAATTAACACATTTTATTAAACCCATAATTTCTCAGCAACAACATGGTTTTCTAGAGGGAAAATCCACAGACACAAATCTTCTAAAATTTAACACGTGTGTAATTAAGGGCTTTAAAACTGATTTACAAACTGATGTAATATATACCGATTTTAGCAAGGAATTTGATAGTGTGAATCATAATCTTATTATTGAAAAACTGCGATTGATAGGCTTTCCCACTAAGATAATAGTTTGGATTTGTTCATATTTAACATGTAAAAAACAAAGAGTACTGTTCGATAATTCCCTTTCAAAACAGATAAATGTATCATCTGGTGTTCCTCAAGGAAGTCATTTGGGGCCTTTACTGTTTTTGCTGTATATAAACGATCTACCATCAGTTACTAAGTTCTGTCAAATTTATACGTATGCTGACGATGTTAAATTGTGTTATTCATTTAATACCTTTGACCAGCATACATGTTTACAATCAGATCTTTATAAAATGGTGATTTGCTGCAAATTTAATTTTATGAATCTTAATTTAAAAAAATGTAAACAAATGACTTTCTCCCGTAAAAAACCCATTGAAACATCATAGGTTTTAGGCAAAACTGTACTCGAAACCGTAAATTCTTTTGTTGATCTTGGAGTGACAATGGATCCAAAACTACGAATCAATCAACACATTAATATAATTTCAAATAAAGCAAAAGGTGTCCTTGGATTTATTAAAACTTGGGCAAAGGGGTCATCACAAAATTATTATACACTTCTTTAGTTAGACCTATATTAGAATATGCATCTGTTGTATGGAATCCTCAATATAATGTTTATACTGATATGTTGGAATCAGTCCAGAAACAATTCCTGCTATTTGCACTCAAAATTTTTCGATGGAATCCACAAAGTAATTTACCATCATATAAAGACCGTCTAAAATTAATTCACATTCCTACCCTCAAAAGTAGGAAAACAATGTTAAATATCACATTTTTACATAAATTAATTATTGGTGAAATAAAATCAGAACCATTATTGTCTATGTTAAATTTCAATGTGCCCAGAAGAGGCACAAGCCATTATATTCTTTTAAAATTATCTTTTTGTCGAACAAACTACGCATTACATGATCCATTTCGGTGTATCTGTATTGACTTCAATAACCATTACAATTTAATTACACTTTCTGATTCAGTTACACATATTAAACGGAAACTAATAATATATTTAAATTGTTCTCCTACAAAGTAGTTTTCGCATAAATTATATCTAACAACTTTATGTTTGGTTTTGTTTAAATTCAATTTTATGTTTTATGTTACATGTCGTTTTGTTTACAGTTGTAATTTTTGTATTTTGTATTTGTGCACTGCTGTATAGCCTAATTAGGCTTAGCTGAGCTTTTATGTATGTAATATAATAGTAGTTGTCCCATCAACACGGGCGTAGAACTTGGTCTACGCTCCACCTGAGCATTATCTCTTGTTAACGTTAACTGAGATATATGTGATCTCTGTTATGTGCGGACCCATACAGAGATGGACCTACTCTTTCAAAAAAAATAAAAAATATAAAAAACGAAAATTTAGTTAAAAACAATACAGAAAAGCACACAAATTTTGCTGTAGAAACAAGACAAAAAAAGAAAAAGATAAGAAAACCTAGAAAAAAAAAACTAAAACAATAGCTCCTGAAGTCTAAAAATTGCCAAAATCAATGGTAACTGAACCAGTTCAAATACTAAATGACTCAAATGAAATTGAGACAGTTTTAAAGGACTATCACAATTTACCTTTAGGAGGTCATCAAGGGGCATTAGGGATGTATTTCAGAATAAGACAAAAGTTCCATTGGAAAGGAATGCAAAAACAAATAAAAAAATTTGTTCGAAATTGCTGCGAATATCAAAGAAAAGAAAGAAAATGCCTATGATTTTAACTGGCACTCCTCAACTTCCATCCGAAAAGTTGTTTATGGACATGGTAGGACCACTTCCAGAAACAACATTAGGTAACAAAAATTAATTGAACTTCCAGGACGATTTTTCAAAATACATGGCATGTACGGAAGCAAGCACGGTTGTTAAAGCTTTTTACGACGAGATAACTACTCGTCACGGCATCCCAAAAACACTGATAACCGATAACGGTACTAACTTCATTTCGGAGCTGTTTTCTAACGTGTGCAAAACGTTAGGAATCAAAAAGCTTCACATAACCCCATATCACCCGCAGGCTAATGGCTCACTAGAAAGGAGCCACAGGCCTTTAGCGGAGTATTTAAGGAGTTTTGCCAATAAAGATGGATTTAATTGGGATCAGTGGTTATCAGCTGCCATGCACGTGCATAACAATACGTCGCATACCACTACAAGGCAGACACAATTCCATACCTTATATGGATGTCGAGTTGCCTTCAAATTTAAAACGAAAACCGGATCCGCTACATAATGTGGAAGATCCAACGAAAGTCCTGAAATATCAGATCCAGAAAGCACATGAACTGGTAAAGATAAATCAAGACAAGCCAAATCGGCCTCAAAGTCGCAATACTTTGAGGTCGATTTTCTGATGTTAAAAAACATGAACTTTCATTATATATTAAATTAAATTTAATAATACACTTGAATTCCAAATTGGTACTCTAAAAAATGTTCACTTACATATAAAACAGTAAAACTAAGAAAAAACTCATTTTTGTTTGTTAAAAACAAAACACAAGAGTTTATTTAATTTTTTTCTAAATATATACTTCACTACTATTATTATTATTAGGTGTACAAATAAGTTTCCGCCGTTTTGAGAAAGATGGCGTGGCACGAGGTTTACGTTGGAATTCGCAGATGGTAACCTACTTGAAAATTAGTTTGTTTATTCCAGAACAACATAACCTTATCATGTTATTAAGTTCGCATTAGCATCATATATTTTTCTTCATCTAAAAATGTCTCAATTTGAGCCAACTAAGTGTCATTTGCGGGAACTTTTAATTTATTTTTTTAATTTAAAAAAATCTGCTGCTGAGTCGCATCGATTGCTCGTAGAAGCATATAATTAGGATGCTTTGAGTGAGAGAACATGTCGTGAGTGGTTTCAAAAATTTAAAAATTGTGATTTTGACATAAAAGACAAAGATCCAGTGGAAGGTCGAAAATTTACGAGGATGCAGATTTGGAGAAATTATTGGGTGAAGATTCGTCTCAAACACAAAAGGAACTTGCACTTAGTTTAGTATAGAAGTCACTCAGCAAGCAGTCTCACATCGTTTAAAATCGTTTAAATATTATTTTATTAACAAAAAACGGCGGGAACTTATTTGTACACCTAATAATATTTTCAAAATGACAAAATAAAAGTTTAGTGTAAAATTTAAAAGAATTTGATATTTCAAAGCGGGAAGAAATACCTGCATAACATGTATGTAGCAAGTCAATTGTTGTAAAAAAAAATTATTAAAAAAATACAATTGCATTTCACATTATAAATGAAAATTTAATGTAATAACAAGATTTACAAATTTTGATAAAAAAAATGAAAATTGTAAAAGTAAGAGATTTAATATTTTAAATACTAGTTAAATTAACAATATAAAATATAAAATTGTCAAAATATATAAGAAAAAAAAAGTTAAAGTAGTGAAAATGCCTGCACTAGTAAAATAATAATTATGTCATTTACTGAAAATAAAAGTGGTCAATTTTCCTTTTAGTTTATATAAAATATATATAAAAAAAAACACAAAATATTGAAAAATTTAATTTTCCAACGAGGGCAGAATGTTGAAGTATACAGAAACAAATCTAGCGATTGGTTTTGCGTTGGTCACATTTGGTGAGCAGCGATAAGTATATATAAAAAAAAGAACATTTTATGAATGCACGAAAATAGTGTAATAATATTTAATGTTCCCACGAAATTATTGGGAGCATAAATTAACTATAATGTCATAGTGCATGTGCATCTGCATTAGCATGTACGATCATGCCTTTGAAGTGCAAGTCCCTTTTCTATATTTAGAATAGTTAAGAATAGCGATCGCTAGGTTGAGGTTCTGTAATAGTAGCAGTGCATGACGGGAACAAGTGTCACGTAATGCAGTTTATGTGTTATGTGCGGCGTAGATTTAGTGTTTACTCCGAGATTTAGTTTTAAGATATCCCACAACGCTAGTTTGTTAGCGTCGTGTGTTTTCTAAGTATAAATAAAGGGCTTCAACTCTGAAGCCAATTGAGTTAATCAGAAACTGCCGTCGCAGCAACAGTGTTTGTGAAATTATTTACATACAAATTATTTAATAAATATAACAAAACTAACTGTCCTATCAAAAATTGACTATGGGTCGCAAATTTATGGAAAATGCGCAAAAACACCGCTGAACACTATCAAAGCTGCCGTCATATGCAGTCTCAGAGCATTCAGCACAACAAACACCAAAAACATGCTTACCGAATCTGGAATGCTTTCAAACGAATCTCGAAAACAGTATCTTAAATGCCGTATAATACCTAAGCTTCACTGTATCTCAAGATCTATACTTTTCAATGAAATTAAACTCCTAAAAAGTACAAAAACAGCGCTCTAGATAAAGTCCGGGTTGTATGAATTATTTCACACTTCACTGTTCCTTAACGTAACACCAATTCAAGAGCGTACTTTAAAATACCCTTCTTGGATCTTGGCAACCGAACTATTTATTTGTAACTTGACATCGTACAAAAAAATGCAACACTGGTAGTACACTACAAACAGCTATTTGCGGAAACCATTGCTAAATACAAGATAAACAACTGGAAAATTTTGTTCACAGACGGTTCAAAAACTGAAGAAGGTGTTACTTTCGAAGCAGTCACTGAAACTGGATCTACAATAACTCATGGCTATCTTCCAGAAATAGCAAGCCCATTTGAAGCAGAAGTGCAGGCTGTTATATCACGTCTCCAAACAATCAAAAGCGAACACGGAAAATTTTTAATTTGCACCGGCATATATTCACTCTTCGACGCTGCGAAAAATCTTAACAACCGGTGCGAACTTATTACAATTATAAAAAACTATTTGATGGATATGCAAAATAAAGTGAAGCTAATGTGGACTCCTGGGCACACTGGTATCTCTTTTTGTTGAGAATTTTTTCTAGTCACTTATGTAGGTTGCCCATAGATATTTCTCGCAAGACAACAAAAAAATTGTTTGCGTTTTTAAGTGGTGGCATTTCTGTTTTTGTATTTTGTTTCAAAATATTATAAATATAGTTAACAAAATGTATTAAAACGCGGGTTTTCAGCGATTAAGTGAAAATTAAGTGACTGAAAACCGAATGCATATAAATTTGAGTAGAACACTTAGGGTTGTTGTTTTTATTTATACAATATCACCAATTTACACCGTACCGTTGGCTCTGGGGTTAAAAATTTGAGAGCCAAAAAAACGGCAAACTTAAAAAATGGTACCAACAACAACTAAACGACAGTTTTTTTTTATAATACAATGATGCCATTTAAAATTAAAGATGTACTAAATTTGAAGTTAAAAGCAGTTGGCTTAAACAGAGGTCAGTGACAGCTGAAAATTTACCACCTAAAAATTTGCAAAACTTTAATTTTTTTTCATTTTTACTAGAATTATTTACTAAAATACGAATTTAGATTTTTCTCCATCTGGTTCAATTTTACAATAGGCATAATTCAGATTTATCCCTAATTTTGTTAATTTCAGTATTAGCTTCATTTAGTAGGATTAGTTAGTCAAATATTCAATGGCCACACTAAATTCAATTATTTAAACCATTAAAAGACCTAGGTAAAGTCAAAAATCACGAGTACAATTTTATACAAAAGTACGATTAAATTTTTCTATTTGGATCTACAATAAAAAAGAACCTTACAGAACCTTCAGGTAAAATACAATTTTTAAACCTTTACCGCCGGCACCCAGTTCCCGTGGACTAAAGTTGATGAAATTTTAACATGTCACTGTTTTGAGATCCTCATTAATAAAAACATTTTTTTTTTGGGTTTGTTCATCCACGCCCATTTTCAGCCTGTACTTTTTAAAGTACAACCGGCGGAAGTGGGTACAAAATTGTTCAATACAAAAAATTTTCAATTATAATCTTCTATTTGTTTTTATTTATTATATATTTATTTTATTTATATATTTGAATTAACTGTGATTTAAATTCATCGGAGTCAGGATTAGAAAACATATAATATAATTTCCAAACGTTCGAAATCGACACATATATGAGATATGTATCTGAAATTCACCCACCACCATTTTTCTCCTTCAGAGCTATATGATTAGCTTTCATATTTTGATCAAAATTATCAATACCTAACTACCTTGCTTCCACTTAGTATTGCTTAACGCTTTACATTTCTCAATGGCATAAAAGTTTCGTAGTTAGTTAGCACTGAACACACACTGTTAACCACCAATTTTACTGCTAGTATATCCACGAATCATATTTCCTTTTTTTCATCTACCAAGATCGCTATTACAGCTTTTTGAAGAACCCTGAACTTCCTTCGTCCTTCAAAAATGATTTTTGTGGCATTTACTCTTTTTAATTTTTTATACCTTTCCGCCGGTTGTACTTTATACTACCAACATAAAAAAGCATACAAATTTTTATTTAGCAATATTATATTATTACAATCTATTTTTATATGTTCACTCATTTCTTTTTAAACTTATTACGTACAAATTGAAAATGTTTTTTTTTTATGGAGACCACTGAAAAATTCGCGATTTGAAATTTCACAATTTTGGCGGGAAATCAAAATAACATTTAAAGTCTCCAGGGCAAGCTGATAAATATTAACAAGGTTGTTACAACCGTTAGCTATAAGAAAAACCGAATACAAGCGCAAAATGATAAACAGTTTTGAAGTAAAAAATGTTTAATGACTACCTATAATTTATAAAGTACAACAGGCGGTAATGGGTTAATTAAAGTCAAAATTTAAAACAAAAAACTTTTACAAATTAAACGCAAGTTACAAAAGCACACGTGAAATCAACCAAAAAACACGCTGCTTAGCCAGTATTAGGATTTATGTAAAGTTATCGGCTTATATTTTGGAAATATTTTAGGATATTATAACTTTTCTACCTGTGTTCCTGGTTTTGCCCGAAACCGATATCACATGTAACAAGAGTCATCAAAAACACGCATGGAGGTTTAAAATAAAAAGAAACGCACGAAGAAAGTTGAATAAAGATACAGAAATTTCAAAAATTAACTTATTTTACACAGAAAAAAAAAAACATCTAAATAAGAAAGAAAAAAGTTTGGTTGAATTTTTAAAGTTTTATTAGAAAACAAATTTATTTAAACTTTGGTAATTATTTATGGAAAGCATAAGTAGAATAAAAAGGATAAAACCCATTGATTTACCCCTACGCATAACTGCTGCAGGCCTGTCTCATCGTATCGTATGTAATTACAAAATTTAATTTACAAAAAAAAAAAATATTTAAGTAAAACAAACTAAAATTTCAAATTTAATTGATATAAAAGATAATTATAAACTAAATTTAAACAAGAAAAGAAAAACCAACAAAATTTAATATAATATTGTAGAAAAGAAAAAATATATATAAGTTGGTCACCCTAATTTATACACCAACAACAACCAACTCACGCGACTTTATCGTGTGTGTTCTCAGCTATCGGTAATTTTTATCTCTCTGAGTGCCGTTAAATTATTCTTAGAGTCTTTTAAACTGCTTGTATCTTTTTGTTATAATTTTAAGAGTACTTTAGCTATGTAAGTAGATAATTTTTTTTTTTGCTAATATCAGTGACGTCACACAATTTTTGTATGGTGATGCAAAATAATCCCTTCACCGACGAGCTTAAAGCCGATACCAGTACGTGCTGACCACTAAAGTACTCCAGCAGATACATTGATAAGAGAAAAATATGTACCAGTGTCAAGATACCATTACAAACCTTTATAAACAAATATTGAAATATCGGCAACTAATTTTAAACACGCAAGCCCTGCAGATATTCTTCACCTTTGCTCGACCTCTCGAACTTTCCTTCGGATCTATTATAATAATATATCTGGCCTTCGAACTAAATCAAATATTATTTTACCTGCTACTTCACCTGGTTAACTTCAGATTTTGGCTATGATGAATTCTTTAATCCACGACTTTATCATGTCTATCGCAAAAACAGAGTTGCAATGAAAACTGGAAGCTTACGTGGACGGGGTGTACTTATTACTGTAAAACGGACACTGTGCTCTTCTGTACACGAATTAACCAATTCTGATAACATTTTAAATTTATCAGATTTGGATAAAAATATATCTTATTTATGTGTTTTAGGTGATTTTAATCTCAATAAACTTACATGGTTTAACAGCGCTAATGAAAATAATTTAACTCCAACAAATGTTAGTGCTGCACATGAAACGTATTATATATTTTGTTGCAATCTTGAACAAATTAATTACATCGAATTTAAGACTTAATTTTTAGAAGCGATTCTGTTAAATTTAAATTGGAAGAATGTATGTTTCCGTTTTCACCGTCAGATATGCACCATATTCCACTTATTCTACATGTTGAGTTTTACGAATTTTTAACTTTGCCAGAAAATTTGAATAAGGTTAATTTTAATAAAAACTTATGAAATTATCTAAATTTATTTGCTTTAATTGAGAGTATTGATAGAAATAGTAAAGTTTCTGAATCTTATACTGGTACTTATTTTGATTTATTCTGTACTTTAATAAATGATATATGTAGTATTCCTCTGATAAAATAAAGAGTATAAGTTACCTTGGTATACCAAAGACCCTTACATATTAATAAAATTATGTAATAAATTATTCTAAAAGATTTAATCCACAAATGATATCAAATATAAGTACAAGTACCTACGATATATGAAGAAGTTCTCTGTACTATAAACATTTTTATATAATAATTTTATCTAAATTAAAAAATTAAAAGTAATACAAAATAATTTTAGTAGTTTATTAAATCCAAAAATACCCGGTATGACATTCCATCGTTCATGATTTTGTATGGTAATACTTCAAATTCTGTTATCGGTATTGCTAATTTGTTGGCAACAGTTTTTATCAAACTTTGAATTGATTTAATTAACACTGATTTTACTGGTTTCAGTTATATTTATTCGTCTGTAGATTTTGGTTCTTTGAGCATTACTGACAGTGACGTAAAAATAAGAGGAATTCAAAATTTAAAATCCTCTGTTAAAACTGATTGATAGTGTATAAACTTCTAGACAGTACCAAGAAATGCTTGGTGTTGTTTGTAGTTTAATAAATGTGAACAAAGCGATAGATAAGCAGTATCTAGTCCGTTATGATCTGTCTGGTCATTTAGTGACCAGCCAGTTTATTTAGGTTACAAATCTAGTCCTAAAAGATGTGTCTGGTCGCTTTATGATCAGCATATTTGTTTAGGTATGATTGTTTAGGCCGCTTATCTATCGTCTGATAACTATATATTAAGTATGTTATTTTAGACTAGAAATAAGGGTAGTTTTTAGAGTTTATAAATAAAGGGCTTCGGTAAAACGAAGCCAGTGTCTTTTTAACCGTGAAATAAAACAGTGTGTTTTATTTAAAAAAAAGTGTGTTTTTTGTGCTAAATGTGCAGGGGAGGATCTAAACATTTGGTGACCCCAGGAAAGGAACGCAGTAAGTTTTTTTTTTTAATTATTTTAATATAAAGAAAAGTTTTTCTTTATTTGGAGTTTTCTTTTTCAAAATAAAATATAAAAAAAAGAGGCACTCAGGAGTTTTATTGTGTTGTAGAAGAGGTAAAATTTGTAGTATTCTTTTCTAAATATATGTAAAATAAAAAGTAAATAAAAAATTATAGTTTATCCTTAAAAGGTATTTTAAAATACATAACAAAATAGAGTTTTGTATTTTAAAATAAGATTAGGGAAATTTAAAAATCAATTAAAATGGCAAAATACACTCAAAATGACCGGTTTTTAAAACAGAAGTTTCAAAATGTTTTAAAAACTTTTCAAGAAAAATTTGATGACTTCAATAAAGGGAGTCCAGAAGAATTTACTATAATTAATAGAAATTCAGGGCACTAAATTTTCTTCAGGTAAGAAATTTGAGGGATTTGAATTCCCAGAAAGTAAAGAAGCTTTTGAGTTTTATATTCCAGTTAAAAAAGAAGTTCTGGAAGCTAATGTGTATCCGATTAATAATATTAAGGGATTTGAATTCCCAGAAGAATCGTTTAAGGTTTTTATGCCATGTAAAAAAGATATTATGAAAAAACATTTTTCTTCAGATAGGGAAATTAATAAATTTGAATTTCCAGAAGGAAAGGGTTTTTCATTTTATAATCCAAATAAAATTGGTGATGTTAAGGGATTTGAGGTCCCTGTAGAAAATAATCCTTTTCGTCTTTTGAATGACGAATATTTTTTAACACCTGTTGATAGTTGTGAAACGCAGAGCTATCAAAAGTGTCGGAATCACTGCGAAGAAAATAACAGTGATGACAAAATATTAAAATTAAATAAATATTTGCCAAAAATAAAGTGAAAAATAAAGAGCTTACAAATGCTAAAAATATTGAAAATGAAGAACCAGCATAAAAATATCAGATGAATTGATAAACGATGCTTGTTCTTTTCCTACAATCGAAAAAATTAGTGTTTATACTAAAATTTTGCAAAATGGAGAAGTAAGACCCAGGATCGTAACATCAAATAAGTTGATAGACGATTTTTGTTCTTTTCCTACCAAAGAAAATGAAAATAATGGTAATTCAATAGTTAAAGAAATAGTTAAAAAGGGTATTCAAGAAAAAGAAAATAATGAAAATAATTGTAATTCAATAGTAAAAGAAATTGTTAAAAAGGATATTCATTATAAAAATGTAATGTTAAATAACTTAAACGAAAAATTTCCTAAAGTAAAATATAAAAATTTATATGGTAAAATTAAAATTAAATTAAAGAAAGAAACAGAAATAGATAAGTTAGGGAAATTTTATAGAAAGGCAGTGAATGTTGGAATAAAGATAACGGCATGGGATGACATCGCCGACGAGTGGAAATTCAAAAGGAAATTTAATCAGGTGAAGATGACAACACCGGTGAAGCAGAGGTCAGCAGCGGGCAACGTTAACAGTGCGAAAACAACCAATCAGCTATTGATACGGTTTTCAAGAAACTACATTGTTATGAACCCTGGTTATCGTACTGTGGCTTGGCAATACCGCGGCTAGCTTTCGATTACTCAAGGGGGTTTCGACCTGCCAAGTCCAGTCGAGGGCATTCCAATAAATTTCACTTTGGTCGTGAAACTGAATACATAGAAATCTACAAATTTATTAATAATACTCAAAACTGCAAATGACTCAAAAAAAAAAAAACAATAGAAAACAATCGGACCTTGACCTCATTGTGACTAAAAATGAAACGGACCTTTTATGACAAAACCAAAAAAAAACATTTAAAATACCAAAAACTTACGCCTTTTTTTACGCCAATGTCATTTTCTTTGCCCTCCCCATTTCTCGAAATTTTAGCAACTCATATTATCTTGATTTACTCAAACGATTATAAAATTGAACATATCCATTTCAACTAAAATGGAATTCTGGCAACTCAACGGAATACAATATGGAGAAATGTTAACTAACATACAGCAACCATCTTCATATTCTTCCATATGATCATCCGGCAAAATTCAAAAAAAAAAAAAATACGGTGTTAGGGAAATATCGAAATTTGTTTGTTTAATCTCTGAGGTATTTGTGAAAAAAAAGTAAGTAGCTTTAGATTTAATTATACTAAAAATATAATGTATAAAAAAAAATTGTTAAATTAAATACACAAGATATGAAAAAATATGAAAAAAATACAAAACTTTAACTAGCAGTTGGAAGTGGCAGAGATGCAAAAAAAAATTTTTCAATGTACATCAAGGCAATTTTACCACATACATAAAAATTACCAAATTGATCTTTTCGATCCACCCTACCTAAAGAGCTCTTTAAGGGACATTTGATAAAGGGGGTTTTCAAAAAAAAATAGTATTTGGACACTTTTAAAATAAATAATATGTGCAACAAAAAGAATATTTACACTACAGTACGTCGCTGCAACTTCCGTGTACAAAAAAAACTTAATATTAAATTTTAACAAAAAAAACAAAAAAAAAGTAGATTTAATACTATTGTCCGCGTAAAGTACGCGGACTCTAGGGTGGAGCGGATGCTCAGTTAAACTTCCAACGATGGCTCCGGAAAAAAATGAAAATTGTGTAGTCATTTATTGTTGCAGCGAATAAAAAAAATTTTGTGTCACTTTTATCGTGATTTTATATGACAAAAAAAACACAATTATTTGCCTTGTTGGATCAAAAGGTCTTACGTGAAGTTTTGATCTGTTTTTTTTTTTAAAAATACTTTTGTGGTTTTATAGAAAAATTTTTAAACCAAAACTGGTATATGTAAAAAAAACCTGTGTGGCTGACTTAGCTGGAATTGTCCGTAGGCCCTGGTCCGTAAGACTTCTTCGGAGATCCTACCAAAAAAAAAATGGATACCGGCCAGCCACGTTTTTTTCTTTGACACACAAAAAGAATTAAATTTTTGGTAAGCCGCCAATAACAAAACTCCGGAACTCAATAAAGTTTTTGCACAAAGGGATTATGTTTTCCTCTTTAAATGTTTATATGCCGACCGTGATAAACTTTTTTTTATCTTAAGCTTTCTTTATAAAAAAATTCAATTAACACATTTTTATTTACAATCATTTATAATTATTCAAGGAATTTAAAACACGACTTCACTGCAACAAAAGTAATTTGGTTTGACGGTAAGTACTTCTTGCATATATAGAAACTATTTTTGTGTTCTAAAGCTAACATTTCCTCAGGTTCTTCTACCCCCACAGACTAAATTAACAGACACCGCTAGCTTTCTCGCTTTGGCGCGCGTCTTTATGCGGACGGAAAATGAAGACAAGATGGAAAACATTTGGCGCGAATATGTATCGTTAAGTAGTTTTAATCGGATTTTGAATTAAATTTTATTTGACGATGCACGGAAATATTACCAATTTGTAGAGAAAAATTTTCTCGAATTTTTGGTATTATTCTCGTGATATCCTGATCAAAATTAACTTCACAAATCCTAATCTTAAACCTTATATATTTTTTTTTTTTTTTTTTTACACTTACAAACCTCATGTTAACCTAATGTTCACATACACATTTATTTTCTATTTACAGAACAATGCAACAGCTTGGAACCGATCTTGGAGAACTGTAACAGCTTTAGCAGGTGAGTATTGTATGTAAACTACATACATGTTATTCTGCTGTTGTTAGTTTTTTTATATTTTCTCTTCTTATGTTATAGCCCGAGCAGAGGACAGGCAGAGAAGCATACGACAACCAACAACTTAACACTAACATTGCATAGTGAACGGGATAGGTAAGCAGTAAACAAACATTTAACATACATACTAACACTAACATTTGTTATCTTCTCTTTTCTCTTTTCTTTACAGACTTCAGCCGCAACAAAACTCTGGGTTGACAAGGAGAGGTAAGTCCGTCCCGCAGAAAAACCAGTGGAAAGGGATGAAGTTTTCTTAAGCGCCCAACGAAGGCCACCGCCCACGACCTTGAGATTCTACGCCTCTTGCCATACTGACTGAGCTAGACGGGCACTTTCACTAACTTTATGGGTTTACTGCTTTAAATCCTTTGCATGGAATACCCCTAGTGGGACGCCTTGCAAGGACTCCAGTTCGTATAAGTTGTTGCCTAAAGGTTTAATGATTCGACATTTTGTAAACTTTCGGCAGAATTTAGCGTTAATATTCCGTTTAAAGTCGCTTGCTACGAAATTGCGTTTATAAACTTCTTGCCCTGGCAAAAATCTAACTTCTCGAATGCGTTTGTTGTATTGTTTCGCACTCCTTTCATAAGCATCGTGTAAATTAACTTTAATCGACTCGCGAATTTGCTGTATTTTTTCATTCCTTTCCAACGTGTTAACCTCGCAGTCCTCCAGTGATCGTAGCTTTCTGGCCAGTTTGTAATCTGTGCCGCAAGTAAACATATGTTGACCAAACAACGCGAAGTATGGGGAGACGCCTGTGGCGGCATGTACTGAGCTTCGTAAAGCGCATTCGATTTCCGTCAGATACATGTCCCAATCTCTGTGGTCAGATTTTAGATAAGCTCGAATTGCGTTGAGAACAGATTGATTAACTCTCTCAGACGCGTTCGATTGAGGAGAGTAAACTGCAGTTTTCATGTGAGTTATTTTGTACGCTTTCATCAACCGATCGAATTCCTTAGACGTAAACTGTACGCCATTGTCCGAATGAATCACCTCCGGAACTCCGAATTTATGGAAAATTTCTTCGACTAAGAACCTGACTACATTGATCGCTGTGGCTTCCCTCATTGCCTTCAAAAAAACGAATTTTGAGAAATGGTCAACGACTATGAAGATGTAGGCATTCCCTCCCTTGGATCTCGGATACTTTCCCAAAAAATCTACATAGAGTTTCTGAAATGGCCTAACTGTAATAACCTCATCACCTATACTTGGTCTTAATTCCCGGTTTGATGGCTTCGTTTCTTTGCATGTTTTGCAATCACGGATATAATTTCGCACTTGAGCGGTCATTCGAGGCCAGTAATAAAAATGTTTAAGACGGTGAAGGGTTTTGGCGATGCCACCATGAGCAGTCGTCTCAGGTTCGTGTGCTCGCTCTATCAACGTCGTAGTTTGAGATTCGGGTACCCACATTTTCCAGTTGGACTCCGCTAATTGATCTTGCGCAAAGTCCGCGCGCTTGTAAACGACGCCATCGTCGACTTTTAAGTCCGGTAACTTATCGTTGTTCTCTTCCACGTTGCGTATGAGCTCCAAATACTCCGATGACTTAAATTCGGTCGTCTCGAAGTCTAATAACTCGACGCTTTCTAAACGTATATCTTCGATCATTCTTGATAGAGTATCGGCTACTACATTCTCCGACCCTTTCCGGTGTTCGATCTGGAAATCAAAAGCCTGCAGTTTCAAGGACCATCTCGCCAATCGACCTGACAGATCGCGCAGACTCATAAGCCACTTAAGGCTGGCGTGGTCTGTTATGACAGTGAACGGCATGAGCTCTACATACGGCCGGAATCGTTTTACAGAAAGAACTGCGGCCAAGCATTCTTTTTCTGTCACGCTGTAATTCTGCTGTGCAGCGTTTAATTTTTGCGAGTAGAACGCGATTGGACGATCGTTGTTTTCATTGTCGATTTGAAAAAGTACCGCACCTATTCCGACATGTGAAGCATCGCACTGGATGTAGAATCGCTTCTTGAAGTCTGGGTGAACTAAGACTGGCGCTGTAGTTAACGCTAGCTTCAGCTCCTGAAATGCCTGTAGCGCTTCTTCAGACAACTTGAACTTTGGACCTTTCTTCAGACTGTCGCTCAAGGGTGCTGATATCGCCGCGAAGTTCTTAATAAAGCGGCGGTACCAACCGGCTGTACCAAGAAAACTTCTCACCTCTTTCGCCGATCGCGGAGCGGGTATTCTTTGAATTGCTGCTACTTTCTCGGGATCAGTTTTCAGCATTCCACCACCGACTAAAAAACCTAGGTACCTCAACTCCTTAAAGCAGAACTTTGACTTTTCTAAACCTATCGATAAATTCGCTTTTCTTAGGCTAGCTGCTACCTCACCCAAGACTTTTACGTGCGTATCAAAATCAGGGGCAATAATCAGAAGATCGTCTAAGTATATAAAGACATGGGATTTCAGACGTTGGGGAATAACCTTATCCATAAGACGGCATAATCTTTGAGCCGCGTTACACAAGCCGAACGGCATAACCACAAACTGGTAGAGAGGACGACCAGGTACCGTAAACGCGGTGTATCCGCGACTTTTTTCGTCGAGCTCTATCTGCCAGAAAGCGCATTTTAGGTCTACACTACTTATGTAATAAGTGTAGTCAATCCGACTTAATATACCCTCTATATTTTGCAGCGGATACGCGTCTTTCACCGTGCGGTCATTTAACTTTCGCGCGTCTAAACAAAAGCGATTTTTCCCGGGCTTTCGGACGACAGTGGTACAGTTGCTCCAAGGACTTTCGCTTTCCTCGATGACACCGAGTTCGATCATCTTGTCGACTTCAGCAAAGACGACATCTTGCATCGCAGGCGACATTGGATAATGTCTATCCTTCACTGGCATAGCACCTGGTAGCAACTGTATCGTGTGTACCTCTAAGTTCGTGCGTCCCAAACCGTTAGCTTCAAAGGACATAAATTGTTTCTTGACATTCTCTAATTTTTTTCGTTGGTCGGCGGAGAGATTATGCGCCGACGAATCTTCCTCTCTTGTGGCGCTGAGTTTTTCGAAGTGCTGTGCAATCTTCTCTAAGTCAATTTCTTCGACACCTATCACATCTGCTGCTAATTGGAATACTCGCCAAAAATCTATACCTAAGTAAATGTTTTGCTCCAGGTAAGGACATAGATAGAACTTTAAACATCTTTCTTCCATTTTATATTTCACAGGCAGACGGACGACTCCAATTACCGCATGCTGCCGGCCACCGGCCGTTCTTACTGCCGAATAAAACTTTTCTACATCGAGATTCAATTCATCTACCAACTCTCTACATCCTTTCCCTAAAATGCTTACCGAAGCACCGGTATCGAGAAGTCCTCGAAGAGCTTTTCCGTTCACGGAAAAGTTGGCGTAGACACGTGGGTCGCTCTCTAAAACACCGGCTACCGATTCGGCTACTTGTTGACGTAATAGTTTTCTTCGGCGATACCTTTTTCTCGCTCTTCTAATTCTCCTAGATACTTCGCGCTTGCCGATCATCTGTTCGTCGCAGAAAATTTTGTTGCGCGCCTCATAATATGCTTGTAAGCGCTCTTCAACCGGTTTAATTTTAACTAAATTTCTATTTAATCTACTATTACTACAAAAATTTGTTATACTTTTCAAAATATTTATTTTATCCTTAACCTTATCTATCTTTAAATCTACGCTACTTTCTACCTTCCTTTCTTTTAGATCTAAGGCGTCTGACTCTGTGCTACATCTTCGGGATTTTGTGTGGAGCGAGCCACTCCCACTCTCACGCCGCTCCTTTGGAAGTTTCCCGAATTACATTTTGGACACTTCGGAGTAATGGTATTTGCCAACCCACACTTGTAGCAAAATATTTTGCGCTCCAACGATGTGCAATCCATATACACATGGCCTTGCTGTAGGCAATTCCAGCAAATTAAAACATTTTTCTGAGGTCCTACTCTCATCGCATCAACCTTCACTAAATCTTCCTCAGACTGTATCCACTCGTTCTCCTCAACTGACAACTCATTCACGACCTGCGTTCTTAGTGGAGGATTTCGCGTCGCGACAGGGTGTAAAGGCGTGGTGCGTGGTCGCGGAAAATTCCTTTCGTATTTGTGGCACTCATGACGAAGATGCTCAACCGAATATATCGGCATGACATAAAGTGGTTTACCCAAGCTTTCTCGAAGGTTGCGCTTGAGTATATTCACCATGTCGAACTCCGAAATATCATCGACAAGACTCGCTCGCAACTTGTTCATCGCGAAGAAAAATGCATCGATGCTCTCTCCGAGTTGTTGCTTCCGTTCGTACATATCACGTTGTATTTCAAAATCGGATCTTCGCTTGTGGAATTGTAAGAGTAGAGCGTTGCGTAGGTGCGACCAATCGTAAAATTTGTGTGTTTTGACAAACAACCAATACCACTCTTTCGCTTCGCCTCCAACTAGATAATGGAAATCTCTGATAATCTCAGCCCAGGTACAACCGTAATGAGACTGTAAGGTTTCTACTCGAAATATAAAATCGTCAATAGAAAGGTGATCACGATGCCCATCAAAAACTAAGTTCCACTTATCTATTCTGACATAACGCCCTGGAAAACTAGCACCGGCGCCGCCTATCGATTCAGCGCCACCGCTTGTCGAACTATAATTGCGCGCTGGGCGTTGTGGTGGAGGTGGAACATTATGATTCCGATCCCTATCTGAACTTTCAAATCGATGTCGCTGTGGTTCATGATCGTTCGCATTCGCACGTCGATGTTCACTTCGCCAACCGTTGTTGACAATTTGATTTTGTGCAGCGAAACGAAGCTGGTGTTGCATAATTGGATAACCAGTTATCCTACTCGTAGCTTGCGGATCTATGCTTTTGGAATCAGGCCGTTTAGGAATATTTTGAAAATCGTTTGCAGAATCGTCTGCTCTTTCGTCTACCATCGGATTGGATATGTGAACCTGGGATCCTACAACTGATTGCGGATTACTCTCTTCGGGCTTGATCGTCTCTCTTTCGCGCTCAGCTAGTGGCCTAACATCTATGTTGATTAGCTGCATCATCTCTAAGAAACTTGATCTCACGCTATCCTGAATCTTAGAATCAATGTGATCCTCTAAAGACGATCGATACGTTTGATGAGCCTGAGCTATCACCGTATTAATCATGGACACATATTCGCTCGGTAGCCCTGATTGTTTGCTTGCTTCGATTCGAGTGTTGTGTGCTGAAGCTACAAAACTAGTGCTACCTACATCAGAAACTTCCTTACTACCCAACCCGAATGGATGCTCAAACGACCGCATTGGTGGAGGGTTACTCAAGTTTGGTGGGAATTGATTTAAATTAACACTAGATCAAGGGCCCTGTTTTGGAACTGTGCCGGTATCAAGACGCGTCATTCCCGTAGCGCATCTACCGAGAGACTCGTCAAGGTTAACTATATCACCTACCGACTCAGGCGATTCTTCTTCCGCACGAGCTTGCGTATGAACAGACCTGGCAGGCGTCCGAGCTAAACCACCACCTATCGTCGCAGAGTAGTCGTGGAATTTACTTGTTCCTGACTGCGCTCTTCCGGAATTTTGGTCCTCCATCTCTAAACTACGTTGCCTCGTATTGTATGAGTGAGTAACTCGATTGCTATCGAATTCTAATCGCCTACGAATCGCTTGATTAATTTTATTTTTTTCAGAACTACTCATATCCTGTTAAATCAACTTATTGTAAATTATATATATATATATATTTTTTTTTTTTTTTTTGAATCAAAATAAACTTAACGGTAGGGGGGGGGTTTTTGAAAATGACTGACATAATTGGTTTCTCGTGTAATGGCAGTTTTGGTATTTCACATTTATTTACAAAACGAATTTCTTTATAAAAATCCTCATCCATTGTTTAATTGTATATAAAAAAAAATCAACTAGAGAACATTTAACTTCGTTGGCATTTCAAAGATAACCACTGATCTCTGAAATGATCGAAGTTGAAAAAAAAAGAAAAGTGCTGGTTGGATTGTTAGTGCTTCAGTTTTAACTAAATTATGAAAAAAACCAGCCACTAATAAATCCCAACGCATTTGAAACAAATAGCTACAATGACACATTTTGAATTGTCACGGACTCTTGAACAAAAACGTCTTGAAACACAATGAAGCAAAACTTATTTTGAATTTAAACTTTGAAAACGGAAACAAAAACTTTAAGTTAAATTTAATATTTTATATTCAAACATAATTTCACAATAGAAATAATTTTACTTCTTTGTGAATAATAACGATGATGCAATTAGATTTGCTTTTAATGGTATCAGCATCTAAGCCACTGACTGAGTTACTATCCACAAATCCGTGTGACACTACAATTTAATACTCAATTGGTCGAGTTTTGAATACACTAAAGAGCAACGCAATTAGGAGAGTAAAATTGTTCTCGCTAAGTCATTTGACCGAAAGTACCTTCAAAAAACACCAATTGAAATCAAAAACCATTTTTAAATATTTGGGCGCCATATTGTTATGAACCCTGGTTATCGTACTGTGGCTTGGCAATACCGCGGCTAGCTTTCGATTACTCAAGGGGGTTTCGACCTGCCAAGTCCAGTCGAGGGCATTCCAATAAATTTCACTTTGGTCGTGAAACTGAATACATAGAAATCTACAAATTTATTAATAATACTCAAAACTGCAAATGACTCAAAAAAAAAAAAACAATAGAAAACAATCGGACCTTGACCTCATTGTGACTAAAAATGAAACGGACCTTTTATGACAAAACCAAAAAAAAACATTTAAAATACCAAAAACTTACGCCTTTTTTTACGCCAACGTCATTTTCTTTGCCCTCCCCATTTCTCGAAATTTTAGCAACTCATATTATCTTGATTTACTCAAACGATTATAAAATTGAACATATCCATTTCAACTAAAATGGAATTCTGGCAACTCAACGGAATACAATATGGAGAAATGTTAACTAACATACAGCAACCATCTTCATATTCTTCCATATGATCATCCGGCAAAATTCAAAAAAAAAAAAAATACGGTGTTAGGGAAATATCGAAATTTGTTTGTTTAATCTCTGAGGTATTTGTGAAAAAAAAGTAAGTAGCTTTAGATTTAATTATACTAAAAATATAATGTATAAAAAAAAATTGTTAAATTAAATACACAAGATATGAAAAAATATGAAAAAAATACAAAACTTTAACTAGCAGTTGGAAGTGGCAGAGATGCAAAAAAAAATTTTTCAATGTACATCAAGGCAATTTTACCACATACATAAAAATTACCAAATTGATCTTTTCGATCCACCCTACCTAAAGAGCTCTTTAAGGGACATTTGATAAAGGGGGTTTTCAAAAAAAAATAGTATTTGGACACTTTTAAAATAAATAATATGTGCAACAAAAAGAATATTTACACTACAGTACGTCGCTGCAACTTCCGTGTACAAAAAAAACTTAATATTAAATTTTAACAAAAAAAACAAAAAAAAAGTAGATTTAATACTATTGTCCGCGTAAAGTACGCGGACTCTAGGGTGGAGCGGATGCTCAGTTAAACTTCCAACGATGGCTCCGGAAAAAAATGAAAATTGTGTAGTCATTTATTGTTGCAGCGAATAAAAAAAATTTTGTCACTTTTATCGTGATTTTATATGACAAAAAAAAAACAATTATTTGCCTTGTTGGATCAAAAGGTCTTACGTGAAGATTTGATCTGTTTTTTTTTTTAAAATACTTTTGTGGTTTTATAGAAAAATTTTTAAACCAAAACTGGTATATATAAAAAAAACCTGTGTGGCTGACTTAGCTGGAATTGTCCGTAGGCCCTGGTCCGTAAGACTTCTTCGGAGATCCTACCAAAAAAAAAATGGATACCGGCCAGCCACGTTTTTTTCTTTGACACACAAAAAGAATTAAATTTTTGGTAAGCCGCCAATAACAAAACTCCGGAACTCAATAAAGTTTTTGCACAATGGGATTATGTTTTCCTCTTTAAATGTTTATATGCCGACCGTGATAAACTTTTTTTTATCTTAAGCTTTCTTTATAAAAAAATTCAATTAACACATTTTTATTTGCAATCATTTATAATTATTCAAGGAATTTAAAACACGACTTCACTGCAACAAAATTAATTTGGTTTGACGATAAGTACTTCTTGCATATATAGAAACTATTTTTGTGTTCTAAAGCTAACATTTCCTCAGGTTCTTCTACCCCCACAGACTAAATTAACAGACACCGCTAGCTTTCTCGCTTTGGCGCGCGTCTTTATGCGGACGGAAAATGAAGACAAGATGGAAAACATTTGGCGCGAATATGTATCGTTAAGTAGTTTTAATCGGATTTTGAATTAAATTTTATTTGACGATGCACGGAAATATTACCAATTTGTAGAGAAAAATTTTCTCGAATTTTTGGTATTATTCTCGTGATATCCTGATCAAAATTAACTTCACAAATCCTAATCTTAAACCTTATATATTTTTTTTTTTTTTTTTTTACACTTACAAACCTCATGTTAACCTAATGTTCACATACACATTTATTTTCTATTTACAGAACAATGCAACAGCTTGGAACCGATCTTGGAGAACTGTAACAGCTTTAGCAGGTGAGTATTGTATGTAAACTACATACATGTTATTCTGCTGTTGTTAGTTTTTTTATATTTTCTCTTCTTATGTTATAGCCCGAGCAGAGGACAGGCAGAGAAGCATACGACAACCAACAACTTAACACTAACATTGCATAGCGAACGGGATAGGTAAGCAGTAAACAAACATTTAACATACATACTAACACTAACATTTGTTATCTTCTCTTTTCTCTTTTCTTTACAGACTTCAGCCGCAACAACATCGTCCTGAACTCGAAAGATAAAAAAACTTCAAATCCCATCATTGGTATTACAACAACAACTGCAGCTATTCAGGTCCTGAACTGTCGCATTTCGTACATCAATAAAGAGCGAATGCAAGCTTATGTTATCTGTTTTTACATAACATATCACGACGATTTTTGTGGTAGCGTTAAACTACACTACGGTTTAAAAAATTTAAAATTTAACCATTGTCGAAGCTTGTCATGTCATTTACAGCTACCTTTGGTGTTTTCCAAGGTAGTATTCTCTGCCGCTATTTTTTATGTTTATTAACGATATTGGATCTTGTTTTTGCAAATCAAATTATCTTACAATATTTATGCTGACGAAGATATTCTTAACAGTTCGTTGTATAAATGATTTTTTTAATCTGCAAAATGATTTAAATAAGTAGAATATCTGGTACCAAAATAATAGGTGATCTTTAAATGTTGAAAAGTGTTTTCACATTACGTTTTCTTGATTAAATATTAATATTGTCTTGAAATTTTTGATTGGAGCTTTTGAACACCGTAGTAACTCTGATTTGCATGACCCTTATACTTACAAGTTTCTATTTACAGCATTTGTAAGGTCAAGATTAGAAAATGCCGCGATTATTTGAAATCCTTTTTTCTCTGTTCATATAAATAGACTAGAAAAAATTAAGCGATTAATTAGCGATTTTTCTTTTAAGGCCCACGTCAAAAGAAATTGCAATTCTAAAAAAAAAACAATTACATTTCATTTAAAAAATCCAAAACTGACAGCTTTTACACCACCTAATGTTGGAAACTGTTATGATGGATAATCATTTATATACTTTAGATACGCACCTACAATATATTATAAAAACATTTGTTGAGTACAATAATAAACGATTGAAAAGGAAATATTTTTGGTTAAAGAAGTAAATGAAATGGCTATAGACAGTAAGATCCAAACGAAAACAGAACAGTATAATAGCGGTGGCCTGAGAAACGATTGGGAAAATATGAAACTCAACTCAGAAACATTAAAATCTAGCAAAACGGTAAAGAAAACAAACGAAATGTTGGATAAATATTATGAGGCTAGTGCTCTTTCAGATTACATCGTAAAATATTGGTTTCGTGGTGGCCGAAACTCCACTGCCGATGAAAAACAGGAAAATGTAAAAAAAAAAATATAAATGTATCGATTTACATTGAATAAAAAAATATTTTTAAAATTTTGTTCATTCCCAGGAGGTTACTATTCACTCCACCTAGTATTTCATTGATGAGATTTTTAAAGCAATATGTGATTTGATCCTATTCAACAGAACTCGCATTCAACAAAATAGGTACAATTTATGCTCCCTATGCAACAAAAATTAAATTGAAAACATTAAAAATTTTAAAGCTCTGTACTAAAGAAATATAGAATTTTTTAAAGAGAATTTCCTACAGAAAGAGAACTATTGAACATACTCAAAGGGATATATGGGTCGATAACGTATTGACTTTTTATTCAAGAAAGTATTTATTGAAAATAAAAAATAAAAATACGGATTTATTTTTATACCATTCGCCACGTGCAAGTGCACGTGCCGAATGGCATATTAAGTTTGTTTTTCCGTTTGTAACGCCCAGAAGGGGGCGTGGTAGGTATTACAAAGTATATATATATAAATGATTAGCGTCGGATTCTGAGTCGATTTAACGATGTCCGTCCGTCTGTCCCAGCGATAACAGCAGTAGTTTAAGAGCTATCGAGCTGATATGCGAGCTCCTATTTACCATTACGAGGCTAAGTTCGAAGATGGGCAAGATCGGATCAAAACTTCTACCCCCTCCCATACAAACAACCCCTTTTCATACGAAAAAAAAAATTATTAAAATAGTTCCAGTTCAGATATCTAATTCAAATTCGATACTTTTCACTTTAGTAGTAACACAAAACTGCTAACAAAAAATGGGCGTGATCGAATAAGAATTACGCCCACCTCCCATACAAACCACCCCTTTCCATTAGGAAAAAAATTATTAAAAATAGCTACAGCGTAGATAACCAGTTCAAATTCGATATTTAACACTTTGGTAGGAACACAAAACTACTAACCAAAAAGGGGCGTAATCGGATAAAAACAACGCCCACTTATAATAGTGACATGTAGCACTTATGTGCTAAAAAAGCACATTTTTGGTGTCACTGAAATGGCGAATGGTATATGAGCTGCGGCGTAGCCGAAGATAATTCTCTTACTAGTTTTGCTTGTATTTATTTTTCGTTCAAATCAAAAAGCATATTTTTGGTGTCACTGAAATGGCGAGTGGTATATGAGCTTGGGCATAGCCGAATTATCTTCTTACTACTTTTGCCTGTATTTATTTTTCGTTCAAATCAAAAACAAACTAGTAAGAGAATTATCTTCGGCTATGCCGAGAGATAAAAGTGTCATAATTCTGACGAATTTGTGAACAAATAACGATTAATTAATAATTTAATTAAATATATTAAATTAATTGTAAAAAAAATATAAATTAAATAACAAAGTAAAGAACCATATGTTTATAAAGCAGGTAGACAACCCTCGACACCGCAGCGAGGTAACATCAGAATTTTAAGTTGTTGAAAAAAACAAATTAAGTATCAACGGACTCTCGGAAAAGTAATTAAACACTTCGTGTATCAATATGTGGCACAGCGGTAGGGCATTGCAACTTTAGTCTGTGGTTCGAATCTAACCAAAATTTAAGGTTTTATTAAATAATTATTATTTCTAAACTTGAAATTTCAGATATTTCAAACGTTAAATTCCACTATCAGCACTATCACCTTGTCGCGGTGTAGGGGTTTATTATGAGCAGGAACACGTCATATGAAATATTTTTATCTGATCCAGCACATAAACTAAGTACTACCTCCAACACGCAGGTTGAAAGTAGTTTTCTACGATTCCTGGTCAGTCGTTATGGCTAGCTAGCAATCTAAGTGACTGTAAACCAGTCTTGATGATATGATGAAGTACGGCTATCCTTATGACCAATGGCTTATTTCTGGTACGGTCATGTCTCTGCTGAATCTAAATCACTTGATAGTCGGTCGGGGGAAAAGGAAAACTTCCTGGGACACGGTTTGTCTACACTTCAGACCGTCGAGGCCTCGTCTTGACAATCTGTAGTGTGAACGAACCAAGTGACCTAAAACAAATCCCCTAAACTCACGGTGGAACAGCTATGCCAGTAAGCTTGATTGACGGGGTAGAGTCAAGCCTAATAGCGAACTCCGTGCAAGGTCCGGCGAACCCACGGTTTTAATTAGCCCTCCCAGAAGGACTCCTCTGGGTTAACAAATTTCGATTATTTTTTTCGCATGGATTAAAAAACAAACGAAAAATACGGTCTGCACACCTTTAAATGTGCATAGCATGGCTTCTAGCCAAAAAAAACTCGTTGACCGAGGGGCCATCTCGTCCTTTTGCCGACGATAAAATGGACTACGACCAGTTGAAAGGGACATCCGGTCTTCCTTCCTCCTACAAACAAAAACAGGGTGAATCTGTCTGGCGCCGGACGCAAAAGACTGAAAACTTTGCTTGCTAAGGCAGTAAAAACATTAGTTGTGCCTGGCGAAGGACAAATGTCCTTGAAACGTTCCCGATCGGATAGTTCCACGCCTATATCGAGCTCCAAACCTAAAAAGCGATTCGCAACAAAGGGCAACAAAATTACTGGCAATCTGCCAACAGTGCCTTCTTTTGCGCCCGCTTTTCACTTTGTGGTGAAATGAAGGCGGTGGAAACCACGCCTGTGGACAAGCCTAGTCCCAGCAGGGTGGCGACGGTGGTCTCTAAAGGAGTGGTTTCCTCCGGGGTAAAAAAAAAAAAAGCCTACTCTAGCAGAGACTATCATCGCCAAGAAGATCGTGATAATACTCAGCAATTTTCCGGGGGCAATATGGTCTACCGAGGAAATTGAAAAGGTATAGAGGTGTGTCATCGATAAGATGTACGAGACCAGAGAGCGTACAATAAAGTCTCACTTTGTCGGACACTAATAAGTGCTCTTTATGAGATTAAAGAGTCCAATTAGAATCTAGAAAAAGTCAAATTGTTGATTGAAATGATTTTATTTTTACGTTCTTTCCATAAGCTTTTGTAAAGAAAGCATTTCATTATTGACTTTTGTTTTGAAATATTTCAAACAAAATGCTTTTAAACGCGGGTTTTCAGTGTTTTATAGCAAACAAATAGTTGTGGTTTATTTCGACTCAAGAATCCAAGTGTCAAAGAATAGTCTTTAGTTTTCTTTAAGTTTATGGGGTGTGCCGACAATGCAATACAAATCGTTCGTATTGAATGAACCGCTCTCCTTACTATTGTTGTGGATATCAAATATGCCGTTTTACAAAATTATATGGAAATATTTATTTCTTTGTTGTTGTTAAAGTAACTAGAAATACTTTAACACCCAGGCACGTAGCCAACAATTACATTATGACCACAAAAAAAAAAAAAAATTGTAAGCACTTTTATTGCTTGTTTGCAAGAGAATATATCAAAATTTACCATTACTGAATAAAAAAATTACAAAAACATTACACATATCTAGAACTAGCTTGCAAACATGTAGTCTGTTATAAAAAAAAAAAAAATTTTATTTGAATAAAATTTGTGATAAATATTATAATAATAAAATTATTTATTAACCGTAAAAAGTTAAATTTTTCTGTTTTTCCTTGTTTTCTTTTTTTTTGTTGTTGTGCCATAATATCGATAACTTTTTCTGGATCTACTTGAATATTCCAATGTATTGATAACATTGCAAGTGCACTTATCCGTTCGTCTCCCATTGCATTCCTGGAAGCCGTTTTAACTCTTTTCCTTGCTAAAAATGAGCTTTCAACACTGCAGGTTGTTACGGGACGAGTTGTCAAAACAGTTAATAAACAAATGCGATATATAAAATAAAAAAGAGTATTTATTAACTATGTTTTACAAACACAATTAACTTATTTATAAATATTTGTTTTCAGTTAAAGAAAATCTATCATTCAAATTTCTAATATGGCAGTAATAATCTTCATGAAAATGGGCGCAGTTGCACTCAAAAAAAAAACGTAATGTAAACGATTACCGGGCGCATATCAATAACAGTCATATCAAAAATATCATATCATCTGAACAAGAATCATATCATGTGGATTAGAATCACATCATTCGTACACGGAAAATGTCAAATTTACGATTTTCCTGTCGTATTTATATTAGAAATGTCGAATATACATTATTGTTTTTTCTGATAATCATATCAAAAACGAATATCATTAACACAAATTTATAAAAGCATATCAATTTTAAAGGATAATTATAAATTGAACATTAAGATATTTTTAATTTTATGTAAATATATATCAAAATCATGAAATTGAGAAACTTTGATATTTGACAGAATAACTATAAACACGTTATTAATGCAACATATATAAGCTTAAATAAAGTAAAATTGATAATTTCGTAAATGTGAATTTAAAAAAATTAAATCTTATTTTATAAATACAACAAATTTTATCGATAATCAAATTTTTTTTATTGATTAATTTAAAAAAGTTAACATTAAAATAAAAATAAACATAAACAAAATATAAATGAAGGACAAATCTTTCAAATTAATTAATTTAAAATTTTGGGTCTTAGTACCAACAAAATTTGAATGACAGTATTCCGAAAAGTTAAGTAATAACATACAATAACGTTCAAACGGTAATACTAATTAATATATGATTATTAACAACACATTCTGAAATATAATTATTGGCAATTCATCAGTTAACTAAAGATAAATAAAGATTTTAAAAACTGTATGACATTTTATAATGTTTTTTCATCACATTCTCCAAAGAAACATCTTTTCGGGCAGCATTTCGTTTGAACCTTTTTACCTCTTCTCTGGAAAGACTGCCTCGAGGTCAGCTTTATTCAGATATCGCAAGTTTACGATGGATATTCCGCATTCTCTGTTAAAAGTAAAAATAAATAAATTTTTTAGAAAATAAAAAATAAAATGTTGTTCTACATGGATGGGTGAATTTAAAGAAAAAAAGTCTTATGGACCAATATTTTTTTGTTCACCATGTTGAAGCCTGATCAATTATCTGTAATTTGGTACATAACATTATATAGCTATCTTTTAAATTTTCAAAGATATCAATGGGTTTATACGAGAAAATGTGTTTTTTTGTTATTTATTTTAGCTGTTTTCTGGTAAAGACACCTTAATATCTCCTAAAATTGAAGAGATAGGAATATAATAATTATAAACTTAATTGTAGGTAATCTATCAGGCATCAATAAAATGAAATAAAAATCATGGGTTAATAAGGTTTTTTTCGAAAAATTAACCCTTTAAGTACCAATTTTTTTTATATTTTTCACTATAACTCAAAAAGTTTTGAAGATATCATTCAAGGTGGCAAACATTGTTATAACTGACGTTATTACCTTTAATTTTACACCTCATTTGACCTAATTTGCCTCTTAGTTCAAAAGTTATAGTTTAATTAAGCCTATACTTAAAATTATGATGGGGGCAAAAGGGGGTAAGACCGTCTGTTTGTTTTCTTGGAACCTTTTTTCTTTTAATTCTTTAAATTTTAGGTTTATTTTATTTAAAAATAAACTAATAATTATATGAATGTATTTTGCTTGTTAGTGCATGTCATGGCGTCTTTTTGCAATGAATTTTTTTGTCTAACCTACAGTGGCTCACAGCTTATTTCGTGCAGACGATGTCTTAATCTTTGAAAGGCTATAATTTGGAAGCTAACTAAGATATTGGAAAAATTTAAAAGCCATTTTTTATGTTAGTATTTCTATATTTATAAAATAACTTAATTTTTTTTTTATAAAAGTATATTTAAAATATTGAGACAAAAAACTTAAAATGTAGCCAAATTCAACGCCACAGCTTAATTCGTGCATTGCACTAATACTGAAAAATAAATGTTATAAGTAATTTTTTAATATTTTGTATGACCACCCTTTTGATTTATTACATCTTTAAGCCTGTTAGTCATTGACTCCACTAATTTTTTAGTAGTATCTGGAGAGATTTTCTGCCATTCCTCCATCAGGGCATTTTTCAAATCGTTTTTGTTAGAAATATGCCGGTTCCGAATGCCATTGTCCAAAATTGACCAGAAATTTTCAATAACATTTAAGTCTGGTGACTGTGCTGGTGGAGTCATAAGATGCGGGCAATTCCAAATCAACCAGGACTGCACAATTCCGGATTTATGGTTCGGGTCGTTGTCCTGGTAGAACCGAAATCCCTGTCGTATACCCAAGGTATCGGCGCTTTGAAGCAAATTGTCCTTCAGAATGCTTAGGTACATAGTCTTGTCCATGATTCCATCGATAAAAAATAATTTTCCAACTCCGGATGCGGCCATGCAGGCCCAAGCCATCACGCTTCCGCCACCATGTTTCACTGTAGGCTTCAGATGCTTATTGTTCAGCTCACCAAACAGCATGTTTCCCAGCCCAGTACTTTCTGGAACGACGTAATTTTCGCGGACGAGTCCAAATTTAATATTTTTGGTTCAGATGGAATGCAATATGTGTGGCGTAAGGCTAATACCGAGCTGAACAATAAGCATCTGAAGCCTACAGTGAAACATGGTGGCGGAAGCGTGATGTCTTGGGCCTGCATGGCCGCATCCGGAGTTGGAAAATTATTTTTTATCGATGGAATCATGGACAAGACGATGTACCTAAGCATTCTGAAGGACAATTTGCTTCAAAGCGCCGATACCTTGGGTATACGACAGGGATTTCGGTTCTACCAGGACAACGACCCGAACCATAAATCCGGAATTGTGCAGTCCTGGTTGATTTGGAATTGCCCGCATCTTATGACTCCACCAGCACAGTCACCAGACTTAAATGTTATTGAAAATTTCTGGTCAATTTTGGACAATGGCATTCGGAACCGGCATATTTCTAACAAAAACGATTTGAAAAATGCCCTGATGGAGGAATGGCAGAAAATCTCTCCAGATACTACTAAAAAATTAGTGGAGTCAATGACTAACAGGCTTAAAGATGTAATAAATCAAAAGGGTGGTCATACAAAATATTAAAAAATTACTTATAACATTTATTTTTCAGTATTAGTGCAATGCACGAATTAAGCTGTGGCGTTGAATTTGGCTACATTTTAAGTTTTTTGTCTCAATATTTTAAATATACTTTTATAAAAAAAAAATTAAGTTATTTTATAAATATAGAAATACTAACATAAAAAATGGCTTTTAAATTTTTCCAATATCTTAGTTAGCTTCCAAATTATAGCCTTTCAAAGATTGAGACATCGTCTGCACGAAATAAGCTGTGAGCCACTGTACATAACCTCAAAATTTTTTTTTTTACATTCTACTCTTTTAAAACTTACCCGAAAGTGCATCGAAACAATTTGCAATATTCCAATCCGTCAATAACGTCTTCAAATTGTGTCCCGATGAGCTTTCCATCGCTGTGCCGTCCTGGACGACCATCTTGCACATAGTTGAGGCAGCGCCGTCCTGGCCGATCGATGCTTTCTCTTTATTTTCGCTGCAATCTTCTTCTCGGTGCATGTTATCTTTTTTATGTTTATTGCAATATTTCCTTTTTTCTTTTTGTTTATAATTTGTTTAACAATTTGTTTAATAATATTGCTCTTTCACTTTTACAACCTGCACTCAACTTCAGTATTTCACAATAATAAGTGTTGCCAACATTGACAATTTCAGATTTTTCAAATAATTTTGACTAATTGTCCTCATCAAGACATCTGAAGTTGTCAATGTTGGCAACACTTATTATTGTGAAATACTGAAGTTGAGTGCAGGTTGTAAAAGTGAAAAAAGCAATATTATTAAACATATTATAAACAAAAAGAAAAAAGGAAATATTGCAAAAAACATAAAAAAGATAACATGCACCGAGAAGAAGATTGCAGCGAAAATAAAGAGAAAGCATCGATCGGCCAGGACGGCGCTGCCGCAACTATGTGCAAGATGGTCGTCCAGGACGGCACAGCGGAGGAAAGCTCATCGGGACACAATTTGAAGACGTTATTGACGGATTGGAATATTGCAAATTGTTTCGATGCACTTTCGGGTAAGTTTTAAAAGAGAAGAATGTAAAAAAAAAATTTTTGAGGTTATGTAGGTTAGACAAAAAAATTCATTGCAAAAAGACGCCATGACATGCACTAACAAGCAAAATACATTCATATAATTATTAGTTTATTTTTAAATAAAATAAACCTAAAATTTAAAGAATTGAAAAAAAAAGGTTCCAAGAAAACAAACAGACGGTCTTACCCCCTTTTGCCCCCATCATAATTTTAAGTATAGGCTTAATTAAACTATAACTTTTGAACTAAGAGGCAAATTAGGTCAAATGAGGTGTAAAATTAAAGGTAATAACGTCAGTTATAACAATGTTTGCCACCTTGAATGATATCTTCAAAACTTTTTGAGTTATAGTGAAAAATATAAAAAAAATTGGTACTTAAAGGGTTAATTTTTCGAAAAAAAAATTATTAACCCATGATTTTTATTTCATTTTATTGATGCCTGATAGATTACCTACAATTAAGTTTATAATTATTATATTCCTATCTCTTCAATTTTAGGAGATATTAAGGTGTCTTTACCAGAAAACAGCTAAAATAAATACCAAAAAACACATTTTCTCGTATAAACCCATTGATATCTTTGAAAATTTAAAAGATAGCTATATAATGTTATGTACCAAATTACAGATAATTGATCAGGCTTCAACATGGTGAACAAAAAAATATTGGTCCATAAGACTTTTTTTCTTTAAATTCACCCATCCATGTAGAACAACATTTTATTTTTTATTTCTTAGCTAAATTAAACGTTTTCTAAACAAATTTCTAAAAAATTTATTTATTTTTACTTTTAACAGAGAATGCGGAATATCCATCGTAAACTTGCGATATCTGAATAAAGCTGACCTCGAGGCAGTCTTTCCAGAGAAGAGGTAAAAAGGTCCAAACGAAATGCTGCGCGAAAAGATGTTTATTTGGAGAACCAAAAATGTAAGGAAAAATTTTTATAAAATGTCATATATTTATATTATATAAAAAAAAAATTATTTATTTCTAGTTTCCAGGCATCTTGGTTAACGAAATATCATCTATGAAAATTTTTTTTTTTTTTCTTAGAAGCGAAGATATGAAAATTGAGATGAAATAAGCGAATCAAAATGCTCGTGACAATTATAAATTATTTCATCAAAAATTAACTATGATGCTTCAAATTTTACCAAAAATATATTTGATTTCGACTCATCACTCTAACAAAATATGAAGAACAAAATTTTTTATGGATAATAAAATTTTATTTTCTGCAATTAATTTTGTTTCATTGAATGAACAATGACTTCAAAATATTTTTGATATTTACATTTATATATGTATCAATTTAACAATAAAAGCATGTAAATATTACATTAATAATTCATAATATGTAATATCAAAAATACTTTGAATTCATGTAATGGTTACAGTAAGTATTAATATCAAAATCACATTTTATTAATGGAAAATTGATACTGTCAATATCATCCTTACATGAAAATTATATTTTTAATTGTATGAATGATATTAAAATCATATCAGGATCACAAAAGTGATGTGCATTATACGTTAAAATTCGCAAAAAATTCATATCAAAATACTTCTAAATAATATCATTAGCACATTAAATAATATCTTATAGATATTGTTTTTGATATGATTATGCATGTGTTATTGACAATTTGCCCGCTAGCCGAAAATTAACTTTAATTCTAGTATTCTTTACAGTGATTTCTGGTGAATTTTTTTTTGGGTGTGGATACCGGAGTTTTTATATCATTTTGAAAATAATTCAGAGAAATTTCGGTTGCTGCTTCAAAAATATTTTTAAACACTTCCATAGTATTTTCTCTATAATTTCAGATCGTCTTTATTAAATCCGAAGCATTTTTTTGTGTCCCTACTAAGTTTAAAGATTATTCTTGAGTGCCAACAACTTCTCACAAACTTTAACTGAAACAAACAAATTAAAGCAGATGCAAAAGAATATATTTTCCAGTTTTCCTTCGATATTTTTTAAAACTTACTTGAACAACAAAGTTAAGCACGCTAGTGTATTTTTCAACATATCTTGTATTGAATTTTGTGATATTGCATTTTGGAGAACTTTGCTAGTATTTAATTGTTTTCTAAATAAGTTTATAACATCATCCACAACACCAAGGCAATTTCTTTTATTACAAGGACAATTAATTGGAAAGGGCAGGATTTAATCGGTGACTTGTGTAGGGAAAATATCTTGCCATTGGAAACTGCTGTTGAATTCTGGTCTAAACGCCTATTACATAGCTAGCCATATCAGCTGCTCCATCATAACAAAACAAAAACATTTCGAAAAATTCAACTTCAATTCCGAGCATTTTTTTTTTTTAACAACTGGTATTTATTGAATCATCTAAGTTAACTTTGATCTAACAATAATTTTAAACTAATTTATGATTTATAATCTAACTTAAACTAAGTATATTATTTAATTATTTTGGTTCATTGCCTGAATCCAGTGATTGGCAAATAAGTAGACACGCATATCAATCAATATATGGAGAATATTATTGATAGCGTTAAAGACGTGAAGAGTTCAGAGGTCTTAATAAATTTCTTGCTAGAATGTTAGGGTGAAACATTAGTTTCGTCTTGTACTTCTGGGTAAGATTTAGGATTTCATCCGTTACAGTTGGGATTTGTAAGTCTCTGTGGATGTTTGTATTTCTTATATACCAAGGAGCTTTGGCAATTTGACGCAAAATTTTAGATTGGGCTCTTTGGAGTTTCTCAATATTTGATGGAGAGGCTGTGCCCCAGAGCTCAATTCCATATGTCCATATTGGTTTTATTATGCTTTGGTATAATTGGACTTTGTACGTGATGTTGAGTTTAGATTCTCTTGCCAGTGTAACACAAGCTTTTTAAGTTTAATTTGGGTAAGTTTAGATGCAATGTGTTTTTGCCATGTAAGTCTGCGGCCGAGGTAAATACCGAGATATTTAGTTTCGGAACTTTCCGGTACAACTTGGCCGTTAATTTTCAGAGCAGGGCACGTGCCTCTTCTTAGAGTGAAGGTTAAATGGCAACTTTTTGATTCGTTGACTTTAATTTTCCAGCGGGCCAGCCATTGACTTAGAGAGTCTAAGTGTTCCTGCAAGTAATACGATGCCATAGCTGGATTTGAGTGGGAGCACAGTATAGCCGTGTCATCAGCAAAAGTGGATATGAGGGTTCTATCACTTTTGGGCATATCAGCTGTGTAGAGAATGTATAGTAGTGGAGCGAGGACACTGCCTTGTGGTACACCGGCTAGTATTTCGTATTTTCGAGAGACAAAGCTTTTGTGTTGTACCACAAATTTTCTATTTGTGATATAGTTTTTAAGAAGGCAGACCATATTAGCGGGAAGAATATGATATAGTTTTGTAATAAGTCCTTCGTGCCATACTTTATCAAATGCCTGGGTGATATCGAGAAAAACTGCGGAGCAGTAGTGTTTGTTTTCAAATGTGGCTTTTATTAAATGCACAATTCGATGCACCTGTTCGATTGTTCCATGTTTCTCTCGGAACCCAAATTGATGATTGGAAATCACAACTTTTTCAGTAATTTTGGGTACAATCAACTTTGTTAAAAGTTTTTCAAAGAGTTTTGAAATAACCGGGAGCAAGCTTATTGGTCGGTATGAAGACACATTACTAGGGTCTTTTCCGGGTTTGAGGATCATTTTAACTTGTGAAAGTTTCCAGTCATCTTTGTAGTGACTAGTTCTAAGAATAGCATTGAATATATGGAGCAAATAAGTTGTAGCAATGTTTGGTAGTTCTTTTACCATTTTAGGTGTTATCAAATCCGAACCTGGAGCTTTATTTGGTTTTAAGCATTTATTTCTTGTCTTCATAATTTCCTTTCTTTTAAATCGAGGGGTATTCGAGGTATGTTGAGCGACTAATGCCGGTAATGGGGTATCACCAAATGTCGTGTTTGGAGAAAACACAGTTTTGTGGTGATTGGCAAATGCCGCACCTTTTTCCGCATCGCTTCTGGCCCAATTTCCGTTTGATAACCGAATGGGAGGTTCTGACAGTATGGGTTTTTACATATTTTTGGCAGCTCGCCAGAGATAGTAGTTTGACGATTTGGTGGGTGCGAGCTGTTCAACGAATTGTTGAAAGTCTCTTTGAGATTTCCACTTTAGCTGCTTTTGAAGACTTCGGGTAATGTCGCAAAGATCTTTTTTCAGAGTAGGAGATCTATGATTCTGCCATTCGCGGCGTATTTGCCTTTTCTTTCTTATTAAATCCTCTATGTCCTTTGGTGTGCTTTTTTTATATGTGTGGGTTAAACTATTTGTTATTGAGCAGGGAGTTGCTGCGGTAGCTGCTTGTGTAAGCAGAAAAGTGAAATTTTTTGCCGCTGTATTTATTTGGTCTTTTGTTTTAAGTGACACATGGGTTTATGTGTGAGCTTATATACTGCCTATATTTGAGCCAACTTGTGAGTTTGCTGGTTCAATTTATTTAATGGAGTAACATCGATGCTTGGGACATAATTAATTGTAATAATGGTAGGCGTATGTTCTAATGATAGATCTAGAGAAGATTCAGTAGTTAATTGGCTTCTTTTTAAGGTTTTAAAGACTGCAAAATCGATTACATCGGGATTTTTACGTCTATCTGTTGGCCAGTATGTTGGTTTGCCAGAAGAGACTACGTCTAGACCAAGTTTAGTAACTGTATTCCACAGCTGCCTTCCCTTAGGTGATATAAGACGAGAACCCCAATACGTGTGTTTGGCGTTATAATCACCAGCAGCGAGAAACTTTTGTCCAAGAGAGTTGAAGAACGACTGAAATTGCTGTTCACTTATTTTATGTCTAGGTGGACAGTATATAGCCGTTAATGTTAGACCTTTTAGATGTTCATCGAGAGAAATACTAGTTGCCTGTATATAATCTGTACAGTAATTCTGAAGAGCATAATGTTTGATCCTGCTTTTAATGAGAATTGCAAATCCACCTCTTGCGTTAACGCTTGGAAGTTTTGTGTCGTAGAGTCTATATTCCGGAATATTGAAATTGTGTTTTTCAGTAAAATGAGTTTCAGAAATTAGCATTAATCTATGCTTGACTCTTTTAGGAACTCGAGAAGTTCTAGTTTGTGTATACAGAGGCCGTTCGCATTCCAAAATTATATTTTTAAACCATTCATGGTTTAAATAGGAGATGCTGAAGCAGAAGATTTTGATTTTTAATCATGTCTTGTACCAAGTTTTGCATACTGGTATACTGGACAGCCACGATAGTTTGCTGTGTGGTTTCCAAAGCAGTTGCTGCATTTTTTTACATTAGCATCTGCTTTTATTTTATGGCATGTTAGGGATGAATGGAGATCTCCACAAAATACGCATATACTGGGAAGCGTGCAGTAAGTTTTTGAGTGGCCAAATTCTTGACAATTTTGGCACTGGATTGGTTCACTGTGTTTGTGGGGCTCTTCTACAGTAATTTTGCGATGTAAGAGATATCGCTGAGAGTAAATTGGGTGGGATTCACCTTTTTTAAGAGATTTTGTATCGAATTCCAGTTCCACTCGGAAGAGTGGCTGTGGAGTTTTGTTGCGATTTATTATATTAGAAACCATTTTAACTGAGAAGCGCTTCTTGAATTTCTTTGCATTCAACGAAAGAGTCAATGCCTTTCAATATTACTGATATGCCTTTGGAGCTTTTGAGCTGATATGTGTAATACCTCTTTTTCGTTTTTTCAAGAGGATTGATAATTATTCTATAATTTGGCTCACTGTATATTTGAATTTTTGTTTCATGTATTTCTCCTTTACGGATAGGGACTACATGAAAATTGTTTACGCCAATATTTTGTGTGAGTAAATCTAAAAGAGATTTAGAGTTTTGCTCACGTAAATAGATTGGAGGGGGTTTTTGAGTTTTCGGCTTGGGATCAGTATTCATATGATCGGCAAGAATCGCGTACCGGTTCTGTCCCAGCTTGGTAGACTCATTGTTAGGAATAGTTTTTTGAATTTTGGGCAAATTCATATTTTCAGCGCGGGGAGGCGTAAGTTTTCGTTTTGGATAGTAGCGGTCAATGCCAGTCTGCACTACCGTAAATTTTCTGTTTACGTTTCTAGAACTTTTGCCTGTATTGGGTGTTAACACTTTTTTATTTTTATTTGGGGTATCGCAAGGGGGGTTTTGCGTATTTAATTTAATAAAGGGAGATACAGAGTTACCTGGGAGTGACACATTGAGAACTCCAAGGAAGAGCAGGAGAGAGAGACTCAGCATGTATAACTACCGGAAGCGTAACATTTTGTTTTTCTTGATTTTGTAGTTTTTGTTGTAGTTGTTGGACCTGCTGCTGAAGACTGCGAATTTGTTGTTCGCTATGTTCATTTTGGTTAATGATCAGAGTATCATTGTTGGTCACCAATGTTCCAACTTGCAATTTTCCCACTGGGTTGTGAGATTTAGCGTCGGCAGAGCGCACAACAGTACTCTGATCTATAATGTTTTTTGTTGTTTGCTCGTGTTTGTTCTGTTGTTGAACAAACGGACTTGTGGGGGAAGACGATAAACTTTTTGTTTTTTCGCGAGAGTCAAACAAATTATTTTGGGAGCCTAGAGTTGTTGTTTTTGGAACATTGTTCATTGTTTTTATTGTTTGGACGGGCGATTTTTTATTTGCGGCAAGCAAACCAGAGCACAGACCCGAATTGTCTTCGAGTTTTTGCACGACAGTTGGCGAATTTTTTCGCTTATGCGGTGGAGACCGCTCCACCGGCATATTGGGATACAATTTTTTTAATTTTTTTTATATGTATGTTTTAATTTTTAGGTTTATTAATGAAATTATTTATTTTTGTTTGTTTCTTTAGTTTGTTGACGGCATTAAAGGGTCTCGCGCCGAAAACAACTTCATTCGTATGGTTTTTTTTTTATTATTTTTGTTTTGTTTATTTTTTTTTCAATTTATTTGTTTGTTCAACGGGACGATTAAATAAAAACACGTCCGCACAGGTTGACGTTTCGTTTTCGTTCCGAATTCCGAGCATAGTTTTAAAATGTTCTTTGTAATATTTTCAGCACCTTGATTAACAACTGGGTTCCGTATCTTATAAAATCTTCCCTTATTACTGAGACTTTTTTACATAACTTATACAGATAGATCGTGTGCGACGTTTTAAATGACAGCTAGGTTGAAACAGATGTGATCAAATAAAATGGACAAAATCCAAACTTAATTATCGACAAAAAAATTAGGATAAACCTTCAATATTGGGAATGAAAATTTTTTTTATTATTTTTTTTAATTTCATATAATGTGGTCCCCTTTTAAATCGATACATATATTCTAGCGATTTTCCAACTTTTTGATTCCGTTAGAAAATTTTTTTTTCTGCAAAATAACATACTCTTCCGCGGCGTCGATAATTTCCTCGCGCGAGCAAAATTTTTTATTCATGAGTCATCTTTTGAGGTTTGGGAACAGACGAGGGAGCCAAATCGGGCGAATAAGGTGAATGGGGAATAAATTGGAGCCCTAAATCGTTCATTTTAGCCATGGTTGCGATGTTCTTGTGTGCCATCATGTGTCAACATATGGGGCACCCAGCGGCAGGTTAATTTTTTCATGAGCATTAATCTCTCATAAAATATTGCTCAGTATCCTTGTGGAATCTGCTATCTTGCACATCTTCATATTCCGGTCGACCAACACCATTTCATATATTTTTTTGACATTTTTCTGTGTAACCGCATCGGAGAGCCTGCCGCTGCGGACTTCATCGGCAGTGGAGTTTCAGCCATCACGAAACTATCGAAACCAATATTTCACGGTGGATTTTAAATTATCACTAGCTCCACAATATTTATCCAACTTTTCTTTCGTTTCTTTCGCCGTTCTGCATCTCAAAAAATAATGTTTTTTTCAATACTTTACATGATGCCAAACACGTCAACAAAAATCGGCTGTAGATGAGCACCTATAGCTATCTATTTCTCTTAATTTCAACAGATAAGCTGATATTTCTACGGTGCATCCTCAAGTTGTTGGCTGACCTTCCACTACAATAATGCCAAACCTAATAACATCAATACATGAATATCAACTCAACGTACAGCAAACCAACATTTACTTCTACAGCGAAACCTCTAGAAAACAAAACGTTTACAAGTCTGAGGCTTGGTCACATAAAATTCTCATATGACCATCTTCTTCTTGGTATGTTTTGCGACTTTAGCGCTAGGTCCGTACTAATTAAATGATTGTTTAAATCTTGACAATACCAGACGTATTATCTTTTACAGCAAAAACCCACTGGATTCTTACCAATTTCTGTACAACTGAAAGTGTTATCTCCATATTTAAGTTGATTTATCAAGCTTTGTTTTTCAGGATGCCATTATCCAGCAAATTTTTCAATACGAGTTTTCGTTCTTGACCTACGTCCTGCTCCATTTCCAAAGCACAGACCAGTTATAACATAGTGCTTCTTTCATTGATATTGATATATTTCAAAGAAATAATTCACCAACTTTTGTTAAGATTTTGATATGAAGCTACTCGTAATAACTTGTTACCTCCTATTTGGCAGGTTATATTTGTTGCTTTTGTTACGGTAATAAAATTTCAGAATACTTATTTGTCACAGTTGATACTTTGGTGACAAATTGTAACTGTGGTGACCTTTATAAACCTATCAGAATAAGGCTGTTATTATCATATTTCCTTGCTGCTTTTATTTAGCAACTATTGTACAATACTTTTATTTTAGAAGCCTTTTTTACGTAGTCAAAGTAAATGTTTGAACTGTATAATGCAAAAAGTTTATTTATATATGCACATAATAAACTTCTGAATTAATAGAGCGGTTATAATGTAACATGTTTGTTTGTTTGGTGTGTAAGTGGAGGTAGGGTAAAACAGGGTTGTGGCACGCATGCTTTGGTTCGGCTAGTTTCGCCGGAAATGTGTGAGATCTTTTTAGCTCCGCTTCGGCTAAATTTAAAAAATTTGGGAAAAGATAAACATAGGAACACAAATAGATAAAATAAACAAAAGGGATTTAAATAAAGAGGGATATGAGGATTTGCAGACATCGATTTTCCTTGATCGCCGTTGATGTTCTAAAGATTATGCAACCCTCCCTTTTCAAAGGTCAAACCATTTGTGTTAAAATGTCCCTTTCTCTGCACATCGCCATTTTAGAGATATTTGTAACATAATTCATATTTTAAATTATTCATGAAATTTGTGGTAAAGTAAAGATTAAATCATATATAAAAGGTAAGTATAGGTTAAATAATATTGGTAAGTATAAAAAAAATTTAATTGGTAAATTTAAGAAAAATTTTGTAAGTATAAGAAATTTGATAAGTATAAAAAAAATTTGGTAAAAATTAAAGATTTGGTAAGTATATACAAAAGCTATATTTGAAATAATTTATTTTTTCTTCTTTTTTCAGGTTGCTCCAATAGATCGTCGACAAGGTATTTAATGTCTTAATGAAACCAGTCCAACTAACGTTGGAAACAGATGCAGTATTTCAACAACTACTCCCTACCGAATGTATTAAAAATTTTGTGGATGCACTGTTGTATATTGACTTATTCGCATGAAGCGGATTGTAATTATTGTCGAATACGATGAACTCAAAAAATTTGCAAGCAATGCGGAATTAGCAATTTTTTGTAAACAAATAAATCGTAACCGACTTATGAATACAATCAGCTGAATATGCATAAGTGAATATGAAGAATTAGGTCAACCAATGCAGAAGCCGCGATCGATTCTCGGTCAAGCTTTTGGTTTTTACTGGCCTAGGTTAGGAGCGGGTTACGAAGAGTAAAACGTAACCGCTGGGCGTTGCCAAAGATAAGTAGGTTTCTTTAGATTTTGGTTTGGATAGGAACCAGAGTCTTCAGTAGTTCGTGTTAAGTGTAGGATCTATGAGCAAGTGAGCTTTTCTATTTGAATTGTAATAAATAGTGATTTTCTTTAAATAAAGTAAAAATAAAAGTGTTTAATAATATAAAATTCGCGGGTAGGATTTATCAACAATACATTAGGTATCTACATTCGGGTGTCCGCACTTGAAAGATACAACAGCACCCACAATCGAATTGAAATCAGTTACAATGCAGAGCAACACAATTTTAGTGTAAATGTGGTTAAACATTTTTCACTGCAACAGAAATTAATAATTCATCCGAAAATTTGTATAGGAATTATGTTAATAAAAAACAATGTTTCTTGTTTAAATAGTTTTTATAAAGTGACAAAACAAATTAATGATTTTTAACAAAACAATTCAACATAAAGTAAAAATGTACAAAGAAAGTAATCAAACAGACAGACAGATAGATAGATAGATAGATAGATAGATAGATAGATAGATAGATAGATAGATAGATAGATAGATAGATAAATAGATAGATAGATAGATAGATAGATAGATAGATAGATAGATAGATAGATAGATAGATAGATAGATAGATAGATAGATAGATAGATAGATAGATAGATAGATAGATAGATAGATAGATAGATAGATAGATAGATAGATAGATAGATAGATAGATAGATAGATAGATAGATAAATAGATAGATAGATAGATAGATAGATAGATAGATAGATAGATAGATAGATAGATAGATAGATAGATAGATAGATAGATAGATAGATAGATAGATAGATAGATAGATAGATAGATAGATAGATAGATAGATAGATAGATAGATGGATAGATAGATAGATAGATGGATAGATAAATAGAAATTATTATTATTTTTTTAAATTTGAAAATAATTATTACTTAAGGTTTCTGCTTTAAATACCTTTTGCAGCCTTAAATACACATGAGCTGATGAATAGTTATGCACATGAAACCAAACATCTTCAGGCCATCCCCAACGAATCAGATCTTCATCTAAAAATAAATATAACATTAATGATTGTTTTGAATATGAATATGTGTAATATAATTGGTTAACGGAACTTTACTGACGCAGATTTATGGCGGTGAGAGTTGAAATGATCCAAACCTTGCCATTTTTGCTGAAGTTATCGACAGTTAACATGTATACTCAGATACCAAATTTTAAATTTTAGGATCAATATTATCAATGTAATCGAATATTTTCACATAATGAAACAAATTGTGGGAGTAAAAAGTGGCAATTTTGAAAACGATATTATTCTTCCATGCGCATCACTACATATTGCGCATCATGATCCTAATCAATAGAGGTGAGCGTAAAATTCATCCGACCTTTTATTGAAATTGAGCGTTAAGTTGATTCAACCACGCCCATTTTTAGTGATATTGTTGACAGTGCCCATACGAACTTTTGGTATCTTACAGCCTTATTATGAAACTTACGTTTGCCTTCGTTTCGTTTTGAAATTTGAGTGACGCGAAAATTGCTATTATGAAAAATGAAAACAAAGGAAACACCTTTCAAATGAAATTTTGACAGAGGAAAAAGCTTGTTTTGTTCTAAACGATGGATTATGCAAAACGAAAATTGAAGAAACGAAATTTCGTTTCAGTCACATAAGTTTTTGCTTTCATTTTAAAAACCTTTTTAAAAAAATAACGTCGCGCAAGTTAAAAAAGTTTACAGTCGGTAGAATTTCAGTGTTTTTCTGATTTAACTTTATTTTAGCTGCAATGTCATCGATAATGGTTTTAAATACATTCTTATTCATTCGAAAATTACTTTAAAATCTAAAAAATGTAAAAAAATTCGTAACCAACGGTAGGATGTTGGATTTCAAGAGATACATTAATATTTTCCCAAATTGAATTGACATACAATTATATAGGTGATGAATATAATATTCTATATTGAACAACGAAATCATATAGAAAAAACAAACTCCTGATCAGATATTGTGAAAATATCTCCGGTTTCCCTAAATGTTCTTCTTCTCAAATTTTCGGTTTTCATCGTTTAAAATCATTTTGTTTACTATATTAATAATATTTTAAAACAAAATTCAAAAACATAAATGCCACCACTTAAAAACTCAAAAATTTTTTTTGTTTTATTTAAAAAACTAAAAAGCGAGAAATATCTATGGGCAATGTTAAAACAAAATCATTTTTATATTTCGTATGACTGGAAAAAATTCTCAACGAAAAGCAAACAAAAGAGTTTTTGAAAACTTTATAATAGCAATTTAAAAGAAAGTGAATGAGTTTCAAACGCTTCTAGTTTGCCCCAAAAGATGTCAGTTCATTCGAGTCGATTTACACCGTTAATATAGTTGTTGGCTGAAAGTCGTCAAATGCTACCTCGCTCGTATCGATGACTAGCTCAACACATTTTTTTGTGGTTTTAACTTGCATCTTTAAATTGTAAACATATTCATACTTTACAATTTTATTTAAAAGTTGGGATAGAGTTTTTGTTGCATTTTTTCTTTTGAAGCGAATTTAGATAAATGAGTGGAAATAAATGGCAAGAAATATTTACATTTAATATATTCTGGCTGTAGTTCGAGCCACCAACTTTTAGTCGTAGATTTTTGTATTTTTTGAATAAAAATTTTTTGATTGTCGTATCGTCACTAGTCGGTCACGAAATGCTCCTAGTAAAGAACCTAGTTCGTTCCAACATGGGATCTCTCATGAATCTAGTCCTTCTTAAAATGTGAAGGGACCTCGTCCGTCACCATGCATGATTAAAGGAGGTTCTAGTCGTTTACAAATTGCGAAGGTCCCTTCCGTTTTCATATGCAAGTACCACCAGCTCTAGTTACTTTAAAAAAAGCGAAGAAACCCCGTCCGTCTCCATGCGCGAGTTCTAGTAGCACTAGTCTGGATTAAAAAGCGTCTAACAAGGGACCTCGTTCGTCTCAAAGCACGCTCGTCGCAGAATCGCAGACCAAACAGTCAATCGTCATCGCTCGCTGACACTCGCCATTTATGGGAGCTCGACCATCTCGGCAATTTATCACTCGTTACTCGCAACAGTCACTAAATATTATATATATATATATATATATATATATATATATATATATATATATATATATATATATATATATATATATTAATATATATATATATATATATATATATATATATATATATATATATATTATATATATATATATATATACAATTAAGTCACTCATAGGGTCAAGTAGAAATATGTCAACAAAATGTTGTTATATGTTATGTTAAAAATACAGATAGAGCGCGACTCATAAGGAGTAGCGCCAAATGTTTTAAAACGGCTTTTCCGCATCTTTATTGTTTTGAAAACCCGCTCACTCGTTTATGAACAGTGGAAAGGGTAAGAATACGTCTCAAATATATTGTAATTTAAATTAAAGACTTATACTGCATTTTATTTCTATTCTTTCTTTTTTCCCGAGAAATATTAGCAGGATTTACCCTCCCATTTTTATTGCACAGTGGTTCGGTACTCCATTGGACACCCATAAATTGTAATAAAAGTAATAAATTATATGCGTATTCATTTTGAACCACTTTGAAAACAATTTTCACATTCGTATATACAAGGTGGCGCAAAATAAGTCATCCGGCCTTCAGAATGTCGGTTGTGGCTCGTGCAGTGTGTGCTGTTGCTCCGTCCTGTTGGAACCACATGTCCACCAGTCCTAATTCGTCCAGTTCGGGCAGAAAAAACTCGGTCAACATTGCCCTATAGCGCGCACCGTCCACTGTTGTCGTTTGACCCGCGGCGTTCGGCCCGATGACTCCTCCAGCGTGAACAGCGCACCACGCAGTCACTTTGAGCGGGTGTAATGGTTTCTCGTGCATCACTCGCGGATTTTCGGTTCCCCAGAAGCGATAATTTTGCTTGTTCACGTACCCGCTGAGGTGAAAATGAGCCTCATCGCTCATTATGATTTTTGCCAACACCACAGACGAATTGTTACGCAAAAAAATAGACACAATTATTCCGCGTTCTTGGGGAGTGTATCGCTCCATGGCTTATTCACTTGTATTCTGTATCTGTCTAGTCCACAAATGTCAAAACAGATTTGACATTGGCGGCCATTTGCAAAAATGAGAGCATCTTCCAATAGGGTGATTTCTGTTGCGCCACCCTGTACTTATATATATTGACATGCACCAAGCGACGAACATACCAAATATCCTGTTGGTTGTTCTTAAAAAAACCTATAAAAAAAACGCAAACGAAGTTTTGTATTTATTTTTTTGTGCTTTCGACAGCGACTGCAGTTAGAACAGTTGCAGTGCACACACGCATATACACAGCACACACTCAGTAGCAGCGGTCGATTGTTTTTTTTTTTTGTTGTTTCTTGGTTTGCTTGCTTTGCAAACAAAAGTAAGATCAGTGGTTCTTAATCGTGAAAAACCATACGGGTTCTAAAATAAAATATACAAAATTTACGTGCGTTGTTCACATATTTAAAGGTTGTTATTATTGTTGTTATTTATATTATTTTTACTTATTTAATTAAAGGGTAAATGGAAAATTAAAAATTTTAATATTACACTTTAAAGTGATACTACTCTTTTTTTATTTTTAAATCTTGATTGGTATATCACTAGGGTGGTAGCTTTAGATACTATTAGAGTGGTTGTAAGAAACCATGAGAGTGGTCCTCATTTCAATTCGAAATATTTTAGTTGGTCCTTTATGCAACTAGCTTTAGAATTTCATTTAAAGAAGTATAAGGGTGAATTAAAAGTTTTTTCATACATAAAAAAATTATTTTTATTCAATTTATTTCAAATTTCATTTGAATTGAAATTTTGCTAATAAGTAATTAAAATTTTGCATTGCAACATTTTACTAGCATATTCTATAAGAGAATTTGTTTGTGATCAAGTATAGTTGTAATATATTTCTTTATAATTATAATATAATTATATGATGACATATTCTATGAAGGATCATCATATTAACCTGCTCCCTTGCGACTCAGAAATTTTCCGCGGCGACTACGCTTCGTGGCCCTCATTCCGTGACTTATTCACGGCAATTTATATAAATAATATTTCCCTCATGCCGGTGGAAAAGCTTTTCCATCTTAACCAGAAAACTAGGGGTGAAGCTAGGGAAATAGTTCAAAAGTCTCCGCTTACTAACAATGGGTTTGCGTAAGCTTGGCAAAACTTGTCGGATAGGTACGATAATAAGAGAATTCTAGTTAACACGCAGTTAAAAATTTTGTTAAATCTCCCGATAGTTGACACTGAGTCTGGTAGCGCCTTAAAGAAATTGCAACGTGATATCAATAACTGCATCTCCACTCTAGAACTATATAAGATAGATGTAAGCAATTGGGATACAATTTTTGTATATCTGTGTTGTACGCGTTTGCCTGAAGCCACGCTCTCCTTATGGGAGCAAAGTATTTCCAAGTTCGAGCTTCCCAAATGGAAACAATTAAACGAATTTTTGACAAGTAGGTTTCAAACTCTTGAAACAATTGAGATCCGACCATATAATTCGGAAATGTGTTATAATTGTAAACTGTGTCCTCGTGAGCAGCACTCTTTAAAAAATTTTCCGACGTTTACTGAAATAAGCTTAAATACGAGATAAGCTACGGTTAGGAAATTTAATCTGTTTAATGTTAGAGAATGTAAAAGCTGTGTTAGTTGTGCAGTCTGTAAGAGAAGACACAACTCACTTTTACACCGTGGTTACACTGGAAATTCTTCTTTGTTTATTCGCTCAGATGAATTTCAAAAACCAATTTCCCCTAGACCAAAAAGTAGCGACATTGTGCCCAAGTGCAAGTTCTCCAAAAGGTAACGAGATCCTATCATATTTTTCGACATATATATATATATATATATATATATATATATATATATATATATATATATATATATATATATATATATATATATATATATATATATATATATATATCTATATATATATATATATATATATATATATCTATATATATATATATATATATATCTATGTATATATATATATATATATATATATATATATATATATATATATATATATATATATATATATATATATATATATATATATATATATATATATATATATATATATATATATATATATATATATATATATATATATATATATATATATATATATATCTCCTTCAAGTTGGTCCCCTTGACGTGGGGAAGGGGAAGGGGCTTAAGCGGTCATATGGATCTCCCTGATTGGAGACTTCTTATGATCGCCAGCAGCTGTGGTTATATAGAAGATTCTCTAGTCAGAGAGTTTCTGTGTCACCGTTAACTAAGAGGAAAGCTCGATAATAATTACAAGTGGAAACCACGGTGATCCAAGACTGGAAAACCAGAAGCATTCTACTTGTGACTAGTATTGAGATTGCCGTACCAACGCCACCCTAAGCCAAGGTGTCGAGGTACCCGTGCCGATGGCTGAATGGTCAGTGGGTGTATAAATATTGCTGATCTCTAACGGTCCCCTCCGACGCCCGGGCAAGGTCGGTTGTATAAGTGCCTTCTCTACGCATGCCGGCTCTGCGGACGAGTGACCAACCCTTCCGAGCATACTCGTGGGACCAAAAATGAACAAAGACAAACAAACAACAACAAACAACAACACTAAAACTGATGACAACACGGCAACGAAAACGGACTTTCTTTCGTATCGGATTCCGATGAAGGCTTCACCTGATTCGGATGAAGATTTATTGTTGGCCTCCAGTCAAGAGACCACAGTAAGCGTGCAGGGTGGTGCCAGACATAGTACCCCCGAATCGCAAGCAGCATCCATTCTGACAACAGCACCAACAAAAGCCCTTGATGCCGCTGAGCCCAGCGGGTCTAAGGCTAAAAAGAAGAAATCTCTGGGGACGGTAATGAAGCAGAGGTATCAGAAAGCTGTCTACATGCTGGATAGAATATCCAAGAAGGCAGCAGCTGGTACTGTCCATGAACGCGACCAGATAGACAAAAAAAGATATGAAGCCGTGATCGAGGAGTACAAGAAGTTCTCAGAACGTACACCCGCACAAGCATCATCAAATGTCCAGGCCCAAAAACGAAACCGCTCACAGAATGAGAGTGGAAACGTTCACCCCAAAAGACCGAAAAAGTTGGGGGAAGCCGAACCAAGCAGTAGCACCAAGACGACACCGATGACAAGACACTTCAGCGAGGTAGCAAGAGACGACCTTCAAGTGTCCATCGTCGACGCGGAAACGAAGACTCCACTCACCGTGCAGCAAAAATGGGTGGAGATCGATGTTGGACTATCGGGTCTCGTAATGAATTACGTCCTCGATAATCCTGCAGGTCCCCACCCGGACTTTGACTCATCGGAAACCTTTAGGGGTTATAAGGTAGTCAAATGTGCAGATCGTTTCTCACTGGATTTCCTCACCTCTACTACAGTAAAGAGGCAGGTAAGCCAAGGGCGTGCATTCTTATCAAGAAAGGTTTAAATGTATTCCTTTGCTCTAATTACAGCACATCAGATATGACGGTGGTCAAGATAGAGGAGGCCGGGCTGCAGAATCTCATAGTGGTATCGGCCTATCTGCCTCATGACAAAAAGGCACCACCGGAAGAGACAACTCATCGAGCACCATCAGAATGACATCAGCCTCATCGGGTGTGACGCGAACGCACGACACACTCTATGGAGTAGCACAACAACAAATGACAGAGGTGAGTCACTGTTAAACTTTTTATTAAATACTAAGCTCAGTATATGTAATAGGGGTAGCAAACCCACCTTTATTTTCCCTGGATCAGATACTTTTCTGGGATGGGAGGAGGTCTTGGATCTTACACTTATGACAGAGAGCAAAAGTGTAACTGTGGAAGACTGGACAGTGTCAGAAAGACCATCAATGTCTGATCACTGCCTGATACTGTTCAGTCTCCGTGGCAGGTCCTTTACTCCCTCCTTTTTCAGAAATCCTATAAGAACAAGATGGGAAAACTTTGTTAAAATATCAGACAGCAAACTAGGGGGTAACAAATCCTGTGGTAGAATATGCTCTATTGTTGAAATAGATAAAAAGGTTAATACATTAGAGGTCTTAAATGTAGCTTTCAAGAAATCAACACCAATCAGCGTCACAAAGAGCAAATCACCGCCATGGTGGAATGGAGATTTGAAGAAACTCAGGGACGAAGTCAGGTCGGATTTTAATGAATGCTATCTGACCGGTTTACGGCAACCGTATAATGACATACGGAAAAAGTATAAAAAAGCAATTAGGATAGCAAAGACAGAATCTTGGCAATCCTATTGCACCTCAATAGAAAACTCTAGAGAATCCGCTAGACTTAGTAAAATGTTGTCCAAAGAACACTCCAATCCAACTTATGTTAAAAGTATGAATGGAGAGTGGACGACATCAGCAACTGATTCGCTAGAAATATTAGTTCAATGTCACTTTCCTGGTTGCGAATCACAGCAGAGATTGGTGACCTGGGAAACGCATAGACCCATGTCGGATGACGTGGTAGACTCAATAATAGATAAAGAAAATATTATCTTCTCAATAAACAGTTTTCAGCCGTTTAAATCGGCGGGGCCAGACGGTATTATACCGATCATGATTCAGAAGACACTGAAGTCTATTCAAACCTGGCTTATCAATATCTTCAAAGCCTGCTTACGTCTTTCCTATATTCCAGAGAGTTGGAGAAGGGTAAAAGTGGTCTTCTTACCCAAGGCGGGTAAGAGAAACCATGAAGCAGCCAAAGACTTTAGACCAACCAGTTTAACCTCTTTCTTACTAAAAACACTGGAAAGATTGATAGATATCCACATTAGGTCCACAGTTAGTGAGAACTTACTTTCGAATGCACAACATGCTTATGTGAAGGGCAGATCCACTGAAACTGCCCTTCATGAGGTAATTGGACAAATCGAAAAATCTTTATATCAGGAGCAATTCACTATGGCAGCCTTCCTAGACATTGAAGGTGCTTTTAATAACATCTCAGTAAATACCATATTCGAATCGCTTGTTAGATCCGGAGTAAATGACTGCGTGAACAATTGGATTCGTTGTATGCTACAGAACAGAATCATACAAGCATCCATTGGAGATGTTTCTATTACAAAGTTTGCAAGTAGAGGCACTCCACAAGGCGGAGTCCTATCTCCGCTCCTATGGGTATTAGCACTAAACAATATCCTACTAGAACTCAACAGAGGAGGAGTAAAGGTAGTCGCGTTCGTCTGCGTACGCGACTACCTGATTCTTACAACAGGTCCGTTCTTATCTACTATTAGCGAAATACTAGAAAGAGCTTTAAGAAAATTAAGCGCATGGGCCAAGAGTAGTGGTCTTAATGTCAACCCGAGTAAAACACAGCTAATGTTATTTACAAAAAAGACGAAAATACCTCAGTTCAAACTCCCATCTCTTAATGGAGTTGAAATCCCGCTATCATGCAAAGCTACGTATCTAGGAGTTGTATTAGATCCTAAGCTTAACTGGAAAGATAACGTGAACAAGCGAATAGAGAAAGCGTACGTAGCTTACTATACTTGCAAAAGAATCATTAGTCGAAATTGGGGCCTTAAACCTAAACTCGCACTGTGGATGTACACCGCTATAGTTAGACCAATTATAGCATACGGTGCAATAGTATGGTGGCCAGCTCTAAACAAACAGTATAATGTCAGACGACTTAATAGTTTACAACGCGCAGCGTGCGTGGGTATTACAGGAGCCATGAGATCATGCCCGGCTGAGGCACTGAATGTTATTCTCAACCTACTCCCAATCGACATACAATTAAGATTAACTGCATCAAATACGGCAACCAGAATTATGGAGAGTGGCCTGTGGCAGGCAAAACCTTTTGGTCACTGTAAAATTCTTGGTAACCAAAGTTTCAATAAGAAATCTTCGGACCACATCACTACAATCCTAGACTTTCGAAGGAAGTTTGAGGTTAGATTTCCCACACGAAAAGAATGGAAATTGAACCTAGTAGTTAAGGAAAACACTGTCAAGCTATACACTGATGGATCCAAGATGGATGATGGGGTAGGAGCAGGAGTGTACTCCAAAGAACTCAAGGCATCCTTTTCCTTTCGTCTGGGAAACTTAACCACCATCTTTCAAGCAGAGGCTCTAGGGATTAGAGAAGCATGTAAGATACTTAGTAATCATCCTCATCAACTATCAGAAGCATGTATATTTACTGATAGTCAAGCAGTTCTCTTAGCACTCACCTCACCAATAATCAAATCCGAAATCATTAGACAATGCAAGAACGAGCTAAACTTAATAGCGCAAACAATGGTCATTAATCTCATCTGGGTACCTGGACACAGGAACATAGAAGGAAATGAGAAAGCTGATGCATTGGCAAGAAGAGGTGCCTCCCTTAACGAATCTGAGGCAGTGGGAGTTGGATGCCCTCTCAGCGCCATTAAAAGAAAGCTGTTTATGCAATTTCGACAAGAAGCAGAAACCAGATGGGCTAAAACTGGTGCCTGCAAAATATCCAAAAAAATCTGGGCAAAATATAATAAGTCAAGAACCGACGAATTGATAAGGAAGCAAAGAACAGATATATACAGGATTACTTCCACTATAACCGGTCATTGGCCGATGGGAGACCATGCCGAGAAAATGGGATGGCCTCACAACGAAAGATGCCGAAGCTGCAATCAAGACGGATCCAAGGAAACGGTTTTCCACTTCCTATGTGAGTGCCCGAGTCTGGGTGCTTTACGACATAGTACATTCGGTAAATTCGCTATGGAAAGTCTAAACGAGCTTGCAGTTTTTAAAATAGATTACATTAGTAGGTTTATAAACAAATCAAGATGGTTTTGAATAGACCGGTTTTTCAGGGGTTTCACAAGTGGTGTATCAAAATGGCACAATAGTGCTAATTGGAGCCTGAGTTATGTCTCTCAGGCAGCACCTAAACCAAACCAAACCAAACCATATATATATATATATATATATATATATATATATATATATATATATATATATATATATATATATATATATATATATATATATATATATATATATATATATATATATATATATATATATATATATATATATATATATATATATATATATATATATATATATATATATATATATATATATATATATATATATATATATATATATATATATATATATATATATATATATATATATATATATATATATATATATATATATATATATATATATATATATATATATACAAGGTGGCGCAAAAGAAGTCATCCGATGTTGTTTGGCTCTTTTTTTTTCTAAATAAAAAACTTCGATTCTGTTTTTTGATTATGTTTATTTAGACCTTTAGAATTAATTGTGTTAAGTCGAGAAGATGATATCGGATAAATGGGCGCGGTCAAAATTGATTGCCATACGGGCTCGTTTTAAGGCATTTTCCATCACTTCGGCGAGAGTTTCGGGCGATAAATTCTCGCATTCGTGTCGGATATTTTCCTTGAGGGCTTCCAAGGTCTCAGGCTTGTTGATGTAAACACGAGACTTCAAAAAACCCCATAAAAAGAAGTCCGGGATTGTTAAATCGGGCGATCTGGCGGGCCAGTGCAAATCGCCAAAACGCGAAATTAAGCGACCCGGAAACGCGGCCTTCAGAATGTCGGTTGTGGCTCGTGCAGTGTGTGCTGTTGCTCCGTCCTGTTGGAACCACATGTCCACCAGTCCTAATTCGTCCAGTTCGGGCAGAAAAAACTCGGTCAACATTGCCCTATAGCGCGCACCGTCCACTGTTGTCGTTTGACCCGCGGCGTTCGGCCCGATGACTCCTCCAGCGTGAACAGCGCACCACGCAGTCACTTTGAGCGGGTGTAATGGTTTCTCGTGCATCACTCGCGGATTTTCGGTTCCCCAGAAGCGATAATTTTGCTTGTTCACGTACCCGCTGAGGTGAAAATGAGCCTCATCGCTCATTATGATTTTTGCCAACACCACAGACGAATTGTTACGCAAAAAAATAGACACAATTATTCCGCGTTCTTGGGTAGTGTATCGCTCCATGGCTTATTCACTTGTATTCTGTTTCTGTCTAGTCCACAAATGTCAAAACAGATTTAACATTGGCGGCCATTTGCAAAAATGAGAGCATCTTCCAATAGGGTGATTAATTTTGCGCCACCCGGTATATATATATATATATATATATATATCAAAAATTTCATAAATGTATATAGATAGATAGATAGATAGATAGATAGTTAGATAGATAGATAGATAGATAGATAGATAGATAGATAGATAGATAGATAGATAGATAGATAGATAGATAAATAGAAAGAAAGAAGAATTCATTCTTCATCTTTTTGTGATGAAATTTTGGAGAGTTGCTGTGCTCACGCCAACTTAGGTTTAGGGCAAAGAAAATTTTGCAACGCCCACCTATTACGTCCACAATTTGTAAAACTAAATTTAAATATTCGACTATTTCGCTAATATTGTCCCTAAAAATCTGAAATTGGGTATCTGAGTTTGTATAAACACTGTCGACAACTTCAACAAAAATGTGCGAGGTTGGATGAATTTAACGCCCACTTTGAAAAAAAAGGAAAATATGCGATTATATGGCTAATATTTTTTCTAAAAATCTGAAATTTGGTATCTAAGGTTGTATGGGCACTGTCTATAACTTCACTTAAGATGGGCGTGGTTGGATCAATATAACGCCTACTTTCAAAAAAACGGTGGATCAATTTCAAGCCTTCCAATTATTGCTCAGGAACTTGATGCGCTATATAGACATGTAACGGGATGAACTGGGAAGAATAACAGGAAATACAAAATCTGCCACGCCCACTTATTACGCCCACAATTTGTTTAATTAAGTGAAAATATACGATGACATTGCTTATATTGCTCCTAAAAATTTGGGATTTTGTTTCTGAGTTTGTATGCCGATAATTTCACCGCCGTAACTCAGAATCGAAACAACGATGAGTACCGGGAAGCTCCGGTACTAACGGGAGTACCGGGAAGTTAGTACGGGAATGTGTTAGATAAAAACTAATAAAGCGCCATTATTTTGCTAGTTTCAAATTTCAATTACCTTTTAAGTAGAGACCAGCTTCTTTCAAAAATGTTTTTCGTGTTACCAAAAATTGGACAAGCGACAAATTATGTGGTATATTTTATAAAGTATATTAAGCAGTCCGCATCTTGCTTTTAAAATAATGAAGGCAGAATTTTGTTCAAAATACTACACTGTTCCATACTCTAATTGCGAATACAAATGATGATACTGCAAATCTTTAGCAATCTCAATGCGCTGTTGCTGTTGATCTTGTTCAAAACATAGAAAATCATTGTAAAAATGATCTTCAAAAGCAGAGGGAGCAAAATTCTAAGCCATATTTATTCCTAGCTTTTAGTACAACTTTTCCAATCCTCTACTCTGTAAATTCCTTGCGCAAACACGTTTTTAGCTAAATAATTTGCAATTTTTTGTTATCAAGATGTAAAAGTAAAGTGAAAAAGAATTGTAACTGAACCGAGTTTCTATATGTAAAATATAATTAGGTGTGTTATTGGAGAAAGCCTTTTTATAAAAAAGCGATATAATTTGTCCACCTGCTTATACTGTTTATAAACCCATATTTGAGAACCATAAAACATTATGGATTTGGATGTTGAATAAAAAATTTTCGATTTGTTGGCTATAATTATAATTGGGTTTTAAAAGTGGTTTAACTAAGTCGCATTGATAGTAGCTTTATCTAATCTAAATGTTTTTCATAAGATTGTATGTTGACAGTAGTACTAAATACTTTTATTCACTCACAATTTCAATAACATTTTCCCCACAGAACCAAGCGAGGTTTTTGCCAAATCTTGGAGTTACCTGAAATACAAGAACTTTCAATTTACTTAATTTGACACATAGCCCCGATAGCTGACCATATTTACACAAAGCGTTTATCAGCTCCTCCGCACTGTGGATTGAAAATTGAATTCATTGGCCAAAACCCCTAAGATTTGTTGAAAGCGATTTCAAAAATTTTAACATCATTTAATGAAAAAGAATAAACTTTACTGCCAAACTTTTATCAGAATAGAGGAATGCGGTTTCTTTTTGTGGATTAGTAGTATCATTATCTTTATTCATAATTAATAGCTCTAGTGTTTATAGTTAATGTATTAAAAAAATAATTTGTAAATCATTATATTTTTGTTTAATTTCAAATATAATAGGATATAATTTTTGTAGCGGGCGAGTGCGGGAGGAAAAAATTGTAACCTGTAGTAGGTGGCAGTGTCCTCTAATTTTTTTAGAAGGTTTAATTAGTAAAAAAAAATGTTTTTTATTTTATAAGAATTGACATTACTTTTACAGCCGTAGTTTAAGAGATATCAAACTGAAATTTATGTGAGTATATAGTTTTCATGTGGAGGTAAAGTTCTAAGATGGGCAAAATCGAACGAAATCTACTGCCACCTCTCATACTAACTACCTCTTTTTTTGTGGTAAAAAATTAACATAAACGAAACTCTCGGATACAAAGTTGTGATTGTTTGAGATTAAACATGCATAATTTAAATTAAACATGTAAGAAATTATAGTCGGTCACACCGACTATTACGAATGTAACACATTTTAAAATATCAGAATCAAATTAAGGTGGTTCATGATGATATTAAGAAAAACACATATTGTAATCTTGAACCACACTAATTTTATAACAAGAAATGATGACAGACAGACGGACGGACATCGCGAAATCGACTCAGTTTTTGATTCTGAGCAAGAATATACATACATACATATGTCTATATCTATCTTGAGTATTTCTTTACGTTACAAACATTGGACCAAAACCAATATACACAAATACAATATACACTGATTGGTGCATAATAATTATTAAGAATAAATATTTAAGGTACATACATAATATTATATTAATTAACATACAGAGGAAATACAGGTAATATTTGCAAAGGTACCAAACTAAAAACAGTTCAGGTGAGTTTTATTGAAGCGGAACGAGGAGTATTTTAGAGTGGCAACAACGGTATAAAATTTCATCAATAACCATCGTAAATCGTAACATTTATTCGCAAAATATGGAAAGCTTCAAGTATAAAGAATTAACCGAGGAGTATTTTAAAAATAAGAGGAAGATGTTTTCAACTATGTAAAAAATAAACTGGACTTCAACTCGTTCAGCAACGAATAACTGGACTTACAAGAAAAAATATCGACTAAATTCAAACATATTAAAGATGCATATAAGAAGATTACAGCAAAACTAAATTTTCGAAGAAATCTAAAGTGGTTAGAAGATCGATTCAAAACAGGAAATTGCAAGTACCGGTGGAAGACCACGAAATTTTTTATACATAAACTCCGATCAGCGAAACAATATACAAAAGTGGATATCATCGTTATTAAAAAGTTATCCTCGCTAGTCCACTGAGAACAAAACTGATTCTTAAAAGTATACCAATGCCAAGTGAAGATTATATGTTCACACCTGAGGAGGCATTAGCATTATTTCTTGATTTGAAATTAACAAAAGCTCAGAACACGAGCGATGGACAACAAATCACACTTGTATCCATCATATGAGGAAATACTTGCCGCTAAAAAGGAATATTGTCCAAAGTACGATATTACAATAACATCGATGTCTTCACATTCGATGTGAAGAAATACGGAAAAACCAAAATATGTCTTTTCTGCAAATGGGGATGTGATTAAGGAATAAGTTAATATCATCAAAGCCCAGATTGCAACACTACGATCATTGTTTAAGCCAAACGTCTCTTTTTCTGAATTTCTCTTTATTTTCAATTATAGGTGGCGTGCTGATCACTAGGATCGACGTCATATAAGAAAATTGTGTCTCCCCCCTGCGGCCTTCCCGAAGTTTAAAATATGTATGGCCGTCAATTGTAAAAAACAACGAAGGCAGTAAGAATAGCGCCAAGATTTTCTAGATATAAAATTTGAATATTAACTAATACCTTTCGTTTTTTCATTCTTTTCATTTATAAATTTTTTGGAGAATAAACTCCCTTTTTGTTGCCATTTAAGCACAAGGCTTAACGCGCAAAAAATCATTAATACTAGATATTGACAGCCAAACAATTGAAGTTACCAATTAATGCTAACAATGATAGATGGGAAAGTAGGTCAGGCTTTAACGGACACTAAGGCAGCATCATATGCAAAGCAACGTCAAGTCAATTAAACAAAGTACCGGAAAAATCATTAGATATTAATGAGACCTTTGAATTTGGATTATCACCACTGCATGCTAGAATTCGATTTATGAAACACATTCTGAAAATTGGTTATGATTTGAATTTTGAACCTTAAGGATCAGTACACAACAATGAAAACATAGAGTTGAGAAGTTAAAAAAAAAACACATCCAAGATGAATTTCGTAAAATTGGTTTGATAATAGACGAGCCAAAATAAGGAGCAGGCAGTACCAATGATGGCAATACAGCAAGAAGATTTTTTGCAGATCCGGAAAGAGCATCTGTCATAACAGGAGTTGATTTAAATCTGATTTCAAGATTCAAAATTGAAATTGAAATAGTTTTCATAGATTACAAGTAAATTTTTTTATACAAAAACTTAAAAAAAAATTACCTATGACCTTAAATGCTCTTAAACGACTAAGTCGATTTTCATGAATTTTTAACTCAGAAAATCTCAAGGAGTTTATTATTGAAGTGTAAAAATTTTTTTATAAACAATTATTTTTTCCTAACAAGCTAATTACTTAAAAAAAACTAACAAAAAAAAATTAAATTTGACCTTAAATTGCCCTTAAACGACTTAAATGATTTTCATGAATTTTTAACTCAGAAAAGATCGAAGAATCGTCTATTAAAGTACATTAATTTCTAAAAATAAAAAATTCATATATTGTATAACAAGCTAATTAGTTCATACAAAAACTTTAAAAATATTTATATTTCGATTTTGACCTTGAAGTGTTCTTAAACTATCTAGTCGATTTTCATGAATTTCAAACTCAGAAAAGTTTAAGAAATTTCTTGTCGAATGAAAAAATTATTTATTTAACATTATTGGTTCAAAAGTAAGACTTTTAGCCACTGAAAAAGGCTTTCAGTACACTGTGTTCCGGTGATATTAATAGCAAAACTATGCCATCAACATTCATTAAAAATTTTGTCATGTCTTATTTAAACTCCACCCGGAAATAATTCCCGCAAGTCATTTAAATACAACGAAAAAAGGACTGGGCTCAGCTAGCATGCCAGTTTTATACCTTGACTTGAAAGACAGTAATTATCTTTCCCATAAATGGCTAGTTGTATTATCGTATAAAGATATTGTTTTAATATTTCTGCTAGATAAGCCATACACAAACAGTTTGTAAAATAGTGAATTTCTCAAAATTGTAACAAATACACAAGAGAAATTTACAAAACACACATGTTTTCTTTTGTTCATAGTTTGGATGAACAACGCTAGATAAGTTAAAAATTTTGTCAACTACCGAGTATTCTCTCCAAAAGTCCATTTGGTACTCATTCATATAACTGGTAAGTTCCATCCACATATAAAGACGACCTAAAAAAAATCTTATAACAAGTGTACAATAGTAAAAACGCTATAAAGTTCGATACAATGTTCGGATCACCATTTTTTAACAACGGGCTATGATTGACTTGCGAATTGATGCGTAAAAATATGTGGTTAAAAACCTTCACTTCTTCCAAAAAGCAACGCAAAGCATATGTATAAAAATCAAAACTATTCCTATCCAAACCATGAGCTTTATTAAGTTTGCACCGTCTTAAAATCAGCTCAATATCTTTGAAAGTTATATCCATATTATTTGGTCGTTGTTTTTTGCAGACAGTATCGATTAATTTTTTTGGATTTGAATGCGGTTTTTTGCTTGTCTATAAGCCCACCAATAATTATAAAAAAAAAATTTTTTGAGCGTAAACAGGCTTCTTTTTGTTCAGAGAAAAGCTTTGCGGTTAACCTGGTGACCGCCATAGCGATATTAGCACAGCCTAAACTATCAATATACTTAAACCAAATTTTTTTTTAATTTTCCCTAGATTAACAAAGTCTCACACCGTGCATCATACGCTGTAGCATTGTCAATAATAATCACAACATATTTTAAAAATACGTACTTACTTTCGTATTTATCTTTACCCATAAACAGCACTACACCTGGCGAAACCACATTGCTTTTAAAGTAAAACACCATGATATTTCTTAGCAATTAAAAAACAACTATATTTGAAACAGTTGTTATTAAGTCAAAGCATTGTGCCGACTTATTTTTAGCGTGCGACGTCTACGTGCGAGCAGTATCAGCGGCTGGTTAAAGCTGAAATCAGGGTTCGGACCAGACCATTTTGATGCTTATGTGTTAAAACATCTAACATATTATAATTTTAAGGGCAAAATTAATGATATTATAGCCAGACCTAGAATAAAACGCAGTATACCGTAGAAAACTCCTTATATGGTATCTGCACATGCACTTTTGGTTAACATACTAATTTATCCGAAAAAATTGCAAAATGTAAAACTCGTAGTACAATCTATTAAATGAAAAGTAATTGGATGAAGAAAATTATGCTAAAGAGATGTTTGCCTTAAACATTTCCACTCGCCTAATAGTAACACTATAATTAAAAAAAAACTTATTTACTTTATCTATATATATAAAAATGAATTCTTCTTTCTTTCTATCTATGTACCAAATTTATTTAACTATTTATCCGATTGTGATGAAATTTTGGGGAGTTGCTGTGCTCACGCCAACTTAGGTTTTGGGCAAAGAAAAATTTGACACGCCCACCTATTACGCCCACAATTTGTAAAAATATTCGATCATTTCGCTAATATTGCTCCTAAAATTCTGAAATTTGGTATCTAAGTTTGTATAGTCACTGTCGATAACTTTCCCAAAAATTGGCGAGGTTGGATCAATTTAACGCACACTATGAAAATAAATAATCATGCAATTAAAAATTCGGTATCTGAGTTTGTATTGGCATTGTCGATAACTTCCCCAAAAATGGTTGGATCAATTTAACGCCCACTTTAAAAAAGGGTGGATCATTTTTACGCCTACCACCATTGCTCAGGAACTTGATGTGCAATATAGAAAACATGTAACGGGATGCACCGGGAAGAATAACAGGGTATACAAAATCTGTCACGAACATTTATTACGCCCACAATTTGTAAAACTAAGTTAAAATATTCTATTATTTCGCTTATATTTCTGAGTTTGTATGCCGATAATTTCACAGCCGTAACTCAGAATCGGTACAACGGTGAGTACCGAGAAGTTCCGCTAACTAACGGGAGTATCAGGAATGCAATGCATGCCGGGCATTCGCTAGTTATGAATAAAAATCGAAAAAAAATTTATATACATGATTGATTTAATTTTTTTGTGTTTCAGCGCTTTCAATAATTAAAAATAATCAAAAATAAAGACAATGTAATTCAGGTTTGGTATGTTTTAATATACTTCGCCAAGTGCAAGTGCACGTGCGTTTGTTCTTCAATTTGTAAAGCCCAAAAGGTCTCCTGAACACCGGTATTACAGACTTCCCATCGAAATCTTTCCACTAAGGACCAAGAAATTTTCTATTGGCAACAACATGGATCTAATAACGCGCGGACTCTTTTAAACTGACCACCGACCACGATTTTGACTTTGGCGGTAGGGACAATTTGCTGTTGCTGGTTGTTGTTGTAGCGTCTACTAGAAGTTTCACATGCATGAGAATATAAATTAGTAGGATATCGAAGAAATTAGGAATAAGGAAGTAAAAGGAATCTACAAATTACCCATCCAGTTTGAGGAAGCAAGCAAGTGACCTAGGTGTGAAGTTAGTAGGTCGAAGAGATGGACTGTTGTGTGTGGCGCGGAGTCGCGGAGAGGGCAAACATCAGGGTAGCTATTCAAATATTTAGAGTAACCTGACCTGAGCTGGTATAATGTGCAAGCGTTTTTCTTGGGAGTTTCTCCTTAGTCAATTTCTTTGTCAAGTATCACCGAGTACATTTTAAGCAACTTCGACACAGCAATAGTTTAGATTAGATTTTTATTCATTAAATATAATTACATTACAATAAAATATAAAAATTAATTTATTGTGTGTCGTTGAAATATATATTTATTCTAACATTCTTTTTCAGAAAAAAAAACTCATTTGAGCATCTAGAGTAGGGGGAGAAAAATCCTGAGGCATATTAATTTCTAACTTCGCGTGTAACTTATTCCAATCATTTGCCTAGAAGACACCTTTTCTTCTCTTTGGCTAGTCTCAATAGTAATATTGTCGCGGTATAAAACAGCTCTTAGATTTTAAATAAGTTAATGGGATTAGAACACTAAAATAGTGTATAAGTAAATAAAAGTTACTAGAATAATATTCCTAATATGGTTGCTAAATTGTAACATATTAAATTTTTCGGCCTCTGGTGGGATTTCTCCTTTTTCTAAAGCGCGTTTTTTTTAATATCCAGCGATTTACGAACGATACAGACATTCGTGACTAAATACGAACGGGACAAGGACAAGTTTTGGCAAATTATACTTTTAAAAGTTTTGTTTGTTCCCTCGTTTTTATGCCCCTTGTGGAGCCAAGAATGACGCCGACCATGCACAGATGCCTCCAAAGTTCATTTTTGATTTGGTGGGAGCGAGGTCTGTATTTTGCCAGAATTTCATAGAAATCCCCATTTTGGGAATTTTCGTACAAGGTTCTTGGCAGGTCACCTCATACTGACTCTGGTTTGTTGTAAACCGTACTCTCTGCATTAAAATGGCTGATAGCCCATTTCTCACATTTTTGGTGAAATGGAACAAAATCTGCAAGGATCGCAGTTTTGGTCAGTTCGTTTTGAACAGCGAGTTTGAACGAATGAGATTTTTATAAAAGTGATTTTCGAGGATTTACTGGTGCTAGGAGAGCAGCTAATATCCTGAATATTAAAATAGTGCGAGGAGATTCAGAAGGAATCCCAGGAGCGAACAACGAAGCTAAAGCTTTATTAAGGGAGTATTATTTTGTAGTGTTTTGTTTAGTTAAATTTTGCACGGCAGTCGAGCCGTATTGTTGGTAGTTATAGTTTAACTTGTTTTGGTTTATTTAAAACCATTTTAAATACATTTATTTGGTGTTATAGTGCCTTTAGTTTATTTTGTCCGTCCCGCACTCGAGCCAAGTTCAGACGTGAACACGGTGAAATAAAGAATCTAGTCGTTAAGATTCGTGTGAGGATTCGGTTCTCTATTACCGAATCCGCAACTAGAGTGCACAACATAAAGATAGTTTTTTTTTTTTATTAAACCCCCCCCCCCCCCTACTACGACTTAGCTAGGTAGGAAATTACTTTATCACCGGTGATAATAATTGTTCGCGGCCTAAATTATTACGTGATAAATTGGCGCCCAACGTGGGGCTTGAAAAAAGAAAAATTTGTTTGTTTTGCCGACGGCATTACATATTTTAAAATTTTGTTGTGTTTGTCCAGTTGCGGACTCTAGTTTTTTTGTTGCTTTAATTTTTTTTGTAATTCGAATTTGTTTAATTCTACCGGAGTCGAACCGAGACGTTTTCTTTTTTTTTGTACCAACAACGCAGACAGGAGTCGATCGCGGTGCTTAATAGTTGTTGTTGTTGTTTACGTGTTCACATTTTTTTTTAATAGACCGTACGGTTATTTTTTTTTTACTCATTGTGCTGATTTCTTTCGCACAGTGGGCTTAATTGCATTTTTGTTTACTAATATTTTTATAATTTTTTTTTAATTGGTTTTATTATAATATTTTATACATAATTAAATTTTATTTTTGTTTTAACATATGTATACATGTGCATATACGCATTGTTTGGTATATTTTGTTTGTGTTATACAATCTAATCATTGGAATTATTTTTTTTATATAGATTTTTATTTATTGTTTTTTTAATTTTTGTTGTTGTAACTGCCATTGCAAAGTATATACTAAGGTCGCATAGTGGGCTTAAGGTATTACTTTATTTAATTTTTTTTTATTTAATAAAAAAAAAACCGACGGTCTTTTGTTATAGTAATTTTAAAATTTTTTTTGAACTTAAATTTTTTTTATTTAAATACATTTATTTTCATCTTTAAAATGGATTTTTATCGTCTTAACGTAGAAGAGTTAGAGTACGAAATGGAATCGCGCGGGTTGCCGGTAGCCGCTGTTGATATTATGCGAAAAATATTAACTGCTGCTAGGCAGATTGAAACTCGCGGATCGGTAGATTTATTTTCGGAATATCCATTCGAGTTTTCGGAAGATATAGAAGCGGTTGACGAGAAATTATTAGAAATAGGAGCATTAGCAGAAAAGGAGTATTTAAATGTACTGGCAAAAATCGAGTGGAGTTTAGCTCGATTGTGTCGGTCAAAACCGACTAATGCCAAAGAAATAATTGAGCGCAGTGATTTAAAAAATAGGTTGTTATTAAAGTTAGCCGAGTTTAACGAAGTTAGGGATTTTTCTAATAATTTTGAACAATCAGCTGACTCTTTTTCTACGTCAAAAGATAATGCTCAGAATGTTGAAAATATAAGATTATACAAGTGGGAGCTTAAATTTACTGGAGAAAAATCCAGCATGTCCCTTCACGCATTTTTAGAACGTGTAGCCGAGCTATGCGAAGCTCGAGGTGTTAGTAAGACACAATTATTTAAAGGCGCTGTAGATTTATTTGCAGGAAATGCGCTTGTATGGTTTAGGGCCGTTCGTAAAATGGTAAATAGTTGGCAGGAGTTAGTCGGAGAGTTAAAATTAGAATTTTTACCGTCAAATTATGACGAGCAGTTATTAGATGAAATTAAAAGAAGGACTCAAGGGAGCTGTGAGTCTATAGGAATTTATGTGGCTGTGATGAAAGGACTATTCGGTCGTTTATCTGAACCTTTGTCAGAGAGCCGAATGGTAGGTTTAGTTAGGTCAAACTTGTCCCCTTTCTACCAGACTCAAATGGGTTTAGCCGAGCCTAAATCCTTCGTAGAGTTAGTTGAACTAGGGCGCAAGTTGGAGGCTGTGCGTACAAACGTGAATACCTTTGTACCGCCGCCAACAAGTCGCTCCAAAAATTGTATGGAGCCGGATTTGGCGTATGTCTCGGCAGATTTAGAGGTAGCAGCCGTTAGTGCTCCTCTACGAGATAAGGAGTTTACTAGGAGATTTGAGCCCGCTTATCAGAGAAATAGGGATGTTAAGTGCTTTAATTGTAAGCGTTATGGGCATGTCGCAGCAGACTGCCAAAGTGTTATCAGGTGCTACAGATGCGGTAGACCTGGTACTATGAAACGAAATTGTCCAAAGTGCTCATCGGGAGTGGAACAATTTAGTCAGGTGACATCAAGTTGTGAGGAAAGTCGTCCTCTGAAATATTTTGCGAATAGCGTTATGACCTCCTGGCGAAATAGAGCAGGAGGCGGGAAGAGTTATGTAATTGCTTAAAAGCAATCTGAGTAAAGTCCGTCTGTGTTACCAGATGTATACCCTGGTTAAGAGCAAGTTTTAACCACTTTCTGTTGTTGTTCGAAAGTTGATTGGTCTTTTAATCGAGACCAAGCAACTTTCGCGGAGGTGGAGGTGGAGTTGTCGCGGTATAAAACAGCTCTTAGATTTTAAATAAGTTAATGGGATTAGAACACTAAAATAGTGTATAAGTAAATAAAAGTTACTAGAATAATATTCCTAATATGGTTGCTAAATTGTAACATATTAAATTTTTCGGCCTCTGGTGGGATTTCTCCTTTTTCTAAAGCGCGTTTTTTTTAATATCCAGCGATTTACGAACGATACAGACATTCGTGACTAAATACGAACGGGACAAGGACAAGTTTTGGCAAATTATACTTTTAAAAGTTTTGTTTGTTCCCTCGTTTTTATGCCCCTTGTGGAGCCAAGAATGACGCCGACCATGCACAGATGCCTCCAAAGTTCATTTTTGATTTGGTGGGAGCGAGGTCTGTATTTTGCCAGAATTTCATAGAAATCCCCATTTTGGGAATTTTCGTACAAGGTTCTTGGCAGGTCACCTCATACTGACTCTGGTTTGTTGTAAACCGTACTCTCTGCATTAAAATGGCTGATAGCCCATTTCTCACATTTTTGGTGAAATGGAACAAAATCTGCAAGGATCGCAGTTTTGGTCAGTTCGTTTTGAACAGCAAGTTTGAACGAATGAGATTTTTATAAAAGTGATTTTCGAGGATTTACTGGTGCTAGGAGAGCAGCTAATATCCTGAATATTAAAATAGTGCGAGGAGATTCAGAAGGAATCCCAGGAGCGAACAACGAAGCTAAAGCTTTATTAAGGGAGTATTATTTTGTAGTGTTTTGTTTAGTTAAATTTTGCACGGCAGTCGAGCCGTATTGTTGGTAGTTATAGTTTAACTTGTTTTGGTTTATTTAAAACCATTTTAAATACATTTATTTGGTGTTATAGTGCCTTTAGTTTATTTTGTCCGTCCCGCACTCGAGCCAAGTTCAGACGTGAACACGGTGAAATAAAGAATCTAGTCGTTAAGATTCGTGTGAGGATTCGGTTCTCTATTACCGAATCCGCAACTAGAGTGCACAACATAAAGATAGTTTTTTTTTTTTATTAAACCCCCCCCCCCCCCTACTACGACTTAGCTAGGTAGGAAATTACTTTATCACCGGTGATAATAATTGTTCGCGGCCTAAATTATTACGTGATAAATTGGCGCCCAACGTGGGGCTTGAAAAAAGAAAAATTTGTTTGTTTTGCCGACGGCATTACATATTTTAAAATTTTGTTGTGTTTGTCCAGTTGCGGAATCTAGTTTTTTTGTTGCTTTAATTTTTTTTGTAATTCGAATTTGTTTAATTCTACCGGAGTCGAACCGAGACGTTTTCTTTTTTTTTGTACCAACAACGCAGACAGGAGTCGATCGCGGTGCTTAATAGTTGTTGTTGTTGTTTACGTGTTCACATTTTTTTTTAATAGACCGTACGGTTATTTTTTTTTTACTCATTGTGCTGATTTCTTTCGCACAGTGGGCTTAATTGCATTTTTGTTTACTAATATTTTTATAATTTTTTTTTAATTGGTTTTATTATAATATTTTATACATAATTAAATTTTATTTTTGTTTTAACATATGTATACATGTGCATATACGCATTGTTTGGTATATTTTGTTTGTGTTATACAATCTAATCATTGGAATTATTTTTTTTATATAGATTTTTATTTATTGTTTTTTTAATTTTTGTTGTTGTAACTGCCATTGCAAAGTATATACTAAGGTCGCATAGTGGGCTTAAGGTATTACTTTATTTAATTTTTTTTTATTTAATAAAAAAAAAACCGACGGTCTTTTGTTATAGTAATTTTAAAATTTTTTTTGAACTTAAATTTTTTTTATTTAAATACATTTATTTTCATCTTTAAAATGGATTTTTATCGTCTTAACGTAGAAGAGTTAGAGTACGAAATGGAATCGCGCGGGTTGCCGGTAGCCGCTGTTGATATTATGCGAAAAATATTAACTGCTGCTAGGCAGATTGAAACTCGCGGATCGGTAGATTTATTTTCGGAATATCCATTCGAGTTTTCGGAAGATATAGAAGCGGTTGACGAGAAATTATTAGAAATAGGAGCATTAGCAGAAAAGGAGTATTTAAATGTACTGGCAAAAATCGAGTGGAGTTTAGCTCGATTGTGTCGGTCAAAACCGACTAATGCCAAAGAAATAATTGAGCGCAGTGATTTAAAAAATAGGTTGTTATTAAAGTTAGCCGAGTTTAACGAAGTTAGGGATTTTTCTAATAATTTTGAACAATCAGCTGACTCTTTTTCTACGTCAAAAGATAATGCTCAGAATGTTGAAAATATAAGATTATACAAGTGGGAGCTTAAATTTACTGGAGAAAAATCCAGCATGTCCCTTCACGCATTTTTAGAACGTGTAGCCGAGCTATGCGAAGCTCGAGGTGTTAGTAAGACACAATTATTTAAAGGCGCTGTAGATTTATTTGCAGGAAATGCGCTTGTATGGTTTAGGGCCGTTCGTAAAATGGTAAATAGTTGGCAGGAGTTAGTCGGAGAGTTAAAATTAGAATTTTTACCGTCAAATTATGACGAGCAGTTATTAGATGAAATTAAAAGAAGGACTCAAGGGAGCTGTGAGTCTATAGGAATTTATGTGGCTGTGATGAAAGGACTATTCGGTCGTTTATCTGAACCTTTGTCAGAGAGCCGAATGGTAGGTTTAGTTAGGTCAAACTTGTCCCCTTTCTACCAGACTCAACTGGGTTTAGCCGAGCCTAAATCCTTCGTAGAGTTAGTTGAACTAGGGCGCAAGTTGGAGGCTGTGCGTACAAACGTGAATACCTTTGTACCGCCGCCAACAAGTCGCTCCAAAAATTGTATGGAGCCGGATTTGGCGTATGTCTCGGCAGATTTAGAGGTAGCAGCCGTTAGTGCTCCTCTACGAGATAAGGAGTTTACTAGGAGATTTGAGCCCGCTTATCAGAGAAATAGGGATGTTAAGTGCTTTAATTGTAAGCGTTATGGGCATGTCGCAGCAGACTGCCAAAGTGTTATCAGGTGCTACAGATGCGGTAGACCTGGTACTATGAAACGAAATTGTCCAAAGTGCTCATCGGGAGTGGAACAATTTAGTCAGGTGACATCAAGTTGTGAGGAAAGTCGTCCTCTGAAATATTTTGCGAATAGCGTTATGACCTCCTGGCGAAATAGAGCAGGAGGCGGGAAGAGTTATGTAATTGCTTAAAAGCAATCTGAGTAAAGTCCGTCTGTGTTACCAGATGTATACCCTGGTTAAGAGCAAGTTTTAACCACTTTCTGTTGTTGTTCGAAAGTTGATTGGTCTTTTAATCGAGACCAAGCAACTTTCGCGGAGGTGGAGGTGGAGTTGTCGCGGTATAAAACAGCTCTTAGATTTTAAATAAGTTAATGGGATTAGAACACTAAAATAGTGTATAAGTAAATAAAAGTTACTAGAATAATATTCCTAATATGGTTGCTAAATTGTAACATATTAAATTTTTCGGCCTCTGGTGGGATTTCTCCTTTTTCTAAAGCGCGTTTTTTTTAATATCCAGCGATTTACGAACGATACAGACATTCGTGACTAAATACGAACGGGACAAGGACAAGTTTTGGCAAATTATACTTTTAAAAGTTTTGTTTGTTCCCTCGTTTTTATGCCCCTTGTGGAGCCAAGAATGACGCCGACCATGCACAGATGCCTCCAAAGTTCATTTTTGATTTGGTGGGAGCGAGGTCTGTATTTTGCCAGAATTTCATAGAAATCCCCATTTTGGGAATTTTCGTACAAGGTTCTTGGCAGGTCACCTCATACTGACTCTGGTTTGTTGTAAACCGTACTCTCTGCATTAAAATGGCTGATAGCCCATTTCTCACATTTTTGGTGAAATGGAACAAAATCTGCAAGGATCGCAGTTTTGGTCAGTTCGTTTTGAACAGCGAGTTTGAACGAATGAGATTTTTATAAAAGTGATTTTCGAGGATTTACTGGTGCTAGGAGAGCAGCTAATATCCTGAATATTAAAATAGTGCGAGGAGATTCAGAAGGAATCCCAGGAGCGAACAACGAAGCTAAAGCTTTATTAAGGGAGTATTATTTTGTAGTGTTTTGTTTAGTTAAATTTTGCACGGCAGTCGAGCCGTATTGTTGGTAGTTATAGTTTAACTTGTTTTGGTTTATTTAAAACCATTTTAAATACATTTATTTGGTGTTATAGTGCCTTTAGTTTATTTTGTCCGTCCCGCACTCGAGCCAAGTTCAGACGTGAACACGGTGAAATAAAGAATCTAGTCGTTAAGATTCGTGTGAGGATTCGGTTCTCTATTACCGAATCCGCAACTAGAGTGCACAACATAAAGATAGTTTTTTTTTTTTATTAAACCCCCCCCCCCCCCCCCTACTACGACTTAGCTAGGTAGGAAATTACTTTATCACCGGTGATAATAATTGTTCGCGGCCTAAATTATTACGTGATAAATTGGCGCCCAACGTGGGGCTTGAAAAAAGAAAAATTTGTTTGTTTTGCCGACGGCATTACATATTATAAAATTTTGTTGTGTTTGTCCAGTTGCGGACTCTAGTTTTTTTGTTGCTTTAATTTTTTTTGTAATTCGAATTTGTTTAATTCTACCGGAGTCGAACCGAGACGTTTTCTTTTTTTTTGTACCAACAACGCAGACAGGAGTCGATCGCGGTGCTTAATAGTTGTTGTTGTTGTTTACGTGTTCACATTTTTTTTTAATAGACCGTACGGTTATTTTTTTTTTACTCATTGTGCTGATTTCTTTCGCACAGTGGGCTTAATTGCATTTTTGTTTACTAATATTTTTATAATTTTTTTTTAATTGGTTTTATTATAATATTTTATACATAATTAAATTTTATTTTTGTTTTAACATATGTATACATGTGCATATACGCATTGTGTGGTATATTTTGTTTGTGTTATACAATCTAATCATTGGAATTATTTTTTTTATATAGATTTTTATTTATTGTTTTTTTAATTTTTGTTGTTGTAACTGCCATTGCAAAGTATATACTAAGGTCGCATAGTGGGCTTAAGGTATTACTTTATTTAATTTTTTTTTATTTAATAAAAAAAAAACCGACGGTCTTTTGTTATAGTAATTTTAAAATTTTTTTTGAACTTAAATTTTTTTTATTTAAATACATTTATTTTCATCTTTAAAATGGATTTTTATCGTCTTAACGTAGAAGAGTTAGAGTACGAAATGGAATCGCGCGGGTTGCCGGTAGCCGCTGTTGATATTATGCGAAAAATATTAACTGCTGCTAGGCAGATTGAAACTCGCGGATCGGTAGATTTATTTTCGGAATATCCATTCGAGTTTTCGGAAGATATAGAAGCGGTTGACGAGAAATTATTAGAAATAGGAGCATTAGCAGAAAAGGAGTATTTAAATGTACTGGCAAAAATCGAGTGGAATTTAGCTCGATTGTGTCGGTCAAAACCGACTAATGCCAAAGAAATAATTGAGCGCAGTGATTTAAAGAATAGGTTGTTATTAAAGTTAGCCGAGTTTAACGAAGTTAGGGATTTTTCTAATAATTTTGAACAATCAGCTGACTCTTTTTGTACGTCAAAAGATAATGCTCAGAATGTTGAAAATATAAGATTATACAAGTGGGAGCTTAAATTTACTGGAGAAAAATCCAGCATGTCCCTTCACGCATTTTTAGAACGTGTAGCCGAGCTATGCGAAGCTCGAGGTGTTAGTAAGACACAATTATTTAAAGGCGCTGTAGATTTATTTGCAGGAAATGCGCTTGTATGGTTTAGGGCCGTTCGTAAAATGGTAAATAGTTGGCAGGAGTTAGTCGGAGAGTTAAAATTAGAATTTTTACCGTCAAATTATGACGAGCAGTTATTAGATGAAATTAAAAGAAGGACTCAAGGGAGCTGTGAGTCTATAGGAATTTATGTGGCTGTGATGAAAGGACTATTCGGTCGTTTATCTGAACCTTTGTCAGAGAGCCGAATGGTAGGTTTAGTTAGGTCAAACTTGTCCCCTTTCTACCAGACTCAACTGGGTTTAGCCGAGCCTAAATCCTTCGTAGAGTTAGTTGAACTAGGGCGCAAGTTGGAGGCTGTGCGTACAAACGTGAATACCTTTGTACCGCCGCCAACAAGTCGCTCCAAAAATTGTATGGAGCCGGATTTGGCGTATGTCTCGGCAGATTTAGAGGTAGCAGCCGTTAGTGCTCCTCTACGAGATAAGGAGTTTACTAGGAGATTTGAGCCCGCTTATCAGAGAAATAGGGATGTTAAGTGCTTTAATTGTAAGCGTTATGGGCATGTCGCAGCAGACTGCCAAAGTGTTATCAGGTGCTACAGATGCGGTAGACCTGGTACTATGAAACGAAATTGTCCAAAGTGCTCATCGGGAGTGGAACAATTTAGTCAGGTGACATCAAGTTGTGAGGAAAGTCGTCCTCTGAAATATTTTGCGAATAGCGTTATGACCTCCTGGCGAAATAGAGCAGGAGGCGGGAAGAGTTATGTAATTGCTTAAAAGCAATCTGAGTAAAGTCCGTCTGTGTTACCAGATGTATACCCTGGTTAAGAGCAAGTTTTAACCACTTTCTGTTGTTGTTCGAAAGTTGATTGGTCTTTTAATCGAGACCAAGCAACTTTCGCGGAGGTGGAGGTGGAGTTGTCGCGGTATAAAACAGCTCTTAGATTTTAAATAAGTTAATGGGATTAGAACACTAAAATAGTGTATAAGTAAATAAAAGTTACTAGAATAATATTCCTAATATGGTTGCTAAATTGTAACATATTAAATTTTTCGGCCTCTGGTGGGATTTCTCCTTTTTCTAAAGCGCGTTTTTTTTAATATCCAGCGATTTACGAACGATACAGACATTCGTGACTAAATACGAACGGGACAAGGACAAGTTTTGGCAAATTATACTTTTAAAAGTTTTGTTTGTTCCCTCGTTTTTATGCCCCTTGTGGAGCCAAGAATGACGCCGACCATGCACAGATGCCTCCAAAGTTCATTTTTGATTTGGTGGGAGCGAGGTCTGTATTTTGCCAGAATTTCATAGAAATCCCCATTTTGGGAATTTTCGTACAAGGTTCTTGGCAGGTCACCTCATACTGACTCTGGTTTGTTGTAAACCGTACTCTCTGCATTAAAATGGCTGATAGCCCATTTCTCACATTTTTGGTGAAATGGAACAAAATCTGCAAGGATCGCAGTTTTGGTCAGTTCGTTTTGAACAGCGAGTTTGAACGAATGAGATTTTTATAAAAGTGATTTTCGAGGATTTACTGGTGCTAGGAGAGCAGCTAATATCCTGAATATTAAAATAGTGCGAGGAGATTCAGAAGGAATCCCAGGAGCGAACAACGAAGCTAAAGCTTTATTAAGGGAGTATTATTTTGAAGTGTTTTGTTTAGTTAAATTTTGCACGGCAGTCGAGCCGTATTGTTGGTAGTTATAGTTTAACTTGTTTTGGTTTATTTAAAACCATTTTAAATACATTTATTTGGTGTTATAGTGCCTTTAGTTTATTTTGTCCGTCCCGCACTCGAGCCAAGTTCAGACGTGAACACGGTGAAATAAAGAATCTAGTCGTTAAGATTCGTGTGAGGATTCGGTTCTCTATTACCGAATCCGCAACTAGAGTGCACAACATAAAGATAGTTTTTTTTTTTTTTTATTAAACCCCCCCCCTACTCCGACTTAGCTAGGTAGGAAATTACTTTATCACCGGTGATAATAATTGTTCGCGGCCTAAATTATTACGTGATAATATTTCATTATTCATGGCAAATACTATTTTTATGTAGTTAATATGCAAACATAATGTTAATGTAAATTGTGTTTTAAGAAAAGTTTCTTAATGTAACATATAGTTAGGCGTATTCGTTGGGAGAAACAAAAGTTTTTTAACAAAAAAGCCAAATAGTTTTTCAACTTGTTCATAATGTTTGTAACCCCAGATCTCCGTACTGTAAAACACTATGGACCTTGACGCAGAATAAAATATTTTTAATTTATTTGCTATCGAAATTTTTAGGTTGTTAAAGTAGATAGTCTAGTTTCTAAATGTCTGGTAAAAGAGAGGTTAAAGCTTAAAAGAACACCCAAATATTTATATTCATTTACTTTTTCTATTAAATTTTCCATATGACCAAATGAAATTTTCAAAGATTCTAGAGTTTTTCCTGAATATAAGTATCTTTGATTTGTTTAAGTTTACCGATAACCCTCACATTTCACAAAAACCGTATAAAGCGTCTATCATTTGTTGTAGATCCTCTGGTGTTGTGGCTATATCACTATATCATCAGCATACATTAATACCCTGATAGTCATACCGCTTATATTTACTCCTCCTGGTAGGCAATCCTGCAAGTCATTGAAGAAAAAAGAAAAAAGGACAGCGTTGAGAAAACAACCTTGTTTAACCACCTGGTTGGATGGAAAGGACGTTGATAGAGATACCCCATTCCAAATCTGGCTTGTTGTATGACTATAAAGTAAAATAAGTGTTTTAATGGGTTTACTAGATAGAACAAGAACAGAAAGTTTATAAAATAGTGAATTCCTTGGAATTGTATCAAAAGCACATGAAAACTCCACAAAAAAGGCAAAAGTTTTTTTATTCCGACTTTGATTAAGATGAACAAAAGCAGTTAAGTTGAAAATGTTGTCAACCGTCGAGTATCCTTTGCGGAAACCCGCCTGGTACTCGTTCATAATGTTATTTATGGATATCCAGGAATTGATTCGATCTAGGATCAAACCTGTAAATATTTTGTAACATATATCTAATAGAGAGAGACCTCTATAATTAACTACGTTGTTAGGATCACCTTTTTTTATATAATGGGATGATGATAGACTTACGGAAAGCTGAAGGAATATCATTACGCAAGAATATTGTGTTAAAAATGTAAAGAACTTCTTCTAGGATGCATGTAGGGGCGTTTATATAAAATTCGTAGCTGATCCAGGCGCTTTTTTGAGTTTAGACCGTTTCACAACTAGGCTGATGTCTCGCAGTTCGAACAGAGAGTCTAAGAAAGGGTTAACAAACATTGGTAAAGACCAACATATGGTTCGAACGTAGTGGTTTGCTGAGAGCAGGGTTTGAAAATGTGTGCAAAACTCGTCTGCTGACAGTGAGTTACTAACTGCCGAAGACGATTTTTTCATTGAGTTAGCAAGTTTCCACTAATCACTAACGTTTTTAACCGTATGTAAATGAATAATATTGTTATTTTCATACAAAAGTTTTCTATGTTTGCAAAGGTGTGTGTATTTTCTTTTGCTCGCCGTATATTGGCACCTATAAAACTCCGTACAACACTTTCTTGAAATATTTAGTTGGTCTAACATTTGTTTACGAGCAATTGCGCATTCGGTATCAAACCATTTTCTTCTCGGCTCAAATATTTTTTTTGAGCTTTGATTGCCTGAGGCGACTTGTATTTTATTAAACAAAACTGAAATTTTTTCATCAATCGGTAAGTCACTCCAAACATAATCTTTACTCGAATCCTTACTAATATTATAAAGGAAGGTGTATTTCTTTATTTATTTATTTATTTATTTATTTTCGTTTGTACCGTTTTCACGCTTAAACGGCTGAACCGATTTACTTGAAACTTGGAACATATGAGATGGGTCTGGAAAGAATGATAGGCAATATAAAATCTGCCACGCCCACATATAACGCCCACTGCCGTGACTCCGGATCGCGATGGTCTGCAATGATAAAACTTGGTATGTAGGTGTATGGTGACGAAATATACCACCTCACAAAAAGTGGGCGTGGTTGGATCAATTTAACGCCCACCGCGATATCTCAGGAACGTTGTGATCTATGATGATAAAATTTGATATTGAGGTGTATTATGATGAAATCTACCATCTCACAAAAAGTGGGCGTGGTTGGATCAATTTAACGCGAACCGCTATATCTCAGGAACGCGATGCTCTACGAAGATAAATGTTTGTATAAAGGTGTATGGTGACTAAATCTACCATCTTACAAAAAATGGGCGTGGTCGGGTCAATTAAAAGCTCACCGTTGTAGCTCAGAAACGTGATACTGTACGATGATTAACTTTAGTGTGAAGGTGTTTAGGAACTATATCTACTATCTCACCAAAACTGCTGTCTATTTAACACTCACCACATATAAATGCGAATACTGCGGGGAGGTTAACTGCAGTAGTTGCGAAACTCAGTTTAGAGATACATGGTGACAATATTTACAAACACACAAAGGGGAGTAACGGGAAGTTCTGCATACAAATTTTTTATAAAATTACCAAATTAACCAAATATTCATACAAATATAATTCCAAAAATGGTGGGCGAGGCTGGAAAGTTTATTAATCTTAATTAACAAATACTCTAAGACTTGATTTTATTGAAAAGGAACCCGGGCACCGCCGGGTAATTTAAGCTAGTTAGCAAATAAAGCGTTACGGTATTTATTTACACGGTATTGTTTCCAACGGATTTTTTGCGATAGAAAACCATGTGCTGAGTTATAAAAGATTGGTACAGTTAAATTATATAGAAAACTATGTGTTGTGTTATAAAAGAATGGTACAGTTAAATTAAGACCAGTGGCAGATGGTCAGAAAACTATTTAGATGGTATGGAGAAGTCTGTCACATATTCTAATAAGTTGAACGAACTGGCACAATAATCTATGACTGAATATCCAGGGTCACAACAGAAAGTAAAATTTCCATCTGTATCACCTCGATGCCTGCCATTTAAAATAACAGCTCCAATCTATCTCTAGTTAGTTGGTTGGTTGAAGTGATGATTCATTAAGAATCCAACTAGCACTTTTGCTCCTTTTTGTTGTCACATCTTTGCTATCAACTTTTTATAATGATTTTGTTTCCTGCAATTTGACTTAACCCGGTATGTGCGGTTTATGAACCTTAACAGGTCATGTACGTCTACTCCAGACAGCTCATTGAGATTCTGAAATAACGGTTTACCTAAAGTTTGAGATATTACCCTCCATAAGGCTGGGCATTCGCAGAGATAATGGAAGATAGTTTTCTTTGTTTACAACTATGACAGTTGGTGTTATGAGGTATACCCATTTTGGCTGCTTGCTCTCTTATAGGTCAGAAACCAGTGATAACTCCCGTGAGTTTGGAGACATCTCTTCTTTTCATGTTCATCAACGATGACGTCTGTTTAATGTTGTAGGTTGGCCAAAACGACTTACTGATTTTGTATGTCGTCTGACGTCTCCATCTACACTCCGCGATTTGGAGAAATTTGTTGTTTATTCTTGACCGCACCTAATGGAATTGATACTGATTTGATAGTGTCGCTGTTCATTGCAGAACCTTTCCTAGCCAGTTTGTCTGCTTCCCGTTCCATTCAATATTACAATGTCCCGGGGCCCAGATTAGGGTAACATTATAGCGTTCACTCAGGTTGGTGAGGCTCCTTTTGCTTTTTCCCACCAGAGCCTGGATTGCAGCCTGACTATCCGTTAAAATTACGATATTATTTTTGTAAGTTAAATCTGCAATCAGTAATCTGCAGGCTTTTTCGATTGCCAGTACCTCCGCTTGCAAGACACTGCAGGCATTTGGTAGGCGTACAGATTTCTTGATCCCTAGTTTTAGTGAATAAATAAATACGTGCTCCGACACCGCAATCCATTTTGGACCCGTCCGTGTAAATTGTAGTCTCAAAGTTGTTTAAAATATACCTGTTTCTCCATTCATGTTGTACCATGAGGCTTGCATGACCGTAGGTTTTAACCTTCAAACGATCCACTTCGTTTAACCTTATTACGCTCATGGTTGCCGTATTTTTGATGTATATATCAAATGGGATTTTATGTGTTAGAACATTGAGGGCCTCCCCAGGACACGATCTAAAAGCTCCTACAGTTGCCGCACACGCTGATCTTTATAAACGGCCCAGTTTTTTGATGTTGTAACCCTTCTCCAGGGCTTTCCACTAAACTATTGACCCGTATGATACAATTGGTCGTACAACCGCTTTTCACATTCATATTGTAAATTTTGACTGCAGACCTCATTTCCTACCAAGCATTCGTTTGCAGGAGTTAACGTACCAACAAATTATTTGTTGGTTTTGTCAAATTTTATAAATAATTTATTTTTTGTATATCAAATATCTGCAGCGCTGCCTTTATAACAAAACAGCGCTGTCGTTATTTTAAAGCAGCGTAGACACGCGAATCCGGTGCTGTTGATATATGCTGAATAAGCAAAAAATTAATTAAAGCAATAAGGTAAATAATTTCAATTTACCTTTATCAGTAGGATTTAAGTAGTTAAGTAATAAATACCTTCATAGAAGGTTAAATTAATAATAATAATAAAAATCTAATAATAAGCATAATAAAAATATAATAATAAACATAATTAAAATATAATTACTCTAATATAATAAAAAATATCTTCATAGAAGAGAAAAACTTAAATTTATAATAAAAATCTTCATAGAAGATTAAAATATTTTTGTAATTATTCAATTATATATAATAAAAATCTTCATAGAAGATTAACATATATTTATATAATACAATTTAATCAAAAAATATCTTCATAGAAGATTAAAATATAATTGTAATCAAAAAATATCTTCATGGAAGATTAAAATATAATTGTAATCAAAAAATATCTTCATAGAAGATTAAAATATAATTATAATCAAAAAATATGTTAATAGAAGATTAAAATATAATTGTAATCAAAAAATATCTTCATAGAAGATATGTAACTTAACCAAATAAATTATACATAGTATAAAGAACTTAAGTTTATATTAATTGACGCCCAACACGTAGGGCAAACGGAAACGTGAAACGATATTTAGTGAATACCAGAATAAACAAAACCTAATTGTATATATTGACTTTTTATACTTGTTCTACGAAAATCGGGAACGGGAAGCTCTACAACCATAAGACTTGGTATTTAGGTAAATGGTGAAGAAATCTACCAAATCACAAAAAGTGGGCGTGGTTGGATCAATTTAACGCCCACAGCTATATCTCAGTAACACGATTCTCTACGAAGATAAACATTTGTATAAAGGTGCATGGTGGCTAAATCTACCATCTTACAAAAAGAGTGGTCGGGTCAATTAAACGCTCACCGTTGTAGCTCAGAAACGTGATACTGTACAATGATTAACTTTAGTGTGAAGGTGTTTGGGAACTATATACACCATCTCACTAAAACTGGGGTTTATTTAACACCTACCGCCATAGTTTAGGAACGTGATGAACTACTATGAAGAAATTTGGTTCATAGTAACTAAAATCTGACCGAAAAATGCTACTACAATTTTAGTTACATACAAAATTCATGCGAAACTCAGTTTATAGGTACATGGTGACAATAGTTACAAACACACAACGGAGAACTAACGGGAAGTTCTGCATACAAATTTGGTATAAAATTACGAAATTAACCAGATACAAATATAATTTAAAAAATTATGGGCGAGGCTGGAAAGTTTATAAATTTTAATTAACAAATAAGACTTGATTCTTTTAAAAAAGAACCCGGGCACCGCCGGGTAATTTAAGCTAGTTTTAAATAAATGTTAACATAAAAAAACACTAACAGCAACTAAGTGAAGTTGAAAATAAAACAAAAACCTGCAGAATAACATTTCAAATAAATTTTAACATAAAAAGCAATAACAAAAAAACTATGTTTCAAAACAAATACAGTACAGTACAGAAAATTCAAGTAACACAACAAATACGTTTTCAAAACAACTACAGTACCATCTATAACAACAATACGAGGAAATTCAAGTAAAACAACAACTATATTTTCAAAACCAATACAATACCATCAATTACAACAATACGAGGAAATTCAAGTAACACAACAACTACAGTGCCATTAATAACAACAATACGAGGAAATTCAAGTAACACAACAACTATGTTTTCAAAACAAATACAGTACCATCAATAACAACAATACGAGGAAATTCATGTAACACAACAACTAAATTTTCAAAACAACTACAGTGCCATACAATACAATGGAATTTAAGTAACACAACAGCAGTCAAGAAAAATCAATGGAAATGTTTCCTGCAAAATTAGTACTGTAAGCTTATATTTCATTGTCGCCAACACTGTCGACAAAACAGGTACAAAAAGCACAATATAAAATTTTGTTAGTGTTTTTTGTACACACGTATATTTGTTTTTGTTTAAGTTACGGTTACGGTGCCTTGTCCTTTTGTATATAAGTAGCACATATGTATACCGCTTCAAGTTTAATATTTTATTGTAAGTTTTTATTAAATATGCATCACTCTCGAGCGATCACCCACCAACAGTGCTGCCACAAACGGGCGACATTACGCCTGCGTTAGTGTTACGCCAAGAACATGTCCTCTTTGTGACGGCGCTTACTCTACTTTAGAAATGTGCTCTAATTTTTTACGTTTTTCAAAAGCCGATCGTTGGGCCGTTGCTAAGCAACACCACGCATGTTTTTCTTGCCTAAAACGGGGGCACCAAGCCTACAAATGTTTTGTTCGGAAACGCTGCGGCGTGGATTCCTGCCAGCAAATACACCACCGACTTCTACACAATACGCCCACCGGACGCCAAGCCGCTGCAGAGACGTCAACACCACCAGAACTGCCACGCAGAAAAGAACAAAACGACGTAGAGAGCCGACCAAATATCGCTCCGTACAAAAACCCAATTCGAGAACGTCGAAATTGTCATGCCGACTGCGGTCGTGATGAAGCCGTGCTATTCCAGATCTTGCCAGTGAAGCTTTATGGAAATAATCGAAGCATAACTGTGTACGCATTCGTTGACGACGGCGCCAACGTAACTATGTTCGACAGCGACTTGGCGCGGCAATTGGGCCTTCGAGGACGTGCTGACACACTTGATCTCCAGTGGATAAACCATACAACAACAAGACAAAATACTGAAATCGTGGATTTTATGATTAGCGGACCTAAAGATGGCGCCAAAAAATACAATATGTCGAACGTATATACATCGTCAAGTCTTGTGTTGCCCCACCAAACCTTTAAAGTCGGTGAGTTTTTAAATTATGGAAAAAATGAGCACTTGGCAGGGTTACCGTTGAACGATTATGACCACATTCAGCCAAAATTAATAATCAGCTTGACACATGCCTTCCTAACAGTACCAGTAGAAGTTCTACGAACTCCAGAAGGCCCAGGTCCGATCGCCATAAAAACCCGATTAGGTTGGGTCGTTTACGGCCCGATGAACAATGACGTCAAACGGTCAACTGGTCGCGCACTTCATTTTCGCCAAACCTGTCAATGCGACTCAATAATGAAAGACATGCGCGAAATGATGAATAATTATTTTGACGTTGAAAGCTTTGGAATAAAAACAGATGTCAAGCCGGTGCATTCTACGAATGAAGAGAGAGCGTTGTCTATCTTGAATACCACTACAAAACGGGTTGGTGAGCGATATGAGGTCGGTCTACTATGGTGCAACGATGAAATTTTGTTTCCCGACAGTTTTAAGATGGCGCTACATCGACTAGGAATATTGTGCAAAAATTAACGATTATATTTCGAAAGGCTACGCCAGGTGTCAAAAATCCAAACAAAAAGGGAATCCGGCTAGTCTTCGACGCCGCTGCCGAAATAAATAACATTTCACTTAATAGCAAATTGCTTTCAGGCCCAGACATTAACCAACCACTAATTTCGATTTTATTTAAATTTAGAAAAGCCGCGATCGCAGTATGCGGAGATATAAAAGAGATGTTCCATCAGGTCCGCATTAGAAAAGACGACCAGGATTCTCAGAGATTTCTGTGGAGAGGTGGCGACCTAGCGGAGCCGCTCGAAACTTACGTGATGGCGCCACTTGCTCGCCGATGATTGCACAATTCGTCAAAAATCTCAACGCCCAAATGTTTGCTGAAGAAAAGCCACGCGCAGTAAGGGCCATAATAGAGAGGCATTACGTCGATGACTACGTCGACTGTTTCCGAACTGAAAACGAAGCTCTACGAGTTCTTCAAGAAGTAATCGAAATACACAAGATCGGTGGTTTTGAATTGCGAAACACCGTGTCAAATTCGGATTACGTTTTGCGAGAGTCTGGCAACGTTGCGGCTGCGAGTGGTGAGTTGGTTAATGTGGAAGGCGAAAATGTGGACCGGATTTTGGGTATGTTTTGGTTGTCCCAGCCGGATGTCTTTACGTTTATTTTTAAATTCAATAAAGTTCCTGCTGAAATTTTGAAGTTTGAACGCACGCCCACGAAACATGAATTACTATGTCTTGTCATGTCGGTTTTTGATCCCTTCGGTCTTCTAGCAAATTTCACTATTGGTGGAAAAATGATTATGCAGGCGACTTGGAAAAGTGGCATTCAATGGGACGACCCGCTGCCTCATGAAATCTATCGCAGCTGGAAAGCGTGGATGAGCGAACTCCCCAAGGTTGAGCAATATCGTCTGCCGCGTTGCTACTTTGACGATTTCGAAAACGCTGCAGTTGTTCTCCACATTTTTTGTGACGCAAGTGAAGAAGCACTTGCGGTGGTTTGTCATGCATGGTACAACGAGACTGATATTCGTCGCTGCAAAAACGTCGTGTGATCCGACAAGATATCACACAATACCAAAACTGGAACTACAGGCGGCGGTAATAGCGGTACGACTTAAAGACTCTATCGTCAACAGCCATAACGCAACAATAAGAAAACTTCAGTTTTGGAGCGATTCGCACCCGGTAATTCGTTGGATATGTTCTGACCATCGCAAGTATAAGCAGTATGTTGCGAATCGTGTTGCCGAAATCTTAAATTCTTCAAAAATTGAAGAATGGCGTTGGTGTTCAGGCGAGCTGAATCCGGCGGATGACGCCACGCGTGCACAATCTTCTGGGAAATACAACCCGGAGAGCAGGTGGAAACATGGCCCAGATTTCCTTCTGCTTACCGACAAAGAATGGTAAGATGAAAGTTGCATGACCACGTCAGAAGACTGTAACAAAGGCGAACTGAAAACAAAACGCTTATGCTTAGCGCGTCAAGTGAGTATGATCGTTCCAGAAATTAATCGTTTTTCGAATTATTATGAAAAACGAAACGAACGATGGCATGGATTTTGCGCTTTAAAACGATAATGATGCGCGGGACCAAGAGCGGAACGGTGATACGAGGCAAGCTGTTTTCTGACGAATTAAACGACGCTGAAATCTACCTGGTGCGTTGGGCACAGCGCCAAGTTTTCTCTGGCGAGTACTCTCACTTGGTTGAAAACGAGCCCATTTCAAAAAACAGCACCATAAAGTCATTCAACCCGTATCTCGACGAGTATGGCGTTATAAGGACACTTGGGTGCATTGAAAATGTCGCCTTTTTGCCAATTTCTACACGACGTCAAATAATTCTACCCAGGGACCACCAGTTGACGCGCTTAATAGTCAGCTGGTATCATTGTAGGCTACGCCACATTAACACCGATACGACCATCAATGAAGTCCGGCAGCGTTTTGGATAGCTGCTCTACGCTCACTCGTGCGGAGCGTTGAGGCGCGTTGCGTTTTCTGCAAAATACGCAAAGCGCAGCCATTACAGCCTCAAATGGGAGCTTTGCCTGTCGATCGTGTTACGCCGTATGTCCGTCCTTGTGCCTATACCGGTCTGGACTATTTCAAGCCTATCCAAGAGACCATCGGACGCCGACGCGAAAAGCGATGGGTCGCTTTATTTACGTGCCTTACGGTAAGAGCTGTCCATCTTGAAATCGCCTTTGATCTTTCCATCGACGCATGTCTGATGTGCATCCGCAACTTTATCAACCGACGCGGCGTGCCCACCCAAATCAGAAGCGATAACGGCAGAAACTTCGTTGGCGTCAATAAAGAGCTGCAAGCCGTAACCGATTTTCTGGACCAAAACAAAATCGTCGCCAGACTGTCACCACTCGGCATCAAGTGGATATACAACACCCTATCGAATCCTAGCGCAGGTGGCGTATGGGAACGACTAGTGCAGTCTGTCAAGAAAGCGCTCTACATCATGCTGAAATAGTATGCGCCGAAGTTGGAGACCTTAAACAGTTTGCTGATGGAAGCTGAAAACATCGTCAACACCAGGCCACTGACACATTTGCCAGTCACGACGGACGATCCGGAACCGCTGACACCAAACCATTTTTTGCTGGGGTGTGCTAATTCAACACAAACGCCTGCGCCCTTCGAGCCTAAGTTACTCTGCCTGAGTAAACAGTGGCGAATTCTGAAAAAACCTTAAAAATTGGTTTTGGAAGCAGTGGCTACGCGACTATCTTCCGGAGTTAACGCGTCGGACGAAATGGTTTCTGCCAGAAAAACCAATCAAGGAGCTCCACGATCTCATTGGCGACGTGAGCGTATAGTTGAATTGCATCATGGTAAAGACGGCGTTGCACGTTCAGCCGAAGTATCTACTACCAACGGGACGTTGAAACGTCCAGTGTCTAAACTGGCCATACTTGAAGTTGATCGAGAGAACAGAGGTAATGGTGAGTCTCCCCTCCAGGGTCAATTCACGGGGTGGGGATGTCGCCAACACTGTTGACGAAACAGGTGCAAAAAGCACAACATAACATTTTGTTAGTGTTTTTTGTACACACGTATATTTGTTTTTGTTTTTTGAACTGTTTAAGTTACGGTTACGGTGCCTTGTCCTTTTGTATATAAGTAGCACATATGTATGCCGCTTCAAGTTTAATATTTTATTGTCTGTTTACCTTTACAAGGCGCCGGTCGTAAAGGAGTAAGTTTTTATTTAATATTTTTTATGTTGTTATGTCAATATTATTTTGTATATTTTATGTTTATTAATATTATTCTTTTTATAATTTAATCTTTTTTATATAATTTATTTAGAGAATAAACGCAAAATTTTTGCTCTTTGAGTATTAAATTTTTGGAGTTTATTTTTAAAAGCAGCGCGCCTTGTCGCCCTTTAGGTAAAGCGACATTCATCATTTAAAATTGTTCTAAAATATTAATTCTTTAGAGTAAATTTGTTTCTTGTTGTATTTGAGGTTATAAATAATTAAGAAAAACTTATTTGTAACTTAATCTGTGCAGTTTCTTCAAATGTACATAATGTCTCTTTCTGCTGAAGCCATTCAAAATCTCATTGTGAGAGTTATAGACGAAACTCTTTTAGTGATTACAGATCAGGTTAGACAAATTACGAGTCAGTTTAATGAAATTAGCTTTTTGGTAGACCGTTTGGCAGCACCGGATGCACCTGTCGAAACATATAGGGATATAACTATAAACGAAAGGATGAGTTGCGAAATTAGCTTAGATGTAGTTAAAACTGTGCCTGAATATGACAAGCAGTCAAAGCTGCAATAAAACCTTATGAAAAATATAACGGTTCTGATCGCTATAATCAAGAAGTAGCAATTTAAAAAAAACCAAATCACAAGCTCTGCAGACACAGTTTTGGCCTATTTCAGCACACCACTAAACTTTGATGCAATCTTAGCCACTGCTTGACCACGCGTATTCTGACAAAAAACCCTATAACGTTGCTTGAACAGGAACTTTCTTTATTCAGGCAAGGACGTTTTTATATTATGGAATATTATGATCCGGTCGAACAAAAATTGACAAATATTATCAACAATTTAGTTATGGAATATTCTGATAGGTCGGAAACATTTGCATCATTGAGTCAAAGATACCGAGATGTGGCATTGGGTGTGTTTATATCGGGATTAAATCGTTCCATGTATGACGTACCTTTTTCTAGTCGGCCTCGAGATCTTCCACATGCTTTAGCACTAGCCCAGGAGCTAGAAATGAATCAACAAAGGTCCGCTTTTGCTTTCGTGTTTTCGGAAAAGGGTCCAGTCAGTCACATTCCGCGTCAATCCAACCAATCGACAATTAGAATTGGTCAGCCACAATACCAACCTCGTTAGTTAAATTACTCGGCTGCGAGAATTTTTCAGTCACAGTATCGACCACAGTTTCCACCACAATATCAGCCACAGCATCAACCTAGACAGGATAGCAATTTACCTTCCAATGTTAAACCAATGCAGGTTGACCTACAACTAATATCAACAACCTACCAAAATTCCAGCAAAATGTCAGTGACAAAAATATTCAAAAAATTAATCATATTTCTGGATCAGTTTATGATAGTACCGACCAAATTCAATATGCCAACCTTCACAAAATTCCATACCAACCTTACCCAGAACAGGAATCTAAATTTTTAACTTTCAATGATTGCCAATATGTTGATAGTAATATAACATATCACCCCAATTCAGATCTCAGTCTTGAAATTTTGTCTAGTAGTGATACTAACTATTGTATGATTCTTGCTAGACTCATGACTAAGTATTTGATCAGGTACATTTTTTACAATGGACTCCCGGCTTCCATACATTTCGAGGAGGACGGGAAATGACGAATAATTAAAAATTTTAATAGACACTGGCGCAGAAAAAAAATTATGTTAAATATATTTCTTATTTTAATTTTATATCAGTTCATAACCCATTTAAGGTATCCTTCATAAATGGATTTACGTATATTGTTACACACACATCTAACCACACCTTAAACTCACCAACAAAAATTGACAAATATTATCAACAATTTAGTTATGGAATATTCTGATAGGTCGGAAACATTTGCATCATTAAGTCAAAGATACCGAGATGTGGCATTGGGTGTGTTTATATCGGGATTAAATCGTTCCATGTATGACGTACCTTTTTCTAGTCGGCCTCGAGATCTTCCACATGCTTTAGCACTAGCCCAGGAGCTAGAAATGAATCTACAAAGGTCCGCTTTTGCTTTCGTGTTTTCGGAAAAGGGTCCAGTCAGTCACATTCCGCGTCAATCCAACCAATCGACAATTAGAATGAGTCAGACACAAACATAAATACAAACGTAATAACAACAACACAAATGCTAAGACCAATCTTTCCAACTAATTAAATTCAATACCAAAACATACGCGCTATGAAATCAACACAACAATTAAGATTTCCATTAAATGAAAACTAAAAACTTCTCGCAAGCTACAAAATCGATCACTTACACTAATGTATACAATTCTCGCGCGCTAAAAAAAAACGAATACTAAACTAAATTATAAACATTTCTAATTAAAAGAAACGAACATTAAACCAAATTATGAATTAAATAAAGAACACATTTCTTATTAAGAGAAACGAACATTAAACCAAATTGTAAATTAAATAAAGAACACATTTCCAATTAAGAGAATGAACACTAAACCAAATTGAAAACTAAAGAACACATTTCCAACTAAGAGAAATCAATACTAAATTGTAAACAATTAGAAATTAAGAACAAAGAAACAAAATGTATAAATCTAACTCAGAAGTAAGAAGTCCATTGGAGTTTGCTGAAAAAAAAGGAAATTATCCTAAGTTTAATAAAGGGAAATAAATTTGTTGTTTTTATTAAACGGATTTCATCATTATTGTTTGTAGTAATTTACAAATATCAATAATTTATAATTGGCGCGGTCGGGAAACAAATTCCGCATTGGTCTTAGCATTTGTGTTGTTGTTATTACGTTTGTATTTATGTTTGTGTCTGACTCATTCTAATTGTCGATTGGTTGGATTGACGCGGAATGTGACTGACTGGACCCTTTTCCGAAAACACGAAAGCAAAAGCGGACCTTTGTTGATTCATTTCTAGCTCCTGGGCTAGTGCTAAAGCATGTGGAAGATCTCGAGGCCGACTAGAAAAAGGTACGTCATACATGGAACGATTTAATCCCGATATAAACACACCCAATGCCACATCTCGGTATCTTTGACTCAATGATGCAAATGTTTCCGACCTATCAGAATATTCCATAACTAAATTGTTGATAATATTTGTCAATTTTTGTTCGACCGGATCATAATATTCCATAATATAAAAACGTCCTTGCCTGAATAAAGAAAGTTCCTGTTCAAGCAACGTTATAGGGTTTTTTGTCAGAATACGCGTGGTCAAGCCGTGGCTAAGATTGCATCAAAGTTTAGTGGTGTGCTGAAATAGGCCAAAACTGTGTCTGCAGAGCTTGTGATTTGGTTTTTTTTAAATTGCTACTTCTTGATTATAGCGATCAGAACCGTTATATTTTTCATAAGGTTTTATTGCAGCTTTGACTGCTTGTCATATTCAGGCACAGTTTTAACTACATCTAAGCTAATTTCGCAACTCATCCTTTCGTTTATAGTTATATCCCTATATGTTTCGACAGGTGCATCCGGTGCTGCCAAACGGTCTACCAAAAAGCTAATTTCATTAAACTGACTCGTAATTTGTCTAACCTGATCTGTAATCACTAAAAGAGTTTCGTCTATAACTCTCACAATGAGATTTTGAATGGCTTCAGCAGAAAGAGACATTATGTACATTTGAAGAAACTGCACAGATTAAGTTACAAATAAGTTTTTCTTAATTATTTATAACCTCAAATACAACAAGAAACAAATTTACTCTAAAGAATTAATATTTTAGAACAATTTTAAATGATGAATGTCGCTTTACCTAAAGGGCGACAAGGCGCGCTGCTTTTAAAAATAAACTCCAAAAATTTAATACTCAAAGAGCAAAAATTTTGCGTTTATTCTCTAAATAAATTATATAAAAAAGATTAAATTATAAAAAGAATAATATTAGTAAACATAAAATATACAAAATAATATTGACATAACAACATAAAAAATATTAAATAAAAACTTACTTCTTTACGACCGGCGCCTTGTAAAGGTAAACAGACAATAAAATATTAAACTTGAAGCGGCATACATATGTGCTACTTATATACAAAAGGACAAGGCACCGTAACCGTAACTTAAACAGTTCAAAAAACAAAAACAAATATACGTGTGTACAAAAAACACTAACAAAATGTTATGTTGTGCTTTTTGCACCTGTTTCGTCAACAGTGTTGGCGACATCCCCACCCCGTGAATTGACCCTGGAGGGGAGACTCACCATCACCTCTGTTCTCTCGATCAACTTCAAGTATGGCCAGTTTAGACACTGGACGTTTCAACGTCCCGTTGGTAGTAGATACTTCGGCTGAACGTGCAACGCCGTCTTTACCATGATGCAATTCAACTATACGCTCACGTCGCCAATGAGATCGTGGAGCTCCTTGATTGGTTTTTCTGGCAGAAACCATTTCGTCCGACGCGTTAACTCCGGAAGATAGTCGCGTAGCCACTGCTTCCAAAACCAATTTTTAAGGTTTTTTCAGAATTCGCCACTGTTTACTCAGGCAGAGTAACTTAGGCTCGAAGGGCGCAGGCGTTTGTGTTGAATTAGCACACCCCAGCAAAAAATGGTTTGGTGTCAGCGGTTCCGGATCGTCCGTCGTGACTGGCAAATGTGTCAGTGGCCTGGTGTTGACGATGTTTTCAGCTTCCATCAGCAAACTGTTTAAGGTCTCCAACTTCGGCGCATACTATTTCAGCATGATGTAGAGCGCTTTCTTGACAGACTGCACTAGTCGTTCCCATACGCCACCTGCGCTAGGATTCGATAGGGTGTTGTATATCCACTTGATGCCGAGTGGTGACAGTCTGGCGACGATTTTGTTTTGGTCCAGAAAATCGGTTACGGCTTGCAGCTCTTTATTGACGCCAACGAAGTTTCTGCCGTTATCGCTTCTGATTTGGGTGGGCACGCCGCGTCGGTTGATAAAGTTGCGGATGCACATCAGACATGCGTCGATGGAAAGATCAAAGGCGATTTCAAGATGGACAGCTCTTACCGTAAGGCACGTAAATAAAGCGACCCATCGCTTTTCGCGTCGGCGTCCGATGGTCTCTTGGATAGGCTTGAAATAGTCCAGACCGGTATAGGCACAAGGACGGACATACGGCGTAACACGATCGACAGGCAAAGCTCCCATTTGAGGCTGTAATGGCTGCGCTTTGCGTATTTTGCAGAAAACGCAACGCGCCTCAACGCTCCGCACGAGTGAGCGTAGAGCAGCTATCCAAAACGCTGCCGGACTTCATTGATGGTCGTATCGGTGTTAATGTGGCGTAGCCTACAATGATACCAGCTGACTATTAAGCGCGTCAACTGGTGGTCCCTGGGTAGAATTATTTGACGTCGTGTAGAAATTGGCAAAAAGGCGACATTTTCAATGCACCCAAGTGTCCTTATAACGCCATACTCGTCGAGATACGGGTTGAATGACTTTATGGTGCTGTTTTTTGAAATGGGCTCGTTTTCAACCAAGTGAGAGTACTCGCCAGAGAAAACTTGGCGCTGTGCCCAACGCACCAGGTAGATTTCAGCGTCGTTTAATTCGTCAGAAAACAGCTTGCCTCGTATCACCGTTCCGCTCTTGGTCCCGCGCATCATTATCGTTTTAAAGCGCAAAATCCATGCCATCGTTCGTTTCGTTTTTCATAATAATTCGAAAAACGATTAATTTCTGGAACGATCATACTCACTTGACGCGCTAAGCATAAGCGTTTTGTTTTCAGTTCGCCTTTGTTACAGTCTTCTGACGTGGTCATGCAACTTTCATCTTACCATTCTTTGTCGGTAAGCAGAAGGAAATCTGGGCCATGTTTCCACCTGCTCTCCGGGTTGTATTTCCCAGAAGATTGTGCACGCGTGGCGTCATCCGCCGGATTCAGCTCGCCTGAACACCAACGCCATTCTTCAATTTTTGAAGAATTTAAGATTTCGGCAACACGATTCGCAACATACTGCTTATACTTGCGATGGTCAGAACATATCCAACGAATTACCGGGTGCGAATCGCTCCAAAACTGAAGTTTTCTTATTGTTGCGTTATGGCTGTTGACGATAGAGTCTTTAAGTCGTACCGCTATTACCGCCGCCTGTAGTTCCAGTTTTGGTATTGTGTGATATCTTGTCGGATCACACGACGTTTTTGCAGCGACGAATATCAGTCTCGTTGTACCATGCATGACAAACCACCGCAAGTGCTTCTTCACTTGCGTCACAAAAAATGTGGAGAACAACTGCAGCGTTTTCGAAATCGTCAAAGTAGCAACGCGGCAGACGATATTGCTCAACCTTGGGGAGTTCGCTCATCCACGCTTTCCAGCTGCGATAGATTTCATGAGGCAGCGGGTCGTCCCATTGAATGCCACTTTTCCAAGTCGCCTGCATAATTATTTTTCCACAAATAGTGAAATTTGCTAAAGGGAAATAAATTTGTTGTTTTTATTAAACGGATTTCATCATTATTGTTTGTAGTAATTTACAAATATCAATAATTTATAATTGGCGCGGTCGGGAAACAAATTCCGCATCGATCCCAAGGAAATCTTGCAGATCACATTCCCAAGGAACTCTTGAAGATCCTATTTTCTAAGGAAAACTTAGAAGGATAATAAACAAAGAACATTTAAATAATAAAAAGTGAAATTCAAAATACGAGAACATTTAACAAAACATGATAATAATAATAATAATAATAATAATAATAATAATAATAATAATAATAATAATAATAATAATAATAATTATAATAATTATAATAATTATAATAATTATAATAATAATAATTATAATTATAATTATGGCAACACTAGCCACTCTGGTTAACATATGTTAGCGGGATAAAACGGGACTCGTAGTAAAGAGAGTGAGAGAAGTAGGACATTGCCAGGCATAAATATCCATTCATCCAGCTGTATTCTGCAAGTTGCCAAAATTGAAATTGGTTACTTACTAAAATTCATGAGCGACTAATACTATATCTGCAAGAACGGATTTAAAACCTCATAAATCTGACCGATGTGAAGATTTTACCAAATTTATATATCCTCAAAAAAATAAAACTGACAGGTTTTTTTTGTCAAACAAATGGTAAAACTATAAAAAAAAATGAGTTTCTGATTCGTCTAGAAGTACATATGGACTAATTTTAGGACAAGATCATACGAAAAATCGTCAAAAAAGGGAATGAAATAGTTCGATTTGTGAAGACTTTGGACTGCATATGAGATTTAAAGCGCAAGTACATTTCAAATTGATTGGATCGGTATATTATTTCCGCTGTGTTTAAGAGTTAAAGTAATGTTAATAATAAAATTATAAAAATTAACAAATTTATTGAATTCTCTTAAAAAATTTTTTTTAGTGAACAACAAGGGATTTATTAAGATCCAAAAATTATTTTTCTTTTCATTTTTTGCATCTCATTTGCTATGTTGCAAATTATACTTTTATTTACCGCAAATGTATTTCTTTTGTTTTTTTTTTCAAAGTAAATTTTTAATATCTTTATTATTAAACTTGTATTCAATTTGAGTTTTTTTTTTATATAGTTCAAGTATAAATCGATTAAATCGTTTCGTTGTGGCATATTTTTGTTTGTTATCCCAAAGTGCTTAAAAGGTAAGTAATTTAAGAAAAAAATAATCAAAATGAACATGATCTAAAAGATTATAAAAAAATTTCAGCGTGGTCACATTTCGTCGAGGCATAAGGCAGGGCATCCGAAACGTCTGCTGACGAGGATGCACCTTACCAAGCCCGGAAAGTGGCCATACGTCCTTTTTTGTGCAGTTAACCATATCCAGCATATGAATTATAACTTTTAATTTGGAAGCAGTTTTGGAAGAACAGACGATTACACGAATTTGATTTTTGGATCCAACAACAATTTGGTATCCAAGGTTTTTATACCCCACACCAACTGAACAAAATTCTGCAAAAAAAAGTTTAAAAAAAATCAAAGCATCCGATCGTTACACCAAAGTTGCAGAATAGTTTTAAGTTATGTATTAAGTATATTTTCTCATTTTTGTTTGCAAGTTAATTATAATTTTTGAATGAGGTCTAATTTATAATTCCAAAAGGTTTTTTTTTTGTTTAACAACCCCTATTAATGAGCTCAGGTAGGAAAGTTTAAATTAAGGATTATTCCTAACATTTTTTTTGAGGTACCCCTTTAAGACATTAATTTGACCTTGTTTTGATTTTTTTTCTTAGTTACGATATTTTTATGTTTAACACTTAAAAAAAGTTAATATTGGGATTTTATCCTAATGTTTTAATCTTTTTTTATTTGTAAATTAAACTTGTAAATTAAACTTCTAGATTTCAATTTTTTTTTTATTGTTAAAGATTTTAGATCTTAGATTGTCATAGCAACCTTTTTATTTTTTTTTTATTTAAATAAATTATAGAATTGCTAGATTTAATTTCTAAAATAAGTTATGTTATGTTTATTTTGTTATTTATCGTGGTATTAGCACTGCAATTGTTCACGTTTAGTATTAATGTTCATATTTTTTGGCACATTTAAACTAACGTTTTTTTAATAGATTTTGTTTTTTTAATTCCTCATGAGAAGGAAGTTGCCACTCTAATTTTATTCAAACTTAAAATAAAGTAGTTATAGATTACAACATGAATTGCTTAATTTATCATTTGTGGGGGGGATTTTCAGAACTGGATCGACGTGGATATGGTTAAAGAGGTGATATAAGAATAAGACGACATGGTAAAATAAACTTTCAATGGTTTTCGATAGGGTGGGTCATATGTTCTCTGTAAGGTCTCGTTTATTTTCGTTGTGATTTTGTTTGTTTAAACTAATTAATTAACGTCGTGGGATTTTCGGGATTTGTGTTTTGTGGACATTTTTTTTTGTTTGTACTTTATAATTTTGTTTTAAAGTAAAATAAATAAATTTTTTCCCCCTCGAAATGGTATGGCGGGTTGAATACCCCACGTCCAGTGTATTGAGCTAGCTGGAGGCACATACCATTTACGACATGAAAATGATTGCAACTCAAATAAGAGGTAAAATAACGGGAAGAGCAAATTATACGTTGATGAAAGCCAATGTCGGAGATAGTGACTAGTTAGCAATACAAAAAGTTTTAGTAGATAATTTTGGAGAAAAACTCACATTTATACAACTTAAAAATTTAGCTGATAGGGTAGAGTATACAGGAAATTTAAAAAACCTTTTCAATGAATGAAACAAAATTTTAAAAAGAATGAATAACAAATATTATTTATCAGAAGAGAAAGAAGTAATCCAAGATAAAAAGCCAGAATATAACGAAACATTCATGATGCAAACATTCAGAGAAAAATTACCACTATTTGCGAGTGCCGTAATTACTGCAAAATATTGCACAAGCTTGACAAATTCATTTAAAACACTAGATGAATGCAACTGGAATAGTTACGATAGAATTCATTTGAGAACAGACCAAACAAGAAGATTTAATAAAATTCAAAATCAATATCAAAGGAATCGATATAATCAACAAGAATATCAGAAGAGGAATTATCAAAATCAATATCAACAAGAATATCAGAATAGGTATTATCAAATTCAATATCAACAAGAATATCAAAATATGAATTTTCAAAACCAATATCAGAATAACCAACAAGAAGGTAATAATAAAAATCCACAATACCAAACTAGAAATTATCAAAACAGGTATAATCAACAAGATAATCATACCTATAGGAATCAACAAGATAATCAAAATCGAAATTTCAAAAAAAAAAAAATAATAATTGGGATAATCAAAATAATCAAAGATATAATATGAATCAAAACACAGTACAAAACAGAAATAATACAACACAAAGAAATCAAAAACAAAAAACAGTACAACATGTTAATAGACAAATAGAACCAATGGACAGAGATACTTTGGCAATCGGAAATTTTCCAGTAAAATCCTCGGAACAATTCATAAAATATTACAGTAAGATAGCATAAAAGGATAGAAAAATAAACTTAAAAGATAATGATTATTACAATCCGTTCGAAAAATTAAAAAGCTTAATTACATATAACCCAATATTGATATACCCAGGTTTTACAAAAGAATTTGTTTTAACAACAGACGCAAGTGCAAACTCCTTAGGAGCAGTACTATCTCAAGGAGGACATCCAATTTCCTTGGAAGCAAAACATTATGTGACAGTGAAAAAAATTACAGTACAATTGAAAAAGAGTTAATAGCAATAGTATGGGCAACAAAATATTTTATACCACATCTTTACGATAGAAAATTCAAATTGCAAACAAATCAGAAACCATTAATATGGCTAGCAAACTTAAAAGAACTATAAAAAATTGAGTGCTGGGGGTTGTCTTCCAAGATAAAGCGATCTAAAAAATGCAGCTCGAAATTAAGTGCCGGTTGCGCAAAGTTCCAAAAAAGAAGATAAAATAATAATACAAATTTTTATGGTGCAAAAAAGTGGCTTTTATTTTAAATAGAAAATTACCAGAAAAAATTTCGGAAAATATGTCCGTTCGGCTTGTATTCAAAATCAAGAGTGTTATTTTTACAAAAACAAAAATACCTCAAAATGGAATTTTCGATCAAAAATGACACATTCGATTAAGAAAATTTCTGTGCGCCCTGTGCATTTCAAAAATGGAATTTTATCAATCGAATAGTTTACAAAATATCAAAGTGCAAGCGTTTGGCTTAAACATTGCCGCCCGCCTTGCAGAATCGCTGCAATAAAATAAAAATCTAAATACATAGGTGCTGAAAATATAAAATAGTTATTTTTCTAAAAAATTCTTGGGTTACATTTTATTTGTGACTTGCGGTGACAAAGAAATAATTCAAGAAACTTTGCCAAAGTTCATCTATGAAAAACGAAATAAACCAAAAACAAAAAAAAAAAATTTAACCACAAACAAAAATGTGTTAGAGTGCAGCCAAAAAAAAAACTATACAGCGCAGGAACCAGACATAATATAGCCGAAAATTGTGCACTGCCCCAACGGTTGCCCTAGTGTACCACCAATCAATCCATTGAGGACAATTTTTGAGTAGACGTCAACACCAAGAACAAGATCCACTGGAGCAGACTGAAAAAAATCGGGGTCCGCGAGGATAATACCTAAATAATTTTCGCGAATGCGGGAGTCGACGGATTGGAGAGGTGTAACCTTCGAAAGATAAGGCGTTACGTGGACAAGCGTTTCAACATTCCTGTTGAGATCTAAATTCGATCGCATAGAAAGCATGCACACCTCACTATTTCCCATCCTTGTCGTCCGCAGGTTCAGGCGTTGCACTAACTTTTTTGAAACGCACGAAGAATCTGCGCATTGATCGATAAGCGCTCGCATTTTGTGGGATTTCCCATCTATGACCACCTTGACCATCGCGGTGGGCTGAAGCTTAACTACACGCTGCAAATGAAGAGTAGGCGCGGCATTGGTGATACGTGGCTCTGCAGATCGATGTTGTTGATTGCAAGGTTTGACAAATCTTGCACGCTTGTTAGGTTGGGGCGTAGAGCTCCGAGCCTCAGATCGCTTTCTGACCTAACGTGAATGTGGAGCCACTGACATATCTCGCAGAGACGGACGAGGTCCCATAATTGGCGAATGTCTACGAGAGGATGACGCTATTACATCAGATTTTGATCTTTTTGGCAGTGGGGGTTTGGCTGCGACGCTCGACATATTTATTTGCCTTAACCATTTTTGCTGAAATTCGAAGAAGGACATAACAAATAAAAATAGTTGAACAGAAAAGAGAAAGAAAATAACAACGATCACGACGACGGGAGAACTACAAGTTTAACGACAGCACGTGTAATGGTACCTCGTTCTGTTCGGACATCAGCAACTCGGACTCGTCCATCCTTTCCTAGATGCACCTTCATTACGCGTCCTAGTCTCCAATCAGTTGGGGGCAGATTCTCATCGCGAATCACTACCAAATCGTTTACTTTGACGTCCTCCTTCGTAAACTGCCACTTGTATCTCTTATGAAGCTCCTTCAGATATTCGGATTTCCAACGATGACAAAATAATTAGGCTACGGCTTTGATCTTTAACCACCTATTAACTATTGTTAGGGGATTTTCTGAAATTTCAGGTTCAACAGGAGCTAAAAGGGGACATAAAAGGGGAATGAAATAGTTCGATTTGTGAAGACTTTGGACTGCATATGAGATTTAAAGCGCAAGTACATTTCAAATTGATTGGATCGGTATATTATTTCCGCTGTGTTTAAGAGTTAAAGTAATGTTAATAATAAAATTATAAAAATTAACAAATTTATTGAATTCTCTTAAAAATTTTTTTTTAGTAAACAACAAGGGATTTATTAAGATCCAAAAATTATTTTTCTTTTCATTTTTTGCATCTCATTTGCTATGTTGCAAATTATACTTTTATTTACCGCAAATGTATTTCTTTTGTTTTTTTTTTCAAAGTAAATTTTTAATATCTTTATTATTAAACTTGTATTCAATTTGAGTTTTTTTTTTATATAGTTCAAGTATAAATCGATTAAATCGTTTCGTTGTGGCATATTTTTGTTTGTTATCCCAAAGTGCTTAAAAGGTAAGTAATTTAAGAAAAAAATAATCAAAATGAACATGATCTAAAAGATTATAAAAAAATTTCAGCGTGGTCACATTTCGTCGAGGCATAAGGCAGGGCATCCGAAACGTCTGCTGACGAGGATGCACCTTACCAAGCCCGGAAAGTGGCCATACGTCCTTTTTTGTGCAGTTAACCATATCCAGCATATGAATTATAACTTTTAATTTGGAAGCAGTTTTGGAAGAACAGACGAATACACGAATTTGATTTTTGGATCCAACAACAATTTGGTATCCAAGGTTTTTATACCCCACACCAACTGAACAAAATTCTGCAAAAAAAAGTTTAAAAAAAATCAAAGCATCCGATCGTTACACCAAAGTTGCAGAATAGTTTTAAGTTATGTATTAAGTATATTTTCTCATTTTTGTTTGCAAGTTAATTATAATTTTTGAATGAGGTCTAAATTATAATTCCAAAAGGTTTTTTTTTTGTTTAACAACCCCTATTAATGAGCTCAGGTAGGAAAGTTTAAATTAAGGATTATTCCTAACATTTTTTTTGAGGTACCCCTTTAAGACATTAATTTGACCTTGTTTTGATTTTTTTTCTTTGTTACGATATTTTTATGTTTAACACTTAAAAAAGTTAATATTGGGATTTTATCCTAATGTTTTAATCTTTTTTTTATTTGTAAATTAAACTTGTAAATTAAACTTGAAGATTTCAATTTTTTTTTTATTGTTAAAGATTTTAGATCTTAGATTGTCATAGCAACCTTTTTATTTTTTTTTTATTTAAATAAATTATAGAATTGCTAGATTTAATTTCTAAAATAAGTAATAATTAGCACTGCAATTGTTCACGTTTAGTATTAATGTTCATATTTTTTGGCACATTTAAATTAACGTTTTTTTAATAGATTTTGTTTTTGTAATTCCTCATGAGAAGGAAGTTGCCACTCTAATTTTATTCAAACTTAAAATAAAGTAGTTATAGATTACAACATGAATTGCTAAATTTATCATTTGTGGGAGGGATTTTCAGAACTGGATCGACGTGGATATGGTTAAAGAGGTGATATAAGAATAAGACGAAATGGTAAAATAAACTTTCAATGGTTTTCGATAGGGTGGGTCATATGTTCTCTGTAAGGTCTCGTTTATTTTCGTTGTGATTTTTTTTGTTTAAACTAATTAATTAACGTCGTGGGATTTTCGGGATTTGTGTTTTGTGGACATTTTTTTTTGTTTGTACTTTATAATTTTGTTTTAAAGTAAAATAAATAAATTTTGTCCCCCTCGAAATGGTATGGCGGGTTGAATACCCCACGTCCAGTGTATTGAGCTAGCTGGAGGCCCATACCATTTACGACATGAAAATGATTGCAACTCAAATAAGAGGTAAAATAACGGGAAGAGCAAATTATACGTTGATGAAAGCCAATGTCGGAGATAGTGACTAGTTAGCAATACAAAAAGTTTTAGTAGATAATTTTGGAGAAAAACTCACATTTATACAACTTAAAAATTTAGCTGATAGGGTAGAGTATACAGGAAATTTAAAAAACCTTTTCAATGAATGAAACAAAATTTTAAAAAGAATGAATAACAAATATTATTTAACAGAAGAGAAAGAAGTAATCCAAGATAAAAAGCCAGAATATAACGAAACATTCATGATGCAAACATTCAGAGAAAAATTACCACTATTTGCGAGTGCCGTAATTACTGCAAAATATTGCACAAGCTTGACAAATTCATTTAAAACACTAGATGAATGCAACTGGAATAGTTACGATAGAATTCATTTGAGAACAGACCAAACAAGAAGATTTAATAAAATTCAAAATCAATATCAAAGGAATCGATATAATCAACAAGAATATCAGAAGAGGAATTATCAAAATCAATATCAACAAGAATATCAGAATAGGTATTATCAAATTCAATATCAACAAGAATATCAAAATATGAATTTTCAAAACCAATATCAGAATAACCAACAAGAAGGTAATAATAAAAATCCACAATACCAAACTAGAAATTATCAAAACAGGTATAATCAACAAGATAATCATACCTATAGGAATCAACAAGATAATCAAAATCGAAATTTCAAAAAAAAAAAATAATAATTGGGATAATCAAAATAATCAAAGATATAATATGAATCAAAACACAGTACAAAACAGAAATAATACAACACAAAGAAATCAAAAACAAAAAACAGTACAACATGTTAATAGACAAATAGAACCAATGGACAGAGATACTTTGGCAATCGGAAATTTTCCAGTAAAATCCTCGGAACAATTCATAAAATATTACAGTAAGATAGCATAAAAGGATAGAAAAATAAACTTAAAAGATAATGATTATTACAATCCGTTCGAAAAATTAAAAAGCTTAATTACATATAACCCAATATTGATATACCCAGGTTTTACAAAAGAATTTGTTTTAACAACAGACGCAAGTGCAAACTCCTTAGGAGCAGTACTATCTCAAGGAGGACATCCAATTTCCTTGGAAGCAAAACATTATGTGACAGTGAAAAAAATTACAGTACAATTGAAAAAGAGTTAATAGCAATAGTATGGGCAACAAAATATTTTATACCACATCTTTACGATAGAAAATTCAAATTGCAAACAAATCAGAAACCATTAATATGGCTAGCAAACTTAAAAGAACTATAAAAAATTGAGTGCTGGGGGTTGTCTTCCAAGATAAAGCGATCTAAAAAATGCAGCTCGAAATTAAGTGCCGGTTGCGCAAAGTTCCAAAAAAGAAGATAAAATAATAATACAAATTTTTATGGTGCAAAAAAGTGGCTTTTATTTTAAATAGAAAATTACCAGAAAAAATTTCGGAAAATATGTCCGTTCGGCTTGTATTCAAAATCAAGAGTGTTATTTTTACAAAAACAAAAATACCTCAAAATGGAATTTTCGATCAAAAATGACACATTCGATTAAGAAAATTTCTGTGCGCCCTGTGCATTTCAAAAATGGAATTTTATCAATCGAACAGTTTACAAAATATCAAAGTGCAAGCGTTTGGCTTAAACATTGCCGCCCGCCTTGCAGAATCGCTGCAATAAAATAAAAATCTAAATACATAGGTGCTGAAAATATAAAATAGTTATTTTTCTAAAAAATTCTTGGGTTACATTTTATTTGTGACTTGCGGTGACAAAGAAATAATTCAAGAAACTTTGCCAAAGTTCATCTATGAAAAACGAAATAAACCAAAAACAAAAAAAAAAAATTTAACCACAAACAAAAATGTGTTAGAGTGCAGCCAAAAAAAAAACTATACAGCGCAGGAACCAGACATAATATAGCCGAAAATTGTGCACTGCCCCAACGGTTGCCCTAGTGTACCACCAATCAATCCATTGAGGACAATTTTTGAGTAGACGTCAACACCAAGAACAAGATCCACTGGAGCAGACTGAAAAAAATCGGGGTCCGCGAGGATAATACCTAAATAATTTTCGCGAATGCGGGAGTCGACGGATTGGAGAGGTGTAACCTTCGAAAGATAAGGCGTTACGTGGACAAGCGTTTCAACATTCCTGTTGAGATCTAAATTCGATCGCATAGAAAGCATGCACACCTCACTATTTCCCATCCTTGTCGTCCGCAGGTTCAGGCGTTGCACTAACTTTTTTGAAACGCACGAAGAATCTGCGCATTGATCGATAAGCGCTCGCATTTTGTGGGATTTCCCATCTATGACCACCTTGACCATCGCGGTGGGCTGAAGCTTAACTACACGCTGCAAATGAAGAGTAGGCGCGGCATTGGTGATACGTGGCTCTGCAGATCGATGTTGTTGATTGCAAGGTTTGACAAATCTTGCACGCTTGTTAGGTTGGGGCGTAGAGCTCCGAGCCTCAGATCGCTTTCTGACCTAACGTGAATGTGGAGCCACTGACATATCTCGCCGAGACGGACGAGGTCCCATAATTGGCGAATGTCTACGAGAGGATGACGCTATTACATCAGATTTTGACTGAGTTTCCACCGACGTGATTCGCCGACACGGACGAGGTCCCATAATTGGCGAATGTCGGCGGGATTTTGACGCTGATTGTCTGGTCTGCGATACTGCGGTAGGCGCGCCTTGAGACGGACGAGGTCCCTTGTTAGGCGCTTGTTCAGCCAGACTAGAGCTACTAGCACTCGCGCATGGAGACGGACGAGGTCCCTTCGCATTTTTAAAGTGACTAGCGCTGGTAGACTTTGCGCATGGAGACGGACGAGGTCCCTTCACATTTCGAGGAGGACTAGGTTCTTTCGGCTGAAAACGATGAGTCGGCCGGGAGGGATCATGCAACAACGTATGATGATCACCCTTACAGTCGCGGCACCTTCCTTTACTACCGCAGTCTTTGCGCATATGGTTATATGCCAAGCAACAAGTGCAGTGACGGTACATAAGTACTGCTCGAAGACGTTTTGCATGCTCCATTCGTAGAAAACTGCGGCAAAAACGTAACGTATGGTCCTCCTTGCAGATACGGCATTCCATCTTTTTGGCAGTGGGGGTTTGGCTGCGACGCTCGACGTATTTATTTGCCTTAACCATTTTTGCTGAAATTCGAAGAAGGACATAACAAATAAAAATAGGTGAACAGAAAAGAGAAAGAAAATAACAATGATCACGACGACGGGAGAACTACAAGTTTAACGACAGCACGTGTAATGGTGCCTCGTTCTGTTCGGACATCAGCAACTCGGACTCGTCCATCCTTTCCTAGATGCACCTTCATTACGCGTCCTAGTCTCCAATCAGTTGGGGGCAGATTCTCATCGCGAATCACTACCAAATCGTTTACTTTGACGTCCTCCTTCGTAAACTGCCACTTGTATCTCTTATGAAGCTCCTTCAGATATTCGGATTTCCAACGATGACAAAATAATTAGGCTACGGCTTTGATCTTTAACCACCTATTAACTATTGTTAGGGGATTTTCTGAAATTTCAGGTTCAACAGGAGCTAAAAGGGGACATAAAAGGGGAATGAAATAGTTCGATTTGTGAAGACTTTGGACTGCATATGAGATTTAAAGCGCAAGTACATTTCAAATTGATTGGATCGGTATATTATTTCCGCTGTGTTTAAGAGTTAAAGTAATGTTAATAATAAAATTATAAAAATTAACAAATTTATTGAATTCTCTTAAAAAATTTTTTTTAGTGAACAACAAGGGATTTATTAAGATCCAAAAATTATTTTTCTTTTCATTTTTTGCATCTCATTTGCTATGTTGCAAATTATACTTTTATTTACCGCAAATGTATTTCTTTTGTTTTTTTTTTCAAAGTAAATTTTTAATATCTTTATTATTAAACTTGTATTCAATTTGAGTTTTTTTTTTATATAGTTCAAGTATAAATCGATTAAATCGTTTCGTTGTGGCATATTTTTGTTTGTTATCCCAAAGTGCTTAAAAGGTAAGTAATTTAAGAAAAAAATAATCAAAATGAACATGATCTAAAAGATTATAAAAAAATTTCAGCGTGGTCACATTTCGTCGAGGCATAAGGCAGGGCATCCGAAACGTCTGCTGACGAGGATGCACCTTACCAAGCCCGGAAAGTGGCCATACGTCCTTTTTTGTGCAGTTAACCATATCCAGCATATGAATTATAACTTTTAATTTGGAAGCAGTTTTGGAAGAACAGACGAATACACGAATTTGATTTTTGGATCCAACAACAATTTGGTATCCAAGGTTTTTATACCCCACACCAACTGAACAAAATTCTGCAAAAAAAAGTTTAAAAAAAATCAAAGCATCCGATCGTTACACCAAAGTTGCAGAATAGTTTTAAGTTATGTATTAAGTATATTTTCTCATTTTTGTTTGCAAGTTAATTATAATTTTTGAATGAGGTCTAAATTATAATTCCAAAAGGTTTTTTTTTTGTTTAACAACCCCTATTAATGAGCTCAGGTAGGAAAGTTTAAATTAAGGATTATTCCTAACATTTTTTTTGAGGTACCCCTTTAAGACATTAATTTGACCTTGTTTTGATTTTTTTTCTTTGTTACGATATTTTTATGTTTAACACTTAAAAAAGTTAATATTGGGATTTTATCCTAATGTTTTAATCTTTTTTTTATTTGTAAATTAAACTTGTAAATTAAACTTGAAGATTTCAATTTTTTTTTTATTGTTAAAGATTTTAGATCTTAGATTGTCATAGCAACCTTTTTATTTTTTTTTTATTTAAATAAATTATAGAATTGCTAGATTTAATTTCTAAAATAAGTAATAATTAGCACTGCAATTGTTCACGTTTAGTATTAATGTTCATATTTTTTGGCACATTTAAATTAACGTTTTTTTAATAGATTTTGTTTTTGTAATTCCTCATGAGAAGGAAGTTGCCACTCTAATTTTATTCAAACTTAAAATAAAGTAGTTATAGATTACAACATGAATTGCTAAATTTATCATTTGTGGGAGGGATTGTCAGAACTGGATCGACGTGGATATGGTTAAAGAGGTGATATAAGAATAAGACGAAATGGTAAAATAAACTTTCAATGGTTTTCGATAGGGTGGGTCATATGTTCTCTGTAAGGTCTCGTTTATTTTCGTTGTGATTTTTTTTGTTTAAACTAATTAATTAACGTCGTGGGATTTTCGGGATTTGTGTTTTGTGGACATTTTTTTTTGTTTGTACTTTATAATTTTGTTTTAAAGTAAAATAAATAAATTTTGTCCCCCTCGAAATGGTATGGCGGGTTGAATACCCCACGTCCAGTGTATTGAGCTAGCTGGAGGCCCATACCATTTACGACATGAAAATGATTGCAACTCAAATAAGAGGTAAAATAACGGGAAGAGCAAATTATACGTTGATGAAAGCCAATGTCGGAGATAGTGACTAGTTAGCAATACAAAAAGTTTTAGTAGATAATTTTGGAGAAAAACTCACATTTATACAACTTAAAAATTTAGCTGATAGGGTAGAGTATACAGGAAATTTAAAAAACCTTTTCAATGAATGAAACAAAATTTTAAAAAGAATGAATAACAAATATTATTTAACAGAAGAGAAAGAAGTAATCCAAGATAAAAAGCCAGAATATAACGAAACATTCATGATGCAAACATTCAGAGAAAAATTACCACTATTTGCGAGTGCCGTAATTACTGCAAAATATTGCACAAGCTTGACAAATTCATTTAAAACACTAGATGAATGCAACTGGAATAGTTACGATAGAATTCATTTGAGAACAGACCAAACAAGAAGATTTAATAAAATTCAAAATCAATATCAAAGGAATCGATATAATCAACAAGAATATCAGAAGAGGAATTATCAAAATCAATATCAACAAGAATATCAGAATAGGTATTATCAAATTCAATATCAACAAGAATATCAAAATATGAATTTTCAAAACCAATATCAGAATAACCAACAAGAAGGTAATAATAAAAATCCACAATACCAAACTAGAAATTATCAAAACAGGTATAATCAACAAGATAATCATACCTATAGGAATCAACAAGATAATCAAAATCGAAATTTCAAAAAAAAAATAATAATAATTGGGATAATCAAAATAATCAAAGATATAATATGAATCAAAACACAGTACAAAACAGAAATAATACAACACAAAGAAATCAAAAACAAAAAACAGTACAAAATGTTAATAGACAAATAGAACCAATGGACAGAGATACTTTGGCAATCGGAAATTTTCCAGTAAAATCCTCGGAACAATTCATAAAATATTACAGTAAGATAGCATAAAAGGATAGAAAAATAAACTTAAAAGATAATGATTATTACAATCCGTTCGAAAAATTAAAAAGCTTAATTACATATAACCCAATATTGATATACCCAGGTTTTACAAAAGAATTTGTTTTAACAACAGACGCAAGTGCAAACTCCTTAGGAGCAGTACTATCTCAAGGAGGACATCCAATTTCCTTGGAAGCAAAACATTATGTGACAGTGAAAAAAATTACAGTACAATTGAAAAAGAGTTAATAGCAATAGTATGGGCAACAAAATATTTTATACCACATCTTTACGATAGAAAATTCAGATTGCAAACAAATCAGAAACCATTAATATGGCTAGCAAACTTAAAAGAACTATAAAAAATTGAGTGCTGGGGGTTGTCTTCCAAGATAAAGCGATCTAAAAAATGCAGCTCGAAATTAAGTGCCGGTTGCGCAAAGTTCCAAAAAAGAAGATAAAATAATAATACAAATTTTTATGGTGCAAAAAAGTGGCTTTTATTTTAAATAGAAAATTACCAGAAAAAATTTCGGAAAATATGTCCGTTCGGCTTGTATTCAAAATCAAGAGTGTTATTTTTACAAAAACAAAAATACCTCAAAATGGAATTTTCGATCAAAAATGACACATTCGATTAAGAAAATTTCTGTGCGCCCTGTGCATTTCAAAAATGGAATTTTATCAATCGAACAGTTTACAAAATATCAAAGTGCAAGCGTTTGGCTTAAACATTGCCGCCCGCCTTGCAGAATCGCTGCAATAAAATAAAAATCTAAATACATAGGTGCTGAAAATATAAAATAGTTATTTTTCTAAAAAATTCTTGGGTTACATTTTATTTGTGACTTGCGGTGACAAAGAAATAATTCAAGAAACTTTGCCAAAGTTCATCTATGAAAAACGAAATAAACCAAAAACAAAAAAAAAAAATTTAACCACAAACAAAAATGTGTTAGAGTGCAGCCAAAAAAAAAACTATACAGCGCAGGAACCAGACATAATATAGCCGAAAATTGTGCACTGCCCCAACGGTTGCCCTAGTGTACCACCAATCAATCCATTGAGGACAATTTTTGAGTAGACGTCAACACCAAGAACAAGATCCACTGGAGCAGACTGAAAAAAATCGGGGTCCGCGAGGATAATACCTAAATAATTTTCGCGAATGCGGGAGTCGACGGATTGGAGAGGTGTAACCTTCGAAAGATAAGGCGTTACGTGGACAAGCGTTTCAACATTCCTGTTGAGATCTAAATTCGATCGCATAGAAAGCATGCACACCTCACTATTTCCCATCCTTGTCGTCCGCAGGTTCAGGCGTTGCACTAACTTTTTTGAAACGCACGAAGAATCTGCGCATTGATCGATAAGCGCTCGCATTTTGTGGGATTTCCCATCTATGACCACCTTGACCATCGCGGTGGGCTGAAGCTTAACTACACGCTGCAAATGAAGAGTAGGCGCGGCATTGGTGATACGTGGCTCTGCAGATCGATGTTGTTGATTGCAAGGTTTGACAAATCTTGCACGCTTGTTAGGTTGGGGCGTAGAGCTCCGAGCCTCAGATCGCTTTCTGACCTAACGTGAATGTGGAGCCACTGACATATCTCGCCGAGACGGACGAGGTCCCATAATTGGCGAATGTCTACGAGAGGATGACGCTATTACATCAGATTTTGACTGAGTTTCCACCGACGTGATTCGCCGACACGGACGAGGTCCCATAATTGGCGAATGTCGGCGGGATTTTGACGCTGATTGTCTGGTCTGCGATACTGCGGTAGGCGCGCCTTGAGACGGACGAGGTCCCTTGTTAGGCGCTTGTTCAGCCAGACTAGAGCTACTAGCACTCGCGCATGGAGACGGACGAGGTCCCTTCGCATTTTTAAAGTGACTAGCGCTGGTAGACTTTGCGCATGGAGACGGACGAGGTCCCTTCACATTTCGAGGAGGACTAGGTTCTTTCGGCTGAAAACGATGAGTCGGCCGGGAGGGATCATGCAACAACGTATGATGATCACCCTTACAGTCGCGGCACCTTCCTTTACTACCGCAGTCTTTGCGCATATGGTTATATGCCAAGCAACAAGTGCAGTGACGGTACATAAGTACTGCTCGAAGACGTTTTGCATGCTCCATTCGTAGAAAACTGCGGCAAAAACGTAACGTATGGTCCTCCTTGCAGATACGGCATTCCATCTTTTTGGCAGTGGGGGTTTGGCTGCGACGCTCGACGTATTTATTTGCCTTAACCATTTTTGCTGAAATTCGAAGAAGGACATAACAAATAAAAATAGGTGAACAGAAAAGAGAAAGAAAATAACAATGATCACGACGACGGGAGAACTACAAGTTTAACGACAGCACGTGTAATGGTGCCTCGTTCTGTTCGGACATCAGCAACTCGGACTCGTCCATCCTTTCCTAGATGCACCTTCATTACGCGTCCTAGTCTCCAATCAGTTGGGGGCAGATTCTCATCGCGAATCACTACCAAATCGTTTACTTTGACGTCCTCCTTCGTAAACTGCCACTTGTATCTCTTATGAAGCTCCTTCAGATATTCGGATTTCCAACGATGACAAAATAATTAGGCTACGGCTTTGATCTTTAACCACCTATTAACTATTGTTAGGGGATTTTCTGAAATTTCAGGTTCAACAGGAGCTAAAAGGGGACATAAAAGGGGAATGAAATAGTTCGATTTGTGAAGACTTTGGACTGCATATGAGATTTAAAGCGCAAGTACATTTCAAATTGATTGGATCGGTATATTATTTCCGCTGTGTTTAAGAGTTAAAGTAATGTTAATAATAAAATTATAAAAATTAACAAATTTATTGAATTCTCTTAAAAAATTTTTTTTAGTGAACAACAAGGGATTTATTAAGATCCAAAAATTATTTTTCTTTTCATTTTTTGCATCTCATTTGCTATGTTGCAAATTATACTTTTATTTACCGCAAATGTATTTCTTTTGTTTTTTTTTTCAAAGTAAATTTTTAATATCTTTATTATTAAACTTGTATTCAATTTGAGTTTTTTTTTTATATAGTTCAAGTATAAATCGATTAAATCGTTTCGTTGTGGCATATTTTTGTTTGTTATCCCAAAGTGCTTAAAAGGTAAGTAATTTAAGAAAAAAATAATCAAAATGAACATGATCTAAAAGATTATAAAAAAATTTCAGCGTGGTCACATTTCGTCGAGGCATAAGGCAGGGCATCCGAAACGTCTGCTGACGAGGATGCACCTTACCAAGCCCGGAAAGTGGCCATACGTCCTTTTTTGTGCAGTTAACCATATCCAGCATATGAATTATAACTTTTAATTTGGAAGCAGTTTTGGAAGAACAGACGAATACACGAATTTGATTTTTGGATCCAACAACAATTTGGTATCCAAGGTTTTTATACCCCACACCAACTGAACAAAATTCTGCAAAAAAAAGTTTAAAAAAAATCAAAGCATCCGATCGTTACACCAAAGTTGCAGAATAGTTTTAAGTTATGTATTAAGTATATTTTCTCATTTTTGTTTGCAAGTTAATTATAATTTTTGAATGAGGTCTAAATTATAATTCCAAAAGGTTTTTTTTTTGTTTAACAACCCCTATTAATGAGCTCAGGTAGGAAAGTTTAAATTAAGGATTATTCCTAACATTTTTTTTGAGGTACCCCTTTAAGACATTAATTTGACCTTGTTTTGATTTTTTTTCTTTGTTACGATATTTTTATGTTTAACACTTAAAAAAGTTAATATTGGGATTTTATCCTAATGTTTTAATCTTTTTTTTATTTGTAAATTAAACTTGTAAATTAAACTTGAAGATTTAAATTTTTTTTTTATTGTTAAAGATTTTAGATCTTAGATTGTCATAGCAACCTTTTTATTTTTTTTTTATTTAAATAAATTATAGAATTGCTAGATTTAATTTCTAAAATAAGTAATAATTAGCACTGCAATTGTTCACGTTTATTATTAATGTTCATATTTTTTGGCACATTTAAATTAACGTTTTTTTAATAGATTTTGTTTTTGTAATTCCTCATGAGAAGGAAGTTGCCACTCTAATTTTATTCAAACTTAAAATAAAGTAGTTATAGATTACAACATGAATTGCTAAATTTATCATTTGTGGGAGGGATTTTCAGAACTGGATCGACGTGGATATGGTTAAAGAGGTGATATAAGAATAAGACGAAATGGTAAAATAAACTTTCAATGGTTTTCGATAGGGTGGGTCATATGTTCTCTGTAAGGTCTCGTTTATTTTCGTTGTGATTTTTTTTGTTTAAACTAATTAATTAACGTCGTGGGATTTTCGGGATTTGTGTTTTGTGGACATTTTTTTTTGTTTGTACTTTATAATTTTGTTTTAAAGTAAAATAAATAAATTTTGTCCCCCTCGAAATGGTATGGCGGGTTGAATACCCCACGTCCAGTGTATTGAGCTAGCTGGAGGCCCATACCATTTACGACATGAAAATGATTGCAACTCAAATAAGAGGTAAAATAACGGGAAGAGCAAATTATACGTTGATGAAAGCCAATGTCGGAGATAGTGACTAGTTAGCAATACAAAAAGTTTTAGTAGATAATTTTGGAGAAAAACTCACATTTATACAACTTAAAAATTTAGCTGATAGGGTAGAGTATACAGGAAATTTAAAAAACCTTTTCAATGAATGAAACAAAATTTTAAAAAGAATGAATAACAAATATTATTTAACAGAAGAGAAAGAAGTAATCCAAGATAAAAAGCCAGAATATAACGAAACATTCATGATGCAAACATTCAGAGAAAAATTACCACTATTTGCGAGTGCCGTAATTACTGCAAAATATTGCACAAGCTTGACAAATTCATTTAAAACACTAGATGAATGCAACTGGAATAGTTACGATAGAATTCATTTGAGAACAGACCAAACAAGAAGATTTAATAAAATTCAAAATCAATATCAAAGGAATCGATATAATCAACAAGAATATCAGAAGAGGAATTATCAAAATCAATATCAACAAGAATATCAGAATAGGTATTATCAAATTCAATATCAACAAGAATATCAAAATATGAATTTTCAAAACCAATATCAGAATAACCAACAAGAAGGTAATAATAAAAATCCACAATACCAAACTAGAAATTATCAAAACAGGTATAATCAACAAGATAATCATACCTATAGGAATCAACAAGATAATCAAAATCGAAATTTCAAAAAAAAAAAAATAATAATTGGGATAATCAAAATAATCAAAGATATAATATGAATCAAAACACAGTACAAAACAGAAATAATACAACACAAAGAAATCAAAAACAAAAAACAGTACAAAATGTTAATAGACAAATAGAACCAATGGACAGAGATACTTTGGCAATCGGAAATTTTCCAGTAAAATCCTCGGAACAATTCATAAAATATTACAGTAAGATAGCATAAAAGGATAGAAAAATAAACTTAAAAGATAATGATTATTACAATCCGTTCGAAAAATTAAAAAGCTTAATTACATATAACCCAATATTGATATACCCAGGTTTTACAAAAGAATTTGTTTTAACAACAGACGCAAGTGCAAACTCCTTAGGAGCAGTACTATCTCAAGGAGGACATCCAATTTCCTTGGAAGCAAAACATTATGTGACAGTGAAAAAAATTACAGTACAATTGAAAAAGAGTTAATAGCAATAGTATGGGCAACAAAATATTTTATACCACATCTTTACGATAGAAAATTCAGATTGCAAACAAATCAGAAACCATTAATATGGCTAGCAAACTTAAAAGAACTATAAAAAATTGAGTGCTGGGGGTTGTCTTCCAAGATAAAGCGATCTAAAAAATGCAGCTCGAAATTAAGTGCCGGTTGCGCAAAGTTCCAAAAAAGAAGATAAAATAATAATACAAATTTTTATGGTGCAAAAAAGTGGCTTTTATTTTAAATAGAAAATTACCAGAAAAAATTTCGGAAAATATGTCCGTTCGGCTTGTATTCAAAATCAAGAGTGTTATTTTTACAAAAACAAAAATACCTCAAAATGGAATTTTCGATCAAAAATGACACATTCGATTAAGAAAATTTCTGTGCGCCCTGTGCATTTCAAAAATGGAATTTTATCAATCGAACAGTTTACAAAATATCAAAGTGCAAGCGTTTGGCTTAAACATTGCCGCCCGCCTTGCAGAATCGCTGCAATAAAATAAAAATCTAAATACATAGGTGCTGAAAATATAAAATAGTTATTTTTCTAAAAAATTCTTGGGTTACATTTTATTTGTGACTTGCGGTGACAAAGAAATAATTCAAGAAACTTTGCCAAAGTTCATCTATGAAAAACGAAATAAACCAAAAACAAAAAAAAAAAATTTAACCACAAACAAAAATGTGTTAGAGTGCAGCCAAAAAAAAAACTATACAGCGCAGGAACCAGACATAATATAGCCGAAAATTGTGCACTGCCCCAACGGTTGCCCTAGTGTACCACCAATCAATCCATTGAGGACAATTTTTGAGTAGACGTCAACACCAAGAACAAGATCCACTGGAGCAGACTGAAAAAAATCGGGGTCCGCGAGGATAATACCTAAATAATTTTCGCGAATGCGGGAGTCGACGGATTGGAGAGGTGTAACCTTCGAAAGATAAGGCGTTACGTGGACAAGCGTTTCAACATTCCTGTTGAGATCTAAATTCGATCGCATAGAAAGCATGCACACCTCACTATTTCCCATCCTTGTCGTCCGCAGGTTCAGGCGTTGCACTAACTTTTTTGAAACGCACGAAGAATCTGCGCATTGATCGATAAGCGCTCGCATTTTGTGGGATTTCCCATCTATGACCACCTTGACCATCGCGGTGGGCTGAAGCTTAACTACACGCTGCAAATGAAGAGTAGGCGCGGCATTGGTGATACGTGGCTCTGCAGATCGATGTTGTTGATTGCAAGGTTTGACAAATCTTGCACGCTTGTTAGGTTGGGGCGTAGAGCTCCGAGCCTCAGATCGCTTTCTGACCTAACGTGAATGTGGAGCCACTGACATATCTCGCAGAGACGGACGAGGTCCCATAATTGGCGAATGTCTACGAGAGGATGACGCTATTACATCAGATTTTGACTGAGTTTCCACCGACGTGATTCGCCGACACGGACGAGGTCCCATAATTGGCGAATGTCGGCGGGATTTTGACGCTGATTGTCTGGTCTGCGATACTGCGGTAGGCGCGCCTTGAGACGGACGAGGTCCCTTGTTAGGCGCTTGTTCAGCCAGACTAGAGCTACTAGCACTCGCGCATGGAGACGGACGAGGTCCCTTCGCATTTTTAAAGTGACTAGCGCTGGTAGACTTTGCGCATGGAGACGGACGAGGTCCCTTCACATTTCGAGGAGGACTAGGTTCTTTCGGCTGAAAACGATGAGTCGGCCGGGAGGGATCATGCAACAACGTATGATGATCACCCTTACAGTCGCGGCACCTTCCTTTACTACCGCAGTCTTTGCGCATATGGTTATATGCCAAGCAACAAGTGCAGTGACGGTACATAAGTACTGCTCGAAGACGTTTTGCATGCTCCATTCGTAGAAAACTGCGGCAAAAACGTAACGTATGGTCCTCCTTGCAGATACGGCATTCCATCTTTTTGGCAGTGGGGGTTTGGCTGCGACGCTCGACGTATTTATTTGCCTTAACCATTTTTGCTGAAATTCGAAGAAGGACATAACAAATAAAAATAGGTGAACAGAAAAGAGAAAGAAAATAACAATGATCACGACGACGGGAGAACTACAAGTTTAACGACAGCACGTGTAATGGTGCCTCGTTCTGTTCGGACATCAGCAACTCGGACTCGTCCATCCTTTCCTAGATGCACCTTCATTACGCGTCCTAGTCTCCAATCAGTTGGGGGCAGATTCTCATCGCGAATCACTACCAAATCGTTTACTTTGACGTCCTCCTTCGGAAACTGCCACTTGTATCTCTTATGAAGCTCCTTCAGATATTCTTATTTCCAACGATGACAAAATAATTGGGCTACGGCTTTGATCTTTAACCACCTATTAACTATTGTTAGGGGATTTTCTGAAATTTCAGGTTCAACAGGAGCTAAAAGGGGACCACCGATCAAAAAATGTCCCGGTGTTAGAGGGGAAAGATCAGAAGGATTTTCGGACAGTGGGCTCAGAGGTTGCGAGTTCAGACAACCCTCTATACGATTCAAAAGGTTCGTAAATTCTTCAAAGGTATACCTCAGATTGCCAGCTATTCGACGAAAGTGAAATTTAAAGCTTTTGACGCCCGCTTCCCACAAACCACCCATATGGGGAGATCCAGCCGAGATAAAATTCCACGAAATGTTTTGATAAGAGAATTGTGATGTCACTAAATTCTTTGAAGCACAAAGAAATCGGACAAAATCCTGTTTTAAAACTTTCGAAGCTCCAACAAAGTTGGTTCCGTTATCCGAAAACATTTTTGCTGGACATCCGCGCCGGGCCACAAAACGAGAAAATGCGGCTAAAAACGTAGTGGTAGACAGATCACTAGTCGCTTCTAAATGAATTGCCTTAGTCGCGAAACAAACGAATATGCAGACATATCCTTTCGTTATAAGGCAAGCGCGACCAGTATAGTTTTTTATGTCAAAAGATCCAGCAAAATCTACACCTGTACAAGAAAATGGCCGAGATAGTGTAACACGTTCAACGGGTAAAGCTGCCATGAGTTGAGTTCTTGTCTTTTTTCGCTGAACTACGCACGTTTTACAGTTGTGGATAGTGGACCTGATCATCCTTTTCACGTTTGGTACATAAAACTGCATCTTTACAAGATTCAGCATCAGTTGATTTCCTCCATGCAAAGATATTTCATGTAGAAACCGAATCAGCAAGCGAGTAAAAATACAATTGTATGTTAAAATAATTGGGTGCCGTTCATCGTACGATAATTCTGGGGCTGAAGTAATCCTTCCATTACATCGAAGCAATTTTTGGTCGTCGAGAAAGGGGTTCGATGAAGCCAGACTACTGGAAGAGTTAATTTGACGTTTCTCAGACAAATAATGATACTCGGACACAAAATGAACCTGTTGGCAAATTAACATAAGACGAATTTTTACAGTTTTTATTTCGTCACTCGAAATATCCAAAGTTTCAAACAATTTATGAGATCGGGAGCGATGTAGAAAACGAAAAACGTAGTACAATACTCGAAGTGCTCGTTGCAACGACGAAAATCTCTCCAGCCCGTCTTCAAAATGAACAAAATATGTAAAAAATGATTTTACCGGCTTTTCTGACAAAGCTGTTTCAAAATTTTGGCGTACAAAAAAGTCTTTAGGAAATTTAGAGATTTCTTCTGGCATCTTGGTTGCCATACCACCATTTTCTGTTGCCAACAAGATCCTGTGGTGAGTCTCGACGACTAACTAAATCGGCTGGGTTGTCATTCGAGTCAACATGAAACCAACGATTGTTGCCAACTTTATCGACAATCTTTGAAACACGATTCGCAACAAACGTAGTCCAATGGCATGGTGGTTTTTGCAACCAGGCTAAAACAATTGTGGAGTCCGACCAACAGTACAAATTATTACGATCGATTGTGATTGATTGAAAAAGTGAATCAACCATGTCCGCCAAAGGTGCAGCTCCACAAAGTTCCAAATTAGGCAAAGCAACCGTATTTACTGGTGCTACTTTGGATTTGGCAAATAAGAGATGTGTTGAAAAACTGGAAGAAGATTGCTGTACTCTAATATAAATATATGCTCCATATGCGACCTCTGACGCATCACAAAAGGCATGAAATTGAACATCCGAAAAAGGCGAAAAATCAATCCAACGAGGAATCTGAATATCTTGAATATAGACATAATCCTTCAAAAATTGCTGCCAAATGTGGAGAATGCCGACGGGTAAATTATCATCCCAATCAATTTTTGTCATCCAAACTTTCTGCATCAAAATTTTAGCAGAAATGACAATAGGTGATAACCAGCCGGCAGGATCAAATAAACGAGCAATTATCGATAAGACTTCTCGTTTAGTGAAAGATTTACGAAGATCGAAAGGAGTTGTAGTAAAATAAAAAGTGTCGGATTTGGCATTCCAACGGATTCCTAGTGTCTTCACGTTACTAGAATCTTCGATTTTTAAAAAATCTTCGTTAAACAGATGATCAGCTGGTAGGCCCTTCAATATGTTTTCACAATTTGAAGTCCACTTTCGCATCGAAAAGCCAGCAAATCGAGAGCAGCTATAAGCTCATCACGAGAAGCGATAGCGGTTGAAATATCATGGGCTCCAGCTAATACATCATCAACATACATCATGTGACGAAGAATCTTAGAAGCAAGGGGAAGCTTGTCTTGAATATCTTCAGCCAATTGATGAAGAGTTCGTATAGCAAGATATGGCGCACAATTAACACCAAATGTGACTGTTTTTAATTCAAAGTCACGAATTTCATCTTTCGGCGAACTACGAAATAAAATTCTTTGGTAAGGGGTGTGATTACAATCGACTAAAATCTGTTGATACATTTTTTCAATGTCACCATTAAAAACATAACGGAAAAAACGCTACTTTACAACCAAAAGAATTAGATCAGCCTGTAGCACCGGACCAGTGTAGAGCACATCATTAAGACTCACACCATTTGACGAACGACTAGATGCGTTAAAAACAACACGCACCTTGGTAGAGGTGCTTTCAGGCTTAATCACAGCGTGGTGTGGTAAATAAAAATGAGTCGGTGTTTGTACAAAAGTTGGTACTGACACTTCCTTCATATGATTCAAATGCACATACTCATTTACCACTTGATCATATTGAGCTTTAAACTGCGGATTGCGTAGGAGATTAGTTTCGTTTCTAAGAAATTGTTTTTGAGCAATTGATCGAGAATTGCCTAATACAAGGCTCTTTGTGAACAGAGGCTTAAAGGGGAGTGAAACTATATAACGACCGCTAGAATCACGTTTTGTCGTATTTTTAAAATATTTCTCGCAATATTTATCCTCTTCGCTCAGAAATTTATTTTTTGGAAATTCTTCCAGCTCCCAAAAGCGCGCAATCTGCTTATCCAAAGAGACTTCGTTAAAAAATTAAACACATGTAGAAAAACTAGAAATTTTTTCATTTGGTAGTGGACCGGTAAGGATCCAACCAAACACGGTTTCTTGGGCAATTAAAGAACCGAGAATATTCTTTTTGAGACCCTCAAGAACAATTGATGGATATATATCTCCACCAATCAAAACATTGACTTGATTGCTTTTTGAAAAGTTGACATCAGCAAGCTGCATGCCGCGAAAACTGTCGCCAAATGAATGATCAAGTGAAGTCGTTGGAAGCTTACCAGTAAGATGTGGAATCACCAAAGCTGAAGATTCGATTTGTAGCTGAGGATTTGTGGGTGAACTTAAAACGAAATTGCACATTTTTTGCACTCGAGCTGAAATAGCGTTATTGAGACCTGAAACTTGCGCGTTTACCTTCTTAACTGGTAGCTTAAGTAATTTTTGGATACGCTCAGAAATAAAGGTACCTTCAGAGCCAGAATCGATTAGTGCTCTGGCGGTATATACTGATCCTAAGTGGCAAATGTTGACCATAGCCGTGCCCAAGAGAACGCTTTTGGCAGAAGATGCAAAAGCCGAATTAATACTTTCAATTTCAACCGGAGATGGAGCTGTATGTATTTGAACTGTATGACTTTGCATGTTTGCGCGAACAGGAGTTGTGGGGCGAGAATTTCCTTCAGATACATGTCGAAAGGGGATAGAACTAGGGGGTGTATCTGAAGACCCACGATGCAAAAGAGAATGATGTCGTTGCTTACATACCGAGCAATTGTAAGAACTCTTACAGTCTTTCAATAAATGCGAATATGCAAGACAATTCAAACAAATGTGGCAACTCTAAATTGTAAAGAACAAAATGTAAAGAGAAAACAAAAAAAAAATGAATAGGTATTGCTGCCGGGAGTCAGTCTGATTGTAGCGTTCAATGTAAATACATCAAACTATTGTAATTGTAAACTTATTTAAAATAAATTTAAATAATAAGAAGAAAAATTTTAAAATATACAATTTACTGCTTAAAATCTCAGAAGTGGGATTAATTCATGATGCCTACTAATGCGGAAAAAATGAAAGCCTACAAAGTGTCGGAATTAAAGGCATGGCTGATCAATCTCGGAATAGAATCCAGTGGTAATAAGAGTGAGCTTATTTTACGCCTTCTTGGAGTTCCTGTGGAGCACCGAGGTGAGACTCCTAAGAACAAATTGGATGACGCAATAATGTCGCCAGAATCATACGAGCCAAGTGTTATAAACGAATACAGCGATGACGAGCAAATTGAACAAAACGCCGAAGCAAGCACAAACATGTCAAAAGTGACAAACTACGACTTAGCAGAGGAGCGACAGAGTGCACAAAACGCTGACGCAGGCGGCGTAGCTAATGAACAGCGTGCAAACGACATAAGCAACGATGAGCGCAATGTGAGACAGAATGTGGACGAAGTTACAGAGGAAAGATATGAAACAATTTTGATCGACAACAACGACAATACTGATGAGAGAGCAGCAAATGACCAAAATAATGATGGAAAAAATATTGAGCGATTGAGTACGAATGAAAGTAAGAAGATGATGGACAACGAGTGGAAAATATTAAAAATGGAATTGAAACTGATGGAACGTGAAATTGAACTGCAAAAGAGAGAAAATGAGATTCTAATTAGAGAAAATGCCTTACTGAAGAAAGATGTGCAGAGCGCTAGATATAAAAATGTTAACAAAAGCGTAAACTGCAAGAAGTGGAATTTTTCTGACGCAAAAGATTTTGTATGCGAATTTTTTGGAAACGACGACAGTTACGAACTTTGGGAGTCACAGCTAAAGAGTGTTAAAAATGCATTTAATCTTGACGAGTGCAATATGCGAGCATTAATTTCTTGCAAAGTTAAAGACAAAGCGCAAAATGGTTTTTGTCAAGAGTCGATACTATGACGGTTCCAGTCGACAATTTGCTGCGCGAAATGAAAGCGCTGTTCGAGGATCGGTCAAGCCGACTGGTGCTGAAACGCAGATTTGAAGAAAGGAAACGGGTTAGTTTTGAACCATTCAAACAATATTTTCAAGACAAAATTATATTGGCTAATAAAATAAATATTGGTGTTACTGGAGTGCCTTATTGAGGGAATACCCGATTACATGCTGAGGTCACAGGCTAAAATGCAATGCTTCCATGACAAACATCAGCTATTGGAGGCATTTAACAATGTGCAACTTTTAAAGACAGCGCTGAGAACTGTAGTGGCATCGACGGGAGTAAAAATGGAGGGAGCAGTGCGACGAGATACGGCAAATGAGAAACAGCCATTAAGAGCGGTTAGGTGCTATAACTGCAATTCAATTGGGCATATGTCAAATGAGTGCCGTAAGCCAAAACGAGAAGTAGGTGCATGCCATGTTTGCGGGGAGATGGGTCATTTTGCAGCCGACTGTAAGCAGAGAAAGAATCGCTTGGCTAAAATCGATGGCCAGACAAGAGGCAACGATGAGAGGAAAGAGCGTCCACTTTACCATGTAAATGAATCGGATGAAAGCGATGACTATGTACGAAGTGTTAAGTATAATTTTGTAAAAGATAATATTAATTTTGAATGCCTATTAGAAACCTTATTAGACACCGGCAGCCCAGTTAGTTTAGTCCGCCAACAGTTCGTGCCAAATAATTAATAAACATAAAAACTACTCAAAATACTATGGATTAAATAAAAGCCCCCTTAATATAGAAGGAGAGGTTAAATGTATTATATTTTATGATAATAAAGAAATTAAATTAAATTTATTTGTAGTGTCAAATGAAACGATGAGGTATCCAATACTTTTAGGAAGAAATTTTATGAAGCTGGCTAAATTAGAATTAAAAAATAATTTTGAAAAAGAGTGTTTAAATTTAATGAAAATAGAATTTGATGAAATGGATTTAAGTATAAGCAATAATGAAATTAGCATTGATGCAAAAGAGTGTTTTCATAAAACTTTTAAAGAATGTTATTTATATTGTGAACGTCCCGATAAGCCTGAAATTCAAAAATAATTAGGCCTAGTAATTCGGAGTATGCCTCTCCTATCGTATTAGTCCGAAAAAAACTGGTGAAATTAGATTGTGTGTAGACTATCGAGTGTTAAATAAAGTGACGTGTAAAGACAATTATCCTTTACCTCTAATTGATGATTTGTTGGATAGACTAGTTGACAAGAAAGTGTTTTCTTTGTTGGATTTGAAGAGTGCTTTCTATCATTTGCAAATGAGTAACGATTCTATAAAATACACATCGTTTGTGACACCGATGGATCAGTATGAGTTTTTAAAAATGCCTTTCGGATTAAGAAATTCTCCTTCAACGTCCCAACGTTTCGTTAATGTAGTGTTTGATGATCTTATTAGAATGGGTAAAATTTTGATTTATTTAGACGACATAATGATAGCTACGAAAACTGAAGAAGAACATTTATTAATATTAAAAGAAGTTTTCAAAAGACTAGTTAGTAACAAATTGGAATTGAGACTTGATAAATGTCATTTTATGGAGTCACAGATAAGATATTTAGGATATAACATTTCAAAAGAGGGAATTCGACCAGATGACAATAATATTGAATCAGTAGTAAATTTTCCTGTGCCACAGAATGTAAAAGCAGTTCATAGTTTTTTGGGATTATGTTCATATTTTAGAAAATTTATCAAAGGATTTTCTATTGAAGCTCAACCGCTATATAATTTAGTTAGAAAGAATGTCAGTTTCAAATTTGGAGAAAATGAGAGTAATTGTTTTGAAAAATTAAAACGAAAGTTAATTGAAGCTCCTATATTATCAATATAATCCGATGCATGAGACCGAACTCCATTGTGATGCGAGTTCTTTGGGATTTGGTGCGATATTATTACAGAAGAAAGATGATGGAAATTTTCATCCCGTGTTTTATTTTTCTAAACGAACGACTGATCATGAGTCTAAATATAATAGTTTCGAATTAGAGACTTTAGCTATTATTTATGCTCTTAGAAGATTTAAAATATATTTGCAAGGATTGAAGTTTAAGATTGTGACGGATTGCAATTCTCTTACGTTAACTCTAAACAAAAAGGAACTAAATCCCGGGATAGCAAGGTGGGCTTTGGAGTTACAGAATTTTGATTATAATTTAGAACATCGGGGAGGAGAAAAGATGCAGCATGTGGATGCTCTTAGCCGAATATCAAATATTTTAGTGCTTGAAGAAAATACTTTCGAACAAACGTTGTCGATATGTCAGTATAGGGATAAAACGATAAATGATATTAGAGAGCAGTTGGAGAAAAAGGAGAGTAATTTTTACGAAATGAGAAATGGGTTGGTTTATAGAAAAGTAGGAAAGAATATTTTGTTTTATGTTCCAAGAGATATGAAAAATAATGTGCTTAGGAAATATCATGATGAAATAGGGCACGTAGGATGTGACAAAGTTTTGAACGCAATAATGAAGGCATATTGGTTTCCTAAAATGAGAGAGAAAATAAAGAATCATATCAGTAATTGTCTAAAATGTATTGCTTTTTCTCCAAAGAGTGGTAAACATGAGGGTCTATTGCACAATATTCCTAAAGGAAACGTACCTTTTGAAACTGTAGATATTGATCATTTTGGTCCAGTATCATTAAATAATGCTAAGAAGAAATATGTATTTTTGATTACAGATCCTTTTTCGAAATTTGTGAGGTTATATGCAGTTCGAACGACCAATACTAGTGAAGTAATAAGTTGTATGAAGTCTTATTTTGCTGCATACAGTCGCCCAAAAATTATGGTTTCCGATAGAGGTAGTGCATTTACATCAAAAGAGTTTGAAAGTTTCATTGAAAGTAATAATATACAACATGTAAAGATTGCGACTGGGTCACCTCAGGCGAATGGCCAAGTTGAAAGGGTCAAAAATTAACAAGTGCAGGAACTGAATAGAGTTTGGATAAAATTCTACCACAGATTGAGTTTGCATTTAACAATACAATGCATAGAAGTACAGGTACAACGCCAAGTGAGTTGTTGTTTGGAGTTAGTCAAAAAGGAGTCGTTATAGATTTCTTGAAAGAAAGATTAGAAGAAGGAAATGATGAAGTAGTTGTGAGGGACTTGGTGGGAATTAGGACAAGAGCCGCCGAAAAAATAGTTCAGTGTCAAAATTACAATAAAGAGCGAAATGATCGTAGTAATGTTCTTAAAGCTTATAATGAAGGTGACTATGTTATGGTAAAGAATTTCATTAGTACACCAGGAGCATGTAGAAAGAATGATAGATATTTACTAAAAGATGTTGAAGGTTTTCAGTTAACGCAAATACCGTATGAAGGGATATGGGAAGTGGCAAATATGAAAAAATGGCTTAATGAAAATAAAGAAAATCAAGGCAAAATCGAGACGATTACAAGTCAGGATGGCCGAACTGTGGCAACTCTAAATTGTAAAGAACAAAATGTAAAGAGAAAACAAAAAAAAATGAATAGTTATTGCTGCCGGGAGTCAGTCTGATTGTAGCGTTCAATGAAAATACATCAAACTATTGTAATTGTAAACTTATTTAAAATAAATTCAAATAATAAGAAGAAAAATTTTAAAATATACAATTTGCTACTTAAACAAAGTTTTAATTTTTTGACTTGCCAAAAACGATCAACCGGTTTCATATTCGAAAATTTTGGGCACGACTTCAAGGAATGTTGTTTGGAAGAGCAAAGTCGACAATCGAAATTTGAAATATTTGTTTGATAAGTATTCACGTTCTTTTTCGAAGAAAGTTGATACTCCTTGCAGATCTAACACTGTTTCTAATGTCCTGAATCGACGAGTCAGAAACGAGTCCATGATGGACCATTTAGGAATTTCCGAACTCATCTCAAGAGACTGCTCACACAACGCTAGAGTAGCACCAGGTAACCGGGTAGAACAAGGAAATACTAAAATAGCATCCCAGTTTCCTATATCGATGCTATGTATTTTTAACGCCGCAATACAGTTGGTATCTCGTTGTAACTTTTTAATGTCACTACCAGATTCAACCGAAATAGACTGAAGGCTAAAAAGAATTTTAAGCTGGCTATTTACCAGGATACGCTTATTATCAAATCGATCCGATAAATTTTGCCAGGCCGATGCAAAACCTTCATTCGTAAGCGGAGATTTGCTTACAATGTCTTTCGCTTCACCCCTTGTCTTCTGATTCAAATGATACAGTTTTTCGACAGGAGATAATCGAGCATTTACAATATAAATAGCCGTAAACATGTCTCGAAAGGTGGGCCATGAGAGATAATCTCCGTAGAAAATTTCTGTATCGCATGGAGGTACACGAACGCCAAAATCGTGGCATGAACCCATAGCCAAATTCGCCGAAGATTGAGATGATGAAGTAGCATGAACGATCGGAGGTGCTGGAGTGAACCTATGTTCTTGGAATACAGGGGGTACTTGCTGAAGAGGAGTTGTCGCGAGTTCTGCATGATTATCGGACCGAAAATTAGGTGGGGGAGTTGATCTGGGCGCCAAACCGTCCATTCTGACCGTCGAGCTGCTAGATGGAGGAGTGCGTGCTGGTTCTTGATGCGCATCGATGGTCCTTACTAAGGTTGAGTACTCTCCCATCATTCCAGCACATGCGATGTAAGCCGTATAACAATTTTGATACACAGACTTCACTCTTGCTACATCATCTGCTCTATCTGCCACCGGTAAGGCCTTAGCTTCATGCAGATACACCTTAAAAAATCATTTAAAATTAACCCAAAGTTCGGTTAATTCTTCTTTTTGAAGTTCTAAAGTAAAAACAGAATGGTCGGCTTGAGCTACAAGATTAGACTGCTCTTCAAATTCAATGATTGCTTCTGAAGCGCTTTCAAAGTTTTCTAATGCCGCCATTTTGTTTTTATTCAAATGAAAAACAAAAATTTCAAATTAAACTTGCAAAACAATTATTCAGAAAAAAAAAGGAAATTCTTAAATGAATGATAAAGTATTTTCAATGTAAGAAAAATACTAAAAGAATTTATTGAAATTGTATGAAAATTATAAAAACAATAAAATTTTCCTCAATTATGAGATATTATTTCGATTTTATGAAATACAACTACAAATTTTTATTCAAAACGGAAAAAAATTAAAATAAATTTTTGTAATTGGCGGCACCTTTAAGAATATCTCATAGGTCGCTGGTTCATCTCCAGCTCGAAGGACCAATAAAAATGCGATGGCTTGGGTGGATCTCCAAAACATCCAAAACAAAACAAGAATCCACAGCTCGAGGGGGGCACCGGCGCAGGAAATTCCAATTTAGAAAAAATAACGAAAAAACAAAAAAACCAATGTTTAAAACGTTATAATAAGAGAATACAAATTACAAAATTAAAAAAAAGTGTGATTGTTGTTTTTGTTGCTTCTTCTTAGGATCTTCTGTTCTGCTGTGACTCGTCTTCTGTTGGGCCAAAATGCAGGAATGTCCGTCCAAGGATGCTGATGTGTGTGTGCGTTTTGTGGTTCTTTTTCTTTTTATTTTAATTTATGCACTTTTCCGACGCCTAATCGGATTTTTATTAAATAGCAAATGGGGTTAATTTTTAGCGAAAATTAACCACCAATTGCCGAACAAAAGAAGACAAAAATTAACGCGAGAAAAAACTTTGTTTTTGTGAAATTAAAATAGGGGTGGGTTTGCCCATTGCGGCAAATAGCGATAAAAAAATTTAATTTCGCAAAATTCAAAATGAAAAAAAAAAACAAAAACCACGAGCACTGTCCGAAAACAAAGGCAATAAAAACAACGAAAGGCGGTTGTGTGCCAAATATAGAGAAATTGCGCGCAAAGTGAAAAATTGGCAAAACAAGTTTTGAACTAATAGAATACGAAATCTAACCGCACTAATCAGTCACAAAATAAAAATGTAATGCACCTTATATATTTCAGCTTCAAACTTCAAAATTTCAAAACAATCCAAATAAAAGTGGGGCTCCAAATTTGTATTAAGTCTTCTTGAAAATGGCGATCTTCTTTGCACGATCCGGTTCGAAGGACCAATAAAAAATCGAGTGCTGGGGGTTGTCTTCCAAGATAAAGCGAGCTAAAAAATGCAGCTTTAAATTAAGTGCCGGTTGCGCAAAGTTCCAAAAAAGAAGATAAAATAATAATACAAATTATTATGGATCAAAAAAAAGTGGCTTTTATTTTAAATAGAAAATTACCAGAAAAAAGTTCGGAAAATATGTCCGTTCGGCTTGTATTCAAAATCAAGAGTGTTATTTTTACAAAAACAAAAATACCTCAAAATGGCACTTTCGATCAAAAATGACACATTCGATTAAGAAAATTTCTGTGCCCTGTGCATTTCAAAAATGGAATTTTCTCAGTCGAACAGTTTACAAAATATCAAAGTGCAAGCGTTTGGCTTAAACAAACTAAATCAGAAATTACAAAGATATAAGATAAGTTTAATATAAATTTTCAATGAATAAAAGGAAAAGAAAATCAAGTAGCAGACTTTTATATAAATCAGATAGAAGACATGGAAGTAGATGAAGAAGAAGATAATATGGATTATGATGAAATAGGATCCACAAACGCAACAATTCATAGTGCACCAGAAGATTTACATAATCATATACTAATAATAGAAAAACCAATACATTTTTTCAAAACTCAAATAATTATTGCAAAAGCAAAAACATTTAAAGGAAACAATGTTTTAATAAAAAAACAAATAAAACTACAATTTATATTTTGAACGAAGAATTACTATCAGATGAAGCAAGCTTAGTAAATGAGTTAAGGAAAATACAATTCAAAAGATCATTAGAGTTATATTTAGGGGACAATAATTTTTTCATAAGATTTCAAGATATATACATAAAATATTTTAATAATTTAAATATAAAAGCAAAGAAATGCACAAACAGATTAACATAAATAAAAAAAGAATCAGAAGCATTCAAAATAATAGAATATGAACATAAAAAAGGAAATCACATAGGAATAGACGAAAATTACAACGAACTAAGATACACATATTATTTTCCAAATTTAAAAAATTTAATCACAAGATACATAAATAATTGCCAAACATGTCAATTAGCAAAACACGACAGACATGCAAAGAAATTTAAATTCAAAAATAGTGAAATACCAACGAATGTTAACCAAATAATCCACGGAGATCTATATATGGCAGAAAGATATTTTTACATTCATAGATAAATTCAGCAAATATTTATTTATAAAACCCATAACAGACAGAAATAGCTTAACATTCATAGAAGCCTTAAATTACAGACATTCAATATTTGATAAACCAGAAAAATATGTTTTAGATAATGAATTCAATAAATCATACTTCAGAAAATATTTTAATAATGAACAAATATAAGTACAATTCAGCTCAGCTCAAATAAAAACAGGAAATGCGGATATAAAAAGGGTACATGGAACGATAACAGAACATTTAATAATTATGAAAGTTAATAAAAACATAGATGAAATAAACAAAAGAGTAATTAAAGCAATGCAATTTTACAATCATACAATTCATTTGACGACAGGAAAGAAACCAATAGACTTCATTAACTGTAAAATAAAAGAAAATGAATTTAATGAAATAAAAAATAAAATAATACAAAGACAACAGAATACAATAGAGAGGAAAAATAAGACAAGAATAGAAGAAGAACAAATTAAAGGAAATCAAATTTACATAAAAGCAGATAAAATAAGAAAGAGCGATCCAAAATATAAATTAATAAATATAAAATTGAGAAAAGGAAAAAAATTAGATAACAGGGATAGAAACATACACCCACAAAGAATAAAGATACAATACAAGTAAAAGAAGATCTTTTCTCTTCTCTTACGGGTGTGAAGTTAACAACGAATTTCAACAACGAAAGTTGCATCCCTGGTTTTTGGTGAACGGAATGGGAAATGAAACAATTCCAGTTCAAAAGAGTTCCTATGGGACGAGTGACGTTTCGTTGTTAACTTTTGCAAATTCGTTGCTAGGATGTTAGGTTAAATAGAATCTAGTTAGAGAAAAAATAATTTTTTTTTTCAGCATTTAATAATACATAATAACAATTACCGGAAGAGCATTTCACATTATATTTAAAAACTGGGAGATTATTAAATATTATATAAATAGATTTAGCTCTTCCGGTCAAATACTTGTTTAATTTTCAGATAATTTTTTCAGTGGTGGTCACTGCCGGCGCAAATAACTTGGATAGGAGGAACAGTTGCGGCATATGTAGTACTACGTCAAGTAGACAACAGGTACACGCAACTTTTGAGAGTAATCTCTTTGTTGGCCAATTTTTGAATTTTGAGAAAATTTTATTTTTTCTATTTTAATGATTTTTTTTATTTTCAGTGGTGGCCATTAAGGAGGAAATATCTTGGAAAGGAGGAACAGTTGCGGCATATGTGGTACTACGTCATGTAGGCAACAGGTACACGCAACTTTTGAGAGTAATCTCTTTGTTGGCCAATTTTTGAATTTTGAGAAAATTTTAGTTTTATATTTTAATGATTTTTTTATTTTCAGTGGTGGCCACTAAAGGAGGAAATATCTTGGAAAGGAGGAACAGTTGCGGCATATGTAGTACTACGTCAAGTAGGCAACAGGTACACGCAACTTTTGAGAGTAATCTCTTTGTTGCTCAATTTTTGAATTTTGAGAAAATTTTATTTTTCTATTTTAATGATTTTTGTATTTTCAGTGGTTTCCACTAAAGGAGGAAATATCTTGGAAAGGAGGAACAGTTGCGGCATATGTAGTACTACGTCAAGTAGACAACAGGTACACGCAACTTTTGTGATCAATCACTTTGTTGGTCAATTTTTGAATTTTGAGAAAATTTAATTTTTCTATTTCAATGATTTTTTTATAATTTTCAGTGGTGGCCACTGCCGGCGCAAATAACTTTTAAAGGAGGAACAGTTGCGGCATATTTAGTACTACATCAAATATCAAACACGTCTACGCAACTCTTCTCATCTTTCGCCAATTTACAAATTTTGAGAAAATTTAATATTTCTATTGAATTGATTTTTCCAAATATTTTTTTAAATGCAACGCGAAACAAAATAAATAAATACAAATAATTTTTAAATTTTTTAATTTATTTTTGAATTTAAATTTAAAAATTGTTATTTATAACATATGTATAATTAGAATTAACCTAAATAAACATAAATTTATATTTTACAAATTGGAGATCCATGTAAAGCAATGCCAAATCTCCAGCCACTATCTCCAGCTCTAGCACGTCAACTTCATCCTTCTAACTGTCTGGGCTTTGCTTTTGCAAAAATCAAGAGTTCTTTTAGAACGTCGTTCATTGATTGCCTCTGAGCGGACGAAACCACGCAAATCGTCTGTTGGGCGTCTTTTGGCTGTTGGTGGAATGGATGCACATATGCGTGCAATCAGTATTGAAAGTTACTGCCATCGTCTGGAAAAATACTGTTTGGAAGAACATGTCAGCCCGTAGGTTTTAATTTGGAGTTTCTGTTATGGATGACAAGTTGATCATTGTTGGTGGAGGCGACGATTTTACTCGTCGTCTTTCTGCCCTTCTTCTACGTGCCTCACAACATTTGCATATATCTAAAAGTAAAATTATTGTTATAAATAATTAAACTTAAAATTATTTTTTTAACACCTTATCGCATAACTCTACCTAACGATATACCTCTTACCACTCCTTTCGTCGCGCTGGTAACTTCGACTGCGCCGGGGACTTCGACTGCGCCGGGTACTTTGACTTTGCCTGTTATCATGCCGACTTAGGCTTTGATTCCTCCGATTGTCACGCCGACTGAGGCTTCGACTTCGGTGTTCATGCCGACTGAGGCTTCGACTTCGGTGTTCATGCCGACTGAGACTATTCTGCCGGTTTTCAAAGCTTCGCGCAAAACTACGACTGCGACGCTCTGAAAAAAAATTTAGTTTTATAAAACTTTTTAAAGCAAAATCCCATTTTTCAATATGTACTTATTTAAAAAAAATATATATTTTCCTTACCAATGTGGCTGTCGTACCTATCGTAGCTGCGTTCACGTCCACTATTTTTAAATTGGCGGCGGCCATCTTCTCTTCGACCATCGTTGTGTCGTCGAACATCGTGCCATTGACCATCTCCGTGTCGATCATTGTTTCGTCTTTGGTCACGATTTTTATTGCGTCGACTTTGAGTGCGATTTGATTCGCTTCGACGGACCTCACGGCGGTTATTATTGTAGCGTCCCCTCCGGCCCCCTCGGTTTTTTCCACGACCACCTGGCCAACCCGAAATAGTCCCTTGAAAATTAGCTGGAAGATGAATTGATTTTGACTACAACAAAATAACAAAATTATTTTAAAGTTCTTTTAAAGATAAAAGTCTCTTGATAAACATACATACATCCATTTTTTTGCCGCTAAATTTAATTTTCCTGAAAACACTAACAGCCACTATCTTTTCTTTTTATTTTGAAAATGTTCTCGAACAATATTGCCAACGTTAAAAAATTAATTTACAAAACCAATACAATTCAAATAACGTTTTTATAACAGTTTTCGCATAGAATATCACAACCAACTTCGCAAAATTTGTTTTTCAATCTTTCATTCCACTACTTTCGTATAGAAAAAAGTTTGCTGCAGGTTGTGGGCTGATGCACAATTCTTCATAAAGACGCCTCTGGAAAAACAATCTCCGCCGAAATTGTTAAAGTTTGCCTAACTTAATTTAATAAATAATAGTAATAAAATATGGAACGTTTTTGTTTTGTTTAATTTTCAAGTACCGCAACGCCCAAGCCGTGCCGATGCGTTCCCATTGGGCTAAGTGGCGTCCATGTCATTGTGTTTAAGTCGAGTCTGTATTCGTTTTCAAACCGTCGCGTCCACCAACAATGATCAACTTGTCATCCATAACAGAAACTCCAAATTAAAACCTACGGGCTGACATGTTCTTCCAAACAGTATTTTTCCAGACGAAGGCAGTAACTTTCAATACTGATTGCACGCATATGTGCATCCATTCCACCAACAGCCAAAAGACGCCCAACAGACGATTTGCGTGGTTTCGTCCGCTCAGAGGCAATCAATGAACGACGTTCTAAAAGAACTCTTGATTTTTGCAAAAGCAAAGCCCAGACAGTTAAAAGGATGAAGTTGACGTGCTAGAGCTGGAGATAGTGGCTGGAGATTTGGCATTGCTTTACATGGATCTCCAATTTGTAAAATATAAATTTATGTTTATTTAGGTTAATTCTAATTATACATATGTTATAAATAACAATTTTTAAATTTAAATTCAAAAATAAATTAAAAATATAAAAATTATTTGTATTTATTTATTTTGTTTCGCGTTGCATTTAAAAAAATATTTGGAAAAATCAATTCAATAGAAATATTAAATTTTCTCAAAATTTGTAAATTGGCGAAAGATGAGAAGAGTTGCGTAGACGTGTTTGATATTTGATGTAGTACTAAATATGCCGCAACTGTTCCTCCTTTAAAAGTTATTTGCGCCGGCAGTGGCCACCACTGAAAATTATAAAAAAATCATTGAAATAGAAAAATTAAATTTTCTCAAAATTCAAAAATTGGCCAACAAAGTGATTGATCACAAAAGTTGCGTGTACCTGTTGTCTACTTGACGTAGTACTACATATGCCGCAACTGTTCCTCCTTTCCAAGTTATTTGCGCCGGCAGTGGCCACCACTGAAAATTATAAAAAATCATTAAAATATAAAAATTAATTTTTCTCAAAATTCAAAAATTGGCCAACAAAGAGATTGATCACAAAAGTCGCGTGTACCTGTTGTCTACTTGACGTAGTACTACATATGCCGCAACTGTTCCTCCTTTCCAAGTTATTTGCGCCGGCAGTGGCCACCACTGAAAATTATAAAAAAATCATTAAAATAGAAAAATAAAATTTTCTCAAAATTCAAAAATTGGCCAACACAGAGATTACTCTCAAAAGTTGCGTGTACCTGTTGTCTACTTGACGTAGTACTACATATGCCGCAACTGTTCCTCCTATCCAAGTTATTTCCTCCTTTAGTGGCCACCACTGAAAATAAAAAAATCATTAAAATATAAAACTAAAATTTTCTCAAAATTCAAAAATTGGCCAACAAAGAGATTACTCTCAAAAGTTGCGTGTACCTGTTGTCTACTTGACGTAGTACTACATATGCCGCAACTGTTCCTCCTTTCCAAGATATTTCCTCCTTTAGTGGCCACCACTGAAAATAAAAAAATCATTAATATATAAAAATAAAATTTTCTCAAAATTCAAAAATTGGCCAACAAAGAGATTACTCTCAAAACTTGCGTGTACCAATTGCCTACTTGACGTAGTACTACATATGCCGCAACTGTTCCTCCTTTCCAAGATATTTCCTCCTTTAGTGGCCACCACTGAAAATAAAAAAATCATTAAAATATAAAACTAAAATTTTCTCAAAATTCAAAAATTGGCCAACAAAGAGATTGATCACAAAAGTTGCGTGTACCTGTTGTCTATTTGACGTAGTACCACATATGCCGCAACTGTTCCTCCTATCCAAGATATTTCCTCCTTTAGTGGCCACCACTGAAAATAAAAAAATCATTAATATATAAAAATAAAATTTTCTCAAAATTCAAAAATTGGCCAACAAAGAGATTACTCTCAAAAGTTGCGTGTACCTGTTGCCTACTTGACGTAGTACTACATATGCCGCAACTGTTCCTCCTTTCCAAGATATTTCCTCCTTTAGTGGCCACCACTGAAAATAAAATAATCATTAAAATATAAAACTAAAATTTTCTCAAAATTCAAAAATTGGCCAACAAAGAGATTGATCACAAAAGTTGCGTGTACCTGTTGTCTACTTGACGTAGTACCACATATGCCGCAACTGTTCCTCCTATCCAAGTTATTTCCTCCTTTAGTGGCCACCACTGAAAATATAAAAAAAATCATTAAAATATAAAACTAAAATTTTCTCAAAATTCAAAAACTGCCTAACAAAGAGATTGATCACAAAAGTTGCGTGTACCTGTTGTCTACTTGACGTAGTACTACATATGCCGCAACTGTTCCTCCTTTCCAAGTTATTTGCGCCGGCAGTGGCCACCACTGAAAATTATAAAAAATCATTGAAATATAAAAATTAATTTTTCTCAAAATTCAAAAATTGGCCAACAAAGAGATTACTCTCAAAAGTTGCGTGTACCTGTTGTCTACTTGACGTAGTACTACATATGCCGCAACTGTTCCTCCTTTCCAAGATATTTCCTCCTTTAGTGGCCACCACTGAAAATAAAAAAATCATTAATATATAAAAATAAAATTTTCTCAAAATTCAAAAATTGGCCAACAAAGAGATTACTCTCAAAACTTGCGTGTACCAATTGCCTACTTGACGTAGTACTACATATGCCGCAACTGTTCCTCCTTTCCAAGATATTTCCTCCTTTAGTGGCCACCACTGAAAATAAAAAAATCATTAAAATATAAAACTAAAATTTTCTCAAAATTCAAAAATTGGCCAACAAAGAGATTGATCACAAAAGTTGCGTGTACCTGTTGTCTATTTGACGTAGTACCACATATGCCGCAACTGTTCCTCCTATCCAAGATATTTCCTCCTTTAGTGGCCACCACTGAAAATAAAAAAATCATTAATATATAAAAATAAAATTTTCTCAAAATTCAAAAATTGGCCAACAAAGAGATTACTCTCAAAAGTTGCGTGTACCTGTTGCCTACTTGACGTAGTACTACATATGCCGCAACTGTTCCTCCTTTCCAAGATATTTCCTCCTTTAGTGGCCACCACTGAAAATAAAATAATCATTAAAATATAAAACTAAAATTTTCTCAAAATTCAAAAATTGGCCAACAAAGAGATTGATCACAAAAGTTGCGTGTACCTGTTGTCTACTTGACGTAGTACCACATATGCCGCAACTGTTCCTCCTATCCAAGTTATTTCCTCCTTTAGTGGCCACCACTGAAAATATAAAAAAAATCATTAAAATATAAAACTAAAATTTTCTCAAAATTCAAAAACTGCCTAACAAAGAGATTGATCACAAAAGTTGCGTGTACCTGTTGTCTACTTGACGTAGTACTACATATGCCGCAACTGTTCCTCCTTTCCAAGTTATTTGCGCCGGCAGTGGCCACCACTGAAAATTATAAAAAATCATTGAAATATAAAAATTAATTTTTCTCAAAATTCAAAAATTGGCCAACAAAGAGATTACTCTCAAAAGTTGCGTGTACCTGTTGCCTACTTGACGTAGTACTACATATGCCGCAACTGTTCCTCCTTTCCAAGATATTTCCTCCTTTAGTGGCCACCACTGAAAATAAAAAAATCATTAAAATAGAAAACTAAAATTTTCTCGAAATTCAAAAATTGGCCAACAAAGAGATTTTTCTCAAAAGTTGCGTGTACCTGTTGCCTACTTGACGTAGTACTACATATGCCGCAACTGTTCCTCCTTTCCAAGTTATTTGCGCCGGCAGTGGCCACCACAGAAAATTATAAAAAATCATTAAAATAGAAAAATAAAATTTTCTCAAAATTCAAAAATTGGCCAACAAAGAGATTACTCTCAAAAGTTGCGTGTACCTGTTGTCTACTTGACGTAGTACTACATATGCCGCAACTGTTCCTCCTATCCAAGTTATTTGCGCCGGCAGTGACCACCACTGAAAAAATTATCTGAAAATTAAACAAGTATTTGACCGGAAGAGCTAAATCTATTTATATAATATTTAATAATCTCCCAGTTTTTAAATATAATGTGAAATGCTCTTCCGGTAATTGTTATTATGTATTATTAAATGCTGAAAAAAAAAATTATTTTTTCTCTAACTAGATTCTATTTAACCTAACATCCTAGCAACGAATTTGCAAAAGTTAACAACGAAACGTCACTCGTCCCATAGGAACTCTTTTGAACTGGAATTGTTTCATTTCCCATTCCGTCTACCAAGAACCAGGGATGCAACTTTCGTTGTTGAAATTCGTTGTTAACTTCACGCACATTATTAATTTGTATAAATATGATAACAAGAGTAAATTGTAATAAAAACATAACCCAGCTAACATGAGGCTCATGTTATCCTATGTTGGAAAAAGAGGTATTGAATGTAATTAAAAACTTTGATAAAGTACTACATATTGTTGACATAGAAACTTACGAAAAATTAATCAATATGCTACAAAATTCAACAGATCAATTTAATTCAACTTTCAAAAATAAAGATTTAAAGTATAATTTGAACTATGCATTGAAAACGACAAAAGAAAAAATCAAAACTATTAGACCAATAAAAATAAATGAAAGAAATAAGAGAGCAATAATAAACGTTGGAAGATCATCATTGCACTGGTTATTCGGGGTAATGGATGATGACGAAAGACAAGAGATTTCAGAACATTTTAAAATAATAGAAAAGAACGATCACAATATTATAAATAGATTAAACAAACAAATAAATATAAATACAGAATTACAAAATAGTTTACAAATGCACTGATAAATTAAATGAAGGAAAGAACAATTACTTTAAAAATATTAAAAACATATCCGAAACACAAAAGAAATCTATAGAAACACTAAATTTTTGTACAAATACAACTAGATATAAATTACTTAATTAATGAAATAGAAAAGATTCAAGATTTAATAATGTTCTCACGAATAGGAATTTTAGGAAAAAATATATTAACCAACACAGAAATAAATAAATAAATAGATAATAAGAAATTAAAATATATAAAAAGTGGAATAATAGAGAAAAATAAAAATTTAATAATTGTAATAATGATACCAAAGCTTTGTGAAGAAAAATATACGAAATATACGAATAGAAATAATACCAATTCCAAATGAGAAATATAAAGAAATAATGTTAGAACAAACAGATTTTATCAAAAACAATGACATATTATATGACTATCCAGGAGAAATTGTAATAATGTTTTTCGTATTTTAAGAACTGGTTTTTGTAGTTTACGAAGATTTTTCAGTCGAAATATTCTGTTCAAGAAATAACATGAAATTTCTTGCCTCAACTTCTGTTAAAGACGATACAAATCTTGGACGAAATGAATATATCGGCATTCAATTGGTAAATTTTTATAAACATTATATTTTTTAAACAAATTTTATAGCATCTTTTTTTTTTTGCTAGAAACTTGTCTTAAGCGAAGTGGGCTGCGACATTACTTCCAATTTCCTGCGTGCTCAAAATAATAATCAAGAAAACAATTCAGCTAAAGTTGTTAATTATATATTTTTTTAAAATATTTACTATATCCAATACATTGAATTTTTAAACAATTTTTTAAATATGTATATGTTTATTTACAAAAATTAAAAATTAAAGCAAACATTCGAATGTAGTACTTTGTATTTTGTACTTTGTATCGAATTTTGTAATCGTCCTAGCGTCGGTTGGACGACTCTTAAAAGAGTCTTCATTTTTATTAGAAAGCCATCCACAAAAACAAGTTTTATCTAACATACCTTTGCCATTATATTCAGATAAAATTCTTCCCACAACAAAAACCGTCAGGCCAAGCAATTCCAGGAGGGACAAGAAATATTTGTAAAGAAGGATAAACGTAGGGACACTAAAGTTTCAAGTACATATATTGTATAAAAAAAAATTTTTCCAAAAGATTTAGGATTCACTGTTTTAGTTGATGAAAAAATCCATAAAGACAACATAAGGTAAGATATATTATTAATTCAGATTAAAAAACAAAACAAAACAAAAACCCACAGATAAATAATAACTAAATAATTGTCAAGAAAATTCAATATATGTAAATTAATTCAAATATTGTATTTCCTGTAATTCTAAATTTAAAGTAAATTAAAGAACATATGATAACATATATATACTATTATTTCAGAAAAAACTCACAAACGCTTTTAAATAATAAATAAATAATTGTAAATTAATTCAAATGTTGTATTTCCTGTAATTCAATATTCAAAAAAAAAAAATAAAGAATTTGATAAAAACTTCAGCTCACAAAATATTTACTGTAACATTTTGCAACAATTATATCCACACTGTTGGTAGTTATCATTATATACCTAAAATGTTGGCAAAATCAACCAATGATTCACAAAATTACTACCCCAGGTCCAAATTTTGACATTTGTTTTATATTGTTTTTTTAAAATAATGCAAAATCAAAATTTTCGGGACGAACCTGTTTAAGGAGGGAAGTATTTTTGTAAAATTTTGTAAAATTTTTTAAATAATTTATTTTTTGGTTATCAAATATCTGCAGCGCTGCTTTTAAAACAAAACAACGCTGTCGTTATTTTAAGCAGCATAACTAGCGCATCCGCTGCAGTTGGTATATGCTGTATAAGCAAAAAATTAATTAAAGCAAGCTTAAGGTAAACAAATTAAATATACCTGAAGCTTATTCAGTAGCTATTCACGCCAAACGTCGTTAAGTTTGGCAACTCTTGTAGAATTGTACGTCTAAATTTTTTGTTCTCGTATTTTTAAATATTTATTTGTGTTTTAAAGCTAAATTAAATTTTTAAAATAGTGATAAACGAAGTGCATTTTTGAACTTTTAATATCAAAGCTAAGTGCTAATATTATAACAATTGTTTTATGTTATATTGTGGAAATTTAATTTTCATTTTTTTGTGAAGCTTATTTTGTTTTCGCTTTTTTGTTTGTTTTCTGCTTGTTTTTTTGTTTTTATTTCTGTTTCTGTCAATCAGTGTAAGTGTTAGTATTACAGCTTACTTTTGGCGCACTTTTTGTTAGTCAACTGTAAACTGTGTCGGTCAACTGTCACCATACATTTTCAGGGACGGTGACTTTCTAATTTTAATTAAATTTTTTTTTTTTTTTTATTTTGAATTCAAAAAAATGTTTAATTAATAATTTTTCAATTTCTTCTTTCAATTCTTAATTCCATTATTTATTGTTTTGAATATGCAGTGCGGAAACGTGAATTGCACTTTGAAAAAAGCGTCTGATGAATATTTATCTTGCTGGTTATGTGACAATAACTGACATTTTAAATGCGCCGGATTTACTGGCCGGCAATCAGATTTTATTCGGGGTGACTTTGGGCATCGTTGGTCATGTGCGAAATGTCGTACTACTGATGTTGATATTCTCAGACTTTTTAGGCAAACAAGATCTGGTTTAACAGAGGTTGGTAAAGATCTTACTAATTTAATGAACAAGCTTAATTATTATCAAAATGTGTTCAATAAATTAAAGTGTTTGGAAATTTTTGAGTTATCTCCAAACCCTCAAAAAATAAGCTTACAGTTAGACATAAGTAAGGAATGCCAACTTGTGTTACCACCGGAATATGTGCCGACAACACCAACTTCGCCCTTAGTTACGCATTCAGTTTCATTTAACCCTGTTACTCCTTTGTCTATTTATTCTGATGCCAATGGTCAGTCTCCTACTCCAAATCAGAACAATTTAGATGCATTGATCCCTATGATTATTAATATAATTCCTTCTCCGGAGCTGGAACCTCAAAAAAATCTTGTTGTGGTTCCCCCGAAGAAATCTGTATTTATTTCTAGATTTGCACCCTAGACAACTATTGACCAGATAAAAAATTATATAAATTCTAAATTGAAAATACAAAATAATGATATTAATGTAATGAAATTTAATTTGTCTTATGTTAGAGACATTTCATCTTTTAAAGTAACTGTTCCTTATAATGCTCTTGATTTAATTATTGACAAAAAATTTTGGCCAAAAGATTCAATAGTTCATGAATTTATCCAAAAAAGTAGACCTCCTCGAGCTGAAAATATTGCTCAAATTCCAACAAACGTTCCTCAATCAAAAAACTTTTAAGCTCTTCAACTAATATTAGCATTTTCTACCAAAATGTTAGAGGGTTAAATACAAAACTACCTGATTTATATCTAAATAGTTCTGATTGTAGTTTTGAGGTCTTAGTATTTACTGAAACCTGGCTGAAACCTAACATAAACAATTCTTAGATTTTAGGAAATAATTTTCAAATTTATCGCAAAGACCGATTTTTTAAAACTGGTGGTGGTGTACTTATTGCTGTAAATACTAAATTTCCATCAGAAGAACTTTTGATTGCTGAAGCTGTTAATTTAGAATTTATATATATTCGTATTCGTGTCAATAATAAACATATATTTGTTACATGTTCGTATATTCCTCCAAACTCTGACCTTACTATTTACCTTGAACATGCTTCTATTATAAAAAACATTTATTAAAAAATTAAACCTTTAGACTTTTTTGTTGTTCTTGGTGACTTTAATTTGCCTTTTGTATCTTGGAGTTTTTGTAAAGATATGAACCAATTTTTACCTTGTTCGTCTCGAGTCTGTTTTGATGAATTTTTTGATTCGTTTTCAGACTTAAGCTTAAAGCAATCAAATGGAATTTTAAATAGGACGGGAAAAATTTTAGATTTGGTATATGTCAGTGATACGGCAAATGTTACGCTTGATCGTTGTGACCCTGTAGTCAACTTGTTTTAAGATTTTCTTGTTGTCTTGTTTTTACTGTCCGAATAAAAAGATATTTAAAAATTGTAATATTTCTGGTAAAAAAAAAAAAATAAAAACTACATTAAATTTTCTTAATATTTGGTGACCTTTGACGTTAATATGAAACGAAGACGCGTATTGCCGAACACGGATTCAACTCAAACAATTGAGTCTGATTCAACACCGCATTCCGAAGAAATCGCAACCAACGTTGCACACAACTGTGTTACAATGTCTTCGCCGAATGTGAAGCTTCCCAGTTTTTGGAAATTGAATGCAGATCTTTTGTTCGCTCTCGCAGATGCACAATTCTCGCAGATGATGCGCTGAAGTATTATACAATAATTTCTGCACTAGATCAAGAGTTAATGACCATCGTTAGCGATATTGTTCTTAATCCTCCAAACGATGATGCTTATCAACAACTTAAAAATCGTCTGAGCGAACATTTCGTTTTTTCGGAGGAGCGCCGCGTAAAAAAACTTCTGGAGGTGGATCTTGGAGATAAAAAGCCTTCTTTATTACTGCGAGAAATGCGTAATTTAACAAAAGGCAATATATCAGATGATTTCTTGCGTACACTTTGGTTGCAACGGCTTCCTGCGCAATTCCAGGCAATTTTGTCAGTTTCATCCGAACAGTTAGACAGTCTTGCTAAAATCGCCGATAAAATTCAGAAACTTCCACAGTAAGCGCAGTAGCTGTTGTTCAATCGGAACCTCCGGTAAGTGATCTTCAACATCAAATAGAAGAACTGACAGCAATGGTTTCAGAATTAAAAGCCAATAGTCAACATCGTGGTTCTCGTGATTTTAAAAAATCGAATCGTTCTCGATCAAATTCTGCAGGATTATGCTATTACCATAAACGTTTTGGTTCAAAAGCAAATCGCTGCCGCCCGCCATGCAGTTTCAAAAAACATCCGGGAAACGCACAACCCGGTCACTAGAGGCAACCAGTGGCCGGGAAACAGCAACTAATCGCCTTTTTATTTACGATAAGACAGTTGGCAAAAACTTTTTGGTTGACACTGGCGCTGATGTATCTGTGCTACCCGTCTCACACATGCAGTTTAAATCGCGCAAATCAAATAAGTTTCAACTTTTTGCTGCTAATGGCACTCCTATCAAAACCTATGGCGACGAACTTTTATCTCCATCTTTAGGACTTCATCGATCGTTTAATTGGAAGTTTTATGTTGCTGACGTCAGCCACCCAATTATTGGTGCTGATTTTTTAAATTATTTCGGTTTGCTAGTTGATCTAAAACGTAAGAAACTTATAGATAATGAAACTGGAGCTGAAGCTACCGGTAAGCTTTCTCGAGTTGTTGCTTACTGTGAGGTTAAAACTATAACGGATGCATCACAGTACCATCAGCTTTTGCTTAAGTTTCCTGAACTTACCCAACCCATTCTACGAAAAAAAGCGAAACATCCAATACAGCATTTCATTGAAACAAAGGGCGTGCCTATTTCAGCAAAACCTCGCCGACTACCTCCTGATAAATTAGAAATAGCTAAAAAAGAATTTCAATTTATGCTTGAGCAGGGACTTTGCCGTCCCTCAAAAAGTTCATGGTCGAGTCCTCTTCACATGGTGCCTAAAAAAGATGGTAAATGGCGACCTTGTGGCGACTACCGTCGTCTAAATGCGCAAACAGTACCGGATCGATATCCAATTCCGCATATCCACGATTTTGCCCATGGTCTAAAAGGAAAAACCATTTTTCAACTATTGATTTGGTGAGGGCATACAATCAGATTCCAGTGGCCCCTAGTGACGTTCCCAAGACTGCTATTATCACTCCATTCGGATTATTTGAATTCGAATTCACGACGTTTGGTTTGTGCAATGCTGGATCTACATTTCAACGTTTTATGCATGAAGTTCTTCGTGATATGGATTTTTGTTTTGCATACTTGGACGATATTCTTATTGCGTCGGCTAATAAAGCCGAGCATGAGATTCATCTTCAACAACTCATTGAACGATTGCAAGAATACGGAGTTGTGATTAATGTTGCCAAATGCAAGTTTGGTCAACGTGAAATTAATTTTTTGGGACATTTAGTTTCTCAAGATGGCATCAGTCCATTAAAAGAAAAAGTTGCGGCCATTTTAAATTATCCACAGCCAAAAACAGTTAAGGAGGTACGAAGATTCGTTGCAATGGTAAATTTTTATCGACGATTCATTCCGCAAGCAGCAGAAACGCAGATTCCACTTCTGGCATTTCAAAAAGGTAATATTAAAAACGATCGATCTATAATTACTTGGTCTGAAGAAGCAAATTTAGCGTTCGAAAAATGCAAGTTGGATTTAGCCAATAGCACTCTTCTTGCTCATTCTTCGGATACACTTCCTATATGTGTTATGGTTGATGCTTCTGATTTCGCTATCGGTGGTGTTCTTCAACAAAAATCTATTGATGGATGGAAACCACTTAGTTTTTTCTCAAGAAAGCTGAATGACACACAGAAGAAATATAGCACTTATGATAGAGAACTGCATGCTGCATATTCGGTAATAAAATACTATCGCCACATGCTAGAAGGTAGGGATTTCATCATCTTTACCGATCATAAGCCGCTTACCTTCGCTTTCAAGCAAAGTTTTGATAAAGCATCTCCGCGTCAGTTTCGACAGCTCGAATTTATTTCGCAATTTACAACGAACATTCAACATATCAGCGGAAAAGATAATGTGGTTGCTGATTCACTTTCAAGGTTAGCAGCTATTTCTTGCCCGGCGATTATTGATTATGAAGTACTCGCTTCATCTCAAGAACAGGATTCAGAGTTGCAAGAATTTTTTAACAATCCAGAGAAAACGTCACTACAACTAAAATCTCTTAAAATATCATCTGGTAGCAAAGCCGTTTATTGCGATGTATCAACTAATTTTGCACGACCATTCGTCCCGCCTCAATTTCGTAAACAAATTTTTGTATCAATGCACAGTCTTTCACATGGCGGCATAAATGCAACAATCAAGTGCATTCAAAAACGTTTCGTGTGGCCAAAAATGAAACAGGATATAAAAAGATGGACCCAGGAGTGTTTAAATTGTCAACGTTCAAAAGTTTACAAACACACGCATAGTGCTATCGGAAGTTTTCCTCAGACGGAACGATTTGCTCACATTCATATTGACATTGTTGGTGCCCTGCCATCATCTCAAGGTATGTCTTATATCTTAACTTGTATTAATCGCTTTACCAAATGGCCTGAGGCATTGCCTATTCCGGATATACAAGCAAAGACCGTAGCGAAAGCACTTTACAGTGGTTGGATAGCCCGGTTTGGTGTTCCCAAAAAAATTACTTCTGATCAGGGGCGACAATTTGAATCAAGTCTTTTTAGAGAACTTACTCGCCTTCTAGGATGTGAACGTATTCGAACTACTCCTTATCATCCATGTTCGAATGGAATCGTCGAACGTTTGCACCGAACCTTAAAAGCGGCAATTATGTGTCATGACACCACCCGTTGGATGGAGGTCCTACCTACCATTCTGTTAGGTCTGCGAACAAGTATTCGCGAAGATGTGGATGCAACTCCCTCGGATTTGGTATACGGCATTACAGTTACCATTCCTGGTGAATTTATGGCTGATGATAATGATTTTATTCCAACCAACGAGTTTGTTCTTCAATTTAAACACGACATGCGTTCACTTCAACCAAAAGAAGTGATTTTAAAACGAAAAAATACGATATTTATTCAGAAAAACTTGCTGAACTGCGAATTTGTATTTGTACGGAGGGATTTTGTTCGAAGATCTCTGCAACAACCCTATGATGGACCATTTCGAGTTCTGGAGCGTTCCGAAAAAATATTCACACTAGATGTAAATGGAATTAAAAAAAAGATTTCAATTGATCGCGTTAAACCGGCGTACCAACCGAACCCGGAAATAAATATTTGCAGCACTGCAAATCTAAACTTGAATCGAGATGCAATTAGCACCTCTGGAGGAGGACTAATGTAGTCAACTTGTTTTAAGATTTTCTTGTTGTCTTGTTTTTACTGTCAGAATAAAAAGATATTTAAAAATTGTAATATTTCTGGTAAAAAATAAAAAATAAAAACTACATTAAATTTTCTTAATAACCCTTTTGTCTTACCCGAAGATAGTTATCCTTCATTGTTGTTGTCGGTTGAATCCGTTATATTGGCAAGCTTTAATATTGCAACACCCAAAAGAACTTTTTGTTTTCGTAAAACATATATAACAAAAATGTGTAATTTTTTGTCTTCAATGAATTGGAGTTTCAATTTCAAAGACCTAGATAGTTGTGTGTTTACATTAAATAATACTCTTTACAAAGGTTTTGAATTATTTATTCCTAAAAAAGTTAAAACCCAAACAACTAATGGTATAATTTGGTTTACTGAAGAATTAAAAAAAATAAAAAATGATAAAAGTCATGCCTATAAAGCTTATAAAAAAAGAAATAATCCTGCAAATTATTTGAAATATACCTTATTAAATCAAAAGTACCAGCGTTTGAATAAAAAGTGTTACAATGATTACCTAACGAAATTAATATTAAAAATTAGATATAATTGAAAAACTTTTTATAACTTTGTCAATTCTAAAAGGAAGGATAATGCTTTTCCCACTTCTATGAAACGGAAAAATAATGAATCAAATGATAAAATGGAAATTTCAAATATGTTTGCAGAATTTTTCAAAACTACTTATTCAAATGAAGTTTACGACGATAAATTTCACAGACCATCTTGTACTCAGAGCTTTAATAATATTATTAACATGGTGATATCCCCTGATGAAGTTCTATCTCATCTACAAAACTTAAAAATTTCTTATTTTGGTGGACCTGATAATATTTCTAGTTGTATTTTAATAATGTGCGCAGAATATTTATATCTTCCTTTAACTGACCTTTTTAACGCTTTTTTACAACAAGGATATTTTCCAGTTATTTGGAAAGAATCGTTTATTTTCCCTCTCTTTAAATGTGGATCTAAACCAAATGTATCTAATTATAGAGGTATTGCCAAACTAAATGTTATTCCTAAACTATTTGAACAAATTATCACAAAAAAAAATTCATTCATTCTGTTAAATCAATAATTTCAACCACACAGCACGGATTTCTTCAAGGAAGGTCAACTACTTCTAATTTGCTTGAATTTACAACTGATACAATCCAAGGTTTTACAAAAAATTTTCAAACTGATGTAATTTATACTGATTTACATCAGTTTATACTGAACTGGATTAAATCATATTTGACTAATCGAAAACAGAAAGTCCTTTTCAAAAGTTATAAACGTTGTTTCAGGTGTCCCTCTAGGTAGCCATCTTGGACCTATTTTATTTATTTTATTTATAAACGATTTACCGTCAGTAGTTAAAAATTAAAAAATCTAATGTATGCAGAAGATGTTAAACTTTTTCTTTCTTTTAATAAAATAGAGAATATTAGCCTGCTACAATGTGACTTAGACTATTTAATATCTTGGTGTCATAAAAACTTAATGACCCTTAATTTAAAAAAGTTCAAGTCTATGACTTTTTCTAGAAATCAACTCATAACATCAAGTTATCATATTGAAAGCTATACTTTAGAAAAAGTTGAATCTTTTATAGATTTGGAAGTCACAATGGATAAAAAACTTCGTTTTCATTTGCATATAAATTTATGTATTAATAAGGCAAAGGGTGTTCTTGGTTTTGTAAAAAGATGGTCTAAAGAATTTAATGATCCTTATGTTACAAAAACCCTTTATATATCACTGGTTCGACCTATTCTAGAGTATGCTTCAATAGTTTGGAATCCGCAGTACATTTGCTATTCTGACAAAATTGAATCTGTTCAAAAACAGTTTTTGTTGTTTGCTTTACGAAATTTACGTTGGAACCCTAACATTAAACTTCCATCTTACGAACATAGTTTAAAGATATTAGATTTTCCTACATTAAAAAGTAGAAGAATAATGCTAAATGTTACGTTTTTTTTAAAAATTATAAAAGGTGATTTAAATTCCGAATACCTTCTTGGTAAAATATATTTTAATGTTGTTAATCGTTCATCTCGAAACTATATTGCCTTAAAATTATCTCTTTGCAAAACAAACTTTGCCCAGCGCGATCCTTTTCGATCAATGTGCAATGAGATTAATTTTTACTTTTCCATCTTAGATTGGACTGATTCCACTATAAAAGCTAAAAAGTCAATTTTAGCATTACTAAATAATTAAATAGTTGTTTTTCTTGTTTTTGTTAATTGTTTATAAATATAATTTTGTTTGTTTTTTGTGTTTGTTTGATTGTTTGTATTTGTATTGTGTTTGTTTTCCTTTTTTGACCTTCAAAACTCACACCACGCTTAATTGTATGATGGTCGTTGATGTCGATGCTGGTCCTATCATTGTGTGATGGAAGGTTGATTCTAATCCCTCTGCCATATTGAGAATATGGTGGTCTTGGTGGTTTTTTTATTTATTTTATAATTATCAGAAAGGAATAGTTTTAAGTAATGTTATTTCTAGTTTTTAGCTTTCGTTTCAGGCACCTCCCAAGGGCTAGTATTTTGGACTAGTTCCCTCAGAGCCTAATCTCATGATATTTAATTATATCAGGATAGGTGACTTCCTAGTTAATTTATTAATTAACTATTATGGGAGGTATAATTCTGGCCTGGGCCTTCGGGCCTTTTTTTTTTTTTAAAGTTTGTTTAATTAGTAGATTTTGCATTTTTTCGATATGGTAGCATGCTTACTAAATATTTTGAATTTTATTATTTTAAAACGAAAACAACATAGCCGCTTTTTCCTTTTTCGAAGCAAAAGAAGTTTCTGCTTAACCAGCCCCACCCCTAGAACGGAGAAGATAAGCCCTCCGCCAGAACATTTTGTGGTCCTTCGAACCGGATTTACCTATTGCATCAATTAGGAAGAGCCCCAGTGCAGTGATATCGCTATCAACTTTATACTCAACGCTTGAAAAAAAAGGTGCGTTGCATAGTTTTTTATATGAAATAAGAAACACAAAAAACACAGTAGTGTGAAAATTAGGCACGACTCAGAAAAATTTAGTCTGAATTTTATGTTTTTTAACTCAAATTGAAAATCTAAAAACGTAAAAACCTTCCTTTTTCAATTCTAAATAGAAATTGTTAAGGTGAAAGTTGTACATACCCTGCAGGGAAAAGGACTAGCGAAACACTAGTTCCTTTTTCGCCACCACTGGAACGCGTTGTATCTCTTTTCCATGGAAACAACTGGCGAATTTCACATTGCTATGTCTGCAGAATGATTTAAAATAGTTTTATTAAAATATATATCATTATTTTAAATTCGTACATCAATCAAAATCAATTTTAATTCCGATTGAACTTAATAACTAATTTGACAATTACATTTATAGTTAAAAAAAATACGAATAAATACATACTTATATGCTTGATACTTCTTCAAAAATAACATAATTAGAAGAGTCATATTTTTGTGTAACATTTTTCTTTTTTGTAAATCTGCAAATCTTTCGGTTGTTAATGCAAATTATATTCATTAAAAAATGAAACAGACCAATATTATGTAACTACCCAAAAGTGTTTGTTTTTCCCGTGTTCAAAGCAAGTAACAAGTAAGTTAAGATCACTCCCAATGGGAGGATCAAAAAAATTAGAGTTGGGGCCAGCCACTTGGCCCTTTTCCTTATGTCTGAAAATGAAACAAGTTAATTAAGTTGGATATGCCATCAATTACCTTTTATTGAACTGCATTCAAGTAACACCAAAATTAAAGTGACAGAATAACTTAAGCTAACTTAGAATGTAACCTTAATATATTATAATATTCCAAACTGCTGCTTTAGCGATCCCACGGTGACGATTTGCTGCAGCATGGAAATGATGGTTTAGCGAAACTGCGGTGGCGATGACCAGCAACTGGACCAGACGCGTATGCATATCATATTGCACCACGCATATAGGCCACAGGCGAAGTAGATGAATTTGAAGCAGCCGCACAAGGAGTGCCATTATTTTCTTCACTTCCTCATTTATTTCGCTGACAAGTTCACTCGTTATATTTGCTATACAAAGTTCCGTTACTTGTTTATTTAGCCTCCTTGCTATTATTTTTTATATTTTAAAAATATTTCACATCAATCACAAAACTTTCACTGTTAACAAGTTAACCTATTTTTGTGTTGCGATAAATTATTTTTTATCGATAATCGCACATCACTAAAAAATCATATGGCGATACAAGAATTATCAAAACATTTACGCCGAAATTTACTTTTAGACAAGCAAACTAGGAGCCGATTTAGTTACAGCCACTTGCTCGTTTTTTTTCCAATTAGTAACTTTAGTGTATTTTATTGAATTTTTCAAAATTATTTATTAAATTCAATTGAAAGATATACAATTTTTTTCTTACCCTACAGGGAAACGCGTACTAGTAACAAAATGTTCTAGTTCTGGCACCTGTCCTGTTTTAGTGGAAATTGAACTAGTCGAAAAAGTACTAGATATATACTAGTAAAAGAGGAACCAAATTGGGCTAATATTAAACAAAATACTTTTTGAATATTTTATCAAAAGAAATTTTGACAAGCGAACTCGGCTCCTAGTTCGCTTGTCAAAACTAGCGTCACAGCGACTTATTCGTTTTTTTTTAGTTTTTAGTGACATTAGTATTGTTAAGAAATTATGTTCTATACTGAGAACCTTGTAGTATTTTAAAATTTATCAAATTAACTTTGACTTTTACTTTAAGGTTTTTAAAATCATCGAAAAAGCAAGTTCGGTTTTTATTTAACGTAACATTGGTGTCAGAAGTAAACTAATTGCGGTATGCCTAAGAGAATTGGAGAATTACTCGATCACGATTTACAGCATCTGCTCGTTAGCTGGGGATTGTCGGCAGCTGGTCGGAAACCTGAGAAAATTGTGCGTGTACGAGATTTTCTGTCTTCGAAAGGTGCTGATCCGGATAGTAACGATTTTGAAATGGATTTATTCAAGAAATCGAACGAAAATACTGTTATAGAGACGTTGGGAGCGATGATGAAACAAAATCAGAATTTGTGTTGCAAAATAGATGCTATGAACCAAGTACAGCAGCAGTTCATTTCGGTGCAAGGTGAGGTGTGTCAACATGTGGTTCTGTTGGATCAAAAAAAATGTGAGTTAGAAGCGCGTATGCAGGCACAAATCGATAGCTTGGTCGCGCAAGTTGCAGATGTTAAAATCAGTAATCAGCAATCAACGTCGCGTTGCGGTGGAAAGGTAAATATTCCAACATTTGATGGTCAAACTTCCTGGTCGGTGTTCCAAAGGCAGTTTGGAAAGAACGAAATTATCAGCACGTCGTAGCACAACTTTTATGCTAGGTTCGGAGACTTGAAGTTAAAAATCTTGCATCAAAGTCAACTATCCAGTCGCACACAAAGGGTTTGGGAGTCGCTGCAGGCGCTGCACGCTGATGTCGAACGATTGGTGACACTTGCGTATCCCGAATTTCCAAGAGACGTTGCAGATTGTATGATTACCGATGCTTTCACGCGAGGAATTCGTGATCCAGATGTAAAACTAATCGTAATTCTATCTGAGAAAAAAGTGGACAAGAAGCATTGGCGTACGCTTTAGCTGTTGAGAGTTCAAAAATAGTGTCGAGGCCTGAGCACAAGGTACGTGAATTTGATTCCGAAGAAGTTGTTAAAGAAGTCATAGCAAGAATGAATACGAGTGGTAAAGATCAGAAGCGTTTCCGCTGCTGGAACTACGGCGAATTTGGTCATTTAAGAAATATGTGTAAGAAATTTGCGGAGCAGGGAAACGAAAGAGAACTAGCGGAGGGGGCCACCCGTTAGTTTCGAAAGTCCAGGCCCAGGAATTTATAATAACATCTGAATGCGTCAACAAGGTGGGAAGGCATACTCGTCAGATTGTTTTAGACACTGGAGCATCGCGTTCAATATTGCGCCCTGATTTAGTTGCAGAGAAGGACATTGTAAGGCAGCATAATTTGGTACTAAAAACTGCAAAAGGTGATATCGTAGAAACATTTGGCGAAGCAAAAATCAAGAGCTGCGTTTTTTTGCAATCCTTCATAATTGCACGTATTACAGATGAATGCATCCTTGGCTTGGACTTTCTTAAACAAAATAAAGTTACTCCTAATTTAGAAATGAATGTTATGAAATACAAAACATGGGAGTTTCCTTTATTTGTTGAGAAAATAGTTCAAGGTGATGCTGACGTTATGGTTGTTCAAGAATTTTTATTACCACCGAATTCAGAAAATATTGTTCAGGTTAGCTCTAATTTCACAAGCCGAAGTCCTTTTATTGTCGAAAATCAAGATAAAGTTTTACCAGAGGGAGTAATGTTAGCCAAAACAGTGACAATAAAATTGAATGATGGATCTTCGTATGTATTGCTAATTTTTCGCCGCGTTCGCAGAAATTAAAAAAAAGGTTTAGTTGTTGGAAGAGGTAGTTCGTTCTCTTCAATTGTACATAATTATTTCCAGAAAATAAACTTGCAGCAAATATCCCCAGTAGTAGTTTGACAATTTATCGCCAAGTTTGACAGAAAGTCAAAAAGAGACCGTTTTTAATTTTCTAACACAATTTCAAGATGTTTTTGCGCTAAGTGATAGCGATTACGGAAGAACAAAAGTTGTAACGCACGACATAGTTACTGGTTACTCTAAACATATTCGAAAGCCACCGAGAAGATTACCGCTTATGAAGCAATCCGAAGCTCAGAATATTATTGATTCAATGAGACATGACAAGGTTATAGAGGAGTCGAAGAGTCCTTGGTGTGCTCCGGTTGTTTTAGTTAAGAAGAAAGATGGATCAACAAGATTTTGCGTCGATTACAGATGCCTTAACGATGTGACTAAAAAAGATAGTTATCCGTTGACAAGAATTGATAACACTTTTGACGCTCTTTCTGGTTCTATTTGGTTTTCCACGCTTGACTTAAAAAGTGGTTATTGGCAAGTGGAGATGAGTAAGGACTCAAAAGAGAAAACCGATTTCAGTGTTGGCGCCGGTTTATGGCAATTTACGGTCATGCCTTTTGGTCTCTGTAATGCCCCCGCGACTTTTGAACGTCTTATGGAAAATGTTTTGTGCAGATTAAATTGGGAAACGTGCTTAGTGTACTTAGATGATGTAATAGTGTTGGAAAAACGTTTGAAGAACATTTGGTACGTCTGCATGAAGTTTTCCTCCGACTTCGCGGAGCTCAGTTAAAACTTTCTCCAAAGAAATGTCATTTATTTCAAAATGATGTAAAGTACCTGGGACATGTCGTTTCTAAAGATGGGGTAAAGGCGGATCCTAATAAAGTGGAGCGTATCAAGAGCTGGCCAGTACCACAAAATAAAGAGGAGTTACGTTCGTTTTTAGGACTGTGCACGTACTATCGAAAATTTGTGAAAGATTTTGCTGAAATTGCGTCCTGTTTGCATACGCTTTCCTCACAATCGATAAACTGGTGTTGGAAAGAAGCTGAAGATACGGCGTTTATTAAATTAAAGGAAATTTTAATAAATGCTCCTGTGTTGGCGTTTCCAGTCTTAGGAAAACCTTTTTTATTATACACAGATGCTTCTAATTTTGGAATAGGAGCTGTACTTTCGCAGATTGTTGATGGAAACGAGCGCGTCGTTGGCTACTAAATTCGTAAGTTATCTAAGTCTGAACGAAATTATTGCGTTACGCGCAAAGAACTATTAGCTATAGTTGAAGCTGTAAAACATTTCCACAAATATTTATATGGTCAGCAATTTACAATTCGTACAGACCACGCAGCATTAAGCTGGCTTTTGAGTTTTAAAAATGGTCAACGTCCTTCTAAGTCTGAAGTTTCCAGTTTTAGCAAAATAACAAAAGCGTACTGGATTCAGTGGAATTCCCTAAATTTAGATAACGGAGTACTGAAACGTCGTTGGGAGTCAGTTAATGGTAAAGCCAGCAAACTTCAGACAAATGTACCTTCGAGTTTAAGAACTGCAGTCTTGAAAGAAATGCATGAAGGTACCTCTGGTGGTCATTTTGGAATAACTGGGACAATTGCAAGGGTTCGCGAGTATTTCTACTGGGTTGAGCTGCGACGGGATATTAAAGATTTTATTAAATCATGCGACAAATGTGATTGGCGAAAGGTCCAAGGCAGAAAACTCGAGCGCAGTTACAGCGACAAGTTGTTGGGGCACCAAATGAGAGAATCGCTATAGATGTCGCAGGACCCTTTCCATTGTCCAAAGCCGGGAACAAGTACATTTTTTTAGTAATGGATTACTTTTCTAAATGGGTCGAAGTTTTTACGCTACCAAATCAAGAAGCTGTCACTGTTGCAGAGACTATTGTTCAAAATTGGGCCGCTCGATTTGGAATACCTCTGGAGTTTCACTGATCAAGGTAGGAACTTTGAATCCAAAGTTTTTCAAGAAATGTGTCAGTTAATGGACATCAAAAAGACTCGAACAACTCCTTTGCATCCGCAGTCTGATGGCATGGTGGAGAGATTTAATCGTACAATTGAAAATTTTCTAGTCAAAGTTCTTAACGCAGATCAATCAACTTGGGATCAACACATTCCACTGTTTTTGCTGGCTTATCGAACTGCTGTACATGAATCAACTGGAAAGACGCCTTGTGAAATGTTGTTTGGATACAACGTTAGGTTACCGAGCGAAATAATATTTGGAGCTTCACCGACAGCGAGCTGCGGGGTTACTGAATTTTCCAAAAGTCTGAGAGAACGTTTAGAAGAAAATCACGAGTTCGCTAGGAAACATTTACAGAAAAGCATTTCAAGAATCAGATTTAGTATGGTTGTATAATCCACATCGAACTGTTGGCGTTTCACCAAAATTTACTGCAAAATGGGAAGGGCCCTACACAGTAATTAAACAAATAAGTGATGTCGTATATCGCATAAGGAAAAATTTGCGTTCAAAATTTAAAGTAGTCCACATTAATAGACTGGCGAGGTATCGAGGTGATACAACTGAAGCTGATAGGAGTAATTAACTCCAAGGAGGGAGAAATGTTAAGAAATTATGTTCTATACTGATAACCTTGTAGTATTTTAAAATTTATTAAATTAACTTTGACTTTTATTTTAAGGTTTTTAAAATCATTTTTGTTTGTTCAATAAAAATACTCGAAAAGAATTAAGAAAAAATTTGTATGTCTTTGAATTGAATTTAATAAATAATTTTGAAAAATTCAATATTTTTTCTAAAATACACTGGGGTCACTTATAGAAAAAAAAACGAGCAAGTGGCTGTAACTAAATCGGCTCCTAGTTTGCTTGTCTATAACCCTGCAGGGGAAAAGACTAGTTCTGAATTAGCGAAACACTAGTTCCTTTTTCACCACCACTGGTACGCGTTGTATCTCTTTCCCATGGAAACAACTGGCGAATTTAACATTGCGATGTCCCTTTTTCGCCATTTATCAACTAGATCAAATTTAACTGGATTCGAACTAGATCGTTAGTGGACTATAAGTAACTAGTTCAAAATTGGCACAAAAACAACTAGTTTGTAACTAGACATAAAGTCTTTAGTTCAAAATTGCTACAAAAATCATTAGTTTGTAACTTCAGTTTAAAATTCGCAAAAAATCCGCAAATAATTACTGCAGAATGATTTAAAATAGTTTTATTAAAATATATAATATCATTATTTAAACATGAACATTTTAAATTCAAACAATAAATTTTTTAATTCCGTTTGAGCTTAAGAACTAATTTGACAATTGTATGTGTAGTTAAAAAAATATAAATTCAAATACATATGTATGTGCTTAATACTTCGAAAATAACATAACCACCTTAGTATTATATTCTTCTGTAGTATTATATTTATTTTTTTTTTGTAAAAAGTAGAGCTGAAAATACTAATTATTTTGATTAATAATTATTTTCATTAATTATTTTGTAATTACAAAAAAAAAGAGTTTGTTCCCGTGTTCAAAGCAAATAACATGAAGTTCCTCAAAAGATTTACGGGATTCTCTAAACAAACTTTTTGAAGAAGATGAAATTGATGCAGCCGCACAGGCGGCCCATTATTTTCTTTTTAGCACTTCATTCTTGCGAAAATTGACGAACCACTTCTTCATTTATTTCGATGACAAGTTTACTCACTCTATTTGTTATATAAATGTCCATTTATCGTTTAATTAGCCTCCTTGCTATTAATTTTTAAATATTAAAAATATTTCACAACAATCAAAAAACTTTCACTGTTTACAGTATAAGTAGTAGTAATATAAGTGGAAAAACTGGTGGAGCTCCACCAGCACAAGTATCATAATTAATGCCGTTTTGCAACCACAATCTCCTGAAGGGGGGGGAGGGATCAATGCTGGAGCCATCCTGAATTGTTCAGGAATTAGAAAATGTTCATTAGTGGGTAGTCAGATAACACTTTAATGAGGTTGGAAAGGCGGAGTGGAGGGTACGAAGCCTGACTCTTGCTAAAGCCGGACAGTCGCAGATGAAGTGAAACAGTGTCTCTGGTTCACTGGTGTTGTTACAGCTTCGACAGTGGACATTATAGGGAATCCCCAATCTGCGGGCATGTTCACCAATAGGCCAGCATCCAGTGTAGATGTAAGTAATCCGCGCGATGTCTCGACGCCTCATGTTGTTGTAATAAGTTGATGTTGTAATAACTCAGATGTTGATCCTTGTTGTAATAATGTCAGGATCCTATCGCGATTCTCATTTAAAACACTTTTTGAATTTAATTTATTTATTATAACTTTACTTAAAGAAAAATATTGGAATCAACTTATTCCAAAAACGAACTACTGAAGACTGCGATTTCTATCCAAACCAAAATCTAAAGAAACCTACTGATCTTTGGCAACGCCCAGCGGTTACGTTTTACTCTTCGTAACCCGCTCCTAACCTAGGCCAATAAAAACTAAAAGCTTGACCGAGAATCGATCGCGGCTTCTGCATTGGTTGACCTAATTCTTCATATTTACTTATGCATATTCAGCTGATTGTATTCATAAGTCGGTTACGATTTATTTGTTCACAAAAAATTGCTAATTCCGCATTGCTTGCAATTTTTTGAATTATTGAATTCGACAATAATTATTATACAATCCGCTTCATGCGAATAAGTCAATATACAACATTCCTCACCCCCCTAAAAGAAATCATGAAATGATTTCCAACTAGTCTCTTTTTAGATTTTTTTTATTCTTTTTTTTTTTTCCTACAACTATTGGTTTGGATAGGTTGCATATAAATACCTTACAAATCAAAAATTCATTTACATTGCAAAACGATAATATGAATATTAAAATATGAAAATTTAAATTTGTTACAATAAAAATTATGTATTAAATATTGTATTTACTTTACTCTTAAAATCTTTCTCTTTCGTACATTTATAGTAATAATATTTATTTAAAATTGGCAATCATCGGGGTTTTTCTTCTCTTCTCTGGTGATGGTGATATTATCGGTGATCATCTTGGAACAAGTATTCTTGAGCGATGTCATCTTTCGCGAACGTTAATAAATACGTCACTAACCGCCTAGCATCGTTTATTGTTAATGCTAGTGGATTAACTCATTGCCACGCTGCAACTATAGTTTTTCTTCCGTCAATGCTGTGACTCAATGCTGAACCATTGCCTCTCAAATTGGTGATGAACTGTGATCAGATGGAAAACTTCTTCTTGTAGACATCAGTAGTAAATCTTGCTCTTGCACTGGTTGTTGATGATTAACGTTAACAACCGTCGAGCGTAGTTTCGTTCTCTTGCACAGGTTGATGAAGGCTAGTGTGAGCAGCCATTGTGCTTTGGTGTCTGCCCGAGGACTCTTACTGTGGCGACACAAACGTAGGTATCAGTGTAACTTAGATACCGAAGTCGTACATTCTCGATGAAACGCCCCATAAATACGTATATTAACGGTACGTGTGTTACTTCTGGGCGGAAACTCTGCTGCTATCGTGCGTATTGGTAAGAACACTCTGATTCATCTTCATGCGTAAAAATTCGAATTGGATGGCAATATAGTTCATTCGACAAACGATCATTAGTAGTTAAGTGACATCAGTGGAATGAGTATGTGATGATGTTTATTTCGTATTATCTTCGCAGTGTTGTTTACTTTGTATTCAACTTCGTACAGTTGTTTTCTCGTGCTTGGGTAGTCGTCTCGGTTCTCATTTGACGTTTTCCTCCGTAGTCGTCCAACGTCGATTCACAAGCTGGGAACCGGACGAATCATGCCAATATATTAAATGCTTCTACTTTTTACTCAAAAATACTAAATAAGTCAAAATAAAATTTTCTGGACATACATATATACTAGTATAATATACGATATAAATTATAGTATACAAACAAAATATAAATCAATATAAATCAAAAAAATTACCTAAACCATTGTCTGATTTAATTTTACGAAACTCACGAAATCTACTTGCATTTAAAAATTATCTCACTATTCTCACAATAAACACTTCTACAAATCCCAAAAATTTTAAAATTCTGCTTATGCAAAACTTTTATGCAACTTCAATGCTCACACAAAGCCTAAAATTTCAAAAAAAAACTAGCGTTATTAACCTAACGTCTTTACGTTCCTAACCCTTCCCCCTTTTCTTTTTTTTTATTTACATATGTGTGGCCATTGTAATTGCATTCTATTTAAATTTCTCATCGACGAAATTTACAAACATTTTATAATTAATGTTAAGAATTGAAATCATATATCATCAAAAAAAACTTATCTACAAATATTTTCAATATTTTATATCTTTTCATTTTTTTTTTAAATTCAATATTTTTTTCTTCTGTTTTTTTTTAAACTATTGTTCTTTTGTTTATTATTATTTTTTTTTTTTAATATTTTCTTCCCTTTTTTTTAAATTTTGTTTTCTGTTAACTTGTTTTTTATTATATTTTTTTTTTCTTATTTTTTATTTATAAAATATATTTTTGTTTCTCTTTTTCTCTTTTCTTTTTTTTATTTCATATATTTTTTCTTATAATTTTTTTTTTTCACCCCTTTTTTTTATATATATATATTTTTTCCTCTGTATTTTTCTTATAATTATTGGCTTAAACCAAAATTTAAGTTTCTCGCTCTAGTCCTTGAGCGAGTCGACATCCCATGTTTCTCATGATTGGTATCATCTAGCTTGCAGATCTTAACGTCAATGATATTTACCTGCAATTAAATAAATTAAAACCCATTGGGTGCGCTTTGACACACCTTTTTTTTAGAAAATCATACATAATTTACCATCTACTCCTTTTTACCAGTACTTTAACCTTTTAGTACTGTTTACTCATGTATTATCCGTATCTTGTTAAACCATTTATGAATCATTGTTAAAATATAATAAATTACTCCCTAAAAGTATACTATAATTGTTACATTTTATATTTTTAAATAAAAACTCTGCTCGACAAAAACTGCTTATATAGCATAAGTCATGAACTTGACATTGAAAATTAAATAACTACATATATACATACATATGGGTATGTTTACTTCTTTCGCTAGCACTTTTTACTTATTAGTGCTGCTAAACTTTTCAGAATTGAAATCGATTACTTTACCATTTAATCAAATATAAAAAATTTATTTCGTATTTGTATATTAACTAATATTTTATTTCTCCACACATTATGTTTACAGCATTACCACTTTATGTGTAATTGCTGTAATTTTTAAAAATCGTTCTAATGTTACATATATGTTTTTAAACAATTTGTTTTCATATTGTTTTTAAACATCTCATAATTTGAAATTTTGAAGTAATTTTAAACAACGTCCCTTTATCGACAATACTTCGTCTCAATTAAATACTGTATATTGGCTACCAGTACTATTTTTTAAATAATTTTGAATTATTAACCCATCAATAGAATAATATTATCCAATAATTACTTCTAATTTATTATTCGCGTCTGTCTAGATATTCTGACCGTCAGTTGATTCATGATATAGTTTTAATAGATTGTTGTGAATTTTTTTAAGTTTCGACTTAATTTTTATCACCGTCGTGACAGGTCCCTTTATCGACACTACGTCATATGGGCCTGTCCAAATTGGAGAAAATTTGTTTTTCCGGGTGTTGTTTTTCATAACAACCCTATCTCCTTCTTTAAAAATTACTTCGTTTATCGTTTTGTCATATTGCACTTTTGATGCAATTTTCGCCTTTTCTTGGTTTTGTCGCACCAATTGATGTGCCCTTTGAATTTGATATTTAAGTAATTTCGCGGGGTCTTCTGTATTATATACAGGATCCCTTTTCCGTTTCAAATTAGTTGGTATTTCTATATCAAATCCATATAGTGTACGAAAAGGTGATTGTTTTGTTGACGTATGCGGTGTGTTATTATGCACATGCATAGCCGCTGACAACCACTGATCCCAATCTGATCCGTCTTCAAAACTTCTTAAATATTCCGCTAAAGGTCGATGACTCCTTTCCAGTGAGCCATTAGCCTGCGGATGATACGGGGTAATGTGAAGCTTTTTTATTCCTAACGTTTTACATACGTTAGAAAATAATTCCGAAATGAAATTGGTACCGTTGTCGGTAATCAACATTTCAGGAATGCCATGGCGAGTAACTATCTCGTCGTAAAAAGCTTTGGCAACCGTACTTGCTTCCGCGTCAGGTATAGCAATACATGCCATATATTTTGAGAAGTCATCTTGATAAGTCAAAATATTTTTATTGCCTGAAGTCGTTTCCGGTAGGGGCCCTACCATGTCCATGTACAACTTCTCAAAAGGACGTTGCGGTGTATCGGTTACTACCATAGGCATTTTCGTCAGTTTTGAACTCTTGTTTAACTGACATTTTGAACAACTCCGAACATATTCGTTTATTTGTTTTTGCATTCCTTTCCAACGGAATTTTTCTCGTATTCTCAAATAAGTCCTCAATGCACCTTGATGACCTCCCAATGGTAAATTGTGATAATCTTTTAATATTGTCTCAATTTGTTTCTGATCGGTTAAAATTTTTATATTTTCGGCTAAAATTTTACTATTTTCAACTCTACTGTCATCAGTGCTTGTGTCAAGCACCGTTTTATTTTCTCCATCGGTATTGACAATTTCTACCGGTGGTTCATTCTCTTTTTCTAATCTATCTCTTTTTTGAAGCCTCGTCTCTACGGCGGCTATTTTATTATTATCATCACTTTCTCTAACTATTCTACTTAATGCATCGGCATTAAGGTTTCGTTTGCCTGGTTTATAAATTATCTCAAAATTATACTCTGACAGTTTATGTCTAAATCGTGCTAATCTGGACGTTTGGTCCTTTAAATTTGCTATTCCTCTTAAAGGTTAATGATCGGTATATACCTCAAAATGTCGTCTCAAAAGATATGGTCTAAAATTTTTTGTAGCCCATACTATTGCCAAAAATTCTTTTTCAATAGTAGAATAACTCTTTTCAGCATCATTCAAAGCTCTACTTCGAAAGAATTTTGTCCATTTAAACGGTACGTCTTTTCTCAACAATTTATTAATTGGTAAGGTCATCTTTGCCAATACGGGCACAAATTACCGGTAGTAATTAACCAGTCTCAAAAAAGCTTGTACTTGTTTACGAGACCTTCGTGGTGGAATATTTTTCACACTTTCCACCTTGGCAGGATCAGGAAGCGCTTCTTCTGCCAAACATTTATGTCCTAAATAAACTACCTCTCTACGCAGAAAATTGCATTTTTCTGTATTTAGTTTCAAATTATTTTTCCGTAAGGCTTCGAGGACCTTACACAACCTCATGGAGTGCTCTTCCAAGTTACGCCCATAAATGACTATGTCATCGAGGTATACGAAACATTCTATCCCCTGTAACCCTGTAAGAATGTGATTCATGATTCTTTGAAAAGTGGCTGGTGCCCTTGTTAAACCAAATGGCATTCTATTAAACTCGAAATGCCCAAGCCCTGTGCTAAAGGCTGTTTTCTCTTTGTCGCCCTCATCCATCATCACCTGATGGTAGCCACTCGCTAAATCTAGCGTAGAAAAATACCGGCTATGTCCCAATTGCTCTAGAATTTCCTCTATTCTAGGAATGGGAAAAACTTGCTTAATTGTCGCTTCATTAAGTTTTCTGTAGTCGATGACTAACCTCCATTTTTTCTGACCATCTTTACCACTTTTCTTAGGTACCAACAAAAGTGGTGAATTCCATGGCGAAATACTCGGTGAGATTATACCATCATGTAACAATTTCTGTACTTGTTTGTTAATCTCTCCCCTGTGCATTTGTGGCAATCTGTATTGTTTTTGATTAATTGGTGCCTGATCTTGTTTAGTATCGATGCAATGTTTTAACACATTTGTACTCGTCAAGATGTCACCTTCGAAATGAAAGACATCATTATACGCCATACAAATATTTTCCATCGCATTTTTTTCATCAACATTTAGGCTTGAATCCAAATTTAATTTACTTAACAATTCAGTTATCCGATCACTTGTTTTAAGTTCATGCATGCTCATGATATTGTTATCTTCCGCTTCTTTGTACTTATTGAAATCGGTAAATACTGGCTCAAAATCATTACACCATTCAACGTCGTTCTCTGATGCATTTAGCACTGGAGCGTAAACTACACCTTTTTTATTGTTAACTAAAGTTTCGGCTAAATAAACACTTGGTGATATTTCTTGTTTATGGATCACCAAAGTTGACATTTTCGTTCTTACTTTCATCGGTACTATCGTTACCGTACGCGATTTTATTTTCATCGGTACTACCGTTACTGTACGCGATTTCAAATTTACTTCATTATTCCAATATGATATTTTCATTGACTTCCATCTCTTCAATGAGAATTTTTTCATCTCACTCCCTGATTTATTAAAAAATATTAATTATTTTGTTATCGTATTTATAACCGATTTATTCCATAAGTTATCCCTTCCCAGTATACCATCTGCCGGTATGCCTTGCCGTAAGTTTACTACATGGAAATCAAAAATCAAATCAGAACAATCTGGTTGACTAATCTGAATGGAGCCGGATGTGGTAACCTGTCCTCCAAAAGCTCCGCTCAAATCTTTTATATCACCTTCATCCTTGTCAATAAAATCATTTATGGCATTTGCTTTCACTAAACTAGTGTCAGCGCCAGAATCGACGAGTAATGTGAGTTTTCCCTTTTTCGCTTCTTTGCAAGGTAACTCCACATAAACGTCTTTTGTTGATGAATGAAAACTTTCACTTGCATTACTATACAATTTTTGTTTCACTGCTGGCGTTAACCTGGCAGTCAAAATTTTTAAAAATGTATTGAAATTATTATTCAAACAATTATTATAATTTTTGATAAATTCATACAACTTTTCCCATTTATTTAGGATTATATCTGAACAAAAATAAATGATCGCGAACATCATTACAAAAATATTTAACAAAGTTTTACATGACCACTGTACCAAATTACCTACAGCTGGTCTAATATACTCAATAAGGTTTACTTTCTCCTTTTTCTCAGATTTAATTTTTCTTTGCTCGATTCTGCCAGAATTTATTTTTTCTTTCTCGTACTTTATTTTTCGACTTTTGCCATTACCGACATTTATTTTAAATGAAACTTTCTTCAATTGAACCCGAGTCCTGGGCTCCACATTATTATTTTTAACCATATTTACTTCGTCTTTCGTCTGTTTATTAACCTCCGTACTCTGATCATTTTGTAACAAATTTACTCCATTTTTCATCTGTTCATATACCTCTGTACCTGGGTTATTCCGAGCCAGATTTACTTCATCTTTCGTCTGCTCTTTGACCGCTATACTCTGATACTTTTGAACCAGATTTACTTCATCTTTTATTTGTTTACTTATCTCTGTACCCTGGTTCTCCTGAGACAAATTTAATTCATCTTTCGTCTGCTCAATTAATTTTATACTTTTCATCAATTTATTAACATTTTTCGTTACATCAGTTTTCAAAGTTGCCTTGACCGGACTTTGATCGTTTTTATATTTATTATCGTTTGTCATTTTCTAAAGTATTTTGGGGATCCCGGTCATGTGATAACGTCCGGACCCCATCTAGTTTCCCTGTTTCCCTAAGAAGGCTTTTCTGGCTACGCATTCGCTTTTCATATGTCCTTCTTTATCACAGAAGAAACACAATTTCGGACCGTTATTGTTATAATTGCCTCTATTTTGGTTTCGAGTATTATTATAACCATTATTCTTATTTTCATTATTATCATATTTCTTATTTTGTTGATAATTTTGATTTTTTCTATAGTTATCGTATCCTGAATGCTGTACGTTCTGTGCATTGCCTGTGCCATGCGGATTTTCCTGATATCTACTCTTTTGACTACAATTCGGACCTGGGTCGTGTCCATATTCTCCACATTCTCTACAATAAGGAGTATTTTCTCGACTAAAACACTTAGCTCGTGTATGACCTGCCTTATTGCAAAATGAACAAATTGGAACTGATTGATGGGGTTCCGAAAGATTAGTTTTTGTTGCTGGCTTCGTTTCTTCATTATTCCGCTGCAACTGAGATCCTTCGTTTCCCCTAAAGATGGTTGCATATTTATTTGCACATTCACTCGGTCGGTTTTGTGACGTCATCGTATACAACTGCTGTGTTATTTCTTGCTGTTGTTGTACCAACTGTGTAAAAGCGTTTATAGTTGGCGACATCTCTTTAGAGTTTATATGATTAATAACCGATTTTTCATTATTGAAAGACGTACCGAAATGACATCTTTTCCACTCTACTTGTGCGCAGTTGGCTTCAATTTCTAGTTCTCCTAAAGTTTTTGCACTTGACCTCATTATATGAAGTCGAAGTGTGGGGTCTCTAAGTCCTAACCGGAATGATGATTTTACTGAAGTATTTATTTCTTCTAATAAAATATCACAATCTCTACCTGGATATCGATCCTCTATAATTGTTTTTGCAGAAGTAAACAAACAACGTAGTCTTCTCGCAAACCTTGAAATATCCTCTCCTTCCAACTGTACTGCCTGTCGTATCTCCTGTTGAACATCTTCCAATATGGTTATTTTTGAATACGCTCCACTAAGTAAACTTATTAATTCATCTAAAGTTTTTATCTCAATTGACCTCACAAGATTATATGCCTCACCAAACAATCTGAGTTTAATACAATCTAACATTACTGGGTGATCTTCTGGTTTTAGATCTTTTTCTACTATACGACAACTTATAGCAAATTTGTGTAATTCCGATGCCAAATCATGTGCCCTCGAAGCATCAAAAATTGGCACCACCCTGTTTACCTCTTAGAATCGTCCGTTGGTTTTACAATTTTATTTTTCAAAGTTAAATCTGCTAATTTCCGTTCAAACTCCTTATGTTGATTAATTAATTTTGTATTCAAAACGCTTATTGTATTATTTGCCTCTTCTAATCTGGTTATGTTCAGATCCTTTTTAAATTCAACGTCCTTTGGTAAACCTATCTCCTGTCTAAAGTGTTCGTTTTCTCGTTCTAATTCGTGTGTCTCCTCTAAATTTTTGTCTAACCTCTTTTTTAAAATCACGTTCTGTTTCCTAAAACTATCTAACTCTTTCAATAATTCCTCCCTCTCTTGGTGTAATACACAATTCTTATTATCCAAAATTTCAAATAATTCAGTTAAAGCCAAATCCGCCTCTTCTAATTTTGTTAATTTTCTTACGCTCAATCTTTCCTTTAAATGTAAAAAAATCTGTTCTGACTCACTAAAATGTCTGATAAGTGACCACAACTTGTCAACAAATCTCACAATTTCTTCTTGTTCTTTTTGTAAATTTGCTTTTGCTTGTAAATATTCAGATTTTAAAGCTTCCATTAATTAATTTGATCACTCATAAATTTAACAGTTATTTCAAAAATTTCTGTTTATTTAATAAGAGATAATTTCAATTAATATAAAGCCTTTTTATATTACTAAACAATTTTCCAACAGAAACAAGAAAATAAAGTCAAATTGTAAATGTTGCAATATGTGTTAACCAACAAACAATTTTAATTAAAAAGAAAATCAGAAGCTCGCAAAAAAAAATACGAAAATACTGAAACTACTAAACTCACAATAAAAAAAATCACGCAAAAAATAAAAAACAAAATAATATTAATACGATATTAATATTTTTTCACAAATGGAATATTTCTTTCTATCAAGAATCTCTTACCACTGATGGGGGAAAATCACTTGATAAAAATAACTGTTTCTTTACTATAAATAAATTGTTTCTTACCACTGGTGGGGGAAAACAATTTATGTTGATTAATTAATTTTGTATTCAAAACGCTTATTGTATTATTTGCCTCTTCTAATCTGGTTATGTTCAGATCCTTTTTAAATTCAACGTCCTTTGGTAAACCTATCTCCTGTCTAAAGTGTTCGTTTTCTCGTTCTAATTCGTGTGTCTCCTCTAAATTTTTGTCTAACCTCTTTTTTAAAATCACGTTCTGTTTCCTAAAACTATCTAACTCTTTCAATAATTCCTCCCTCTCTTGGTGTAATACACAATTCTTATTATCCAAAATTTCAAATAATTCAGTTAAAGCCAAATCCGCCTCTTCTAATTTTGTTAATTTTCTTACGCTCAATCTTTCCTTTAAATGTAAAAAAATCTGTTCTGACTCACTAAAATGTCTGATAAGTGACCACAACTTGTCAACAAATCTCACAATTTCTTCTTGTTCTTTTTGTAAATTTGCTTTTGCTTGTAAATATTCAGATTTTAAAGCTTCCATTAATTAATTTGATCACTCATAAATTTAACAGTTATTTCAAAAATTTCTGTTTATTTAATAAGAGATAATTTCAATTAATATAAAGCCTTTTTATATTACTAAACAATTTTCCAACAGAAACAAGAAAATAAAGTCAAATTGTAAATGTTGCAATATGTGTTAACCAACAAACAATTTTAATTAAAAAGAAAATCAGAAGCTCGCAAAAAAAAATACGAAAATACTGAAACTACTAAACTCACAATAAAAAAAATCACGCAAAAAATAAAAAACAAAATAATATTAATACGATATTAATATTTTTTCACAAATGGAATATTTCTTTCTATCAAGAATCTCTTACCACTGATGGGGGAAAATCACTTGATAAAAATAACTGTTTCTTTACTATAAATAAATTGTTTCTTACCACTGGTGGGGGAAAACAATTTAATATTTTAAAGATTGACAGTTGTTATTTCTTGAATCCCAAATTTCCCACAAAAAAGGAGTTATAGTTATTTTAACTCCTAATTTGCCTTGATAAAATTTTTTATTTGTTAGTAGAATGACCTACGTAGGTGAGCAGGCGTTAAACGCCACCAGTCGCTCGGTTTTTTGTTAATCACAAACACAAAACGTACTCACCAGTAATTTGTTATCCATTTTATTGTCCTTTTGTTGTATACTTCAGGAATCCTTCCTTCTTGCTGCTGCCACTGACCGTGTCTAGTGGTTGGAAACTTTTCTTGTGTGGTTCGAAAACCGGCTGCGCCAATGTTGTAATAAGTTGATGTTGTAATAACTCAGATGTTGATCCTTGTTGTAATAATGTCAGGATCCTATCACGATTCTCATTTAAAACACTTTTTGAATTTAATTTATTTATTATAACTTTACTTAAAGAAAAATATTGGAATCAACTTATTCCTAAAACGAACTACTGAAGACTGCGATTTCTATCCAAACCAAAATCTAAAGAAACCTACTGATCTTTGGCAACGCCCAGCGGTTACGTTTTACTCTTCGTAACCCGCTCCTAACCTAGGCCAATAAAAACTAAAAGCTTGACCGAGAATCGATCGCGGCTTCTGCATTGGTTGACCTAATTCTTCATATTTACTTATGCATATTCAGCTGATTGTATTCATAAGTCGGTTACGATTTATTTGTTCACAAAAAATTGCTAATTCCGCATTGCTTGCAATTTTTTAATTATTGAATTCGACAATAATTATTATACAATCCGCTTCATGCGAATAAGTCAATATACAACAATGTTGATGAGTTTAAGGGATCTTGATAGGTTATAGTTCGGCTAGGTCTTTTTTTGATACAGCGCATCCTGCGGTATTTTTCCATCTAGACTTGGCTTTATTAAAAAAGAAATTGCAGATGTCAGATTTGACTTTGCTTATAGGTAATGGAACCGGAACCGCCAGATCCAGCGCCAATGCAGAGCCCTTCCTGACCAGGTCATCGGCCACTTCATTACCTACTATGCTCCTATGTCCTGGAACCCAGATAAGGTTAATTCTATGTCTGTGACCGAGAAGATCTAGTTAATTCCTGCCTTGAAGAACCAATTTTTATGTTATAACATTAGAGAATAATGCTTTATTAGCTGCCTGACTGTCAGAGAATATGGCTATGTCCTTTTTACGAGTTAGTTTGCTGCTAATAATGCTACGAGCTTCTAAGATAGCTATCAATTCAGCTTGAAACACACTGGCCTCATCAGGAAGTCTAAGAGATCTAGAGATACCAAGGTGTTTACAGAAAACACCTGCGCCAACTCCACAACTCATCTTGGAGCCATCCGTAAAAATGGCAATGCCGAATTTGTCGATTACACTATTAGATGACCATTCTTCTCTGGATGGAAATCTGTGAAAAAAGTTCTTGTTAAGAACTATTTTCGATGAAATGTAGTCAGTCGTTACAAGTACCACCTAGGTAGCGTACCTAAAATTCTGTTGTGGCCATATGTCCTAGCTTGCCCTGACTCTACTTCAATGAAGAGATGCAAAAGTACATTTAGCGCATCTGAGGGACTGGATCTCAGAGCCCCAGTTATGCCAATGCATGCGGATCGTTGCACTCTTCCTAATTTTACTATATTATAATTTTTACTTAGCGCTGGCCACCAAATGTAAGCTCCGTAGGTGAGAATCGGTCGAACTACAGCCCTGTACATCCAGAGTATCATCTTTGGCTGGAGACCCCAACGTTTGCCAAACATTTTATTGCATATAACTAGCACAATAATATTATTTTTTCAATTAAGCTTTGTATCAAGAAGAACACCGAGATACTTGGCTTCGGTTGAAATAGTAGATGCTTGTCCGTTTAGCACTGGTAATTTGAATTGAGGTATCTTGGTTTTCATGGTGAATAATAGTAATTCTGTTTTCACTGGGTTTACTGATAAGCCGCACCTAGCGGCCCATGAACTAAGTGTTCTCAGTGCCCTACCCATGATTTCGCTAAGGACGGACGGAAACAGACCTGATACTAAAATCACAACGTCGATGGCATACGCAACTGCCTTAATATCGGATTTTTCGAGAGATTTCAGCATATAATCCATAACAATCAACCACAGGAGTGGTGAGAGAACCCCTCCCTGGGGGGTACCTCTGTTGACTGATTTAGTGATATTACAACTGCCCAAATTCGCCTGAATCACCCGAGATTGCAACATGGTGTCAGGTCATTGTTCCACCATGACGGGAATTTACTCTTACTGCGAGTGACAAGGCACGAGTTCGTAAAGCCTATATATATATATATATATATATATATATATATATATATATATATATATATATATATATATATATATATATATATATATATATATATATATATATATATATATATATATATATAAGAAAACTAACATAAAGCCCGAAGTGCACGGCTCGCATACTTTTTAGTGTTTATTGTCGTTATTTTGTTGTTGTTGTGGTTGTTATTTTGTTGTTATTACTTCTTTTTGTGTTTGCTGCTCTGTTCGTTCGTCTGTCGTTCGTCGATTTAAGGAAATTGTCTGGAAGGATTTATTTATTGGTGACCCCAGGAAAGGAACGCAGTAAGTTTTTTTAAAATTATTTTAATATAAAAAAAAGTAAAGATTTATTTTATAAAGTGGAGATTTCTTTTCCAAAATATTAAAAGAGGCACTCAGGAGTTTAAAATAGATTAAATAAATATAAGAAAATTATTCGGAAAAGGAAAAAATTTGTTTTTTTTTCTTTTTATCGGGAATTTGCGTAGGAGGAAAAGTAAAAATTTGAAGTTTTCTTTTCCAAAAAAAATTAATAACATTAAAAAGGATTGAACAAAATGACAAAATTACTTAATCAAACTGAGCTACATCAGGTTGTGAGTGCTCAAACTGAATTTGGAAAGTTGATCACTTCAATATTTAACGACCTGTCGAAAGATTTGGAAGTTATGTCGGAGGACAAGACAGATACTTAATTAAAAGAGTTGATGTCTGCATATGACGAATTCAGTAGAAATCACAACCTGTTAGAGCGCCAGTGGGATGAAGTGAAAAAGTCAGATTATAGCATTAAAAAATAATTTGTGAAAATTTCTTCCCTGTATTTTGAATGTATTGACAAGATCAAGTCAATACAGATTAAAAGAAAGGATGGGGGAGTTGTTAGTTCGGCTAGCTGTCGAAAAAAGGTAGGAACCTCGGGGATAGTTAGGAAATTTCGATATGCAGTAGATACGCTTCAAGCAAAAATAAATTCTTTTAATAGAAATGGGACGAAGTTTGAAATAGTTTAGAAATTCTACGAAACAGCAGAACAAATTTATTTATCATACCTTGAAGAGCACGAGGATGATGATCTCACGGAAACTTTTTATGAGTTGCAGAGGTTATTTGAAGAGGCATCGGAAGGCTATTCTCACGAGGAACAAAAATCTGTTCAAATTTGCATTTTAAAATGCCATCTGTTGAGATTCCTGTATTTTACGGCGATTACGTACAATGGAACTCATTACGAGAACTGTTTATACAACTGAATTTGAAAAAGTTAACCGAATAAGGCAGATCATTGCTGCAAATTATTTACAATCCGACGTCGACGTTACACCATACGATTATAAAATGACTATCCGATTGAAGTCCGATATACCGTTTCATTTTCGCCCGAGAAAACTGTCGGTAGCCGAACGAACAGCCGTCCGAGGGATTATAAACGATCTTTTAAAAAAAGAAATAATAAGACCGAGCGAGTCACCCTACGCCTCACCCATTGTAATGGTATCTAAGAAGTCAGGGGAGTATAGAAAGTGTGTCGATTATCGTGCCTTAAATAAAAACACTGTAAGAGACAATTTTCCTCTACTGCTGATAGAGACTTGCTTAGAATATCTGGGTAAAAAAAGTTCTTCTCAACACTGGATCTACGAAACGGATTTTTCCATGTGCGCATCGACGAAGATTCAAAAAAGTATACCTCATTCGTCACACCTGATGGACAATACGAATATAACCGTATGCCATTCGGTTTGAAAAACTCACCATCCGTATTTAATCGGTATCTTCACTGCGCCTAGACCTGATCGAGTCAAAACGAATTATAATTTATATGGACGATATTTCAATCGCAACCCCCGACCTAGAAACGCACATCCAGATTTTAGCTGAAGTACTTCAGAGACTCGCAAAGCTCGGGTTAGAGCTAAATTTAAAAAAATGTAAGTTTGCTTACCAAAGTGTAGATTATTTAGGCTACTTAGTAAACAAAGATGGAATACGACCCAACGCTGCGCATATCAAGGCCCTTTCGCAATACCCGACGCCAAGAAACTTCAAGCAAGTAAGGTCATGCCTCGGATTATTTTCCTATTTCCGCAAGTTCGCCCCAAATTACGCAAGAATGGCACACCCTCTACAATGCCTGCTAAGAAATAGAGTCAAATTTGAATTCGACGAACACTGCAAGCAAGCATTTGACGATTTAAAAGAGAAAATTATGTCGTCACCAGTCTTAGCTATTTATGATCCAAGTAAAGAAACCGAATAACACACGGACGCCAGTAGAGTAGAATTTGGCGCTGTACTTTTGCAACGACAAGATGAGAAATTCCATCCAGTGTTCGACTTTTCAAAGGCGACGTCACTTCGAATTAGAAACATTGGCGATTATTCATGCTCTGGACCGGTACGACAGTTATTTGAGAGGTATAACTTTTAAAATAGTCACTGATAGCATCGCGTTGGCGCTCACACTAAGTAAGAAGAATATAAGTCCAAAAATAGCAAGATGGGGGCTTGAACTAGAGAACTATGATTATAAGATTCAACACCGAAGTGGCATTACTATGGGACACGTTGATGCTCTCAGCCGATGTTACGACGTAGAAGTTACTGAACCCGACGATTTGCAACCGAAAATATTATGCAGACTGGTCGCCGCATGTTCTCCCGCTGGCAGTGTCTGTGCTAATCATTCTCCACCTGATGAGGTTGATCCCGATGAAGCTATTGTGTCCACCGATGAACTCACTCCCGACGAAATTAATGACACCGACGACATCGAACTGCCAAACACTACGCCGTGTAAGACGGTTTCCGTCGCCGATCAGCAAGAATTGGATTTTCTAATACAAATCACACAGAATAGGGATGATGAAATACTAAAAATAAGAGACCGCTTAGAAAAAGAAGAACTTCCGGCATATGAATTACGAGACGGGCTGGTTTTTCGTAAGGATAAATCAAACACGCTGCAGTTGTTCGTACCAGCCGAAATGGAAAGCAATGTAATAAGATTAGTCCATGAACAAATCTGTCACATTGGGATCGAGAAAACTTACGAGCAGCTTAGAAAAAATTATCGGTTTAGAAAGTGGAAGGTCACGTTAAAAACTGTCTCCGTTGCATTATGTGTTCACCTCCAGCCAGAATTAATGAACACCATCTATATAATATTCCTAAGAAGCCCATTCCATTCGACACGCTACACATTGACCATTTTGGACCACTCCCTGCAATAAACTCACAGCGGAAGCATGTGTTAGTCGTTATCGACTCCTTTACCAAATTTGTCAAACTATACGCCGTGAAGTCCACCAGCACAAAAGAGGTAATCGCATGATTAGATAAATACTTTATTGGTTACAGCCGCTCCCGAAGAATTGTCAGCGACCGAGGCTCATGTTTTACGTCGCTAGAGTTCAGCTCATATTTATTAAGGAATAATATTAATCATGTCAAAATCGCTGTTGCGTCCGCCCAAGCAAATGGTCAAGTAGAGAGAGTGAATCGACTCCTCAAAACTATGCTTAGTAAGCTGAGTGACCCGATAAATCATGCAGATTGGTCGAAAATGTTATCAGAGACGGTATTTGCCATGAACAACACAACCCATTGTGGGACCAAGGAAACACCCAGCCGCCTCTTGTTTGGTGTAGATCAACGAGGTGAACAGATCGACCGGTTAACAGAACACCTAAGAGAGAAGCAACCAAACGTTATTCAACGAGATCTAAACGAAATCCGAAAGAGTGCTTCGGGAGAGATCGAAAGGTCGCAAGAAGCGAATTTGAGATATTTCTTAGAAAGGAGCAAACCAGCAAAAATATATGCAGAATTAGACTACGTTGTTATGCGACACATCGATACCACCGTCGGACCGAATAAAAAGCTAAACGCTAAGTACCGAGGTCTCTACATTGTTCATAAAGCTTTACCAAACGACCGATATGTCATCCGTGATGTTGAAAACTGTCAGATTACTCAGCTACCGTACGATGGCATTGTTGAAGCTTCACGATTACGTAAATGGTTATTACAGTAGGTAATGAGTGTTAGTCGCGAGTATTGAGGGCAACGCTTAAAGAAAATTTCAGTTGATTGAGGTCAATCAAACTGTCAGAATGGCCGAGTTGTAGTAAAGCATCTTGCGACACCTATGCATTCCACCCGTTTATTTAAAATTGTTAATTCTTGCGATATATGTGTCACCCGGTTTCGCAGGAGGAATGAGAAAAGAAACAACTATGGTATTTGGCAATTGAATAAAAACCTGAGAAACGAAAAGATCGCGTTTTTAATTAAAAATCCGCTCGCATCCTGCAAAATAGCTGGAATAAAATCCAGTTCAATAAATATAGTCTTCTTAATTTATACAAATAAAATAATTTTATATTTCATATCAGACTAGAACTTCGTTGAGTGTTATTTCGAAGGAGACCGACGAAATTTACTGAAAAGAAATGAATCACCCCCCAGAAATAATCCTGGCTACGGTCTTGCTCTAAAATATATAGTCAAAGTGACAATTTAAAAAAAAAATAATAGAATGCATGTGTTTGTTGTAGAAATGTTGTAGTTATGCCATAACCTTGTTAAGTAAGCCCTGACTACAGTTGTAAGCGGGCTTCTTTTTTTTAAATTTTTTTCTGAATGTATAGTTGTTAAGAAGCTCTATTAATCGTGTGGGTTGGGTTTCTGCAACTGTTTAAAGAAACATTTTCTGTACGTCTCTAGTTTCAATCGATCCATCTCTATTAATAAAAAGATAAGATTAAATTTTCCGTTTTAAGTACGTATTAAGATAATACAAAAATTTCGTTCATACAATTTGTACTAGCATACATGTGCTTACAGTTAACTTACAGTTTTACTGGTAAGCGTTTTTTTATGATTATTTTGGCGTTATTTGGTTGCTTAGGCTAAATTAAAAATGAAAGGGATGAATCTTACTTGGCCGGCATTGCCTATAAACAAAACGTGTATCAAGATAGATATGGAGTATGATTTCCATGGGAGAACAAAGTAAAATTGGAACACCAGCTGATTTAGTAACTGAATGATTTGGAGCATGCGTCTCCGTTGGTTTAAAGCATTTTTTTTTACCAGACGTATAGTCTAATTAACTTGACCGGCGAACACTCTTCCGAAAGAAAAATATTGCAGAAATATCGGTTATTGGCTTAAAACACGATTGCAAAAAAAAAGAAATTTCCCGGTTTGAGTAAGCCCCCTTCAAAGTTGAGAAATTAATGGTTTTAAACTCAAGAAGGGCGTGAAGATAAATTCGACGCGAATTCTGACGTTTAGCAAAGACACAAACCGCATATTAATTTAATCCGCTTGCACTTGACAGCGGAACATCACATATGGCGGTGTGCGTTTTTGGCTATAACTTGAAAAGTTATGACTGTGTATTCAGAATCTAAAGTGTGAAATAAAGCTATTGAAATTACCTATCGAATGTTATCAAAGGATATTCTAATATGGACTTACTAAGATTTTTAATATTTTTTTGAAAATTGGTTAATTGAAAACTTGAATTTCACATATGACGGTGTGCGTTTTTGGCTATAACTTGAAAAGTTATGACTGTGTATTCAGAATCTAAAGTGTGAAATAAAGCTATTGAAATTACCTATCGAATGTTATCAAAGGATATTCTAATATGGACTTACTAAGATTTTTAATTTTTTTTTAAATAAAATTTTCTAGTTGAAAATTCGAATTTCACATATGACGGTGTGCGTTTTTGGCTATAACTTGAAAAGTTATGACTGTGTATTCAGAATCTAAAGTGTGAAATAAAGCTATTGAAATTACCTATCGAATGTTATCAAAGGATATTCTAATATGGACTTACTAAGATTTTTAATTTTTTTTTAAAAAAAATTTTCTAGTTGAAAATTCGAATTTCACATATGGCGGTGTGCGTTTTTGGCTATAACTTGAAAAGTTATGACTGTGTATTCAGAATCTAAAGTGTGAAATAAAGCTATTGAAATTACCTATCGAATGGTATCAAAGGATATTCTAATATGGACTTACTCAGATTTTTAATATTTTTTTAAGTAAAATTTTCTAGTTGAAAATTCGAATTTCACATATGGTGGTGTGCGTTTTTGGCTATAACTTGAAAAGTTATGACTGTGTATTCAGAATATAAAGTGTGAAATAAAGCTATTGAAATTACCTATCGAATGGTATCAAAGGATATTCTAATATGGACTTACTAAGATTTTTAATATTTTTTTGAAAATTGGTTAATTGAAAACTTGAATTTCACATATGACAGTGTGCGTTTTTGGCTATAACTTGAAAAGTTATGACTGTGTATTCAGAATCTAAAGTGTGAAATAAAGCTATTGAAATTACCTATCGAATGTTATCAAAGGATATTCTAATATGGACTTACTAAGATTTTTAATTTTTTTTTAAATAAAATTTTCTAGTTGAAAATTCGAATTTCACATATGACGGTGTGCGTTTTTGGCTATAACTTGAAAAGTTATGACTGTGTATTCAGAATCTAAAGTGTGAAATAAAGCTATTGAAATTACCTATCGAATGTTATCAAAGGATATTCTAATATGGACTTACTAAGATTTTTAATATTTTTTTGAAAATTGGTTAATTGAAAACTTGAATTTCACATATGACGGTGTGCGTTTTTGGCTATAACTTGAAAAGTTATGACTGTGTATTCAGAATCTAAAGTGTGAAATAAAGCTATTGACATTACCTATCGAATGTTATCAAAGGATATTCTAATATGGACTTACTAAGATTTTTAATTTTTTTTTAAATAAAATTTTCTAGTTGAAAATTCGAATTTCACATATGACGGTGTGCGTTTTTGGCTATAACTTGAAAAGTTATGACTGTGTATTCAGAATCTAAAGTGTGAAATAAAGCTATTGAAATTACCTATCGAATGGTATCAAAGGATATTCTAATATGGACTTACTAAGATTTTTAATTTTTTTTTGAAAATTGGTTAATTGAAAACTTGAATTTCACATATGACGGTGTGCGTTTTTGGCTATAGTTACAAATTGAATTCGATATCAAACCACCTCGACTTGTGTAAAATAATAATAAAAAAATATTTTGAAATTTTAGTTGAATTGTTTATTTGTATATTTTATGTACGGTATAAAATTTAATGTATTTTATTTAATTATATATATTTTATTATTATTGCGTTTCTAGAAGTTATTTAAAGATTTCTCTAATTTCTTTGCACCTAATGCAGAGTAACTTTTATATATTATTAATAAATATTAGTAATTTTGAATTGAATTCTTTTTATTCGTGTTTTTTTTAATTTTAAAACTTTTTGCCATTTTTTTCAGTTGCTTTTTTCCATTCACTAAATATATTGGAGTGCTCTTGTATTCAATTTCGCCGGTGGCAGCGATGCTGCGTCTCCACTGCCACGTTCACCATTACTGGTTTTTGTTTTTCGTGTTTTTTGCCGTTGCTGGGCTTTTCGGTTGTTTTTGTTATTTTTGTTTCAGCAATACGTTTTTCATACCGCTGCCCAATATTAGTAGAAATTCACACATTTATTCATTCTTCATTCTTCTGTAAAAAATGAAAATATATTATTTGAGAAATAAAATATGTTAATTTATATTTATCTTCTTCCTCCTTCGCGAGACAATAGCGTCATTAAGCAGTGGCCGCTTTGCTATTAACCGCAGCTTTATTTTCTTGGTTGCTTATAGTTATAATGGCGCACAGTCGGCTGTAGATCCTTGTGTGATTCTTTATCGCGATCGAACTCCTCTTTAGCACGTTCACGTGTAATCTGATCGGGATATAGTGATCGAATCTCGGCCCATGAGACATATATTAAAATGAAATGAAAATAAAATTTAGAGTTAGTCGAAATTAACTGATCAAATTTGTTAAAATACGAGGAATACGACAATACTACTTACAAAAAATAGGAGTGGTTATAACAACGCCCAATATTAGTAGAAATTCACACATTTATTCATTCTTCATTCTTCTGTAAAAAATGAAAATATATTATTTGAGAAATAAAATATGTTAATTTATATTTATCTTCTTCCTCCTTCGCGAGACAATAGCGTCATTAAGCAGTGGCCGCTTTGCTATTAAGCGCAGCTTTATTTTCTTGGTTGCTTATAGTTATAATGGCGCACAGTCGTCTGTAGATCCTTGTGTGATTCTTTATCGCGATCGAACTCCTCTTTAGCACGTTCACGTGTAATCTGATCGGGATATAGTGATCGAATCTCGGCCCATGAGACATATATTAAAATGAAATGAAAATAAAATTTAGAGTTAGTCGAAATTAACTGGTTATATTTCATTGTTTGCCGGAATGATATGATGATCTGCAAATCTCGCCAAAATTGTCTTTGCCTTTAGGAAAGAAATTATAAGCTTAACCTAAAGTATGAGGTTTTTGTTTTTAACAGCCTTTTTGTACTTACAAATGTATCTCATCATGAGGATTTTTTAAACAGTTTTTTATAAAATAGCTTAACCTAAAGTATGAGGTTTTTGTTTTTAACAGCCTTTTTGTACTTACAAATGTATCTCATCATGAGGATTTTTTAAACAGTTTTTTATAAAATAGCTTAACCTAAAGTATGAGGTTTTTGTTTTTAACAGCCTTTTTGTACTTACAAATGTATCTCATCATGAGGATTTTTTAAACAGTTTTTTATAAAATAGCTTAACCTAAAGAATGAGGTTTTTGTTTTTAACAGCTTTTTTCTTTTAAATTTAACTTATCATTAAAATCTGGTTTATGGTAACGTGAACATAAAAAGCAATAAAAATGTTTAATCTTTTTAAGTTCAGAGAATGATCTATTGTAGTATTTTCTAATACACTTTTCATCTATCCATCTTTTGCAGGTTGAACATCCTATCCATTTGTTGCTCTTACAACTCTCACAATAAAAACACCTATCAATCATGTTTGGAATATTTCTTACAAAGGTTTCCTTCATTATTTGCCTATGAATGCTACAGTCCTTTAATCCTGTCAAAGGCATTTTTTTTAAAATTTGTTCTACAAATTGCACCACTAGAACCCCGCAATTAAACGCATCATTTTGCAAATCGTGCTTTAATTTTAAATTTTTCCATTTGTTTGTGTCTATTTTAAATTTTTTTAAGATATTTAAAAATTTACTAAATACTTTATTTCTAATGCAATCAGTTTCTCCTTTTGGATCTATATAGAAAAACTCCATTTTTTGCATATTTGCGTAAACTAAGCTAAAATGGCTATCATTTAAAACAGGGGCAAAAAAATGATCAATGTTACTAAAATATATAACTTGATCTAAAGATATTTCTTTTGTATCGAGTAAAAAAAGAACTTGTCCTAAATAACAAGATGTTACATAAATATTTTTTAATTTATTTTCATAAATAAAAATGTGTATGTAAATTTCAACGATATTATTATACAGCCATTTATTTCCATCTAATGTGCATAGTTCATCTAAGTATAAACCAGCTGATCTAAAAAAGTCATCTTTATAAATAGATTTGTAAATAAACATATAGTCTGCTATATGGAATTTTAAGTTCTTATGTGAATCGAATTCCACATTATCTATCGAATAATATTCGACAGGAAATTTTTTTGTTGGACTTATTTGTCGAAAAAGTTTATCAGCCTGCAATTTTTTTGTATTTGTCTGCAACTTGACACGAACAGGAGTTCTTCTCCACTTATCTTCAACAAGCACATTGCTCTCTATATCAAAAATTTCATATATTTTTTCATTTTCATTTTCACTTCTAATTTCTATCTTATTCTGTTTGTGTTTTGGTATTATGGCAACATTTTTTGTTGTAAAATTTTCCTTATACTCTAAATGTTTATGCTCTAAATCGCTAAGCTTTGCTTGAATATACAAGCTTGAAAATCTGACGTAGTCAGTTGGTCTAATGTTACGTCCGGGTAATATAACATTTTTAACTAAAGAAAAGTACCATTCCACGGGACTATTAGATATTCTTGTGGATTCAGTTGTTTCTACATGGAACCCCAGGATATTAGTCCACAAGGGAAAATACACACTTAGCCTATTTAAAATATAATTTGCTATTTCTACATTAAAAAGGTCATTACTTTCAGAACTGTCCTCCATATTTTTAATTTCTTCTTTAACTTTTAAAAATATCTTTAGGCACACCAGATAAAAAGGTGTTGTTCGAGAAATTGTTGGTTTTTTTTCATTAACATTAATATTATGTTTTTTTTTTCTTTCATTTCCTATTTCTTCTAAGTCATCTGATAGAACATATCCTTTTCTTAATTTGTCTAAATCACATAATGCATTATAATAATATTTATTTTTAAATTTTGAGAGTAATACTATAGTTATTGATCTAAACCAGATTTTACATTCTAAAAAGTAATTGAAATTAAACGCTAATCCTACATATGTTTTTAAAAATAAAATTTGTTCGTTGCTTTTCGATTTTACCCTTATAACATTCATGACAATTTTTGAAAAATGGCAACAACAAAGTTGAATTATTGTAAAATTAGGCTGTATTTTTTTTCCATGCGGAATATTTTTTAAAAAATTAAAAGCGCATGTTAAATATGTGACCATTCCTGAATGGTTATTGAACGCCAATAAACAGGCATTAATAATTGGGTGGCTAAAATCAGTCACAATTCGTTTGGCAATAGGCCACTTAATATTATTAACTAAACAAAATTTTTTTAAATGTAAAAAAAATCTAACAATATCTTCAGTAAAATGACTACTTAAGAACGCCTCTGCTACCGGCAACAGTATTCCTTGCGAATTTGATCCTTCAACTATGCGCACCACTATGCTGTAAAGAAATACTCTTTTAGAATTGTTGTCAAATTTTTGCATAATACTCCCTGTCGCGTCTATGAAAATAGTGTTTCTGCTTTTGTTTATTAAATATGAACCCATCTTAAGTTGTGCAGCGCTCCAAAGGTATACTTCTTGTGGATTAGATACATTTTGAATAAATTTAATCCACGTACCGTCGTTTCTCATTTTAATCAAATCTATTATAATGTTTGTATCTCTGTCGCATTCCCGTCTAGCTTCTGATTTAATTTTTCGTGCTGCGGGCAAGCTTGGAATTGCCTGGTAATTTCCAACTTTTCTTAACTTTTTAGATTGATTTGCTAATTTAAAGTCCCTCCAATTGTTTGCGAATTTATTTAAAATTTGTTTTTTCGCTACCATCCGCTGAACGGCCCGTATTTGTTGGTTCTTCATGACATATTTTGGATGCTCAATGGTTTCTTTATTTGTCATTACTGTGACAGGACTTTCATTGCCTTTTTTTGATAAAATAAATTTATATTTGCGGCATCCCATTGTGGAGTAAATGCATTTAGCATATAAAATCATCGTCATACTTTTGTTATTAACTCTGGTACTTGTGAAATTTATTGGGCATATGTTGTTAAACATTTTATATTTTTCCCGAATTATATCTTCAATCTTTTTGGCTGATGCCAAATTATGTGTACCAGGCTGATAAGTTTCTGAAACTTTTTTATCTTTAGTATCTCCAAGACAGGGGTCTAACAGTCCGACCATTTCGACTTCTTCCAAAACAAATATTGCATCAGGATATTTGAATACATTTTTTGATTGTGTTATTTTTTTTTTTCCGTCGATGGAGAGCGCAGTTCAACGTATCTGTTTGGTTTTTCTTTTCTACCAATTTTGTGCCGAATATTTTCGAAATTTTCTACATTTATTGATTTAGAAGTTATTTCTATATCAAATGATTCTATTTTAGGTTCACGTATTTGTTGTTGCGTGACTTGTAATGTTAAATTGTTTTCGGTTTGATAGGAACTATTAAATAGTGTTTTGTTTTGATTACTAAAATCTATTTGAGATATTTCTGTTTTGAAAAAGTCGTCTGAAAGACGAGTTGAAGATAACGGCACACATTGCAATGAATTATTAATGTTTGCATATGAATGTTCAATATATATTTTTGATTCTTTAATTGTACAAATTGGAATATCTTCCAGGTTAATTAAATTAACTGGTAATTGTTTTATTGCCTCATTTGGTTGAGTCGGAGTTTCAAAATTTTGTAACGTTTGAAAAATTTCTACGTAAGACTTCTCATCGCGTTGTGTACATTCTTCTTCAGTCAAACATCCGTTTTCCAAATCATTCAATATAATTTCCTCAATGTCATTTAAATTTAATGAAAAATCATTTTGATTTACATCCTCACAGTTTTGGATGGTAGTTAAAATACTACAAAAGCTAAACAAATTAGCCACTACTTTATAAAACTCCTCTTCTTCAAAATCGTTGCACCATTTTTTAAATTTTTCAATTTCTGATATATGTTCTGATGTTGAAAACTCCTATATATTGTGTATTTAAAAAAATACAGTAATTAGAATATGTTGCTATTAATTTATAAAATAAATTGATTTATAAAAAACAAATAAACTTATGCAAATACATTTGTTTACTTTAAGAACCGTAACAAATTAAATTTTTTTACACTTCGCACTTACCAAAGAGTATATTGAGTTTGTTCTTCCACTTGTAATTCCCAGAAGGGGCGTGGTAGGTATGACAAAGAATATATATAGCAGAATCGGATAAGAATTAATTATAAAAAAATAGTTACAATGCAGATAACCAGTTGAAATTTAGTATTTTACACTTTGGTAGGAACAGAAAACCAATAAACCAAAAAAGGGCGTGATTCGATGAGAACATTTATAATAGATACATGTAGCACTAATGTGCTAAAAGTAGCATATTTTTTGGAGGCCCTGAAATGGCGGAGGGTATATGAGACGATTGCCTTGGATTTTATCCAAATCATTAAAATATTGCATCAACAACATTTAAATATTTAACAATTGAATTGATCAAAAAATCTTAAAAATTTTAATATGTCAAATGCCATTTTGAAAATGTGGTTCGCACTCAGAATGAAATTTGAGGCGGTTTAAGTCATAGTGCTGAAGTCAATTTTATTTTATTACATCTGAATACACAGTCATAACTTTTCAAGTTATAGCCAAAAACGCACACCGTCATATGTGAAATTCGAATTTTCAACTAGAAAATTTTATTTAAAAAAAAATTAAAAATCTTAGTAAGTCCATATTAGAATATCCTTTGATAACATTCGATAGGTAATGTCAATAGCTTTATTTCACACTTTAGATTCTGAATACACAGTCATAACTTTTCAAGTTATAGCCAAAAACGCACACCGTCATATGTGAAATTCAAGTTTTCAATTAACCAATTTTCAAAAAAAAATTAAAAATCTTAGTAAGTCCATATTAGAATATCCTTTGATAACATTCGATAGGTAATTTCAATAGCTTTATTTCACACTTTAGATTCTGAATACACAGTCATAACTTTTCAAGTTATAGCCAAAAACGCACACCGTCATATGTGAAATTCGAATTTTCAACTAGAAAATTTTATTTAAAAAAAAATTAAAAATCTTAGTAAGTCCATATTAGAATATCCTTTGATAACATTCGATAGGTAATTTCAATAGCTTTATTTCACACTTTAGATTCTGAATACACAGTCATAACTTTTCAAGTTATAGCCAAAAACGCACACCGTCATATGTGAAATTCAAATTTTCAATTAACCAATTTTCAAAAAAATATTAAAAATCTTAGTAAGTCCATATTAGAATATCTTTTGATACCATTCGATAAATAATTTCAATAGCTTTATTTCACACTTTAGATTCTGAATACACAGTCATAACTTCTTAAGTTATAGCCAAAAACGCACACCGCCATATGTGAAATTCGAATTTAAAATTAACCAATTTTCAAAAAAATCTTAGTAAGTCCATATTAGAATATCCTTTGATACCATTCGATAAATAATTTCAATAGCTTTATTTCACATATTAGATTCTGAATACACAGTCATAACTTTTTAAGTTATAGCCAAAAACGCACACCGCCATATGTGATGTTCCGCTGTCAAGTGCAAGCGGATTAAATTAATATGCGGTTTGTGTCTTTGCTAAACGTCAGAATTCGCGTCGAATTTATCTTCACGCCCTTTAATAAATGTTTTTATCTAATTATCGACATTTCTACAGTTTTTTTTTTTTTTTTTCGTTTTGGCGTTCGCCGGCCAATTAAGTTTGACGTGCTATTGATATGATAAATAAGGAATATGTAAAGTACAGAGATACTACTATTGCGATAATTTCATAATTAATTAATTTCTCGAAAAAACCGTATTATGACATATTTTAGGTCAAGTAAGATTAAAACTGAAAAAAATATTTATACATGTATCCTTTAATACTTATTCCTTTTTAACGTGGCTAACTTAAAAAAAAACAGAAGGACCGTATAATTTTTTAGTAAATTCTGAAAAAAAATTACATTCCTAAGAATTCTTAAGTTTTACCTTATTAATTTTTTAACTTTGAAGGAATAACGGAACAAGTAAAGCGTACTATGTTGACTCAAAATTTTTTTTTACCAGATATGTGGCCTTGAGAGCTGAATTTTTAAGTGTAAAAGAAAATATTAGGAAGGCGTGGCATTTTGGCGGTAAAGCTTTAAACTTGAAAATAAATTTTTTTCTTAATTCGAAATACTGCTGAGTTTTATTTGGATTTATTTGGAGGTGATAAATGAAAGGTATTAAAGAGTTCTTTAGAACCTTACATCATTTGTTGTGATATCTTAAGAAAAAAAATTTGATCGAAATTTTGGCTTACAATGGTTAATTTTTCTGAAAAATGCTTTATGACCAGATTTTAATAGAATAGAGCTACGGCTCCATCAATTACCTTTCATTTGGTATACCACAAATCTTACATAACTCCCCATTTTAGTGAGAAATTACAACAATTCCGTATATACACATGTGCATTTATAACTAGAAATTCTATGAGAGTAGAATGAAAAAGAATGTTTATATGTATCTCAAACACGTTTATCTATATATATATATATATATATATATATATATATATATATATATATATATATATATATATATATATATATATATATATATATATATATATATATATATATATATATATATATATATATATATATATATATATATATATATATATATATATATATATATATATATATATATATATATATATATATATATATATATATATATATATATATATATATATATATATATATATATATATATATATATATAAATGAAATTTTCTTTCTATCTTTCTTTCTATCTTCTATTTATCTATCTATCTATCTATCTATCTATCTATCTATCTATCTATCTATCTATCTATCTATTTATCTATCTATCTATCTATCTATCTATCTATCTATCTATCTATCTATATATATATATATATCTATCTATCTATCTATCTATCTATCTATCTATCTATCTATCTTTCTTTGTACCAAATGGGCGTCTAAACCATTCATCCGATTTTGATGAAATTTTAGGGAGTTGCTGTGCTCACGCCAACTTAGATTTAGGGCAAATAAAATTGCCACACCCACTTATTACGCCCACAATTTGTAAAACTAAGTTAAAATATTCGATTATTTCGCTAATATTGCTCCAAAATATTGAAATTTGGTATCTCAGTTTGTATAGACACTGTCGAAAACTTCCCCAAAAATGGGCGAGGTTGGATCAATTTAACGCCCACTTTGAAAAAAAAAAGAAAATATGCTATAACGTGGCTAATATTGCTTCCAAAAAATCTGAAATTTGGTATCTGAGTTTGTATTGGCACTGTCGATAACGCACACTTTCAAAAAAGGTGGATCCTTTTTAAGCCTACCACCATTTGCTAGAAACTTGATGTGCTAAATAGAAAACATGTAACGGGATGCACCGGGAAGAATAACAGGATATACAAAATTGTCCACGCCCACTTATTATGCCCACAATTTGATTAATTACGTGATAATATACCATTACATTGCTAATATTGCTCCTAAAAATTTGGGATTTTGTTTCTGAGTTTGTATGTCGATAATTTCACAGCCATAACTCAGAATCGCTACAACGGTGAATACCGAGAAGTTCCGCTAACTAACGGGAGTACCGGGAAGTTCCGTTACTAACGGAAATACCGGAAAGGAATGATGCTTTGTTAAGACTTCCCTACATGACCTCATTAGTATGGAATATTTAAAGCAAAAAACAATTTGAGTAAATAAATCCTTTCGGAGTTATAATTTGAACCTCATCAAGTTATTAATATTGAAATGTTAAAAAAAAAATAATATTTTAAACAAATAATACTACTCTGTATCTTGTTGAATAAACTTTTATTATTATTTTTTTTGTTGGTGTAGTCATTCGTGATTGAGAGCGCTATCGCATCCAGGAATGTCGATGTATACTTTTTTTGATCGTCAGTACGATTGATATTGAGGAGTAATTTTTTTTTAATCTTCCTACCGTCTTTTATGCGAATTTCACGATCGGTGCGTGTGAGGTATAAAAACCTTGGGTATTAAATCGATGTTGTATCAAAAAAAATCGTGTATGTATATATTAATCGGTTATATCAAAATGCTTCCAAAATAACGAAAAGATCTTAAATATTGGATGTGTCCAACTGCATAAAAAGTCTTATGGCCACTTTCCGCAGACGTTTCGGATGTCCTGCCTTCTGCCTCGACGAAATGTGGCCAAATGAAATATTTATACTCTTGTAGAACATATTCGTTTTGTTTGTTTTTTCGTTATTACTTTTAAAGCCCTTTGGGGCAACAATAAAAAAACAACGGAACTTACAAATCGTTTCGTTACGGCATGTTTGCCACTTGACCTAAAAAAAATAAATACATTTTAAACAAGTTTTGATCAAAACTATGATATTGGAAATTGATTTTCAAACTAAAAATTACCTTTGTGGTAATAAACAAAACAATTTACAACATCAAAAAGGATATAAAATTGCAAAGAGTATTGTTTGATCCTTTAGGTGTTCACTAAGAATTTTTTTTATTTATTTGTACACTAAATTTAAGTTTTAATACTAAAATTACTTTAATTATTTAAACACGACAAATAAAACAAGTAAGAAATTTTAGTCGGTCATACCGACATTGTTTAATATCAGAATTAAATTAGAATGTTCACGATATATAAAAAAAACCATTGGACCACCCTAATTTTATAAATATTGAACCACCCTAATTTTATAAATCTTGAACCACCCTAATTATATTACTCTGCTCATATACTATCGTTTGAGTACCAAAATATTTTATTACAATTTTAATGGCTTTATTTATATATATAAAAATGAATTCTTCTTTCTTTCTTTGTATCCTTCTATCTTTCTTTCTTTGTAACAAATAGGCGTCTAAACCATGCTCCGATTGAGATGAAATTTTGGGGAGTTGCTGTACTCACGCCAACTCAGGTTTTGGGCAAAGTAAAATTTGCCACGCCCACGCCCACAATTTGTAAAACTAAGTTAAAATATTCGATTATTTCGCTAATATTGCTCCTAAAAATCTGAAATTTGGTATCTGAGTTTGTATAGACACTGTCGACAACTTCCCCAAAAATGGGCGAGGTTGGATCAATTTAACGCCCACTTTGAAAAAAATGGAAAATATGCGATAACGTGGCTAATATTGCTCCTTACAATCTGAAATTTGGTATCAGAGTTTGTACAAACACTGTCGATGACTTCCCCGAAAATGGGCGTGGTTGGATCAATCTAAAGCCGACTTTCAAAAAAATGGTGTATCAGTTTTACTCCTACCACCATTGCTCAGAAACTTGATGTGCTATATAGAAAACATGTAACGGGATGCACCGGGAAGAATAACAGAAAAACAAAATCTGCCACGCCCACCTATTACGCCCACAATTTATTTAATTCAGTGAAAATATACGATGACATTGCTTAATTAATTTTTAAAAACTGTTGCCGCGACGGCACTCAATTGGCTTCAGAGTTGAAGCACTTTATTTATACTTAATAAACACACGACGCTTACAAACTAGCGTCGTGGGATATCTTAAAACAAAATATCGGCGTAAACACTAAATCTACGCCGCACATAACTTAACACATAAACTGCATTACTTGACACTTGTTCCCGTCATGCACTCCTACTATAACTCAACCTAGCGATCGCTAACCTTATCTATTCTAAATATAGAAAAGGTTCTTGCACTTCAAAGGCATGATCGTACATACTAATGCACATGCACTATGACATTATCGTTAATTTATGCTCCCACTAATTTCATGGGAACATTAAACATTATTACACTGTTTTCGTACATTCATAAAATGTTCTTAATTTATATTTACTTATCGCTGCTCACCAAATTTGACCAACGCAAAACCAAAAAGGGGTGGATCATTTTTACGCCTACCAACATATGCTCAGAAACTTGATGTGCTAAATAGAAAACATGTAACGGGATGCACCGGGAAGAATAACAGGAAATACAAAACTTGCCACGCCCACTTATTACGCCCTCGATTTATTTAATTAAGTAAAAATATACGATGACATTGCTAATATTGCTCCTAAAAATTTGGGATTTTGTTTCCTAGTTTGTATGCCGATAATTTCACAGCCATAACTCAGAATCGTTACAACGGTGAATACCGAGAAGTTCCGCTAACTAACGGGAGTACCGGGAAGTTCCGGTACTAACGGAAGTACCGGGAAGTTCTGCTACCATTTTTTTTTTAAGTGGCATTTCAACGCAAGCCGGGCATTCGCTAGTTATCAATAAAGTCAAGTCTAGATTGAACATGTAAGAAATTATAGTCGGTTATACCGACTATTACCACATTGTTAAATATCTGAATAAAATTAGGATGGTTCATGATATTAAAAAAAATTATCTTGGACCATCCTAATTTTATAAATCTTGAACCACCCTAATTAGATTACTCTTCTTATTTAGGATCGTTTGAGTACCAAAATATTCTATTAAAGTTTTAAGGGCTTTATTTAAACATTTAATAAAAAAATAACAAACTGGGACCACTCTAATCGTTTCCAAAATTAAATCAGTCGTTCCCAAGCATAACAATTGTTTTGTGCAAAGTTTCAACCCAATATCTCATATGGTTCTCAAGATATCGTGTTAACAAGAAATCACTATTTTTTCAATTGTGGGCAGATTGGCTCCAAAATCAAATCAGTTCCTCGAGGGCATAAGAGCAACCAGTGTACTGTTTATATTTCAATTCAATATCTTTAACGGTTCTGACGCTATGGTGTTAACAAAAAATGATGACAGACGGATAAACAGACGGACATCAATAAATCGAATCAGTTTTTGATTCTGAGTATGTCCATATCTATCTTGAGAATTTCTCTACGTTACAAACATTGGACCAAAACCAATATACACCACTAACAGACCTATTCCGGCAAAAAGGTATCAATCAATTGTCACGAAACAATTGTTCAATTTTGTTACCCTTATTTGATTTTGGTATTCTGTCAAAAAGGTATCACCGAAAAAGCTTAATCAAATTTACCTTCGTGGTGAAAGCTTTTTATGACTACTGTGACTGAAATGTGAACAAAAGCACTGTCCGGCATGCTGAATAGGTCGCTGCTGTCTTGCAGATGCTTTAGAAGTCGCCTCCTTTTAACAACTTCTTTTTTTTTAGCAAGAATCGCAGCGTAAACCATCAAAAACTCCTCCATTTCTATTGAAAATAAAATTTATTTTTGTTACCTATTTTATTTTCCGTAACAGTTTCTGAATCAATTGACACCGAAAAAGCTTTTTAAAATTTGACAGAATACCAAATACAATCAATTGTCACCTTAGTATCAATTGATACTGTGGTGACTATTGATACTGCGCCAGAATAGGTCTGTAAGTGGTGCATAAAAATGTCGTTCGGTGCGTTACAAAACGACTTGGACGTAATACCACCTATCAAGATACCTTGAGCATGCAATGTCCACTGTCAAAGCAGAAACAACATAAGTGAGCCAGAGAAATTGATTCACTTCTGCGAATGTCCGACTTTAGCAAGAGTCGGGTTTTGCACTATCCACTCCACCTTTCTTTGACTTTCCAATAATTGACATTAAAATTCCTTAACAATTCAGGATGGCTCCTGCATTGATCCTTCCCCCTCTTAAGGATATTGTGGTATCAAAACGGCATTTACCCATATCGGACAAGGCTGTAAAAATTAAAATTTAATAAATTAAAATTTTATAGTGAGACACAATAATTTTGTCTAATATGGGGTCAAGGATCCAAATCCGTTGTCGGAAAAATTCCAACTATCTCACCGGTCGAGATATGATGTGTTCAATTAGGCGAATACTATGCAAAAAAATATCAATTGTAAACTTTAATACCGGCTATTTTAACTATTTATAAAATTCGTATGAGGCTTTTAAATTGTTTCTACCCCTCGTTTTTCATATTATTGAAACTTTATTTTATTGAAATAACGGCTCTATGTAAGGGTTAGGGGGTTTGTCCCTAGCAAATTAGTGTATGAGGTAATACATTGATAACGGTTTTGTAAAGCCTTAAAAATTAACTATTATTTGGTATTAAAAGTATGTCTTTAGCATATTTAAACATTTAATTATGATTTTTCAAAATTATTAATTTTGGTGTTCGACTAGTCGAACAGCTGTCCGATATGGGTTAATTATGTTACTTGTGTTGGTGGTGTTATTTATTTGGAATACTTTTTCCATAAATAACGTTTAAGAGTATGAAACCAAAGCTTTATTTTAATTTTCGTGATTTTTTATGACTTTAAAAAAGGGAGTCTCATAAGCACAATTACAAAAACGTTATTTAGGGCAATTTTTAAACTTGAAAGTCCAAACTTTTTGATAAAACTGGTTAAATTTTTAAGTGAAGAAATCTTTTCTATAAATAAGAAATGAACATGTCAATTAACAAAAAAAAAAAAATAAAAACTTTTAATCACTTTATTGTGTTTTATTTATAAATATCAATAAAAACTAGATTTCATTTTATGTTCATATTACTTTTTTTCATTTAGGAGAAACAAAGCAGCACCTGGTAGTTCGTTAAGCTAGATAAATTTGTAGCGTTAAGAATTTACGTAATAAATAAGTTAAAAGTTAAGAATAAATTAATAGCAACACTTATATTTAAATTATTTAAATTTCAGGCTCCTTAAAATAAAAAATGAAACTGAAAGCTTTACTGGCCATTATATGTGTCTTCGTTGGATGCTGTAGTAACGTCGTTTTTCTGGAACTGCTTGTAAAGTAAGTCTTATATATATATATATATATATATATATAAATATATATATATATATATATATATATATATATATATATATATATATATATATATATATATATATATATATATATATATATATATATATATATATTTTGGCATATATATATATACCAAAAATTATCGTCATACATCACTATGTTAATGAAATACATTGGAGGGAGTTAAATTAATACAACCACGGCTTCTTTGTGGGAGATGGTAGAAACAACACGTTCCTCTAATATGCAGTTGTCGGCAGTGATCATACGAAGCCTGATATTAATTTTTAGATTTTTAGGAGAAATATTTCCGAAGTAATATAATTTTTTTTTACTAAATATCATTAATTGTTGGCGTGGCAGATTTAATATAGCGTTTCTTTCCCTCCAGACCCATCATGATATAAGGTTGAAGAAAATTGGTTCGGCGTGAAAACGGAACAAACGGAAATAAATAAATAATGAAAGATTCTTTCTTTCTTTCTTTCTTTCTTTCTTTCTTTCTTTCTTTCTTTCTTTCTTTCTTTCTTTCTTTCTTTCTTTCTTTCTTTCTTTCTTTCTTTCTTTTTTTCTTTCTTTTTTTCTTTCTTTTTTTCTTTCTACCTTTCTTTCTTTCTTTCTTTCTTTCTTTCTTTCTTTCTTTCTTTCTTTCTTTCTTTCTTTCTTTCTTTCTTTCTTTCTTTCTTTCTACTGTACTGACAAACAATAGGCGTGATCCGATAAGTACAACGCTCACTTATAATTTAGAAAAAGAAGCACAGTTATTGGTGTCACTGAAATAGCGGAGGGGGGTATATGAGCTTCGGCATAGCCGAAGATAATTCTCTTTCTAGTTTTTATATTATCATAATATTATATAATGGTCGTCGAAAAAGCATTTTCGTATTTCTAATCAAACTTTATTGAACCAAATATGTACCATTTTGGTAGACCACCTTTTGGTAGTCCGATGGTGCAAGGTCAGGGCTATAGTCAGTTGTTGTCAGTAAAGTGTAGAATAAATCGTTCGCCAAGCTGGAGCAGCTCATAGTGGATGATTCCTTTCCAATCCCACCAAACACTCCGCATAACCTTTCGAGGCGTCAATCCTGGCTTTGCAACCATTTGTTGAGCTTCACCTTTTTTTCGCACATTATTGTCGTATTTGATTCAGTTTTCGTCTCCTGTAACCATACGCTCGCTTTAGAAATGGTTCGATTTCATTTCGTTTCAGCAAAGAATCTCAGATGTTAATACAGTCCATTAAATTATTCATAGACAATTCATGTGGTACCCAATCATCAGCTTTTTTTCGTAGCCAACCTTTTTTAAATTGTTCAAAACCGTTTGATGATGCATGTTAGGTTCCTTGGCGATGTCATGACTGCTCATGTGACAGTCCTGGTCAATCTTTTCCATAATTTCATCGACTTTTTTTGCTTAAATGATGCTTAAAATTTCACCTTTCCAACACCATATGGTATGAAACAATGCGATTGGTAGCACTGGACTTCTATCTCCAGTGCTACCAATCGCATCTATTGACAAAATACGAAAAGACTTTTTCGACAACCAATATAATCCAACATCTGTCTATTAGTCTGTCTGTCAGTTGTTCCGGGTAAAATCGAGAACCGTTAAACCGATTTCATTTAAATTTGAAACACATAGCCTTTAGTGACCGGGTCTTTGTATGTTCTATATAAAATTTGTCACGTCTTTTTTGTTTCTGTTTATGCACCACTATTGGTTTTGGTCCAATGTTTGTAATGTAGAGAAATACTCAAGATATATATATATATATATATTAGGTGTACAAATAAGTTTGAGAAAGATGGCGTGGCACTAGGTTTACGTTGGAATTCGCAGATGGTAACCTACTTGAAAATTAGTTTTTTTTTATTCCAGAACAACATAACCTTATCATGTTATTAAGTTCGCATTAGCATCATATATTTTTCTTCATCTAAAAATGTCTAAATTTGAGCCAACTAAGTGTCATTTGCAGGAACTTTTAATTTATTTTTTTAATATAAAAAAATCTGCTGCTGAGTCGCATCGATTGCTCGTAGAAGCATATAATGAGGATGCTTTGAGTGAGAGAACATGTCGTGAGTGGTTTCAAAAAAGGTGATTTTGACATAAAAGACAAAGATCCAGTGGAAGACCGAAAATTTACGAGGATGCAGATTTGGAGAAATTATTGGGTGAAGATTCGTCTCAAACACAAAAGGAACTTGCACTTAGTTTAGAAGTCACTCAGCAAGCAGTCTCACACGTGCATAATATATATATATATATATATATATATATATATATATATATATATATATATATATATATATATATATATATATATATATATTAGGTGTACAAATAAGTTTCCGCCGTTTTTTGTTAATAAAATAATATTTAAACGATTTTAAACGATGTGAGATATATATATATATATATATATATATATATATATATATATATATATATATATATATATATATATATATATATATATATATATATATATATTGTTCGGGCGGAGGGCTTATCTTCTCCGTTCTATGGGTGGGGCTGGTTAAGCGGAAACTTCTTTTGCGTCGAAAATGGAAAAAGCGGCTATGTTTGGTTTTCAGTTTTAAAATCGCTCTTTATTCATCAGAGTTCGGTATTAGAATAATTAAATTCAAAATGGTTAGCAAGCATGCTACCCTACCATATCAAAAAAATATAAAATCTACTAATTAAATTTTAACTTAACGACGTTTGGCGTGAACATTGCCGCCCGCCTTGCAGCATCACTGCAATTAAAAATTCAATAAACATTATAAAATATTACATTTAAATTCTAAGAAATGTTCAATCTTAAATAATAATAATCTCTAAATAGCGTTGCAAAGATTTTCTAATTCAGTGGTTTGGTTTATATTTTCTTCATAAACTTCAATAATTCAAAAAATAAAAATTCAAAAATATATATAGAGGGTTGGTTTTACAAAACCAGTTCAATAAAACCACGTTACACTGGGCTGGAGCCCATAACTGCATAGCCAAAGATCGTGTTTATTTCTATGAGCGAACCAGATCCTTGTTTTAATCCCTTCCTTCAAGATTCTAGGATAAATATCGGCACCCAAACACATCACGGTGGGACTGGATTGATAAAAGGTATTATCTGCCAGTATCATATTGTCGAACTGATTCTTCATGAGATCATCGACTGAACGCCATGTAGTCACGCGTTTGTAATCGTGACGGACTGGTAAAATAACGTTTAATTTACCAAAAGCACCAATCAACGTCACGGTTGTGTATCGGTCTAAGCCTTCACCTGTCGTTTTCAACTTAAAACGGTCGACCAAGACACTGGAAATGCACGAGTTCTGGCTACATTGATCCAGCATAGCTCGTACTTTTTGCTTCCGTCCACCATTCGCTAATATTGTTACTACAGCAGTGGGTGACAATGTCGTGATACGTTGCAACGGAGCCCTTTCTATGGTTTGAGCAAATCGTTCTCGCGCATCTTGGGGTCTTGTCGATCGCGAATTATTTCTACGGCCTTGCACACCTTGGGACCTCTGTTCGCCATTATTGCGTCGATTTGGACCAATGAGACCTTGCGCATCTTGGGGCCCGTCAGAACGACGATTTTTAGCTTCTTCATCAGCAGTACAAAAAGACGGACTCGGGGATCTTGATTGAGGGCAGCGAACAAAAAGTGTCATCTGACATCTCGCTCGTATCATCGGTCAGTTGATCCAAGTTCATGACCCGATTTCTCCATCCACCATTATTTCGTTTGGCACTGCGTTCTGTCGAAAGCTTGCGAAACTCACATCGTACTTGACTCCGGCAGCGACTAACTACATGGTCGGCGGACAAACTATTCGAACAGTACCGATGGAGTAAAACTGTACGCAGCCGTCTCTCATAGCTCATCTCCTTAAATTGTCTGCAGGACCGAAGTGGGTGAGACCATTCGCACACGCGACACGGGAAACCCGAGCGTAAAGTTGTTGTAACGACCCATGGTTATTATTGAACTGAAACATGGGATTATATATATAGTTTTAATTTTAAAAAGCTTCATTAGTCGGAAGTATGACGAGTTTCACTATAGGACGACTAAGTATTCCTCGAACTGTTTTAATATCTGCAACTCGGACTCTTTGATCTTTACCTACGTATACTTTTGCCACTCTACCTAATCTCCATTCGTTCGGGGGTAAATTTTCGTCTCTAATCACAACTACATCATTTACTTCGCAATCTTTATTGGGATGCTTCCATTTATGTCGTTTGTGGAGTTCGTGTAAATCTTCCGATTTCTACCTTCTACAAAATTGTTGATGGATGGCTTTTATCTTTTGCCTATAGAAATAGGGTTGTCATGTATTTCTGGTTCAACCCTAGATAAAAGTGGGCCTCCAACTAAGAAATGACCTGGAGTTAGAGGAGCTAATATATCTGGATTTTCTGACGTAGAACTTAAAGGTCTGGAGTTCAGACAAGCTTCAATTTTCGATAATAATGTCGAAAATTCTTCAAAAGTAAATCTCATTCCTGAAGCAACCTATTTAAAATGCTCTTTGAAACTCTTTACACCAGCTTCCCAAAGGCCTCCCATATGAGGCGCACCAGCAGGGTTAAAGTGCCATTCAATATTCTGATGTGTATAGTGGTTACATACTAAATCTCGAGAAGAATTTAAAAAAGTTCGAAATTCGCGAATAAGTTCTTTAGACGCTCCTACGAAATTTGTTCCATTGTCCGAATAAACACGAGCAGGACAACCTCTTCTTGAACTAAACCTTGAAAATGCTGCCATAAAAGCTGCAGTAGATAAGTCACTTGTTGCTTCAAGATGAATTGTTTTCGTCGCAAAGCACACAAAAACACACACATAACCCTTAGTAATTAAGCAAGCGCAGCCAGTATAATTTTTAATTTCAAATGGGCCCGCAAAGTCAATCCCTGTAGTTGAAAAGGGTCTTGCAAATGAAGTTCGTGATGTTGGTAAAGCGGCCATAACTTGAGAAAGAGTTGTCTTTCTATTTATTACACAAATTTTGCAGTTTTAACTTTTAATATAAAAAATTCCATTCGTACAAGTCTCCAGACTAATTGATTTCCACCATGCAAGGAAATCGTATGAACAAACTGCACCAAAAACTTTGAAAATTTGCCTTTATATGGTAATATAATTGGAAATTTCTCGTTGTAGGATATTTCGGAAGCTAACGATAATCGCCCATCACTTCTCAAAATTCCCTTTTCATCAAGAAAAGGCTTTAGAGTTAGTATTGTACTTTTGGTACAAATTTGGGTTTTTGCGAGAATACACTTATATTCACCAGTAAAATTAACTTTTTGGCACAATATAATCAGACGTGTTTTCACGAAACTAATTTCCTGTTGGGATATTTGTAATGACGTAAACATCACTGTATTTTTTCTGGTTCGATTATAAAAACGAAAAACAAAAGCGAGTACTCTTAGTGCATTCGGCAGAGATGAGAAACGATCTAAAATGTGATTTAATTGGTTTCTGTTCTTCTTCAGTCTCAAATGACTCTTTATTTGCAAAATTTGGCCAATTAGATTTATCTAATTTAAGCCAGGTGGGGCCTTTCCACCACAATTTATTATTAACAAGATCTTGAGCTAAAACTCCTCGACTTCCAAGATCTGCTGGGTTATGTTGTGACATGACATGATACCAGTTTTGACTTTCTACTTTGGAATAAAAGTCGTTCAATTGCACGGCGGTATGTTCAACCAAGCTAAAACTATGGTTGAATCTGTCCATAAATATATTTGATGTTGTTCTATGGGAAATTGCGGCAAAAGAGAATGTATATGCTCAGCTAATAAGGTTCCGCCACAAAATTCTAGCCTTGGTATCGAAACTGAATTTACCGGCGCTACTTTAGTTTTGGACGAAATCAAATGAGTACATATATTATAGTTGGATATTTCGACGCGTATGCTAGTTCAGATGCATCACAAAAACCATTAAAACCCTATTTTGCACTAAGGCGAAAAATTAAGCCACCGCGGAATTTTAACTTCCCTAATGTGGACATATGAGTTCAAAAATAATTTCCATTCGGGAAGCAGTTCAGTTGATAATTCATTATCCTAATCAATTTTTTCCTTCCAAATCTTTTGCATTAAAATCTTGGCCGTGACAATAATGGGACTCAGCCATCCAGCTGGATCAAAAATTTTAGCAATTATAGACAAAACTTCTCTTTTCGTGTAATTTATTTTAATTTCAAGTGGTTGTATTATAAAATAGAAGAAATCTGCATGAGCATTCCACCGAATTCCTAACGTTTTTGCAATACTAGAATCTTCGAATTCTAGAAAATCGTCATTTAGCAAATGTTCTTTTGGAATATCTGCTAAGATTTCTTTGCAGTTGGCTGTCCATTTTCGTAGAGCAAAACGAGCTGAATCAAGAGCCGAAATTAATTGATTTCGTGTTTCATTCGCTGTAGAAACATCATGAGATCCCGCTAAAGCATCACCAACGTTTATACTGGTCTTTAAAACTACAGATGCTAGCGGATATTTTTCTTTTACATCATTAGCTAATTGAATAAGCGTTCGAATTGATAGAAAGGGGCACAGTTTAAACCAAACGTAACAGTTTTTAACTCAAAATCTTTCAGAGGCTGTTCAGGTGAATCTCTAAATACCATCCTTTGAAACGGAGTGTGTTTCGGATCAACAAGTATTTGACGATACATTTTCTCAATATCACCATTCAGAACGTATTTATAAAACCTCCATTTTAAAATAAGAAGAGTTAAGTCAGTTTGTAAAGCCGGCCCAGGATGTAACACATCGTTTAAACTTGTTTTATTAGAAGTCGGACAAGAAGCATTAAATACTACACGAACTTTGGTTGAAACACTATCAGGCTTTAAGACTGCATGATGTGGTAAATAGTAATGAGAGAAGGGCATTTCATTTCTAGGGGCAGATATTTTCTTCATATGGTTTTAAGTCACGTATTCATTCAATACGTTATCGTAAACAACTTTAAACTCTGGGGTTTTGCATAATTTTGCTTCATTACGATAAAATTGTTGTATCGCACAATTTCGAGAGACTCCTAAAGTGAGATTTTGTTTAGAATCTTTCTTAAAAGGAAGTGAAACGGTATATCGTCCATCGGGGCCACGTTGTGTTGTAGCAACAAAATTTTCCTCACAAAAAATCTCATCTGGGGTTCTAAATGTTTGTTTTGGAATTTCTTCTAATTCCCAAAATCTCGAAATCTGTATATCGAGGGATATTTTGTTAAAGAACGCTACCATTGTAGATGAAGGGGCTTTATCATAAAGTAGTGGACCTGTTAAGATCCATCCGAACACGGTTTCTTGAGCTATAAGGGAACCTAAAATATTTCTCCTAATCCCATCTAAAATTATTGTGGGGTATAAATCGCATCCAATAAGTATGTCAACTTGTCCGATTTTATGGAAATTAACATCCGCTAATGGTATGTCAAGCAGACTTTCTAAAAGAGCGTTGTCAATAGTGCTGCTTGGTAGATTTTCAGTTATTTGGGGAAGAATGAGAGCCTTTGTCTCAATTTTCAAACTATTTCGTGAAGAACCTATCACTAAGCTGTACGATTTTCTGATTTAGGCCGAAACTATGTTGTTATGTCCGGATACCTGAGCATTAGCATTATGAGCGGGAATTTTCAAACGATTTTGTAACCGTTCTGAAATAAATATGCCTTCAGATCCCAAATCGATTAAGGCACGAGCCGGAAAAACAGATCCCATGTGACATACATTCACCATGGCTGTTCCTAAAAGCACACTTTTTCTACCAGATGCAAAACAAGCTGTAACATTATTGGGACTAGACTGTGGAGTGGACTGTATTTGAGGATTTCCGTTGGAACCATTTGAACCGGACGGTCTGAAATCATTAGGTCTAGAATTTGTCGAAATATTTGCATAAAACTCCCTATTCAAAAGCGAATGATGTCGTCTTTTACAATGACTACAATTGTAACTACTTTTACAATCTTTAACTAAATGTGAGTTCGCTTAACAGTTTAAACACAAGTGATACTTCCTAACTACAATTTGTCTTTCGTTAACTCCAAGAAGTTTCTTTGGATAATTTGGAAGCAGTTGATTTATCTACATGAAAATTTTTAAAGATCGGACACAGTTTCAAGTGTTTGAATACGACTTGTCAAAAAAAGATTTAACTCAGACCATTTTGGAATTTCGGACTTATTTGTTATGCTATGTTCCCACAAAGAAAGGGTAGATTCTGGTAAATGGGTCGAACACAAGTATACAAATATAGGATCCCAATTCTAGAGCAGAAATGCAATTATTAATATCCCTTTGTAGTTTTTTGATCGAACTCCCAGATTCGGATGTAATCATGGGAAGATTGAATAAAACTTGACTATTCACCAAAATACGTTTATTTTCGTATCGGTCTGTCAAACTTTCCCATGCTGCTTCAAAACTGTCATTTGTTAGAGGGAACTTTTGCACGATGTCCTTCGCCTCTCTCCTAACCTTACTTTTTAAGTGAAATAATTTCTCAACATTAAAAAGACGTGCGTTCTTAATATAAAGGGCAGTGAATAAATCTCTAAACGATGGCCAAGTGGAATAATTGCCATAAAACAATTCGGTGTCACAAGGCGGTAACTTTATATTATGACTTAAGGCCTTTACTGCTTCTAGGGTTTCCTCTATAGCGTTTGGTTGACATCTAGTGGAGCTATGAGGTGGCATCACCGTAAGATGCGCTATATCTCCCATTTGGCCAGCACAAGTTAAATATGCAGTGTAAACATTTCTATACAAAAGTTTACAATTCTCCATTTCGTCAAAATTTCCTGTTTTTGTCAGCTCTTGGTTACAACGTTCATACGCAACTTTGAACGCGTACCATTGAGCTTTGAGTTAATCTTTCTGCACTTTTAAAACACCTGCAGAAAGGTTGCCCTGAGGAGTCTCATTAAAATCGGACTCAAATTCTAAAATAGCTTTAGCCAGACGTCTAGATTTCGCTAATGACGCCATATTATTATATATAAATTTAGAACAAAAGCAATAAAAACAATTGTAAATTCGAAAACATATATTTTATAAAACTCTTTTAATTTAGCACAAAACTGCGCTACACAAATAAATTTATTTGTTTGTTCAAAAAAAATGGCAAAACTAACAATCGTATTTTCCTTATACTTCGGTCTAGTATAAGTCGACCAAAACACAATTTTTTTGTAATAATAAATTATAAAAAATAATTCTATAAACTTTACCAAAATAACTTCAGTTTTGTTCCACTGTGCAGCGTCTGCTGTGTGGTTTTTAGTGTGGTTGTTTTTGTTGTTTTTAGATTTTTCCTTATGTCGGCTTTTCCCACGTTGTTGTCCACTTGTACTCCTTTTCCTATTTGGTGTCCACTGATACTTGTTTCCTTTGTTTTTATTTATTTTGAGTTTAATTTTACTTTAAAACTTTTATTTAAAAAAAAAAAAAACAATCAAAAAAATATCAGTCAATGCGCTGTGCAAATCAAATATAAAATGTCCACAAACGTGGAATCAAAGCAGACAAAACAAAATCTGAGCGATAAATATGTATATTCTTAAGTATATACATATAATTATCCTGCTTATTATGTGGGTGATACCTGTGTGTGTGTGTGTGCTTGAGTTATTTTTTTATTTTATCCAAGCCGACGCAATACATCAAACAAGAAAAAAGAGCACCTGAGAATAATTGCACTTATTCTGTAAATATGTATGTCGGACAATTATCTGTTTTGAATGCGTTAATTATGTTGTTGTTTGTTAGTGTAACAAGTAAATATGTATATGGGGACTAGCGGTCGTTTTCGCGCTTCTGCTTTTATGCTTATAGCGGCAGCGAAAATAATTTGTATTTTCAAAACTTTCCGACGCAGTTTTTTTCCTGTGAAAACGAATTTTTTTCGAAAAAGCAACTAAACAATTTATATTAAGAATTGAAAAAGGAAGGTTTTTGTGTTTTTAGATTTTAAAATTTGAGTTGAAAAACATAAAATGCAGACAAAATGTTTCTAAGTCGTGCCTAATTTTCTCGCTACTGTAATTCTTTTTTACAGCACAGCAGAATAATATTCAAAAGCAAATTCTTTTGCAATGTACATAGTTTGGGAGCAGTTTGGAAGAGTGGCAAATAAAATAAAACTCTTTTTAGTTTCTTTCTTGCTTATCTTTTATAAGCCAAACCACTTAATTTTTTGTTTTATTTATTTCATGAAAATCTATGCAACGCACCTTTTTTTTCTCCAAGCGTTGAGTATAATGTTGATAGCGATAGCACTGCAGTGGGGCTCTTCCAAATTGATGCAAATCAGTCTCTTCCTGTTGATCCGGCTCGGAGGACCACAAAATGTTCGGGCGAAGGGCTTATCTTCTCCGTTCTAGTGGTGGGGCTGGTTAAGCGGAAACTTCTCAAAAATCTCAAATTTGGAATTTGAGTTGGTATGGTCACTGTCGACAACTCCACGAAAAGTGGGCGTGGTTAGATGCATTTAACGCCCACTGCCGTAATTTCGGAACGCGATGGTCTACAATGATAAAACTTGGTATGTAGGTGTATGGCGACAAAATCCACCACCATACAATAAATGGGCGTGGTGGGATTAATTTAACGCCCACCGCGATATCTCATGAACGTTGTGATATGTTATGATAAAATTTGATATAGAAGTGTATGATGATGAAATCTACCATCTCAAAAAAAGTGGCCGTGATGGGATCAATTTAACGCCCACCATTATATATCAGGAACGCGATGCTCTACAAAGATAAACGTTTGTATAAAGGTGTATGGTGACTAAATCTACCATCTTACAAAAAGTGGGCGTGGTCGGGTCAATTGAACGCTCACCGTTGCAGCTCAGAAACGTGATACTGTACGATGATTAACTTTAGTGTGAAGGTGTTTGGGAACTATATCTACCATCTCAGCAAAACTGGGGTCAATTTAACACCCACCGCCATAGCTCAGGAACGTGATGTACTACTATGAAGAAATTTGGTTCTTAGTAACTAAATCTGACCGGAAAGTGCTATTACAATTTTAGTTACATACAAATGCGCATACCGGGGAGGTTAACAGTTGCGAAACTCAGTTTATAGGTACATGGTGATAATAGTTACAAACACACAACGTAGAGTAACGGGAATTTCTGCATACAAATTTGGTATAAAATTATCAAATTAACCAAATATTCATACAAATATAATTCCAAAAATGGTGGGCTAGGCTGGAAAGTTTATTTATCTTAAATAACAAATAAACTGAGACTTGATTCTATTAAAAAAGAACCTGGGCACCGGGTAATTTAAGCTAGTATATATATATATATATATATATATATATATATATATATATATATATATATATATATATATATATATATATATATATATATATATATATATATATATATATATATATATATATATATATATATATATATATATATATATATATATATATATCTTCTTGCTTAGAATCAAAAACTGTTTTTTTAACTGATTAAAATTGATTAAATTCATATCATATTTTAACATATTCAATAAAAAATTGCGAAAAGACGCCTAAGCAACGCTCACACAATATCCGAACATAAATAAATTGTGTTACCTACAAACAACGACAAAATTGAATAATAACAAAAACCCCAAATAAAGTGATTGAAACAATGAGTGTTGCTCGCCGCAACCAGAGCGACGAAACCTTCCAATAGCAATTAATGTACCGTACTCCCACACTCGCGAGTTAAATTCTGAAAAAGAACCCACAAACAAGGCCAACGTCAGCGCATCGTTAATAATGGGTGCGAGCAGTACAGATGCATTTCGAGCAAATCCAAAGCCACCCGCGAAAACTTTAATCTCTCATAATCTTACCGCATCTATGCAAAACGAACAAGAAACCACGACAGCCAACTTATCTAACGAGCACACGATGTCGCGTGCAATGGACGTAATCTCGGCATCTCCCGCTGTTAACGCACACGCAGCTTCGTACTATCGCGCTACAAATGCACCTGCAGCCACGCTCTCTAGCGCTGTACACGAACACGCAAACTCGCACTCTCCCGTTGCCAACTCACACGCAGCCAGTGATGATAACCACACGTTCACACCACTGCACTCGCTCTCATGGAGTTCACAGATCCCCTCTCCGGTAACACCACAGCTTCAGCAAAATATTAAAGCATCAACAACTAATGCGCAAAGCATACAACACAATGTTGCGAAACAAACTGCAGGTATGAATCCAACAAAATCCCAGACACAGACTGGTATCGATCGCTATGTTACTGTAACAAAACGTAAGCGCAGCCCAAAGTCGGTTACAAATAAAAACGTTGCCAAAGTAAACAAAAGCCATTGAGCAGAAGCTCTCAAATTCAAACCGCTTCGCCATTTTAGATATCACGAAAGAGCCTGATGTCCCTATTAAATCTTTCAAGCCACCCCCTATTTATCTACGCGAACGTAGTTCAAATTTGCTTGTAGAAAATATTGCTCGCTTAATAGGTAGCCACTTTCATGTGGTTCCATTAAAAAAGGGTAGTATTCATGAGACTAAGATTCAAACAAATACCGAAGAAAATTTTCGCACTATTACTACCTACCTCGACAACAAAAACAAAAGCTACTACACATACCAACTAAAGAGCAGCAAAGGGCTGTCCGTTGTAATCAAAGGTATTGAACCGGAAGTAGATCCAAACGATATTAAAGGAGCGCTAGCAGAGGTTGGTTTTAACGCCAAATCCGTTTATAACATTCAAAACAGGGATAAATCACCGCAGCCGATGTTCCGAGTAGAACTCGAGCCAGACTTTAACCAACTTAAAAAAAGTGAAACACACCCGATTTATGAACTGCGTTACTTGATGCATCGAAAAGTATACATCGAAGAACCCCACAAAAGAAAAGGTCCAGTCCAATACATAAACTGCCAAGAGTACGGTCACACAAAAACTTACTGTACTCTACGGACTGTCTGCATGGTGTGTAGTGATTTCCACTCATCTACAGAATGTAGTGTAAAAAAACGGATAATACAAAAAAATGCAGCAATTGTGGCGGTAACCACACAGCCATTTACAGAGGTTGTCCCGTCTATTCAGATTTGAAAACCAAAATGCACCCGAGATATAAATCTAACTTCGCTGAACCATCAAGATCCACGCCAACTCCTTTAATTCAAAGATCCGAACCAATCGTTCAAATATCAGCAACAACTGCGACATATGCTGATGCCCTAAAAGGTACCACTAATGATAAGCCGAATTACTTTCCACCTCAAAATCTTGAGGCAATGGTTTTTAATTTAACTCAATGCATGACCAAATTTATGTCGTTAATGCAAACAATGTTTCAAGATCTGATAAGAAATCAGAATTTACTTATGGAGACATTACTTAAGAACAAAAAAATGAATGTCATAAAAATATGTTACTGGAACGCAAACGGTATTAACCAACATAAACTAGAAGTGACAAATTTTCTTTTTAACAACAACATTGACATAATGCTTATCTCAGAAACTCATTTAACTGAAAAGTATAATTTCGCAATCGCTGGATATAATTTCTACAAAACAAACCACCCGGATGGTAAAGCGCACGGAGGAACAGGAGTTCTCATCAAAGCTCGTTTAAAACATTACTCGCTACAAAAATATTCTAAGATACATCTCCAAGCAACAACTATTTCACTACAGTGCTGGGATGAAAGTATAGCAATATCAGCGGTATATTGCCCACCAAAATTTCGAGTAGGTAAAGAACAATTTATAGAATTCTTTGATACACTTGGGAATAAATTCCTGGCAGCCGGAGACTATAATGCAAAACACACGCACTGGGGCTCTCGGCTAATAAATCCAAAGGGCAAGCAACTACACGAAGCTTTACTCGAAATTCGAAACTGCCTAGACTTTACTTCTAGTGGAAACCCAACGTACTGGCCATCTGACCAGCGAAAAGTTCCCGATCTAATCGACTTTGGAATAACAAAAAATATACATAGGTCATTGCTTACAACGGAGTCAAATTTCGACTTGTCATCTGACCACTCTCCGGTATTTATATATTTACATAAACAAGCTGCTCTTATAGATGAATCAAGGAAACTAACGTCCAAGCAAACGAACTGGCTCAAGTACCGAAAATATGTGAGCACCCACCTGTGTATAAACAGAAGATTGAAAAGCGATAATGATATCGAGACTGCGATAAAAGAATTAAACCAAATTTTAGTTACTGCAGCTACCTGTGCGACTCCTGCGAACAACTCAAATACGAAAAGACCAACAACTAGAATAACATCATTTTATATTGAAAGTCTTGTGCGACAAAAAAGGCAGCTAAGACGTGAATGGCAGAAGCACCGATCGCCTGTCCTAAAGAAGGAACTAAAGTTATCACAAAACCGACTCAGAGACGCTCTACTTAAAAATGTGGAGGAAAGCCTAGGAAAGTATCTCGAAGGCCTTTCACCTTTAGAAGCCACCAACTATTCCTTATGGAGAGCTACCAAATCCTCAAAAACACCTAAGGAAACTGAAGCTCCGCTTAGACAAAATGATGGAAAATGGGCCAAAACTCATGAAGAAAAAGGCGCTGCTTTTGCCCTTCACCTAAAAAAGGTTTTTCAGCCTAACTGTTCAAGTAACGATTTCACAATCCCGAATGTTGCTAAAACAATGCTACCAGAAAAACTCTACTTAAGGATAAAAAATGTCCACCATATAATTTCAAGGAATCTCAACCCAAAGAAAGCGCCAGGCTACGACTTAATCACTAATAAAATGATCACTGAACTTCCTCAGGTTGCTGTAGCACACTAAACGCACTTGTTTAATGCAATTATTCGCTTGGGCTATTTTCCACAAGTATGGAAGATATCACAAATAACAATGATCCCAAAAGCAGGAAAAGAATCAACACAAGTGTCGTCTTATCGACCTATAAGTCTACTGCCAAATCTTTCAAAACTTTTTGAAAAATTATTAATTGGAAAACTAATGCCATACCTAAACTTGAACGACACAATTCCGCAGCATCAATTTGGTTTTCGCCAGAAACATGGCACTGTAGAACAAGTGCACCGAATCACAACTGAAATAAGACGCGCCTTTGAACAAAAGAAATACTGTTCAGCAATTTTCTTGGATGTCGCTCAGGCCTTCGACAAAGTTTGGCATGAGGGCCTCATCCACAAAATACAAACCTTATTGCCTTGTAACACACATAAGCTGTTGGAGTCCTATCTTACGAACAGACAATTCAAGGTAAAATATAAACAATCTGTGACTCCTGAATATAAAATACTAGCTGGAGTACCACAAGGCAGTGTGCTGGGCCCGGTACTATACATCTTGTATACAACGGATTTACCAACAAATAATCGACTTCTCACTTCAACATTCGCTGATGACACCGCTATATTAAGTACTCATCATAATCCACGTATAGCCTCCAGGGAACTAGATAACCACCTTAGAGCAGTTGAAACTTGGCTTGCAAACTGGAGAATTAAAGTAAATTCACAAAAAAGTGCTCAGATTACCTTTACACTCAAAGCTAGCACATGCCCGACTGTGACACTAAACAACGTTGAAATCCCACAAGTACATGAGGTTAAATACCTTGGAATTCACTTAGACCGACGACTAACCTGGAAGAAGCACATTGAAGCAAAAAAAAAAACAAATTAAACTGAGAACTAGTTCTTTATACTGGCTAATAAATAAGAATTCAAAGCTGCGAATAGAATACAAAATTTTAATTTACAAAACTATCTTAAAACCTATATGGACCTACGGTATCCAGCTTTGGGGAAATACAAGTACGTCAAACCTAGAACTAATCCAAAGATCCCAGTCTAGAATCCTGAGAACATTGACTGGTGCACCATGGTTCATGAGGAACATCAATATTCATCGCGATTTAAAAATGCCCATGGTTGAAAAGAAGCTGATCGACCTTAAGCGTAAATACTTCAACAAATTACAAAATCATCCGAATGTACTCGCTAGAAATCTACTTAAGATCTCTTCAACAACTCGCCTAAAGAAATCTTTGTTTTAAATTTACACACAATAAAAATATGTAGCAAAAATTGTAATTAATAACAATGTAAATACTTTGCCATAACATTGCTGCTCGAAGCACTGGCGACGAGCACCATCCGTGATTTAGGTTAAGATTTTACAACATATTGTTAGTCTCTGCTTGAGAAGATTCAATAAACAAATAAAAGCTTAATAAAAAAAAAAGAATCAAAAACTAAGTCGATTTAGCCATGTGCGTCTGTCTGTCTGTACGTCTGTCTGTCATCATTTCTTGTTAACATGGTAGCGGGAGAACCGTTAAAAAATTGAGCTGAACTGATAAGATTTTGGAGCCAATCCGCCCATGACCACGCCCACTATTGGAAAAAAAATAGTGATATCTTCTTAACACGATATCTTGAGAACCATATGAGATATTGGGTTGAAACTTTGTACAGAAAATTTTATTGTCCTTGGGAATAACTGATTGGAAACGATTAGGATGGTCCATGTTTATTTATTAATTTTTATAAACAAAGCCCTTAAAAGTTAAATAGAATATTTTGTTGCTCAAACTATCGTAAATAAGTAGAGTAATCTAATTAGAATGGTTCAAGATTTATATAATTTGGGTGATTCAAGATTACAATTTATTTTTTTTTAATAGCATCATAAACCACCCTAATTTGAATCTGATATTTTACAATGTGGTGCATTTGTAATAGTCGGTATGACCGTCTATAATTTCTTATTTGTTATTTCTGTTATTTTTGAAAAAAATTTATAATTTTCTTATGACATAGGGTAAAAGATTAGAAAAACTACAATACAATTTTTTTTTTTTAATGGCATATTTTTTATTTTTTTTGCATTCAAAACTATTAAATACGGAGTTTTTGTTGACAAACTGTATATATGTACTTATATAAAGTTTCATAATTAATACAAAAATTTAAAAAAATGTCTAATACATAATTGATTCTCCATTGTTACAGAGCGGATCCAGGGTCTGGAAATCTTATTACATTTTCACAATTTTTTTTTATTGCTTTGGAAGGGTTTATCTTCACATCTAAATTTGGCATCAAAAAACCCAAAATTGGTTTAAAGGATTATTCAATGCTTGTGCTAATGTTTTTTGTTACTAGTGTTTGCAATAATTATGCATTCGATTTTAATATACCAATGCCTTTGCACATGATATTTCGAGCGGTGAGTTACTAAAATTATAAGTTATTGGTTTTATATATTATATTAAGATTGTATATCGTTCGGGAAAACTATAACATTTTAAGGGCTATATTTATATTTCTTCCGTGTATTTAAAGATGTGTTTCATATTTTAAATAATTTTACAGCGTAGTTGTGTAAAACTTAGTGTTGAAACAATGTAAATTTTAAAGTTAAATAATTTAAAATTGTATTTACAAAATAAATAAGAAAGTTAAACTCTTCTTCAATGTTTTATATCCTAAGTATCTATAGCTAATCCGCACGCTCATTCCGAAAATTAAATATTTAAAAATGTTTTTAGTTTTGAACCAAAACATAAATACCCTTCTTGTAGCACATATATGCTATATTTCTTTATTATAAGTGTGCGTTGTTCTTATACGATTTTCGAAATTGGAACATCAGTATTCCAATTGTTGTAATGAAGTCAGGTTGCGGTTACCCGAATGTAGATACCTAATGTTGTATTCCTTCAGATCCCGAATGTAGATACCAAATGTTGTATTCCTTCAGATCCCGAATGTAGATACCAATGTTGTATCTTTCCAATTATTATTATTCTACCGCGAATCTCATTAAAAACACTTTTTAATTTTAATTTACTTTAATTTATTTACTCAAAGGAAAATAGTGAAATGAACTTATTCCTAAAACGAACTACTGAAGACTGCGATTCCTATCCAAACCAAAATCTAAAGAAACCTACTTATCTTTGGCAATGCCCAGCGGTTACGTTTTACTCTTCGTAACCCGCTCCTAACCTAGGCCAATAAAAACCAAAAGCTTGATCGCGGCTTCTGCATTGGTTGACCTAATTCTTCATATATACTTATGCATATTCAGCTGATTGTATTCATAAGTCGGTTACGATTTATTTGTTTACAAAAAATTGCTAGTTCCGCATTGCTTGCAATTTTTTGAGTTCATTGTATTTGTTCACAAAAAATTGCTAATTCCGCATTGCTTGCAATTTTTTTGAGTTCATTGAATTCGACAATAATTATTATACAATCCGCTTCATGCGAATAAGTCAATATACAACATTCCTCACCCCCCTAAAAGAAATCATGAAATGATTTCCAACTAGTCTCTTTTTAGAATTTTTTTTTTTCTACAACTAGTGGTTTGGATAGGTTGCATATAAATACTTTACAAATCAAAAATTCATTTACATTGCAAAACGATAATATGAATATAAAAATATGAAAATTTAAATTTGTTACAATAAAAATTATGTATTAAATATTGTATTTACTTTACTCTTAAAATCTTTCTCTTTCGTACATTTATAGTAATAATATATATTTAAAATTGGCAATCATCGGGGTTTTTCTTCTCTTCTCTGTTGATGGTGATATTATTGGTGATCATCTTGGAACAAGTAGTCTTGAGCGATATCATCTTTCGCAAACGTTAATAAATATGGCACTAACCCGCCTAGCACTGTTTATTGTTAATGCTAGTGGATTAACTCATTGCCATGCTGCAACTATAGTTTTTCTTCCGTCAATGCTGTGACCCAATGTTGAACCATTACCTCTCAAATTGGTGATGAACTGTGATCAGATTTAAATCTTCTTCTTGAAGACATCAGTAATAAATCTTGCTCTTGCACTGGTTGTTGATGATTAACGTTAACAACCGTCGAGCGTAGTATCGTTCTCGTGCACAGGTTGATGAAGGCTAGTGTGAACAACCATAGTGCTTTGGTGTCTGCCCGAGGACTCTTACTGTGGCGACACAAACGTAGGTATCAGTGTAACTTAGATACCGAAGTCGTACATTCTCGATGAAACGCCCCATAAATACGTATATTAACGGTACGTGTGTTACTTCTGGGCGGAAACTCTGCTGCTATCGTGCGTATTGGTAAGAACACTCTAATTCATCTTCATGCGTGAAAATTCGAATTGGATGGCAATATAGTTCATTCTACAAAAGATCAGTAGTAGTTAAGTGACCTCAGTGGAATGAGTATGTGATGATGTTTATTTCGTATTTTCTTCGCAGTGTTGTTTACTTTGTATTCAACGTCGTACAGTTGTTTTCTCGTGCTTGGATAGTTGTCTCGATTCTCATTTGACGTTTTCCTCCGTAGTTGTCCAACGTCGTTTCACAAGCTGGGAACCGGACGAATCATGCCAATATATTAAATGCTTCTACTTTTTACTCAAAATACTAAATAAGTCAAAATAAAATTTTCTGGACATACATATATAGTATAATATACGATATAAATTATAGTATACAAACAAAATATAAATCAATATAAATCAAAAAAATTTCCTAAACCATTATCTGATTTAATTTTACGAAACTCACGAAATCGAATGAAAATAAAAATGGTTAAACTTTTACTCTGAATACTTCTTGCACTTAAAAATTATCTCACTATTCTCACAATAAACACTTCTACAAATCCCAAAAATTTTAAAATTCTGCTTATGCAAAACTTTTATGCAACTTCAATGCTCACACAAAGCCTAAAATTTCAAAAAAAACTAGCGTTATTAACCTAACGTCTTTACGTTCCTAACCCTTCCCATTCTTTTTTTTTATTTTTTTTTATTGTACATATGTGTGGCCATTGTAATTGCATTCTATTTAAATTTCTCATCGACGAAATTTACAAACAATTTATAATTAATGTTAAGAAATGAAATTATATATCATCAAAAAAAAACTTATCTACAAATATTTTTAATATTATATATCTTTTCATTTTTTTTTTAAATTTAATATTTTTTTCTTCTCTCTTTTTTTTTAAACTATTGTTCTTATGTTTTTTTTTTTATTAATTTTTATTGGTTCTTTTTTTTAAATCTTGTTTTCTTTTAAATTATTTTTTATTATATTTTTATTTCTCTTATTTGTGCTTTATAAAATATATTTTTGTTTCTCATTTCTTTTTTTTTATTTCATATATTTTTTCTTATAATTTTTTTTTTCACCTTTTTTTCTATATATATATTTTTTCTCTGTATTTTTGTTATAATTATTGGCTTAAACCAAAGTTTAAGGTTCTTGCTCTAGTCCTTGAGCGAGTCGACATCCAATGTTTCTCGGTATCGTCTAGCTTGCATCTTCTCAGCGTCAATAATATTTACCTGCAATTAAATAAATTAAAACCCATTGGGTGCACTTTGACACACCCTTTTTTGAAAATCATACATAATTTACCATTTACTCCTTTTTACCAGTACTTTAATCTTTTAGTACTGTTTACTCATGTATTATCCGTATCTTGTTAAACTTCTACCATTTATGAATCATTGTTAAAATATAATAAATTACTCCCTAAAAGTATACTATACTTTTTTTCTATATATATATTTTTTCTCTGTATTTTTGTTATAATTATTGGCTTAAACCAAAGTTTAAGGTTCTTGAGCGAGTCGACATCCAATGTTTCTCGGTATCGTCTAGCTTGCATCTTCTCAGCGTCAATAATATTTACCTGCAATTAAATAAATTAAAACCCATTGGGTGCACTTTGACACACCCTTTTTAGAAAATCATACATAATTTACCATTTACTCCTTTTTACCAGTACTTTAATCTTTTAGTACTGTTTACTCATGTATTATCTTGTTAAACTTCTACCATTTATGAATCATTGTTAAAATATAATAAATTACTCCCTAAAAGTATACTATAATTGTTACATTTTATATTTTTAAATAAAAACTCTGCTCGACAAAAACTGCTTATATAGCATAAGTCATGAACTTGACATTGAAAATTAAATAACTACATATATACATACATATGGGTATGTTTACTTCTTTCGCTAGCACTTTTTACTTATTAGTGCTGCTGAACTTTTCAGAATTGAAATCGATTACTTTACCATTTAATCAAATATAAAAAATTTATTTCGTATTTGTATATTAACTAATATTTTATTTCTCCACACATTATGTTTACAGCATTACCACTTTATGTGTAATTGCTGTAATTTTTAAAAATCGTTCTAATGTTACATATATGTTTTTAAACAATTTGTTTTCATATTGTTTTTAAACATCTCATAATTTAAAATTTTGAAGTAATTTTAAACAACGTCCCTTTATCGACAATACTTCGTCTCAATTAAATACTGTATATTGGCTACCAGTACTAGTTTTGAAATAATTTTGAATTATAAACCCATAAATAGAATAATATTATCCTATAATTACTTCTAATTTATTATTCGCTTCTGTCTAGATATTCTGACCGTCAGTTGATTCATGATATAGTTTTAATAGATTGTTGTGAATTTTTTTAAGTTTCGACTTAATTTTTATAACCGTCGTGACAGGTCCCTTTATCGACGCTACGTCATATGGGCCTGTCCAAATTGGAGAAAATTTGTTTTTCCGGGTGTTGTTTTTCATAACAACCCTATCTCCTTCTTTAAAAATTACTTCGTTTATCGTTTTGTCATATTGCACTTTTGATGCAATTTTCGCCTTTTCTTGGTTTTGTCTCACCAATTGATGTGCCCGCGGGGTCTTCTGTATTATATACAGGATCCCTTTTCCGTTTCAAATTAGTTGGTATTTCTATATCAAATCCATATAGTGTACGAAAAGGTGATTGTTTTGTTGACGTATGTGGTGTGTTATTATGCACATGCATAGCCGCTGACAACCACTGATCCCAATTGGATCCGTCTTCATTAACAAAACTTCTTAAATATTCCGCTAAAGGTCGATGACTCCTTTCCAGTGAGCCATTAGCCTGCGGATGATACGGGGTAATGTGAAGTTTTTTTATTCCTAACGTTAGAGAATAATTCCGAAATGAAGTTGGTACCGTTGTCGGTAATCAACATTTCAGGAATGCCATGGCGAGTAACTATCTCGTCGTAAAAAGCTTTGGCAACCGTACTTGCTTCCGCGTCAGGTATGGCAATACATGCCATATATTTTGAGAAGTCATCTTGATAAGTCAAAATATTTTTATTGCCTGAAGTTGTTTCCGGTAGGGGCCCTACCATGTCCATGTACAACTTCTCAAAAGGACGTTGCGGTGTATCGGTTACTACCATAGGCATTTTCGTCAGTTTTGAACTCTTGTTTAACTGACATTTTGAACAACTCCGAACATATTCGTTTATTTGTTTTTGCATTCCTTTCCAACGGAATTTTTCTCGTATTCTCAAATAAGTTCTCAATGCACCTTGATGACCTCCTAAAGGTAAATTGTGATAGTCTTTTAATATTGTCTCAATTTGTTTTTCATCGGTTAAAATTTTTATATTTTCGACTAAAATTTTACTATTTTCAACTCTACTGTCATCAGTACTTGTGTCAAGCACCGTTTTATTTTCTCCGTCGGTATTGTCAATTTCTACCGGTTTTTCATTCTCTTTTCCTAATCTATCTCTTTTTTGAAGCCTCGTCTCTACGGCGGCTATTTTATTATTATCATCACTTTCTGTAACTATTCTACTTAATGCATCGGCATTAAGGTTTTGTTTGCCTGGTTTATAAATTATCTCAAAATTATACTCTGACAGTTTATGTCTAAATCGTGCTAATCTGGACGTTTGGTCCTTCAAATTTGCTATTCCTCTCAAAGGTTGATGATCGGTATATACCTCAAAATGTCGTCCCAAAAGATATGGTCTAAAATTTTTTGTAGCCCACACTATTGCCAAAAATTCTTTTTCAATAGTTGAATATCTCTTTTCAGCATCATTCAAAGCTCTACTTGCGAATGCAATTGGTCTATCTTCTCCCACTACTCCCTGGGACAAAACCGCCCCTAACGCTTCGTTACTTGCGTCTGTCGTTAATAAAATTTTTTCATTAAAATCAGGATATATTAATATAGGCGGTGAAATTATCGCCTTTTTTAATTCTTCGAACGAATTTTGACAGTCTTCTGTCCATTTAAACGGTACGTCTTTTCTCAACAATTTATTAATTGGTAAGGCCATCTTTGCCAATACGGGCACAAATTTACGGTAGTAATTAACCAGTCCCAAAAAAGCTTGTACTTGTTTACGAGACCTTGGTGGTGGAATATTTTTCACACTTTCCACCTTGGCAGGATCAGGAAGCGCTCCTTCTGCCGAACATTTATGTGCTAAATAAACTACCTCTCTACGCAGAAAATTGCATTTTTCTGTATTTAGTTTCAAATTATTTTTCCGTAAGGCTCCGAGGACCTTACACAACCTCATGGAGTGCTCTTCCAAATTACGCCCATAAATGACTATGTCATCGAGGTATACGAAACATTCTATCCCCTGTAACCCTGTAAGAAAGTGATTCATGATTCTTTGAAAAGTGGCTGGTGCCCCTGTTAATCCAAATGGCATTCTATTAAACTCGAAATGCCCAAGCCCTGTGCTAAAGGCTGTTTTCTCTTTGTCGCCCTCATCCATCATCACCTGATGGTAGCCACTAGCTAAATCTAGCGTAGAAAAATACCGGCTGTGTCCCAATTGCTCTAGAATTTCCTCTATTCTAGGAATGGGAAAAACTTGCTTAATTGTCGCTTCATTAAGTTTTCTGTAGTCGATGACTAACCTCCATTTTTTCTGACCATCTTTACCACTTTTCTTAGGTACCAACAAAAGTGGTGAATTCCATGGCGAAATACTCGGTGAGATTATACCATCATGTAACAATTTCTGTACTTGTTTGTTAATCTCTCCCCTGTGCATTTGTGGCAATCTGTATTGTTTTTGATTAATTGGTGCCTGATCTTGTTGAGTATCGATGCAATGTTTTAACACATTTGTACTCGCCAAGATGTCACCTTCGAAATGAAAGACATCATTATACGCCATACAAATATTTTCCATCACATTTTTTTCTTCAACATTTAGGCTTGAATCCAAATTTAATTTACTTAACAATTCAGTTATCCGATCACTTGTTTTAAGTTCATGCATGCTCATGATATTGTTATCTTCCGCTTCTTTGTACTTATTGAAATCGGAAAATACTGGCTCAAAATCATTACACCATTCAACGTCGTTCTCTGATGCATTTAGCACTGGAGCGTAAACTACACCTTTTTTTTTGTTAACTAAAGTTTCGGCTAAATAAACACTTGGTGATATTTCTTGTTTATGGATCACCAAAGTTGAAATTTTAGTTATTACTTTCATCGGTACTATCGTTACCGTACGCGATTTTATTTTCATCGGTACTACCGTTACCGTATGCGATTTTAAATTTACTTCATTATTACAATATGATATTTTCATTGACTTCCATCTCTTCAATGAGAACTTTTTCATTTCACTCCCTGATTTATGAAAAAATATTAATTCTTTTGTTATCGTATTTATAACCGATTTATTCCATAAGTTATCCCTTCCCAGTATACCATCTGCCGGTATGCCTTGCCGTAAGTTTACTACATGGAAATCAAAAATCAAATCAGAACAATCTGATTAACAAATCTGAATGGAGCCGGATGTGGTAACCTGTCCTCCAAAAGCTCCGCTCAAATCTTTTATATCACCTTTATCCTTGTCAATAAAATCATTTATGGCATTTGCTTTCACTAAACTAGTGTCAGCGCCAGAATCGACGAGTAATGTGAGTTTTCCCTTTTTCGCTTCTTTGCAAGGTAACTCCACATAAACGTCTTTTGTTGATGAATGAAAACTTTCACTTGCATTACTATACAATTTTTGTTTCACTGCTGGCGTTAACCTGCCAGTCAAAAATTTTAAAAATGTATTGAAATTATTATTCAAACAATTATTATAATTGTTGATAAATTCATGCAACGGAGGATTTATCAACAACTTTTCCCATTTATTTAGGATTATATCTGAACAAAAATAAATGATCGCGAACATCATTACAAAAATATTTAATAAAGTTTTACATGACCACTGTACCAAATTACCTACAGCTGGTCTAATATACTCAGTAAGGTTTACTTTCTCCTTTTTCTCAGATTTAATTTTTCTTTGCTCGATTCTGCAAGAATTTAGTTTTTGTTTCTCGTACTTTATTTTTCGACTTTTGCCATTACAGACATTTATTTTAAATGAAACTTTCTTCAATTGAGCCCGAGTCCTGGGTTCCACATTATTATTTTTAACCAGATTTACTTCGTCTTTCGTCTGTTTATTAACCTCCGTACTCTGATCATTTTGTAACAAATTTACTCCATTTTTCATCTGTTCATATACCTCTGTACCTGGGTTATTCCGAGCCAGATTTACTTCATCTTTCGTCTGCTCTTTGACCTCTATACTCTGATACTTTTGAACCAGATTTACTTCATCTTTCATTTGTTTACTTATCTCTGTACCCTGGTTCTCCTGAGACAGATTTAATTCATCTTTCGTCTGCTCCATTAATTTTTTTACTTTTCATCAATTTATTAACATTTTTCGTTACATCAGTTTTCAAAGTTGCCTTGACCGGACTTTGCTCGTTTTTATATTTATTCTCTCGTTTGTCATTTTCTAAAGTATTTTGGGGATCCCGGTCATGTGATAACGTCCGGACCCCATTTAGTTTCCCTGTTTCTCCAAGAAAGCTTTTCTGGCTGCTCATTCGCTTTTCATATGTCCTTCTTTATCACAGAAGAAACACAATTTCGGACCGTTATTGTTATAATTGCCTCTATTTTGGTTTCGAGTATTATTATAACCATTATTCTTATTTTCATTATTATCATATTTCTTATTTTGTTGATAATTTTGATTTTTTCTATAGTTATCGTATCCTGAATGCTGTACGTTCTGTGCATTGCCTGCGCCATGCGGATTTTCCTGATGTCTACTCTTTTGACTACAATTCGGACCTGGGTCGTGTCCATATTCTCCACATTCTCTACAATAAGGAGTATTTTCTCGACTAAAACACTTAGCTGAACAAATTGGAACTGATTGATGGGGTTCCGAAAGATTAGTTTTTGTTGCTGGTTTCGTTTCTTCATTATTCCGCTGCAACTGAGATCCTTCGTTTCCCCTAAAGATGGTTGCATATTTATTTGCACTTTCACTCGGTCGGTTTTGTGACGTCATCGTATACAACTGCTGTGTTATTTCTTGCTGTTGTTGTGCCAACTGTGTAAAAGCGTTTATAGTTGGCGACATCTCTTGAGAGTTTATATGATTAATAGCCGATTTTTCATTATTGAAAGACGTACCGAAATGACATCTTTTCCACTCTACTTGTGCACAGTTGGCTTCAATTTCTGGTTCTCCTAAAGTTTTTGCACTTGACATCATTATATGAAGTCGAAGTGTGGGGTCTCTAAGTCCTAACCGGAATGATGATTTTACTGAAGTATTTATTTCTTCTTATAAAATATCACAATCTCTACCTGGATATCGATCCTCTATAATTGTTTTTGCAAAAGTAAACAAACAACGTAGTCTTCTCGCAAACCTTGAAATATCCTCTCCTTCCAACTGTACTGCCTGCCGTATCTCCTGTTGAACATCTTCCAATATGGTTATTTTTGAATACGCTCCACTAAGTAAACTTATTAATTCATCTAAAGATTTTATCTCTAATGATCTCACAAGATTATATGCCTCACCAAACAATCTGAGTTTTATACAATCTAACATTACTGGGTGATTTTCTGGTTTTAGATCTTTTTCTACTATACGACAACTTATAGCAAATTTGTGTAATTCCGATGCCAAATCATGTGCCCTCGAAGCATCAAAAATTGGCACCACCCTGTTTACCTCTTCTGCTATCCTCACTAAACTCATTTTGAATATTTTAGAATCGTCCGTTGGTTTTACAATTTTATTTTTCAAAGTTAAATCTGCTAATTTCCGTTCAAACTCCTTATGTTGATTAATTAATTTTGTATTCAAAACGCTGATTGTATTATTTGCCTCTTCTAATCTGGTTATGTTCAGATCCTTTTTAAATTCAACGTCCTTTGGTAAACCTATCTCCTGTCTAAAGTGTTCGTTTTCTCGTTCTAATTCGTGTGTTTCCTCTACATTTTTGTCTAACCTCTTGTTTAAAATCACGTTCTGTTTCCTAAAACTATCTAACTATTTCAATAATTCCTCTCTCTCTTGGTGTAATACACAATTTTTATTATCCAAAATTTCAAATAATTCAGTTAAAGCCAAATCCGCCTCTTCTAATTTTGTTAATTTTCTTACGCTCAATCTTTCCTTTAAATGTAAAAAAATCTGTTCAGACTCACTAAAATGTCTGATAAGTGACCACAACTTGTCAACAAATCTCACAATTTCTTCTTGTTCTTTTTGTAAATCTGCTTTTGCTTGTAAATATTCAGATTTTAAAGCTTCCATTAATTAATTTGATCACTCATAAATTTAACAGTTATTTCAAAAATTTATGTTTATAAGAGATAATTTCAATCAATATAAAGCCTTTTTATATTACAAAACAATTTTCCAACAGAAACAAGAAAATAAAGTCAAATTGTAAATGTTGCAGTATGCGTTAACCAACAAACAATTTTAATTAAAAAGAAAATCAGAAACTCGCAAAATACTGACACTACTATACTCACAACAAGGAATATTAAAAAAAAAATGTATTCACATTAAAATAAAAAATAATATTAATACGATATTAATATTTTTTTCACAAATGGAATATTTCTTTCTATCAAGAATCTCTTACCACTGATGGGGGAAAATCACTTGATAAAAATAACTGTTTCTTTAATATAAATAAATTGTTTCTTACCACTGGTGGGGGAAAACAATTTAATATTTTAAAGATTGACAGTTGTTATTACTTGAATCCCAAATTTCCCACAAAAAAGGAGGTATAGTTATTTTAACTCCTAATTTGCCTTGATAAAATTTTTGATTTGTTAGTAGAATGACCTACGTAGGTGAGCAGGCGTTAAACGCCACCAGTCGCTCGGTTTTTTGTTAATTACGAACACAAAACTTTCTCACCAGTAATTTTTTATCCATTTTATCCATTTGTTGCTGCCACTGACCGTGTCTAGTGGTTGGAAACTTCTTCGTGGTTCGAAAATTTTCTTCAGGGAATCCTTTGTTTCTTAAGTCCTTAGTTTGTCCTTAGTTTTGCTGCTGCCACTGACCGTGTCTAGTGGTTGGAAACTTCTCTTCTGTGGTTCGAAAACCGGCTGCGCCAATGTTGTATTATTGAAGAATCCTACCGGCTGCGCCAATGTTGTAATGAAGTCAGGTTGCGGTTACCCGAATGTAGATACCTAATGTTGTATTCCTTCAGATCCCGAATGTAGATACCAAATGTTGTATTCCTTCAGATCCCGAATGTAGATACCAATGTTGTATCTTTCCAATTATTATTATTCTACCGCGAATCTCATTAAAAACACTTTTTAATTTTAATTTACTTTAATTTATTTACTCAAAGGAAAATAGTGAAATGAACTTATTCCTAAAACGAACTACTGAAGACTGCGATTCCTTGAGTTTTGAGTTCATTGAATTCGACAATAATTATTATACAATCCGCTTCATGCGAATAAGTCAATATACAACACAATGTCGAAAAGTTCAGCACAACGTAAAAAAAATAATTTGTAAATAATAAAAACACTACACATTTGATATTATAATTAATTAAAACGACTAAATTTTAACGTAATGAATTTTCGGTTTCACTATTTTTATTTGTTAAATGTATTAAACGTATTTTTGACGAATTCTCGAAAAAATGTTAAATAATAATAAAATTATTTTGATATATTAAAACGCTACAATTGACTGAATTTAAAATGAATTAATTTTTTTAAATTTAATTTTTATACCCTTCGGTAAATGCACTTCAGTTTGTTCATTTGTAACGCCAAGAAGGTTGCGAGGTAGGTATGACAAAGTATATATATAAATAATCAGCGTCGGATTCTGAGTCGATCTATCTGTCTGTCCCAGCGTGTGTGAGTTCCTTTTTTAAAAGCGGAAGCTAAGTTCTAAGAAGGGCAAGATCGCACCAAAACTACAATCCCCTCCATTCAAATCAATCCATTCCATGCGAAAAAAAATTAATTAAAATAGTTCCAGTGCTGATATCCAGTTCAAATATAGCACTTTAGTAGTGACATAAAACTGGGCGTGATCGGATAAGAACCACGCCCATCTCCCATTCAAAGTAACTTTTTTACGGATAGAAATAATTAAAAATAGTTTTAGTCTAAATAACCAGTTCAAATTTGTTATTAAGCACAACAACGCCCACTAATAATATATACATGCAGCACATTTTTTGGTGTCATTGAAATGAGCTTCGCCACAGCCGAAGATAATTCTTAACTTGTTTTCGTTAAAATTATCAAATGTATTTTTCTTAATTTTTTAAATTGTTTTTTTGTTAAATATATTAATATTTTTGTTTGTTGTATTAAAATAGTACGGTAATGAACTTGTCTTTTTTGACCGGAATACCGAAAAATCCCTGGATCCCGATATTTACAGTTTAAAATCGCCATAGTTCACAAATTAGAACCATTTTGTTTTTAAGGTGATTCTAATTTCTGACAAATTAAAATTTTTGGAACTACAATGAAATTCTTTTTTAATTAATTCTATTAATAAAAACAAGAAAACAAAAGGTTACAATCCAGTGCAATACATACATACAGCATATAAAAAGCTTAGTGGAAAACAATCACTATAATTGTACCATTTTTTTTAATTATTAACGTTTCAATGACAGTCGAATTAGAGACAACTTGTTAGACCTCAATATCAATCGCATTCGCTTAAACTCAATCTAATTAATTATGTGAGAGCGCAAGCCATACAATCGGTGCGCCCTCGTTAATGGGTATTGGTGTGGCGAGTGCTAGCTGGTGTATTTATCAAGCGAGCGCTCGTACAGAACTTAGTTCTCTTAGCTCGGAGCTTGAATACATAGTGTATAAGCGTGTGTAAGGCGGTAAGCATATTAGCTTACATCCGTTTATTTTATTTAGATCATTTTGGATAATCCTCGACACCACAGCGGGGCACAGTAAGAATTATGTTAAGTTATTAGAAAACAAATTAAGAACCAGAGGGCTCTTAAAGAAGTATTTAAACATTTTAAACCACGTGTATTAATACTATGTGTCACAGCGGTAGGACTTGCAAATCCGAGAGTCAGTGGTTCGAATCTCATTAATGGGTAAGGATTTATTGAATAATAATTATTTCAAATTTAAATTTTTAGATATTTCAAACTTTAAATTCCATTATCAGCAAAAGGATAAAATTGAGTGTCAGAACTTGATAATAAAAAATAATCTTTCAAAATGTAATGAACTAAAATATTTTTTATTAATTTTTTATGCTTGCAAAATATCCGAAAATACTGATATTTATAACACTTTTAAGACACATATTTTGAAGTGTAATAAGAGCCAGAAAGAAATAATTTTAGATGCTTATTAGAGTCTGAAAAGACTGATATATGACACTTTTCAGACTCATAATTCAAACTCATATCTGTTTGCCCTTACAGGAAGGGAAACACTCATATTGGACACTTAATTGTGGTCGGTAATTAACTTGTCTTTTTTTTGTCCAATTAGAGTCTGAAAAAAATTGTTTGCTGGGAGCTGATTTTTTCTGTTGCCTATATATTGTGATACAATTCTGCATCGATAAGTAAGTAAATTTTTCCTGGGACATTATGTTGTGACCAGCAAAGTGACATTTTTAAGATACCAAGTTTTGTATTGGCTGTTGTGTAAATATTTAAGGAAACACAAAGGTCCCCAATCGTTTTGAGTACTTGTTGATTTTTTATTGCAAATTGACATTTACACGACTACGTGCTTCTCTCTTTCCATTACTTCAAATGTCATTGCAGCTGGCTTAGATTATAATTATTTTCCAACCTTTCTGTCATTAAATTGACCTGCGACTCTGAGTCAATAATGGCTCCTTGTTGATATGACCTTTTTATACTGTTAGATTAAAATACTATTGAACAGGGTGTGTTGTGATTAAGGGCACATTTATAACAATTTCATGCTACAGAATTATGTGCAAAGTGTCGAAACTTTAAACATTTTATGTATAGATTATTTATCTTGAAATGTTGTTTTCTTTTATTGATAGGATGTGGTTTTTTATTGTATATAAGTGGAAGATGTTGGATGATCTTTTTAACTCCCCGCATACATTTGTCTTACAATACCACATCTTTTGTATAGTTGGAATTGGTTTCTTATGAATCATTTCGTTGAAAAGGTCAACGAATAAGTGTTACTTTAATTAATCTCCATCGAACTTCTGAAGCGTTACCTTTTGCAAGTGTTGTTAGTGAATTAATTGCAGAATTTGATCATTCCAGCCTTGAACTGTACTCCAGTGTTGCTCAATGATTTAAATCTTACTGGATTAGTACACAATCTACTTAATTGATACAGCGTTCAAGACCTCATCGATCAGTCGTTGTACGTTGTACCAAATTTTGTGTTTTGTTTTTCAATAATGGTAGATACTGGACCAGCGACAATAAATTTTTAAATTTTCTGTGATAGTTATGATGCTGTTGACTTTAATGCTGTAGGCCCTGATGCTATAGACCCTGATTTTAGCCCTGAAAGGTGGAAAGAGCAGCTATTTTAAACCGAAAGACTATATTACAATAAGTTTAACATCCTTCCTCCTAAAAACTTTAGAACGTATAATAAAATCATCTATAAGGGAAAATATACCACGAACATTTTTATCAAAGTCTTAACATGCGTATCAAAAAAGTAAATCCGTAGAAACCGCTTTAAATAACGTTACCAGGGAAGCTATTGTTTATGCCATGAATAGAGCAGGTGTTAATAAATGTCTTTGTACCTGGATTGACACTATGCTTAGTGATCGTGTCATTAAAGCTGAGTGGGGACACGATAGCTCCCAAAAATATGCCTTAAGAGGAACACCACAAGGAGGAGTTTTATCTCCTCTTTTATGGATTCTTGTAGTCGATCCTATACTATATATATTTCAAAGCAAAGGCGCCCATTTGGTTGCTTACGCAGACGATGTTGTTATTTTGGTTAAAGGAAAATTTCTTAATGAAATGATCGAATTGCTTGAAAGAGCACTTACAATAATTTCTAAATGGGCCTCTTCTAATGGTCTTAAAATTAACCCGATAAAAACAGAACTTGTTCTCTTTACTAAGAAATACAAATTATCTAAGCAAGCGAAGTTTATAGGAATAATTCTAGACCAAAAACTTTCTTGGAAGGCCAATATTATAGAACGGGTCAAAACAGCTAACAATGCTTACTATGCATGTAAAAAAATGTTCGGTTGTACTTGGCGACTAAACCCAAATGTGACGAACTGGATCTTCACTTCAATAGTACGACCAATCTTACTGTATGGAGTGAAAGTCTAGTGCAAAGCTCTTAAAAATAAACCAAATATTAAAATCATTGGAAAAATACAGCAATTTTTAGGTGTTGGTATCACCGGAGCTCTCAAAACAACATCTACAGAGTCACTTAACGTTATTCTGAATCTATTACCAATTGACCTTTTCGCAAAGGGTGTAGTATACAACACTGCACTTAGACTAAAAGAATCACATTGTTTTAGATATCAACTTTTTGGACACAGTAACGTTCCTAATGTCGCGAACATTAGTACTGATTACGTAGCTCCTCTAATACATTTTGACTGAAATTTTTCTGTAAAATTTCCGTTAAGAGAATACTGGCTTTCACGCCATAACGATCCTCCAAACTCTATAGACATTTACACAGACGGTTCAAAAGACGACGAGGGAGTTGGTGTAGGTTTTTATAATTCGACCACTTATCTCAAAAAATCTTTTAAACTACCTGCCAACTGTAGCATTTTTCAGGCGGAAGTAGTAGCAATTCAGAAAGCAGTAGAAAACATTTCTGTAGACACGTGTACTGTGAAAAACACAGATATTAATATTTAAGTGGACAGTCAAGCAGCTCTTAAAGCTCTCAAAAATAACTTAATAAAATCAGAAACAGTAACAAACGGCTACAAATCTCTTCAAAATTTGAATAAAACCAACAAATTTAACTTGATTTGGGTACCTGGGCACTGCAATAGAGATGGTAACGAGAAGGCGGCCTTGCTTGTAAAACAAGTCGTTTTGCTTGAAGGCGATCCTTTAGCAGTACCAGCTTCAATTAAATTATTCTATAATCAATGCAACCAATCGCTAGAACACCTACTTTGCCATTGCCCAGCGCTAACCAAATGCAGAATAAAGATTTTTGGACAAGCATTTTTCAAAACTCTAATTCAATCTGGAATTATCTGGAATAAATATCTCCAAACTCAAACACTTCGCATTTAAAACCGAAACTTTCGTGATGTACCAATATCATGAAGTAAGGTAAAATCTTTTCTCCATTTAAAGGGAGCATGTGGTATCGCTATGGACCTAGTCTGGTCTATATGAGGCATTTGCCGCCACTCTAACCTAACCTAGGCCCTGTATTTTATTAACAAATTTGGTCCTAAGCTAACTTGAATCAGTGCGCTCTCGCTTATGAATGTATTGGTGTGACGAGGACTAGCTAGTCTATTTATCAAGCGAGCGCTAGTGAGAGCATAGCTCTATCTTAGATCGTTTCTGAGTGCACTTTGTATAAGCGTGTGTGAGGCGGTCCGGCATAATGGTCCGCGCATGTTAGATTTTAAATTATTGTAACAATATGTGAATGAGGATTGGGTAAAAATGAACGAACTACTAGGAGTGGACATTACAATTGACAACACTGAAAGTTAAGAAAAGAGTACACTGACATGACGGAGTAGAAAAAATAAAAGAGTAGTAGACAGACGTTCGAGAAGATTAGACGACGACGCACATTACTGCGCAATTTTACAATGAATTAAATGTGAAGTAGTTTTAAATAACCTAGTTTTAAGCCAAAACACATGTACAATTAATAAACATGAAAATTAATAAATAACCGAAAGTGAATTTAAAAAGGGAATGAGTTTAGATTTCCCACAATTTTTGGGGACTCGTCCGGAATGAGCTAATAGACAGTGAGCCATAAGACGTGAAAAGAGCGTTTAAAGATGATTTAAAAACAATAAAACAGAAAGCGCGGAAAAATAGAAGTAAACATTGTTAAATTGCGTATTTGCGAAGTGAGTGGTGTGACGTCAAAAATTTAATAAAAACGTTGAATTTTGAAAAGCGCTAGAAGCAGCGCAGTTGCTGCATCATTTTTCGTTAAGCTCCCGCCATTACGCTAAAGCCTAACGAATATGAGAGAGAGTCAGCGATAACGACGAAATTTAAAAAGGAGTAGAAGCAGCGCAGTCGCAGCATCGTTTTTCGTTAAGCACGAGCCACTACGCACATACTTAACGACCACGAGTGCTAAGCGAAGATCAATGAGAACTTAAGAAGAAGAAGACAGTTCGTTGTATTTGACAACGAAGAGCAGGTCGGCATCAATAAACAAGTTGTCGGCGGTAAAAGCAGGTTGACAGCTACGAAGAAATTGTCAGCAGTATGAGCAGGTTGGAAGCTAAGGAGAAGTTGTCGGCGGTAAAAGCAGGTTGGCAGCTAAGGAGAAGTTGTCGGCGGTAAAAGCAGGTTGACAGCTAAGGAGAAGTTGTCGGCGATAAAAGCAGGTTGGCAGCTAAGGATAAGTTGTCGGCGGTACAAACATATTGAAGGCTGGGGAGACGTCAGCGAAATAAGTTGTCAGAAGAAGAGTGAGTTGTAAACAAACAAATATTGGTTGAATAATTTTGCTATTAATCTTGATGTTTGTTTTGTATTGAATACAAATTAGAAGTTTTGCGAATTTAATAAGCGAAGTTTGAAAAAAAGATTTGAAGTAATATTGAAAGCAAATTTTAGAAGTATATTTAAGTAAAATTTGACGAATGTTTTGATGCAAGAAAATTTGAAGACAGTTTTAAATTGGTATAAAAGAAAACTTTGTAAACAGAAACTGAATATTTTAAAACTGTATTATACAAAAATTGTATAAGAATTTTGTGAAGTAAATTTTAAGTTTTAAAAATAAGACGTAATTTAATAAGAAGGATTTTAATAAGCAAATTTGAAATATAAAAAATTTATGTATTTAAGTCACCGTAAAATATTTTGTATTTTGAATTGAAATTTTATAATCGGACTGCACAATGGACAGAGAAGAAATTTTGAAATTGACGGTAGAGGGTTTAAAGGAGAAGTTGACTGGATTAGGCTTATCAACAGCAGGACTGAAGACTGTTTTACAAGGAAGATTACTCGAACATTTTGGCCATCTTGGTGAAGAAAATGATTCAGTATCAGAGTACGACGATGTAGCTTCAAATGTGGTACAGCGTCCTGCAGTAGAGCACACAACATTTACGTTGAAAGATGTTCAAGATTCTCTGCTGAAAGGGGAAGCGCACGCATTTCTTCGAAGCCAATCGGGAATTCGCGACTGGCGCACTTTGAAAGCAACTTTGCTTAAAGAATTTGGTTCGAGATTGTCATCGTTGGAGGTGCATCGCATGCTTCGAAATCGACGAAAGTGTGCAAATGAATCGTTGCGAGAGTATCTTTATGGTCTGATTGAAATAGGGAAGCATAACGACATTGATGACGAAAGTATGATTGAATACTTCATAGATGGTATACCTGACTTAAAAATTAACAAAAGTGTTTTGTATCAGGCGCGAAGCATTGATGAGTTAAAAACGCAAATGAAGGTGTATGAGAAGGTTCGCGGATCAAATCAGAAATCATCAAATTCACGAGAAGATCGCCCTTCGATGCAGAAAACAACGGAGAAAACAACGGTAGATCAACGATGCTACAAATGTGGTGAGAAGGGGCATATCGCTAAAGATTGTCAAGCAAAAGGTTACAAATGCTACAAATGCCATTTGTTTGGGCACAGATCATTTGAGTGTAAGTCAGAGTCAAAAAAGTCAGTAGCAAAAGCCGAAAGAGATGTAGTACAAGTTTTAACGAACGAAGACAGTAAGGCGATGGTTCCGATTTGTGTAGGTCGTAGTCGAATTTTCAAGGATATCGAAATAAACGGGTTTACTGTGTCAGCGATAATAGATACAGGTAGCGATATTTGCGCCATCAGATACGACGCCCTGTTGATGATGGGTGACATAAAATTAACCAACACGACAAAAAGTTTCATCGGTATTGGAGGAAGTAGAATAACGACATTAGGTTGTTTCAACATGCCAATTGATTTAGATGGATTAAACATTGAAATTACATTTCACGTTGTAAGAGAGAAGGATATCCTGTATCCGGCGGTGATTGGCAATGATATCTTCAAATACGTTGACTTGATCGTCGATGGGGAGAGTGCTAGATTTGTAGCTAAAAAAGAACCTGAACGAAGGCCCGATTTTAAAGGAGTATTTGGAGTAAAAGTTAAGACACAAACAAGTGAAGCAGATAAAAAAGTACCAGTGGCGGGAAAGGCGCAGGAAGGAAAAACTGAGATTAACAACAGGTTACAGGAATTGCAACAAGAATTTTCTAGTATTTGCCTTAATACGTCTGAACAAAGTTTTTGTTTGGAGCATGAATTCGACTTGTTACATCTAAAAGAGGAGGAGGCAAAAAAGATATCGGATATGGTTTCTGCATATCATCCAGTGAAGCCAACGTCGTCACCAGTTGAAATGAAAATAATCCTGAAAGATGACGTACCGATATTTCATAGACCAAGATGTTTGCCGTATCCTGACCAATGTGTGGTGGAACAACAAGTAAAAGAATGGTTAGACGAAGGTATAGTGCAGCCAAGTTATTCGGAGTACGCATCGCCTGTTGTATTGGCATCCAAAAAGGACGGCACCAAGCGCCTTTGTTGTGATTACCGCAAGTTGAATGAGAAGATAATGCGCGACAACTTTCCAATGCCTTTAATCGATGACGTTTTGCAAAGATTACAAGAAGCTGAAGTGTACACAACGTTGGATTTGAGAAATGGATTCTTCCATGTACCAGTTGAAGTATTGTCGCGGAAATATACATCTTTCGTGACGCATAACGGACAGTTCGAGTTCCTTTACGTTCCATTTGGAATTTCGAATTCACCCGCAGTGTTTACTAGGTACATATCAGCAGTTCTACGCGAGTTAATTCTGGATGGTACGATCGTGGTATATATAGATGACATCATCATCCCAACAAAAACTGAATCTGAGGGAATTGAGAACTTAGAAAAGGTGCTACACGTCGCAGAGGCACATGGGCTTCGGATAAAATAGAATAAATGTCAGTTTTTGCAGCGTAAGGTGAATTTTTTGGGATATATAATCGAAAAATCTACGATTAGACCATCTGAAGAGAAAAGCAGGGCAGTATACGAGTTTCCGTTACCGAAAGAAAAGAAATCGCTTCAACGATTTTTAGGGCTTACCTCGTATTTCCGCCGTTTCATACCAAATTATGCTATTATAGCCAAACCTTGGACAGACTTACTAATAAAGAATGCAAAATTTACAATTGGTGACGAACAGGTTGCAGCCTTTCAGCCGTTAAGATGTGCATTAGTTGAGGCACCAGTTCTGAAATTATTTGATCGGAAGGCTCAGACTGAGATCCACACTGATGCAAGTATACATGGATATGGAGCAGTTTTGTTGCAAAAGGACTCTGAAGATCAACAGTTGCATCCAGTCCAATATATGAGTAGAAAAACGGCACCATACGAACAAAAATACCACTCGTATGAGTTGGAAGTGCTTGCCATCATCGAAGCGTTGAAGAAGTGGAGGATGTATGTATTGGGCATCAAAGTCAAAATCGTGACAGATTGTAACGCTTTCGCGATGACAATGAAAAAACAAGACGTTCCTTTGAAAGTTTCAAGATGGGCGATGTTCTTACAAGAATTTGAGTATGAAATTTAACATCGTTCCGGAGCAAAGATGAAACACGTGGATGCACTTAGTAGAGTGTGTTGTTTAATGACCGAATCGCTACAACATTGTATAAAGGAAGCTCAACCACAGGATGAGTGGATACGAGCTGTATGCAGAATCTTGGAAATGGATAGCTACGGTGACTACTTCATGAAGTTTGGTGTTTTACATAAGGATCCCACCAAGGAGCTTATGGTAGTGTCGTCGATTATGGAGCAAGAGATTATAAAAATCGCTCATCGACAAGGTCATTTTGCAGCAAGGAAAACACAAGACCTTGTTGAAAAAACATTTTACATACCCGATTTGACAACAAAAGTAAATAGAGTAGTGAGAAGTTGCGTTGAGTGCATTATCACCGAAGCGAAGGCTGGTAAGAAGGAAGGTTTTCTCACACCGATTGATAAAGCTGATAAACCTTTACTGACGTATCACATTGACCACGTAGGGCCGATGGAGTTGACAAACAAACAGTATAACCTCATTCTAGTCGTTGTAGATGCTTTCTCGAAATTCGTTTGGCTCTATCCAACGAAGAGTACAGGTGCGAATGAGGTGATTGATAAATTAACAAAACAGGCAACAACATTTGGAAATCCTGAGCGAATTGTGACCGACCGAGGAACGGCTTTTACTTCGCATGCTTTTACGGAGTATTGCACGAACGAGGGCATTCAACATTTATTGATAGCCACAGGAGTTCCGCGAGGAAATGGACAGGTTGAAAGAGTTCACAAGATTATTGTGCCCATGCTGACAAAACTTTGCGCCGAGAATCCAAAGAATTGGTATAAGTACATCGATCGCGTGCAACAAACCATTAATAATTCGACACCGCGCAGTACAAGATTTTCGCCGTTTAAAATATTAACCGGACTTGAAATGCGTATACCAGAAATTGGCAACATAAAACAACTAATGGAGAATGCAGCAGTAGAGGAGTTGGATGAAGAGAGACGAGTTGTTCGAGAAGAAGCACGTGAAAATATTGTTAAAATACAGGAAGAGAATCAAAAGTCATACAATAAGAAGAGAAAGCCAGAACTACAGTATAAAGTAAATGAGCTTGTCGCCATCAAGCGTACCCAGTTCGGGTCAGGTCTGAAGCTAAAGCCGAAATGTTTAGGTCCGTACAAGATTGCTGAAAAATTTAACCACGGACGCTACTTTGTTGAGAGAGTTGCCAATTTTACTTGTCCACTGAAAACCCATACAGTGTCTGAATATATGAAGAAGTGGAACCCTTCATTCGAGCCTAATGAATCACCAGGATGGCCGAATGTAGGATTGGGTAAAAATGAACGAACTACTAGGAGTGGACATTACAATTGACAACACTAAAAGTTAAGAAAAGAGTACAACACTGACATGCCGGAGTAGAAAAAATAAAAGAGTAGTAGACAGACGTTCGAGAAGATTAGACGCCGACGCACATTACTGCGCAATTTTACAATGAATTAAATGTGAAGTAGTTTTAAATAACCTAGTTTTAAGCCAAAACATGTACAATTAATAAACTTAAAAATTAATAAATAACCTCTTCTTCTTTCTTTCTTTTCAACCTTCTGTTTCTGCTAAAAATGGTAATGAAATCAAAAAACTACAAAGATAGATTAAGAATTGTGGCTTTGTAATTTTAATTAAATTAATATTAGTAGGTAGGTAGGAACTAAACTGCACCTTAATCCTCCTCTGGATCCTCTTTAAACCATCCTGTGGCCTTAATAAAACTATTTTATCTAACTCATCTGCCTTACAGTTTCCTATAATATTTCTATGACTTGGCACCCAGACCAGATTAATCGTAAAGTACAGTGTGTATACACACAATAGATCGTGACACCCTTCACTGTCTTAGAAGTATGTCTAAATGATTGTAAAGACCTCAGAGCTGCCTGACTGTCGGAATAGATATATATATCTTTAGAGGTTAAAACACTTTTGCTCAATGTTAATAGACTTTCTTTAATGGCCACAATTTCTGCTTGGAAAACACTACAGTGATCAGGTATGCGGAAGGAAATACTGGTGCCTAATTTTTCTGAGTTGACACCTTCCCCTACTTTGTCATTAAGCTTTGACCCGTCAGTGTAGATGCTGACGCCATTATTAAAATTGATTTTACCTTTATCCCAATCTTCTTTTGACGGAAAGATCGTGGTAAAATAATTACTTACGTGTGATGCAACCGAGTCACAAAAGTCGGTAGTATTGGGAATTCGAGGAAACTTATTGATTATACATAAATTATATTGTTAGAAAGTAAAAGGGATAATTCCCTAAGTCTTATTGCTGATATAACTGTTATCTGTTTACAGTACTGGTCAATCGGTTTATCTCACAAAATGAAAGATTGCAAGAGAAGTTATACTTACGATAAATACAAACAGCGCCATCATACTCTCGTGCATAGTCACCCCGTCAATAAATAATGTTTATGGCTACAGGAATCTCTAAAATTATAGAGAAAGTTAATAATTCAGCAGATTTGAGACGTGTCCACAGCCAAAATAGTGGGTAAAGTGAAAAAAACAACGAAAGAACGAAAAGAAAAGCAGAAGCAAATGCCATAAGACACATAATTTAACTAAATGAACATTAAAGAAAATAACGTAACGAACTTATAATCAGAGGTGTTTACAAAAGTTTTGTAAGCTAAAATTGTGAATTACATGAAAATATAAAAATACTACATGAAAATAATAAAATAAATAAATAAATAAATAAATAAATAAATAAATAAATAAATAAATAAATAAATAAATAAATTAAACTTTTTGGTTATCCACAACACGCGTAAATGAAGTGAAGAAAAGACTTAATGATTATTGCCGTAAGAATAGCAGAAATAAATTTAAATAATTTAAATACAACAAAATCGAGCAGCTAATAAAGTGCTGACGACAGAGTTGCCAACATCAAAAATTAATTAACAAGGGGTTGTATAATACTCTAAAGAAAAATATAATAAAAAGACTTTTTTCGTTTACTGGGAACCCAACCCAGTTAATTAAAACATAATGACTATAGAGCGGCAGCGTTTATTTAGGAGCCAGAGTACGATTGGGTCTGAAATCGATAGGTGTGTAAAAAATCTACAAACACACGAAAACAGACCAATCAGAATTCAAACCTTGCTCGAGCACGAGCAAGCTATTGAAAGAAAGTGGTGTGAGTTTCAGGAGAACCACACGAAATTAACAGTTTTTGGCGTCACCAAGGAGCAATATTGGGAGTCTCGATACTACGAAGAGATTGACGAGGGCAGAAGGCTGATTTTAAAATATAGAAACAAAGGCGCCAAACAAACCGAAAAAAGAGGAAGTTGCGGGAGACGAAAAAGGTATCAGCGTTGAATAGAGGAATTCAAATGAGACCTTTCGAAATGATCGATTTCTGGACAAAGCTGCTAGTTTACGCAGTGAAATTGGAGACATGCTGGAGGGAACGGAGACAGAATAGGAATATCTACTTACAAAAAAACATCTGGAAAGCAGCTTCAAAAAAGGACAGAATGCGTTTAGCAATTGCAGCAAGCACCAGGACAGTCTGAGGGAAATCGATGTCGAATTAGATGATGTAGAAAGTTAGCTGATATGCGCACTGAATACAATGGTAAGAAGGTACCATAAGTCTTTTAATCCTCCACCAACACAACTAAAATTGGAGGACATAAAAATATCCATATTTTATGGGGATATAAATGAGTGGGTTTCGTTCCACGATCTATTCCAAAATCTGATTCATGACTGTGTAAGTATTTCAAACGTTGAGAAAATGTACCGTTTGAAAGCACATGTCAAAGGAGAAGCCGGGCGTCTCATCCAACACCTACGGGTAACAGACGCGAATTACGAAGCAGCCTGGGAGATGTTAAACAAAAGGTACGAGAACAAAAGATTATTATTTACCACCCAATTCGCTAGGCTGTTAGATCAACCGATGGCAAATAGTGCGAGCAGCGCAAGTATTAAACAGATGCTTGACAAAACAAATGAGTGCATTTATGCACTCAAAGAACAGAGTATATACGATGATAAAGTAGATCCCTATTTTGCTTTTATCATTGTACGAAAACTCGACAAGGAGGGACTCAGGTTGTATGAGCAATCTATAAGCAAGTCTAGAGAAGTGCGAAGACTTAATGACGTACTACAGTTTTTGAAGCAGCAATTTCAAGCATTGGAGGCCAGCAAGGAGAGGAAGCCTTCATATACGCAGAGGCAGCAAGGTAATTACATACAGAGACAGCCAAACAGCTACATCCAGAGACAGTCAAACAACTACATGCAGAGACAACCAAACAACTACATGCAGAGACAGCCAAACAATTACACGCAGAGGCAGCAGGAAAACTACATGCAGAGACAACAAGGTAACTTCACTCAAAGACAGCCAGGAAGACAAGCAAATACGTTCTACTCATCACAACTGGAATGCATATATTGCAAATTCAAAGGCGATAGTGTAGACAAATGCAGAAAGTTTATGGTTTTGTCTGTATCAGATAAGACATACAACCACAATGTGTTTTGTATGTCTTACTCATCACAAATATGAAGCATGCAAAAATGCATCATACAAATGTCCTACAGTGTGCAACAAAGGTCACAACATTTTACTGCACGTGGATGAAACCAAATCAATAAAGCGTTACCACAGGTAGAATCAAATATGACGGAAGAGGAACAAAACTCAACGCTTCTAGCAACGGCTCAGGTAAAAAAAATGCGGCGAGTGGGGAGCTTTATCTTTCGAGCATTAATAGATCAAGGCTCTCAGATGCCTCGAGTAAGAATTAATTAATTAGAATTAATTGGCCTTGGCAGCACAACAGTTGGAGTGTCTAAATCGAAAAACAAGTTGTAAATTATGCCGCGTTTTGCAAGCGACGAAAGAATCAGAACAGAAGCATTCGTATTGCCTAGACCTACAAAGGCTCACCCAGTGGAAACGTTTACATATGACGTTAAGCTATTCAACAATTATATATTAGCTGATCCCAATTTTTTCAAAAAAAAAGGTATTACGTGGTGATTGGCGGAAACATTTATCCAGAATTAATAAAGGATGGTATCTTCAAATTGGGTAAGATCCTAGGACAATCAACTAAACTAGGTTGGATACTGTCAGGAGCTTTAAAACGCCGCGCACAAGTGGCAAAGGCGGTATCACGGTATCACTATGAGCTTGGAACGGTTTTGGGAAATGGAAGAAGTCAACAATGCCTACGGAAGATGATACCTGCATGAAAATATATGCAGACACCACCAAAAGAGATGACGACGGCCGCTATGTTGTTAAACTTCCTTTTAAAGAAGATGTTGAGCATGGCGATTCCAGAAAGCAAGCAGTGGCCAGGTTCCTCAATCTAGAGAAACGGTTGAATTTCGATCAGTAGTTCAAACAGCAGTGCGGGAATTAGGACACATGAGACAGTCTACTGGAGAAAAATTAGGTAAATACTATTTACCTCATCAGTAGTGCGTTTCTGTAACAAATGTGACAAATTCTCGATTTTCGTGACGTCACACTGTTTTGTTCCGCTCTAGTCGATTTGTTCAAAACCGGTGTTTCAGTAAACACAAATCGAGTAAAATATAGTCTGTGATGGAATGAAACAAAAATCGACAGGAATCGAACAAATTTGAAAATATTATTATAATTTTACATGTAAACGTTAAGTGAATTTTTTTCAAAAAATTTATTATTTTTACGGTATAAACTTACTTAACATTTTAGAAAATGGGTGAATTGTTGCTGCTTGTTATCGCCGTCAGACATGACCGCAGAAATATGTTGCGAATACGCAGAGGGCAATTAAGAGACGCAACGGATCCTTTCGCTATTCCTGAGTCAAGATTTATGGAATTATTCCGTTTTGACAGAGAAAGTGCGTGGGATTTGTTGAATGAAATACTGCCTTTCATGAATAAGGGAGTACGGAGCACATACATCCCAAATCCACTAAGACTCTGTGCAGCTTTACATTTTTACGCAACTGGATCTTTTCTGCGAGACATAGGACAAGACTTTGTGTGTCCAATCAGCAAAACAATGGCATGTCGCATGGTGAAACAAATTACTTATGTAATTAAGAATCATTTTTCGCACAAATATATAGTCTTTCCTTCCTCACTGGAAGAGCAAAATTAGTGAAGCAGAGGTTATTCAATAAAGTCAATATAAGAAACGATATTCATTTATCTCAAAATTTAAATTTACAGATTTTTCGTCGCTACTGGATTCCCCGGTGCTCTTGGAGAAATTGATTGTACTCATGTGAAAATAAAAAAACCTTCCGTTAACGTGGAGTATTGTTATGTTAATCGAAAAGGATACTTCTCTAAAAATGTTCAGCTTATATGCGACTACGACTTAAACATTTTTCCGTGTTTTGCAAGGTATGGAGGCAGCACACATGATGCATTTATATGGACAAACAGCAAAATGAAATTGGTAATGGAAAGTCATCATTCAAATAGATCTCGAGGCTGGCTAATTGGCGATTCTGGATATCCGTTGCAACCATGGCTTATGACTCCATTTCGTAATATAGAAAACAACAATCAACAAAACTTTAACAATTGTCACATGCGCACAAGAAATTGTGTAGAGCGCTTAAATCGTGTTTTAAAGAAAGTTTTTGGATGTCTCTCACATGACCGCGGACTTATGGTAAACCCATAATATGCAGAAGCCATTATAAACGCTTGTTGTACCCTTCACAACATCCGGAGAAAACACAACCTTCCTATGCCAGACAATGTAAACAGTGTTTGTCACCAAGAAGTTTGAGAAATTTTAACTTCAAACGCAACATTAGCCGAAGGAAGAGCTTTGCGTAATACAATTGTTACGAACTACTTTACAAATTAAAATAAAAACAAAAAACATTGTTAAATATTTTAAACAAATGAATATTATATTATTAAAAAAAATAAAAAAAACTTCGAACTTGGAGAATATGAGCTCACATACCAAATTTCAGCTCGATGGCTCTTAAACTCTTAAACTAAAAATGCACAAATTTTTTGGAAAAGTGCCTATATATTCAACATTTGTAAAGATATCACAAAAAGTGATACAAGGGATTAAAGCTTACTTTAATACCTTCCATTTGATACCTCACTTGTTAAAATTGTTACGTGATATTAGCGTTGAGTTTAGCAATTGTTTTAGTTGTCTACATTTTTCCCGGCTCGTGAATATGCCTTTACAACTTTATCACTCAAAAAAAAATAGAAAATATCAATATACTACTTTATGCACCTGATTTACATTTCAATGACCTCTCATCATATGCAGTATACCATTCTATACTGGAATTATCCTAGACAGACCGGACCTTACCCTAAATTTGACAATATTTTATTTCAATCATTTATTCATCATAATCTCTGATAATCGAAGAAACGAATTAATCATTTTTAACCTATCTTATACAGACTACTTCTTGTTAATTCAATTTACATTCTTAATTAAATTAATGTATACATTTTCATTTCATATGCATTACAAAAAAAAATTTATATATTCTTCTGCTCGTTTTTTTTTTTACTTTTAAGTTCAAAGTTATTTCATTATGTCTTTATCAATACCAGCCCAGTAAATAAAAAGTGATTAAAAGCAAACACTTACATTTTATGGATACAATTTGTATCGTCAAATAGGATTTATGATTTTAGTTTTTCTTTCTATTCTTCTTTCTTGATTGTCGATGTTGAGCGCTCAATATCGTTGATCGGGTGCAGATTATGAGCAGTTATAGTTGCTTTACATCACTGTGGGAAGTATAAAGTTATATCAGAAATATTTGAACTGAAAAGTTGTTTCGAGTTTACGATAATTTAAAAAGAAATAGAAATTTTGAATTTTAATTAATTAGTCTGATGTTAATTTTAAATTTAATGTTCTGAATACAATTTTTTTGGTTGATAAAGCATTAAGTTAAATTTTCGAAAAACAAATTTTAAATAATGATCTTGAAATTACATTCATCTTAAAATAATGGAGTTGACCACAAAATTGTGGTATTTTATTTCGCACGCTGCATCCAGTTAAATCTATGCTATATTAGTTCGAACTGGAGCCCGTGGTACATCGGCCGCAACCAATGGTAGACAATTTCAAATAAGCAGTGATTTGATTATTTTTCTTTGAGCTTTTTTTACTCAATTTAAAAATTCCAATTGACCACAGAATCTCGTCCGTATGAAGTGAAGGCAGCACAACACTGTGTAGGTACCGGATGACTTAATGGCAGAGTCGGTAGTTGAATGGAGCGTTTTCTGTCAATTGGTTGTGAATTTATCTTTTGGAGGATTTCCTTTTTTGGTGTTCGTTAATTCAATCAAAAAACTTTTAGCGCCGCTTTCCACTTAGAGTATGGGCGCTTAGAAGGTGCCAAAGATGCAGTTTTTCTTAAGGCAGTAATTCATCGCCTTAACTAAATGTATAAACTGCACTTTCAATATTTCTCTAAGAAGAATAATATAAAAACACAAAGGATAATTTTGCGCTAAATATTGACACTTTAAAATTGATTTATAACAAACCAGGTGGTTGGATGTTTTCTTTTAAAACGTAGACTACCTGGAAAATCACAACCGTATTCAATAGTTAACACAGCAAAAGTGCCGGAACCACCGCCATTCAATTCCGTGGTGCCAACACCTCCGTGCAATTCTTATTCAAGCCTTGTTCACTATAAGGGGCTGCCAGATTAGTGTAAATTAAGTGCGTCTAACTTGTTGTACCCATAACAAACCGAAAAATTTTATAAACTTGAGACAAAAAAAGATTTTGGAAGATAAGCAATGAATTACACCAACGTGTGGCTCGACCCACAAATCGAATTCCTAGCCGGGATTTTAACAGTTTATTATTGACGTAGATCTTTGGCATGATAAGTGCCTACTATCTTTCCTTGCATATTCTCTAACTTATACAGATTATTCCCTACTGCAGAATTAACCCTAGCCCTTAAATATTTTGGTGCTAACTTCGCATTATAAGTTTTTCCGAAATCACTTAACTGGAAGTTCTTTCTAAAAATTTCTTGACCTGGCTTAAATTGGACTATTCGGCTGCGCTTATTATATATTTTTGCACTTTTTTCATAGGCTGTGTTGATATTTTTCAAAATTGTTTTATCTATTAGTTTTATTTTATATGGTTTGGTAACAATTTCTAATTTCCCATCGTTAACAGCATTAAGCATACGCAGAAGTGGATATGCAGACCCATGAAGCACCATGTTGCGTCCAAAGAGCGCAAAATAGGGGGACATCTGGATTACCGAATGTACTGAATTTCGAAGAGAAAGTGAAATAGCTGGCAAATATTCATACCAGGTTTTCTGATCTGTTTTGCTATAAGAACGAATCGCCGCGAGAATAAATCGATTGACGCGTTCATACTCGTTACTTTGGGGAGCATATGACCCACTGAAGATGTGTTTGATAGCATAAGTTTGTGTCATTTTTTTAAAATTCGTTGCTAGTGAACTGGCGGCCATTGTCGCTGTGGATAATTTCTGGTACCTCAAATACCGAGAAAATATATTTTTCCATATACTTAATAATGTTAATTGCATTCGCTTTACGAATTGGCTCAATAAACACAAATTTTATTAAATTGATCTAAGCAGACAAAGATGTTCGTGTTCCCTGATCTAAAACGAGAATACGGTCCCAGCAGATCAATGAACAATTTTTGAAAAGGTTTTTCAACCACAGATTGTTTTCCCATGAGCGGCCGTTTAATGAAGTTTGGTGCTTTTGTAGTTTTACAAATCGCACATCTCCCAATATACTCGCGCACTTGAAATGCCATTTGCGACCAGTTGTATTTCTCTTGTAAGCGGCCTAGAGTTTTAGCAATCCCACCATGTGACGCTTGCGGAGGCTCATGTGCAGCTCGAATGACCTGATCTATTAAACCGTTTGGTAACCACAACTTCCATTCTAAAGTATCCACATCACCAGAACCAGCAGCAAATCGCGTACGTTTGTACACATGTTTACTAACTACCTTAACATCTGGAAATCTGTCTGAATTTTTTTTAAAATTACTACGCAGTTCACAATAACTTTCACTGTCAAATTCGGATTAATTAAGATCTACATTTATAACGCACATTTCTAACTCGGTCACTTCCGAAAATGCTCTTGACAAAGTGTCGGGAACGACATGCAAGGTACCCTTGCGATGTTCTATTTCGAAGTCATAACCTGACAAGGCTCCATCTAGCTAAACGACCTAAAAGATCCCTTTGGCTCATTAACCACTTTAAACTTGAATGGCCCGTAAAAATTTTAAATGGGTGCATTTCAATATACAGTCAACATTTTTTTACTGCACTAACCGCAGCTAAGCACTCCAGTTCCGTAACTGAGTAATTTCTTTGGGCCTTGTTCAGTTTATGCGAAAAAAAGAATATCGGTCTTTCGACTCCGTCTTCGTCAGTTTGACACAAAACGGCTCCGATTCCTGTTCTAGAAGCATCGCACTGAACTTGAAAAGGTTTAGAATAATCGGGGTGAACCAAAACTGGAGCAGAACATGCGCACTCTTGAGCATTTCCATAGCACTATGTGCTTCCTTTGTAAACTCGTTAAGGTTGAAAAGTTTTTTACAAACTTGTGATAGTAATTTGCCATTCCTAAAAACTGTCGTACCTCACGTGGAGTTCGAGGTGTTCTGAATTGTCTGATAGCCTTAACTTTTTCATCTGTAGTTCTTATTCCTCCATTACCAATTAAAAACCCTAAATAGTTTACCTGCTTTATACAAAAACGAGACTTCTCAACATTTATTGTTAATCCACTACGTTGTATACGACTAGCGACTTTTTCAAGGAGTTGCATATGCTCCTCAAATGAGTTAGAAAGGACAAGTAAATCGTCCAAATATACAAAAACTTTTTCTTTCAGTTTTGCTGGAATCACGAGATCCATTAAACGCATCATAGTCTGTGGAGCGTTACAAAGCCCGAGGGTCATCACGGTGTATTGATACAGGGGTCTACCAGCAACTGTGAAGGCTGTATTTTCCCTACTAGCTTTTGACAACGGAATTTGCCAAAAGGCGTCTTTTAAATCTATAGCCGATATAAAATGTGTGTTTGAGAGTCGCATAAGAAGGCCTTCTATTAGCGGAATTGGATATGCGTCTTTTGTCGTAACTTTATTCAAATCTCTACTATCCAGGCAAACTCTAGTTTTTCCTGGTTTTACAACTGTTGCCACCGGAGACGACCAAAGGCTCTGACTTTCCTCTATGACTCCGAGTTGTAACATGCGATCCAATTCAGAAAATGAAAGTTCTTCTTTTGCAGGCGATAGTGCCTTTTTTTAATAGGTTTTGCATCCGGCGTCTCAATGACATGTTCTATTAAGTGAGATTTACCAAGACCAAGGTGTGTAAATGAGGGAAACATTCTTTTAGCTTTTTTAAGAGCAATCACAACTGAGCATTATTTAAATTGTATGAGTTTGACTCCAAATTATCATTTCTGTGCTGAATTTCTGATACTATTTTGTCTTATCCAAAAATCTTCCAAAAATCAAATCCTAAGTAAAAATTCTGGCACAATTTTGGTACAATGTATAAGGTGACATAGTGTGTTTTTCCTCTATAGGTAACAGAACTTTCAATCTTGCCAATTATTGGCAAAGTAGTACCACTAGCTGGTTTTAGTGATGAGCACATGCTCTTGTATTTTATTTGGTGTTTCTGCAACAATTCAAGTGCATTAGTGCCCAATACATTGATCGAAGCCCCACAGTCTAACAGTCCGGTTATCTTTTCACCCCATAATTCGATTTCGGCGTAGGACCTAGAATCATTTTCAATATTAGAAAAGTTTGGTTTTAATATCGAGCTTTCAATTCGTTTATATTCGTTATGGAGATCCTTGTTTTTTTCTAGTTTTTAATATACGGTTTGATGGTTTAGGTTGTATTTTTTTACTTCTTTAAAAATCCGTTCTTTTACTTCATTGTACCTTGCTAGTCTCTTTCTATAACTGTCTTGAAATTGGATTGGAATATTTTCCAAATCGTCATAGTCCATTCTAGCTGAGTTCAAGTTGGTATCAAATCTGGGTAAGTTTATGTTGTGTCTGGTAATTTTGTCATTGCTGTATGAATTTTTGGGAGAAGGTTCTACGGCAAGGAGGTGGGTTTCCCGGGTACCCAGCTCCGACGTCCATTTTTTGCTTTGCATTTTGGACAATTTAAACAAATATAATTGTCTTCTTCACATTTAAAGCAAAATATTCTGATTGATTTTTCGGTAAAATTAATTGCAATATGACCCATTTTTTTACAATCAAAACAGATTAGCTTAGAATGATCGGGAGGTTCTCTTTTCGATAAATTGGAAACACCTGTAATAGCGTCAATTTCAGGTTGGGCTTCCCCATCTGTAGATAACAGTTCTTCTAGAAAACTGACCTCTTTTGAATTTGACTTAAACGTTTTTCTAATGGTTACTCTTTCAACACGTGCTAGTTCCTTTTCTACTCTTCTTCCTTCTTTAAGGAAGTCAGAAAGGTTTCTGGAGATCGAATTATGTAAGAAAACTGTCATCTTTGGGTTAACGTTTCTCTTCAAAATGGCGATAAGATCCGAATCAGATCTTTCGTTGGTCAATCTGGAGTTCAATTCCGTTATAGCATGATAGAACTGATCAAATGTCTCCGAAGACTTTTGAGAACGATTCATGATTTGATGTTCTATGTCACGAAAATGATCTTCCAATTGCTGTTTAAGAAACACCCAACTTGAATTAGGGTGCCTAGCACACCAGCGAAAATACCATGAAGCGTCTAATCCTTTTAAGAGGACCTACATATGTATTATGCGCTACTTCCTCAAAAGAGTATCCTTGCGTCACTGCAATATGCTCAACACGGGTAATGAAATCATCGACCTGTTATCCTGTGCCATCCCCTGAGAAAAGTATGTTCCGTCGGTGCATTTCTAGCCGATGGGACCAAGGATCGAAGATCTGAACTCGCCTTAACATATCGTCTAAATTTTCAGATGACCTATCTAACCGAGGAGGTGGTTGAAGTGGTGCAGAATTTGAAGCAGTTTAATTGGTATTAGAACCTAATTGTGTTCTACCGTCACTAAATCGTGGTCCTTGCCCACTTCCTTGAACATTAGATCTACGATTTCTATTTCGAGAACGTCCGCCTCGTATTACTTGTTGAGGTCTTTCCTCTGGAGCATGTGGGTTTCGTGTTTCCAACATGAAATTTATGGACTCCAGTCATTCTAGCCAACAATCTATTTTCTAATGCATTCATTTCGCGAGTTACTTGCTGTGAAACTATATTGGCCAAGTTACTGTTTGACTGAGAGCCGGAAGGTGGCCCTGTTTCTTCTGTTTGGCTCATTTCTAACCGTTATTGCTGAGTAAGATTGTATTTAGACTAGAAAAACCTTGACAAATTGTCCCATCTAATGAAGATTTCTCAAACACTGTGAGTCTGTTATTATCTGTTTGATTAAGAGGTGAATTCGTAAATGGTATGCTATTTCTATTTTCTGGTAATTTAGCACTAAATCTTGTAAACCGCTTATTATTACTCATATGTAATACAAAAAAATTTGGTTTTATAGAATGTGAGAATTAAAAGTATAATCTATCAAAGAAATTAATATAAATTTTTTTTTTTTCAATATTCAATAATAAACTATTTTCAATTGTTAATTTTGGGTAAGGTCAAATTAGTAGCCTTGGATATGGTCAAGCAAAACTTTTAAATTTCGTATACAACAAAAATAAACAACAGCAGATACAATTTTGACTGCATTATCTGGACTGAAAATTTTCGAATAAACTAAAACAAAGAAAATCCTGCACAATCATGACGTTGAGATGCAAATATTTTTTCTTTATTCCATTAAAAGAAGAGATATCAATCGGGCATATTTCTTCAGTCGACTAAAAAGTAAATGTATACAATTAAAATTTAATACACGGTTTTTTTTAAAGTTCGTTGGTGGCACAGCTTTGTGACCGTACCTTCAAAAACAATTCATTGAAAAATACACTCACACACTGCAAATATATTTTAGTTGTTTACCTGAATCCTAATCGACCATATCAAAAAAAAATTAAAACCTCTTCATCCCCTGGATCCAATGGCTTTGGTCCTTGGGTTAAGGACAAATTGCCGGTGCGATTTCTGAAGGCGCGGTGTTCGGAATACTGCTTCTTCACCGATGATTTCCAATCAATCCAACTCTGTTAATAAATATTGTTATTAAAATTAACTCACTGTTAATACTACTTGTTACATGTTACTTTTTTCCATTGTTCGGCCTTTTTCATGGTTGCGATATCAATATTCGCATACAACTGATCAATGAAGGTTATCCAACATACCATGATGGTTACATTGTCAGCAAGAAGCCTAACTACGAAAATATATTGTTGGACGTGAGAAAGACAATATATTATGTTCTTTGATAAACGCATGGCGAAGATGTTTATTTGCCCGAAAACTAAACCGTTTTACAATATACAAACAGGTGTTACCTGTATAATTCAACTGTTCCTCGACCGGAGGAAACTACAGTGTACCACTAAAGTCTTCGTAGAGCAGATAGTTTAGGTTTTTTCATTAAAAAACAAGTAATTGTAGTAGGTATTTAACAAAAAATTTTATGCAGATTTGTTTATTTAACATTTCTTTATAATGTATCAACCAAAAAACAAATCATTTTATTCAAAAAATTAAAAGTTTTTAACTAAAAAACTTCAGAATTACTAGTACAATTTCGGAAATGTAGGAGAGACGTGGTAAGAGAGGTAAGGGCCGCAAAATCTTTATTTTATGAGAGGAAGTTCTGCAGGTTGTCGAAAAAGTCTTTTCGTATTTCTAATCAAACTTCAATTATTTATTTTTTATATTTATAATGAACTTTATTGAACCAAATATGTACCATTTTGGTCGACCACCTTTTGCCATTTTTCCGCTAGAGACATTATTCCATCAGTGAAAAACTTTTGTGGTTTCTCGGCGAAAAACTGCGACAAGTAATTTTCACAGGCTTCTCTTGAAGCCAACTTTACTCCATTAAGGGAGTTCTGCAGTGACCGAAACAAATGGCATCAAAACTTCCCAGCCAAGCTCTCCCAGTTTTTGCCAAGTCATCAAAGATGTGTGTGGTCTAGCGTTGTCGTGGTGGAAGACGACGCTCTTTCTGTTGATCAGTTCTGGCCGTTTTTTTTCGATTGCTTGCTTCAATCTAATCAGTTATTGACAGTAAAGTGTAGAATCAATCGTTCGATCAGGCTGGAGCAGCTCATAGTGGATGATTCCTTTCCAATCCCACCAAACACTCAGCATAACCTTTCGAGGCGTCAATCCTGGCTTTGCGACCATTTGTTGAGCTTCACCACGCTTGCACCATGATCTTTTTCGCACATTATTGTCGTATTTGATCCACTTTTCGTCTCCTGTTACCATTCGCTTCAGAAATGGTTCGATTTCATTTCTTTTCAGCAAAGAATCGCAGATGTTAATTCGGTCCATCAAATTTTTCACAGACAATTCATGTGGTACCCAAACATCGAGCTTCTTTTTGTAGCCTGCATTTTTTAAATTGTTCAAAACCATTTGATGATGCATGTTTAGTTCCTTGGCGATGTCATGGCTGCTTATGTGACGGTCCTGGTCAATCTTTTTCATAATTTCATAGACTTTTTCAACGATAGGTCGACCAGAGCGAGGCAATAGTTAGACAGATTGGTCTTAATAAGAATGATGCTAGTACAACAGAAACAGTTAACGTCGATGAGCTCAACAACGCTTTTGTAGATATAGCCATGCCAACATGTATTGCAGATTTTTATAGAAACGCCAGCGGTAACTTTGGTTATAATACGGACTTCAATTTTAAATGTGTTAGTCAGATTGAAGTATTACAGGGGTTTTTAGGTGTCAATTCTAATGCTGTAGGGCTGGATGAGTTACATCCTACCTTTTTGAAGGCGCTGTTGCCAACAATACTTCCTTTTGTAACATATTTTTTCAACACTATAATAACTAAGTCTTGTTTTCCAGCTAATTGGAAAAAAGCTAAGATAATCCCATTTCCAAAAACTGCTAATGAGTTTCGTCCAATAGCTATCTCGCCATATTTGTCAAAAGTTTTTGAATTACTACTGCATAATCAAATAACGCAGAATTTATCAGATAATTCTCTGTTATCAGAGAGGCAGTCAGGATTTAGGCAGAAGCGTAGTTGTGTGACGGCACTGATTGATGTATCTGAGGAGATTCGCTCCAAATTGGATGCGAACATGATGACATTCTTGGTTCTATTAGATCACTCGAAGGCGTTTGACATGGTGGATCACGCTGTTCTCTGTGTCAAACTCACTAATTTATTTATTTTGTCTACTACAGCAACAAGTCTCATAGGTTCATATTTGACAAGCAGATCTCAAGCAGTAAGTTGCAATAGAACACTTTCAAAATTTCTTCCCGTTACAAGAGGTGTGCCTTGGTCCTTTGCTTTTTTCGATTTATGTTAATGATCTTCCGAATGTCTTAGAAAACTGTGGTTTTCACATGTATGCTGACGATGTACAATTGATTGAAAATTGTTTAAAAAATGTAAATGAGAATTTAAACAGAGTGAACGAGTGGGCGGCATTCAATGGTTTATGTTTAAATCCTAAAAAATCTAAGTGTTTAATAATATACAAGAAACCTTATGACTTTCAAACAAAACCTTGTATAATTCTAAACAACTCTAACATTGTAATCGTTGATACTGCAAAGAACCTGGGAATAACTTTTAATACAACATTAACTTGGTCAAACCATACCAATGCTACAGTCGGAAAGGTGTATGCCATGCTTCGGGCTCTGTGGATGTCACAATATTTTACTCCTCTGAAAATTAGAATTCTACTTGCCAAGACTTATCTTGTTCCTAAGCTAATATATGGATGTGAAATTTTCGCAAATTGTGACTCTGTCAGTAGGTACATTGCACGTTATGTCTGGGATCATATATCACAGTTTTCAAAACAAATTTTTAATACAACGTTTGACAATCTTTTAAAAATAAGAACGCTGATTCTGTTGCATAAGATAATTTTTACCAAGGAGCCTTCTTACCTATTTAAAAAAATTACTTTCATGAGGTCAAAACGTGGAATGAGTTTAGTTCAGTTGAAGCATTCATGTCAAATATCGGAGCGACAATTTTATGTGTATTCCATTCGTCTCTGGAACTCATTACCTAACAACTTACAAACAAATAGTAATGCATTGCAGTTTAAAAGAATGTTTTTTTAATTATTTTTAAAGTATGTTGTTGATACACTCTTTGGAATTTTTTCTTATTTATTATTTTGTTGTTAATTTTTTTTTTATTTAGTAACGCAAATATGATTATCAAGTTAATATATAGCTAACAAAAAGGTTTGTATTGGTAAGTGAACATTGCGTATTTGTTGATGTGTTCAATAGTTTAAAAAATTCAGGTGTGTTTCTTAACCAAGAAAATAATTTAATAATTTTAGGAGTATCCTAAAAAAAAAAAAAAAAAATTATGATATAATGATAAAATGTTATTGTTTTTTTTCTATTTCAGGGCTCATTAATAGCAAATATGATAATGGGTATACTTATTTTAAAAAAACGATACGAATTGTCAAAATATTTATCAGTGGTGATGATATCTGTGGGCATCATAATATGCACGATTATATCAGGAAGCGATGTGGTATGTTTAATGTTACTGATTTTTGTTATATACTTTCTCTTAAACTCTAATTTTTTAAATAGATATTACGAGTATTTAAAAAAAAACATTTAGAATCATTGAAAAAACTGGAAATATAATATAATATCAATATAATATTTATACTAATAATTTTAACAATATTAAAAATTTAATGTTGTTAGTTAAGCATTTTAAACAATAATTTTGAATCAAAACAAAAACATTGAAATTAAGTATTCGGATAGAGGGATTGTCGTTTCCGTGCTAGGGATGGGGCTGGTTTTAAAATATAAAGATCTCTAGAAAGAAAAAGCGGCCAGTAGTCTTTAAATTTAAGATAAGGTTAAAGTACGTTCTCACAACTTCGATATACTAATAAAATGGTTAGCAAACAAGTTACGGCGACATTACATTACCCCAGTAGTTAGATTTAGCTTTATACTTCTTTTTAGGCATCACCCAATGGTGTATATTGATTTAAGTCCAATGTTTGTAACGTAGAGAAATACTCAAGATATTTATAGCCATATATATCTATATATATAGGCGCAACGCTAGGGCGCCGCTAAACAATAATGATATTCAAGAATTCTGTAACGTAGAGTACGATGCTGGAGAGAGGGAGAACGAACATTCAAGACGGTGCCTCTTGAATTTCATCCCGTAGTTTATGAAGCTAGATAGAGAGAGAGAGAGTGTTCAAGGCAGTATCTCTTGAAGCTCCTGATAGCCGGAGAGCGAAGGTTGTCAAAGCAGTATCTCTTGACTTTCGTCTCGTAGCTTACGAAGCTAAAGAGAGGGAGAGCGAGTGTTCAAGGAGGTATCTCTTGAAACTCGTGATGACTGGAAAGCGAAAGTTGTCAAGGCGAGTATTCAAGGAAGGATCTCTTGAAAGACGAAGCGCTCTTGCTATTTTTGTTTAATAATTCTAAACTTAATCTTTAGAATTATTAAACACTAGCGAATGCCCGGCATGAGTTGCAATGCCACTTAAAAAAATGTTAGCAGAACTTTCCGGTACTCCCGTTAGTACCGGAGCTTCCCGGTATTCACCGTTGTAGCGATTCTGAGTTATGGCTGTGAAATTATCGGCATACAAACTCAGAAACAAAATCCCATATTTTTAGGAGCAATATAAGCAATGTCATCGTATATTTTTATTAATTAAATTGAGGGCGTAATAAGTTGGCGTGGACAATTTTGTATATCCTGTTATTCTTCCCGGTGCATCCCGTTACATGTTTTCTATTAAGCACATCAAGTTTCTGAGCAAATGGTGTTAGGCGTAAAAATGATCCACCCTTTTTTTGAAAGTGTCCGTTAAATTGATCCTACTACTCCAATTTTTTGGGGAAGTTATCGACAGTGCCAATACAAATTCAGATACCAAATTTTTTCTATTTTTTGAAAGTGTGCGTTAAATTGATCCAACAACGCCCATTTTTGCGGAAGTTATCGACAGTGTCTATACAAACTCAGATACCAAATTTCAGATTTTTTTGAGCAATATTAGCGAAATAATCGAATATTTTAATTTAGTTTTACAAATTGTGGGCGAAATAAGTGGGCGTGGCAAAATTTTCTTTGTCCTAAACCTAAGTTGGCGTGAGCACAGCAACTTCCTAAAATTTCATCAAAATCGGATGAATGGTTTAGACGCCCATTTGGTACAAAGATAGAAAGAAAGAAAGAAGAATTCATTTTTATATATATAAACTAGCTTAAATTACCCGGCGGTGCCCGGGTTCTTTTTTAATAGAATTAAGTCTTAGTTTGTTTGTTAATTAAGATTAATCAACTTTCCAGCCTCGCCCACCATTTTTGGAATTATATTTGTTTGAATATTTGGTTATTTCGCTAATTTTATACCAAATTTGTATGCAGAACTTCCCGTTATGTGTTTGTAAATATTATCACAATGTACCTGAGCCAATGTTGCAGTTAACCTCCCCGGTATTCGCATTTGTATGTAACTAAATTTGTAGTAGAACTTTCCTGAGCTATGATGCTAGGTGTTAAATGGACCCCAGATCTAGTTTCCAAACACCTTCACACTAAAGTTAATCATCGTACAGTATCACGTTTCTGAGCTACAACGGTGAGCGTTAAATTGATCCAACCGCGTGAGGTGGTAGATTTCGTCACCATACACCTACATACCAAGTTTTATCATTGTAGACCATCGCGTTCCGAAGTTACGGCATTGGGCGTTAAATTGATAAAATCACGCCCACTTTTTTAAGGTGGTAGATTTCTTCACCATACACCTACATACCAAGTTTTATAATATTAGACCATCGCATTCCGGCAGTGGGCGTTAAATTGATCCAACCACGCCCACTTTTGATGGAGTTGTCGACAGTGACCATACCAACTCAAATTCCAAATTTGAGATTTTTTGTAATAGTATTAGCGAAACAATCGATTTTGTTGACTTAATTTGACTAATTGTGGGCGTAATATGTGGGCGTGGCAGATTTCATATAGCCTATCATTCCTTCCAGACCCATATCGATATATGTTCCAAGTTTGAAGTAAATCGGTGAAAACGGTACAATCGAAAATAAATAAATAAATAAAGAAATACACCTCCCTTTATAATATTAGTAAGGATAATATAGCAACAACACCATCGACTCATCAGGTGCCTGTGAATCTACGTGGTAATACGAATTTAAGTGCTAACTAATACTGTTATTTAGATTTTTTTTGTTGTTTTGGAATTAAAAATAATTAATGATTAATTAAAATATAAAACCTAAAACAATCTCTTTGTTACAAGTTCGATGTTGTAATTTCGAACCAACAACAACGAGTGCGCTCTACTACTTTAACATATCAATAAAGAGTTGTGTGATCTGTTCCTTGTTTTTAAATGTCTAGCACAAACCCTTTTCGTTAAAAGTGAGATTATTTGTGTTAGATACAATTCAAGTTTAGTCGTAAAAATCTCGCGTTGCGATAAACTTGCGATAAATTGGATTTTTTTTATTAAATATTTTTTATTTTGCTTTGCATTTGGGTGAATTAGAAACTTTGAATTAGTTGGTACTAATAAATATATTTGAACATTTCCTGTTTTAATACGATTTAATGTAAAACTTTATTTTTTTTTTATTATATACTAGCTTAAATTACCCGGCGGTGTCCGGGTTCTTTTTTAATAGAATCAAGTCTTAGTTTATTTGTTAATTAAGATTAATAAACTTTCCAGCCTACCCCACCATTTTTGGAATTATATTAATGAATATTTGGTTAATTTGATATTTTTATACCAAATTTGTATGCAGAACTTTCCGTTACTCCACGTTGTGTGTTTGTAACTATTGTCACCATGTACCTATAAACTGAGTTTCGCAACTGTTAACCTCCCCGGTATGCGCATTTGTATGCAACTAAAATTTTAATAGCACGTTCCGGTCAGATTTAGTTACTAAGAACCAAATTTCTGAGCTATGGCGGTGGGTGTTAAATTGACCCCAGTTTTGCTGAGATGGTAGATATAGTTCCCAAACACCTTCACACTAAAGTTAATCATCGTACAGTATCACGTTTCTGAGCTGCAACGGTGAGCGTTCAATTGACTCGACCAAGCCCACTTTTTGTAAGATGGTAGATTTAGTCACCATACACCTTTATACAAACGTTAATCTTCGTAGAGCATCGCGTTCCTGATACATAGCGGTGGACGTTAAATTGATCCCACCACGCCCACTTTTTTTGAGATGGTAGATTTCACCATCATACACTTCAATATCAAATTTTATCATAAAAGATCACAACGTTCATGAGTGGGCGTTAAATTAATCCCACCACGCCAACTTATTGTGACGTGGTGGGTTTTGTCACCATACACCTACATACCAAGTTTTATCATTGTAGACCATCGCGTTCCGGAGTTACGGCAGTGGACGTTATATTGATAAAACCACGCCCAAAAAATTCATCTAACCACGCCCACTTTTCGTGGAGTTGTCGACAGTGACCATACCAACTCAAATTCCAAATTTGAGATTTCTGGAATTTTATTAGTGAAATAATCGTTTTTGTTGACTTAATTTGACTACTTGTGGGCGAAATATGTGGGCGTGGCAGATTTCATAAAGCCTATCATTCCTTCCATATCCATCACGATATATGTTCCAAGTTTGAAGTAAATCGGTTCAGCCGTTTAAGCGTGAAAACGGTACAAACGAAAATAAATAAATAAATACACCTTCCTTTATAATATTATTAATTATGCGTTTCACTAGCATAAGGCTTTGTCATTTGAGTTAATTGAGGATTAGAATTACTAAGTGGGCTAACTAGAAAGTAAATAGTAAAATATAGTAAACGAGTAAAATAAACTCATCATCTTTCTCCTTTCTCAGCATTCTTAAGATGCGCTGGTAATAATATTAGTTTCAGCCTGTTTTTTTTTCGTTTATTATGTTTGAAAACCCATTACCTAACTGTACCCATTTATTTTTATGTAGCCGCCCTACTCATGATCCTAGGCAATCCCTCCCCATTTTTCCTGAGCTAAGACCGAAGCGTAGCTAGGTGTGCAGAGCCCGCTTAGAGGATGATAATTAGCCAACATTTTACCATGACTAAAAGCGGATCATTCGTTACAACTCTTGGCAAATCATTTCAGTGAAGGGACGATTTAGAGAGGATACGCTGAGAGAAGTGTTATATCTTTCACCTCAGCAAGCTCCATCTTTTTTTCTCGCTCGGCTCCAATTGACAACTACATCATAGACGAAGTAGAAAGGGTACTGTAAATTCCAAGCGCTTCTGGGGGATCGTCTCCAAAACACGAATCCAACTGTGGAGAAAAAGCAGCTTGAAATTATTAGAAAAAAGTGCAATAACCAAAAAAAATAAAAAAAAACAGAATTATTGGGGGAAAATATCCGTATCAAAATTTTATTGTTTTTACCTGGTGCTGTTACAAAAGATGAATGCTGAAAAAAACAGCAAAAAAAACAAAATACAAAGCGTGCCGACATTTTCAAATAATCATTTGACAGACAACAATGACCAAAGCGCCACCTGTACTTCAAAATAATAAATTTAAGGATAAAGCAGTTGGCTTGAACATTGCCGACCGCTTTGCAGCAACACTGCAATCAAATCGAATAATAAAAAAAAAAAATAATAATAAAAACAGTAATAAATTTCAATGGGTTACATTTCCATCCAAAATAGTGCTCTGCCCCAACGGTTGTCCTCGAACTCCACCAATGACCCCCCTCAAGACAACCTGCGAGTATACATCTACACCGAGAATTAACTCCACTGACGCCGACCTAAAAAATTCGGGATCCGCGAGTGAGATGCCGGTATAATTTTCTCGAACTCGAACATCAATCGACTGGAGTGGCGTCGTTCGGGATAAACCTGGTGTGACGTAGGCCAAAGTCTCGATGGTCGTACTTAACCCGAGATTTGCACGCAAAGACAGCATGCAGACATCCGAATTTCCCATCCTAGTTGTGCGCAACTTCAAACGACGCACCAAGCCTTGTGAGATGCTGGAGGCATCAGCGCATTGGTCGATGAGCGCTCGGACATGAACCAAATTCCCATTGGTTGCCAACTTGACGACAGCAGTGGGTTGCAGCTTAACGACGCGCTGCATGTGAACGGTGGGAGGAGCACTGGTGGAACATTGTTGTGTTCTAGGTCCTTGCGACTTGGCGCGTTGGGACGAACGAGGTCCCTTGGACTGAGCAAGATGAGACGAACTATGTCCCTTGGACTGAGCGCGGTGAGACGAACTAGGTCCCCATGCGCGTTTGGAAGTTTGAGCAAGACTAAGCGCTTCAGAACGCCTTTTATCGAGGCGCGATTCGATCGCTACAGATTTACTGGACGGACGAGGTCCTGTAATTGGCGAGTGCCGACGCGCATCCGTTGTACAAGTTGCCGACTGTTCGCGCTGAGATGAACCAGGCTCTTCAGACTTTGCGCTTTGGGACGAACGAGGTCCCTTGGAATGTGAGCTATGAGACGGACGAGGTCCCTTGGGAGAGTCGATTTGAGACGGACGAGGTCCCTTGGAACGAGAGCGACGATGCTTCAAATCATACGAGCTGTCGTGAAGCATAGAGTGATGGTCGCTGCCGCATTTACGATATCTACCCTGGCTGCAAAAACGTATCGGATGATCCGCTTGACACAAGCGACAAACCATTTTGACGCCAGGGGTACTGCTGCGGCGATTGGCGTATTGTTTAGCTTTAACCATATTGACTAAAAAACATAAGTACGAAATAAAAAACAAACAAAAAAAAAATAGAGGTCGATCGAGATAAAAAACCTAAGGTGATGCTAGAAAAATTATGTAGTTGGTAGAACCACCTGCTTGGCGATAGCACGGGTAATAGTGCCTCTCTGGGTTTTAATGTCTACAACACGAACTCGCGAAATCTTTCCCTAAATGTACTTGGGTAATTCGCCCCAAACGCCAGTCATTTGGTGACAGATTCTCATCTCGAACTAACCCAATTCGCCTCTTTCGGTAACTGCCACTTGTACCTTTTGTGTAGTTCTTTTAAGTACTCAGACTTCCATCGATGAAAAACTAACTGCGATATGGCTTTCACCTTTACCCACCGATTAATAATTTTTAACGGATTTTCTGATATCTCCGGTTCCACTGGTGCTAACAAAGGACCACCAATCAAAAAATGACCAGGAGTTAGAGAGGCAATTCGATTTAATATGGTAGAAAATTCTTCAAATGTGTATTTTAAATGGCCAGCTATTCGTCTAAAATGAAATTTGAAGCTTTTTACCCCCGCTTCCCATAATCCACCCATGTGAGAAGAACCGGCTGGAATGAAATGCCACGAAATCTCTTGATGAGCATAGTGTGACGTCACCAAATTCTTTGACTCTGAAAGAAAACGGACGAAATCTTGCTTTAGAACTTTCGAAGCACCAACGAAGTTTGTTCCGTTGTCCGAAAACATCTGGGCTGGGCATCCACGTCGGGCTGCAAATCGGGAAAAAGCTGCTAAAAAGGTCGTTGTTGACAAATCACTGCTCGCTTCCGAATGAATTGCCTTAGTCGCAAAACAAACGAATATGCACACATATCCTTTTGTGATAAGGCAAGCGCGACCGGTATAATGTTTAATGTCAAATGGTCCAGTGAAGTCCACACCTGTACATGCAAAAGGTCGAGAAAGAGTCACGCGCTCCGGAGGTAACGCCGCCATGATTTGTGACTGTGTCATTTTCCTTTGCACGACACAAGTCTTACAGCTGAGAATTGTTTTCTTAATCATCCTTTTCACATTTGGGATGTAAAACTGCATTTTCACCAAATTTAACATTAACTGGTTTCCGCCATGAAGAGAAATATCATGCAAAAAACGAATCAAGAGACGAGTAAACGTACAGTTATAGGGTAATATTATAAGATGTCGCTCATCATATGACAATCCAAGGGCAGCGGTGATTCTTCCGTTGCATCGAAGTAATTTTTGATCATCTAAAAAAGGGTTCAAAGATATTAAACTACTAGACGAGTTGATTGGACGATCTTCTGACAAACTCCGATACTCAGACATATAATGCACCTGCTGACAAATTCTCATGAGAAAAATTTTTACCGATTTTATTTCAAGAGTTGAAATTTCAGCAGAAAACGAAGTTTGATTTCTAGAGCGATGTAAAAAGCGAAAAACATAGCATAACACTCGCAGTGCTCGCTGCAACGATGAAAAACGATCCAACACGTCTTCGAACTGGTCAAAATAAGTAAAAAAGGTTCGTATTGGTTTTTCAGCTAACGATGTTTCAAAAAATCTTTGGGAAAATTAGAAACTTCTCCTGGCAGCCAAGATGGTCCATTCCACCACTTTTGGTCATCTACAAGTTCTTGCGGCGAGACTCCACGGCTTACTGAGCCGGCTGGATTATCATGAGAATTTACATGATACCAATTTAAATTACCAACTTTCTGCACAATTTTAGACACTCGATTGGCAACAAAGGTTGTCCAGTGACAGGGGGGTTTCTGCAGCCAGGCTAGAACAATTGTAGAATCGGACCAGCAGTGCAACTTACTCCGATCGATTTCGACTGAATGTAAAAGTGAATCAACCATATCCGCCAAAAGAGCAGCTCCACACAATTCCAAGTTTGCAAGAGCAACAGTATTCACTGGTGCAACTTTGGATTTGGCAAACAAGAGATGTGTCGAGAAAGAAGAGATAGACTGCTGCACACGAATGTAAATGCAAGCACCATATGCTACCTCTGACGCATCACAAAAAGCGTGGAATTGAATTTCCGAAGAAGGAGAAAAATCAATCCAGCGTGGAATATGAATATTGTTGGATTAAAACATGTACTTTATACACTTTGTTTATAAACACTCAGTTATATAAAATGCAAAATGTACTTTTACCTTACAATCAATTGTCAAAACGTTTTTCTGAATAAAATATAATTTTCCAAATACTCCAGCTAAAAGGTTATGGGCCCGCTCGCCCTGGAAAATTTGTAAAGTCGATTTGTTTTTTAAGTTAAGTCGAAATGGAATATTCAAGTATTGAAAAATTGGTCGGTTCCGAAAATTGGACTACATGGAGTTTTGCGGTAGGAACGCAATTGAAGCTCGATGGTTTGTGGCAATTTGTTTTCGCAGATGGACAACCTGCAGCAGCGGATGCAGCAAAGGATGAAAAGGCTAGATGTCGGCTAGTTCTGTCGGTGGATAAATCCTTGTACGTGTATGTAAGGCAGTGTACAACAGCCAATGCGGTTTGGAAGGCGTTGAAAGCGCTTTTTGAGGACTCTGGGCTGGACAGAAAAGTGGGACTCTTGCAGAAACTTTGTTCGGTACAGCTGGAAGATTGTAGTTCCGTCGAAGAATATGTATCGCAGATAGTTGGCACCGCACAGAAGCTAAGCGCTGTTGGATTTGAGGTAAATGACGAGTGGTTAGGATGCCTGTTGTTAAAAGGTCTTCCTGAAACGTATCGTCCAATGATAATGTCTCTGGGAAGTTGTGGCACGAAGATTACGGAAGATTCAATAAAGATGAAGCTGCTTCAGGACGTTCGCATGAAGAATGCTGGTCACGCTTTGTTTGGTAAGAGCAGTAAGAACAATTATTATAAAAAGAACCAGGGAAAGCCAGCTACGGAGCGGAGATGTTATGCATGTGATGACATAGGTCATTTTAAGGCGCAGTGTCCAAACAAGAAACGAAATGTTGGTAAGAAATTTGCACAGAACAACTCAACAATGTATGCCGCGTATGCTGCGAAATCTACAAACGAAAATGACGTCTGGTATGTGGACAGCGGAGCATCGGCTCACATGACAAAGAGGATTAATTAAAAACTCAAGACCGTATAAAGGTGAAGTCAAGATCGCAGATGACAACGTCTTAAAAGTGGTGAACAAGGGAAATATTTGCCTTAACGTCCATGTCAATGGTGGAGCTTATCCGGCTACTGTTAGTGATGTGCTGTACGTTCCTGGAGTTGCAGAAAACCTACTCTCGGTAAGTCAGATCATTAAAAAAGGAAATCGCGTCGAATTTGACAAATGTGGTTGCAAAATTTTTGATGGCGAGAATGCTTTAATCGCGACTGCTTCGATGATTGATGGCATGTACAAGCAAAATGTGAAAAAGGGTTTTTGTCTAAGGAGGATGATATAGAGACGTGGCATAAACGGTTTGACCACTTGCATCTAGAAGGCGTGAAGTTGCTTAAACAAGGTCTTGTATAGGAGTAAATTTTAAAGAAGAGAAGACTCCAAAGGTATTATGTAGAGGTTGTGCTGAAGGTAAACACATTAAAACTAGTTTCCCGTAAGATGGGCATCGTGCAACAAGAAAACTTGAGATAGTTCATTCTGATGTCTGCGGCCCTATGGAGGTTAAATCGATAGGCGGAAGTAAATTCTACGTAGTATTTGTAGATGATTTTACTCGTGAGATTTTTATTTACTTTATTAAGAATAAATCTGATGTTTACGAGAAATTTATTGAGTTTAAAGAAATGGTAGAAAATCAGTCAGGTGAGAAGATTAAAGTCCTGAGAACTGATAATGGCACTGAGTATGTAAACAGGAAGATGTTAAATGCTTTGAAGATGTACGGTGTAGTGCATCAAACTTCCGTTCCCTACAATCCTGAACAAAATGGTTTAGCGGAAAGAGTCAATAGGACTTTGACTGAGAAGGCGCGTTGTATGCTATATGATGCGAGGTTACCAAAGCGATTTTGGGCGGAAGCTATAGCAACGGCGGCTTATGTCGCAAATAGAAGTCCTCATAAGTGTTTGAAAGTTACACCGGAAGAGAAGTGGTCTGGTCGAAAACCAGATGCCAGTCAAATGAAAGTGTTTGGTTGTACAGCGATGTCGTTTATACCAAAACAAAAGCGGCAAAAGTGGGATCCTAAATCCGAAAAGTACGTTTTTGTCGGCTATGGCATAAACACCAAGGGTTATCGCGTCTATATTCCCAAAACAAGAGAGGTCGTAAATCGTCGAGATGTACATTTTGCTGAGAATGTGAGAGGTTATCCAATGGTGAGTGACAATGAAAGAGACGTCTATTTTTTTCGATTTCCGGATGAGAAACGTCATGAAGTTTCAACAGTTAAAGAGTACAACGATGAATCCGATTTAAGTTCATTGTCATTTGGTTCTTTAGAAGATAATGTCAATGAAGTGGAGGAATTAAGCGAATCTTACACAGAAGAATCACCAACTGAAGTTTGTGAATCAAAAGAGATGGTGGTTTCAATATCGTCTGCAGAGAATTCAGAGGAAGAAGAAGAGGTTCCTGTACAATTGCGACGAAGTACAAGAAAGAGAAAACAGACGGAGTTTTATACGACTAGTTTTATTGCAAAAATACCTGAAGCAATAGATAGTAAGTTGTCTTCGCTCGACGAGAATAAAACGTGGATTTTTGTACCAAAACCAGTTAAATGCAATGTCATAAAAACCAAGTGGGTTTTTAGAAAGAAAAAGGAGGCTGATGACAATATTCGCTACAAAGCAAGACTTGTCGTTAAAGATTTTACTCAACGTAAAGGAGTCGATTACGAAGAGACATTTTCACCAGTTGTTCGATACACGTCAATTCGTTACTTGATGGCTTTAGCTGCGCGCAATAATCTTGAAATAGAGCAAATGGATGCAGTTACAGCGTTTTTGCAAGGAGAGCTAAAAGAAGACATATACGTTGAACCTCCATCGTATATCAAAATTCCAGATGGCAAGGTACTTAAGTTAAAAAAGGCGCTTTATGGTTTAAAGCAAGCAAGTATGGTTTGGAATCACAAGTTGGACAATGCGTTGCTGACTTATGGCTTGAGTCGTTCAAAATTGGATCCGTGTATCTACTATCATATCGATGGCGAGCGAATGACATATTTAGCTATTTATGTGGACGACATGCTATTTTTTAGCAACGATGAGGCATTTCGAGGTGAGTTAAAATCGAAGTTAATGTCTGATTTTAAAATGAAGTTTCTGGGTAAAGCTAAACAATGCTTGGGAATGAGAATTACCAAAGATAATGGCAATATTTATCTTGATCAAGAGGATTATATTAAAAGTATGCTAAAAATATACAATATGGAGAATTGTAATCCGATATCTTCTCCAATGGATATGACTCAAAAGCTGGATAAAGAAACATCGATTGACAGGTCGATGGAAAATGTTCCTTATCAGCAAGCTATTGGAAGTTTGTTGTTTGCTGCACAATGCACATGTCCAGATATATGTCAAGCTGTGAATTACTTAAGCAGATTTAACAAAAGTCCAAATCGATATTTGTACTTTCGATATTTGAAGGGCACTTGCATGATGAAGTTAAAATTTTCTGCAGAAGGTAATAAAGACATAATAACTTATTCAGATTCAGATTGGGCTAATGATGCTGTAGAACGGCGATCAGTGACTGGATATGTCAATTTATTTCAAGACGCACCGATTTCGTGGAACAGCAAGCGACAGCCAACAGTGGCTTTATCAACTACTGAAGCTGAGTACATGGCGTTATCAGCAGCGACACAAGAAGTTGTATGGTTGAGAGAACTTTCAAAGGAATTAAATGCTGGTTTCAATATCAATCAACCAACGAAGATTTTCTGCGATAACCAGAGTGCAGTTCACTTGGCTTCAAACGACGCTTACCACCCAAGAACAAAACACATTGACATACGACATCACTTTGTTCGTGAAAAAAAGAAACAAAATTTTGTTGAATTTTGCGGAATATCGACTGACAAAATGTTAGCAGATTTTCTAACAAAACCTGTCTGTTTAGATAAACATAAATATTTTTGTAAACACATTGGTTTGATAATTTAGTAAGTACACTTCGAGTGGGGGTGTTGGATTAAAACATGTACTTTATACACTTTGTTTATAAACACTTAGTTATATAAAATGCGAAATGTACTTTTACCTTACAATCAATTGTCAAAACGTTTTTCTGAATAAAATATAATTTTCCAAATACTCCAGCTAAAAAATATCCTGAATAAAAACATAGTCTTTCAAAAATTGTTGCCACGTGTGCAAAATGCTGCTAGGCAAGTTGTCATCCCAATCGATTTTTGTTATCCAAATTTTCTGCATAAGAATTTTTGCAGTTATAACAATGGGTGACACAACCAGCCCGAGGGGTCAAATAGTCGAGCAATTATCGACAAAACTTCTCGTTTAGTATAGGATTTACGAACATCAAAAGAAGTAGTTGTAAAATAAAAAATGTCGGATTTGGCGTTCCAACGGATTCCTAAAGTTTTAACGTTACTGGAATCTTCAATTTTCAAAAAATCTTCATGGAGAAGATGATCAGCAGGAAGGCCCGATAAAATTTTTTCAGAATGAGAGGTCCACTTACGCATTGCAAATCCTGCAGACTCCAGGGCGGTAATGAGCTCATCGCGTGATGCAATAGCGGTCGAAAGATCATGGGCTCCTGCTAATGCATCATCTACATACATCATGTGACGAAGAATACCAGATGCTAGGGGTAGATTTTCTTGCACATCTTCTGCCAATTCCTGAAGAGTTCGAATCGCAAGATACGGTGCACACTTTAAACCGAAAGTAACGGTTTTTAACTCAAATTCGTGAACTTCTTCCTTTGTCGATTTTCTAAACAAGATTCGCTGAAACGGAGAGTGTTTACTATCGACTAAAATCTGTCGATACATTTTCTCGATATCGCCGTTAAAAACATATCGAAAAAATCTCCACTTCACGACCAACAACATTAGATCAGCCTGTAGCACTGGACCAGTGTACATTACGTAATTTAGGCTAACTCCATTCGACGAATGACTAGATGCGTTAAAAACGACTCGCACCTTCGTAGTCGTACTTTCTGGCTTGATCACCGCGTGATGTTGTAAATAAAAATGAGCAGGTGCAAATTCAACAGTTGGTTCTGACACCATACTCATGTGCTTCAATTCAATATATTCGTTTAAAACTTGATCATACTGAGCTTTAAAAACAGGATTGTGCAAAAGCCTAGCTTCATTTCTCAAAAATTGTTTATGAGCTATACTGCGAGAATGGTCTAAAACCAAACTCTTCGAAAATTGAGGTTTAAAAGGTAGTGAAACTACAAAACGGCCGCTCGAATCGCGCCTCGTCGTCTTCCTATAAAATTCCTCACAGTATTTATCCTCCTCACTCAAAAACTTTTGTTTTGGAAATTCCTCGAGCTCCCAAAAACGGGCAATCTGCTGATCTAGAGCAACTTCATTAAAAAAGGAAACGCAAGTGGTGAAACTTGAAGTTTTTTCGTTTGGAAGTGGACCGGTGAGAATCCATCCAAATACCGTTTCCTGAGCTATTAAAGAACCGAGAATGTTCTTTTTAAGGCCTGCTAAAACAATCGTTGGATAAATATCGCCACCAATTAATACATCAACTTAATCACTTTTCGCGAAATTAACATCAGCTAGCTGCATGTCATGCAAATTATTACCGAACGAAAGATCAAGTGAAGTGGTGGGAAGCTTGCCAGTAAGCGTGGGAATAACAAGAGCTGAAGACTCAATTTTGAGCTGTGGGTTGATAGGTGAGCTCAGTACAAAATTGCACATTTTCTGTATGCGCGCAGAAACAGCATTGTTCAAACCTGAAACTTGCGCATTCACTTGTTTTACTGGCAGCTTAAGCAATTTTAAACGCTCAGAAATGAATGTCCCTTCAGAGCCAGAATCAATTAAGGCTCGGGCTGTAAAAGTAGAACCCAAGTGGCAGATATTTACCATAGCCGTGCCCAACAGAACTCTTTTAGCAGAAGTCGCAAAGGCCGATTGTACCTGTTCCACCGAATTGGTAGCTTGAGCGGACTGTATCTGTACCGTGTGAGACTGCGTGTTAAAATGAGAGGATGCTGTAGGAGTAGAATGGTCAGATATGTTGCGAGAGGGTCGAGAATTAGGGGTTGCATCTGAAGAGTAACGATGCAGAAGTGTGTGATGTCTCTGCTTGCAATCAGAACAATTAAAAGTACTCCTACAATCCTTCATTTGGTGCGAATATGCAAGACAATTTAGGCAAAGTTTTAATCTTTTCACCTGCCAGAAACGATCAACTGGTTTTAGCTTTAAAACTTGGGGCATGACTTAAGGGTATGTTGATTTGATGAGCATAATCGACAATCTGAACTAGAAACATTTGTTTGGAATGTGTTCACGTTTCTATTCGACGTATTGAATGACTTCGAAATAGGGGGCTTTTTAATTGCTGCTTTAGAAGTGGAAGCGCCTTGAAGATCCGACACTGTCTCTAGAGTGCGGCATCGGCGAGTAAGAAATACGTCCATATCCGACCATTTTGGAATATCTGAACTTATTTCAATGGATTGCTCCCACAAAGATAGAGTAACGCCAGGTAACCGTGTCGAACATAGAAAAACCAAAATTGCATCCCAGTTACTAATGTCAATATGATGCATTTTCAAAGCAGTAATGCAATTATTAACCTCCCTTTGTAGCTTTTTAATTTCACTACCTGATTCCAAAGAAATTGAGGGAAGGTTGAAAAGAATTTTCAACTGGCTATTTACCAAGATTTGCATATTTTCATATCTATCTGATAAATTTTGCCAAGCTGAAGCGAACCCGTCATTAGTGAGCGGAGATTTGCTCACAATATCCTTCGCCTCACCCCTAGTCTTCTGGTTCAAGTGATATAGCTTTTCAACTAGTGATAATCTAGGATTTAAAACATAGATGGCCGTGAACATGTCACGAAATGTTGGCCATGAAAGATAATCTCCATAGAAAATCTCTGTATCACATGGAGAAACTCGAACGCCAACTTCTTGGCATGATGCTGAGGCCCAGGCCAGAGGTGGCTGGGCTGCTAAAGATGTCTGTGATGGAACCGAAAAAACAGGTGTAGCCTGAACTACAGGTTCAGCTGCAACGCCATTCGTCAAATGTGAATGTTGTGGATTTAAAGGAACCAAAGTTGTTGGAGAGTTACAAACTCGAGTATTTGGATGAATTACTGTACGCTGTTGTTGGTTCATCGGATATTGCTGCTCCTGTAAAGAAAGATTGAAAACTGCAGCTTGATCCTCCGCTCGAACCGTTGAACTTGAAGTAGGGGGCGTCCTTAGTTGCTGCTGATGAGAAGCGATGGTACTTGCAACAGCAGAATACTCGCCCATCATTGCCGCACACGTAATATAAGCCGTGTAACAATTTTGATACATCGACTTGATTCTTGCGACTTCCTCGGCTCTCTCATCTCCTGTCAAGGCCTTAGCTTCATGCAAACAAACTTTGTCGTAACGCTTTAAATTAACACACAGTTCGCTTAACTCATCCTTATGCAGCTCCAAAGAGAAAACCGAATGATCAGATTGTCGAACCAGATTAAATTGTTCTTCGAATTCAATAACTGTTTCCGAAGCGGTTTCAAAATCTTCTAACGCTGCCATTATTCCAAAAGAAAGGTGCTTGAGCTCTTGCACTTTTATTTTAATAATTTTTTTTGTTCACTGTTTTTTGTACTATTGCCGATAATTTTCGGTCTTTTAATTTTGACTTTTGTTAACTTTATTATTTCTTATGTTTATAAGAAATAACAAAACTAACAACGAAAATCGACGAGGTAAAAAATACGCGACCGAAAAAAAATGTAAATAAGCTGTGTGAAAGCGGGGGTGGGGTGTTGCCAAAAACAACAATTTCGACAAAGAAAAAAACAAAGAACGAAAAATCAAAGAGAGCACTGTCCGAAAGGAAAATACAAAAAAAAAATCGAAAGCTCTTGTACTAAATTAAAAAAAATGAGCGCCATACGAAAATGAAATTATATTTAAGAACAAATGGCCTCGAAACCGCACTTTGTCACAAATAATAAAATGTAACGCACCTTTTGTATTTTAAAACTGATGATTCCAATTCCAAATATTGTACAAGGTGGCGCAAAAGAAATCACCCTATTGGAAGATGCTCTCATTTATGCAAATGGCCGCCAATGTCAAATCTGTTTTGACATTTGTGGACTAGACAGATACAGAATACAAGTGAATAAGCCATAAAGCGATACACTCCCCAAGAACGCGGAATAATTGTGTCTATTTTTTTGCGTAACAATTCGTCTGTGGTGTTGGCAAAAATCATAATGAGCGATAAGGCTCATTTTCAACTCAGCGGGTACGTGAACAAGCAAAATTATCGCTTCTGGGGAACCGAAAATCCGCGAGTGATGCACGAGAAACCATTACACCCGCTCAAAGTGACTGCGTGGTGCGCTGTTCACGCTGAAGGAGTCATCGGGCCGAACGCCGCGGGTCAAACGACAACAGTGGACTGTGCGCGCTATAGGGCAATGTTGACCGAGTTTTTTCTGCCCGAACTGGACGAATTAGGACTGGTGGACATGTGGTTCCAACAGGACGGAGCAACAGCACACATTGCACGAGCCACAACCGACATTATGAAGGCCGCGTTTCTGGGTCGCTTAATTTCGCGTTTTGGCGATTTGCACTGGCCCGCCAGATCGCCCGATTTAAAGGTCCCGGACTTCTTTTTATGGGGTTTTTTGAAGTCTCGTGTTTACATCAACAAGCCTGAGACCTTGGAAGCCCTCAAGGAAAATATCCGACACGAATGCGAGAATTTATCGGATGACTTCTTTTGCGCCACCTTGTATATATGCAGATCAGACTTCTCCGCGAAATACCAGAAAACAAGGCTCCAGCTCGAAGGACCAAATGTAAATTCCAAGCGCTTCTGGGGGATCGTCTCCAAAACACGAATCCAACTGTGGCGAAAAAGCAGCTTGAAATTATTAGAAAAAAGTCCAATAACCAAAAAAAATAAAAAAAAACAGAATTATTGGGGGAAAATATCCGTATCAAAATTTTATTGTTTTTACCTGGTGCTGTTACAAAAGATGAATGCTGAAAAAACAACAAAAATACAAAAACAAAATACAAAGCGAGCCGACATTTTCAAATAATCATTTGACAGACAACAATGACCAAAGCGCCACCTGTACTTCAAAATAATAAATTTAAGGATAAAGCAGTTGGCTTGAACAGGTACAGTTGAATTGTAGCCACCATAACCACGAAATTATAAGAAAAGCTCTTAAAAGTTATGTATTGAATGTGGTTTTCCAAGTCAGAGTTTTTTCCAGATATTTCATTTCCTCGGATAGTTAGTTTAGTTTCCTTCTTCTGGTGGAGAGTACCACGATAGTTTTAGTGGGGTTTAGTAGCCTGTGTATTCCTTTCCTCAATAGATCTGAAAGTAGCCTTGTCGAAGGCTCCTGTAATGTCAATAGATGTATAGAGAGCAATTCCTTACCCTCCAAAGCCTCTTTGATTTTACTTGTTAGGCTATGTATTGCAGTCTCAATCGATTTGCCTGATTAGTAAGCATATTGTTCAATATGGAGAGTTATATCTACCAGATAGACTTCTCTAATATATTAGTCAAGAATTTTTCCCATAGCTTTGAGCATGAATAACGTTAGGCTAATGGGCCGCTTTGTTTCCTGCTTTCGGTATGAAAGCTACCTTAGCTAATTCTAAGCTTATCTTAAATATATTAGTTAGCATCGGTGCCAATATATCAACTCCTTGCCAAAGTAAGCACGGTTGAATATTATCGACGCCCGGAGATTTAAATAAGCCGAAAGTGGAGATAGCCCATTTAGTTTTGTTGACCGTGAAGATTTTACGAGCCTACGTGTGTGCATCAAGGACCGAGCGTAAGATTCCCAATCGCCATTAAACTTGGGTCTATTAAAGAGCTAACGGGCTTCTTGTGCAGCTTGTTTAATTGCCCACTCCACCACTGTATGTTTCTAGAACGTTTCTTCACTATAAGTTCGCAACTGTTTTCAAAAGCGTCTATTATTAAATTTTCTAAATTGTAAACTTCCAGATTAAGTTCCTGAGAGTTAGTGTTTTTTTTAGCTGTCCTATGATTTGTCCATCCAATTAGAGATGTTATTTGATATAAAAGCACTTAAAGTAATATCTAATACCTCCCTCCTTATCACTTTTATAAAAGTTGGCTCGTTTCCTCTATTAACTACTACAATATTGTTAGTTGTAATAAAATCAAGAAGCGACTCATTTATTTACATCCGTGCTTCCCCATACCGTGTGATGTGCATTTACGTCACAGCACATGATCCATTGCAGGTTGCGAGTCTTGCAGTATTTCACGAGCTCACCTGATACCGCTTCCTCGGGGTCGCCAGGGAGGTATAAGGAAGCCAGGACTCTTTTTCGTCTTCCTGTGGCAATAGGCACTTCTGCCTATGTCGCCACCAGATCACGTAGAAATTTAAACAAATTTGAAATTATTGATGATCATCAACGACGTACTAGGTCGGTCTGCATTGCTGTCGTAGATTAACTTACAAATTTTGTCTGAAGACCATTTTTCGTCCATTTGCGGTTCTTGGATGGAAAGTTAAGCCGTCTCCAAGTTGGCTTCCTCCAACAGCTTCAGGGCTGCTATTAGGTCCTTCGACCAAGCCACAGTCTCATCGTCCAGACAATTAATAATTAAACATCCGGGCTTAAAACTGTAGGATGCAAAGTGAGGCTTTATTGTACGCTCTCTTGTCTCGTACATCTTATCGAGGATTCACTTCTGTACCTTTCCAATTTCCCCCGTAAATCATATTGCCTCCGGAAAATTGCTGGGTATTATCCCGATCTTCGATGATAGTCTCTGCTAGAGTAGGCTTTGAACAGGGAACCTCGAAAGGGACGCCATGCAAGGCCACTTCTTTAAAGATCACAGTCACCACCCTGCTGTGACTAGGCTTTTCCACGGCCGCGGTTGCCACCTCTTTTATCTTACGCACGTTGTCAGCAATTTTGGTGATCTCTAATGCGAATCGCTTTTTCGGCTTGGAGCTCGATGTCGGAGTCGGAGAACTATCGATTAAGAACGTTTTTGGGTCATTTGTCCTTCGCCAGACACAACTGATGGTTTTACTGCCATGGACCGAGCTGTTTCCTGCGGTATGCACTTATTAAGTAAAGCCTTTAGTCTTTTGCGTCCGTCGCCAGACAGCTTTATCCTGTTTTTGTTTGTTGGAGTTTTTTCTGGACCCGGTTCAAGAAGATATGGACATCCCAGCCGACTCCTGGCTAAGTTGAATGTCCATCTCTTCCGGTCTGCCGGAAGGAAGACTGGATGTCAATTCCAAATGGTCGTGGTCCATTTTAACGTCGGCAAAGGGACCAGATGCCCCCTCGGTCAGCTAGAAGCTATGCTATGTACATTTAAAGGTCTGCAGACCATTTTTGCGTTTTTTTTAAATCCCTGTGGTTAAAAATTATGTGTGAAATTTATCAACCCAGAGGCGCCCTTCTGGGAAGGCTTACTAAAACCGTGGGTTCGCCGGACCTTGCACAGAGTTCGCTATTAAGCTTGACTCTACCCCGTCAAGCAAACCGTGAATTAAGGGGATTTATTTTAGGTCATTTGGTCTGTTCACAGTACAAACTGTCAAGACAAGGCCTCGATGGTCTGAACTGTAGGCAAACCGTGTTCCAGGAAGTTTTCCTTCTCCCCCGCCCTACTATCAAGTGACTTAGATCCAGCATAGACATGACCGTACTAGAAATAAGCCATTGGTCACAAGGATAGCCACACTTTCTCGAAGGTCTGACCAGGTGCTTGCTCATCAAGACTGATTTACAGTCACTTAGATTGCTAGCTAGCCATAACGACTGACCAGGAATCGTAGAAAACTACTTTCAACTTGCGCGTTGGAGGTATTACAGTTCACAATATTTGATATGACGTATTCAAGCTCTTAATAAGCCCCTACACCGCGACATATATAAATGATCACTCATGACTGCAATCGAAATGCCAGTTCAACACCAGAGGAGCTGCCTTGAAGATAATCACCTGTCATTGTACTGCATATTCTTCTGCCAATACGATTTTATTATTTATTTTTAATAGAGAGAGATTGTTCATTTTATCTGGGAGCTCCAGTAAAATGTCAATTTTAATTAATACTAACGCCTTATAATTTTCTGAAAGTACAAGATCGGGTCTACAAGTTTACCGCGCGTTTTCGTATTCGACTGTAACTCTATTAAAATTCAAATTTGAAAATTTCTAATAATTAAATTAAAAATTGGCGATCGAACACATACATACAAGCCCTAACGACTATTGGTTCGTACAGCTACACTTTTTTTGCAGTCCAATATTTGGCGAATTTTATTGAATCACCTATTGACCTTTATTACCTCTTCGATTCTTAGAGGCTATGTTTTTGATAAATTTAGGCACTCATTTGGAGTGATATAATCCCAGATTTCTTTAATGTTGTTCTTTAAGCCAATAACAGTCCTTTTAGGATCATTTCGGAGCCTTCTTTTCATAAGGATTCAATGGGATTTAGGTTCGGACTGCAAGATGATCAATCTAAAACATTTATGTTTCTATTTTGGCAGTATGGGGGGGCACCATCTTGTTGAAATATGAACTCATCTGCTTCAGTTACATGAGACACAGATGGAATCAAATTATTTTCTAAAATATCGATGTAGTTGTGGGCTTTAACAGTACCATTTATGAAATGTAGATTTCCTACGCCTTCTGAAAACATGCAACCCCACACCATTAAACTCTTTGAAAACTTAACCACCCTCCTCAGACTATCTCTATGATATGCTTCGTTTTTAATTCGTATAACGCGAGATCTGCTATCGCCGACGCATACATCGAATTTGGATTCATCACTAAAAATGACGAAAGTCCCACTGTCGACGCACCCACAACCGTCTGGACTTGGCCCACAATAACCGCTTTCGCTTTTGGAGAGCAGTTAATAGGGACTTCTTTTTTGCCTGAAAATTAAAAAAAAAAGTTTGTGAAATGTACTGAATTCTATTTAGACTTTAACCATACCTTATAGAAGTTTTAAACAACTTTATGTAGCTGTACCCGAAACCATTCACGTCCCACACGTTTACCAATTTTCTGTGACCAAGTTTGTAGCCAAGTTGCGAACAGAAACTCGCGTATTTCTTTTAATTATTGTACTCAAAGCACGAATGTCTCGATTTGTTAAATTTGATTTCCGACCGATTTCGTGATCTTTTGGTGCAGCAGATCCGTTTTTTTTTATAATTTCCTATTATACTTTGTATTGTAGACCTCGAAAAGTTTAATTATTTGGCAATTTCTCCATAACTGCTTTTAAGTTTATATTTATCAATGATAACTCGACGTATTTCATCAGAAAGTGGTTTTCCGAGTGCCATTGTGAAAATCTGATACGAAACTTAATCCGATGTTATATAGAATTATTACGTTAATGTCATGTCATTTATTTTAATGTGATTTTATTTAATTTGATTTAACCAAGTTTTTTCTTTGATTTCTAACTGTACGAAGTAATAGTGGTCATTCATTTTTGTGTGTTTTTAATGAAAACTTCTGAATAAATGTATTTATTTTTTAAATTTACTAATCATTTTATTTGTATTAATATTTGTTGATAGCTGACACTAGAAGCTTCTCAAAAAGTAAACCGCTCAAAAATAAAATCAATTAGTGATTCAATAAAATTCGCCAAATATTGAACTGCAAAAAAAGTGTAGCTGTACGAACCATTATTGGTTAGGGCTTGTACAGACTACTCTTTTGCACAAAATTGTCCGTCCACGTCGTGCTTCAATCGCTGTTGCCGTCGATGCGGTTTCGTCGTTGCTGTTGTTTACTGTTGTTCCGTTGCTGTTTCACGTTGTTGTCTGTGTCTGCCATTTCGCAGCCGAAGCGCCTTTTACTTGCAATTTTATTTTAATATTCAAAGTCGTTCCGTCGGTCCACGTCCTGCTGCTGCCTGCGTAGCTGCTACCTCGCCGTTGCTGCTAAGCCGCCTCCACCTTATCTGACTGGTTCGCTGTACCACCGATCTAAACTTTTTACCGCGATAAGATAAATTACTCGATTGACTAGCCCGCTGAAAGTTACAATATTTTAGATATTTTAAAATAAAAATTGAGTCGGCATAACGAAGCCAGAATAAACTAACTGCACTTCACACGATTGCTGAGAACCAAAACAAACAGAAAAACAAACATCTTCGTCATCTTATATTGGCCAATCACAATGACCACATATGAATTTTCAAAATAATGTGATTACCCAGAGAAGCAAAACTTGCATAGTTACATTAAATGATCCCCTTACCGTTTTACACATTTTTATTTGCATTTTTCATTATTTTTTCCTGAAAGAGTTTACCAAATTCGCTTTTAGCAGATTTCACCTCGTTGCTGGTAAGGCCACGTACAAGAAGTCGGCCGCGGCTGGAGCTTCTGTCTATTTGTTCAAGTCCTATCAGTAAAGTTGAGAGAAACCGTTTTTTATTTCATACCACAGTACTTAAACTGTAATAATTGGAGTAAAGACTTTGAAAAACTTGAATATCTTATTTTAGATTTAAACTCATCTTACTTTTGTATCTTTGGTGATCTGAATGCCCGTCTTGCTAACTCGCAGTCACTAGATAAAAACTTAATGTCATATTACCCTCTATTACATTATGAAAGAGCCAATAAAAATCCAAATTTATTGAAGGCGCACAAATGATTCTTACCGGTTATGTTGATTTCCATAAAACAAGTGGTATTTTTAACAACGGGTATGCCGAAGTAAACCAAAACATAACATAATAAATGCCAACTGCATTCTTACCGCCCGCCTTGCAGCTTCACTGCAAACAAAAAAAAAATTAAATTTATTAAACTAATTGTACGTTGCATTTTCAGTACGTAAGGTGCATAATAATTATATTCCAATAAAATCCAAAAATTCAAATTTAATTCAATATTTATTCAATTTATCAATTCCAAATCATATTCCAAATTCGTTCCTTTTCCAAAAAAAAAATAGACTACCCTTCCGACATTTACAACGGACAGGACCCAAATATTGTGCTCTGAGCTATGGGTTGCCCAGCTGTCCCTGACACGATCCCATTTTTAATTATTTTGGGATACATATCCTTTCCCAGACACATCAAACATGGACTTGATTCACAAAAATCTTCGTCGGCCAACACAAATTCCTCGAATTGATCGCGGACACGGGTATCAACCGAGTGGGTTGGAGAGACGCGTTGAAAGTTCGGACGGACCTGCGCATACACATCTATGCGCCCAAATTTACCGCCCAAAGTGACGCTGCAAATTTCGTCTTCTCCTATTCCCGATGTTCGAAGATTTAGCCGATCCACCAGCGATCTACTAATGATTGACGCGGGACGACACTGGTCGATAATGAGGCGTACCTTCTCTCGCCGATCACCAAAAACAATGTTTACCCGAGCTGTCGGGTAAGCAAAGTATTCGACGTGCTGTAGGTACCATGACGACTCTCTTGTTGCAACTCCTGGCGGTGATCGTGGCGGCGATTTTGATATCGTTGATGCTGGCTATCTTGGTGGCGCCGATAATATTGCCAACGCTGTTGTTGACTGCTGCTCTGGCTACGATCGTGACGGATATGGTCGCGTGCATCAGATCTTGATGAGCGAAAGTGGTGTGTTTCGAGGCGCGACGAGCGAGGTCGTGCTCCCGAATGTCTATTATCGTCCCTTGACGAGTGGGATGCACCGAGGCGCGACGAGCTAGGTCGAGCTCCCGAGTGCTGATGTGAACGGTTTGCATCTGAGCGCGACGAGTGAGGTCAAGCTCCAGAGCGTTGACTATTGGCATTGGCATCAAGGTCGGGCTCCATAGCCGTTTTGAAGCGAAATTTGAGTGCGCCGTTCGTTTTGACGCGAAGAAATTTTTTGCCTAGCATCTTTGTGAGGCACCTTCGAAGAACGTAGTAGTGGACGAAATGGAAGTGTGCTTGGTCGTGTACTAGGAGTAGCTAGACCTTCCGATTCATAAACAATGACGACCATAGTGACGTCACTATCAGCGGGCTTCTCGACGGCAACTTCGACGATTTCTGCGATGACATCTTCTTCCTTTGTGACCTTAACATCGTCGATTTGTAGCACGTCTTGACGGTCTTCCAGAATTCCGTTTTCTGACATGTACTCGTCGCTCAACAGGTCCTCATTTTCGTTCGTAGTCACTGTTACGTCTTTGACAGTTGTCTTCCCCTTGTCGTGGTCATGCAGCATACTGTGATGGTTCTGCTGGCAATATCTGCATCGTGAGTGCTGGTGCATCCAGCGAGCATGTGACTCTTGGAAAGGCAGTTAGAGCAGTACTGATGCAGTAAAATGTGTCGCAACTTATACTCCACATCCATGTTGCGGAATAGAGTGCATAACCTTAGGGAATGAGCGCTTTTGCACACGGGGCAGTGAACGCTGGTGACAGGCTTGGTGCGTTGCACGCCGAAAAGTTGTAACTCGGCATATTGTAGGGTGTATAGCTGAAAAAGGAAGAATTTAGCCAAGGAACTCCTTATGTCAGACTTTTAATTACTCGGAAGGACAATCAGTTCAACGATGGGTCGTGTTAATAACCAACGTTGCATACCGACATCGGCTACCCGAACATGTTTATCTTCACCAAAATAAACTTTAACAATCCTACCAAATCGCCATTCGTTAGGGGGTATTTCAAAATCTTTCTGGAGAAATTTCCTATCGTTTCTTTTCTGCAAATCAGATAAGTACTCAGATTTCCGTCTTTTATCAAAAAATTTGTTTTTATTGTGATAGGAAACTCAGGTTGAAAACGACGAAACATTCTGAGTATTGACTGGGCCAGTAAGAATCCATCCAAATATGGTTTCTTGGGCGATCAATGGCCCTAAAACATTTCGTTGAATACCATTACAAATAATTTCGGGATAAATGTTCGCTCCTATTAAAATGTCAACTTGTCCACTTTTACAAAAGTTTGCATCTATAGGAGATCTTAGTATAAAGTCATAAGCCTTTTGAATGTGCGCTGACACAATTTTGTTTACACCAGAAACTTGGGCATTCGTTCGTTGGTATGGTAGATTCAAAACACGCTGTAATCTTTCAGAAATAAATGTGCATTCAGAACCAGGGTCGATAAGCGCTCTAGCTTTATATTCGGTACCTATATGACAAATGGTCACCATTGCGGTACCTAGAAGCACATTTTTCTTGTTTAAAGAAAGACAGGTTTGAAAAGAATTCGAAGAACTATACGTAGTAACTTGAGCAGTATGAGTATTATTGTTTGTGCAATTCTGAAGAGAAGTTTAAGAACTGGCCTGAATAATGCTCGTAGGTGCAGAAGTTATTTCACTCCGGTGTAAAAGCGTATTATGACGCATTTTGCATTTTGAACAAGTAAAAAGGCTAGTACAATCTTTTACTTGATCTGAATGCGAAAAATAATTCAAACACAAATGGTGTTTGCGTACAGTTGCTAATTTTGCGTTAAAACTCATGTCTAAAAATGTAGGACAATTCCGAAGCGGATGTTGCTGAAAAGGACACAGTTTACAATAAGCACTAACTGCGTTGTGATGTGTTTGGAAGTTTCTATTAGTTGAAGGCTGGGAAAAAGCTTTTCTTTCAACGGGCTTATTAGAAGTTACCGTTGATCTAAGTCCTGAAATAGTCTCAAGGATTTGGAACCGACTAGTTAAAAACTTATCCAATTCTTCCCATTTGAGAATATCGGATTTACTCGCAATATTCTGCTCACATAAGGAAAGCGTAGAGTCTGGTAATTTAGTTGAGCAAAGATACGTGAAAATTGCATCCCAATTTTTTACGTCAATATCAAATAACTCTAACGTAGAGATACAACCGTTTATGTCTCGTTTATCCGTTTGTTTTCATAACAATCTGACAGATTATTCAACGCTTGCACAAATACATCATTCGTTAGTAGCGATTTATTGACAATGTCTTTCGCTTCACCTCTAGTTCTTTGTTTCAGGTGATATAGTTTTTTAACTGGCGTAAGACGTAGATTGGAGATATAAATAGCAGTGACTAAGTCACGAAACGAAGGCCACGTATTATAATCTCCATAGAAAATATCCGTATCACAAGGTGGTAAATTCATGTGATGACCAATAGATGGGACTACTTCTACAATATTTGAAGCGCCACGAATTGCTGTTGTTACTCCGTGATGAGGAGAAGACGCCATCGTAGGATGCACAGTTAAATTATGTACATTTGCGAAGCGGTAGCAACATATGCATTATAACAACTACGAAATTTATCTTTGATAATGCTTATCGCTTCAGGGTTAGTTGAACTGGCTAATTTTACAATTGGCAAAGCTTTTTCGTATGCCGACTTAAGTTCAACCCATTTAGACTTAAGTTCTTCTCTTTGAACTTCCACTGAGAAAAAATAATGTTCGTCTTGAGCAGTTTCATTGAATTCTGCCTCGAATTCTAAAAGAGATTCGGCTAACATAACAAAACGATCTAATTCTGACATTGTATAATTAATTTTATTTAAAATTCAAAAACGGATTGAATTCCCAAGAAAGTCGCAAATGACGAAGAAAATCTTAAAAAAAAATTATTATTTATTTTTTTGTTTTGATAGCAATCCTGTCAAAATCACTAAATCAATTTAAGTATGTGAAATAAAAATATGTGAAATGTTAATAAGAAAGAAATAAAACGCACAATTTATTTTTTAATTAAATATAATATTTTTTATTAAGTTATTTTATAAATACAATTAAATTATGTAAAACTAATAGTACAAAATTTATTTATGCCTTATAGGCAGGCAGTAGCGCGCACAAGAATTCGAAAAGTTTAAATAAAAGATTTAAACTTAACGAAAACCTAATCCGCAAAATTCTTTGAATTCTAATACGTAGAATTCACAGCTTAAATAAATGATTTAAGCTCACCAGAAATCTGCGTCAGTAAATCCTCCTTGTGGTTGTTGTTGTAGCTGCTGCTGCACCGCCTACACTGTTTGTAGATTTTTTGTCTCAATCACACTTAATTTCTATATATACACACGCGTAATTGTTAAAAGAATTTAATTAAAAACGCACTTTAATTAAACCATGCACAGAGTTTATAATAAAATAAAAATAAATATGAAATAAAAAAGGAAAAAACGTATGTCGTCCGATCGCAAAAAACATAAACAAATGTTTGAAACCGAAATAATATAAAAAACAATTGTTGTAGATAAAAAAATTAAGAATCACTGCTTAGTAGCTTCTCTAAAGCGTGTTTTCGCTATGTGTGCGGTGTGTTTATAGCGACTTTACCTAGAGCGTGTGTTCGCTTTGTGTTCGGTATGTGTATAATGGCTGCACTTAGAGCGTGTGTTCGCTTTGTGTTTGGTGTGTGCAGAGCGACAGACAGATGCTCTCGGTATTATATATGTATTATATAAAGAGATCAAATGATCGATTTGCGAAAGAAAGTAAACATTTTTTGTTTTGTCTTTGAGCAAAGAAATATCAAAGCAAAAAAAAATGTTGATTTGGTGTAGAAGAGAAAACCGAAAAGAAAAGTTGTGTGTTCTTTTAACACGAGAAGTTCAACGACGTGGTGTTGTTGCATATTATGTAGGTTATTTTTTTAATATTGATTTGATATGTATGTAAAATTAAACGTACAAAAACGAAGTGAAAATGCAACGTACCTTTTCAAATATAGATGCGCTGCTAAACGTTGATAAATGTTGTGGCAAATTGTTGAAACTTCCCGGTACTCACCGTTGTATCGATTCTGAGTTACGGCGGTAAATATGTCATCATATATTTTCACTTAATTAAACAAATTGTGGGCGTAATAAGTGGGTGTGGCAGGATGTATATCCTGTTATTTTTCACGGTGCATCCCGTTACATGTTTTCTATTAAGCACATCAAGTTCCTGAGCAATGATGGCAGGCGTAAAATTGATCCACCCTTTTTTGAAAGCGGTCGTTAAATTGATCCAACCACGCCCATATTAAATAAATTGATCCAACCTCGCCCATTTTTGATGAAGTTGTCGACAGTGTTTATACAAACTCAGATATCAAATTTAAGATTTTTTGGAGCAATATTTTAACTTAGTTTTACAAATTGTGGGCGTAATAGGTGGGCGTGGAAAAATTTTCTTTGCCCTAAACCTAAGTTGGCGTGAGCACAGTAACTCCCCAAAATATCATCTCAATGGGATGAATGGTTAAGACGCCCATTTGGTACAAAGAAAGAAAGAAAGATAGAAAGAATTAGTTTTTATATAATAGATATATAGACATATATTCCTGCTCTGTCTGTCCGTCTGTCATCATTTCTTGTTAACACCATAGCGTAAGAACCGTTAGATATATTGAGTTATGCTCTCGATGAACCGATTTGATTTTGGAGCCAATCTGCCCATGACCACGCCCACTGTTGCAAAAAATTGTGATTTTTTTGTTAACACGATATCTTTTTTTTTTATATATAATTCTTTTTTTTTAGATCTTCTTCTTGACTTAAGAACTAACAATATTTTTTCAAATCTTAAAACTAAAACGATACATTGCACTTAGAAAGCAACTGTAGTTGTAAAATAATTGTAGTTTTCATAAAATTAGTAGCAAAAATTGAAGATAACAAAAATTAATTACAAATTCAAAATATAACAAATAGTTACATATATATATATATATATATTTGCATAGGCAGCGAACATCGTGAATCATGTGGTGAAGATTTGTACAAATTTATATTCGAAGAAAAAAGCAATGCGACCTGGCGCATCTTGGGTAAAAATGCGGTGGCTTGGGTGGATCTCCAAAACATCCAAAACAAGAAGCCACAGCTCGAGGGGGGCACCGGCGCAGGAAGTTCCAATTTAGAAAAAAAAAAAAAAAAAAAACAATGTTTAAAACGTTATAAAAAGCAGCTTTATTTTAGGTGTTGTTACCTTTGCGGTTCCGATAAAAGTCTGATCTCTAAATCAAGCGGCAAAACAAAAGCCTTAATAAAATAATAACAAAATTAAGAAATATTGACATTTACAGTGGCCGAAGTGCCAACTGTAAATATACATAAAAATTAAATACAATTTTTATGACGTTTGGCGTAAACATTGCCGCCCGCCTTGCAGTGTCTCTGCAATCAAGATGAAAATCGAAAAAATAACTTAAGATAAGTCCTAGAATTTAAAAAATACGTAAGAAGGGTTACATTTTAGTTAGTTGTGACATGTGGTATCAAAAATTAAAAAAAAAAACGGACGAGGTCACATTTTAAAGAGTTCTAGATTCACGAGAGATCCCACGTTGGAACGAACTAGATTCTTTACTAGGCGCATTTCGAGACCGACTAGTGACTATACGACAATCAAAAAATACAAAAATATGCGACGAAAATTTTATGGCTCGAACTACAGCCAGAATAAAAGATACGTAAATATTTCTTGCCATTTATTTCCACTCATTTATCTAAATTCGCTTCAAAAGAAAAAATACAAAAAATACTCTATCCAAATTTTAAAAGAAATTGTAAAATATGAATCTGTTTACAAACTAAAGATAAAAGTTAAAACAACAAAAAAAAATCGTTGAGCTAGTCATCAATAGGAACGAGATAGCATTTGACGACTTTCAACCAACAACTATATTAAACGGCGTAAATCGACTCGAATGAACTGAAATTTTTTGGGGCAAACTAGAAGGTTTTAACTTTAAAAATTTGGTTTTATAGCTATACAAATGCGAGATAGGTTGCTGCTACACAACATTAAAATTACAGCATTTATTTTGGGAGGACGATTGAGGTCCTTTTCGAGGGGTTTTAGACATGTGAAGCAAAAAGTGGTGGTTCGATTTACACACCTTACAACTACCTTCACTACGACAATCTTTACTCGAATGAGTGTGCGCAAGACACCGAGAACAGTGACGGTTTCGTAAAACTGCCTTTAAACGATCATGTTTATTCATTTCTAAAAATTGGCTACAAAAACTAAGTGGGTGGCCACCTTTACAGATGCGACAAATCACAGCACGAGAATTTGCAACTTCCTTAGAAGTTTGCTTTTTTTACAATCGAAATAGAAACAAGTGTTGTAAAAGAAGACACATTTGTATCAGGCAGAGGACCGGTCAGCATCCAACAAAAAACAGATTGACAAACTTTTTGCCTGATGCCATCACAAATAATTGTGCGGTAAAGATCACCACCGATGAGCAACTTGATTACTCTTCAAAAAATTGGGATCAGCCAACTTTAAGCCTTTCATTGATTTGTCCAGCACAAAATTGGATGAATATGTTGGCAACTTTCCAGTAAGCTGCTGTAACACAAAACCAGATGCTTCGATCCAAAGCTGGGGGTTGATGGGCTAGCTCAAAATAAAATGACATTTTTTCTGAATACGTGCAGAAGTGACGTTGTTCAGACCAGAAACTTTTGCGTTTGCCTTTTTGACTGGCAGTTTTAGTAATTTCTGAAGTCGCTCGGAAATAAAAGTTCCTTCAGAATCCGAATCAATTAAAGCTCTGGCTGTAAAAGTAGATCCCGAATTACATATTTGCACCATAGCTGTGCCGAGAAGTACACCCTTGGAAAAAGTCGAAAAACAAGACCGAAAATTTTCCACGATAGGTGTCGAAGTAGACTGTAACTGCCGAGATGGGGTTACACACTGTTCGCTGCCTTCAGATGCAGCACAGGATGGTTGAAAACTACGTGATTTTCCAGAAGAACCCTGATGCAGAGTGGAGTGATGTCGCTGCCCACAAATTGAGCAGTTAAATCCACTACTGCAGTCCTTCACTTGGTGAGATGGTGCCAAACAATTTATGCACAAATGTAATTTCTTCACCTTCCAAAAACGATTAGAGGGCTCATGTCCAAAAATTTAGGACACTTCATCATCGTATGGTGCCGCGAAAAACAAAGTCGACAATCCATACTAGCAACATCTTCTTGTGATGTATCATTATTTAAGTGAGACGAGTATAATGGTTTTTCAGAACATCCAAAACAAGAAGCCATAGCTCGAGGGGGGCACCGGCGCAGGAAGTTCCAATTTAGAAAAAATAGGGGGAAAAAAAAAACAATGTTTAAAACGTTATAAAAAGCACCTTTATTTTAGGTGTTGTTACCTTTGCGGTTGCGATAAGAGTCTGATCTCTAAATCAAGCGGCAAAACAAAAGCCTTAATAAAATAATAACAAAAAATTTAAGAAATATTGATATATACAGTGGCCGAAATGCCAACTGTAAATATACATAAAAAATAAATACAATTTCAAATTTGTAGAAAGAAAAAATAATATTTACGACGTTTGGCGTAAACAATGGGGCTTTACTTGTACTTGTTTCTGGAGAGGGTCAATGCGACCTAGCGCATCATGGGGCCTTAGGTGAACGAGTTAACATTTTCGTAGAAGGCCAATGCGACCTAGCGCATCTTATTACCTTATATAATTAAATGCTATTTATGTACAGACCAATGCGACCTAGCGCATCATGGGGTCTTAGCATGTAGAGAATAATATACAAGTGTAAACAATGCCAAGTTGTGCATCATGGGGATGCAGATTACATGGCTGGGAGAATTTTATAAATTAATGATCGTGCCAACAGGTTGGGGTGACTTGTCAGTTTTTGCAGGTAGCTCTGCTTTATGTACATGGCTTCATCTTTAACCATAGTCAAATTAAGGTCTCTATGAATAATTTCATTTCTTAGATACCATGGTGCTCCAGTCATCGTTCTAAGTATTTTGGACTGAGCCCTCTGTATTAGTTCGAGATTAGTTTTACTTTTGTTACACCACAGCTGGATGCCATAAGTCCATATGGGCCTTTAGAATGCTACTATACAGGAGTACTTTGTACTCCAAACTTAGTGCAGATCGATGGTTAATAAGCCAATGCATGCTATTTGCTTTTAGTCTTAAGTGTGTCCTTTTAGCTTCTATGTGCTTCCGCCACATTAGTCGTCTGTCTAAATGAATACCAAGGTAAGTGACTTCATTTGTTTGCGGAATTATAGTATTATTAAGAGTAACTGTCGGACATGTACCCATTCTTAATGTAAATTTGACATGTTTACACTTTTGCTCATTTACTTTTATTCGTCATTTCGACAGCCACGTTTCTACATGTTTCAAGTGTTCACCTATGTCTCTGGATGCTTTTATTAGGCATTTATTGCTGCAAAGGATAGCAGTATCATCAGCAAAAGTTGACGTAGTTAAACCAGGATTCGTTGGCATGTCTAAGGTAAACAGGACATAAAGAATGGGCCCAAGAACGCTTCCTTGAGGAACATCCGCTTCAATTACATTGTCTTTCGTTATAAATTCATTGACCCTTACTCTAAATGTTCGATTTTTTAGGTATGATTATAGTATCTTATGAAAGCTATGTGGAACACTTTAATTTGTACACATATCATACTCTATCAAATGCCTGAGCAACATCAAGAAAAATTGCTGAGCAGTATTCTCGAATCTCAAAGGCTTTTCTTATCACATTAGTTATACGATTCACCTGTTCTATGGTTCTATGATTTTTGCGGAAGTTAAATTGATGGGTGTGTTAGTTTTGATAGGAGCAATTTCTCGAAAAATTTGGACAGGCACGAAAGTAGACTTATAGTTCTGTAGGAGGAAGGTAATGTTTTGTCCTTTCCAGGCCTTGGTATCATTATAAATAGTGATTTTTTCCACGTCATCGGAAATTATTCAGTTCGAAAAATCGCATTAAATAGAAGTGTGTTAAGCTCAACCGCTGTACTTGGCAGTTCAATAATCATTTTCGGAGTTATAAGATCATACCCAGGGCTTTTTTGGAATTAGGTCGTTTCGTATGATATCATTAACCTCATTACGGTTTAAAACAACTGACACTGTTCTATAATTTGAAAGGTTAGTTAAAGAAAAAAATCACAAATCCATGAGTAGGCGGATTTGGTTAGAAAACCTGGATCAAGTAGTTAGCAAATGCTATGGCTTTTTCTTCTTCGCTGCGTGCCCAGTTACCATCTTGAGTTCTGATTGGCGATTCGCCCTCTACAGGTAAATTTATCTTCTTGTTTGCCTTCCACAGTGAAAACTTTGTTGTACACAGGGGTGATAATCTTTTCACAAAGTTACTTTTTTTATTTGTCTTCTTCTAGCTTTAGGGTCTCCTTGAGTTTTCTCGTAGCATCAGCGAGTCTTTGCTTTGCCAAAGGGGATCTATGTGCTTGATATTCTCTTCTCAGTCGACGCTTGTCTGTTACGAGTTTTTCTATGTAGCTATTATTTAATGCTGCCATTTTTGTAGCAGTAAAATTCCTAGGAGTGGAATGTTCCGCCGCTGATGTCACCATTGAATTAAAAATTTGGACAAAGTCTTCGATATCCCCCTCTGACTCTATTTTTGGGTTTGTATGGATATGACTTCTGATATACTTTTTATACAATATTTAAGCCAATTCGTTTAATGGGTGGCTAGTCGGGTGGGAAACTCTCCTAGGGTGCCAAAGAAATCTTTAAATTGTTTCTCAGTTACTGTAAATCGTGGCGGACAGTATACAACAGACAGTGTTAAAGTTCCTCCGTTGCATTTTACGCATATTGAGGTAGCTTGCAGATAGCTTTTCGAATATATTTCTAAGGCATGGTGTTTTATTCGGTTTCTTATAAGAACTGCAGTTCCTCCATGAGCCTTGCCATCTGGATGGTTTGTCTTATATAGTGTGTAACCTGTTAGCAAGAAGCATGACATCAATTTCTTGATTTATTAAGAGTTGTGATTTCGTGTTTATGTTGGCTAACGCCGTTTGCATTCCATAAACAAATCTTCAAAGAACTCATTTTTGAGCCAATTAAACTTGCAACATTTGATTTTGCGTTCTAATCATATCTTGGAGCATACTTTGCATTGTAGAAATAAATTGTGTCATACATTGCGTTAAGTGTAAAATCATAGACTCCAACACTCCAGATGCTTGGGGTATGATTTGAGGTACTTGTTCTATTCCTGATTTTAGTGCACTTGCATACGATATATTTTGAGTTACTTGGTTAGGTGCATTTGATGTAACATTATGTTGCTTAACAAAGTTTTATGGTACAAATTCAGGTTGATTACGAACTACTTGTTTGCGATTATTTGTACACAGGACAACCTCTATAATTCACCGTGTGATTTCCTCCACAATTATAGCATTTTTTCGAGTTTGGTTCATTTTTATTACTTGTACATTGGGAGGACTGATGGAGATCCCCACAAGCTACACATACTGTGCGCAGTGTGCAATATGACTTCGTATGTCCGTATTCCATCAAACACGATATCTTGAGAACCATATGAGATATTGCGTTGAAACATTGCACAAAAACTTTGGTTATGGTTGGGAACAACTGATTACATTTTGGAAACGGTAAGGGTGGTACATGACAGGTTTTTTTTTATTATATACTAGCGAATGCCCGGCACGCGTTGCAGTGCCACTTAAAAAAAATAGTTCCAGAACTTCCCGGTACTCACCGTTGAAGCGATTCTAAGTTAGGGCGGTGAAATTATCGGCATACAGACTCGAAAACAAATGAAACAAGCCGTTATTATTGTTATTAATGTTGCGTCAAATATTTTATTTACTGTTTGTTTCGAACTATTGCGAACGCGGGCAGAATGTTGAAGTATACGGAAACAAATCTAGCGATTGGTTTTGCGTTGGTCACATTTGGTGAGCAGCGATAAGTAAATATAAATTAAGAACATTTTATGAATGCACGAAAACAGTGTAATAATGTTTAATGTTCCCATGAAATTAGTGGGAGCATAAATTAACGATAATGTCATAGTGCATGTACATTAGTATGTACGATCAAGCCTTTGAAGTGCAAGAACCTTTTCTATATTTAGAATAGATAAGGTTAGCGATCGCTAGGTTGAGTTATAGTAGGAATGCATGACGGGTACAAGTGTCAAGTAATGCAGTTTATGTGTTAAGTTATGTGCGGCGTAGATTTAGTGTTTACGCCGATATTTTGTTTTAAGATATCCCACGACGCTAGTTTGTAAGCGTCGTGTGTTTATTAAGTATAAATAAAGAGCTTCAACTCTGAAGCCAATTGAGTGCCGTCGCGGCAACAGTTTTTAAAAATTAATTAAGCAATGTCATCGTATATTTTCACTGAATTAAATAAATTGTGGGCGTAATAGGTGGGCGTGGCAGATTTTGTTTTTCTGTTATTCTTCCCGGTGCATCCCGTTACATGTTTTCTATATAGCACATCAAGTTTCTGAGCAATGGTGGTAGGAGTAAAAATGATACACCTTTTTTTTGAAAGTGGACGTTAGATTGATCCAACCACGCCCATTTTTGGGGAAGTCATCGACAGTGTTTGTACAAACTCAGATACCAAATTTCAGATTTTTAGGAGCAATATTAGCGAAATAATCGAATATTTTAACTTAGTTTTACAAATTGTGGGCGTGGGCGTGGCAAATTTTACTTTGCCCAAAACCTAAGTTGGCGTGAGCACAGCAACTCCCCAAAATTTCATCTCAATCGGAGCATGGTTTAGACGCCTATTTGTTACAAAGAAATAAAGATAGAAGGATACAAAGAAAGAAAGAAGAATTCATTTTTATATATATAATTAGGGTGGTTCAAGATTTATAAAATTAGGGTGGTCCAATGGTTTTTTTTATATATCGTGAACATTCTAATTTAATTCTGATATTAAACAATGTCGGTATGACCGACTAAAATTTCTTACTTGTTTTATTTGTCGTGTTTAAATAATTAAAGTAATTTTAGTATTAAAACTTAAATTTAGTGTACAAATTAATAAAAAAATTTCTTAGTGAACACCTAAAGGATCAATCAATACTCTTTGCAATTTTATATCCTTTTTGATGTTGCAAATTGTTTTGTTTATTACCACAAAGGTAATTTTTAGTTTGAAAATCAATTTTCAAAATCATAGTTTTAATCAAAACTTGTTTTGTATATATTTTTTTAGGTCAAGTGGCAAACATGCCGTAACGAAACGATTTGTAAGTTCCGTTGTTTTTTTATTGTTGCCCAAAGTGCTTTAAAAGTAATAACGAAAAAACAAACAAAACGAATATGTTCTACAAGAGTATAAATATTTCATTTGGCCACATTTCGTCGAGACAGAAGGCAGGACATTCGAAACGTCTGCGGAAAGTGGCCATAAGGCTTTTTATGCAGTTGGACACATCCAATATTTAAGATCTGTTTGTTATTTTGGAAGCATTTTGATATAACCGATTAATATATACATACACGATTTATTTTGATACAACATCGATTTAATACCCAAGGTTTTTATACCTCACACGCACCGATCGTGAAATTCGCATAAAAGACGGTAGGAAGATTAAAAAAAATGACTCCTCAATATCAATCGTACTGACGATCAAAAAAAGTAAACATCCCTGGATGCGATAGCACTCTCAATCACGAATGATTACACCAACAAAAAAAATAATAAAAGTTTATTCAACAAGATACAGAGTAGTATTATTTGTTTAAAATATAATTTTTTTTTTTAACAATTCAATATTAATAACTTGATGAGGTTCAAATTATAACTCCGAAAGGATTTATTTACTCAAATTGTTTTTTGTTTTAAACATCCCATACTAATGAGGTCATGTAGGGAAGTCTTAACAAAGCATCATTCCTTTTTTTTAAGGTACCCTCAGACTTTAATTTTTCCTTGTTTTTTTTTTTGTTTTAATATTTTTTTAGGTATTTGTAATACTTAAATTTTGTTTAAAATAGGGATTTTTATCCTAATGCTTTCATGCAGGTATATTTATTTTAATTATAAACTGTCACTTTTCATCTGTATATATAAAAATGAATTCTTCTATCTATCTATCTATCTATCTATCTATCTATCTATCTATCTATCTATCTATCTATCTATCTATCTATCTATCTATCTATCTACCTATCTATCTATCTATCTATCTATCTATCTATCTATCTATCTATCTATCTATCTATCTATCTATCTATCTATCTATCTATTTATCTATCTATCTATCTATCTATCTATCTATCTATCTATCTATCTATCTATCTATCTATCTATCTATCTATCTATCTATCTATCTATCTATCTATCTATCTATCTATCTATCTATATATCTATCTATCTATCTATCTATCTATCTATCTATCTATCTATCTATCTATCTATCTATCTATCTATCTATCTATCTATCTATCTATCTATCTATCTATCTATCTATCTATCTATCTATCTATCTATCTATCTATCTATCTATCTATCTATCTATCTATCTATCTATCTATCTATCTATCTATCTATCTATCTATCTATCTATCTATCTATCTATCTTTCTATCTATCTATCTATTTATCTAGCTATCTATCTATCTATCTATCTATCTATCTATCTATCTATCTATCTATCTATCTATCTATCTATCTATCTATCTATCTATCTATATATCTATCTATCTATCTATCTATCTATCTATCTATCTATCTATCTATCTATCTATATATCTATCTATCTACCTATCTATCTATCTATCTATCTATCTATCTATCTATCTATCTATCTATCTATCTATCTATCTATCTATCTATCTATCTATATATCTATCTATATATATATCTATCTATCTATCTATCTATCTATCTATCTATCTATCTATCTATCTATCTATCTATCTATCTATCTATCTATCTATCTATCTATCTATCTATCTATCTATCTATCTATATATCTATCTTTCTATCTATCTATCTATCTATCTATCTATCTATCTATCTATCTATCTATCTATCTATCTATCTATCTATCTATCTATCTATCTATCTATCTATCTATCTATCTATCTATATATCTATCTATCTATCTATCTATCTATCTATCTATCTATCTATCTATCTATCTATCTATCTATCTATCTATCTATATCTATCTATATCTATCTATCTATATCTATCTATATCTATCTATATCTATCTATATCTATCTATATCTATCTATATCTATCTATCTATCTATCTATCTATCTATCTATCTATCTATCTATCTATCTATCTATCTATCTATCTATCTATCTATCTATCTATCTATCTATCTATCTATCTATCTATCTATCTATCTATCTATCTATCTATCTATCTATCTATCTATCTATCTATCTATCTATCTATCTATCTATATCTATCTATCTATCTATCTATCTATCTATCTATCTATCTATCTATCTATCTATCTATCTATCTATCTATCTATCTATCAATGCACCAGCCTTCTTATTTCCTTCTATGTTCCTGTGTCCAGGTACCCATATGAGAGTGATGTCTATTGTTTGCGCTATTAAGTTTAGATTGGCAACATTGTTATTCCGTAATACGGTCACAAAAATTTTGACACTTTAGTAATTCTCTAAAATTAAATACTTAATCTGCCCTAAATTCAGTAAAAACGCTTAAACCTACTTATAAAACTGCCGCGAATTAGACTGGCACTCAATAAAAACATAAACTGTCATTTAATTAATTTTATAATTTGCATTGTCAAAAAAGAAGTCACACACACGTGCACGAACACCTTCACTCATTTCGCGGGATTCTCGTCGTTGTTGCTGTGCGCTTTTGACATTTTTTTTATCTTGCCTGTTTCCTTCGCTGCCGTCAGGAGTCCGTCCACTGTTATCTGCTGTGCCACTGCTCATTTCATGCCCAGTCGTCGTTCACCTTCGATTTGCCGCATACCATTGCTCGTAACGTGCATTTAAAACTGCAGCTGAATGATCCTTTAAGCCGTAATTTTTTTAATTTACTCCGCGACAAAAATAAAACACGCCGAAATACTCAAAGCAAACACGAATTTGAGCTGTCAAACTTGCGACCCACACACAATCCACACGATAAGGTGCAAAATATATCGTTATCATATCGTTTGTGATCAGAGTACTTTCGATAGTTTTTATTTGTTATTCGAAAATGGCGACAGACGAAAGCATTGCACTAATGTTATCGCAACTAATATCAGACATGCGGTCGGATTTATCTGATTTGCGGTGGGAGTTTAAAGATGATCTGACTGACGCCATACAAAAAGTCAACGCAAACACAAACTAAATGTTAAACGAAGACGCCAAAAAAGTTGATGATCTTGTTGAAGAGAATATTATGCAAAATACACGCACTAGCAGACTCGAAATAGATGCTCGCAAGAAAAATGTTATTGTTTTAAGTTACAGAAAATAAACCACTAACATCGATCTGCTTCAAACAGTTACCAAATTTATTGCAAGCATTGGAGTAAGATTTTCATACGATGATATTGACTATGCGCAGCGAATTGGCAATAAAACTTCAAATACGAGACCGATTCTAGTAGTTTTAAGACCAGTCAGGAAAAAATGGGAGGTCATGCGTAGCAAAAAAAAAAAACGTAAAGGAATTCTCGATCGGCGATGACCTACCGCCAGAAGTTAAAAAGGCTCGGAAAAAATAAGCTCCTATTTCGAAAGACTATTCGAAGAACTCAAAAAAGACAAACGAGTTCCGCGACGCAGATCTGGTCGTTGATGGTGTTACGTGGTCATCCAAACAAGTGGACGATTTTCAACAAACCATGGACAAACTCAAACAATAAATGGCGAATCATCTGAAGATCACGCCAAACGTTTTTCGCAAGAAGTCCAGACAACAAGTACCGCGGCAAAAGGCGCATCAGCCGCATCTGGCTCAGCGTTAACCATTCCGTCTTGCGCTGGTACGCCAACGACCCCGCAACGTTTCGTAGGTGAAGCAAAGCGCTGCAATGACTTGGGACAAACCTTTTGCACCACACAAAAATCTACCCAACAAACCCGATCAGAAAACATCTTCAAAATCAACTGGCAAAAGACATTTTGGACAAAACCATAACTCCAACGAAGTAGCCATTAACACAACCATATTAATACCGCACGATTAACGACCCGGCAATTCCTCTGACAACGATTCCGACAACAATAAGTACACACCTTTCTGAAAACAGCTTGAGTGAACCGGTAACACTTTCACCTTCAAATTTAAAATCAGCTTCAAACTACGCCTTTAAGCACAGCGCATGCTCAGAAAACACGTGTTTAAAAATACTCTCTTACAACGTTCATGGTCTTGCCAGAATAATCAACTCGCCGATTTTTGTTAACTATTTGCAAGATTTTGATATAAATCTATTACACGAGTACCATCTTCTACCAGAAAACTTTGAGCGCTTTGAAAAGTATTTCAACGAGTTTAAATTGAATTATAAGGCTGCCATTAAAACCCATGCAGTCGGGAGAGCAAGCGGCGATCTTTACTCGTTTAAGACTATATTGTCAAAAAGAAATATATTTTGTAGCTTTATTGAAATAAAAACTAAAAAGTACTTGTGTAATCTTATACCATTGTACATAAGGGGTGCTGACTGGAAAAGTGAATTCGACGAAGCTAGGCGCGCTCTGTTAAAAAATCTAATACTTCCCATTCTAATTGGCGACATTAATGTCAGAGTGGGGGAGCTTCAACAAAATTTGGAAGATACTTTTATTCCAAAAAACTTAACTGTTAGGCGAGAATCTGCAGATAAAAAAGTTAGAGCAAATTGTTAGGAGTATGTTCGTTTTCTTAACGAAAATAATTGCATAATTCTAAACGGACGTACTAAAAATGACCCCTGCGGAGATTTTACCTTTGTCGCTAAACAAGGTAGTTACTAAGGTACTTAGTAATCATCCTCATTAATGCTCACATGCTTCTCTAATCTCAATAACTTCCACTTGAAAGATGGTGGTTAAGTTCCCAGACGAAATAAATTGGTTGCCTTGAGTTCTTTGGAGTACACTCCTGCTCCTACCCCATCATCCATCTTGGATTCATCAGTGCATAGCTTGACAGTGTTTTCCTTAACTACTAGGTTCAATTTCCATTCGTTTCGTGTGGGAAATCTAACCTCGAACTTCCTTCGAAAGCCTAAGATTGTAGTGATATGGTCCGAAAATTTCTTTTGTCTGCCACAGGCCACTCTCTATAATTCTGGTTTCCGTATTTGCTGCTGTTAATCGTAATTGTACGTCGATTGGAATTAGGTTGATAATAACATTCAGTGCCTCGGCTGGGCATGATCACATGGCTTCTGTAATACCCGCGCACGCTGCGCGTTGTAAGCTATTAAGTCGTCTGACATTATACTGTTTGTTAAGTGCTGGTCACCATACTACTGCACCCCTTATCCACAGTGCTAGTTTAGGTTTAAGGCCCCAATTTAGACTGATGATTCTTTTGCAGGTATAGTAAGCTACGTATGTTTTCTCTATTCGCTTATTCACGTTATCTTTCCAGTTAAGCTTTGGATCTAATACAACTCCTAGATACGTAGCTTTGTTTGATAGCGGGATTTCAACTCCATTAAGGGATGGGAGTTTGAACTGAGGTATTTTCGTCTTTTTTGTAAATAACATCAACTGTGTTTTATTTGGGTTGACATTTAGGCTACTACTCTTGGCCCATGTGCTTAATTTTCTTAAAGCTCTTTCTAGTATTTCGCTGATAGTAGATAAGAACGGGCCTGCTGTAAGAATCATGATGTCGTCTGCGACTACCTTTACTTCTCTTCTGTTGAGTTCTAGTAGAATATTGTTTAGTGACATTACCCATAGGAGCGGAGATAGGACTCCAATTGTTCACGCGGTCATTTACTCCGGATCTAACAAGCGATTCGTATGAGGTATCTACTGAGATATTAATGAAATCCCACTCAATGTCTAGAATGGCTGCCGTAAACCGATCAGATAACATTCATTAAAAACCGACCTGACTTCGTAAGTATCCATTCCACCATGACGGTGATTTGCTCATTGTGACGCTGATTGGTGTGGATTTCTTGAAAGCTACATTTAAGACCTTCTCTAATGTGTTAACCTTTTTATCTATTTCAGCAATAGAGCCTATCCTTCCACAGGATTTGTTACCTTCTAGCTTGCTGTCTGATATATTTTAACGAAGTTTTCCCATCTTGTTCTTCTAGGATTTCTGAAAAAGGAGTGAGTAAGGGACCTGCCGCGGAGACTGAACAGTATCAGGCAGTGATCAGACATTGATGGTCTTTCTGACACTGTTCAGTCTTCTACAGTTACATTATTGCTCTCTGTCATAAGTATAAGGTCCTCCCACCCCAGAAAAGTATCTGATCCAGGGAAAATAAAGGTGGGTTTGTTTCCCCTATTACATATACTGAGCTTAGTATTTAATAAAAAGTTTAACAGTGACTCACCTCTGTCATTTGTTGTTGTGCTACTCCATATGGTGTATGTCTTGCATTCGCGTCACACCCGATGAGGCTGATGTCAATCTGATGGTGCTCGATGAAGTTTCTCAATTCTTCCGGTGGTGCCTCTTTATCTTTAGGCAGAAGGCCGATACCACTATAAGGTCCTGTAGTCCGACCTCCTCTACCTTGACCACCGTCAGTAATTAGAGCAAAGAATGCATTTAAACCTTTCTTGAGAAGAATGCACGCCTCTTTCCTTTAGTAGAGGTTGTGAGTGCTGATGTTGAGCCCCATGATTTTGTCATGTCTAACCTAGGGATCTTGGGCGAGAATGATGTCTATTTCCCCCTCACTGAGGAGGATATTCAAATTATCTGTGGCGCACTTAGAGTGCTGCTGGTTTATCTGAGCGAAACTCAGCATCCTGTAAGTCTTCTTCTGCAAGGTTGACCCCCAAAAGTAGCTGACCCGCATTGTCGACCTCTTCTGTGTCGTCTTCTTCGGAGTTCGCATCGCCTTTGTAAATCTTCATCTTGCCACTGAGCTTAGTGACACTGTCGGCGAGGAAATTCAGTGAGAAACGATCTGCACATTTGACTTTTTCGGTCTTTCGGGGTGAACGTTTCCACTCTCATTCTGTTAGCGGTTTCGTTTTTTGGCCTGGACATGTTGCTTGTGCGGGTGTACGTTCTGAGATCTTCTTGTACTCCTCGATCATCGCTTTGTATCTCTTCTTGTCTACCTGGTCGCGTTCATGGACAGTATCAGCTGCAGCATTTTTGGATATTCTATCCAGCATGTAGACAGCTTTCTGATACATCTGCTTCATGATCGTCCCCAGCGATTTCTTCTTTTTAGTCTTAGACCCGCTGGGCTCAGCGAGGTTAAGGTTATTGTTAGTGCTGTTGTTGGAATGGATGCTGCTTGCGATTCTGGTGTGCTATGTCTGGCACCACCCTGCACGCTTTCTGTGGACTCTTGACTGGAGGCCAGCAATAAATCTTCATCCGAATCAGGTGAAGCCATCATCGGAATCCGATACGAAATGGAGTCCGTTTTCGTTACCGTGTTGTCATCAGGTTTAGTTTTTTTTGTTTTTGACTTTGTTCATGTTAGATCCCACGAGTATGCTCGGAATGGTTGGTAACTCATCCGCAGAGCCGGCATGCGTAGAGACGGCACTTATACAACCGACCTTGTCCGGACGACGGAGGGGACCGTTAGAGATCAGCAAAATATAAACACCCTGGTCTCCACTTGTAATTATTATCGAGCCTTCCTCTTAGTTCACGGTGACACAGAAACTCTCTGACTAGAGATTCTTCTATATAACCACAGCTGCTGGCGATCATAAGAAGTCTTCAATCAGGGAGATCCATATGACCGCTTAAGCCCCTTCCCCACGTCAAGGCGACCAACTTGAAGGGGGAAAAAAATAGAAGGTAGCTTCATTTCAAAATCTTAACTAAAATTAGTAAATAATTTTTTTCAAAACTTAAATATAAATGAAAGAAGCATTATTACTGATCTGTGCTTTGGAAATTGAGTAGAAAGTAGTAACAAAACAAAAAACTTATATTTGCATAATGTGAACCTGAAAAACATTTTTGATTGATAAATGAACTTAAATATAGAGATAAAATGTTCAGTTGTACAAAAATTAGTAAGAATTCAGTTGATTTTTACAGTGAATGTGTCTGGTATTGTTAAGTATTGAAAAATCATTTAGTTAGTACGGACGTAGCGCAAAGGCCGCAAATCATAAAGTTTGCAGCTTTCATACGAAATAGAAGATGATCATGTGTCAATTTTATGCAACCAAACCTCAGGCTTGTAAACGATTTGACTTTTAGAGGTGTCGCTTAAAAAACTTGAGGAACACCGTAGAAATATCAGAGTTTCTATTTTTGTTGAGGAAAAAAGATGAGGATCTGGAGACAGCTTTTATTTTTCATTTCTATTTTTTTTTTCAAAACAGAATAGTTTATTTTTCAAAATTAGTTTTTATTCACCACCTCAATGTGATTTTTTGTTATTTCTATGTGTCTGGAATACCAATTACAAGTAGTGGTTTCTCAAAGTTAATAATAATGTTATGCTTGAAATGCTAAAATAATTTCACAAATGGTAACCCTACAAACTTACATATATACAAAATTTCAGATTTTTAGAAGCAAAATTAACAAAATAGTAACCCTACAAACTCATATACAAAATTTCAGATTTTCAGAAGCAAAATTAGCAAAATATTTTAATATTTTAGCATAATTTCACAAATTGTGGGCGTATTAGTTGTGTGTGGCAAATTTTTTTCAGCTGGAAACCATTCTTTGCGGAAACTTCCCAAAATTTCATCACAATCGGACGTTTAGGTGTGCAAAGGGTAAAAAAAAAAAAAATTATTATATATATATACAGATTTCTAAATGTCACAAATTTCCTAATACAGAAGTCACTAGTAAAAACAACATGATTAAAATCAGTTTTACACAAATTTATTCAACACATTATTGTTAGTATAATTTATTTCCTTCTTAAAATTTCAGAAAAACACAAACAATTTTACTTTTACGGAGGAAAAAAGTCAATATTCAATATTTTTTTGGTGGACTGTTGGAATATCACTGTTATCTGCAGCTTTATTTATATCTGCTCGAATGGGTATTTATCAAGAAGTTCTATACAAACGTTTCGGAAAACACCCACGTGAAGCTCTTTTTTACACGGTAACAATAATTATGTTTACACTTATGTTTTAATGTACTAAAAAAAACTTTTTGCAGCACCTCTTGCCACTCCCAGGATTTTTATTAATGTCTAGAAATATTTGGGAACATTTAATTATTGGATTAAACAGTACACCCGTGGATGTCCCTTTTCTACCAATTTTTGGCATAAACATACAGTTGCCTATTTCAATCCTTTATTTGTTTTTTAATGTAATAACTCAATACGTTTGTATTAGTTCTGTATATGTATTAACAACAGAATGTACATCTCTTACTGTAACACTAATAGTAACATTGAGGAAATTTGTTTCTTTACTATTTTCCATCATTTATTTTAAAAATCCTTTCACAATTTTCCATTGTATCGGCACAGGTTTAGTTTTTGTCGGAACCATTATATTTACTGATATTATTCCACGAATTTCTCAATCTATGAAAAGAACTAACAAAAGAAAAATTAAATAATATTATATATATACAGTAATCAAACAATTTAATAAGACAAACCATGCATACATAAGTATGTATATACATTTTTTTATTAAATATTTTTCAATAAAATATAAAAAAAAATTATTTTAATAAAAATTAAAACCGTGCATGCATTACAACATTAATTCCCACGAAATGCTTTATACCCTTGATATTAAAATTATAAATAAAACTAGTAAAAAAATTATCTTCGGTTGTGCCGAAGCTCATATACCCTTCGCTCTTTTTAGCATAAAAGTGCTACCAAAGTGTTAAATACCAAATTTGAATTGGTTATTTACGCTGTAGCTATTTTTAATATTATTTTTCCGCATGGAAAGGGTTAATTTGTATGGGAGGTGGGCGTGGTTCTTATCCGATCACGCCCATTTTTTGTGTGCAGTTTTTTGTTTCTACTGAAGTGCTCATTTAAATTTTTTTTTTTTCGTATGGTAAGGGGTGATTTGTATGGGATGGGTTAGTAGTTTTAGTCCGATCTTGTCCATTTTCGAACTTTGCCTCCGCTTGGAGAATAGTGGCTCACACTATAGCTCGATAGCTCTTAAACTACGGCTGTAATCGCTGGGACATATATATATATATATATATATATATATATATATATATATATATATATATATATATATATATATATATATATATATATATATATATATATATATATATATATATATATATATATATATATATATATATATATATATATATATATATATATATATATATATATATATATATATATATATATACTTTGTCATACCTACCACGCCCCCATATGGGCGTTACAAACGGAAGAACAAACTCAATGATGGAGAAACCCTGACAAATTTTTCATATCTTGACAAAGATGTATTTGGCAGAAATGAATTCCAGGGAAAAACATCCAAATTTGGTAGAATTCTTTCTTTCTTCCTATTTTTCTTTCTTTGTACCATACTAGATTAGATTTGATGTCGGCTGGTATGGGACCATAGATCTCAGTTCTTTAGGACCATTGTGCTGTATCCAAGATAGTGTCGGAGTAGAAATTAAAGATATAGGAATGAAGTGTTTGGATGGGAAATAAGAGATAAGTTTATAAACTATTCCCCAGACCTCTTAGTTTCACGGATGAATTTAAGAAGGTTAGGGATAGGAAGAGTATTATTGTTATGCATACTCAGCACATCACTGCCTAGTATTCGCAGTCTCATTCTTGCAAAAGCCTGACACATACAGAGGTAATGCTCTGTAGTGTCTTCGTTTTCAAAGCAGGACTGACAAATTGGATCGTTGATGACGCCTATGTGGGTCATATGTTGACCACATGTTTTATGCTCCGTGATTATACCAATCAGTACTTTTAGGTCATTCCTTCTTAGCTTTAGAAGAAGGTCTGCCAATTTCCTATTTGGTTGTTTTACGAAGCACTTGGTTTTGTAGGAGTTTAGGTCGGACCACCTTCTAGTATGAATCGAGTCCATGTAGTCGCTAATCCAACGCATCACTTCCGCTATACTTATACCAATAATTGGCTCGGGACCCGATGGTGAAATTGCTGAACCTTCATTGTTGGTCAGCCAATTCATTACCTACAATACCACAGTGCCCAGGAACCCATACAAGCATTAATTCATTGTGCTTAGCCACACTATTAAGTTTAGCCTTATACTCTATGATTAATTTTGAGGTGCTGATAGGGTTTAATAGGGCCTTCAATGCAGCCTGACTGTCGCTACAGACGCCTATATGTCTTCAACTCCAACTCCAATCAATTATCCAACACGTCACGTTCAAAATAGCAAAGACCTTCGTAATTAACACTGTTGCCATTTGTCTGGAGACTCTGGAGTACAATCTCTGGACTTTATAATTGATTTCGTTCCAGGAACCTTACATCATATCTTCTCCCAAAGCACACACTGGGCACACGATTATCCTTGGCATCTGAAAATTGGACACTTTTGCGATAGCTGGTGATATATCTGAATGTGTCCAGTATATACTTCGCAACGCCAGACTTCACTCGTACTGAGTCGTTTTCATTGCCTCCTTCTGAATCTAAAGATCAATGGTAAGCAAATAAGTATGGCATTCAGAGCATTTCCCGATGTCGTACTCATTGCACCAGTGATACCAAGACACAAACTTCTCTGAAGACTGGTCAGAGATGTGACTGTGGATTTAAACATAGTTCGACTTCACCATACCACTGAGGCATATGTGATGATTGGTCTAATAAGCGCAGTGTATAACCAATACACTAGTGCTGCATTAAGACCCCAAGTCTTACCGAAAGCCTGTCTACACTGCCAGAAAAACTTTAGTGATCGCGAGACTTTCTGCTTGACGTGAGTCTTCCAGTTTAGTTTGCAATCCAGAATTACACCCAGATATTTAACTTCTAAAGACAACTGCTGAATCACTCCCATTAGCGTAGTGAGTAGCATGCCTTCCTTCTTGAGTTTCCTTGTAAAAAGCACCATTGTCATTTATTAGGATTCACAGAAAGACCCTGCAGATCGCAACAATTTTCAATCTTATCCAAGACTTTTTGCGTTTTCATACATAAGTTCTGTAAGGATTTTTCCGAAAATAATATGCACACATCCAGGCATATGCCTCCTAAGTCCTGCATTTCAGTCAGAAGAGAGTCTACAACGAAGCATCAAAGAAGAGGAGAGAGTACACCCTCTTGAAGGTATCCTCTATTAACCTCGACCTTAACACTGTTATCATGTTCTCCCCCGTCGTGAGCAATCTTTTGGACAGCATGGCGTGAATCCACCGAACAACAGTTTCTTCAACACCATACCTTCAAGAAAAGGAGCAGATCGAGTCAAAAGTGGCTTTGTCAAAAGCGCCTTCAATGTCGACAAAAACTCCCAAAGTGTATCCTCCTGCTTCCATCTCTTTCAATAGTGCTAACACAGTCGTGGAGAGCTGACTCACAGGATTTACCACTTTGATAAGCAAGGTGTCTGGGATTGAGCGGATTTTTAACTAGTATAGGATCCATCAGGCTTTAAAAGTGAATCCAGTTTAGCAGCTCGGTCCTTTATAAGTACTTTATGACCTTCCATTTCACTACAAAAATTTATATAAGAGTCCAGTTTAACAATCTTAAATTTCTTCTTGTAGTCCTTTTGAAATTGACGGTAGGAAGACCAGTCCGTTTCCTTCCGAGTTTTAAGGGCTCGATTTAGAAATTTCCTGGAGAGTTTTCGGAGTTTCAAGAGCTCAGCGTTCCACCAAGGGACTACTTTGCCCTGTCTGTTCCTACGTTCCGGGCACTCCATCTCATAACATGCAATCAAGACTCGCCCAACTAAGTTAGAGGCTACCTAAATTTAAGCTATTGTCTGATTTTGAAACGACGGGTATTTCTTCTTTGATTTCAGAGTCTTACTCTGAAATAGTAACCAATCTGCTTTACGTGGGTTTCGTCCACGTTGATCAGAAACTGCCGTCGCGGCAACAGTGTTTGTGAATATAGTAAGTGGTGACCCTCTGAAATGTGCGCGAGTTTTTTGTGTTAAAAAAAAAACACAAAGAGAACACAAAAAAAAAAACAATTTTATAAAAAGAATATAAAAAAAAATAAAAATTTTTTTATAAAAATGGCCAACATCATTAAGGAACAAGACGCTATCGGTCAAGAGATAGCAGTCATATACCATGATGTAAGCAAGGCAGCAGAGACTGCTAGCATGGTCAGTAAAGAAGAATTCCTTACTTGTAGGAAGAGATTGAGTGAGCTGTTTTCGCGCTTTGAGGAAAACGAGAAACAGCTCCAAAATCCTTCATGTGATTTGAAAAAAAACACGAATATTTTAAGAAAGACGTTGCATCAGCGCACAGAATAAATTTTGTGTTACCGCAATCGTTAATTTATTCTGTGTGGGGAAATTTGGGTGCAGCAGAAGCGGGAAGTACCATTCGAGAAAGGTCGATTGAGTCGATGAACGCTTCGATGCTCGAAACTAAACTAAATATAGAACATTCAGGTTTAATTCGAAAATTTAAATATGTGCTTCAGGAATTTCGAACTAATATAAGGACCTGTACAGAAAGTTTTGCAAATTTTGAAATGGCTAATATTTTTTTTCTGTTTATCAAATAGGCTTTGAATTATTTTTTTTTGCAACGGTTATATTTGAAATTCACAAAATTATTTTAGTTGTTGCGATAGCAGTATCACAAGCCAAAAAAATTATCTCCAAAGAAGAACTCCTCAAACAAATTTTTGTACATTTGGACTAATAATTCAAATATTGGGTATAAAAAGTTGGCAAAACTTGCAAAAACAACATATGCGACCACGCGAAGAACAGTTTTGTGGTTTCAAGAATATCTCTCGGTTAAGGATAAGCCAAGAAGTGGACGTCCCAAAGGTTCAACGGACGCAAATCTGGACAATAAAGTGGTATCCATTTTGAAGAAGAATCGTTCCATGTCAACAAGAGATATTGCCAAAAAAGCAGGGTCTACACATTTGCAAGTAACTCAAATCAAACAGCGAAATGGTATAAAAATATACAAAAAGAAAAAAGTTCCATAACGCACCGAAAAACAGCCTACAAAAAGCCTATCTCTTGCTCGGAAGTTGTACGAAACGAAACTTGCAAACAAAAACTCTGCGTAGTTATGGACGACGAAACATACGTACAAATGGACTTAAGGAATTTGCCTGCTCACCAGTTTTACTCAATGCAGCCTGAGGAAGATATTCCTGAATCGGAAAAAACTATTCGTGTGGAAAAGTTTGGAAAAAAAAAATTTAATTTGGCAAGCCATTTGCCAGTGCGGAAAAAGATCGACCCCGTACTTCACTGTGGGCACAATTAACACGCAAATTTATGTGCCTGCAGAAACGTCTACTGCCCTTCTTACGGAAACACAATGGTCCAACCTTGTTTTGGCCAGATTTAGCTACAGCACATTACGCTAATATCACTCAGAAGTGGTTCAGTGACAACAATATCCTTTTCGTTACAAAAGACATCAACCCACCAAATGTGCCAGAGTTGCGACCAATTGAGCGATTTTAATGAAATCTAATCTGCTGAAAATAGGTAAATCAACTAATTCTGTCGTGGAAATGAAAGTTATGTGGCGAAAAGCATCCAATAAAGTGAGTGAATCGGTTATATATTTTATTTTGCAATAATGTATTTAAGTATTGGAAAAAAAATAAATTCTAATTAACAGAAGAATAAAACGTATTGCCAATTCTAAAATTTGCAAAACTTTCTGTACCGGTCCTTAGAAGCTTTTGATGATGGTTTAGAAACCATAGAATCGGTAAGGGAGAGTAAAAGTATGGCTCAAAGTACATTTTTAAGTAACATCGGGATTTTCGATGAAGACAAACTCACCCGATGTTATTATGATTTAAAGGATGATTTTAACAAACTTCCAAAAGTTGAAAAAGAAAGAAGAGCGAATTCACAAGAAGGAAGTCGTTATTATAATCTGTCGACAATAGAAATTCCGGATTTCTACGGAGATTATACAAAATGGAATTCATTTAAAGAATTGTTTTCCCAATTGATTTATTCAAAAAATATTTCAAATACACAAAAAATGTGTATTTTAAAATCAAAATTAAAAGGGACTGCCGCGTCCACAATTATAAATTTGCCGTCTACTGACGTTAATTATCCGATAGCTTGGACGTTAATAAACGATAAATATACAAATAAACGTGCTGTTACGTCAGTATATTTTAAAATGTGGTTGAAACTTCAAGTAGTGTAAAAAAGTTTTAAGACACAATTCAGGAGAGCTTCCAAGAACTCCAAGCAACTTATTTATCAGCGGAGGATCTGTTGCAAGCCTTTGAAGGTTTTATATTGGCAAGAAAAATGGAAGACAATATTCGGATGAAGTATGAAGCTTCATTAAAAGATTCAAAGGAGATTCCAAAAGTTAGATCCATTTTGAACTTTTTAGAGCAAGAATATATTGCCTTAGAGGCTAGTCAAAAGCTTGTTGTGAATAAAAGTAATTTTGCTAAGCCTATGAAAAAAGAAAATATTAGCTCAATTGAAAAATGTTTTATGGGATGTGTTAATATACATTTTCCATATCAATGCTTAAAATTTAAAAATTTATCCATTAATGAAAATTGGAATAAAGTTTTATTAAATAAATTGTGCACAAAATGTTTAAGAAGTGGACATTCGAACAAAATGTGTAATGGTTATAATTGTAAAATATGCAATAACAGCCACCATTCTCTTTTGCATAGAGAAAAAGAGCAACAGCAAGTTAAAAGTGATGTTGCAAGTAATGACAAAAAAGCTGCAGACAAAGACCAAAAGTGTATTTTGTTGTCTACAGCAATGATTAAAGTTTCAAATAATCAAGGGAAATGGGTGTCTTGTAGAGCATTGTTAGATAATGGCTCACAAGTTAATTTTATAAGTAAAGCTTTACAAAATGTTTTAAAACTAAAAAGTTATAAAACGAACGCTACAATTGAAGGCATTACAAAGAAAACTTCTAATGTAAATGAGCATTTAAATGTTAAAATTCATTCTAAATGATCAGCATATGAAACTGATTTAGATGTTTTGGTTGTGTCGAAAATAATGTCCGATGTACCTGCACAGAAGGTAATCGTGAATAATTTGCCTTACAACTTGCTGATCCCACATTTGCGGTTCCAAGTGGTATTGATATGCTCATTGGAGCAGAAATATTTTATGAAATTTTGCAAAACGGCAAAATTCGGTTAGATGAAGAGTCAATTGTATTGCAAAAAAAAGCTTTGGGTGGATTGTGAGTGGACCAGCCGTTATACATAATAAATCGGTTTATTGCGGTGTTGTGTCATTCTCAGAGGAAAGCTTGGATAAACAATTGAGAATGTTTTGGGAGGTGGAAGAAGGACCACAAACGGCATTTCTAACAAAAGACGAAAAGGAATGTGAAGAAATTTTCCAAAAAACACACAAGAAAAAATGTGATGGAAAATTTGAAGTTAATCTCCTTTTTAAAAATAATAGACAAGAGCTGGGCAGATCAGAAATAACTGCAAACCGTAGATTCTTAGCCATTGAAAAAAGGTTAGAGAAGAATATGGAAATTAAAGATCAATATCATGATTTCATGAAAAAGTATATTGATTTAAACCATATGGAGGAAAAATGCGGATAATATTAAAAAAGGTTATTATTTACCGCATCACTATGTGTTTCGTCCAGAATGTACGACGACAAAATTAAGGGTGGTTTTTGATGCGTCGTGCATACAGGTCCAAAGTTGCAGGAAGATCTGTTTGATATTTTGGTTAGATTTAGGAAACATAAATATGTCATTTCAGCGGATATTGAAAAAATGTATAGGCAAATTTGGGTTAACAAAGAGCATCAAAATTATCAGTGAATATACTGGAGGTGGAATTCATCACAGTCGCTTCAAACTTATAAGCTTAAGACCGTTACATATGGAACTGCGTCTGCTCCATATTTGGCTGTGAAGTTCTTGCAAATGGCTAGGAAAGCTGCAGATGAAAATTATCCGATGGCTGCTGAAATCATTAAGTTGGATTTCTATATGGATGATATTATTATTATAAATAAAGGCTATAGATGCACTGCGACCTGAAAGATCTATTGTGCAGCCTCGTTGCCACACAAACACAATTCTAGACTATTTATAAATCTCGTAATTGTTGTGGGATTAATTTTTACCATGTCACTTGGAACTAGAATCCCGTTGCCTAAGTAGTCAAATCTGCGTCTTGCCACCGCTGGACAAGTGCAAAGAACATGTTCAGTCGTTTCCTGCTTCTCTTGGCAGAGTCGGCATGAATCATTTGCTACCACTCCTATTTTATTCAGATGGTAATTAAGTTTACAGTGTCCTGTTAAGAATTCACTATAGAGTTTTATATCTTTTCTTCTAAGGTTGAGAATAGCTTCTACCTTGACACGTGCTGGGTTAATGAATCTTCTTGACTACCGCATGCCTGTTTGGGCTCTCCAATGCTCAAGTAGACTTTGTTTTTCCCATACTTGTATCAAGTTATTTATGAAACTATTGTTTACCCCACAGAAGGGTTCCGGACCTATAAACAAAGTGTCTGCACCTTTCTTTGCGAGAGAGTTCGCTATTTCATTGCCCTCATGCCCTTCATGTCCCGCCACCCATATCAGAGTATCCGAGTTCCTTTCTGCTAGGGTGTTGAGAAGTTTAAGACAATCCCATACCAGTTTTGATTGGAATGAGAAGTTTTTAAGTGGTTTTAGAACTGCTTGGCTGCCAGAGAGAATGCATATTTTGGTACCGCTGGTGCCCCTACGTAGACATTCTCTGACACTTAGTTCTAAGGCGTGGACCTCCGCCTGAAAAATGGAAGCTATTTTTCCCATTGCAACTGATATACGGAATTTTGGCCCTACAATTCCCGCTCCAGCACTGCCATCTTCCAATTTGGACCCATCAGTATGCCATGTCTGTGAGCCCTGTTGAGGGATAATTTCGTTGTTTCTCCACGCTGAGCGGTCACTGATAACCACTTCAAAGTGCCTGAAATACGAAAGTTTTCTGTTTATCCTATCGGAGACCACAAGACACGGAAAATTCCGGTAGAAGTCCAGAATCTTTGCGTGACCCGTTTGTTTGCCTCCCGTAAGATGAGCTAGATTAGGTAGCCTTATGGTCGCGCTGGCTGCCGTCTTCTTCACTGTGATGTGCAGAGGAGTAAGTCCATTGATTATTCCAAAGGCTGTTGTGGGGCACGTTCTCATTGCTCCCGTAACACTCAAACAGGCTATTCGATGAATCTTGTTAAGAGTCATTTGAGTCTTAGTCTGATCTACTTTTGGCTACCATACTAAAAATGAATAGGTAACCATTGGTAATATTACTGTTTTGTAAGACCACGCCATCATTTTTGGTCGCAGTCCCCATTTTTTACCATACAACCTTTGGCAAGCAAAGCTTGCTCTTAAGGCTTTATTTGTTATGTAATGTAAGTGGTTTTTCCAGGTCAGAGTTTTGTCTAGGATAACTCCTAGATATTTCATTTCCCCGGAAAGTTTGGGGTCCGTGGCCCCTAACCTTAAGGTTCCTAGATTTAGTTTCCTTCTTCTGGTGAAGGGTTCCACGTTAGTTTTAGTAGGGTTAATCGAAAGTCTTTTCTCCTGATACCAATTCTGCGTTATGTCAAGAGCTAGTTGCATGCGGTCGGTTATGGTGGAGTCAAACTTGCCTCTAACCATGATTACCAAATCATCAGCAAAGCCCTGAACTTTGAACCCTTGGTCATCCAGAGTTTGTATAAGCTCGTCAATGACCATTAGCCTTTAGTTGACTTGACAGTTAACCTCTCTGCCCCTAATTCACAAATTATTGCCCTGTTTTCTAGTATATTGAGAACCCAAGATATAACCAGTCTGTGTATTCCTTTCCTGGCCATCCCATCCTTAATTGATCTGAAAGTAGCATTGTCAAAGACCCTTTAATGTCAATAGATGTACAGAGAGTAATTTCCTTAGCTTCCAGCGCTTTTTCTATTTTACTCGTTAGGCTATGTATTGCAGTCTCAGTCGATTTGCCTGATTGGTAAGCATATTGTTCAATATGGAGAGGTATATCTGTTAGATAGACTTCTTTGATATATTGATCCAGAATTTTTTCTGTTTGCCTTTTTAAGTGTAGAAAGGCCATTCGAATGATCTTTATTGAGTGATTTCTGCAGTCTTGTAGCTGCTGGGAGTGATTCAATCTTCTCACAGTGCTTCCGACAGGATTGACTTTTAGATCTTCTCAGTTCATTATTATAGGCCGTTAGAGCAATCTTGTAGAATGCCCAATCGCCATTAGACTTGGCTCTATTAAATAACTGCCCACTCCACCATGGGATGTTTCTAGAACGTTTCTTCACAACCAGTTTGCAACTGTTTTCAAAAGCGTCTATTAATTATAAGTTAACTTCCATATTTGGTTCCTGAGAGTTAGTTATTTTTTCCCTTACTTGACCCATGTCTTGTCCTAGGTAGAAGTTATAAAGTGACCAATTGGTCTTCAACTTCCACTTTCAGATCAGAGCTAATATAACGATGATCTGACAAGGAGACTTCATCCAACACCTTCAAATTTGATATGTTATTTGATATAAAAGCACTTAAAAGAGTAAGATCTAATACCTCCCCCTTATCGCATTTATAAAAGTTGGCTCATTTCCTCTATTAACTACTATAATATTGTCAGTTGTAATAAAATCAAGAAAAGACTCACCACGTGTATTTACATCCGTGCTTCTCCATACCGTGTGATGTGCGTCACAGCACACGACCGTATCCAACGAGCTGCAGCAGATCAGGTGACAGGAGTCGCTAGGTATAAGGGTATAAGGATGCCAGGACTATTTTTTTTCTCCCTCTGGCACTTCTGCCTGTATCGCCACCAGATAACGTTGAATAAGCTCTGAAATTGGAAGAAATTTATTATGTTTGTTAATCAACAGCGCCGTCCTAGGTAGGTCAGCATTACTGTCGTAGATTAACTTACAAGTTTTTGTCTGAAGGCCATTTATTCGTCTATTTGCGGCCCATGGTACTTGGATGGTCGCAAAGTCCAGACACTTGTTCCACCAGGGCACTGAGCCTATAGGAGGCTGCGATGGCTCCGTGGAGATTTATCTGGAGACATTTCCAGATTGGCGGGTTTTGTGGTAAAGCCTGGGACATTATTTCCCAGACCGGCCCCTCCGGACCTAATCATCCTTCGTACTTCGCAAAGCCGCAGCCTCCAAGTCTTTCTTTTCCCATTTCCTGAGCCGACCAGAAAGAGCAGAGAGTTTGGCATTTGTTTTGCCTTTCTCTGCACTTGGTGCAGGCTTTACGATTTTGGGTCCCGTTTTCGGCTTCTGGCTACTTGCGTGTGCACGATCCGCAGCAGACGTCGATGACACATCGTTGTCCTCAGCAGCTTTTGCTTTGGTTCCCTTCAGCTTAGGTCTGAACTGGGCACTGACAAAGCCATAGAAGACTTTGTTGCCCAGCTCTTCCACCTTTTCAGCCACAGCAATCGCTAACTCGATAAAATCGCCTTTCTGCAATCGATGAAGCACCCGCTATTCCTTGACACGAATGACACGAATGCACGAATGACTCTACTTGTCCCAAAATTCGATCATTCTACCAAGAAGCTGAGCCATTAAATAGCCGACGAAGATTTTGGCCTTCGGTACTTCTGCCTCGTCCACCACCTTCAATTCGGCTCTCTCCCATGGCTTCAGAGCTGGTATAAGCTCCTTCGACCAAGCCACAGTCTCATCGTCCAGACAGTTAATAATTACCCATCCGGGCTTAAAACTGTAGCCTGCAAAGTGAGACTTTGTTGTACGCTCTCTGGTCTCGTACATCTTATCGAGGATACACCTCTGTACCTTTGCAATTTCATCCGTAGACCATATTGCCTACGGAAATTTGCTAGGTATAATCCCGATCTTCTTGGCGATGATAGTCTCTGCCAGAGTAGGCTTTGAACAGGGAACCCCCGAGGGGGCGCCTTGCAAGGCCACTCCTTTAGAGACCACCATCGCCACCCTGTTGGTACTAGGCTTGTTCACAGGCGTTGTTTCCACTACCTTCATCTTACCACAAGACGAAAAAGCGAACGTAAATGTGGGCACTGTTGGCATATTGCCAGCAATTTTGTTGCCCTCTGATGCGAATCGCTTTTTAGGCTTCGAGCTCGATGTCGGCGTGAAACTATCCAATCGGGAACGTTTCGGGGTCATTTGCCCTTCGCCACGCATAACTGATGGTTTTACTGCCAAGGACCGTGCTGTTTCCAGCCCTTAGCAATTAAAGCCTTCAGTCTTTTGCGTCCAGCGCCAGACAGCCTCATCCTATTTGTCGGAGTCTTTTCTGGACCCGGTTCAAGAAGATTTCTCTCTTGATCCGAAGAAATGGACATCCCAGCCGCCTCCTGGCTAAGTGGAATGTCCATCTCTTCCGGCCTGTTGGAAAGAGGAACGAGTGTCCCTTCCAACTGGTCGTGGTCCATTTTATAGTCGGCGTAAGGACCAGATGCCACCTCGGTCAACGAGTTTTTATGTACATTTGAAGGTGTGCAGACCGTATTTTGCGTTTTTTTTAAATCCATACAGTTTTAAAAAATTTTAAATATGTGAAATTTATTCACTCAGAGGCGCCCCACTGGGAGGGTTGATTAAAACCGTGGGTTTGCCGGACCTTGTACGGATGGTATGATGACAAGCAGTTATTCTTTGGAGAAGCTAAAAATTTTACAAAAACAAGTTGCAGAAATTTTAAAGAATCATGGTTTAAATTTGAAAATGGTGTGGAAATCATTCCGAATTGTTGGAAAATTTTCCAAGAGAAGATTGTGAAATTCAATTAAATTTCAATTCAGTTTTGAAAATGTTAAAGCTCTAGGAATTTCTTGGTTTCCATCAAGGGATCAAATATGTATAAAATCAAATTGGAAATTTCATACTAAAGCCACTAAAAGAAATATTTTATCTGATATTGCTAAACTTTTTGATCCCTTCGGTTTTTTGAGCCCAGTTGTAATTTTATCTAAAATGCGGTGTTTGAACGAATTAAAAATTTCGCGACATATGATTTGTGAAAATCCAAAAATACTTGAACTTCATGGGTTTGCGGACGCTTCAATGCAAGCTTATGGAGCAGTAGTTTACATAAAATTTGTAAACGGAAATATTCAAGTACATATTATAGCGTCAAAATCTAGAGTAGCACCAGCAAAAATTGATACTTTACCTATGTTAAAGCTATATGCAGCGGTGTTACTTGTGGATCTTACACAAAAAGTAGTGAAGAGTTTAAAATTAAATTTAAATAGTATAACTTACAATTCGGATTCTCAGATTATGTTATGCGGGCTAAAATTAGAACCAGCATAACATAGGGTTTGCTATTTACAAACAAAGAGTAATATTAAAAGCTGGAAATATATCAATACTAAACAAAATCCAGCAGATTATGTATCACGAGGTCTGTATCCAAAATACTTAATTAATAATGAAATTTGGTTTCATGGCCCTGAATTTTTGAAGTTAGAAAGTCATGTTGAAGAAGTGGTGAGAAGTCCAAAAGAAATTCCGGAAATTAATGTTAAGGTGATTTCTTTAGCTGTGGTATCGAAACCATTTTTAGAGAAAATTCACCATAAAAACAATTTTAGTTAGTCACTCATTTGCATAAAATTTATTTGCATATTGGACCGCAAGGATTATTGGCAATTATGAAGCAAAGTTGTTGGCCTTTACGAGGCAGACAACTTGTTCAAAAGGTAGTACATCGTTGTTATAGGTGTTTCAAAGCAGATCCAAGAACAATTCACCAATTTATGGGTAATTTGCCAAGAGATAGAATTATTAGGACTAGACCATTTTTAAATGTTGGAATAGACTTTTTAGGTCCAATAGCAATACATCATAAAGTACGAGGAAAAAAGATAGATAAAGCTTTTGTGTGTGTTTTTGTTTGTTTTGCAACAAAAGCAGTTTATTTTGAAGTAGTGTCAGATTTATCCACTGCAGTATTTATAGGAGCTTTGAAAAAATTTGTAGGAAAGCGTAGTTGTCCTTTAAAAATTTATAGCGATAATGGTACTAATTTTATAGGTGTTGCAAATAGCTTAAATGAGATTTATAAATTATTTCAGGACAAGAAAGACTTACAGGAAGTTGACAGGGAGGCGTTAAATCTGTCAAAAAACATTTTTTCAGGGTTATTGAGGGGATACTGACATTTGAAGAAATGTGCTCATTAATGAGCCATTTAAAACTTTTGTAGATTCTAATGATAATAAAAGTTATCATGGGTTGAGAGATAACTGGAAAGCAGTTCAATCAAACTCGGAAATATTTTGGGAGCGTTGGTCATTAGAGTATTTGTATGAGCTTCAAAAAAGACATAAATGACAGAATCCGTCCAAAAATATTCAAACTGGAACCCTCGTTCTTTTCAAGGAAGATAATATCCCGTCAATGAATTGGAGAAGGGGGAGAGTAATTAAAACTACTTTAGGAAAAGATGGTCTATGTAGAATGGTAGACGTAAGATCAAGCAATTAATTCCAACAAGAGCGATTCACAATGTTTGTCCTTTTCCTACAGATATAATTAAAACAGAAAATCAAGATACGAAAAATGGTTTTAATAATAAAATTGTTGAAAAAGATCCAAATAAGAAATTAATTACGAAGAATATCCTTACTCAACAGTACATAATGATCGTTTCGTCAGTATTCAGTCATCGTTTCAACATTTGCGATTGAGTTCATCATTGACAAAGTATTACAATATATACATATATAGCCGTTATACGAATTTGAGTGGTCCATTTATTATGAGGTCCGGTTTATAAATACGTTTTTAATTGTAAAACGCCTGTTAGGTGGCTAAATCTTTGCAATTCTAACTAATAAAGCTACTGCGTATCGATTGCGCAAACTGTCAATCGTTGCAATTGTGAGAATTTTATTGAATTTTAATAATTCTGCAAATGAGAAACACACGAAAGCGTACATACAAACAACTGTTTCGGTGTTGCCGTTGCAGCGCTGTCGTCGTAGCCCCATCTTGTTAGCCGTTACCGCCGTCCGTGACTTTGGCGAAATTGCTGCTGACCTGCTGTTTACTGTAACGTTGCCGCAGCTTCCATTGTGCTTCTGCTGTGCTTCTGCTGTGCTTCTGCTGTGCTTCTGCTGTTTGCCGTTCTTGCAAGATTTCGTACCGCTGCTGTCGCTATTCTGCTGCCGCTGCGGTACTGTCTGCCGTTTTTGTAGCCATACATTTCACCATTACCATTTTGGCCGTTCCACCAGCCGCTGAAACTTTTTTCGCACACATTTGTTTTGATGTTCTTTGCAGCCTAATAATAATATTGGCATGTCGCAGTGAGTAATTAAAAAAAAAAATTTTTTATTTATTTACAATCACCGCACGCTGCAAATAATTAAAAACAAAACAAATCAGCTGTTCTCTGATATTGCAATAGTACGTGACAACCCAGCAGTAAATTTCATTAATCCAGCACTAAACCAAAGCCAAGACTAACATAGTTACAACGTAGTTGCTATAAAATTATACTTTCAACCATTTCGCAGCCGAAGTGCCTACCATTGGCAGAAACTGTTCCGTTCGTCTATGGAATCATTTTTTACATTTAATTTGGATCTTTATTTTTAGGAAAGCCACCTGTCTTTACAATACAGCCCCACAATTTATGTCTTTGGATACAAGCAAAAAGAGATTGCTTATGCAGACTTCACCGGATTTGTCGTCTTATAATAGCCCAAAAAGAAACACGTCACCGTTCATACCGTCACAAAAAATTAGACGTAGTCCGTCACAGTCATATAACATGGTCAGCGGTAAACCAACTGCATACGTATTTTTCTGGGCGGTTTTTGACGAAAAAATTGACAAACATCTTGACAGAGTTTTAGATGTTAAGCTGCAGGATGTTGCTAGGAAAAACGACTTGGTGGGCATGCAAAACGAAATACAACAGCTAAAATTAGAAAACACTCAACTTAAAAACGATATGACTTTGATGAGCAAAAGAATAGAGCAAATTGATAGAAGCAGTAGGCGGGGAAGACTTCTTGTGCGTGGTCTAAACAGCACAGAATCAAAATTTTCTACAGTTGAATTTATCAAACTCTATAGTAATGTCTTAAAGATAAATTTAGGCGTAACCGATGCGATAAAACTTCCTTCTGACAATAGTTTTGTGATATCTTTAAATAGGGTTGGACTATTTCATGCTGTTCTTGCTGCCAGAAAACTATTAACTGGTTCTGGCATCTACATCGACAAGGATTATACTCCAGAAGAAAGAAAAACGCTGTCACCTTCGTACTCTTTCAAAAAAATTAAACGACGATAAAACTCTTAAAGTCCGACTTGGCGATTTCTCAGTTTATGTAAATGATAAAAATACTCATGGCTAGACGGAGCGGTGTTGGCGTCAAACAGCGAAGATGCTATATTCCTTAAAAAACTTCTTGCGAAAATTAATTATGACTGTTAACAAGGGTCGCAGTCCCAGTTCCAAAGCTCATATCACACCAGCGCAATCAGTCACGTCAAACAATAATTTTCGAAAATAGCAAACCGAAGTGTGTTGTTTAATATCATACAATGTAGCAAACTTAAATAGTAAATTGAAATTTTGTAATTTTTTTAAATATATTAATACTTTTGATATCTTTTTCCTTTTTGAAACGCATGTAACAGCAGATAAACGTAATAATTTCACTATTTTTTTTAAAGATTATGTTTTGCATTTTGTGGACGCAGAAAAAATTCATAAAACTTGGCGCGCTAGTGGTGGTTGTCTTTTTGATTATGAAAAAAGTAAACAAAAAACATATTCTTTTAATAATACTTGCTTGTGTGGATATGTAGCTCTTTCTATTAAGTGAGGTGATATGTGTTTTCAATTTATTCCAACCTACTTAAATTGCACCAATTGGACAAAAGATTTTGAAGAATTCGAAGATTTTTTGTTAAGTCTAAATTCTACAAACTTTTGTATTTTTGGCTATTTGAATGTTCGCGTTGTTAATTTTCAACAGCTTAATAAAAATTTACTAGAGTATTATCCATTAATTACCTCTGAAAGAGCATCAAGAGACAATATCATTGACAGCAAAGGAAGGAAGATTCTGAGACTTTTAGAAAACATTGGAGGTGTTATTATTAATGGGTAGCTTCGTGGCGATATAAACGGTGATTTTACAATCTGCGGTGGTGTTGGAAATTCTGTTATGGACTATTGTTTAAGTTCGTTTAGTTTTTTAGAATTTATAACAGATTTCTCGATACCTACCAAAAAATATTCTGACCATTTACCAGTAGTGATACATTTTTCAGCTCCTATTCATTTAAAACAAAGTTGTCTCCGCCAAAACTCCACTGGAAACCAAACAAGTTAGAACAATACCAATACTTACTAAATTAATACTGATTCGTGTGACACAAACATTAGTAACAACTTTTCTGTTGATGATCAAATCTTAAGCTTAGTCGAAAAAATTCAACTCGCCGCTGGTAACCGTTACCAAAAAAATTTTTGAATGCAAGAAGTGAATGGTTTAATAGTCAGTGTGCCAATGCCCGTAAACAAATGTTAGCACAGCTTAATCTGTCCAGAAAATACTACATAAAAGTCTATAGAAAACAGTATGTAGTCAGCAGAAAGAATTACGCGAAGCTTTGCAGTCATAAAAAACCATTGCACAAAAACAAAAATATTGATCGTTTAAATAATGTAAAGAATGGTAGCGATTGGTGGAAGCTCGCGTATTCCATGAAGAAAACTTCACGTTTTGTTGGCAATTCTATTTCTGCAGATAATTTTTACCTTCATTTTCGAAACCTACTGTCGGCAAAAATAAATGACCAAACAATATCCTGGTCATTACCAGTCTTTGTTCATCCTTTTTTAGATTCTTTGTTGGAATTTCATGATATTCAGCTAGTCTTAAGACGTTGGAAACTAAATAAAGCTCCTGGTTTAGATAGGATTAGTTACGAGTATTATTAAAACGCCCCACGTTGCTTTTTGGAAGAAGTTGTACAAGTTTTTAACCATATTTTTTTATGCAATGAAATCCCTATATCATTCCGCAAATCGATTATAGTCCCATTGTTTAAAAAAGGTGATCCAAACATTGTTACTAACTATAGAGGGCTCTCACTGTTGGATACTTGCTACAAGATTTTTCGGGTTTAATTTTGGATCGTCTGCATATGTGGATGGAACTTAACAATATTATGAATGAGTACCAAGCGGGTTTTCGAAGAGGATACTCGACAATTGACAACATTTTTAATCTATCTAGAATTGTTCATTTAAACTATAAGCAAAAGAAGAAGACATATGCGTTTTTCGTAGATTTTTCTTGTGCTTTTGATACGATTCCGAAAAGTTCACTGTTTTACAAACTCTCTGTGCTTGACTTTTCTAGTAGCATTATTAAAGTACTAATATTATTATACGATAATACAACTATTCAGGTATGGGATGGAGTTTCACTGTCAGAGTCTTTTAAGTCGGATCAAGGTGTAAAACAGGGATGTTTGTTGAGCCCAGTTCTCTTTTCATTGTATTTAAATGACTTGCATTTAAATTCCTGCCCGGGGTAACATGACAATTAAACTTTTAATGTATGCTGATGACATAGTTTTGATTTCAACATAACCGGAGGAGTTTCAAACTATGATAAACGCTTTGTATAAATATTGTCAGTTATGGGGGTTATGTGTCAACTTAAGTAAGTCGAAAGTTCTTGTATTTAAGGAAAGTCCTAGAATTAGCAAAAACCTCGCCTGGTTCTATGGGGAAAATGTAATTGAAATTGTGAATGAATACAGGTATTTGGGTCTACTGTTAACTTACAATCTTTCTTATCAAAAACATTTAGATGCTAGATTAGCTACAGCAAAAATTGCTGTCAATGCGACTTGGTTGAGCTACCTCTACAATCCAAGAATAGCTATTGCCAACAAATTAATAATATTTTATTCTGCATCTAGATCCATAATGTTTTATGGTGCTCAAATATGGCGTTATAAACAGTATAAGCAGGTGGAAAAATTATTGCGCTTTTTTATAAAAAAAACTATTGTTCTTTCCTAATAACACACTTAATTATGTGCTACATATAGAAACTGGGCTGCAGACACAATTCATTTTCACCTTACGTTTGCATTTTAATTATCTTAAAAAAGTCCTTAATCTGTTCCAAGACAGGTTGCCAAATTTCCTAGCAAAAGAGGATTGGAAAAAAATTCACTCAAAACTAGAAATAAATATGCCTCAGAATTTTACTCCCTCTGCTCTTGATGACCATTTTTTCAATGTTGTTAAATGTTCAACACCAACAGCGTATTGAGAATGCTAGAGTTTCGCAGCATCATGATTTGTATTCGCAATTAGAGTATGGAAAAATAACGTATTTTAATGAACAAAAATCAGCCTACGTAGTGAGTCTTATTTTAAAAGCAAGATTAGGACTGCTTGATCTAAACGGAAAATTTTTTAAAAATGTTCCTCCAGGTGCTTACTCTATTTGCAATTAAAATGTACTTGAGAACACATACCATATAATTGGCATTTGTTCAATTTTTGGTAACGCACATAAAAAGTTCTTTGGAAAGAAGCTACTCTCTATTCAAGAGGTAATTGAAATTTTAAACTGTAGCAAAATAATGGCGCTTTATGAATTTTCATCTAACACATTAAGTTTTAGAGAATTAATTATTAATGAACTTAGATAACATGTACGTTATTATTTTTATTTCTAATATTTTTAAACGACACACAATAAACTGAATAAATGTCGTAAATATCAAGATTTTATAGGTTTAAATGTAAATGAAATGTAATGAATTATAGAAATATTAAAATCATCATCAATCAAAAAAAATCAAAAAACAATATCGATGAGGTAAACTTTCTAAAATGCAAGAAGTTAAATGCAATCTACAAGATTGGCGACAACAAAATTTGAGAACTAGAGCTACTTTTGAAGAAGAAGAAGAAGGTGTCGGGCGAATGCGTCATCAAAGTTCAGCAGTCAAAGTCAACAGAGTGGATTCAACTTCACGCAGCAAACACATGGTTGTTTTCCACTTTTGAGTACGACTTAATCGACATTTATTGCAACGGGCAGAAAACATGGCGTCGTATAAAGGGTCAAGGGATCCTGCGTATGAAATCTGGCTGTCATCTAGAATCATCAGAAGTTCGACAAAATTTCTGAGAATGTGACATACTTCAATCCAATGGTCAACTTGACGCTGCAACTACCAAAGTTCCATCCCATCGTATTACCAGAAATTTCGACAACAATCAAGATCGACGATATTCCCAATTACATATTTTTGGGTTTCCGCTTGATTTCGACATTCACCATGCAACTCATTATGGCATAAATTTTACAACATGGATCATCATTATCTTCATCATTTATGGAATTTTCTGGACAGTTAAAAAGATCAAGCAGCATTCAACACGTTTCCTGCCTATCAAACTTGCCTTGCCACAAATAGGAGTATAGGTTAGTGATACGAATATAATTACAAACAAAAAGTTGTATATTTGGTTTCGAAAAATAATGATATTTTCAAAATGATAAAAAAAAGTTTAGTTTAAAGTTTGAAAGAATATAATTTTTCAACGCGGGAAGAAATACCTGCATAATATGTATGCGTAAAAATAAATAGATACAAAGTTTGGTACTATAATATATAATTAAATGTCTCAGCAAGTCAATATTTGTAAAAAAAAAAAAATAAAAAATTAAAATACAATTACTGTTAATTTTTAAATCTAATTCAATGTATTTCACACTATAAATGAAAATTTAATGAAATAACAAGATATACAAATTTTGATAAAAAAAATTAAAATTGTAAAAGCAAGAGAATTAATATTTTAAATATATGTTAAATTAACAACATAAAATATAAACTTGTCTAAATCTAAAAGAAAACAAACAGTTAAAGTAGTGAAAATGCCTGCACTAGTAAAAAAATAATTATGTCATTTACTGAAAATAAAAGTAGTAAATTTTCCTTTTAGATTATATAAAATATAATTAAAAAAAAAACACATAATATTGATAGAGCTATCAGCCTTGTACTTCGCGCGAGTAACGAGATTGCACCAAATATGTATTGGGCAAGTCTCTTTTTAACATTAAAAAATAAAAGATGTTTATTTTTAGCTGGGTTCTTCAGAACTGAATTTTTATTTCTTCATTACTTCGTATATATACTAAAATTACAAAAATGGTTTCCTTAAACTAAATTTACATCTATGATCTTAAGATATCAATATACTTGAATAAATTTGGTGCTTACTTGCGACCGCAATAAAATCTGGGAGTTTCCAATATTTATTTGCGAAATTAAGTTTAGAGAATTTCTAGTCAATTACAATTTAGGAATTTCAAGTTATTTTTCTTAGGCCACCCTGGTTCGCGCTTCGTAGTTATTGGTGTGGCGTAGTTCTCCGGTTCATCGATGTCTTCTGTTGGAGTACTGTATTCTTTTTCTAGTTCATTATCGTTAAATTCTTCACTGCTTACTTCGTGATTGTAAATTTTTTGCTGATGGTTTCGGTGTGTTTTTCTCTGGTTTTCTTTTCAGTATCTAAATTTACATACTCCGGGTTATCTTCAAACATTTCATCATTAATAAATTTTGCGTAGTTCTTCTCAGGCTGATTTGACTTCATAAATGTGACATCTCTACTTCCCAACACTTTCTTTGCTTCTGGATCCCTATATGCCTTTGATTGTACGGAATATCAAATAAAAACGCATTTCTTAGATTTCGAATCAAATTTTCCTTTAGATTTTATGAGCATGTATGCTGTCGTTTAAAATTTTTGAAAATAACTGACTATTCGAGTTCTTCCCGCCCACAATTTAAATGGAGTTTCGCCTCCCAGGCTTCGTGAAGAGCATCTGTTTCGGATATAATTTGCTATAAGGATCGCCTCTACCCAGGAAACCGGATTGAATCATCATACATCGGCCTATTTCCACCAGTGTCCGATTTTTTCTTTCTGCGATGCCGTTTTGTGCGGCGTATATTCGTGTTTGATGCCTTCGTTTTTTTTAAATTTTCAAAAATTAGATTTTTATATTCGGTTCCATTGTCGGATCGCAAGGTCTTTATTCTTTTTTCGGTTTTCTTTTCTGCCATACTTTTGTACTCCTTGAATTTCTTGAAAACTTCGCTCTTGTTCTTCATAAAATATATTTCGCACCACTTCGTTTTGTCGTCAATAAATGTTATGAAGTAGCGAGAATCTCCGAGTGAGTTTACGCGCATTGGGCCACACACGTCTGTGCGAACCAGTTCAAATGGCTTCTGTGTCTGCTTCCCCTTAATTCAGATCGTTCTCGTTCAAATGGCCAAAACGCTCATGCCATTCTTGTAAAGATGATGACTGTGCTACTCTGCATTCTTCTGAAATTTCTTCTACGTAGTATAAGTCCTTTCGGCTATAAGCGACCATCATATCTTTGCCAGTTTCTAGATTAATTACGACGTCCTTATTTCTTTTGAATATGACTTCAAATTCATGTTCAGTAATTTAAGATACTAAGAGTAAATTGAACGGAGATCCTGGACGTACAAAGTTTCTTCGAGTTTTGTTGTGACGCCTTCTGTCGTCCTTAATCTTACAAATTCGCATCTTTCGATTTAAGTTGATTAGCTAAGTGCAGCACATTACTTCATCAAACTTGTTTTTATCCGCACACATGTGTAAAGACGCACCAAAATCCAAACACCACCGTTCTTGATCGTTGTTCACTTGCATTGCAACTTCAGCGTTTCGTGTTGATTAGTGAAATTTGGCATCCTTCGGTTTGGAATTAAACGTTTTCGACCTGCAGTCTCTAGCTTTGTAGCCAATTTTACCACACGAGTGACAAGCGTATTTAAAACCTTTTTTCGATTATTTCTGGTTTTGATTGACGTTTCTTCGGTTGGTATTTCTACCATTCTTGTGAACAAACATAGCATTCGGTGTACCTTCACTGCTATTCCGACGTCGCGCTTCAAACTCTTCTAACAGCTTAACTTTTAGGGCTTTTGGACCAGGAAGTTTTTCCTGAGTTTCAATAGCGATTCGAAAAGGCTCATATTCATCTGGGATGCTAGATAGCAGAAGGAAGCTCCACTTCATTTATTTTATCAACGGTGTTGAAAAACTTCCTTATGTGGTCACGCATGTCTTCTCCATTCTTCATTTTGAGTTAGATTAGCGGCTTCAGCAACATTGCCTTACTAGCTGGTCCTTTTGATCCAATTTGGCCTTATCGTCATCGTACTCCCATTCGGTTACCTTTTCAGGCGGTGCGTTTGGTTTCACGCACTTTCCACTTACGAACTTCCATGCATCGTTCTAGATAAGTAGGGCTTCGACCTAAATCTTCCACGTGTCGAAATTCTCCTTTCCGAGAGGCTCAATTTTTACGCCTGTGTAACTCATCTTAAATCTTCATTCGATTGATTGTTGATCTCGAATATTTTATTTTCGTACGTTTTCACTATTTGGCGCAGTGGAAGTGAACTGGGCCCATAACCTGTAGTTTTTAGAGGGTTATGATCAAATATCCAAGACAGAACATGTATTTCGTAGAACGAGTTTATTTTAAGTGAAGAAAATATTTGATAGTATTTTCTTCACTGAAATATTAGAACATGATATACTAGAACATAAAACAGTAAAGTAGAAATAACAAAGTAGAATAAAGTATTACATTTGATTATATTCAACAGTTCTGAGAGTTGGCGTCACATCCCACTATTAGTCTGAAGTTATTGAATTCAGCATAACGTACAACTGCCAAAAGCTCCTTTGTAGGAGGAGTCATGATGGGAAGATAGACGGAAACTATAATGTTGTCAATACTTATAATCAAGTCTTGGCAACAAAATTTCCGCAACATCATGCAGTCGACCGTTTTCGGCATAATAATACACGAGTGTGGTCGTTCCACCTCTTCTCAGTAGAGGATGGACCCCCATTTAATTCCACCCAAGCCACAGACGCGTCTTTTAAACACGCATGATTCTGCAATTTTGGGTGGTTCCTGTGCTCACACTAAGTATGGTTTTGGACAAAAAAAGTTTGCCACGCCCACCTATTACGCAAATAATTTGTAAAACTAACTAAAATATTCGATTATTTAGCTAATATTGCTCCTCAAATTCTGAAATTCGGTATATGAGTTCGTATAAGCAATATCGAAAACTTCACCAAAAATGGCCGTGGTTAGATCAATTTAACGCCCACTTAAAAAAAGGAAAACATACGATAACATTGCGAATATTTCCTCTAAAAATTTTGTATCTGAGTTTACATCAGTGTTGTCGATAACTTCATAAAAAATGGGAGTAGTTGGATTAATTTAAAGCCCATTTTTTAAAAGGGTGGATCAATTTTACGCCTACCATCATTGCTCAGGAAGGCTATATAGAAAATATGTAGGATGCACCGGGAAGAATAAGAGGATAATCAAAAACTGCCACTCTCACGATTACATTGAAAATATTGCTCCTAAAAATTTTAGATTTTATTTCTAAGTTTGTATGGTTACTGCCATAACGCCATAAATTAGAATCGATATAACGGTGAGTACCGGGAAGTTCCTCATTCGTTAGTATGTTATAAATAGTAATATGAAACTCCTCTTATTTCGGCTAAATATTACTCCTGAAATGTTTTTTCTTTTTAGTTTTAAATCACTACGTTATTTCTTTTTAGCTTTAGTTCATTTTTACATTTATCATATATCTTTTTGTTTTTTTTTTTGTTAAAATATGACTCTCCAACTTTAAAAATAATTATTTTTATTTTATTTCTAATAACTTGTTAGCTTACAACACAATATTTTATAAATTTGTGTGGTAAGTTCGCAATTTCAATAAATAAGTTAATAGATAAAATTTTTATAGTGAGTAATATTTTTGTTTGACGCATGTTTATTTGTACATTTTTATATGGTAAGATTAAGATTTTATTTCATTCTTATTTTTAATGTTTCTTTTTAACTATTTAAGTGTTAGATCGATTCAACAGTGGACGGGTTTTTGTTTATTCATTTCTTAAGTGAATCGCTTTTTTCATGTGTATAGTGATAATTAAAAAAACATAAAATAGCGAAATAAACGCACAATATCATTTCGATTGTTTTGGAGAGTTCAAAAAAACTGAAAATTACATAAATAGTAGTAGTAGTATAAGTGGAAAAATAAGTGAAAATCCACCAGCACAAGTAGCATAATTAATGCCGTTTTGATACAACAATTTCCTGAAGGGGGGGGGGGGAAATCGATGCTGGAGCCATCCTGAATTGTTAAGGAATTTTAAAATGTTCATCAGTGGACAGTCAGATAGGACTTCCAATGAAGTTGGACAGAATACGCCAGCGCCAACTCAACAACTCATCTTGGAGCCATCCGTAAAAATGGTAACGCCGAATTTGTCCATTACACCATTAGATAGGTAGCGTACCTAAAATTGTACTGTGGCTATATGTCCTAGCTTGCCTTGTTCACTGATAAGACGCACCTTGCGCCCCATAAGCTTATTGTTTTCAGCGCCCTTCCCATCATTTCACTAAGGACGGACTGAAACAGACCTGATACTAGAATCACAAAGTCGTCAGCATACTCAAATGCCTTCATACCGTACTCAAATGCCTTCATACCGTCCGCCTTTTTTTTTTATAAATGACGGGCACGAGTGCTCTGTAGACAGGATTTTACCAAGCCTAACAGACACCTTAATTGTCTCTAGTGGACCAAGATCGAACCTTAGCCGCATAGATCGCTTTTTTTTTTATTCGATTTTCGCATGTAAGCCTTGTTGAACTCTTTCTTGACAAGTCTCCGAAGATCTCTCGGGTCGTCGTTCCACCAAAGCAAGAATTTGTTTTTACTGTGATTGACTGAAGATTTTACGAAAGCAAGGAATTGCGGGTTTTTTGTCCAGTTAATCCTTCTGGGGTTCCTATAAATAAGTGGGGCATCAATTTTGAGATCAAAACTGAAAAGTATCCAGGCATGATCAAAAAAAGGATCGCTGACTTGACACTCTCTAGCCTTCTACTTTGATCACGGCATTGAGATTAGTAAGAGTGATATCGAGGAGTGATATCCGATGAAATTATTCGTACTGTGAAAAATAAATGTGGGAGAATTTCCCTGGTTGCAAATATTTAATTTAGTTTGAATAATAAAAAAAAACAGTGACTCAAATCTGTAATATATTTCACTGCTACCCCAAAGCGTATGTTTGACATTGACATCACAGCCTCGAATCAAGGTTTTGTTGTATATTGTCTTATTCGCATGAAGCGGATTGTAATTATTGTCAAATACGATGAACTCAAAAAATTGCAAGCAATGCAAAAATAGCAATTTTTTGTAAACAAAAAAATCGTACCTGACTTATGATTACAATCAGCTGAATATGCATAAGTAAATATGAAGAATTAGGTCAACCAATGCAGAAGCCGCGATCGATTCTCGGTCAAGCTTTTGGTTCTTATTGGCCTAGGTTAGGAGCGGGTTACGAAGAGTAAAACGTAACCGCTGGGCGTTGCCAAAGATAAGTAGGTTTCTTTAGATTTTGGTTTGGATAGGAATTGGAGTCTTTAGTAGTTCGTTAAAAGAATAAGTTCGTTTGAGCTAGTGAGCTCAGTCTTAATAAATAATAATAAAGTTTAATCGGTATAATAAAAAATAAAGAGTATTAAATAAAACGAAAAAGTGAATATTGTTGGAGTTGTTAATTAAACTCGGAGGTCGATTAGTTCAAACGGAAAAACATTTTTTCCCCAGAAGGTAAATTTACTTTACAACATTGGCGCATTCGGTTCTCGAACCACATACACGTTTCCAACCACTAGACGCGGTCAGTGGCAGCAGCAAAGGACTTAAGAAAGCTTGGGACAAAGGATTCGCAGAAGAAAATGGATAAGAAATTACTGGTGAGCACGTTTGTGTGTTCGTTATTAACAAAAACCCGAGCGACTGGTGGCGTTTAACGCCTGCTCACCTACGTAGGTTATTCTACGAACAAAAAAAAATTTGAGCAAGGCACAATAACTATAACTCCTTTTTTGCGGGAATTTTGGGATTCAAATAATAACAACTGTTAATCTTTAAATTATTAAATTGTTTTTCCCCACCAGTGGTAAGAAACAATTTATTTATATTAAAGAAACAGTTATTTTTATCAAGAGATTCTTGATAGAAAGAAATATTCCATTTGTGAGAAAATGTTAATATCGTATTAATATTTATTTTTATATTTTGTGTGAATTTTTTCTTTTTTTAATTTTTCTTGTTGTGAGTTTAGTTTTGTCAGTATTTTCGTATTTTTTTTGCGAGCTTCTGATTTTCTTTTTAATTAAAATTGTTTGTAGGTTAACTCATATTGCAACATTTACAATTTGACTTTATTTTCTTGTTTCTGTTAAAAAATTATTTTGTAATATAAAAAGGTTTTATATTAATTTTTTTATTTATTTATTTATTTATTTATTTATTTATTTATTTATTTATTTATTTATTTATTTATTTATTTATTTATTTATTTATTTATTTATTTATTTATTTATTTATTTATTTATTTATTTATTTATTTATTTAATAAAGAGTATTAAATTTATTTATTTATTTATTTATTTATTTATTTATTTATTTATTTATTTATTTATTTATTTATTTATTGCATTAAGTAATCCTATCGCTACAAGATTAAAACCTTAAATATAATTAGCGCTAGTCACGGTTGAAAAAAAAAAATTATAATAGTAACAATATTTAAATATATACTTAAAAATTAATAGTGATAATTTAATTAAGTTTATTTTATTATCAGGAGTAACAAAAATAAAAATAAAACATTAAACATTAATCAGGTCTTATTGAATAAACAGAAATTTTTGAAATAACTGTTAAATTTATGAGTGATCAAATTAATTAATGGAAGCTTTAAAATCTGAATATTTACAAGCAAGAGCAGATTTAAAAAAAGAACAAGAAGAAATTGTGAGATTTTTTGACAAATTGTGGTCACTTATCAGACATTTTAGTGAGTCTGAACAGATATTTTTACATTTAAAGGAAAAATTGAACGTAAGAAAATTAGAAGAGGCGGATTTGGCTATAACTGAATTATTTGAAATTTTGGATAATAAAAATTGTTTATTACACCAAGAGAGAGAGGAACTATTGAAAGAGTTAGATAGTTTTAGGAAACAGAACGTGATTTTGAAAAAGAGGTTAGACAAAAATTTAAAGGAAACACACGAATTAGAACGAGAAAACGAACACTTTAGACAGGAGATAGGTTTACCAAAGGACGTTAAATTTAAAAACGATCTGAACATAACCGGATTAGAAGAGGCAAATAATACAATCAGCGTTTTGAATACAAAATTAATTAATCAACATAAGAAGTTTGAACGGAAATTAGCAGATTTAGCTTTGAAAAATAAAAAACATAAAATTGTAAAACCAACGGACGATTCTAAAATATTCAAAATGAGTTTAATGAGGATAGCAGAAGAGGTAAACAGGGTGGTGCCAATTTTTGATGCTTCAAGGGCACATGATTTGGCATCGGAATTACACAAATTTGCTATAAGTTGTCGTATAGTAGAAAAAGATCTAAAACCAGAAGATCACCCAGTAATGTTAGATTGTATAAAACTCAGATTGTTCGGTGAGGCATATAATCTTGTGAGGTAATTAGAGACAAAATCTTTAGATAAATTAATAAATTTACTCAGTGGAGCGTATTCAAAAATAACCATATTGGAAGATGTTCAACAGGAGATACGACAGGCAGTACAGTTGGAAGGAGAGGATATTTCTAGGTTTGCGAGAAGACTACGTTGTTTGTTTACTTCTGCAAAAACAATTATAGAGGATCGATATCCAGGTAGAGATTGTGATATTTCATTAGAAGAAATAAATACTTCAATAAAATCATCATTCAGGTTAGGACTTAGAGACCCCACACTTCGACTTCTTATAATGAGGTCAAGTGCAAAAACTTTAGGAGAACTAGAAGTTGAAGCCAATTGCGCACAAGTAGAGTGGAAAAGATGTCATTTCGGTAAATCTTTCAATAATGAAAAACAAAGTTTTAATCATATAAACTCTCAAGAGACGTCGCCAATTTTAAACGCTTTTACATAGTTTGCACAACAACCGCAAGAAATAACACAGCAGTTGTATACGATGACGTCACAAAACCGACCGAGTGGCAGCGCAAATGAATATGCAACCATCTCTAGGGGAAGCGAAGGATCTCAGTTGCAGCGGGATAATGAAGAAACGAGACCAGCAACTAAAACTAATCTTTCGGAGCCCCATCCATCAGTTCCAGTTTGTTCATTTTGCAATAAGGCAGGTCATACACGAGCTAAGTGTTTTAGTCGAGAAAATACTCCTTATTGTAGAGAATGTGGAGAATGTGGAGAATATGGACACGAACCAGGTCCGAATTGTAGTCAAAAGAGTAGACATCAGGCAAATTATCATGGCACAGGCAATGCACAGAACGTACAGGATACGATAACTATAGAAAAAATAAGCAATATAAGAAATATGATAATATTGAAAAAAAGAATAATGGTTATAATAATATTCGAATCAAAAATAGAGGCAATTATAACAATAACGGTCCGAGATTGTGTTTCTTCTGCGATAAAGAAGGACATATGAAAAGCGAATGCGCAGTCAGGAAAGTCTTCTTGGAGAAACTGGGAAACTAAATGGGGTCCGGACGTTATCACACGACCGGGATCCCCAAAATATTTTTGAAACTGACAAACGAGAGAATAAATATAAAAACGAGCTAAGTCCGGTCAAGGCAACTGTGAAAACTGATGTAACGATGTAATGTGAATAAATTGAAGAAAAGTAAATAATTAATTGAGCAGACGAAAGGTGAAGTAAATCTGTCTCAGGAGAACCAGGGTTAACAAATGAAAGATGAAGTAAATCTGGTTCAAAAGTATCAGAGTACAGAGGTTAAAGAGCAGACGAAAGATGAAGTAAATCTGGCTCGGGATAACCCACTTACAGAGGTATATGAACAGATGAAAAATGGAATAAATTTGTTACAAAATGATCAGAGTTGGAGGTTAATAAACAGACAAAAGACGAAGTAAATCTGGTTAAAAATAATAATGTGGTGCCCAGGACCCGGGCTCAATTGAAGAAAGTTTCATTTAAAATAAATGCCTGTAATGGAAAAAGTCGAAAAATAAAGTACGAGAAACAAAAATTAAATTCTTGCAGAATCAAGAAAAGAAAATCTGAAAAAAGGTAGAAAGTAAACCTTATTGAGTATATTAGTCCAGCTGTAGGTAATTTGGTACAGTGGTCATGTAAAACTTTATTCAATATTTTTGTAATGCTATTCCCGATCATTTATTTTTGTTCAGATATTATCCTCAATAAATGGGAAAAGTTTTTGGTATACAATGGAGAATTTATCGAAAATTATAGTAATTGTTTGAATAATATTTACAATACGTTTTTAAAATTTTTGACTGGCAGGTTAACGCCAGCAGTGAAACAAAAATTATATTGTAATGCATGTGAGAGTTTTCATTCAAACAAAAGACGTTTATGTAGAGTTACCTTGCAAAGAAGCGAAAAAGGTTAAAGTCACATTACTCTTCGATTCTGGCGCTGACACTAGTTTAGTGAAAGCAAATGCTATAAATAGTTTTATTGACAAGGATGAAGATGATATAAAAGATTTGAGCGGAGCTTTTGGAGGACAGGTTACCACATCCGGTTCCATTCAGATTTGTCAATTAGATTGTTCTGATTTGATTTTTGAATTCTATGTAGTAAACTTACGCCAAGGCATATCGGCAGATGGTATACTGGGTAGGGATAACTTATGGAATAAATCGGTTATAAATACGATAACAAAAGAATTAATATTCTTTAATAAATCAGGGAGTGAAATGAAAAAATTCTCATTGAAGAGATGGAAGTCAATGAAAATATCATATTGCAATAATGAAGTTAATTTAAAATCGCGTACGGTAACAGTAGTACCGATGAAAATAAAATCGCGTACGGTAACGATAGTACCGATGAAAGTAATAACTAAAATTTCAACTTTGGTGATCCATAAACAAGAAATATCACCAAGTGTTTATTTAGCCGAAACTTTAGTTAACAATAAAAAAGGTGTAGTTTACGCTCCAATGTTAAATGCATCAGAGAACGACGTTGAATTGAGTAATGATTTTGAGCCACTATTTACCGATTTCAATAACTACAAAGAAGCGGAAGATAACAATATCATGAGCATGCATGAACTTAAAACAAGTGATCGGATAACTGAATTGTTAAGTAAATTAAATTTGGATTCAAGCCTAAATGTTGAAGAAAAAAATGCGATGGAAAATATTTGTACGGCGTATAATGATGTCTTTCATTTTGAAGGTGACACCTTGACGAGTGCAAATGTGTTAAAACATTGCATCGATACTAAACAAGATCAGGCACCAATTAATCAAAAACAATACTGATTGCCACAAATGCACAGGGGAGAGATTAACAAACAAGTACAGGAATTGTTACATTATGGTATAATCTCACCGAGTATTTCGCCATGGAATTTACACCTTTTTACCTGATTTATTAAAAGGTACCTAAGAAAAGTGGTAAAGATGGTCAGAAAAAATGGAGGTTAATCATCGACTACAGAAAACTTAATGAAGCAATATTTAAGCAAGTTTTCCCCCTTCCTAGAAAAGAGGAAATTCTAAAGCAAGTGGGACATAACCGATATTTTTCTACGCTAGATTTAGCGAGTGGTTACCATCAGGTGATGATGGATGAGGGCGACAAAGAGAAAAAAGCCTTTAGCACAGGGCTTAGGCATTTAATAGAATGCCATTTGATTTAACAGGGGCACCAGCCACTTTTCAAAAAATCACATTCTTACAGGGTTACAGGGGATATGTACCTTGATGACATAGTCATTTATGAGCGTAATTTGGAAGAGCACTCCATGAGGTTGTGTAAGGTCCTCGAAACATTACGGAAAAATAATTTGAAACTAAATACAGAAAAATGCAATTTTCTGCGTAGAGAGGTAGTTTATTTATGACATAAATGTTCGGCAGAAGGAGCGCTTCCTGATCCTGCCAAGGTGGAAAGTGTGAAAAATATTCCACCACCAAGGTCTCGTAAACAAGTACAAGCTTTTTTACGACTGGTTAATTACTACCGTAAATTTGTGCCCGTATTGGCAAAGATGGCCCTACCAATTAAGAAATTGTTGAGAAAAGACGTACCGTTTAAATGGACAGAAAAAGGCGATAATTTCACCGCTTATCTTAATATATCCTGATTTTGATGAAAAATTTTTATTAACGACAGACGCAAGTAACGAAGCGTTAAGGACGGTTTTGTCCCAGGGAGTCGTGAGAGAAGAAAGACCAATTGCATTCGCAAGTTGAGCTTTGAATGATGCTGAAAAGAGATATTCAACTATTGAAAAAGAATTGTTGGCAATAGTATGGGCTACAAAAAATTTTAGACCATATCTTTTGGGACGACATTTTGAGGTATATACCGATCATCAACCTTTAAGAGGAATAGCAAATTTAAAGGACCAAACGTCCAGATTAGCACGATTTAGACATAAACTGTCAGAGTATAATTTTGAGATAATTTATAAACCAGGCAAACGAAACCTTAATGCCGACGCATTGAGTAGAGAAAGTTATGATAATACTAAAATAGCCGCCGTAGAGACGAGGCTACAAAAAAGAGATAGATTAGAAAAAGAGAATGAACAACCGGTAGAAATTGACAATACCGACGGAGAAAATAAAACGGTACTTGACACACTGATGACAGTAGAGTTGAAAATAGTAAAATTTTATCCGAAAATATAAAAATTTTAACCGATCAAAAACAAATTGAGACAATATTAAAAGACTATCACAATTTACCTTTAGGAGGTCATCAAGGTGCATTGAGAACTTATTTGAGAATACGAGAAAAATTCCGTTGGAAAGGAATGCAAAAACAAATAAACGAATATGTTCGGAGTTGTTCAACATGTCAGTTAAACAAGTGTTCAAAACTGACAAAAATGCCTATGGTAGTAACCGATACACCGCAACGTCCTTTTGAGAAGTTGTACATGGACATGGTAGGGCCCCTACCGGAAACAACTTCAGGCAATAAAAATATTTTGACTTTTCAAGATGACTTCTCAAAATATATGGCATGTATTGCCATACCTGACGCGGAAGCAAGTACGGTTGCCAAAGCTTTTTACGACAAGATAGTTACTCGCCATGGCATTCCTAAAATGTTGATTACCGACAACGGTACCAATTTCATTTCGGAATTATTCTCTAACGTATGTAAAACGTTAGGAATAAAAAGGCTTCATATTACCCCGTACCATCCACAGGCTAATGGCTCACTGGAAAGGAGTCATCGACCTTTAGCGGAATATTTAAGAAGTTTTGTTAATGAAGACGGATCCAATTGGGATCAGTGGTTGTCAGCGGCTATGCATGTGCATAATAACACACCACATACGTCAACAAAACAATCACCTTTTCGTACACTATATGGATTTGATATAGAAATACCAACTAATTTGAAACGGAAAAGGGATCCTGTATATAATACAGAAGACCCCGCGAAATTACTTAAATATCAAATTCAAAGGGCACATCAATTGCTGAGACAAAACCAAGAAAAGGCGAAAATTGCATCAAAAGTTCAATATGACAAAACTATAAACGAAGTTATTTTTAAAGAGGGAGATAGGGTTGTTATGAGAAACAACACCCGGAAAAATAAATTTTCTCCAATTTGGAGAGGCCCATATGATGTAGTGTCGACAAAGGGGCCTGTCACGACGGTGATAAAAATTAAGTCGAAACTTAAAAAAAATCACAACAATGTTTAAAAACAATTTGAAAACAAATTGTTTAAAAACATGTATGTATGTAAAATTAGAACGCACCCAATGGGTTTTATTTATTTAATTGCAGGTAAATATCATTGACGTTGAGATCTGCAAGCTAGATGATACCAATCATGAGAAACATTGGATGTCGACTCGCTCAAGGACTAGAGCAAGAAACTTGAACTTTGGTTTAAGCCAATATTTATAACAAAAATACAGAGAAAAAATATATAAATATAGAAAAAAAGGGCGAAAAAAAAAATTATAAGAAAAAATATATGAAATAAAAATAAAGAAAAGAGCAAAAATAAACAAAAATATATTTTATAAAGAAAAAATTTAAAAAAAAAAGATATTATAAAATAATTTAAAAGAAAACAAGATTTAAAAAAAAGAACCAATAATAATTAATAAAAAAAAACAAAAGAATAATAGTTAAAAAAAAAAGAAGAAAAAATATTATATTTAAAAAAAAATTAAAAGATATATAATATTAAAAATATTTGTAGATAAGTTTTTTTTGATGATAAATAATTTTGAAATAATTTCAAGTCTTAACATTAATTATAAAATGTTTGTAAATTTCGTCGATGAGAAATTTAAAGAGAATGCAATTACAATGGCCACGCATACGTAAAAAAAGGGGAAGGGTTATTAACGTTAGGACGTTAGGTTAATAACGCTAGTTTTTGTTTGAAATGTTAGAATTTGTGTGAGCATTGAAATCGCATAAGAGTTTTGCATAAGCAGAATTTTAAAATTTTTTGGGATTTGTAGAAATGTTTATTGTGAGAATAGTGAGTTAATTTTTAAATGCAAATAGTTTTCAGAGTAAAAGTTTAACCATTTTTTATTTTTCATTCGATTTCGTGAGTTTCGTAAAATTAAATCAGATAATGGTTTAGGTAATTTTTTAATTGATGTATGATTTATATTAAAAAATCGAGTGCTGGGGGTTGTCTTCCAAGTTGAAGCGATCTAAAAAATGCAGCTCGAAATTTAGTGCCGGTTGCGCAAAGTTCCAAAAAAGAAGATAAAATAAAAATACAAATTTTTATGAGGCAAAAAAGTGGCTTTTATTTGTTTAAAAGAAAATTACCAGAAAAAAGTTCGGAAAATATGTCCGTTCGGCTTGTATCCAAAATCAAAAGTGTTATTTTTACAATAACAAAAATACCTCAAAATGGCACTTTCAGTCAAAAATGACACATTCGATTAAGAAAATTTCTGTGCACCCTGTGCATTTCAAAAACGGAATTTTCTCAATCGAACAGTTTACAAAATATCAAAGTGCAAGCGTTTGGCTTAAACATTGCCGCCCGCCTTGCAGAATCGCTGCAATAAAATAAAAATCTAAATACATAGGTGCTGAAAATAAAAATAGTTATTTTTCTAAAAAATTCATGGGGTACATTTTATTTGTGACTTGCGGTGACAAAGAAATAGTTCAAGAAACTTTGCCAAAGTTCATCTATGAAAAACGAAATAAACCAAAAACAAAAAAAACAAAAATTTAACCACAAACAAAAATGTGTTAGAGTGCAGCCAAAAAAAAAAACTAGACAGCGCAGGAACCAGACATAATATAGCCGAAAATTGTGCTCTGCACCAACGGTTGCCCTAGTGTACCACCAATCACTAAATTGAGGACAATTTTTGAGTAGACGTCGACACCAAGAACAAGATCCACTGGCGCAGACTGAAAAAAATCGGGGTTCGCGAGGATAATACCTAAATAATTTTCGCGAATGCGAGAGTCGACGGATTGGAGAGGTGTAACCTTCGAAAGATAAGGCGTTACGTGGACAAGCGTTCCAACATTCCTGTTGAGATCTAAATTCGATCGCATAGAAAGCATGCACACCTCACTATTTCCCATCCTTGTCGTCCGCAGGTTCAGGCGTTGCACCAACTTTTTTGAAACGCACGAAGAATCTGCGCATTGATCGATAAGCGCTCGAATTTGTGGGATTTCCATCTATGACCACCTTGACCATCGCGGTGAGCTGAAGCTTAACTACACGCTGCAAATGAAGAGTAGGCGCGGCATTGGTGGTACGTGGCTCTGCAGATCGATGTTGTTGATTGCAAAGTTTGACAAATCTTGCACGCTTGTTACGTTGGGGCGTAGAGCTCGGAGCCTCAGATCGCTTTCTGACCTGACGTGAATGTGGAGCCACTGACATATCTCGCCGAGACGGACGAGGTCCCATAATTGGCGAATGTCTACGAGAGGATGACGCTATTACATCAGATTTTGACTGAGTTTCCACCGACGTAATTCGCCGACACGGACAAGGTCCCATAATTGGCGAATGTCGGCGGGATTTTGACGCTGATTGTCTGGTCTGCGATACTGCGGTAGGCGCGCCTTGAGACGGACGAGGTCCCTTGTTAGGCGCTTGTTCAGCCAGACTAGAGCTACTAGCACTCGCGCATGGAGACGGACGAGGTCCCTTCGCATTTTTAAAGTGACTAGCGCTGGTAGACTTTGCGCATGGAGACGGACGAGGTCCCTTCACATTTCGAGGAGGACTAGGTTCTTTCGGCTGAAAACGATGAGTCGGCCGGGAGGGATCATGCAACAACGTATGATGATCACCCTTACAGTCGCGGCACCTTCCTTTACTACCGCAGTCTTTGCGCATATGGTTATATGCCAAGCAACAAGTGCAGTGACGGTACATAAGTACTGCTCGAAGACGTTTTGCATGCTCCATTCGTAGAAAACTGCGGCAAAAACGTAACGGATGGTCCTCCTTGCAGATACGGCATTCCATCTTTTTGGCAGTGGGAGTTTGGCTGCGACGCTCGACGTATTTATTTGCCTTAACCATTTTTGCTGAAATTCGAAGAAGGACATAACAAATAAAAATAGTTGAACAGAAAAGAGAAAGAAAATAACAATGATCACGACGACGGGAGAACTACAAGTTTAACGACAGCACGTGTAATGGTGCCTCGTTCTGTTCGGACATCAGCAACTCGGACTCGTCCATCCTTTCCTAGATGCACCTTCATTACGCGTCCTAGTCTCCAATCAGTTGGGGGCAGATTCTCATCGCGAATCACTACCAAATCGTTTACTTTGACGTCCTCCTTCGGAAACTGCCACTTGTATCTCTTGTGAAGCTCCTTCAGATATTCGGATTTCCAACGATGACAAAATAATTGGGATACTGCTTTGATCTTTAACCACCTATTAACTATTGTCAGGGGGTTTCTTAAATTTCACGTTCAACAGGAGCTAAAAGGGGACCACTGATCAAAAAATGTCCCGGTGTTAGAGGGGAAAGATCAGAAGGATTTTCGGACAGTGGACTCAGAGGTCGCGAGTTCAGACAACCCTCTATACGATTCAAAAGGGTCGTAAATTCTTCAAAGGTATACCTCAGATTGCCAGCTATTCGACGAAAGTGAAATTTAAAGCTTTTGACGCCCGCTTCCCACAAACCACCCATATGGGGAGATCCAGCCGGGATAAAATGCCACGAAATGTTTTGATAAGAGAATTGTGATGTCACTAAATTCTTTGAAGCACATAGAAATCGGACAAAATCCTGTTTTAAAACTTTCGAAGCTCCAACAAAGTTGGTTCCGTTATCCGAAAACATTTTTGCTGGACATCCGCGCCGGGCCACAAAACGAGAAAATGCAGCTAAAAACGTATTTGTAGACAGATCACTAGTCGCTTCTAAATGCCTTAGTTGCGAAACAAACGCATATGCAGACATATCCTTTCGTTATAAGGCAAGCGCGACCAGTATAGTTTTTTATGTCAAAAGGTCCAGCAAAATCTACACCGGTACAAGAAAATGGCCGAGATAGCGTAACACGTTCAACGGGTAAAGCTGCCATGAGTTGAGTTCTTGTCGTTTTTCGCTGAACTACGCACGTTTTACAGTTGTGGATAGTGGACCTGATCATCCTTTTCACGTTTGGTACATAAAACTGCATCTTTACAAGATTCAGCATCAGCTGATTTCCTCCATGCAAAGATATTTCATGTAGAAACCGAATCAGCAAGCGAGTAAAAATACAATTGTATGGTAAAATAATTGGGTGCCGTTCATCGTACGATAATCTTGGAGCTGAAGTAATCCTTCCATTACATCGAAGCAATTTTTGGGCGTCGAGAAAGGGGTTCGATGAAACTAGACTACTGGAAGAGTTAATTTGACGTTTCTCAGACAAATCATGATACTCGGACACAAAATGAACCTGTTGGCAAATTAACATAAGACGAATTTTTACATTTTTTATTTCGTCACTCGAAATATCCAAAGTCTCAAACAATTTGCGAGATCGGGAGCGATGTAGAAAAAGAAAAACGTAGCACAATACTCGAAGTGCTCGTTGCAACGACGAAAATCTCTCCAGCACGTCTTCAAAATGAACAAAATATGTAAAAAATGATTTTACCGGCTTTTCTGACAAAGCTGTTTCAAAATTTTGGCGCTCAAAAAAGTCTTTAGGAAATTTAGAGATTTCTTCTGGCAACCAAGATGGTCCATACCACCATTTTCTGTTGACAACAAGATCCTGTGGTGAGACTCCACGACTAACTAAATCGGCTGGGTTGTCATTCGAGTCAACATGAAACCAACGATTGTTGCCAACTTTATCGACAATCTTTGAAACACGATTCGCAACAAACGTAGTCCAATGACATGGTGGTTTTTGCAACCAGGCTAAAACAATTGTGGAGTCCGACCAACAGTACAAATTATTACGATCGATTGTGATTGATTGAAAAAGTGAATCAACCATGTCCGCCAAAAGTGCAGCTCCACAAAGTTCCAAATTAGGCAAATCAACCGTATTTACTGGTGCTACTTTAGATTTGGCAAATAAGAGATGTGTTGAAAAACTGGAAGAAGATTGCTGTACTCTAATATAAATACATGCTCCATATGCGACCTCTGACGCATCAAAAAAAGCATGAAATTGAACATCCGAGAAAGGCGAAAAATCAATCCAACGAGGAATCTGAATATCTTGAATATAGACATAATCCTTCAAAAATTGCTGCCAAATGTGGAGAATGCCGACGTGTAAATTATCATCCGAATCAATTTTTAAATTAAAAAGTGTCGGATTTGGCATTCCAACGGATTCCTAGTGTCTTCACGTTACTAGAATCTTCGCTTTTTAAAAAATCTTCGTTAAACAGATGATCAGCTGGTAGGCCTTTTTAAGACAGCTTAATTTCCTATTGATTGAAAGCTTTCCCGACCAAATCGGAGTAACAATAAGCTTTTTATAAACATTTTAAATTCAACAATTTTTGTTTCTTGGGGAGAGTATACAGAAACTATAGTTACAATTTTGGCCATAATTTTTGAAAGCTTCGATTGTTGGATAAAACTTAAAAAGCATTTTTAAGACAGCTTAATTTCCTATTGATTGAAAGCTTTCCCGACCAAATCGGAGTAAAAGTAAGCTTTTTATAGACATTTTAAATTCAGCAATTTTTGTTTCTTGGGGAGAGTGTACAGAAACTATAGTTACAATTTTGGCCATAATTTTTGAAAGCTTCGATTGTTGGATAAAACTTAAAAAGCATTTTTAAGACCGCTTAATTTCCTATTGATTGAAACCTTTCCCGACTAAATCGGAGTAACAGTAAGCTTTTTATAGACATTTTAAATTCAGCAATTTGCGTTTCTTGGGGAGAGTGTAAAGAAACTATAGTTACAATTTTGGCCATAATTTTTGAAAGCTTCGATTGTTGGATAAAACTTAAAAATCATTTTTAAGACAGCTTAATTTCCTATTGATTGAAAGCTTTCCCGACCAAATCGGAGTAAAAGTAAGCTTTTTATAGACATTTTAAATTCAAAAATTTTTGTTTCTTGGGGAGAGTGTACAGAAACTATAGTTACAATTTTGGCCATAATTTTTAAAAGCTTTGATTGTTGGATAAAACTTAAAAAGCATTTTTAAGACAGCTTTCCCGACCAAATCGGAGTAAAAGTAAGCTTTTTATAAACATTTTAAATTCAACAATTTTTGTTTCTTGGGGAGAATGTACAGAAACTATAGTTACAATTTTGGCCATAATTTTTGAAAGCTTTGATTGTTGGATACAACTTAAAAAGCATTTTTAAGACCGCTTAATTTCCTATTGATTGAAAGCTTTCCCGACTAAATCGGAGTAACAGTAAGCTTTTTATAGACATTTTAAATTCAGCAATTTGCGTTTCTTGGGGAGAGTGTACAGAAACTATAGTTACAATTTTGGCCATAATTTTTGAAAGCTTCGATTGTTGGATAAAACTTAAAAAGCATTTTAAGACAGCTTAATTTCCTATTGATTGAAAGCTTTCCCGACCAAATCAGAGTAAAAGTAAGCTTTTTATAGACATTTTAAATTCAACAATTTTTGTTTCTTGGGGAGAGTGTACAGAAACTATAGTTACAATTTTGGCCATAATTTTTGAAAGCTTCGATTGTTGGATAAAACTTAAAAATCATTTTTAAGACAGCTTAATTTCCTATTGATTGAAAGCCTTCCCGACCAAATCGGAGTAACAATAAACTTTTTATAGACATTTTAAATTCAACAATTTGCGTTTCTTGGGGAGAGTGTACAGAAACTATAGTTACAATTTTGGCCATAATTTTTGAAAGCTTCGATTGTTGGATAAAACTTAAAAAGCATTTTTAAGACAGCTTAATTTCCTATTGATTGAAAGCTTTCCCGACCGAATCGGAGTAACAATAAGCTTTTTATAGACATTTTAAATTCAACAATTTGCGTTTCTTGGGGAGAGTGTACAGAAACTATAGTTACAATTTTGGCCATAATTTTTGAAAGCTTCGATTGTTTGGATAAAACTTAAAAAGCATTTTTAAGACAGCTTAATTTCCTATTGATTGAAAGCTTTCCCGACCAAATCGGAGTAAAAGTAAGCTTTTTATAGACATTTTAAATTCAACAATTTTTGTTTCTTGGGGAGAGTGTACAGAAACTATAGTTACAATTTTGGCCATAATTTTTGAAAGCTTCGATTGTTGGATAAAACTTAAAAAGCATTTTTAAGACAGCTTAATTTCCTATTGATTGAAAGCTTTCCCGACCAAATCGGAGTAAAAGTAAGCTTTTTATAGACATTTTAAATTCAAAAATTTTTGTTTCTTGGGGAGAGTGTACAGAAACTATAGTTACAATTTTGATTGAAAGTTTTTCCGACCAAATCAGAGTAAAAGTAAGCTTTTTATAGACATTTTAAATTCAACAATTTTTGTTTCTTGGGGAGAGTGTACAGAAACTATAGTTACAATTTTGGCCATAATTTTTGAAAGCTTCGATTGTTGGATAAAACTTAAAAAGCATTTTTAAGACAGCTTAATTTCCTATTGATTGAAAGCTTTCTCGACCAAATCGGAGTAAAAGTAAGCTTTTTATAGACATTTTAAATTCAACAATTTTTGTTTCTTGGGGAGAGTGTACAGAAACTATAGTTACAATTTTGGCCATAATTTTTGAAAGCTTCGATTGTTGGATAAAACTTAAAAAGCATTTTTAAGACAGCTTAATTTCCTATTGATTGAAAGCTTTCCCGACCAAATCGGAGTAAAAGTAGGCTTTTTATAGACATTTTAAATTCAACAATTTTTGTTTCTTGGGGAGAGTGTACAGAAACTATAGTTACAATTTTGGCCATAATTTTTAAAAGCTTCGATTGTTGGATAAAACTTAAAAAGCATTTTTAAGACAGCTTAATTTCCTATTGATTGAAAGCTTTCCCGACCAAATCGGAGTAACAATAAGCTTTTTATAGACATTTTAAATTCAACAATTTTTGTTTCTTGGGGAGAGTGTACAGAAACTATAGTTACAATTTTGGCCATAATTTTTGAAAGCTTCGATTGTTGGATAAAACTGAAAAAGCATTTTGAAGACAGCTTAATTTCCTATTGATTGAAAGCCTTCCCGACCAAATCAGAGTAACAATAAGCTTTTTATAGACATTTTAAATTCAACAATTTTTGTTTCTTGGGGAGAGTGTACAGAAACTATAGTTACAATTTTGGCCATAATTTTTAAAAGCTTCGATTGTTGGATAAAACTTAAAAAGCATTTTTAAGACAGCTTAATTTCCTATTGATTGAAAGCTTTCCCGACCGAATCGGAGTAACAATAAGCTTTTTATAGACATTTTAAATTCAACAATTTGCGTTTCTTGGGGAGAGTGTACAGAAACTATAGTTACAATTTTGGCCATAATTTTTGAAAGCTTCGATTGTTTGGATAAAACTTAAAAAGCATTTTTAAGACAGCTTAATTTCCTATTGATTGAAAGCTTTCCCGACCAAATCGGAGTAAAAGTAAGCTTTTTATAGACATTTTAAATTCAACAATTTTTGTTTCTTGGGGAGAGTGTACAGAAACTATAGTTACAATTTTGGCCATAATTTTTGAAAGCTTCGATTGTTGGATAAAACTTAAAAAGCATTTTTAAGACAGCTTAATTTCCTATTGATTGAAAGCTTTCCCGACCAAATCGGAGTAAAAGTAAGCTTTTTATAGACATTTTAAATTCAACAATTTTTGTTTCTTGGGGAGAGTGTACAGAAACTATAGTTACAATTTTGATTGAAAGCTTTCCCGACCAAATCAGAGTAAAAGTAAGCTTTTTATAGACATTTTAAATTCAACAATTTTTGTTTCTTGGGGAGAGTGTACAGAAACTATAGTTACAATTTTGGCCATAATTTTTGAAAGCTTCGATTGTTGGATAAAACTTAAAAAGCATTTTTAAGACAGCTTAATTTCCTATTGATTGAAAGCTTTCCCGACCAAATCGGAGTAAAAGTAAGCTTTTTATAGACATTTTAAATTCAACAATTTTTGTTTCTTGGGGAGAGTGTACAGAAACTATAGTTACAATTTTGGCCATAATTTTTGAAAGCTTCGATAAAACTTAAAAAGCATTTTTAAGACAGCTTAATTTTCTATTGATTGAAAGCTTTCCCGACCAAATCGGAGTAACAGTAAGCTTTTTATAGACATTTTAAATTCAACAATTTTTGTTTCTTGGGGAGAGTGTACAGAAACTATAGTTACAATTTTGGCCATAATTTTTGAAAGCTTCGATTGTTGGATAAAACTTAAAAAGCATTTTTAAGACAGCTTAATTTCCTATTGATTGAAAGCTTTCCCGACCAAATCGGAGTAAAAGTAAGCTTTTTATAGACATTTTAAATTCAACAATTTTTGTTTCTTGGGGAGAGTGTACAGAAACTATAGTTACAATTTTGGCCATAATTTTTGAAAGCTTCGATTGTTGGATAAAACTTAAAAAGCATTTTTAAGACAGCTTAATTTCCTATTGATTTTAAGCTTTCCCGACCAAATCGGAGTAACAATAAGCATTTTATAGACATTTTAAATTCAACAATTTTTGTTTCTTGGGGAGAGTGTACAGAAACTATAGTTACAATTTTGCCATAATTTTTGAAAGCTTCGATTGTTGGATAAAACTGAAAAAGCATTTTGAAGACAGCTTAATTTCCTATTGATTGAAAGCTTTCCCGACCAAATCGGAGTAAAAGTAAGCTTTTTATAGACATTTTAAATTCAACAATTTTTGTTTCTTGGGGAGAGTGTACAGAAACTATAGTTACAATTTTGGCCATAATTTTTAAAAGCTTCGATTGTTGGATAAAACTTAAAAAGCATTTTTAAGACAGCTTAATTTCCTATTGATTGAAAGCTTTCCCGACCAAATCGGAGTAAAATTAAGCTTTTTATAGACATTTTAAATTCAACAATTTTTGTTTCTTGGGGAGAGTGTACAGAAACTATAGTTACAATTTTGATTGAAAGCTTTCCCGACCAAATCGGAGTAAAAGTAAGCATTTTATAGACATTTTAAATTCAACAATTTTTGTTTCTTGGGGAGAGTGTACAGAAACTATAGTTACAATTTTGGCCATAATTTTTGAAAGCTTCGATTGTTGGATAAAACTTAAAAAGCATTTTTAAGACAGCTTAATTTCCTATTGATTTTAAGCTTTCCCGACCAAATCGGAGTAACAATAAGCATTTTATAGACATTTTAAATTCAACAATTTTTGTTTCTTGGGGAGAGTGTACAGAAACTATAGTTACAATTTTGCCATAATTTTTGAAAGCTTCGATTGTTGGATAAAACTGAAAAAGCATTTTGAAGACAGCTTAATTTCCTATTGATTGAAAGCTTTCCCGACCAAATCGGAGTAAAAGTAAGCTTTTTATAGACATTTTAAATTCAACAATTTTTGTTTCTTGGGGAGAGTGTACAGAAACTATAGTTACAATTTTGGCCATAATTTTTGAAAGCTTCGATAAAACTTAAAAAGCATTTTTAAGACAGCTTAATTTTCTATTGATTGAAAGCTTTCCCGACCAAATCGGAGTAAAAGTAAGCTTTTTATAGACATTTTAAATTCAACAATTTTTGTTTCTTGGGGAGAGTGTACAGAAACTATAGTTACAATTTTGGCCATAATTTTTGAAAGCTTCGATTGTTGGATAAAACTTAAAAAGCATTTTTAAGACAGCTTAATTTCCTATTGATTGAAAGCTTTCCCGACCAAATCGGAGTAAAAGTAAGCTTTTTATAGACATTTTAAATTCAACAATTTTTGTTTCTTGGGGAGAGTGTACAGAAACTATAGTTACAATTTTGGCCATAATTTTTGAAAGCTTCGATTGTTGGATAAAACTTAAAAAGCATTTTTAAGACAGCTTAATTTCCTATTGATTTTAAGCTTTCCCGACCAAATCGGAGTAACAATAAGCATTTTATAGACATTTTAAATTCAACAATTTTTGTTTCTTGGGGAGAGTGTACAGAAACTATAGTTACAATTTTGCCATAATTTTTGAAAGCTTCGATTGTTGGATAAAACTGAAAAAGCATTTTGAAGACAGCTTAATTTCCTATTGATTGAAAGCTTTCCCGACCAAATCGGAGTAAAAGTAAGCTTTTTATAGACATTTTAAATTCAACAATTTTTGTTTCTTGGGGAGAGTGTACAGAAACTATAGTTACAATTTTGGCCATAATTTTTAAAAGCTTCGATTGTTGGATAAAACTTAAAAAGCATTTTTAAGACAGCTTAATTTCCTATTGATTGAAAGCTTTCCCGACCAAATCGGAGTAAAATTAAGCTTTTTATAGACATTTTAAATTCAACAATTTTTGTTTCTTGGGGAGAGTGTACAGAAACTATAGTTACAATTTTGATTGAAAGCTTTCCCGACCAAATCGGAGTAAAAGTAAGCTTTTTATAGACATTTTAAATTCAACAATTTTTGTTTCTTGGGGAGAGTGTACAGAAACTATAGTTACAATTTTGGCCATAATTTTTGAAAGCTTCGATTGTTGGATAAAACTTAAAAAGCATTTTTAAGACAGCTTAATTTCCTATTGATTTTAAGCTTTCCCGACCAAATCGGAGTAACAATAAGCATTTTATAGACATTTTAAATTCAACAATTTTTGTTTCTTGGGGAGAGTGTACAGAAACTATAGTTACAATTTTGCCATAATTTTTGAAAGCTTCGATTGTTGGATAAAACTGAAAAAGCATTTTGAAGACAGCTTAATTTCCTATTGATTGAAAGCTTTCCCGACCAAATCGGAGTAAAAGTAAGCTTTTTATAGACATTTTAAATTCAACAATTTTTGTTTCTTGGGGAGAGTGTACAGAAACTATAGTTACAATTTTGGCCATAATTTTTAAAAGCTTCGATTGTTGGATAAAACTTAAAAAGCATTTTTAAGACAGCTTAATTTCCTATTGATTGAAAGCTTTCCCGACCAAATCGGAGTAACAATAAGCTTTTTATAGACATTTTAAATTCAACAATTTTTGTTTCTTGGGGAGAGTGTACAGAAACTATAGTTACAATTTTGGCCATAATTTTTGAAAGCTTCGATTGTTGGATAAAACTGAAAAAGCATTTTGAAGACAGCTTAATTTCCTATTGATTGAAAGCCTTCCCGACCAAATCAGAGTAACAATAAGCTTTTTATAGACATTTTAAATTCAACAATTTTTGTTTCTTGGGGAGAGTGTACAGAAACTATAGTTACAATTTTGGCCATAATTTTTAAAAGCTTCGATTGTTGGATAAAACTTAAAAAGCATTTTTAAGACAGCTTAATTTCCTATTGATTGAAAGCTTTCCCGACCGAATCGGAGTAACAATAAGCTTTTTATAGACATTTTAAATTCAACAATTTGCGTTTCTTGGGGAGAGTGTACAGAAACTATAGTTACAATTTTGGCCATAATTTTTGAAAGCTTCGATTGTTTGGATAAAACTTAAAAAGCATTTTTAAGACAGCTTAATTTCCTATTGATTGAAAGCTTTCCCGACCAAATCGGAGTAAAAGTAAGCTTTTTATAGACATTTTAAATTCAACAATTTTTGTTTCTTGGGGAGAGTGTACAGAAACTATAGTTACAATTTTGATTGAAAGCTTTCCCGACCAAATCAGAGTAAAAGTAAGCTTTTTATAGACATTTTAAATTCAACAATTTTTGTTTCTTGGGGAGAGTGTACAGAAACTATAGTTACAATTTTGGCCATAATTTTTGAAAGCTTCGATTGTTGGATAAAACTTAAAAAGCATTTTTAAGACAGCTTAATTTCCTATTGATTGAAAGCTTTCCCGACCAAATCGGAGTAAAAGTAAGCTTTTTATAGACATTTTAAATTCAACAATTTTTGTTTCTTGGGGAGAGTGTACAGAAACTATAGTTACAATTTTGGCCATAATTTTTGAAAGCTTCGATTGTTTAATAAAACTTAAAAAGCATTTTTAAGACAGCTTAATTTTCTATTGATTGAAAGCTTTCCCGACCAAATCGGAGTAAAAGTAAGCTTTTTATAGACATTTTAAATTCAACAATTTTTGTTTCTTGGGGAGAGTGTACAGAAACTATAGTTACAATTTTGGCCATAATTTTTGAAAGCTTCGATTGTTGGATAAAACTTAAAAAGCATTTTTAAGACAGCTTAATTTCCTATTGATTGAAAGCTTTCCCGACCAAATCGGAGTAAAAGTAAGCTTTTTATAGACATTTTAAATTCAACAATTTTTGTTTCTTGGGGAGAGTGTACAGAAACTATAGTTACAATTTTGGCCATAATTTTTGAAAGCTTCGATTGTTGGATAAAACTTAAAAAGCATTTTTAAGACAGCTTAATTTCCTATTGATTGAAAGCTTTCCCGACCAAATCGGAGTAAAAGTAAGCTTTTTATAGACATTTTAAATTCAACAATTTTTGTTTCTTGGGGAGAGTGTACAGAAACTATAGTTACAATTTTGGCCATAATTTTTGAAAGCTTCGATTGTTGGATAAAACTTAAAAAGCATTTTTAAGACAGCTTAATTTCCTATTGATTTTAAGCTTTCCCGACCAAATCGGAGTAACAATAAGCATTTTATAGACATTTTAAATTCAACAATTTTTGTTTCTTGGGGAGAGTGTACAGAAACTATAGTTACAATTTTGCCATAATTTTTGAAAGCTTCGATTGTTGGATAAAACTGAAAAAGCATTTTGAAGACAGCTTAATTTCCTATTGATTGAAAGCTTTCCCGACCAAATCGGAGTAAAAGTAAGCTTTTTATAGACATTTTAAATTCAACAATTTTTGTTTCTTGGGGAGAGTGTACAGAAACTATAGTTACAATTTTGGCCATAATTTTTAAAAGCTTCGATTGTTGGATAAAACTTAAAAAGCATTTTTAAGACAGCTTAATTTCCTATTGATTGAAAGCTTTCCCGACCAAATCGGAGTAAAATTAAGCTTTTTATAGACATTTTAAATTCAACAATTTTTGTTTCTTGGGGAGAGTGTACAGAAACTATAGTTACAATTTTGATTGAAAGCTTTCCCGACCAAATCGGAGTAAAAGTAAGCTTTTTATAGACATTTTAAATTCAACAATTTTTGTTTCTTGGGGAGAGTGTACAGAAACTATAGTTACAATTTTGGCCATAATTTTTGAAAGCTTCGATAAAACTTAAAAAGCATTTTTAAGACAGCTTAATTTTCTATTGATTGAAAGCTTTCCCGACCAAATCGGAGTAAAAGTAAGCTTTTTATAGACATTTTAAATTCAACAATTTTTGTTTCTTGGGGAGAGTGTACAGAAACTATAGTTACAATTTTGGCCATAATTTTTGAAAGCTTCGATTGTTGGATAAAACTTAAAAAGCATTTTTAAGACAGCTTAATTTCCTATTGATTGAAAGCTTTCCCGACCAAATCGGAGTAAAAGTAAGCTTTTTATAGACATTTTAAATTCAACAATTTTTGTTTCTTGGGGAGAGTGTACAGAAACTATAGTTACAATTTTGGCCATAATTTTTGAAAGCTTCGATTGTTGGATAAAACTTAAAAAGCATTTTTAAGACAGCTTAATTTCCTATTGATTTTAAGCTTTCCCGACCAAATCGGAGTAACAATAAGCATTTTATAGACATTTTAAATTCAACAATTTTTGTTTCTTGGGGAGAGTGTACAGAAACTATAGTTACAATTTTGCCATAATTTTTGAAAGCTTCGATTGTTGGATAAAACTGAAAAAGCATTTTGAAGACAGCTTAATTTCCTATTGATTGAAAGCTTTCCCGACCAAATCGGAGTAAAAGTAAGCTTTTTATAGACATTTTAAATTCAACAATTTTTGTTTCTTGGGGAGAGTGTACAGAAACTATAGTTACAATTTTGGCCATAATTTTTAAAAGCTTCGATTGTTGGATAAAACTTAAAAAGCATTTTTAAGACAGCTTAATTTCCTATTGATTGAAAGCTTTCCCGACCAAATCGGAGTAAAATTAAGCTTTTTATAGACATTTTAAATTCAACAATTTTTGTTTCTTGGGGAGAGTGTACAGAAACTATAGTTACAATTTTGATTGAAAGCTTTCCCGACCAAATCGGAGTAAAAGTAAGCTTTTTATAGACATTTTAAATTCAACAATTTTTGTTTCTTGGGGAGAGTGTACAGAAACTATAGTTACAATTTTGGCCATAATTTTTGAAAGCTTCGATTGTTGGATAAAACTTAAAAAGCATTTTTAAGACAGCTTAATTTCCTATTGATTTTAAGCTTTCCCGACCAAATCGGAGTAACAATAAGCATTTTATAGACATTTTAAATTCAACAATTTTTGTTTCTTGGGGAGAGTGTACAGAAACTATAGTTACAATTTTGCCATAATTTTTGAAAGCTTCGATTGTTGGATAAAACTGAAAAAGCATTTTGAAGACAGCTTAATTTCCTATTGATTGAAAGCTTTCCCGACCAAATCGGAGTAAAAGTAAGCTTTTTATAGACATTTTAAATTCAACAATTTTTGTTTCTTGGGGAGAGTGTACAGAAACTATAGTTACAATTTTGGCCATAATTTTTTAAAGCTTCGATTGTTGGATAAAACTTAAAAAGCATTTTTAAGACAGCTTAATTTCCTATTGATTGAAAGCTTTCCCGACCAAATCGGAGTAACAATAAGCTTTTTATAGACATTTTAAATTCAACAATTTTTGTTTCTTGGGGAGAGTGTACAGAAACTATAGTTACAATTTTGGCCATAATTTTTGAAAGCTTCGATTGTTGGATAAAACTGAAAAAGCATTTTGAAGACAGCTTAATTTCCTATTGATTGAAAGCCTTCCCGACCAAATCAGAGTAACAATAAGCTTTTTATAGACATTTTAAATTCAACAATTTTTGTTTCTTGGGGAGAGTGTACAGAAACTATAGTTACAATTTTGGCCATAATTTTTAAAAGCTTCGATTGTTGGATAAAACTTAAAAAGCATTTTTAAGACAGCTTAATTTCCTATTGATTGAAAGCTTTCCCGACCGAATCGGAGTAACAATAAGCTTTTTATAGACATTTTAAATTCAACAATTTGCGTTTCTTGGGGAGAGTGTACAGAAACTATAGTTACAATTTTGGCCATAATTTTTGAAAGCTTCGATTGTTTGGATAAAACTTAAAAAGCATTTTTAAGACAGCTTAATTTCCTATTGATTGAAAGCTTTCCCGACCAAATCGGAGTAAAAGTAAGCTTTTTATAGACATTTTAAATTCAACAATTTTTGTTTCTTGGGGAGAGTGTACAGAAACTATAGTTACAATTTTGATTGAAAGCTTTCCCGACCAAATCAGAGTAAAAGTAAGCTTTTTATAGACATTTTAAATTCAACAATTTTTGTTTCTTGGGGAGAGTGTACAGAAACTATAGTTACAATTTTGGCCATAATTTTTGAAAGCTTCGATTGTTGGATAAAACTTAAAAAGCATTTTTAAGACAGCTTAATTTCCTATTGATTGAAAGCCTTCCCGACCAAATCAGAGTAACAATAAGCTTTTTATAGACATTTTAAATTCAACAATTTTTGTTTCTTGGGGAGAGTGTACAGAAACTATAGTTACAATTTTGGCCATAATTTTTAAAAGCTTCGATTGTTGGATAAAACTTAAAAAGCATTTTTAAGACAGCTTAATTTCCTATTGATTGAAAGCTTTCCCGACCGAATCGGAGTAACAATAAGCTTTTTATAGACATTTTAAATTCAACAATTTGCGTTTCTTGGGGAGAGTGTACAGAAACTATAGTTACAATTTTGGCCATAATTTTTGAAAGCTTCGATTGTTTGGATAAAACTTAAAAAGCATTTTTAAGACAGCTTAATTTCCTATTGATTGAAAGCTTTCCCGACCAAATCGGAGTAAAAGTAAGCTTTTTATAGACATTTTAAATTCAACAATTTTTGTTTCTTGGGGAGAGTGTACAGAAACTATAGTTACAATTTTGATTGAAAGCTTTCCCGACCAAATCAGAGTAAAAGTAAGCTTTTTATAGACATTTTAAATTCAACAATTTTTGTTTCTTGGGGAGAGTGTACAGAAACTATAGTTACAATTTTGGCCATAATTTTTGAAAGCTTCGATAAAACTTAAAAAGCATTTTTAAGACAGCTTAATTTTCTATTGATTGAAAGCTTTCCCGACCAAATCGGAGTAAAAGTAAGCTTTTTATAGACATTTTAAATTCAACAATTTTTGTTTCTTGGGGAGAGTGTACAGAAACTATAGTTACAATTTTGGCCATAATTTTTGAAAGCTTCGATTGTTGGATAAAACTGAAAAAGCATTTTGAAGACAGCTTAATTTCCTATTGATTGAAAGCTTTCCCGACCAAATCGGAGTAAAAGTAAGCTTTTTATAGACATTTTAAATTCAACAATTTTTGTTTCTTGGGGAGAGTGTACAGAAACTATAGTTACAATTTTGGCCATAATTTTTGAAAGCTTCGATAAAACTTAAAAAGCATTTTTAAGACAGCTTAATTTTCTATTGATTGAAAGCTTTCCCGACCAAATCGGAGTAAAAGTAAGCTTTTTATAGACATTTTAAATTCAACAATTTTTGTTTCTTGGGGAGAGTGTACAGAAACTATAGTTACAATTTTGGCCATAATTTTTGAAAGCTTCGATTGTTGGATAAAACTTAAAAAGCATTTTTAAGACAGCTTAATTTCCTATTGATTGAAAGCTTTCCCGACCAAATCGGAGTAAAAGTAAGCTTTTTATAGACATTTTAAATTCAACAATTTTTGTTTCTTGGGGAGAGTGTACAGAAACTATAGTTACAATTTTGGCCATAATTTTTGAAAGCTTCGATTGTTGGATAAAACTTAAAAAGCATTTTTAAGACAGCTTAATTTCCTATTGATTTTAAGCTTTCCCGACCAAATCGGAGTAACAATAAGCATTTTATAGACATTTTAAATTCAACAATTTTTGTTTCTTGGGGAGAGTGTACAGAAACTATAGTTACAATTTTGCCATAATTTTTGAAAGCTTCGATTGTTGGATAAAACTGAAAAAGCATTTTGAAGACAGCTTAATTTCCTATTGATTGAAAGCTTTCCCGACCAAATCGGAGTAAAAGTAAGCTTTTTATAGACATTTTAAATTCAACAATTTTTGTTTCTTGGGGAGAGTGTACAGAAACTATAGTTACAATTTTGGCCATAATTTTTAAAAGCTTCGATTGTTGGATAAAACTTAAAAAGCATTTTTAAGACAGCTTAATTTCCTATTGATTGAAAGCTTTCCCGACCAAATCGGAGTAAAATTAAGCTTTTTATAGACATTTTAAATTCAACAATTTTTGTTTCTTGGGGAGAGTGTACAGAAACTATAGTTACAATTTTGATTGAAAGCTTTCCCGACCAAATCGGAGTAAAAGTAAGCTTTTTATAGACATTTTAAATTCAACAATTTTTGTTTCTTGGGGAGAGTGTACAGAAACTATAGTTACAATTTTGGCCATAATTTTTGAAAGCTTCGATTGTTGGATAAAACTTAAAAAGCATTTTTAAGACAGCTTAATTTCCTATTGATTTTAAGCTTTCCCGACCAAATCGGAGTAACAATAAGCATTTTATAGACATTTTAAATTCAACAATTTTTGTTTCTTGGGGAGAGTGTACAGAAACTATAGTTACAATTTTGCCATAATTTTTGAAAGCTTCGATTGTTGGATAAAACTGAAAAAGCATTTTGAAGACAGCTTAATTTCCTATTGATTGAAAGCTTTCCCGACCAAATCGGAGTAAAAGTAAGCTTTTTATAGACATTTTAAATTCAACAATTTTTGTTTCTTGGGGAGAGTGTACAGAAACTATAGTTACAATTTTGGCCATAATTTTTAAAAGCTTCGATTGTTGGATAAAACTTAAAAAGCATTTTTAAGACAGCTTAATTTCCTATTGATTGAAAGCTTTCCCGACCAAATCGGAGTAACAATAAGCTTTTTATAGACATTTTAAATTCAACAATTTTTGTTTCTTGGGGAGAGTGTACAGAAACTATAGTTACAATTTTGGCCATAATTTTTGAAAGCTTCGATTGTTGGATAAAACTGAAAAAGCATTTTGAAGACAGCTTAATTTCCTATTGATTGAAAGCCTTCCCGACCAAATCAGAGTAACAATAAGCTTTTTATAGACATTTTAAATTCAACAATTTTTGTTTCTTGGGGAGAGTGTACAGAAACTATAGTTACAATTTTGGCCATAATTTTTAAAAGCTTCGATTGTTGGATAAAACTTAAAAAGCATTTTTAAGACAGCTTAATTTCCTATTGATTGAAAGCTTTCCCGACCGAATCGGAGTAACAATAAGCTTTTTATAGACATTTTAAATTCAACAATTTGCGTTTCTTGGGGAGAGTGTACAGAAACTATAGTTACAATTTTGGCCATAATTTTTGAAAGCTTCGATTGTTTGGATAAAACTTAAAAAGCATTTTTAAGACAGCTTAATTTCCTATTGATTGAAAGCTTTCCCGACCAAATCGGAGTAAAAGTAAGCTTTTTATAGACATTTTAAATTCAACAATTTTTGTTTCTTGGGGAGAGTGTACAGAAACTATAGTTACAATTTTGATTGAAAGCTTTCCCGACCAAATCAGAGTAAAAGTAAGCTTTTTATAGACATTTTAAATTCAACAATTTTTGTTTCTTGGGGAGAGTGTACAGAAACTATAGTTACAATTTTGGCCATAATTTTTGAAAGCTTCGATTGTTGGATAAAACTTAAAAAGCATTTTTAAGACAGCTTAATTTCCTATTGATTGAAAGCTTTCCCGACCAAATCGGAGTAAAAGTAAGCTTTTTATAGACATTTTAAATTCAACAATTTTTGTTTCTTGGGGAGAGTGTACAGAAACTATAGTTACAATTTTGGCCATAATTTTTGAAAGCTTCGATTGTTTAATAAAACTTAAAAAGCATTTTTAAGACAGCTTAATTTTCTATTGATTGAAAGCTTTCCCGACCAAATCGGAGTAAAAGTAAGCTTTTTATAGACATTTTAAATTCAACAATTTTTGTTTCTTGGGGAGAGTGTACAGAAACTATAGTTACAATTTTGGCCATAATTTTTGAAAGCTTCGATTGTTGGATAAAACTTAAAAAGCATTTTTAAGACAGCTTAATTTCCTATTGATTGAAAGCTTTCCCGACCAAATCGGAGTAAAAGTAAGCTTTTTATAGACATTTTAAATTCAACAATTTTTGTTTCTTGGGGAGAGTGTACAGAAACTATAGTTACAATTTTGGCCATAATTTTTGAAAGCTTCGATTGTTGGATAAAACTTAAAAAGCATTTTTAAGACAGCTTAATTTCCTATTGATTTTAAGCTTTCCCGACCAAATCGGAGTAACAATAAGCATTTTATAGACATTTTAAATTCAACAATTTTTGTTTCTTGGGGAGAGTGTACAGAAACTATAGTTACAATTTTGCCATAATTTTTGAAAGCTTCGATTGTTGGATAAAACTGAAAAAGCATTTTGAAGACAGCTTAATTTCCTATTGATTGAAAGCTTTCCCGACCAAATCGGAGTAAAAGTAAGCTTTTTATAGACATTTTAAATTCAACAATTTTTGTTTCTTGGGGAGAGTGTACAGAAACTATAGTTACAATTTTGGCCATAATTTTTGAAAGCTTCGATTGTTGGATAAAACTTAAAAAGCATTTTTAAGACAGCTTAATTTCCTATTGATTGAAAGCTTTCCCGACCAAATCGGAGTAAAATTAAGCTTTTTATAGACATTTTAAATTCAACAATTTTTGTTTCTTGGGGAGAGTGTACAGAAACTATAGTTACAATTTTGATTGAAAGCTTTCCCGACCAAATCGGAGTAAAAGTAAGCTTTTTATAGACATTTTAAATTCAACAATTTTTGTTTCTTGGGGAGAGTGTACAGAAACTATAGTTACAATTTTGGCCATAATTTTTGAAAGCTTCGATTGTTGGATAAAACTTAAAAAGCATTTTTAAGACAGCTTAATTTCCTATTGATTTTAAGCTTTCCCGACCAAATCGGAGTAACAATAAGCATTTTATAGACATTTTAAATTCAACAATTTTTGTTTCTTGGGGAGAGTGTACAGAAACTATAGTTACAATTTTGCCATAATTTTTGAAAGCTTCGATTGTTGGATAAAACTGAAAAAGCATTTTGAAGACAGCTTAATTTCCTATTGATTGAAAGCTTTCCCGACCAAATCGGAGTAAAAGTAAGCTTTTTATAGACATTTTAAATTCAACAATTTTTGTTTCTTGGGGAGAGTGTACAGAAACTATAGTTACAATTTTGGCCATAATTTTTAAAAGCTTCGATTGTTGGATAAAACTTAAAAAGCATTTTTAAGACAGCTTAATTTCCTATTGATTGAAAGCTTTCCCGACCAAATCGGAGTAACAATAAGCTTTTTATAGACATTTTAAATTCAACAATTTTTGTTTCTTGGGGAGAGTGTACAGAAACTATAGTTACAATTTTGGCCATAATTTTTGAAAGCTTCGATTGTTGGATAAAACTGAAAAAGCATTTTGAAGACAGCTTAATTTCCTATTGATTGAAAGCCTTCCCGACCAAATCAGAGTAACAATAAGCTTTTTATAGACATTTTAAATTCAACAATTTTTGTTTCTTGGGGAGAGTGTACAGAAACTATAGTTACAATTTTGGCCATAATTTTTAAAAGCTTCGATTGTTGGATAAAACTTAAAAAGCATTTTTAAGACAGCTTAATTTCCTATTGATTGAAAGCTTTCCCGACCGAATCGGAGTAACAATAAGCTTTTTATAGACATTTTAAATTCAACAATTTGCGTTTCTTGGGGAGAGTGTACAGAAACTATAGTTACAATTTTGGCCATAATTTTTGAAAGCTTCGATTGTTTGGATAAAACTTAAAAAGCATTTTTAAGACAGCTTAATTTCCTATATATTGAAAGCTTTCCCGACCAAATCGGAGTAAAAGTAAGCTTTTTATAGACATTTTAAATTCAACAATTTTTGTTTCTTGGGGAGAGTGTACAGAAACTATAGTTACAATTTTGGCCATAATTTTTGAAAGCTTCGATTGTTGGATAAAACTTAAAAAGCATTTTTAAGACAGCTTAATTTCCTATTGATTGAAAGCTTTCCCGACCAAATCGGAGTAAAAGTAAGCTTTTTATAGACATTTTAAATTCAACAATTTTTGTTTCTTGGGGAGAGTGTACAGAAACTATAGTTACAATTTTGATTGAAAGCTTTCCCGACCAAATCAGAGTAAAAGTAAGCTTTTTATAGACATTTTAAATTCAACAATTTTTGTTTCTTGGGGAGAGTGTACAGAAACTATAGTTACAATTTTGGCCATAATTTTTGAAAGCTTCGATTGTTGGATAAAACTTAAAAAGCATTTTTAAGACAGCTTAATTTCCTATTGATTGAAAGCTTTCCCGACCAAATCGGAGTAAAAGTAAGCTTTTTATAGACATTTTAAATTCAACAATTTTTGTTTCTTGGGGAGAGTGTACAGAAACTATAGTTACAATTTTGGCCATAATTTTTGAAAGCTTCGATAAAACTTAAAAAGCATTTTTAAGACAGCTTAATTTCCTATTGATTTTAAGCTTTCCCGACCAAATCGGAGTAACAATAAGCATTTTATAGACATTTTAAATTCAACAATTTTTGTTTCTTGGGGAGAGTGTACAGAAACTATAGTTACAATTTTGCCATAATTTTTGAAAGCTTCGATTGTTGGATAAAACTGAAAAAGCATTTTGAAGACAGCTTAATTTCCTATTGATTGAAAGCTTTCCCGACCAAATCGGAGTAAAAGTAAGCTTTTTATAGACATTTTAAATTCAACAATTTTTGTTTCTTGGGGAGAGTGTACAGAAACTATAGTTACAATTTTGGCCATAATTTTTGAAAGCTTCGATTGTTGGATAAAACTTAAAAAGCATTTTTAAGACAGCTTAATTTCCTATTGATTTTAAGCTTTCCCGACCAAATCGGAGTAACAATAAGCATTTTATAGACATTTTAAATTCAACAATTTTTGTTTCTTGGGGAGAGTGTACAGAAACTATAGTTACAATTTTGCCATAATTTTTGAAAGCTTCGATTGTTGGATAAAACTGAAAAAGCATTTTGAAGACAGCTTAATTTCCTATTGATTGAAAGCTTTCCCGACCAAATCGGAGTAAAAGTAAGCTTTTTATAGACATTTTAAATTCAACAATTTTTGTTTCTTGGGGAGAGTGTACAGAAACTATAGTTACAATTTTGGCCATAATTTTTGAAAGCTTCGATTGTTGGATAAAACTTAAAAAGCATTTTTAAGACAGCTTAATTTCCTATTGATTGAAAGCTTTCCCGACCAAATCGGAGTAAAAGTAAGCTTTTTATAGACATTTTAAATTCAACAATTTTTGTTTCTTGGGGAGAGTGTACAGAAACTATAGTTACAATTTTGATTGAAAGCTTTCCCGACCAAATCGGAGTAAAAGTAAGCTTTTTATAGACATTTTAAATTCAACAATTTTTGTTTCTTGGGGAGAGTGTACAGAAACTATAGTTACAATTTTGGCCATAATTTTTGAAAGCTTCGATTGTTGGATAAAACTTAAAAAGCATTTTTAAGACAGCTTAATTTCCTATTGATTTTAAGCTTTCCCGACCAAATCGGAGTAACAATAAGCATTTTATAGACATTTTAAATTCAACAATTTTTGTTTCTTGGGGAGAGTGTACAGAAACTATAGTTACAATTTTGCCATAATTTTTGAAAGCTTCGATTGTTGGATAAAACTGAAAAAGCATTTTGAAGACAGCTTAATTTCCTATTGATTGAAAGCTTTCCCGACCAAATCGGAGTAAAAGTAAGCTTTTTATAGACATTTTAAATTCAACAATTTTTGTTTCTTGGGGAGAGTGTACAGAAACTATAGTTACAATTTTGGCCATAATTTTTGAAAGCTTCGATTGTTGGATAAAACTTAAAAAGCATTTTTAAGACAGCTTAATTTCCTATTGATTGAAAGCTTTCCCGACCAAATCGGAGTAAAAGTAAGCTTTTTATAGACATTTTAAATTCAACAATTTTTGTTTCTTGGGGAGAGTGTACAGAAACTATAGTTACAATTTTGGCCATAATTTTTGAAAGCTTCGATTGTTGGATAAAACTTAAAAAGCATTTTTAAGACAGCTTAATTTCCTATTGATTTTAAGCTTTCCCGACCAAATCGGAGTAACAATAAGCATTTTATAGACATTTTAAATTCAACAATTTTTGTTTCTTGGGGAGAGTGTACAGAAACTATAGTTACAATTTTGCCATAATTTTTGAAAGCTTCGATTGTTGGATAAAACTGAAAAAGCATTTTGAAGACAGCTTAATTTCCTATTGATTGAAAGCTTTCCCGACCAAATCGGAGTAAAAGTAAGCTTTTTATAGACATTTTAAATTCAACAATTTTTGTTTCTTGGGGAGAGTGTACAGAAACTATAGTTACAATTTTGGCCATAATTTTTAAAAGCTTCGATTGTTGGATAAAACTTAAAAAGCATTTTTAAGACAGCTTAATTTCCTATTGATTGAAAGCTTTCCCGACCAAATCGGAGTAAAATTAAGCTTTTTATAGACATTTTAAATTCAACAATTTTTGTTTCTTGGGGAGAGTGTACAGAAACTATAGTTACAATTTTGATTGAAAGCTTTCCCGACCAAATCGGAGTAAAATTAAGCTTTTTATAGACATTTTAAATTCAACAATTTTTGTTTCTTGGGGAGAGTGTACAGAAACTATAGTTACAATTTTGGCCATAATTTTTGAAAGCTTCGATTGTTGGATAAAACTTAAAAAGCATTTTTAAGACAGCTTAATTTCCTATTGATTTTAAGCTTTCCCGACCAAATCGGAGTAACAATAAGCATTTTATAGACATTTTAAATTCAACAATTTTTGTTTCTTGGGGAGAGTGTACAGAAACTATAGTTACAATTTTGCCATAATTTTTGAAAGCTTCGATTGTTGGATAAAACTGAAAAAGCATTTTGAAGACAGCTTAATTTCCTATTGATTGAAAGCTTTCCCGACCAAATCGGAGTAAAAGTAAGCTTTTTATAGACATTTTAAATTCAACAATTTGCGTTTCTTGGGGAGAGTGTACAGAAACTATAGTTACAATTTTGGCCATAATTTTTGAAAGCTTCGATTGTTGGATAAAACTTAAAAAGCATTTTTAAGACAGCTTAATTTCCTATTGATTTTAAGCTTTCCCGACCAAATCGGAGTAACAATAAGCATTTTATAGACAGCTTAATTTCCTATTGATTGAAAGCTTTCCCGACCAAATCGGAGTAAAAGTAAGCTTTTTATAGACATTTTAAATTCAACAATTTGCGTTTCTTGGGGAGAGTGTACAGAAACTATAGTTACAATTTTGGCCATAATTTTTGAAAGCTTCGATTGTTGGATAAAACTTAAAAAGCATTTTTAAGACAGCTTAATTTCCTATTGATTGAAAGCTTTCCCGACCAAATCAGAGTAAAAGTAAGCTTTTTATAGACATTTTAAATTCAACAATTTTTGTTTCTTGGGGAGAGTGTACAGAAACTATAGTTACAATTTTGGCCATAATTTTTGAAAGCTTCGATTGTTGGATAAAACTTAAAAATCATTTTTAAGACAGCTTAATTTCCTATTGATTGAAAGCCTTCCCGACCAAATCGGAGTAACAATAAACTTTTTATAGACATTTTAAATTCAACAATTTGCGTTTCTTGGGGAGAGTGTACAGAAACTATAGTTACAATTTTGGCCATAATTTTTGAAAGCTTCGATTGTTGGATAAAACTTAAAAAGCATTTTTAAGACAGCTTAATTTCCTATTGATTTTAAGCTTTCCCGACCAAATCGGAGTAACAATAAGCATTTTATAGACATTTTAAATTCAACAATTTTTGTTTCTTGGGGAGAGTGTACAGAAACTATAGTTACAATTTTGCCATAATTTTTGAAAGCTTCGATTGTTGGATAAAACTGAAAAAGCATTTTGAAGACAGCTTAATTTCCTATTGATTGAAAGCTTTCCCGACCAAATCGGAGTAAAAGTAAGCTTTTTATAGACATTTTAAATTCAACAATTTTTGTTTCTTGGGGAGAGTGTACAGAAACTATAGTTACAATTTTGGCCATAATTTTTAAAAGCTTCGATTGTTGGATAAAACTTAAAAAGCATTTTTAAGACAGCTTAATTTCCTATTGATTGAAAGCTTTCCCGACCAAATCGGAGTAAAATTAAGCTTTTTATAGACATTTTAAATTCAACAATTTTTGTTTCTTGGGGAGAGTGTACAGAAACTATAGTTACAATTTTGATTGAAAGCTTTCCCGACCAAATCGGAGTAAAAGTAAGCTTTTTATAGACATTTTAAATTCAACAATTTTTGTTTCTTGGGGAGAGTGTACAGAAACTATAGTTACAATTTTGGCCATAATTTTTGAAAGCTTCGATTGTTGGATAAAACTGAAAAAGCATTTTAAAGACAGCTTAATTTCCTATTGATTGAAAGCTTTCCCGACCAAATCGGAGTAAAAGTAAGCTTTTTATAGACATTTTAAATTCAACAATTTGCGTTTCTTGGGGAGAGTGTACAGAAACTATAGTTACAATTTTGGCCATAATTTTTGAAAGCTTCGATTGTTGGATAAAACTTAAAAATCATTTTTAAGACAGCTTAATTTCCTATTGATTGAAAGCCTTCCCGACCAAATCGGAGTAACAATAAACTTTTTATAGACATTTTAAATTCAACAATTTGCGTTTCTTGGGGAGAGTGTACAGAAACTATAGTTACAATTTTGGCCATAATTTTTGAAAGCTTCGATTGTTGGATAAAACTTAAAAAGCATTTTTAAGACAGCTTAATTTCCTATTGATTGAAAGCTTTCCCGACCGAATCGGAGTAACAATAAGCTTTTTATAGACATTTTAAATTCAACAATTTGCGTTTCTTGGGGAGAGTGTACAGAAACTATAGTTACAATTTTGGCCATAATTTTTGAAAGCTTCGATTGTTTGGATAAAACTTAAAAAGCATTTTTAAGACAGCTTAATTTCCTATTGATTGAAAGCTTTCCCGACCAAATCGGAGTAAAAGTAAGCTTTTTATAGACATTTTAAATTCAACAATTTTTGTTTCTTGGGGAGAGTGTACAGAAACTATAGTTACAATTTTGGCCATAATTTTTGAAAGCTTCGATTGTTGGATAAAACTTAAAACGCATTTTTAAGACAGCTTAATTTCCTATTGATTGAAAGCTTTCCCGACCAAATCGGAGTAAAAGTAAGCTTTTTATAGACATTTTAAATTCAACAATTTTTGTTTCTTGGGGAGAGTGTACAGAAACTATAGTTACAATTTTGATTGAAAGTTTTTCCGACCAAATCAGAGTAAAAGTAAGCTTTTTATAGACATTTTAAATTCAACAATTTTTGTTTCTTGGGGAGAGTGTACAGAAACTATAGTTACAATTTTGGCCATAATTTTTGAAAGCTTCGATTGTTGGATAAAACTTAAAAAGCATTTTTAAGACAGCTTAATTTCCTATTGATTGAAAGCTTTCCCGACCAAATCGGAGTAAAAGTAAGCTTTTTATAGACATTTTAAATTCAACAATTTTTGTTTCTTGGGGAGAGTGTACAGAAACTATAGTTACAATTTTGGCCATAATTTTTGAAAGCTTCGATTGTTGGATAAAACTTAAAAAGCATTTTTAAGACAGCTTAATTTCCTATTGATTGAAAGCTTTCCCGACCAAATCGGAGTAAAAGTAAGCTTTTTATAGACATTTTAAATTCAACAATTTTTGTTTCTTGGGGAGAGTGTACAGAAACTATAGTTACAATTTTGGCCATAATTTTTAAAAGCTTCGATTGTTGGATAAAACTTAAAAAGCATTTTTAAGACAGCTTAATTTCCTATTGATTGAAAGCTTTCCCGACCAAATCGGAGTAACAATAAGCTTTTTATAGACATTTTAAATTCAACAATTTTTGTTTCTTGGGGAGAGTGTACAGAAACTATAGTTACAATTTTGGCCATAATTTTTGAAAGCTTCGATTGTTGGATAAAACTGAAAAAGCATTTTGAAGACAGCTTAATTTCCTATTGATTGAAAGCCTTCCCGACCAAATCAGAGTAACAATAAGCTTTTTATAGACATTTTAAATTCAACAATTTTTGTTTCTTGGGGAGAGTGTACAGAAACTATAGTTACAATTTTGGCCATAATTTTTAAAAGCTTCGATTGTTGGATAAAACTTAAAAAGCATTTTTAAGACAGCTTAATTTCCTATTGATTGAAAGCTTTCCCGACCAAATCGGAGTAAAATTAAGCTTTTTATAGACATTTTAAATTCAACAATTTTTGTTTCTTGGGGAGAGTGTACAGAAACTATAGTTACAATTTTGGCCATAATTTTTGAAAGCTTCGATTGTTGGATAAAACTTAAAAATCATTTTTAAGACAGCTTAATTTCCTATTGATTGAAAGCCTTTCCGACCAAATCGGAGTAACAATAAACTTTTTATAGACATTTTAAATTCAACAATTTGCGTTTCTTGGGGAGAGTGTACAGAAACTATAGTTACAATTTTGGCCATAATTTTTGAAAGCTTCGATTGTTGGATAAAACTTAAAAAGCATTTTTAAGACAGCTTAATTTTCTATTGATTGAAAGCTTTCCCGACCAAATCGGAGTAAAAGTAAGCTTTTTATAGACATTTTAAATTCAACAATTTTTGTTTCTTGGGGAGAGTGTACAGAAACTATAGTTACAATTTTGGCCATAATTTTTGAAAGCTTCGATTGTTGGATAAAACTTAAAAAGCATTTTTAAGACAGCTTAATTTCCTATTGATTGAAAGCTTTCCCGACCAAATCGGAGTAAAAGTAAGCTTTTTATAGACATTTTAAATTCAACAATTTTTGTTTCTTGGGGAGAGTGTACAGAAACTATAGTTACAATTTTGGCCATAATTTTTGAAAGCTTCGATTGTTGGATAAAACTTAAAAAGCATTTTTAAGACAGCTTAATTTCCTATTGATTGAAAGCTTTCCCGACCAAATCGGAGTAAAAGTAAGCTTTTTATAGACATTTTAAATTCAACAATTTTTGTTTCTTGGGGAGAGTGTACAGAAACTATAGTTACAATTTTGATTGAAAGCTTTCCCGACCAAATCAGAGTAAAAGTAAGCTTTTTATAGACATTTTAAATTCAACAATTTTTGTTTCTTGGGGAGAGTGTACAGAAACTATAGTTACAATTTTGGCCATAATTTTTGAAAGCTTCGATTGTTGGATAAAACTTAAAAAGCATTTTTAAGACAGCTTAATTTCCTATTGATTGAAAGCTTTCCCGACCAAATCGGAGTAAAAGTAAGCTTTTTATAGACATTTTAAATTCAACAATTTTTGTTTCTTGGGGAGAGTGTACAGAAACTATAGTTACAATTTTGGCCATAATTTTTGAAAGCTTCGATTGTTTGGATAAAACTTAAAAAGCATTTTTAAGACAGCTTAATTTCCTATTGATTGAAAGCTTTCCCGACCAAATCGGAGTAAAAGTAAGCTTTTTATAGACATTTTAAATTCAACAATTTTTGTTTCTTGGGGAGAGTGTACAGAAACTATAGTTACAATTTTGGCCATAATTTTTGAAAGCTTCGATTGTTGGATAAAACTTAAAAAGCATTTTTAAGACAGCTTAATTTCCTATTGATTGAAAGCTTTCCCGACCAAATCGGAGTAAAAGTAAGCTTTTTATAGACATTTTAAATTCAACAATTTTTGTTTCTTGGGGAGAGTGTACAGAAACTATAGTTACAATTTTGATTGAAAGCTTTCCCGACCAAATCAGAGTAAAAGTAAGCTTTTTATAGACATTTTAAATTCAACAATTTTTGTTTCTTGGGGAGAGTGTACAGAAACTATAGTTACAATTTTGGCCATAATTTTTGAAAGCTTCGATTGTTGGATAAAACTTAAAAAGCATTTTTAAGACAGCTTAATTTCCTATTGATTGAAAGCTTTCCCGACCAAATCGGAGTAAAAGTAAGCTTTTTATAGACATTTTAAATTCAACAATTTTTGTTTCTTGGGGAGAGTGTACAGAAACTATAGTTACAATTTTGGCCATAATTTTTGAAAGCTTCGATAAAACTTAAAAAGCATTTTTAAGACAGCTTAATTTTCTATTGATTGAAAGCTTTCCCGACCAAATCGGAGTAAAAGTAAGCTTTTTATAGACATTTTAAATTCAACAATTTTTGTTTCTTGGGGAGAGTGTACAGAAACTATAGTTACAATTTTGGCCATAATTTTTGAAAGCTTCGATTGTTGGATAAAACTTAAAAAGCATTTTTAAGACAGCTTAATTTCCTATTGATTGAAAGCTTTCCCGACCAAATCGGAGTAAAAGTAAGCTTTTTATAGACATTTTAAATTCAACAATTTTTGTTTCTTGGGGAGAGTGTACAGAAACTATAGTTACAATTTTGGCCATAATTTTTGAAAGCTTCGATTGTTGGATAAAACTTAAAAAGCATTTTTAAGACAGCTTAATTTCCTATTGATTTTAAGCTTTCCCGACCAAATCGGAGTAACAATAAGCATTTTATAGACATTTTAAATTCAACAATTTTTGTTTCTTGGGGAGAGTGTACAGAAACTATAGTTACAATTTTGCCATAATTTTTGAAAGCTTCGATTGTTGGATAAAACTGAAAAAGCATTTTGAAGACAGCTTAATTTCCTATTGATTGAAAGCTTTCCCGACCAAATCGGAGTAAAAGTAAGCTTTTTATAGACATTTTAAATTCAACAATTTTTGTTTCTTGGGGAGAGTGTACAGAAACTATAGTTACAATTTTGGCCATAATTTTTAAAAGCTTCGATTGTTGGATAAAACTTAATAAGCATTTTTAAGACAGCTTAATTTCCTATTGATTGAAAGCTTTCCCGACCGAATCGGAGTAACAATAAGCTTTTTATAGACATTTTAAATTCAACAATTTGCGTTTCTTGGGGAGAGTGTACAGAAACTATAGTTACAATTTTGGCCATAATTTTTAAAAGCTTCGATTGTTGGATAAAACTTAAAAAGCATTTTTAAGACAGCTTAATTTCCTATTGATTGAAAGCTTTCCCGACCAAATCGGAGTAAAATTAAGCTTTTTATAGACATTTTAAATTCAACAATTTTTGTTTCTTGGGGAGAGTGTACAGAAACTATAGTTACAATTTTGATTGAAAGCTTTCCCGACCAAATCGGAGTAAAAGTAAGCTTTTTATAGACATTTTAAATTCAACAATTTTTGTTTCTTGGGGAGAGTGTACAGAAACTATAGTTACAATTTTGGCCATAATTTTTGAAAGCTTCGATTGTTGGATAAAACTGAAAAAGCATTTTAAAGACAGCTTAATTTCCTATTGATTGAAAGCCTTCCCGACCAAATCAGAGTAACAATAAGCTTTTTATAGACATTTTAAATTCAACAATTTTTGTTTCTTGCGGAGAGTGTACAGAAACTATAGTTACAATTTTGGCCATAATTTTTAAAAGCTTCGATTGTTGGATAAAACTTAAAAAGCATTTTTAAGACAGCTTAATTTCCTATTGATTAAAAGCTTTCCCGACCAAATCGGAGTAACAATAAGCTTTTTATAGACATTTTAAATTCAACAATTTTTGTTTCTTGGGGAGAGTGTACAGAAACTATAGTTACAATTTTGGCCATAATTTTTGAAAGCTTCGATTGTTGGATAAAACTGAAAAAGCATTTTAAAGACAGCTTAATTTCCTATTGATTGAAAGCCTTCCCGACCAAATCGGGGTAAAAGTAAGCTTTTTATAGACATTTTAAATTCAACAATTTTTGTTTCTTGGGGAGAGTGTACAGAAACTATAGTTACAATTTTGGCCATAATTTTTGAAAGCTTCGATTGTTGGATAAAACTTAAAAATCATTTTTAAGACAGCTTAATTTCCTATTGATTGAAAGCCTTCCCGACCAAATCGGAGTAATAATAAACTTTTTATAGACATTTTAAATTCAACAATTTTTGTTTCTTGGGGAGAGTGTACAGAAACTATAGTTACAATTTTGGCCATAATTTTTAAAAGCTTCGATTGTTGGATAAAACTGAAAAAGCATTTTAAAGACAGCTTAATTTCCTATTGATTGAAAGCCTTCCCGAAATCAGAGTAACAATAAGCTTTTTATAGACATTTTAAATTCAACAATTTTTGTTTCATGGGGAGAGTGTACAGAAACTATAGTTACAATTTTGGCCATAATTTTTAAAAGCTTCGATTGTTGGATAAAACTTAAAAAGCATTTTTAAGACAGCTTAATTTCCTATTGATTGAAAGCTTTCCCGACCAAATCGGAGTAAAATTAAGCTTTTTATAGACATTTTAAATTCAACAATTTTTGTTTCTTGGGGAGAGTGTACAGAAACTACAGTTTCAATTTTGGCCATAATTTTTAAAAGCTTCGATTGTTGGATAAAACTTAAAAAGCATTTTTAAGACAGCTTAATTTCCTATTGATTGAAAGCTTTCCCGACCAAATCGGGGTAGAAGTAAGCTTTTTATAGACATTTTAAATTCAACAATTTTTGTTTCTTGGGGAGAGTGTACAGAAACTATAGTTACAATTTTGGCCATAATTTTTGAAAGCTTCGATTGTTGGATAAAACTTAAAAATCATTTTTAAGACAGCTTAATTTCCTATTGATTGAAAGCCTTCCCGACCAAATCGGAGTAACAATAAACTTTTTATAGACATTTTAAATTCAACAATTTGCGTTTCTTGGGGAGAGTGTACAGAAACTATAGTTACAATTTTGGCCATAATTTTTGAAAGCTTCGATTGTTGGATAAAACTTAAAAAGCATTTTTAAGACAGCTTAATTTCCTATTGATTGAAAGCTTTCCCGACCAAATCGGAGTAAAAGTAAGCTTTTTATAGACATTTTAAATTCAACAATTTTTGTTTCTTGGGGAGAGTGTACAGAAACTATAGTTACAATTTTGATTGAAAGTTTTTCCGACCAAATCAGAGTAAAAGTAAGCTTTTTATAGACATTTTAAATTCAACAATTTTTGTTTCTTGGGGAGAGTGTACAGAAACTATAGTTACAATTTTGGCCATAATTTTTGAAAGCTTCGATTGTTGGATAAAACTTAAAAAGCATTTTTAAGACAGCTTAATTTAATATTGATTGAAAGCTTTCCCGACCAAATCGGAGTAAAAGTAAGCTTTTTATAGACATTTTAAATTCAACAATTGTTGTTTCTTGGGGAGAGTGTACAGAAACTATAGTTACAATTTTGGCCATAATTTTTGAAAGCTTCGATTGTTGGATAAAACTTAAAAAGCATTTTTAAGACAGCTTAATTTCCTATTGATTGAAAGCTTTCCCGACCAAATCGGAGTAAAAGTAAGCTTTTTATAGACATTTTAAATTCAACAATTTTTGTTTCTTGGGGAGAGTGTACAGAAACTATAGTTACAATTTTGGCCATAATTTTTGAAAGCTTCGATTGTTGGATAAAACTTAAAAAGCATTTTTAAGACAGCTTAATTTCCTATTGATTGAAAGCTTTCCCGACCAAATCGGAGTAAAAGTAAGCTTTTTATAGACATTTTAAATTCAACAATTTTTGTTTCTTGGGGAGAATGTACAGAAACTATAGTTACAATTTTGGCCATAATTTTTAAAAGCTTCGATTGTTGGATAAAACTTAAAAAGCATTTTTAAGACAGCTTAATTTCCTATTGATTGAAAGCTTTCCCGACCAAATCGGAGTAACAATAAGCTTTTTATAGACATTTTAAATTCAACAATTTTTGTTTCTTGGGGAGAGTGTACAGAAACTATAGTTACAATTTTGGCCATAATTTTTGAAAGCTTCGATTGTTGGATAAAACTGAAAAAGCATTTTGAAGACAGCTTAATTTCCTATTGATTGAAAGCCTTCCCGAAATCAGAGTAACAATAAGCTTTTTATAGACATTTTAAATTCAACAATTTTTGTTTCTTGGGGAGAGTGTACAGAAACTATAGTTACAATTTTGGCCATAATTTTTAAAAGCTTCGATTGTTGGATAAAATTTAAAAAGCAGCTTAATTTCCTATTGATTGAAAGCTTTTCCGACCAAATCGGAGTAAAATAAGAGTGTACAGAAACTATAGTTACAATTTTGATTGAAAGTTTTTCCGACCAAATCAGAGTAAAAGTAAGCTTTTTATAGACATTTTAAATTCAACAATTTTTGTTTCTTGGGGAGAGTGTACAGAAACTATAGTTACAATTTTGGCCATAATTTTTGAAAGCTTCGATTGTTGGATAAAACTTAAAAAGCATTTTTAAGACAGCTTAATTTCCTATTGATTGAAAGCTTTCCCGACCAAATCGGAGTAAAAGTAAGCTTTTTATAGACATTTTAAATTCAACAATTTTTGTTTCTTGGGGAGAGTGTACAGAAACTATAGTTACAATTTTGGCCATAATTTTTGAAAGCTTCGATTGTTGGATAAAACTTAAAAAGCATTTTTAAGACAGCTTAATTTCCTATTGATTGAAAGCTTTCCCGACCAAATCGGAGTAAAATTAAGCTTTTTATAGACATTTTAAATTCAACAATTTTTGTTTCTTGGGGAGAGTGTACAGAAACTACAGTTACAATTTTGGCCATAATTTTTAAAAGCTTCGATTGTTGGATAAAACTTAAAAAGCATTTTTAAGACAGCTTAATTTCCTATTGATTGAAAGCTTTCCCGACCAAATCGGAGTAAAAGTAAGCTTTTTATAGACATTTTAAATTCAACAATTTTTGTTTCTTGGGGAGAGTGTACAGAAACTATAGTTACAATTTTGGCCATAATTTTTGAAAGCTTCGATTGTTGGATAAAACTTAAAAAGCATTTTTAAGACAGCTTAATTTCCTATTGATTGAAAGCTTTCCCGACCAAATCGGAGTAAAAGTAAGCTTTTTATAGACATTTTAAATTCAACAATTTTTGTTTCTTGGGGAGAGTGTACAGAAACTACAGTTACAATTTTGGCCATAATTTTTAAAAGCTTCGATTGTTGGATAAAACTTAAAAAGCATTTTTAAGACAGCTTAATTTCCTATTGATTGAAAGCTTTCCCGACCAAATCAGAGTAAAAGTAAGCTTTTTATAGACATTTTAAATTCAACAATTTTTGTTTCTTGGGGAGAGTGTACAGAAACTATAGTTACAATTTTGGCCATAATTTTTGAAAGCTTCGATTGTTGGATAAAACTTAAAAAGCATTTTTAAGACAGCTTAATTTCCTATTGATTGAAAGCTTTCCCGACCAAATCGGAGTAAAAGTAAGCTTTTTATAGACATTTTAAATTCAACAATTTTTGTTTCTTGGGGAGAGTGTACAGAAACTATAGTTACAATTTTGGCCATAATTTTTGAAAGCTTCGATTGTTGGATAAAACTTAAAAAGCATTTTTAAGACAGCTTAATTTCCTATTGATTGAAAGCTTTCCCGACCAAATCGGAGTAAAAGTAAGCTTTTTATAGACATTTTAAATTCAACAATTTTTGTTTCTTGGGGAGAGTGTACAGAAACTATAGTTACAATTTTGGCCATAATTTTTGAAAGCTTCGATTGTTGGATAAAACTTAAAAAGCATTTTTAAGACAGCTTAATTTCCTATTGATTGAAAGCTTTCCCGACCAAATCGGAGTAAAAGTAAGCTTTTTATAGACATTTTAAATTCAACAATTTTTGTTTCTTGGGGAGAGTGTACAGAAACTATAGTTACAATTTTGGCCATAATTTTTATAAGCTTCGATTGTTGGATAAAACTTAAAAAGCATTTTTAAGACAGCTTAATTTCCTATTGATTGAAAGCTTTCCCGACCAAATCGGAGTAACAATAAGCTTTTTATAGACATTTTAAATTCAACAATTTTTGTTTCTTGGGGAGAGTGTACAGAAACTATAGTTACAATTTTGGCCATAATTTTTGAAAGCTTCGATTGTTGGATAAAACTGAAAAAGCATTTTGAAGACAGCTTAATTTCCTATTGATTGAAAGCCTTCCCGACCAAATCAGAGTAACAATAAGCTTTTTATAGACATTTTAAATTCAACAATTTTTGTTTCTTGGGGAGAGTGTACAGAAACTATAGTTACAATTTTGGCCATAATTTTTAAAAGCTTCGATTGTTGGATAAAACTTAAAAAGCATTTTTAAGACAGCTTAATTTCCTATTGATTGAAAGCTTTCCCGACCAAATCGGAGTAAAATAAGAGTGTACAGAAACTATAGTTACAATTTTGATTGAAAGTTTTTCCGACCAAATCAGAGTAAAAGTAAGCTTTTTATAGACATTTTAAATTCAACAATTTTTGTTTCTTGGGGAGAGTGTACAGAAACTATAGTTACAATTTTGGCCATAATTTTTGAAAGCTTCGATTGTTGGATAAAACTTAAAAAGCATTTTTAAGACAGCTTAATTTCCTATTGATTGAAAGCTTTCCCGACCAAATCGGAGTAAAAGTAAGCTTTTTATAGACATTTTAAATTCAACAATTTTTGTTTCTTGGGGAGAGTGTACAGAAACTATAGTTACAATTTTGGCCATAATTTTTGAAAGCTTCGATTGTTGGATAAAACTTAAAAAGCATTTTTAAGACAGCTTAATTTCCTATTGATTGAAAGCTTTCCCGACCAAATCGGAGTAAAAGTAAGCTTTTTATAGACATTTTAAATTCAACAATTTTTGTTTCTTGGGGAGAGTGTACAGAAACTATAGTTACAATTTTGGCCATAATTTTTGAAAGCTTCGATTGTTGGATAAAACTTAAAAAGCATTTTTAAGACAGCTTAATTTCCTATTGATTGAAAGCTTTCCCGACCAAATCGGAGTAAAAGTAAGCTTTTTATAGACATTTTAAATTCAACAATTTTTGTTTCTTGGGGAGAGTGTACAGAAACTACAGTTACAATTTTGGCCATAATTTTTAAAAGCTTCGATTGTTGGATAAAACTTAAAAAGCATTTTTAAGACAGCTTAATTTCCTATTGATTGAAAGTTTTCCCGACCAAATCGGAGTAAAAGTAAGCTTTTTATAGACATTTTAAATTCAACAATTTTTGTTTCTTGGGGAGAGTGTACAGAAACTATAGTTACAATTTTGGCCATAATTTTTGAAAGCTTCGATTGTTGGATAAAACTGAAAAAGCATTTTGAAGACAGCTTAATTTCCTATTGATTGAAAGCCTTCCCGACCAAATCAGAGTAACAATAAGCTTTTTATAGACATTTTAAATTCAACAATTTTTGTTTCTTGGGGAGAGTGTACAGAAACTATAGTTACAATTTTGGCCATAATTTTTAAAAGCTTCGATTGTTGGATAAAACTTAAAAAGCATTTTTAAGACAGCTTAATTTCCTATTGATTGAAAGCTTTCCCGACCAAATCGGAGTAAAATTAAGCTTTTTATAGACATTTTAAATTCAACAATTTTTGTTTCTTGGGGAGAGTGTACAGAAACTACAGTTACAATTTTGGCCATAATTTTTAAAAGCTTCGATTGTTGGATAAAACTTAAAAAGCATTTTTAAGACAGCTTAATTTCCTATTGATTGAAAGCTTTCCCGACCAAATCGGAGTAAAAGTAAGCTTTTTATAGACATTTTAAATTCAACAATTTTTGCTTCTTGGGGAGAGTGTACAGAAACTATAGTTACAATTTTGGCCATAATTTTTGAAAGCTTCGATTGTTGGATAAAACTTAAAAATCATTTTTAAGACAGCTTAATTTCCTATTGATTGAAAGCCTTCCCGACCAAATCGGAGTAACAATAAACTTTTTATAGACATTTTAAATTCAACAATTTGCGTTTCTTGGGGAGAGTGTACAGAAACTATAGTTACAATTTTGGCCATAATTTTTGAAAGCTTCGATTGTTTGGATAAAACTTAAAAAGCATTTTTAAGACAGCTTAATTTCCTATTGATTGAAATCTTTCCCGACCAAATCGGAGTAAAAGTAAGCTTTTTATAGACATTTTAAATTCAACAATTTTTGTTTCTTGGGGAGAGTGTACAGAAACTATAGTTACAATTTTGGCCATAATTTTTGAAAGCTTCGATTGTTGGATAAAACTTAAAAAGCATTTTTAAGACAGCTTAATTTCCTATTGATTGAAAGCTTTCCCGACCGAATCGGAGTAACAATAAGCTTTTTATAGACATTTTAAATTCAACAATTTTTGTTTCTTGGGGAGAGTGTACAGAAACTATAGTTACAATTTTGGCCATAATTTTTGAAAGCTTCGATTGTTGGATAAAACTTAAAAAGCATTTTTAAGACAGCTTAATTTCCTATTGATTGAAAGCTTTCCCGACCAAATCGGAGTAAAAGTAAGCTTTTTATAGACATTTTAAATTCAACAATTTTTGTTTCTTGGGGAGAGTGTACAGAAACTATAGTTACAATTTTGGCCATAATTTTTGAAAGCTTCGATTGTTGGATAAAACTTAAAAAGCATTTTTAAGACAGCTTAATTTCCTATTGATTGAAAGCTTTCCCGACCAAATCGGAGTAAAAGTAAGCTTTTTATAGACATTTTAAATTCAACAATTTTTGTTTCTTGGGGAGAGTGTACAGAAACTATAGTTACAATTTTGGCCATAATTTTTAAAAGCTTCGATTGTTGGATAAAACTTAAAAATAATTTTTAAGACAGCTTAATTTCCTATTGATTGAAAGCCTTTTCGACCAAATCGGAGTAACAATAAGCTTTTTATAGACATTTTAAATTCAACAATTTTTGTTTCTTGGGGAGAGTGTACAGAAACTACAGTTACAATTTTGGCCATAATTTTTAAATGCTTCGATTGTTGGATAAAACTTAAAAAGCATTTTTAAGACAGCTTAATTTCCTATTGATTGAAAGCTTTCCCGACCAAATCGGAGTAACAATAAGCTTTTTATAGACATTTTAAATTCAACAATTTTTGTTTCTTGGGGAGAGTGTACAGAAACTATAGTTACAATTTTGGCCATAATTTTTAAAAGCTTCGATTGTTGGATAAAACTTAAAAAGCATTTTTAAGACAGCTTAATTTCCTATTGATTGAAAGCTTTCCCGACCAAATCGGAGTAACAATAAGCTTTTTATAGACATTTTAAATTCAACAATTTTTGTTTCTTGGGGAGAGTGTACAGAAACTATAGTTACAATTTTGGCCATAATTTTTGAAAGCTTCGATTGTTGGATAAAACTTAAAAAGCATTTTTAAGACAGCTTAATTTCCTATTGATTGAAAGCTTTCCCGACCAAATCGGAGTAAAAGTAAGCTTTTTATAGACATTTTAAATTCAACAATTTTTGTTTCTTGGGGAGAGTGTACAGAAACTATAGTTACAATTTTGGCCATAATTTTTAAAAGCTTCGATTGTTGGATAAAACTTAAAAATAATTTTTAAGACAGCTTAATTTCCTATTGATTGAAAGCCTTTTCGACCAAATCGGAGTAACAATAAGCTTTTTATAGACATTTTAAATTCAACAATTTTTGTTTCTTGGGGAGAGTGTACAGAAACTACAGTTACAATTTTGGCCATAATTTTTAAATGCTTCGATTGTTGGATAAAACTTAAAAAGCATTTTTAAGACAGCTTAATTTCCTATTGATTGAAAGCTTTCCCGACCAAATCGGAGTAACAATAAGCTTTTTATAGACATTTTAAATTCAACAATTTTTGTTTCTTGGGGAGAGTGTACAGAAACTATAGTTACAATTTTGGCCATAATTTTTAAAAGCTTCGATTGTTGGATAAAACTTAAAAAGCATTTTTAAGACAGCTTAATTTCCTATTGATTGAAAGCTTTCCCGACCAAATCGGAGTAACAATAAGCTTTTTATAGACATTTTAAATTCAACAATTTTTGTTTCTTGGGGAGAGTGTACAGAAACTATAGTTACAATTTTGGCCATAATTTTTGAAAGCTTCGATTGTTGGATAAAACTTAAAAAGCATTTTTAAGACAGCTTAATTTCCTATTGATTGAAAGCTTTCCCGACCAAATCGGAGTAAAAGTAAGCTTTTTATAGACATTTTAAATTCAACAATTTTTGTTTCTTGGGGAGAGTGTACAGAAACTATAGTTACAATTTTGGCCATAATTTTTAAAAGCTTCGATTGTTGGATAAAACTTAAAAAGCATTTTTAAGACAGCTTAATTTCTTATTGATTGAAAGCTTTCCCGACCAAATCGGAGTAACAATAAGCTTTTTATAGACATTTTAAATTCAACAATTTTTGTTTCTTGGGGAGAGTGTACAGAAACTATAGTTACAATTTTGGCCATAATTTTTGAAAGCTTCGATTGTTGGATAAAACTTAAAAATCATTTTTAAGACAGCTTAATTTCCTATTGACTGAAAGCCTTTTCGACCAAATCGGAGTAACAATAAGCTTTTTATAGACATTTTAAATTCAACAATTTTTGTTTCTTGGGGAGAGTGTACAGAAACTATAGTTACAATTTTGGCCATAATTTTTGAAAGCTTCGATTGTTTGGATAAAACTTAAAAAGCATTTTTAAGACAGCTTAATTAAAGTAAGCTTTTTATAGACATTTTAAATTCAACAATTTTTGTTTCTTGGGGAGAGTGTACAGAAACTATAGTTACAATTTTGGCCATAATTTTTAAAAGCTTCGATTGTTGGATAAAACTTAAAAAGCATTTTTAAGACAGCTTAATTTCCTATTGATTGAAAGCTTTCCCGACCAAATCGGAGTAACAATAAGCTTTTTATAGACATTTTAAATTCAACAATTTTTGTTTCTTGGGGAGAGTGTACAGAAACTATAGTTACAATTTTGGCCATAATTTTTGAAAGCTTCGATTGTTGGATAAAACTTAAAAATCATTTTTAAGACAGCTTAATTTACTATTGATTGAAAGCTTTCCCGACCAAATCATAGCAACAGTAAGCTTTTTATAGACATTTTAAATTCAACAATTTTTGTTTCTTGGGGAGAGTGTACAGAAACTATAGTTACAATTTTGGCCATAATTTTTAAAAGCTTCGATTGTTGGATAAAACTTAAAAAGCATTTTTAAGACAGCTTAATTTCCAATTGATTGAAAGCTTTCCCGACCAAATCGGAGTAAAAGTAAGCTTTTTATAAACATTTTAAATTCAACAATTTTTGTTTCTTGGGGAGAATGTACAGAAACTATAGTTACAATTTTGGCCATAATTTTTGAAAGCTTCGATTGTTGGATACAACTTAAAAAGCATTTTTAAGACAGCTTAATTTCCTATTGATTGAAAGCTTTCCCGACCGAATCGGAGTAACAATAAGCTTTTTATAGACATTTTAAATTCAACAATTTTTGTTTCTTGGGGAGAGTGTACAGAAACTATAGTTACAATTTTGGCCATAATTTTTGAAAGCTTCGATTGTTGGATAAAACTTAAAAAGCATTTTTAAGACAGCTTAATTTCCTATTGATTGAAAGCTTTCCCGACCAAATCGGAGTAACAATAAGCTTTTTATAGACATTTTAAATTCAACAATTTTTGTTTCTTGGGGAGAGTGTACAGAAACTATAGTTACAATTTTGGCCATAATTTTTGAAAGCTTCGATTGTTGGATAAAACTTAAAAATCATTTTTAAGACAGCTTAATTTCCTATTGATTGAAAGCTTTCCCGACCAAATCGGAGTAAAAGTAAGCTTTTTATAGACATTTTAAATTCAACAATTTTTGTTTCTTGGGGAGAGTGTACAGAAACTATAGTTACAATTTTGGCCATAATTTTTGAAAGCTTCGATTGTTGGATAAAACTTAAAAATCATTTTTAAGACAGCTTAATTTCCTATTGATTGAAAGCTTTCCCGACCAAATCGGAGTAAAAGTAAGCTTTTTATAGACATTTTAAATTCAACAATTTTTGTTTCTTGGGGAGAATGTACAGAAACTATAGTTACAATTTTGGCCATAATTTTTGAAAGCTTCGATTGTTGGATAAAACTTAAAAAGCATTTTTAAGACAGCTTAATTTCCTATTGATTGAAAGCTTTCCCGACCAAATCGGAGTAAAAGTAAGCTTTTTATAAACATTTTAAATTCAACAATTTTTGTTTCTTGGGGAGAGTGTACAGAAACTATAGTTACAATTTTGGCCATAATTTTTGAAAGCTTCGATTGTTGGATAAATCTTAAAAATCATTTTTAAGACAGCTTAATTTCCTATTGATTGAAAGCTTTCCCGACCAAATCGGAGTAAAAGTAAGCTTTTTATAGACATTTTAAATTCAACAATTTTTGTTTCTTGGGGAGAATGTACAGAAACTATAGTTACAATTTTGGCCATAATTTTTGAAAGCTTCGATTGTTGGATAAAACTTAAAAAGCATTTTTAAGACAGCTTAATTTCCAATTGATTGAAAGCTTTCCCGACCAAATCGGAGTAAAAGTAAGCTTTTTATAAACATTTTAAATTCAACAATTTTTGTTTCTTGGGGAGAGTGTACAGAAACTATAGTTACAATTTTGGCCATAATTTTTGAAAGCTTCGATTGTTAGATAAAACTTAAAAAGCATTTTTAAGACAGCTTAATTTCCTATTGATTGAAAGCTTTCCCGACCAAATCGGAGTAACAATAAGCTTTTTATAGACATTTTAAATTCAACAATTTTTGTTTCTTGGGGAGAGTGTACAGAAACTATAGTTACAATTTTGGCCATAATTTTTGAAAGCTTCGATTGTTGGATAAAACTTAAAAAGCATTTTTAAGACAGCTTAATTTCCTATTGATTGAAAGCTTTCCCGACCAAATCGGAGTAAAAGTAAGCTTTTTATAAACATTTTAAATTCAACAATTTTTGTTTCTTGGGGAGAGTGTACAGAAACTATAGTTACTATTTTGGCCATAATTTTTGAAAGCTTCGATTGTTAGATAAAACTTAAAAAGCATTTTTAAGACAGCTTAATTTCCTATTGATTGAAAGCTTTCCCGACCAAATCGGAGTAACAATAAGCTTTTTATAAACATTTTAAATTCAACAATTTTTGTTTCTTGGGGAGAGTGTACAGAAACTATAGTTACAATTTTGGCCATAATTTTTGAAAGCTTCGATTGTTGGATAAAACTTAAAAATCATTTTTAAGACAGCTTACTTTCCTATTGATTGAAAGCCTTCCCGACCAAATCGAAGTAACAATAAGCTTTTTATAGACATTTTAAATTCAACAATTTTTGTTTCTTGGGGAGAGTGTACAGAAACTATAGTTACAATTTTGGCCATAATTTTTAAAAGCTTCGATTGTTGGATAAAACTTAAAAAGCATTTTTAAGACAGCTTAATTTCCTATTGATTGAAAGCTTTCCCGACCAAATCGGAGTAAAAGTAAGCTTTTTATAAACATTTTAAATTCAACAATTTTTGTTTCGTGGGGAGAATGTACAGAAACTATAGTTACAATTTTGGCCATAATTTTTGAAAGCTTCGATTGTTGGATACAACTTAAAAAGAATTTTTAAGACAGCTTAATTTCCTATTGATTGAAAGCTTTCCCGACCGAATCGGAGTAACAATAAGCTTTTTATAGACATTTTAAATTCAACAATTTTTGTTTCTTTGGGAGAGTGTACAGAAACTATAGTTACAATTTTGGCCATAATTTTTGAAAGCTTCGATTGTTGGATAAAACTTAAAAAGCATTTTAAGACAGCTTAATTTCCTATTGATTGAAAGCTTTCCCGACCAAATCGGAGTAAAAGTAAGCTTTTTATAGACATTTTAAATTCAACAATTTTTGTTTCTTGGGGAGAGTGTACAGAAACTATAGTTACAATTTTGGCCATAATTTTTAAAAGCTTCGATTGTTGGATAAAACTTAAAAAGCATTTTTAAGACAGCTTAATTTCCTATTGATTGAAAGCTTTCCCGACCAAATCGGAGTAACAATAAGCTTTTTATAGACATTTTAAATTCAACAATTTTTGTTTCTTGGGGAGAGTGTACAGAAACTATAGTTACAATTTTGGCCATAATTTTTGAAAGCTTCGATTGTTGGATAAATCTTAAAAAGCATTTTTAAGACAGCTTAATTTCCTATTGATTGAAAGCTTTCCCGACCAAATCGGAGTAACAATAAGCTTTTTATAGACATTTTAAATTCAACAATTTTTGTTTCTTGGGGAGAGTGTAAAGAAACTATAGTTACAATTTTGGCCATAATTTTTAAAAGCTTCGATTGTTGGATAAAACTTAAAAAGCATTTTTAAGACAGCTTAATTTCCTATTGATTGAAAGCTTTCCCGACCAAATCGGAGTAACAATAAGCTTTTTATAGACATTTTAAATTCAACAATTTTTGTTTCTTGGGGAGAGTGTACAGAAACTATAGTTACAATTTTGGCCATAATTTTTGAAAGCTTCGATTGTTGGATAAAACTTAAAAATCATTTTTAAGACAGCTTAATTTCCTATTGATTGAAAGCCTTCCCGATCAAATCGAAGTAACAATAAGCTTTTTATAGACATTTTAAATTCAACAATTTTTGTTTCTTGGGGAGAGTGTACAGAAACTATAGTTACAATTTTGGCCATAATTTTTAAAAGCTTCGATTGTTGGATAAAACTTAAAAAGCATTTTTAAGACAGCTTAATTTCCTATTGATTGAAAGCTTTCCCGACCAAATCGGAGTAAAAGTAAGCTTTTTATAAACATTTTAAATTCAACAATTTTTGTTTCTTGGGGAGAATGTACAGAAACTATAGTTACAATTTTGGCCATAATTTTTGAAAGCTTCGATTGTTGGATACAACTTAAAAAGCATTTTTAAGACAGCTTAATCTCCTATTGATTGAAAGCTTTCCCGACCAAATCGGAGTAAAAGTAAGCTTTTTATAGACATTTTAAATTCAACAATTTTTGTTTCTTGGGGCGAGTGTACAGAAACTATAGTTACAATTTTGGCCATAATTTTTGAAAGCTTCGATTGTTGGATAAATCTCAAAAATCATTTTTAAGACAGCTTAATTTCCTATTGATTGAAAGCTTTCCCGACCAAATCGGAGTAACAATAAGCTTTTTATAGACATTTTAAATTCAACAATTTTTGTTTCTTGGGGAGAGTGTACAGAAACTATAGTTACAATTTTGGCCATAATTTTTGAAAGCTTCGATTGTTGGATAAAACTTAAAAATCATTTTTAAGACAGCTTAATTTCCTATTGATTGAAAGCTTTCCCGACCAAATCGGAGTAAAAGTAAGCTTTTATAGACATTTTAAATTCAACAATTTTTGTTTCTTGGGGAGAGTGTACAGAAACTATAGTTACAATTTTGGCCATAATTTTTGAAAGCTTCGATTGTTGGATAAAACTTAAAAATCATTTTTAAGACAGCTTAATTTCCTATTGATTGAAAGCTTTCCCGACCAAATCGGAGTAAAAGTAAGCTTTTTATAGACATTTTAAATTCAACAATTTTTGTTTCTTGGGGAAAATGTACAGAAACTATAGTTACAATTTTGGCCATAATTTTTGAAAGCTTCGATTGTTGGATACAACTTGAAAAGCATTTTTAAGACAGCTTAATTTCCTATTGATTGAAAGCTTTCCCGACCGAATCGGAGTAACAATAAGCTTTTTATAGACATTTTAAATTCAACAATTTGCGTTTCTTGGTGAGAGTGTACAGAAACTATAGTTACAATTTTGGCCATAATTTTTGAAAGCTTCGATTGTTTGGATAAAACTTAAAAAGCATTTTTAAGACAGCTTAATTTCCTATTGATTGAAAGCTTTCCCGACTAAATCGGATTAACAATAAGCTTTTTATAGACATTTTAAATTCAAAAATTTTTGTTTCTTGGGGAGAGTGTACAGAAACTATAGTTACAATTTTGGCCATAATTTTTGAAAGCTTCGATTGTTGGATAAAACTTAAAAAGCATTTTTAAGACAGCTTAATTTCCTATTGATTGAAAGCTTTCCCGACCAAATCGGAGTAACAATAAGCTTTTTATAGACATTTTAAATTCAACAATTTTTGTTTCTTGGGGAGAGTGTACAGAAACTATAGTTACAATTTTGGCCATAATTTTTGAAAGCTTCGATTGTTGGATAAAACTTAAAAATCATTTTTAAGACAGCTTAATTTCCTATTGATTGAAAGCTTTCCCGACCAAATCGGAGTAACAATAAGCTTTTTATAGACATTTTAAATTCAACAATTTTTGTTTCTTGGGGAGAGTGTACAGAAACTATAGTTACAATTTTGGCCATAATTTTTGAAAGCTTCGATTGTTGGATAAAACTTAAAAATAATTTTTAAGACAGCTTAATTTCCTATTGATTGAAAGCTTTCCCGACCAAATCGGAGTAAAAGTAAGCTTTTTATAGACATTTTAAATTCAACAATTTTTGTTTCTTGGGGAGAATGTACAGAAACTATAGTTACAATTTTGGCCATAATTTTTGAAAGCTTCGATTGTTGGATAAAACTTAAAAATCATTTTTAAGACAGCTTAATTTCCTATTGATTGAAAGCTTTCCCGACCAAATCGGAGTAAAAGTAAGCTTTTTATAGACATTTTAAATTCAACAATTTTTGTTTCTTGGGGAGAATGTACAGAAACTATAGTTACAATTTTGGCCATAATTTTTGAAAGCTTCGATTGTTGGATACAACTTAAAAAGCATTTTTAAGACAGCTTAATTTCCTATTGATTGAAAGCTTTCCCGACCGAATCGGAGTAACAATAAGCTTTTTATAGACATTTTAAATTCAACAATTTGCGTTTCTTGGTGAGAGTGTACAGAAACTATAGTTACAATTTTGGCCATAATTTTTAAAAGCTTCGATTGTTTGGATAAAACTTAAAAAGCATTTTTAAGACAGCTTAATTTCCTATTGATTGAAAGCTTTCCCGACTAAATCGGATTAACAATAAGCTTTTTATAGACATTTTAAATTCAACAATTTTTGTTTCTTGGGGAGAGTGTACAGAAACTATAGTTACAATTTTGGCCATAATTTTTGAAAGCTTCGATTGTTTGGATAAAACTTAAAAAGCATTTTTAAGACAGCTTAATTTCCTATTGATTGAAAGCTTTCCCGACTAAATCGGATTAACAATAAGCTTTTTATAGACATTTTAAATTCAAAAATTTTTGTTTCTTGGGGAGAGTGTACAGAAACTATAGTTACAATTTTGGCCATAATTTTTGAAAGCTTCGATTGTTGGATAAAACTTAAAAAGCATTTTTAAGACAGCTTAATTTCCTATTGATTGAAAGCTTTCCCGACCAAATCGGAGTAACAATAAGCTTTTTATAGACATTTTAAATTCAACAATTTTTGTTTCTTGGGGAGAGTGTACAGAAACTATAGTTACAATTTTGGCCATAATTTTTGAAAGCTTCGATTGTTGGATAAAACTTAAAAATCATTTTTAAGACAGCTTAATTTCCTATTGATTGAAAGCTTTCCCGACCAAATCGGAGTAACAATAAGCTTTTTATAGACATTTTAAATTCAACAATTTTTGTTTCTTGGGGAGAGTGTACAGAAACTATAGTTACAATTTTGGCCATAATTTTTGAAAGCTTCGATTGTTGGATAAAACTTAAAAATAATTTTTAAGACAGCTTAATTTCCTATTGATTGAAAGCTTTCCCGACCAAATCGGAGTAAAAGTAAGCTTTTTATAGACATTTTAAATTCAACAATTTTTGTTTCTTGGGGAGAATGTACAGAAACTATAGTTACAATTTTGGCCATAATTTTTGAAAGCTTCGATTGTTGGATAAAACTTAAAAAGCATTTTTAAGACAGCTTAATTTCCTATTGATTGAAAGCTTTCCCGACCAAATCGGAGTAACAATAAGCTTTTTATAGACATTTTAAATTCAACAATTTTTGTTTCTTGGGGAGAGTGTACAGAAACTATAGTTACAATTTTGGCCATAATTTTTGAAAGCTTCGATTGTTGGATAAAACTTAAAAATCATTTTTAAGACAGCTTAATTTCCTATTGATTGAAAGCTTTCCCGACCAAATCGGAGTAAAAGTAAGCTTTTTATAGACATTTTAAATTCAACAATTTTTGTTTCTTGGGGAGAGTGTACAGAAACTATAGTTACAATTTTGGCCATAATTTTTGAAAGCTTCGATTGTTGGATAAAACTTAAAAATCATTTTTAAGACAGCTTAATTTCCTATTGATTGAAAGCTTTCCCGACCAAATCGGAGTAAAAGTAAGCTTTTTATAGACATTTTAAATTCAACAATTTTTGTTTCTTGGGGAGAATGTACAGAAACTATAGTTACAATTTTGGCCATAATTTTTGAAAGCTTCGATTGTTGGATACAACTTAAAAAGCATTTTTAAGACAGCTTAATTTCCTATTGATTGAAAGCTTTCCCGACCGAATCGGAGTAACAATAAGCTTTTTATAGACATTTTAAATTCAACAATTTGCGTTTCTTGGTGAGAGTGTACAGAAACTATAGTTACAATTTTGGCCATAATTTTTAAAAGCTTCGATTGTTTGGATAAAACTTAAAAAGCATTTTTAAGACAGCTTAATTTCCAATTGATTGAAAGCTTTCCCGACTAAATCGGATTAACAATAAGCTTTTTATAGACATTTTAAATTCAGCAATTTGCGTTTCTTGGGGAGAGTGTACAGAAACTATAGTTACAATTTTGGCCATAATTTTTGAAAGCTTCGATTGTTGGATAAAACTTAAAAATCATTTTTAAGACAGCTTAATTTACTATTGATTGAAAGCTGTCCCGACCAAATCATAGCAACAGTAAGCTTTTTATAGACATTTTAAATTCAACAATTTTTGTTTCTTGGGGAGAGTGTACAGAAACTATAGTTACAATTTTGGCCATAATTTTTAAAAGCTTCGATTGTTGGATAAAACTTAAAAAGCATTTTTAAGACAGCTTAATTTCCTATTGATTGAAAGCTTTCCCGACCAAATCGGAGTAACAATAAGCTTTTTATAGACATTTTAAATTCAACAATTTTTGTTTCTTGGGGAGAGTGTACAGAAACTATAGTTACAATTTTGGCCATAATTTTTGAAAGCTTCGATTGTTGGATAAAACTTAAAAATCATTTTTAAGACAGCTTAATTTCCTATTGATTGAAAGCTTTCCCGACCAAATCGGAGTAAAAGTAAGCTTTTTATAGACATTTTAAATTCAACAATTTTTGTTTCTTGGGGAGAGTGTACAGAAACTATAGTTACAATTTTGGCCATAATTTTTGAAAGCTTCGATTGTTGGATAAAACTTAAAAATCATTTTTAAGACAGCTTAATTTCCTATTGATTGAAAGCTTTCCCGACCAAATCGGAGTAAAAGTAAGCTTTTTATAGACATTTTAAATTCAACAATTTTTGTTTCTTGGGGAGAATGTACAGAAACTATAGTTACAATTTTGGCCATAATTTTTGAAAGCTTCGATTGTTGGATACAACTTAAAAAGCATTTTTAAGACAGCTTAATTTCCTATTGATTGAAAGCTTTCCCGACCAAATCGGAGTAAAAGTAAGCTTTTTATAGACATTTTAAATTCAACAATTTTTGTTTCTTGGGGAGAATGTACAGAAACTATAGTTACAATTTTGGCCATAATTTTTGAAAGCTTCGATTGTTGGATAAAACTTAAAAAGCATTTTTAAGACAGCTTAATTTCCTATTGATTGAAAGCTTTCCCGACCAAATCGGAGTAACAATAAGCTTTTTATAGACATTTTAAATTCAACAATTTTTGTTTCTTGGGGAGAGTGTACAGAAACTATAGTTACAATTTTGGCCATAATTTTTGAAAGCTTCGATTGTTGGATAAAACTTAAAAATCATTTTTAAGACAGCTTAATTTCCTATTGATTGAAAGCTTTCCCGACCAAATCGGAGTAAAAGTAAGCTTTTTATAGACATTTTAAATTCAACAATTTTTGTTTCTTGGGGAGAGTGTACAGAAACTATAGTTACAATTTTGGCCATAATTTTTGAAAGCTTCGATTGTTGGATAAAACTTAAAAATCATTTTTAAGACAGCTTAATTTCCTATTGATTGAAAGCTTTCCCGACCAAATCGGAGTAAAAGTAAGCTTTTTATAGACATTTTAAATTCAACAATTTTTGTTTCTTGGGGAGAATGTACAGAAACTATAGTTACAATTTTGGCCATAATTTTTGAAAGCTTCGATTGTTGGATACAACTTAAAAAGCATTTTTAAGACAGCTTAATTTCCTATTGATTGAAAGCTTTCCCGACCGAATCGGAGTAACAATAAGCTTTTTATAGACATTTTAAATTCAACAATTTGCGTTTCTTGGTGAGAGTGTACAGAAACTATAGTTACAATTTTGGCCATAATTTTTAAAAGCTTCGATTGTTTGGATAAAACTTAAAAAGCATTTTTAAGACAGCTTAATTTCCAATTGATTGAAAGCTTTCCCGACTAAATCGGATTAACAATAAGCTTTTTATAGACATTTTAAATTCAGCAATTTGCGTTTCTTGGGGAGAGTGTACAGAAACTATAGTTACAATTTTGGCCATAATTTTTGAAAGCTTCGATTGTTGGATAAAACTTAAAAATCATTTTTAAGACAGCTTAATTTACTATTGATTGAAAGCTGTCCCGACCAAATCATAGCAACAGTAAGCTTTTTATAGACATTTTAAATTCAACAATTTTTGTTTCTTGGGGAGAGTGTACAGAAACTATAGTTACAATTTTGGCCATAATTTTTAAAAGCTTCGATTGTTGGATAAAACTTAAAAAGCATTTTTAAGACAGCTTAATTTCCTATTGATTGAAAGCTTTCCCGACCAAATCGGAGTAACAATAAGCTTTTTATAGACATTTTAAATTCAACAATTTTTGTTTCTTGGGGAGAGTGTACAGAAACTATAGTTACAATTTTGGCCATAATTTTTGAAAGCTTCGATTGTTGGATAAAACTTAAAAATCATTTTTAAGACAGCTTAATTTCCTATTGATTGAAAGCTTTCCCGACCAAATCGGAGTAAAAGTAAGCTTTTTATAGACATTTTAAATTCAACAATTTTTGTTTCTTGGGGAGAGTGTACAGAAACTATAGTTACAATTTTGGCCATAATTTTTGAAAGCTTCGATTGTTGGATAAAACTTAAAAATCATTTTTAAGACAGCTTAATTTCCTATTGATTGAAAGCTTTCCCGACCAAATCGGAGTAAAAGTAAGCTTTTTATAGACATTTTAAATTCAACAATTTTTGTTTCTTGGGGAGAATGTACAGAAACTATAGTTACAATTTTGGCCATAATTTTTGAAAGCTTCGATTGTTGGATACAACTTAAAAAGCATTTTTAAGACAGCTTAATTTCCTATTGATTGAAAGCTTTCCCGACCAAATCGGAGTAAAAGTAAGCTTTTTATAGACATTTTAAATTCAACAATTTTTGTTTCTTGGGGAGAATGTACAGAAACTATAGTTACAATTTTGGCCATAATTTTTGAAAGCTTCGATTGTTGGATAAAACTTAAAAAGCATTTTTAAGACAGCTTAATTTCCTATTGATTGAAAGCTTTCCCGACCAAATCGGAGTAACAATAAGCTTTTTATAGACATTTTAAATTCAACAATTTTTGTTTCTTGGGGAGAGTGTACAGAAACTATAGTTACAATTTTGGCCATAATTTTTGAAAGCTTCGATTGTTGGATAAAACTTAAAAATCATTTTTAAGACAGCTTAATTTCCTATTGATTGAAAGCTTTCCCGACCAAATCGGAGTAAAAGTAAGCTTTTTATAGACATTTTAAATTCAACAATTTTTGTTTCTTGGGGAGAGTGTACAGAAACTATAGTTACAATTTTGGCCATAATTTTTGAAAGCTTCGATTGTTGGATAAAACTTAAAAATCATTTTTAAGACAGCTTAATTTCCTATTGATTGAAAGCTTTCCCGACCAAATCGGAGTAAAAGTAAGCTTTTTATAGACATTTTAAATTCAACAATTTTTGTTTCTTGGGGAGAATGTACAGAAACTATAGTTACAATTTTGGCCATAATTTTTGAAAGCTTCGATTGTTGGATACAACTTAAAAAGCATTTTTAAGACAGCTTAATTTCCTATTGATTGAAAGCTTTCCCGACCGAATCGGAGTAACAATAAGCTTTTTATAGACATTTTAAATTCAACAATTTGCGTTTCTTGGTGAGAGTGTACAGAAACTATAGTTACAATTTTGGCCATAATTTTTAAAAGCTTCGATTGTTTGGATAAAACTTAAAAAGCATTTTTAAGACAGCTTAATTTCCTATTGATTGAAAGCTTTCCCGACTAAATCGGATTAACAATAAGCTTTTTATAGACATTTTAAATTCAACAATTTTTGTTTCTTGGGGAGAGTGTACAGAAACTATAGTTACAATTTTGGCCATAATTTTTGAAAGCTTCGATTGTTGGATAAAACTTAAAAATCATTTTTAAGACAGCTTAATTTACTATTGATTGAAAGCTTTCCCGACCAAATCATAGCAACAGTAAGCTTTTTATAGACATTTTAAATTCAACAATTTTTGTTTCTTGGGGAGAGTGTACAGAAACTATAGTTACAATTTTGGCCATAATTTTTAAAAGCTTCGATTGTTGGATAAAACTTAAAAAGCATTTTTAAGACAGCTTAATTTCCTATTGATTGAAAGCTTTCCCGACCAAATCGGAGTAACAATAAGCTTTTTATAGACATTTTAAATTCAACAATTTTTGTTTCTTGGGGAGAGTGTACAGAAACTATAGTTACAATTTTGGCCATAATTTTTGAAAGCTTCGATTGTTGGATAAAACTTAAAAATCATTTTTAAGACAGCTTAATTTCCTATTGATTGAAAGCTTTCCCGACCAAATCGGAGTAAAAGTAAGCTTTTTATAGACATTTTAAATTCAACAATTTTTGTTTCTTGGGGAGAGTGTACAGAAACTATAGTTACAATTTTGGCCATAATTTTTGAAAGCTTCGATTGTTGGATAAAACTTAAAAATCATTTTTAAGACAGCTTAATTTCCTATTGATTGAAAGCTTTCCCGACCAAATCGGAGTAAAAGTAAGCTTTTTATAGACATTTTAAATTCAACAATTTTTGTTTCTTGGGGAGAATGTACAGAAACTATAGTTACAATTTTGGCCATAATTTTTGAAAGCTTCGATTGTTGGATACAACTTAAAAAGCATTTTTAAGACAGCTTAATTTCCTATTGATTGAAAGCTTTCCCGACCGAATCGGAGTAACAATAAGCTTTTTATAGACATTTTAAATTCAACAATTTGCGTTTCTTGGTGAGAGTGTACAGAAACTATAGTTACAATTTTGGCCATAATTTTTAAAAGCTTCGATTGTTTGGATAAAACTTCAAAAGCATTTTTAAGACAGCTTAATTTCCTATTGATTGAAAGCTTTCCCGACTAAATCGGATTAACAATAAGCTTTTTATAGACATTTTAAATTCAACAATTTTTGTTTCTTGGGGAGAGTGTACAGAAACTATAGTTACAATTTTGGCCATAATTTTTGAAAGCTTCGATTGTTGGATAAATCTTAAAAATCATTTTTAAGACAGCTTAATTTCCTATTGATTGAAAGCTTTCCCGACCAAATCGGAGTAACAATAAGCTTTTTATAGACATTTTAAATTCAACAATTTTTGTTTCTTGGGGAGAGTGTACAGAAACTATAGTTACAATTTTGGCCATAATTTTTGAAAGCTTCGATTGTTGGATAAAACTTAAAAATCATTTTTAAGACAGCTTAATTTCCTATTGATTGAAAGCTTTCCCGACCAAATCGGAGTAAAAGTAAGCTTTTTATAGACATTTTAAATACAACAATTTTTGTTTCTTGGGGAGAGTGTACAGAAACTATAGTTACAATTTTGGCCATAATTTTTGAAAGCTTCGATTGTTGGATAAAACTTAAAAATCATTTTTAAGACAGCTTAATTTCCTATTGATTGAAAGCCTTCCCGACCAAATCGAAGTAACAATAAGCTTTTTATAGACATTTTAAATTCAACAATTTTTGTTTCTTGGGAAGAGTGTACAGAAACTATAGTTACAATTTTGGCCATAATTTTTAAAAGCTTCGATTGTTGGATAAAACTTAAAAAGCATTTTTAAGACAGCTTAATTTCCTATTGATTGAAAGCTTTCCCGACCAAATCGGAGTAACAATAAGCTTTTTATAAACATTTTAAATTCAACAATTTTTGTTTCTTGGGGAGAGTGTACAGAAACTATAGTTACAATTTTGGCCATAATTTTTGAAAGCTTCGATTGTTGGATAAAACTTAAAAATCATTTTTAAGACAGCTTAAATTACTATTGATTGAAAGCTTTCCCGACCAAATCATAGCAACAGTAAGCTTTTTATAGACATTTTAAATTCAACAATTTTTGTTTCTTGGGGAGAGTGTACAGAAACTATAGTTACAATTTTGGCCATAATTTTTAAAAGCTTCGATTGTTGGATAAAACTTAAAAAGCATTTTTAAGACAGCTTAATTTCCTATTGATTGAAAGCTTTCCCGACCGAATCGGAGTAAAAGTAAGCTTTTTATAGACATTTTAAATTCAACAATTTTTGTTTCTTGGGGAGAGTGTACAGAAACTATAGTTACAATTTTGGCCATAATTTTTGAAAGCTTCGATTGTTGGATAAAACTTAAAAAGCATTTTAAGACAGCTTAATTTCCTATTGATTGAAAGCTTTCCCGACCAAATCGGAGTAAAAGTAAGCTTTTTATAGACATTTTAAATTCAACAATTTTTGTTTCTTGGGAAGAGTGTACAGAAACTATAGTTACAATTTTGGCCATAATTTTTAAAAGCTTCGATTGTTGGATAAAACTTAAAAAGCATTTTTAAGACAGCTTAATTTCCTATTGATTGAAAGCTTTCCCGACCAAATCGGAGTAACAATAAGCTTTTTATAAACATTTTAAATTCAACAATTTTTGTTTCTTGGGGAGAGTGTACAGAAACTATAGTTACAATTTTGGCCATAATTTTTGAAAGCTTCGATTGTTGGATAAAACTTAAAAATCATTTTTAAGACAGCTTAAATTACTATTGATTGAAAGCTTTCCCGACCAAATCATAGCAACAGTAAGCTTTTTATAGACATTTTAAATTCAACAATTTTTGTTTCTTGGGGAGAGTGTACAGAAACTATAGTTACAATTTTGGCCATAATTTTTAAAAGCTTCGATTGTTGGATAAAACTTAAAAATCATTTTTAAGACAGCTTAATTTCCTATTGATTGAAAGCTTTCCCGACCAAATCGGAGTAACAATAAGCTTTTTATAGACATTTTAAATTCAACAATTTTTGTTTCTTGGGGAGAGTGTACAGAAACTATAGTTACAATTTTGGCCATAATTTTTGAAAGCTTCGATTGTTGGATAAAACTTCAAAATCATTTTTAAGACAGCTTAATTTCCTATTGATTGAAAGCTTTCCCGACCAAATCGGAGTAAAAGTAAGCTTTTTATAGACATTTTAAATTCAACAATTTTTGTTTCTTGGGGAGAATGTACAGAAACTATAGTTACAATTTTGGCCATAATTTTTGAAAGCTTCGATTGTTGGATACAACTTAAAAAGCATTTTTAAGACAGCTTAATTTCCTATTGATTGAAAGCTTTCCCGACCGAATCGGAGTAACAATAAGCTTTTTATAGACATTTTAAATTCAACAATTTGCGTTTCTTGGTGAGAGTGTACAGAAACTATAGTTACAATTTTGGCCATAATTTTTAAAAGCTTCGATTGTTTGGATAAAACTTGAAAAGCATTTTTAAGACAGCTTAATTTCCTATTGATTGAAAGCTTTCCCGACTAAATCGGATTAACAATAAGCTTTTTATAGACATTTTAAATTCAACAATTTTTGTTTCTTGGGGAGAGTGTACAGAAACTATAGTTACAATTTTGGCCATAATTTTTGAAAGCTTCGATTGTTGGATAAATCTTAAAAATCATTTTTAAGACAGCTTAATTTCCTATTGATTGAAAGCTTTCCCGACCAAATCGGAGTAACAATAAGCTTTTTATAGACATTTTAAATTCAACAATTTTTGTTTCTTGGGGAGAGTGTACAGAAACTATAGTTACAATTTTGGCCATAATTTTTGAAAGCTTCGATTGTTGGATAAAACTTAAAAATCATTTTTAAGACAGCTTAATTTACTATTGATTGAAAGCTTTCCCGACCAAATCATAGCAACAGTAAGCTTTTTATAGACATTTTAAATTCAACAATTTTTGTTTCTTGGGGAGAGTGTACAGAAACTATAGTTACAATTTTGGCCATAATTTTTAAAAGCTTCGATTGTTGGATAAAACTTAAAAAGCATTTTTAAGACAGCTTAATTTCCTATTGATTGAAAGCTTTCCCGACCAAATCGGAGTAACAATAAGCTTTTTATAGACATTTTAAATTCAACAATTTTTGTTTCTTGGGGAGAGTGTACAGAAACTATAGTTACAATTTTGGCCATAATTTTTGAAAGCTTCGATTGTTGGATAAAACTTAAAAATCATTTTTAAGACAGCTTAATTTCCTATTGATTGAAAGCTTTCCCGACCAAATCGGAGTAAAAGTAAGCTTTTTATAGACATTTTAAATTCAACAATTTTTGTTTCTTGGGGAGAGTGTACAGAAACTATAGTTACAATTTTGGCCATAATTTTTGAAAGCTTCGATTGTTGGATAAAACTTAAAAATCATTTTTAAGACAGCTTAATTTCCTATTGATTGAAAGCCTTCCCGACCAAATCGAAGTAACAATAAGCTTTTTATAGACATTTTAAATTCAACAATTTTTGTTTCTTGGGGAGAGTGTACAGAAACTATAGTTACAATTTTGGCCATAATTTTTGAAAGCTTCGATTGTTGGATAAAACTTAAAAATCATTTTTAAGACAGCTTAATTTCCTATTGATTGAAAGCTTTCCCGACCAAATCGGAGTAAAAGTAAGCTTTTTATAGACATTTTAAATTCAACAATTTTTGTTTCTTGGGGAGAATGTACAGAAACTATAGTTACAATTTTGGCCATAATTTTTGAAAGCTTCGATTGTTGGATACAACTTAAAAAGCATTTTTAAGACAGCTTAATTTCCTATTGATTGAAAGCTTTCCCGACCGAATCGGAGTAACAATAAGCTTTTTATAGACATTTTAAATTCAACAATTTGCGTTTCTTGGTGAGAGTGTACAGAAACTATAGTTACAATTTTGGCCATAATTTTTAAAAGCTTCGATTGTTTGGATAAAACTTAAAAAGCATTTTTAAGACAGCTTAATTTCCTATTGATTGAAAGCTTTCCCGACTAAATCGGATTAACAATAAGCTTTTTATAGACATTTTAAATTCAACAATTTTTGTTTCTTGGGGAGAGTGTACAGAAACTATAGTTACAATTTTGGCCATCATTTTTGAAAGCTTCGATTGTTGGATAAAACTTAAAAATCATTTTTAAGACAGCTTAAATTACTATTGATTGAAAGCTTTCCCGACCAAATCATAGCAACAGTAAGCTTTTTATAGACATTTAAAATTCAACAATTTTTGTTTCTTGGGGAGAGTGTACAGAAACTATAGTTACAATTTTGGCCATAATTTTTAAAAGCTTCGATTGTTGGATAAAACTTAAAAAGCATTTTTAAGACAGCTTAATTTCCTATTGATTGAAAGCTTTCCCGACCAAATCGGAGTAACAATAAGCTTTTTATAGACATTTTAAATTCAACAATTTTTGTTTCTTGGGGAGAGTGTACAGAAACTATAGTTACAATTTTGGCCATAATTTTTGAAAGCTTCGATTGTTGGATAAAACTTAAAAATCATTTTTAAGACAGCTTAATTTCCTATTGATTGAAAGCTTTCCCGACCAAATCGGAGTAAAAGTAAGCTTTTTATAGACATTTTAAATTCAACAATTTTTGTTTCTTGGGGAGAGTGTACAGAAACTATAGTTACAATTTTGGCCATAATTTTTGAAAGCTTCGATTGTTGGATAAAACTTAAAAAGCATTTTTAAGACAGCTTAATTTCCTATTGATTGAAAGCTTTCCCGACCGAATCGGTGTAAAAGTAAGCTTTTTATAGACATTTTAAATTCAACAATTTTTGTTTCTTGGGGAGAGTGTACAGAAACTATAGTTACAATTTTGGCCATAATTTTTGAAAGCTTCGATTGTTGGATAAAACTTAAAAAGCATTTTAAGACAGCTTAATTTCCTATTGATTGAAAGCTTTCCCGACCAAATCGGAGTAAAAGTAAGCTTTTTATAGACATTTTAAATTCAACAATTTTTGTTTCTTGGGGAGAGTGTACAGAAACTATAGTTACAATTTTGGCCATAATTTTTGAAAGCTTCGATTGTTGGATAAAACTTAAAAAGCATTTTTAAGACAGCTTAATTTCCTATTGATTGAAAGCTTTCCCGACCAAATCGGAGTAACAATAAGCTTTTTATAGACATTTTAAATTCAACAATTTTTGTTTCTTGGGGCGAGTGTACAGAAACTATAGTTACAATTTTGGCCATAATTTTTGAAAGCTTCGATTGTTGGATAAATCTTAAAAATCATTTTTAAGACAGCTTAATTTCCTATTGATTGAAAGCTTTCCCGACCAAATCGGAGTAACAATAAGCTTTTTATAGACATTTTAAATTCAACAATTTTTGTTTCTTGGGGAGAGTGTACAGAAACTATAGTTACAATTTTGGCCATAATTTTTGAAAGCTTCGATTGTTGGATAAAACTTAAAAATCATTTTTAAGACAGCTTAATTTCCTATTGATTGAAAGCTTTCTTGACCAAATCGGAGTAAAAGTAAGCTTTTATAGACATTTTAAATTCAACAATTTTTGTTTCTTGGGGAGAGTGTACAGAAACTATAGTTACAATTTTGGCCATAATTTTTGAAAGCTTCGATTGTTGGATAAAACTTAAAAATCATTTTTAAGACAGCTTAATTTCCTATTGATTGAAAGCTTTCCCGACCAAATCGGAGTAAAAGTAAGCTTTTTATAGACATTTTAAATTCAACAATTTTTGTTTCTTGGGGAGAATGTACAGAAACTATAGTTACAATTTTGGCCATAATTTTTGAAAGCTTCGATTGTTGGATACAACTTAAAAAGCATTTTTAAGACAGCTTAATTTCCTATTGATTGAAAGCTTTCCCGACCGAATCGGAGTAACAATAAGCTTTTTATAGACATTTTAAATTCAACATTTTGCGTTTCTTGGTGAGAGTGTACAGAAACTATAGTTACAATTTTGGCCATAATTTTTGAAAGCTTCGATTGTTTGGATAAAACTTAAAAAGCATTTTTAAGACAGCTTAATTTCCTATTGATTGAAAGCTTTCCCGACCGAATCGGATTAACAATAAGCTTTTTATAGACATTTTAAATTCAACAATTTTTGTTTCTTGGGGAGAGTGTACAGAAACTATAGTTACAATTTTGGCCATAATTTTTGAAAGCTTCGATTGTTGGATAAAACTTAAAAAGCATTTTTAAGACAGCTTAATTTCCTATTGATTGAAAGCTTTCCCGACCAAATCGGAGTAACAATAAGCTTTTTATAGACATTTTAAATTCAACAATTTTTGTTTCTTGGGGAGAGTGTACAGAAACTATAGTTACAATTTTGGCCATAATTTTTGAAAGCTTCGATTGTTGGATAAAACTTAAAAATCATTTTTAAGACAGCTTAATTTCCTATTGATTGAAAGCTTTCCCGACCAAATCGGAGTAAAAGTAAGCTTTTTATAGACATTTTAAATTCAACAATTTTTGTTTCTTGGGGAGAATGTACAGAAACTATAGTTACAATTTTGGCCATAATTTTTGAAAGCTTCGATTGTTGGATAAAACTTAAAAAGCATTTTTAAGACAGCTTAATTTCCTATTGATTGAAAGCTTTCCCGACCAAATCGGAGTAACAATAAGCTTTTTATAGACATTTTAAATTCAACAATTTTTGTTTCTTGGGGAGAGTGTACAGAAACTATAGTTACAATTTTGGCCATAATTTTTGAAAGCTTCGATTGTTGGATAAAACTTAAAAATCATTTTTAAGACAGCTTAATTTCCTATTGATTGAAAGCTTTCCCGACTAAATCGGATTAACAATAAGCTTTTTATAGACATTTTAAATTCAACAATTTTTGTTTCTTGGGGAGAGTGTACAGAAACTATAGTTACAATTTTGGCCATAATTTTTGAAAGCTTCGATTGTTGGATAAATCTTAAAAATCATTTTTAAGACAGCTTAATTTCTTATTGATTGAAAGCTTTCCCGACCAAATCGGAGTAACAATAAGCTTTTTATAGACATTTTAAATTCAACAATTTTTGTTTCTTGGGGAGAGTGTACAGAAACTATAGTTACAATTTTGGCCATAATTTTTGAAAGCTTCGATTGTTGGATAAAACTTAAAAATCATTTTTAAGACAGCTTAATTTACTATTGATTGAAAGCTTTCCCGACCAAATCATAGCAACAGTAAGCTTTTTATAGACATTTTAAATTCAACAATTTTTGTTTCTTGGGGAGAGTGTACAGAAACTATAGTTACAATTTTGGCCATAATTTTTAAAAGCTTCGATTGTTGGATAAAACTTAAAAAGCATTTTTAAGACAGCTTAATTTCCTATTGATTGAAAGCTTTCCCGACCAAATCGGAGTAACAATAAGCTTTTTATAGACATTTTAAATTCAACAATTTTTGTTTCTTGGGGAGAGTGTACAGAAACTATAGTTACAATTTTGGCCATAATTTTTGAAAGCTTCGATTGTTGGATAAAACTTAAAAATCATTTTTAAGACAGCTTAATTTCCTATTGATTGAAAGCTTTCCCGACCAAATCGGAGTAAAAGTAAGCTTTTTATAGACATTTTAAATTCAACAATTTTTGTTTTTTGGGGAGAGTGTACAGAAACTATAGTTACAATTTTGGCCATAATTTTTGAAAGCTTCGATTGTTTGGATAAAACTTAAAAAGCATTTTTAAGACAGCTTAATTTCCTATTGATTGAAAGCTTTCCCGACTAAATCGGATTAACAATAAGCTTTTTATAGACATTTTAAATTCAACAATTTTTGTTTCTTGGTGAGAGTGTACAGAAACTATAGTTACAATTTTGGCCATAATTTTTGAAAGCTTCGATTGTTTGGATAAAACTTAAAAAGCATTTTTAAGACAGCTTAATTTCCTATTGATTGAAAGCTTTCCCGACTAAATCGGATTAACAATAAGCTTTTTATAGACATTTTAAATTCAACAATTTTTGTTTCTTGGGGAGAGTGTACAGAAACTATAGTTACAATTTTGGCCATAATTTTTGAAAGCTTCGATTGTTGGATAAAACTTAAAAAGCATTTTTAAGACAGCTTAATTTCCTATTGATTGAAAGCTTTCCCGACCAAATCGGAGTAACAATAAGCTTTTTATAGACATTTTAAATTCAACAATTTTTGTTTCTTGGCGAGAGTGTACAGAAACTATAGTTACAATTTTGGCCATAATTTTTGAAAGCTTCGATTGTTGGATAAAACTTAAAAATCATTTTTAAGACAGCTTAATTTCCTATTGATTGAAAGCTTTCCCGACCAAATCGGAGTAAAAGTAAGCTTTTTATAGACATTTTAAATTCAACAATTTTTGTTTCTTGGGGAGAATGTACAGAAACTATAGTTACAATTTTGGCCATAATTTTTGAAAGCTTCGATTGTTGGATAAAACTTAAAAAGCATTTTTAAGACAGCTTAATTTCCTATTCATTGAAAGCTTTCCCGACCAAATCGGAGTAACAATAAGCTTTTTATAGACATTTTAAATTCAACAATTTTTGTTTCTTGGGGAGAGTGTACAGAAACTATAGTTACAATTTTGGCCATAATTTTTGAAAGCTTCGATTGTTGGATAAAACTTAAAAATCATTTTTAAGACAGCTTAATTTCCTATTGATTGAAAGCTTTCCCGACCAAATCGGAGTAAAAGTAAGCTTTTTATAGACATTTTAAATTCAACAATTTTTGTTTCTTGGGGAGAGTGTACAGAAACTATAGTTACAATTTTGGCCATAATTTTTGAAAGATTCGATTGTTGGATAAAACTTAAAAATCATTTTTAAGACAGCTTAATTTCCTATTGATTGAAAGCTTTCCCGACCAAATCGGAGTAAAAGTAAGCTTTTTATAGACATTTTGAATTCAACAATTTTTGTTTCTTGGGGAGAATGTACAGAAACTATAGTTACAATTTTGGCCATAATTTTTGAAAGCTTCGATTGTTGGATACAACTTAAAAAGCATTTTTAAGACAACTTAATTTCCTATTAATTGAAAGCTATCCCGACCGAATCGGAGTAACAATAAGCTTTTTATAGACATTTTAAATTCAACAATTTGCGTTTCTTGGTGAGAGTGTACAGAAACTATAGTTACAATTTTGGCCATAATTTTTGAAAGCTTCGATTGTTTGGATAAAACTTAAAAAGCATTTTTAAGACAGCTTAATTTCCTATTGATTGAAAGCTTTCCCGACTAAATCGGATTAACAATAAGCTTTTTATAGACATTTTAAATTCAACAATTTTTGTTTCTTGGGGAGAGTGTACAGAAACTATAGTTACAATTTTGGCCATAATTTTTGAAAGCTTCGATTGTTGGATAAATCTTAAAAATCATTTTTAAGACAGCTTAATTTCTTATTGATTGAAAGCTTTCCCGACCAAATCGGAGTAACAATAAGCTTTTTATAGACATTTTAAATTCAACAATTTTTGTTTCTTGGGGAGAGTGTACAGAAACTATAGTTACAATTTTGGCCATAATTTTTGAAAGCTTCGATTGTTGGATAAAACTTAAAAATCATTTTTAAGACAGCTTAATTTACTATTGATTGAAAGCTTTCCCGACCAAATCATAGCAACAGTAAGCTTTTTATAGACATTTTAAATTCAACAATTTTTGTTTCTTGGGGAGAGTGTACAGAAACTATAGTTACAATTTTGGCCATAATTTTTAAAAGCTTCGATTGTTGGATAAAACTTAAAAAGCATTTTTAAGACAGCTTAATTTCCTATTGATTGAAAGCTTTCCCGACCAAATCGGAGTAACAATAAGCTTTTTATAGACATTTTAAATTCAACAATTTTTGTTTCTTGGGGAGAGTGTACAGAAACTATAGTTACAATTTTGGCCATAATTTTTGAAAGCTTCGATTGTTGGATAAAACTTAAAAATCATTTTTAAGACAGCTTAATTTCCTATTGATTGAAAGCTTTCCCGACCAAATCGGAGTAAAAGTAAGCTTTTTATAGACATTTTAAATTCAACAATTTTTGTTTCTTGGGGAGAGTGTACAGAAACTATAGTTACAATTTTGGCCATAATTTTTGAAAGCTTCGATTGTTGGATAAAACTTAAAAATCATTTTTAAGACAGCTTAATTTCCTATTGATTGAAAGCTTTCCCGACCAAATCGGAGTAAAAGTAAGCTTTTTATAGACATTTTAAATTCAACAATTTTTGTTTCTTGGGGAGAATGTACAGAAACTATAGTTACAATTTTGGCCATAATTTTTGAAAGCTTCGATTGTTGGATACAACTTAAAAAGCATTTTTAAGACAGCTTAATTTCCTATTGATTGAAAGCTTTCCCGACCGAATCGGAGTAACAATAAGCTTTTTATAGACATTTTAAATTCAACAATTTTTGTTTCTTGGGGAGAGTGTACAGAAACTATAGTTACAATTTTGGCCATAATTTTTGAAAGCTTCGATTGTTGGATACAACTTAAAAAGCATTTTTAAGACAGCTTAATTTCCTATTGATTGAAAGCTTTCCCGACCAAATCGGAGTAACAATAAGCTTTTTATAGACATTTTAAATTCAACAATTTTTGTTTCTTGGGGAGAGTGTACAGAAACTATAGTTACAATTTTGGCCATAATTTTTGAAAGCTTCGATTGTTGGATAAATCTTAAAAATCATTTTTAAGACAGCTTAATTTCCTATTGATTGAAAGCTTTCCCGACCGAATCGGAGTAACAATAAGCTTTTTATAGACATTTTAAATTCAACAATTTTTGTTTCTTGGGGAGAGTGTACAGAAACTATAGTTACAATTTTGGCCATAATTTTTGAAAGCTTCGATTGTTGGATAAAACTTAAAAATCATTTTTAAGACAGCTTAATTTCCTATTGATTGAAAGCTTTCCCGACCAAATCGGAGTAAAAGTAAGCTTTTTATAGACATTTTGAATTCAACAATTTTTGTTTCTTGGGGAGAGTGTACAGAAACTATAGTTACAATTTTGGCCATAATTTTTGAAAGCTTCGATTGTTGGATAAAACTTAAAAATCATTTTTAAGACAGCTTAATTTCCTATTGATTGAAAGCTTTCCCGACTAAATCGGATTAACAATAAGCTTTTTATAGACATTTTAAATTCAACAATTTTTGTTTCTTGGGGAGAGTGTACTGAAACTATAGTTACAATTTTGGCCATAATTTTTGAAAGCTTCGATTGTTGGATAAAACTTAAAAAGCATTTTTAAGACAGCTTAATTTCCTATTGATTGAAAGCTTTCCCGACCAAATCGGAGTAACAATAAGCTTTTTATAGACATTTTAAATTCAACAATTTTTGTTTCTTGGGGAGAGTGTACAGAAACTATAGTTACAATTTTGGCCATAATTTTTGAAAGCTTCAATTGTTGGATAAAACTTAAAAATCATTTTTAAGACAGCTTAATTTACTATTGATTGAAAGCTTTCCCGACCAAATCATAGCAACAGTAAGCTTTTTATAGACATTTTAAATTCAACAATTTTTGTTTCTTGGGGAGAGTGTACAGAAACTATAGTTACAATTTTGGCCATAATTTTTAAAAGCTTCGATTGTTGGATAAAACTTAAAAATCATTTTTAAGACAGCTTAATTTCCTATTGATTGAAAGCCTTCCCGACCAAATCGAAGTAACAATAAGCTTTTTATAGACATTTTAAATTCAACAATTTTTGTTTCTTGGGGAGAGTGTACAGAAACTATAGTTACAATTTTGGCCATAATTTTTAAAAGCTTCGATTGTTGGATAAAACTTAAAAAGCATTTTTAAGACAGCTTAATTTCCTATTGATTGAAAGCTTTCCCGACCAAATCGGAGGAAAAGTAAGCTTTTTATAAACATTTTAAATTCAACAATTTTTGTTTCTTGGGGAGAGTGGACAGAAACTATAGTTACAATTTTGGCCATAATTTTTGAAAGCTTCGTTTGTTGGATAAAACTTAAAAATCATTTTTAAGACAGCTTAATTTCCTATTGATTGAAAGCCTTCCCGACCAAATCGAAGTAACAATAAGCTTTTTATAGACATTTTAAATTCAACAATTTTTGTTTCTTGGGGAGAGTGTACAGAAACTATAGTTACAATTTTGGCCATAATTTTTAAAAGCTTCGATTGTTGGATAAAACTTAAAAAGCATTTTTAAGACAGCTTAATTTCCTATTGATTGAAAGCTTTCCCGACCAAATCGGAGTAAAAGTAAGCTTTTTATAAACATTTTAAATTCAACAATTTTTGTTTCTTGGGGAGAATGTACTGAAACTATAGTTACAATTTTGGCCATAATTTTTGAAAGCTTCGATTATTGGATACAACTTAAAAAGCATTTTTAAGACAGCTTAATTTCCTATTGATTGAAAGCTTTCCCGACAGAATCGGAGTAACAATAAGCTTTTTATAGACATTTTAAATTCAACAATTTTTGTTTCTTGGGGAGAGTGTACAGAAACTATAGTTACAATTTTGGCCATAATTTTTGAAAGCTTCGATTGTTGGATAAATCTTAAAAATCATTTTTAAGACAGCTTAATTTCCTATTGATTGAAAGCTTTCCCGACCGAATCGGAGTAACAATAAGATTTTTATAGACATTTTAAATTCAACAATTTTTGTTTCTTGGGGAGAGTGTACAGAAACTATAGTTACAATTTTGGCCATAATTTTTGAAAGCTTCGATTGTTGGATAAAACTTAAAAATCATTTTTAAGACAGCTTAATTTCCTATTGATTGAAAGCTTTCCCGACCAAATCGGAGTAAAAGTAAGCTTTTTATAGACATTTTGAATTCAACAATTTTTGTTTCTTGGGGAGAGTGTACAGAAACTATAGTTACAATTTTGGCCATAATTTTTGAAAGCTTCGATTGTTGGATAAAACTTAAAAATCATTTTTAAGACAGCTTAATTTCCTATTGATTGAAAGCTTTCCCGACCAAATCGGAGTAAAAGTAAGCTTTTTATAGACATTTTAAATTCAACAATTTTTGTTTCTTGGGGAGAATGTACAGAAACTATAGTTACAATTTTGGCCATAATTTTTGAAAGCTTCGATTGTTGGATACAACTTAAAAAGCATTTTTAAGACAGCTTAATTTCCTATTGATTGAAAGCTTTCCCGACCGAATCGGAGTAACAATAAGCTTTTTATAGACATTTTAAATTCAACAATTTGCGTTTCTTGGTGAGAGTGTACAGAAACTATAGTTACAATTTTGGCCATAATTTTTGAAAGCTTCGATTGTTTGGATAAAACTTAAAAAGCATTTTTAAGACAGCTTAATTTCCTATTGATTGAAAGCTTTCCCGACTAAATCGGATTAACAATAAGCTTTTTATAGACATTTTAAATTCAACAATTTTTGTTTCTTGGGGAGAGTGTACAGAAACTATAGTTACAATTTTGGCCATAATTTTTGAAAGCTTCGATTGTTGGATAAAACTTAAAAAGCATTTTTAAGACAGCTTAATTTCCTATTGATTGAAAGCTTTCCCGACCAAATCGGAGTAACAATAAGCTTTTTATAGACATTTTAAATTCAACAATTTTTGTTTCTTGGGGAGAGTGTACAGAAACTATAGTTACAATTTTGGCCATAATTTTTGAAAGCTTCGATTGTTGGATAAAACTTAAAAATCATTTTTAAGACAGCTTAATTTACTATTGATTGAAAGCTTTCCCGACCAAATCATAGCAACAGTAAGCTTTTTATAGACATTTTAAATTCAACAATTTTTGTTTCTTGGGGAGAGTGTACAGAAACTATAGTTACAATTTTGGCCATAATTTTTAAAAGCTTCGATTGTTGGATAAAACTTAAAAAGCATTTTTAAGACAGCTTAATTTCCTATTGATTGAAAGCTTTCCCGACCAAATCGGAGTAACAATAAGCTTTTTATAGACATTTTAAATTCAACAATTTTTGTTTCTTGGGGAGAGTGTACAGAAACTATAGTTACAATTTTGGCCATAATTTTTGAAAGCTTCGATTGTTGGATAAAACTTAAAAAGCATTTTTAAGACAGCTTAATTTCCTATTGATTGAAAGCTTTCCCGACCAAATCGGAGTAACAATAAGCTTTTTATAGACATTTTAAATTCAACAATTTTTGTTTCTTGGGGAGAGTGTACAGAAACTATAGTTACAATTTTGGCCATAATTTTTGAAAGCTTCGATTGTTGGATAAAACTTAAAAATCATTTTTAAGACAGCTTAATTTACTATTGATTGAAAGCTTTCCCGACCAAATCATAGCAACAGTAAGCTTTTTATAGACATTTTAAATTCAACAATTTTTGTTTCTTGGGGAGAGTGTACAGAAACTATAGTTACAATTTTGGCCATAATTTTTAAAAGCTTCGATTGTTGGATAAAACTTAAAAAGCATTTTTAAGACAGCTTAATTTCCTATTGATTGAAAGCTTTCCCGACCAAATCGGAGTAACAATAAGCTTTTTATAGACATTTTAAATTCAAAAATTTTTGTTTCTTGGGGAGAGTGTACAGAAACTATAGTTACAATTTTGGCCATAATTTTTGAAAGCTTCGATTGTTGGATAAATCTTAAAAATCATTTTTAAGACAGCTTAATTTCCTATTGATTGAAAGCTTTCCCGACCAAATCGGAGTAAAAGTAAGCTTTTTATAGACATTTTAAATTCAACAATTTTTGTTTCTTGGGGAGAGTGGACAGAAACTATAGTTATTGATTGAAAGCTTTCCCGACCAAATCATAGCAACAGTAAGCTTTTTATAGACATTTTAAATTCAACAATTTTTGTTTCTTGGGGAGAGTGTACAGAAACTATAGTTACAATTTTGGCCATAATTTTTAAAAGCTTCGATTGTTGGATAAAACTTAAAAAGCATTTTTAAGACAGCTTAATTTCCTATTGATTGAAAGCTTTCCCGACCAAATCGGAGTAACAATAAGCTTTTTATAGACATTTTAAATTCAAAAATTTTTGTTTCTTGGGGAGAGTGTACAGAAACTATAGTTACAATTTTGGCCATAATTTTTGAAAGCTTCGATTGTTGGATAAATCTTAAAAATCATTTTTAAGACAGCTTAATTTCCTATTGATTGAAAGCTTTCCCGACCAAATCGGAGTAAAAGTAAGCTTTTTATAGACATTTTAAATTCAACAATTTTTGTTTCTTGGGGAGAGTGGACAGAAACTATAGTTACAATTTTGGCCATAATTTTTGAAAGCTTCGATTGTTGGATAAAACTTAAAAAGCATTTTTAAGACAGCTTAATTTCCTATTGATTGAAAGCTTTCCCGACCAAATCGGAGTAACAATAAGCTTTTTATAGACATTTTAAATTCAACAATTTTTGTTTCTTGGGGAGAGTGTACAGAAACTATAGTTACAATTTTGGCCATAATTTTTGAAAGCTTCGATTGTTTGGATAAAACTTAAAAAGCATTTTTAAGACAGCTTAATTTCCTATTGATTGAAAGCTTTCCCGACTAAATCGGATTAACAATAAGCTTTTTATAGACATTTTAAATTCAACAATTTTTGTTTCTTGGGGAGAGTGTACAGAAACTATAGTTACAATTTTGGCCATAATTTTTGAAAGCTTCGATTGTTGGATAAAACTTAAAAAGCATTTTTAAGACAGCTTAATTTCCTATTGATTGAAAGCTTTCCCGACCAAATCGGAGTAACAATAAGCTTTTTATAGACATTTTAAATTCAACAATTTTTGTTTCTTGGGGAGAGTGTACAGAAACTATAGTTACAATTTTGGCCATAATTTTTGAAAGCTTCGATTGTTGGATAAAACTTAAAAATCATTTTTAAGACAGCTTAATTTACTATTGATTGAAAGCTTTCCCGACCAAATCATAGCAACAGTAAGCTTTTTATAGACATTTTAAATTCAACAATTTTTGTTTCTTGGGGAGAGTGTACAGAAACTATAGTTACAATTTTGGCCATAATTTTTAAAAGCTTCGATTGTTGGATAAAACTTAAAAAGCATTTTTAAGACAGCTTAATTTCCTATTGATTGAAAGCTTTCCCGACCAAATCGGAGTAACAATAAGCTTTTTATAGACATTTTAAATTCAACAATTTTTGTTTCTTGGGGAGAGTGTACAGAAACTATAGTTACAATTTTGGCCATAATTTTTGAAAGCTTCGATTGTTGGATAAATCTTAAAAATCATTTTTAAGACAGCTTAATTTCCTATTGATTGAAAGCTTTCCCGACCAAATCGGAGTAAAAGTAAGCTTTTTATAGACATTTTAAATTCAACAATTTTTGTTTCTTGGGGAGAGTGGACAGAAACTATAGTTACAATTTTGGCCATAATTTTTAAAAGCTTCGTTTGTTGGATAAAACTTAAAAATCATTTTTAAGACAGCTTAATTTCCTATTGATTGAAAGCCTTCCCGACCAAATCGAAGTAACAATAAGCTTTTTATAGACATTTTAAATTCAACAATTTTTGTTTCTTGGGGAGAGTGTACAGAAACTATAGTTACAATTTTGGCCATAATTTTTAAAAGCTTCGATTGTTGGATAAAACTTAAAAAGCATTTTTAAGACAGCTTAATTTCCTATTGATTGAAAGCTTTCCCGACCAAATCGGAGTAAAAGTAAGCTTTTTATAAACATTTTAAATTCAACAATTTTTGTTTCTTGGGGAGAATGTACTGAAACTATAGTTACAATTTTGGCCATAATTTTTGAAAGCTTCGATTGTTGGATACAACTTAAAAAGCATTTTTAAGACAGCTTAATTTCCTATTGATTGAAAGCTTTCCCGACCGAATCGGAGTAACAATAAGCTTTTTATAGACATTTTAAATTCAACAATTTGCGTTTCTTGGTGAGAGTGTACAGAAACTATAGTTACAATTTTGGCCATAATTTTTGAAAGCTTCGATTGTTGGATAAAACTTAAAAAGCATTTTAAGACAGCTTAATTTCCTATTGATTGAAAGCTTTCCCGACCAAATCGGAGTAAAAGTAAGCTTTTTATAGACATTTTAAATTCAACAATTTTTGTTTCTTGGGGAGAGTGTACAGAAACTATAGTTACAATTTTGGCCTTAATTTTTAAAAGCTTCGATTGTTGGATAAAACTTAAAAAGCATTTTTAAGACAGCTTAATTTCCTATTGATTGAAAGCTTTCCCGACCAAATCGGAGTAACAATAAGCTTTTTATAGACATTTTAAATTCAACAATTTTTGTTTCTTGGGGAGAGTGTACAGAAACTATAGTTACAATTTTGGCCATAATTTTTGAAAGCTTCGATTGTTGGATAAATCTTAAAAATCATTTTTAAGACAGCTTAATTTCCTATTGATTGAAAGCTTTCCCGACCAAATCGGAGTAACAATAAGCTTTTTATAGACATTTTAAATTCAACAATTTTTGTTTCTTGGGGAGAGTGTACAGAAACTATAGTTACAATTTTGGCCATAATTTTTGAAAGCTTCGATTGTTGGATAAAACTTAAAAAGCATTTTTAAGACAGCTTAATTTCCTATTGATTGAAAGCTTTCCCGACCAAATCGGAGTAAAAGTAAGCTTTTTATAGACATTTTAAATTCAACAATTTTTGTTTCTTGGGGAGAGTGTACAGAAACTATAGTTACAATTTTGGCCATAATTTTTGAAAGCTTCGATTGTTGGATAAAACTTAAAAATCATTTTTAAGACAGCTTAATTTCCTATTGATTGAAAGCTTTCCCGACCAAATCGGAGTAAAAGTAAGCTTTTTATAGACATTTTAAATTCAACAATTTTTGTTTCTTGGGGAGAATGTACAGAAACTATAGTTACAATTTTGGCCATAATTTTTGAAAGCTTCGATTGTTGGATAAAACTTAAAAAGCATTTTAAGACAGCTTAATTTCCTATTGATTGAAAGCTTTCCCGACCAAATCGGAGTAAAAGTAAGCTTTTTATAGACATTTTAAATTCAACAATTTTTGTTTCTTGGGGAGAATGTACAGAAACTATAGTTACAATTTTGGCCATAATTTTTGAAAGCTTCGATTGTTGGATACAACTTAAAAAGCATTTTTAAGACAGCTTAATTTCCTATTGATTGAAAGCTTTCCCGACCAAATCGGAGTAACAATAAGCTTTTTATAGACATTTTAAATTCAACAATTTGCGTTTCTTGGTGAGAGTGTACAGAAACTATAGTTACAATTTTGGCCATAATTTTTGAAAGCTTCGATTGTTTGGATAAAACTTAAAAAGCATTTTTAAGACAGCTTAATTTCCTATTGATTGAAAGCTTTCCCGACCGAATCGGATTAACAATAAGCTTTTTATAGACATTTTAAATTCAACAATTTTTGTTTCTTGGGGAGAGTGTACAGAAACTATAGTTACAATTTTGGCCATAATTTTTGAAAGCTTCGATTGTTGGATAAAACTTAAAAAGCATTTTTAAGACAGCTTAATTTCCTATTGATTGAAAGCTTTCCCGACCAAATCGGAGTAACAATAAGCTTTTTATAGACATTTTAAATTCAACAATTTTTGTTTCTTGGGGAGAGTGTACAGAAACTATAGTTACAATTTTGGCCATAATTTTTGAAAGCTTCAATTGTTGGATAAAACTTAAAAATCATTTTTAAGACAGCTTAATTTACTATTGATTGAAAGCTTTCCCGACCAAATCATAGCAACAGTAAGCTTTTTATAGACATTTTAAATTCAACAATTTTTGTTTCTTGGGGAGAGTGTACAGAAACTATAGTTACAATTTTGGCCATAATTTTTAAAAGCTTCGATTGTTGGATAAAACTTAAAAATCATTTTTAAGACAGCTTAATTTCCTATTGATTGAAAGCCTTCCCGACCAAATCGAAGTAACAATAAGCTTTTTATAGACATTTTAAATTCAACAATTTTTGTTTCTTGGGGAGAGTGTACAGAAACTATAGTTACAATTTTGGCCATAATTTTTAAAAGCTTCGATTGTTGGATAAAACTTAAAAAGCATTTTTAAGACAGCTTAATTTCCTATTGATTGAAAGCTTTCCCGACCAAATCGGAGTAAAAGTAAGCTTTTTATAAACATTTTAAATTCAACAATTTTTGTTTCTTGGGGAGAGTGGACAGAAACTATAGTTACAATTTTGGCCATAATTTTTGAAAGCTTCGTTTGTTGGATAAAACTTAAAAAGCATTTTTAAGACAGCTTAATTTCCTATTGATTGAAAGCTTTCCCGACAGAATCGGAGTAACAATAAGCTTTTTATAGACATTTTAAATTCAACAATTTTTGTTTCTTGGGGAGAGTGTACAGAAACTATAGTTACAATTTTGGCCATAATTTTTGAAAGCTTCGATTGTTGGATAAATCTTAAAAATCATTTTTAAGACAGCTTAATTTCCTATTGATTGAAAGCTTTCCCGACCGAATCGGAGTAACAATAAGATTTTTATAGACATTTTAAATTCAACAATTTTTGTTTCTTGGGGAGAGTGTACAGAAACTATAGTTACAATTTTGGCCATAATTTTTGAAAGCTTCGATTGTTGGATAAAACTTAAAAATCATTTTTAAGACAGCTTAATTTCCTATTGATTGAAAGCTTTCCCGACCAAATCGGAGTAAAAGTAAGCTTTTTATAGACATTTTGAATTCAACAATTTTTGTTTCTTGGGGAGAGTGTACAGAAACTATAGTTACAATTTTGGCCATAATTTTTGAAAGCTTCGATTGTTGGATAAAACTTAAAAATCATTTTTAAGACAGCTTAATTTCCTATTGATTGAAAGCTTTCCCGACCAAATCGGAGTAAAAGTAAGCTTTTTATAGACATTTTAAATTCAACAATTTTTGTTTCTTGGGGAGAATGTACAGAAACTATAGTTACAATTTTGGCCATAATTTTTGAAAGCTTCGATTGTTGGATACAACTTAAAAAGCATTTTTAAGACAGCTTAATTTCCTATTGATTGAAAGCTTTCCCGACCGAATCGGAGTAACAATAAGCTTTTTATAGACATTTTAAATTCAACAATTTGCGTTTCTTGGTGAGAGTGTACAGAAACTATAGTTACAATTTTGGCCATAATTTTTGAAAGCTTCGATTGTTTGGATAAAACTTAAAAAGCATTTTTAAGACAGCTTAATTTCCTATTGATTGAAAGCTTTCCCGACTAAATCGGATTAACAATAAGCTTTTTATAGACATTTTAAATTCAACAATTTTTGTTTCTTGGGGAGAGTGTACAGAAACTATAGTTACAATTTTGGCCATAATTTTTGAAAGCTTCGATTGTTGGATAAAACTTAAAAATCATTTTTAAGACAGCTTAATTTACTATTGATAGAAAGCTTTCCCGACCAAATCATAGCAACAGTAAGCTTTTTATAGACATTTTAAATTCAACAATTTTTGTTTCTTGGGGAGAGTGTACAGAAACTATAGTTACAATTTTGGCCATAATTTTTAAAAGCTTCGATTGTTGGATAAAACTTAAAAAGCATTTTTAAGACAGCTTAATTTCCTATTGATTGAAAGCTTTCCCGACCAAATCGGAGTAACAATAAGCTTTTTATAGACATTTTAAATTCAACAATTTTTGTTTCTTGGGGAGAGTGTACAGAAACTATAGTTACAATTTTGGCCATAATTTTTGAAAGCTTCGATTGTTGGATAAACCTTAAAAATCATTTTTAAGACAGCTTAATTTCCTATTGATTGAAAGCTTTCCCGACCAAATCGGAGTAAAAGTAAGCTTTTTATAGACATTTTAAATTCAACAATTTTTGTTTCTTGGGGAGAGTGGACAGAAACTATAGTTACAATTTTGGCCATAATTTTTGAAAGCTTCGTTTGTTGGATAAAACTTAAAAATCATTTTTAAGACAGCTTAATTTCCTATTGATTGAAAGCCTTCCCGACCAAATCGAAGTAACAATAAGCTTTTTATAGACATTTTAAATTCAACAATTTTTGTTTCTTGGGGAGAGTGTACAGAAACTATAGTTACAATTTTGGCCATAATTTTTAAAAGCTTCGATTGTTGGATAAAACTTAAAAAGCATTTTTAAGACAGCTTAATTTCCTATTGATTGAAAGCTTTCCCGACCAAATCGGAGTAAAAGTAAGCTTTTTATAAACATTTTAAATTCAACAATTTTTGTTTCTTGGGGAGAATGTACTGAAACTATAGTTACAATTTTGGCCATAATTTTTGAAAGCTTCGATTGTTGGATACAACTTAAAAAGCATTTTTAAGACAGCTTAATTTCCTATTGATTGAAAGCTTTCCCGACCGAATCGGAGTAACAATAAGCTTTTTATAGACATTTTAAATTCAACAATTTGCGTTTCTTGGTGAGAGTGTACAGAAACTATAGTTACAATTTTGGCCATAATTTTTGAAAGCTTCGATTGTTGGATAAAACTTAAAAAGCATTTTAAGACAGCTTAATTTCCTATTGATTGAAAGCTTTCCCGACCAAATCGGAGTAAAAGTAAGCTTTTTATAGACATTTTAAATTCAACAATTTTTGTTTCTTGGGGAGAGTGTACAGAAACTATAGTTACAATTTTGGCCTTAATTTTTAAAAGCTTCGATTGTTGGATAAAACTTAAAAAGCATTTTTAAGACAGCTTAATTTCCTATTGATTGAAAGCTTTCCCGACCAAATCGGAGTAACAATAAGCTTTTTATAGACATTTTAAATTCAACAATTTTTGTTTCTTGGGGAGAGTGTACAGAAACTATAGTTACAATTTTGGCCATAATTTTTGAAAGCTTCGATTGTTGGATAAATCTTAAAAATCATTTTTAAGACAGCTTAATTTCCTATTGATTGAAAGCTTTCCCGACCAAATCGGAGTAACAATAAGCTTTTTATAGACATTTTAAATTCAACAATTTTTGTTTCTTGGGGAGAGTGTACAGAAACTATAGTTACAATTTTGGCCATAATTTTTGAAAGCTTCGATTGTTGGATAAAACTTAAAAATCATTTTTAAGATAGCTTAATTTCCTATTGATTGAAAGCTTTCCCGACCAAATCGGAGTAAAAGTAAGCTTTTTATAGACATTTTAAATTCAACAATTTTTGTTTCTTGGGGAGAGTGTACAGAAACTATAGTTACAATTTTGGCCATAATTTTTGAAAGCTTCGATTGTTGGATAAAACTTAAAAAGCATTTTTAAGACAGCTTAATTTCCTATTGATTGAAAGCTTTCCCGACCAAATCGGAGTAAAAGTAAGCTTTTTATAGACATTTTAAATTCAACAATTTTTGTTTCTTGGGGAGAATGTACAGAAACTATAGTTACAATTTTGGCCATAATTTTTGAAAGCTTCGATTGTTGGATAAAACTTAAAAAGCATTTTAAGACAGCTTAATTTCCTATTGATTGAAAGCTTTCCCGACCAAATCGGAGTAAAAGTAAGCTTTTTATAGACATTTTAAATTCAACAATTTTTGTTTCTTGGGGAGAGTGTACAGAAACTATAGTTACAATTTTGGCCATAATTTTTAAAAGCTTCGATTGTTGGATAAAACTTAAAAAGCATTTTTAAGACAGCTTAATTTCCTATTGATTGAAAGCTTTCCCGACCAAATCGGAGTAACAATAAGCTTTTTATAGACATTTTAAATTCAACAATTTTTGTTTCTTGGGGAGAGTGTACAGAAACTATAGTTACAATTTTGGCCATAATTTTTGAAAGCTTCGATTGTTGGATAAATCTTAAAAATCATTTTTAAGACAGCTTAATTTCCTATTGATTGAAAGCTTTCCCGACCAAATCGGAGTAAAAGTAAGCTTTTTATAGACATTTTAAATTCAACAATTTTTGTTTCTTGGGGAGAGTGTACAGAAACTATAGTTACAATTTTGGCCATAATTTTTGAAAGCTTCGTTTGTTGGATAAAACTTAAAAATCATTTTTAAGACAGCTTAATTTCCTATTGATTGAAAGCCTTCCCGACCAAATCGAAGTAACAATGAGCTTTTTATAGACATTTTAAATTCAACAATTTTTGTTTCTTGGGGAGAGTGTACAGAAACTATAGTTACAATTTTGGCCATAATTTTTAAAAGCTTCGATTGTTGGATAAAACTTAAAAAGCATTTTTAAGACAGCTTAATTTCCTATTGATTGAAAGCTTTCCCGACCAAATCGGAGTAAAAGTAAGCTTTTTATAAACATTTTAAATTCAACAATTTTTGTTTCTTGGGGAGAATGTACTGAAACTATAGTTACAATTTTGGCCATAATTTTTGAAAGCTTCGATTGTTGGATACAACTTAAAAAGCATTTTTAAGACAGCTTAATTTCTTATTGATTGAAAGCTTTCCCGACCGAATCGGAGTAACAATAAGCTTTTTATAGACATTTTAAATTCAACAATTTGCGTTTCTTGGTGAGAGTGTACAGAAACTATAGTTACAATTTTGGCCATAATTTTTGAAAGCTTCGATTGTTGGATAAAACTTAAAAATCATTTTTAAGACAGCTTAATTTCCTATTGATTGAAAGCTTTCCCGACCAAATCGGAGTAAAAGTAAGCTTTTTATAGACATTTTAAATTCAACAATTTTTGTTTCTTGGGGAGAGTGTACAGAAACTATAGTTACAATTTTGGCCTTAATATTTAAAGCTTCGATTGTTGGATAAAACTTAAAAATCATTTTTAAGACAGCTTAATTTCCTATTGATTGAAAGCTTTCCCGACCAAATCGGAGTAAAAGTAAGCTTTTTATAGACATTTTAAATTCAACAATTTTTGTTTCTTGGGAAGAGTGTACAGAAACTATAGTTACAATTTTGGCCATAATTTTTGAAAGCTTCGATTGTTGGATAAAACTTAAAAATCATTTTTAAGACAGCTTAATTTCCTATTGATTGAAAGCTTTCCCGACCAAATCGGAGTAAAAGTAAGCTTTTTATAGACATTTTAAATTCAACAATTTTTGTTTCTTGGGGAGAGTGTACAGAAACTATAGTTACAATTTTGGCCATAATTTTTGAAAGCTTCGATTGTTGGATAAAACTTAAAAATCATTTTTAAGACAGCTTAATTTCCTATTGATTGAAAGCTTTCCCGACCAAATCGGAGTAAAAGTAAGCTTTTTATAGACATTTTAAATTCAACAATTTTTGTTTCTTGGGGAGAATGTACAGAAACTATAGTTACAATTTTGGCCATAATTTTTGAAAGCTTCGATTGTTGGATAAAACTTAAAAAGCATTTTAAGACAGCTTAATTTCCTATTGATTGAAAGCTTTCCCGACCAAATCGGAGTAAAAGTAAGCTTTTTATAGACATTTTAAATTCAACAATTTTTGTTTCTTGGGGAGAGTGTACAGAAACTATAGTTACAATTTTGGCCATAATTTTTAAAAGCTTCGATTGTTGGATAAAACTTAAAAAGCATTTTTAAGACAGCTTGATTTCCTATTGATTGAAAGCTTTCCCGACCAAATCGGAGTAACAATAAGCTTTTTATAGACATTTTAAATTCAACAATTTTTGTTTCTTGGGGAGAGTGTACAGAAACTATAGTTACAATTTTGGCCATAATTTTTGAAAGCTTCGATTGTTGGATAAAACTTAAAAATCATTTTTAAGACAGCTTAATTTCCTATTGATTGCAAGCCTTCCCGACCAAATCGAAGTAACAATAAGCTTTTTATAGACATTTTAAATTCAACAATTTTTGTTTCTTGGGGAGAGTGTACAGAAACTATAGTTACAATTTTGGCCATAATTTTTAAAAGCTTCGATTGTTGGATAAAACTTAAAAAGCATTTTTAAGACAGCTTAATTTCCTATTGATTGAAAGCTTTCCCGACCAAATCGGAGTAAAAGTAAGCTTTTTATAGACATTTTAAATTCAACAATTTTTGTTTCTTGGGGAGAGTGTACAGAAACTATAGTTACAATTTTGGCCATAATTTTTAAAAGCTTCGATTGTTGGATAAAACTTAAAAAGCATTTTTAAGACAGCTTAATTTCCTATTGATTGAAAGCTTTCCCGACCAAATCGGAGTAACAATAAGCTTTTTATAGACATTTTAAATTCAACAATTTTTGTTTCTTGGGGAGAGTGTACAGAAACTATAGTTACAATTTTGGCCATAATTTTTGAAAGCTTCGATTGTTGGATAAATCTTAAAAATCATTTTTAAGACAGCTTAATTTCCTATTGATTGAAAGCTTTCCCGACTAAATCGGAGTAACAATAAGCTTTTTATAGACATTTTAAATTCAACAATTTTTGTTTCTTGGGGAGAGTGTACAGAAACTATAGTTACAATTTTGGCCATAATTTTTGAAAGCTTCGATTGTTGGATAAAACTTAAAAATCATTTTTAAGACAGCTTAATTTCCTATTGATTGAAAGCTTTCCCGACCAAATCGGAGTAAAAGTAAGCTTTTTATAGACATTTTAAATTCAACAATTTTTGTTTCTTGGGGAGAATGTACAGAAACTATAGTTACAATTTTGGCCATAATTTTTGAAAGCTTCGATTGTTGGATACAACTTAAAAAGCATTTTTAAGACAGCTTAATTTCCTATTGATTGAAAGCTTTCCCGACCAAATCGGAGTAACAATAAGCTTTTTATAGACATTTTAAATTCAACAATTTGCGTTTCTTGGTGAGAGTGTACAGAAACTATAGTTACAATTTTGGCCATAATTTTTGAAAGCTTCGATTGTTTGGATAAAACTTAAAAAGCATTTTTAAGACAGCTTAATTTTCTATTGATTGAAAGCTTTCCCGACTAAATCGGATTAACAATAAGCTTTTTATAGACATTTTAAATTCAACAATTTTTGTTTCTTGGGGAGAGTGTACAGAAACTATAGTTACAATTTTGGCCATAATTTTTGAAAGCTTCGATTGTTGGATAAAACTTAAAAAGCATTTTTAAGACAGCTTAATTTCCTATTGATTGAAAGCTTTCCCGACCAAATCGGAGTAAAAGTAAGCTTTTTATAGACATTTTAAATTCAACAATTTTTGTTTCTTGGGGAGAATGTACAGAAACTATAGTTACAATTTTGGCCATAATTTTTGAAAGCTTCGATTGTTGGATACAACTTAAAAAGCATTTTTAAGACAGCTTAATTTCCTATTGATTGAAAGCTTTCCCGACCGAATCGGAGTAACAATAAGCTTTTTATAGACATTTTAAATTCAACAATTTGCGTTTCTTGGTGAGAGTGTACAGAAACTATAGTTACAATTTTGGCCATAATTTTTGAAAGCTTCGATTGTTTGGATAAAACTTAAAAAACATTTTTAAGACAGCTTAATTTCCTATTGATTGAAAGCTTTCCCGACTAAATCGGATTAACAATAAGCTTTTTATAGACATTTTAAATTCAACAATTTTTGTTTCTTGGGGAGAGAGTACAGAAACTATAGTTACAATTTTGGCCATAATTTTTGAAAGCTTCGATTGTTGGATAAAACTTAAAAATCATTTTTAAGACAGCTTAATTTCCTATTGATTGAAAGCCTTCCCGACCAAATCGAAGTAACAATAAGCTTTTTATAGACATTTTAAATTCAACAATTTTTGTTTCTTGGGGAGAGTGTACAGAAACTATAGTTACAATTTTGGCCATAATTTTTAAAAGCTTCGATTGTTGGATAAAACTTAAAAAGCATTTTTAAGACAGCTTAATTTCCTATTGATTGAAAGCTTTCCCGACCAAATCGGAGTAAAAGTAAACTTTTTATAGACATTTTAAATTCAACAATTTTTGTTTCTTGGGGAGAGTGTACAGAAACTATAGTTACAATTTTGGCCATAATTTTTAAAAGCTTCGATTGTTGGATAAAACTTAAAAAGCATTTTTAAGACAGCTTAATTTCCTATTGATTGAAAGCTTTCCCGACCAAATCGGAGTAACAATAAGCTTTTTATAGACATTTTAAATTCAACAATTTTTGTTTCTTGGGGAGAGTGTACAGAAACTATAGTTACAATTTTGGCCATAATTTTTGAAAGCTTCGATTGTTGGATAAATCTTAAAAATCATTTTTAAGACAGCTTAATTTCCTATTGATTGAAAGCTTTCCCGACTAAATCGGAGTAACAATAAGCTTTTTATAGACATTTTAAATTCAACAATTTTTGTTTCTTGGGGAGAGTGTACAGAAACTATAGTTACAATTTTGGCCATAATTTTTGAAAGCTTCGATTGTTGGATAAAACTTAAAAATCATTTTTAAGACAGCTTAATTTCCTATTGATTGAAAGCTTTCCCGACCAAATCGGAGTAAAAGTAAGCTTTTTATAGACATTTTAAATTCAACAATTTTTGTTTCTTGGGGAGAGTGTACAGAAACTATAGTTACAATTTTGGCCATAATTTTTGAAAGCTTCGATTGTTGGATAAAACTTAAAAATCATTTTTAAGACAGCTTAATTTCCTATTGATTGAAAGCTTTCCCGACCAAATCGGAGTAAAAGTAAGCTTTTTATAGACATTTTAAATTCAACAATTTTTGTTTCTTGGGGAGAATGTACAGAAACTATAGTTACAATTTTGGCCATAATTTTTGAAAGCTTCGATTGTTGGATACAACTTAAAAAGTATTTTTAAGACAGCTTAATTTACTATTGATTGAAAGCTTTCCCGACCGAATCGGAGTAACAATAAGCTTTTTAAAGACATTTTAAATTCAACAATTTTTGTTTCTTGGGGAGAGTGTACAGAAACTATAGTTACAATTTTGGCCATAATTTTTGAAAGCTTCGATTGTTGGATAAATCTTAAAAATCATTTTTAAGACAGCTTAATTTCCTATTGATTGAAAGCTTTCCCGACCAAATCGGAGTAAAAGTAAGCTTTTTATAGACATTTTAAATTCAACAATTTTTGTTTCTTGGGGAGAATGTACAGAAACTATAGTTACAATTTTGGCCATAATTTTTGAAAGCTTCGATTGTTGGATAAAACTTAAAAAGCATTTTAAGACAGCTTAATTTCCTATTGATTGAAAGCTTTCCCGACCAAATCGGAGTAAAAGTAAGCTTTTTATAGACATTTTAAATTCAACAATTTTTGTTTCTTGGGGAGAGTGTACAGAAACTATAGTTACAATTTTGGCCATAATTTTTAAAAGCTTCGATTGTTGGATAAAACTTAAAAAGCATTTTTAAGACAGCTTAATTTCCTATTGATTGAAAGCTTTCCCGACCAAATCGGAGTAACAATAAGCTTTTTATAGACATTTTAAATTCAACAATTTTTGTTTCTTGGGGAGAGTGTACAGAAACTATAGTTACAATTTTGGCCATAATTTTTGAAAGCTTCGATTGTTGGATAAATCTTAAAAATCATTTTTAAGACAGCTTAATTTCCTATTGATTGAAAGCTTTCCCGACCAAATCGGAGTAAAAGTAAGCTTTTTATAGACATTTTAAATTCAACAATTTTTGTTTCTTGGGGAGAGTGTACAGAAACTATAGTTACAATTTTGGCCATAATTTTTGAAAGCTTCGTTTTTTGGATAAAACTTAAAAATCATTTTTAAGACAGCTTAATTTCCTATTGATTGAAAGCCTTCCCGACCAAATCGAAGTAACAATGAGCTTTTTATAGACATTTTAAATTCAACAATTTTTGTTTCTTGGGGAGAGTGTACAGAAACTATAGTTACAATTTTGGCCATAATTTTTAAAAGCTTCGATTGTTGGATAAAACTTAAAAAGCATTTTTAAGACAGCTTAATTTCCTATTGATTGAAAGCTTTCCCGACCAAATCGGAGTAAAAGTAAGCTTTTTATAAACATTTTAAATTCAACAATTTTTGTTTCTTGGGGAGAATGTACTGAAACTATAGTTACAATTTTGGCCATAATTTTTGAAAGCTTCGATTGTTGGATACAACTTAAAAAGCATTTTTAAGACAGCTTAATTTCTTATTGATTGAAAGCTTTCCCGACCGAATCGGAGTAACAATAAGCTTTTTATAGACATTTTAAATTCAACAATTTGCGTTTCTTGGTGAGAGTGTACAGAAACTATAGTTACAATTTTGGCCATAATTTTTGAAAGCTTCGATTGTTGGATAAAACTTAAAAATCATTTTTAAGACAGCTTAATTTCCTATTGATTGAAAGCTTTCCCGACCAAATCGGAGTAAAAGTAAGCTTTTTATAGACATTTTAAATTCAACAATTTTTGTTTCTTGGGGAGAGTGTACAGAAACTATAGTTACAATTTTGGCCTTAATATTTAAAAGTTCGATTGTTGGATAAAACTTAAAAATCATTTTTAAGACAGCTTAATTTCCTATTGATTGAAAGCTTTCCCGACCAAATCGGAGTAAAAGTAAGCTTTTTATAGACATTTTAAATTCAACAATTTTTGTTTCTTGGGAAGAGTGTACAGAAACTATAGTTACAATTTTGGCCATAATTTTTGAAAGCTTCGATTGTTGGATAAAACTTAAAAATCATTTTTAAGACAGCTTAATTTCCTATTGATTGAAAGCTTTCCCGACCAAATCGGAGTAAAAGTAAGCTTTTTATAGACATTTTAAATTCAACAATTTTTGTTTCTTGGGGAGAGTGTACAGAAACTATAGTTACAATTTTGGCCATAATTTTTGAAAGCTTCGATTGTTGGATAAAACTTAAAAATCATTTTTAAGACAGCTTAATTTCCTATTGATTGAAAGCTTTCCCGACCAAATCGGAGTAAAAGTAAGCTTTTTATAGACATTTTAAATTCAACAATTTTTGTTTCTTGGGGAGAATGTACAGAAACTATAGTTACAATTTTGGCCATAATTTTTGAAAGCTTCGATTGTTGGATAAAACTTAAAAAGCATTTTAAGACAGCTTAATTTCCTATTGATTGAAAGCTTTCCCGACCAAATCGGAGTAAAAGTAAGCTTTTTATAGACATTTTAAATTCAACAATTTTTGTTTCTTGGGGAGAGTGTACAGAAACTATAGTTACAATTTTGGCCATAATTTTTAAAAGCTTCGATTGTTGGATAAAACTTAAAAAGCATTTTTAAGACAGCTTGATTTCCTATTGATTGAAAGCTTTCCCGACCAAATCGGAGTAACAATAAGCTTTTTATAGACATTTTAAATTCAACAATTTTTGTTTCTTGGGGAGAGTGTACAGAAACTATAGTTACAATTTTGGCCATAATTTTTGAAAGCTTCGATTGTTGGATAAAACTTAAAAATCATTTTTAAGACAGCTTAATTTCCTATTGATTGAAAGCTTTCCCGACCAAATCGGAGTAAAAGTAAGCTTTTTATAGACATTTTAAATTCAACAATTTTTGTTTCTTGGGGAGAGTGTACAGAAACTATAGTTACAATTTTGGCCATAATTTTTAAAAGCTTCGATTGTTGGATAAAACTTAAAAAGCATTTTTAAGACAGCTTAATTTCCTATTGATTGAAAGCTTTCCCGACCAAATCGGAGTAAAAGTAAGCTTTTTATAAACATTTTAAATTCAACAATTTTTGTTTCTTGGGGAGAATGTACTGAAACTATAGTTACAATTTTGGCCATAATTTTTGAAAGCTTCGATTGTTGGATACAACTTAAAAAGCATTTTTAAGACAGCTTAATTTCTTATTGATTGAAAGCTTTCCCGACCGAATCGGAGTAACAATAAGCTTTTTATAGACATTTTAAATTCAACAATTTGCGTTTCTTGGTGAGAGTGTACAGAAACTATAGTTACAATTTTGGCCATAATTTTTGAAAGCTTCGATTGTTGGATAAAACTTAAAAATCATTTTTAAGACAGCTTAATTTCCTATTGATTGAAAGCTTTCCCGACCAAATCGGAGTAAAAGTAAGCTTTTTATAGACATTTTAAATTCAACAATTTTTGTTTCTTGGGGAGAGTGTACAGAAACTATAGTTACAATTTTGGCCTTAATATTTAAAAGTTCGATTGTTGGATAAAACTTAAAAATCATTTTTAAGACAGCTTAATTTCCTATTGATTGAAAGCTTTCCCGACCAAATCGGAGTAAAAGTAAGCTTTTTATAGACATTTTAAATTCAACAATTTTTGTTTCTTGGGAAGAGTGTACAGAAACTATAGTTACAATTTTGGCCATAATTTTTGAAAGCTTCGATTGTTGGATAAAACTTAAAAATCATTTTTAAGACAGCTTAATTTCCTATTGATTGAAAGCTTTCCCGACCAAATCGGAGTAAAAGTAAGCTTTTTATAGACATTTTAAATTCAACAATTTTTGTTTCTTGGGGAGAGTGTACAGAAACTATAGTTACAATTTTGGCCATAATTTTTGAAAGCTTCGATTGTTGGATAAAACTTAAAAATCATTTTTAAGACAGCTTAATTTCCTATTGATTGAAAGCTTTCCCGACCAAATCGGAGTAAAAGTAAGCTTTTTATAGACATTTTAAATTCAACAATTTTTGTTTCTTGGGGAGAATGTACAGAAACTATAGTTACAATTTTGGCCATAATTTTTGAAAGCTTCGATTGTTGGATAAAACTTAAAAAGCATTTTAAGACAGCTTAATTTCCTATTGATTGAAAGCTTTCCCGACCAAATCGGAGTAAAAGTAAGCTTTTTATAGACATTTTAAATTCAACAATTTTTGTTTCTTGGGGAGAGTGTACAGAAACTATAGTTACAATTTTGGCCATAATTTTTAAAAGCTTCGATTGTTGGATAAAACTTAAAAAGCATTTTTAAGACAGCTTGATTTCCTATTGATTGAAAGCTTTCCCGACCAAATCGGAGTAACAATAAGCTTTTTATAGACATTTTAAATTCAACAATTTTTGTTTCTTGGGGAGAGTGTACAGAAACTATAGTTACAATTTTGGCCATAATTTTTGAAAGCTTCGATTGTTGGATAAAACTTAAAAATCATTTTTAAGACAGCTTAATTTCCTATTGATTGCAAGCCTTCCCGACCAAATCGAAGTAACAATAAGCTTTTTATAGACATTTTAAATTCAACAATTTTTGTTTCTTGGGGAGAGTGTACAGAAACTATAGTTACAATTTTGGCCATAATTTTTAAAAGCTTCGATTGTTGGATAAAACTTAAAAAGCATTTTTAAGACAGCTTAATTTCCTATTGATTGAAAGCTTTCCCGACCAAATCGGAGTAAAAGTAAGCTTTTTATAGACATTTTAAATTCAACAATTTTTGTTTCTTGGGGAGAGTGTACAGAAACTATAGTTACAATTTTGGCCATAATTTTTAAAAGCTTCGATTGTTGGATAAAACTTAAAAAGCATTTTTAAGACAGCTTAATTTCCTATTGATTGAAAGCTTTCCCGACCAAATCGGAGTAACAATAAGCTTTTTATAGACATTTTAAATTCAACAATTTTTGTTTCTTGGGGAGAGTGTACAGAAACTATAGTTACAATTTTGGCCATAATTTTTGAAAGCTTCGATTGTTGGATAAATCTTAAAAATCATTTTTAAGACAGCTTAATTTCCTATTGATTGAAAGCTTTCCCGACTAAATCGGAGTAACAATAAGCTTTTTATAGACATTTTAAATTCAACAATTTTTGTTTCTTGGGGAGAGTGTACAGAAACTATAGTTACAATTTTGGCCATAATTTTTGAAAGCTTCGATTGTTGGATAAAACTTAAAAATCATTTTTAAGACAGCTTAATTTCCTATTGATTGAAAGCTTTCCCGACCAAATCGGAGTAAAAGTAAGCTTTTTATAGACATTTTAAATTCAACAATTTTTGTTTCTTGGGGAGAATGTACAGAAACTATAGTTACAATTTTGGCCATAATTTTTGAAAGCTTCGATTGTTGGATACAACTTAAAAAGCATTTTTAAGACAGCTTAATTTCCTATTGATTGAAAGCTTTCCCGACCAAATCGGAGTAACAATAAGCTTTTTATAGACATTTTAAATTCAACAATTTGCGTTTCTTGGTGAGAGTGTACAGAAACTATAGTTACAATTTTGGCCATAATTTTTGAAAGCTTCGATTGTTTGGATAAAACTTAAAAAGCATTTTTAAGACAGCTTAATTTTCTATTGATTGAAAGCTTTCCCGACTAAATCGGATTAACAATAAGCTTTTTATAGACATTTTAAATTCAACAATTTTTGTTTCTTGGGGAGAGTGTACAGAAACTATAGTTACAATTTTGGCCATAATTTTTGAAAGCTTCGATTGTTGGATAAAACTTAAAAAGCATTTTTAAGACAGCTTAATTTCCTATTGATTGAAAGCTTTCCCGACCAAATCGGAGTAAAAGTAAGCTTTTTATAGACATTTTAAATTCAACAATTTTTGTTTCTTGGGGAGAATGTACAGAAACTATAGTTACAATTTTGGCCATAATTTTTGAAAGCTTCGATTGTTGGATACAACTTAAAAAGCATTTTTAAGACAGCTTAATTTCCTATTGATTGAAAGCTTTCCCGACCGAATCGGAGTAACAATAAGCTTTTTATAGACATTTTAAATTCAACAATTTGCGTTTCTTGGTGAGAGTGTACAGAAACTATAGTTACAATTTTGGCCATAATTTTTGAAAGCTTCGATTGTTTGGATAAAACTTAAAAAACATTTTTAAGACAGCTTAATTTCCTATTGATTGAAAGCTTTCCCGACTAAATCGGATTAACAATAAGCTTTTTATAGACATTTTAAATTCAACAATTTTTGTTTCTTGGGGAGAGAGTACAGAAACTATAGTTACAATTTTGGCCATAATTTTTGAAAGCTTCGATTGTTGGATAAAACTTAAAAATCATTTTTAAGACAGCTTAATTTCCTATTGATTGAAAGCCTTCCCGACCAAATCGAAGTAACAATAAGCTTTTTATAGACATTTTAAATTCAACAATTTTTGTTTCTTGGGGAGAGTGTACAGAAACTATAGTTACAATTTTGGCCATAATTTTTAAAAGCTTCGATTGTTGGATAAAACTTAAAAAGCATTTTTAAGACAGCTTAATTTCCTATTGATTGAAAGCTTTCCCGACCAAATCGGAGTAAAAGTAAACTTTTTATAGACATTTTAAATTCAACAATTTTTGTTTCTTGGGGAGAGTGTACAGAAACTATAGTTACAATTTTGGCCATAATTTTTAAAAGCTTCGATTGTTGGATAAAACTTAAAAAGCATTTTTAAGACAGCTTAATTTCCTATTGATTGAAAGCTTTCCCGACCAAATCGGAGTAACAATAAGCTTTTTATAGACATTTTAAATTCAACAATTTTTGTTTCTTGGGGAGAGTGTACAGAAACTATAGTTACAATTTTGGCCATAATTTTTGAAAGCTTCGATTGTTGGATAAATCTTAAAAATCATTTTTAAGACAGCTTAATTTCCTATTGATTGAAAGCTTTCCCGACTAAATCGGAGTAACAATAAGCTTTTTATAGACATTTTAAATTCAACAATTTTTGTTTCTTGGGGAGAGTGTACAGAAACTATAGTTACAATTTTGGCCATAATTTTTGAAAGCTTCGATTGTTGGATAAAACTTAAAAATCATTTTTAAGACAGCTTAATTTCCTATTGATTGAAAGCTTTCCCGACCAAATCGGAGTAAAAGTAAGCTTTTTATAGACATTTTAAATTCAACAATTTTTGTTTCTTGGGGAGAGTGTACAGAAACTATAGTTACAATTTTGGCCATAATTTTTGAAAGCTTCGATTGTTGGATAAAACTTAAAAATCATTTTTAAGACAGCTTAATTTCCTATTGATTGAAAGCTTTCCCGACCAAATCGGAGTAAAAGTAAGCTTTTTATAGACATTTTAAATTCAACAATTTTTGTTTCTTGGGGAGAATGTACAGAAACTATAGTTACAATTTTGGCCATAATTTTTGAAAGCTTCGATTGTTGGATACAACTTAAAAAGTATTTTTAAGACAGCTTAATTTACTATTGATTGAAAGCTTTCCCGACCGAATCGGAGTAACAATAAGCTTTTTAAAGACATTTTAAATTCAACAATTTTTGTTTCTTGGGGAGAGTGTACAGAAACTATAGTTACAATTTTGGCCATAATTTTTGAAAGCTTCGATTGTTGGATAAATCTTAAAAATCATTTTTAAGACAGCTTAATTTCCTATTGATTGAAAGCTTTCCCGACCCAATCGGAGTAACAATAAGCTTTTTATAGACATTTTAAATTCAACAATTTTTGTTTCTTGGGGAGAGTGTACAGAAACTATAGTTACAATTTTGGCCATAATTTTTGAAAGCTTCGATTGTTGGATAAAACTTAAAAATCATTTTTAAGACAGCTTAATTTACTATTGATTGAAAGCTTTCCCGACCAAATCATAGCAACAGTAAGCTTTTTATAGACATTTTAAATTCAACAATTTTTGTTTCTTGGGGAGAGTGTACAGAAACTATAGTTACAAGTTTGGCCCTAATTTTTGAAAGCTTCGATTGTTGGATAAAACTTAAAAAGCATTTTTAAGACAGCTTAATTTCCTATTGATTGAAAGCTTTCCCGACCAAATCGGAGTAAAAGTAAGCTTTTTATAAACATTTTAAATTCAACAATTTTTGTTTCTTGGGGAGAATGTACAGAAACTATAGTTACAATTTTGGCCATAATTTTTGAAAGCTTCGATTGTTGGATACAACTTAAAAAGCATTTTTAAGACAGCTTAATTTCCTATTGATTGAAAGCTTTCCCGACCGAATCGGAGTAACAATAAGCTTTTTATAGACATTTTAAATTCAACAATTTTTGTTTCTTGGGGAGAGTGTACAGAACCTATAGTTACAATTTTGGCCATAATTTTTGAAAGCTTCGATTGTTGGATAAATCTTAAAAATCATTTTTAAGACAGCTTAATTTCCTATTGATTGAAAGCTTTCCCGACCAAATCGGAGTAACAATAAGCTTTTTATAGACATTTTAAATTCAACAATTTTTGTTTCTTGGGGAGAGTGTACAGAAACTATAGTTACAATTTTGGCCATAATTTTTGAAAGCTTCGATTGTTGGATAAAACTTAAAAATCATTTTTAAGACAGCTTAATTTCCTATTGATTGAAAGCTTTCCCGACCAAATCGGAGTAACAATAAGCTTTTTATAGACATTTTAAATTCAACAATTTGCGTTTCTTGGTGAGAGTGTACAGAAACTATAGTTACAATTTTGGCCATAATTTTTGAAAGCTTCGATTGTTTGGATAAAACTTAAAAAACATTTTTAAGACAGCTTAATTTCCTATTGATTGAAAGCTTTCCCGACTAAATCGGATTAACAATAAGCTTTTTATAGACATTTTAAATTCAACAATTTTTGTTTCTTGGGGAGAGAGTACAGAAACTATAGTTACAATTTTGGCCATAATTTTTGAAAGCTTCGATTGTTGGATAAAACTTAAAAATCATTTTTAAGACAGCTTAATTTCCTATTGATTGAAAGCCTTCCCGACCAAATCGAAGTAACAATAAGCTTTTTATAGACATTTTAAATTCAACAATTTTTGTTTCTTGGGGAGAGTGTACAGAAACTATAGTTACAATTTTGGCCATAATTTTTAAAAGCTTCGATTGTTGGATAAAACTTAAAAAGCATTTTTAAGACAGCTTAATTTCCTATTGATTGAAAGCTTTCCCGACCAAATCGGAGTAAAAGTAAGCTTTTTATAGACATTTTAAATTCAACAATTTTTGTTTCTTGGGGAGAGTGTACAGAAACTATAGTTACAATTTTGGCCATAATTTTTAAAAGCTTCGATTGTTGGATAAAACTTAAAAAGCATTTTTAAGACAGCTTAATTTCCTATTGATTGAAAGCTTTCCCGACCAAATCGGAGTAACAATAAGCTTTTTATAGACATTTTAAATTCAACAATTTTTGTTTCTTGGGGAGAGTGTACAGAAACTATAGTTACAATTTTGGCCATAATTTTTGAAAGCTTCGATTGTTGGATAAATCTTAAAAATCATTTTTAAGACAGCTTAATTTCCTATTGATTGAAAGCTTTCCCGACTAAATCGGAGTAACAATAAGCTTTTTATAGACATTTTAAATTCAACAATTTTTGTTTCTTGGGGAGAGTGTACAGAAACTATAGTTACAATTTTGGCCATAATTTTTGAAAGCTTCGATTGTTGGATAAAACTTAAAAATCATTTTTAAGACAGCTTAATTTCCTATTGATTGAAAGCTTTCCCGACCAAATCGGAGTAAAAGTAAGCTTTTTATAGACATTTTAAATTCAACAATTTTTGTTTCTTGGGGAGAGTGTACAGAAACTATAGTTACAATTTTGGCCATAATTTTTGAAAGCTTCGATTGTTGGATAAAACTTAAAAATCATTTTTAAGACAGCTTAATTTCCTATTGATTGAAAGCTTTCCCGACCAAATCGGAGTAAAAGTAAGCTTTTTATAGACATTTTAAATTCAACAATTTTTGTTTCTTGGGGAGAATGTACAGAAACTATAGTTACAATTTTGGCCATAATTTTTGAAAGCTTCGATTGTTGGATACAACTTAAAAAGTATTTTTAAGACAGCTTAATTTCCTATTGATTGAAAGCTTTCCCGACCGAATCGGAGTAACAATAAGCTTTTTAAAGACATTTTAAATTCAACAATTTTTGTTTCTTGGGGAGAGTGTACAGAAACTATAGTTACAATTTTGGCCATAATTTTTGAAAGCTTCGATTGTTGGATAAATCTTAAAAATCATTTTTAAGACAGCTTAATTTCCTATTGATTGAAAGCTTTCCCGACCCAATCGGAGTAACAATAAGCTTTTTATAGACATTTTAAATTCAACAATTTTTGTTTCTTGGGGAGAGTGTACAGAAACTATAGTTACAATTTTGGCCATAATTTTTGAAAGCTTCGATTGTTGGATAAAACTTAAAAATCATTTTTAAGACAGCTTAATTTACTATTGATTGAAAGCTTTCCCGACCAAATCATAGCAACAGTAAGCTTTTTATAGACATTTTAAATTCAACAATTTTTGTTTCTTGGGGAGAGTGTACAGAAACTATAGTTACAAGTTTGGCCCTAATTTTTGAAAGCTTCGATTGTTGGATAAAACTTAAAAAGCATTTTTAAGACAGCTTAATTTCCTATTGATTGAAAGCTTTCCCGACCAAATCGGAGTAAAAGTAAGCTTTTTATAAACATTTTAAATTCAACAATTTTTGTTTCTTGGGGAGAATGTACAGAAACTATAGTTACAATTTTGGCCATAATTTTTGAAAGCTTCGATTGTTGGATACAACTTAAAAAGCATTTTTAAGACAGCTTAATTTCCTATTGATTGAAAGCTTTCCCGACCGAATCGGAGTAACAATAAGCTTTTTATAGACATTTTAAATTCAACAATTTTTGTTTCTTGGGGAGAGTGTACAGAACCTATAGTTACAATTTTGGCCATAATTTTTGAAAGCTTCGATTGTTGGATAAATCTTAAAAATCATTTTTAAGACAGCTTAATTTCCTATTGATTGAAAGCTTTCCCGACCAAATCGGAGTAACAATAAGCTTTTTATAGACATTTTAAATTCAACAATTTTTGTTTCTTGGGGAGAGTGTACAGAAACTATAGTTACAATTTTGGCCATAATTTTTGAAAGCTTCGATTGTTGGATAAAACTTAAAAATCATTTTTAAGACAGCTTAATTTCCTATTGATTGAAAGCTTTCCCGACCAAATCGGAGTAACAATAAGCTTTTTATAGACATTTTAAATTCAACAATTTTTGTTTCTTGGGGAGAGTGTACAGAAACTATAGTTACAATTTTGGCCATAATTTTTGAAAGCTTCGATTGTTGGATAAATCTTAAAAATCATTTTCCTATTGATTGAAAGCTTTCCCGACCAAATCGGAGTAACAATAAGCTTTTTATAGACATTTTAAATTCAACAATTTTTGTTTCTTGGGGAGAGTGTACAGAAACTATAGTTACAATTTTGGCCATAATTTTTGAAAGCTTCGATTGTTGGATAAATCTTAAAAATCATTTTTAAGACAGCTTAATTTCCTTTTGATTGAAAGCTTTCCCGACCAAATCGGAGTAACAATAAGCTTTTTATAGACATTTTAAATTCAACAATTTTTGTTTCTTGGGGAGAGTGTACAGAAACTATAGTTACAATTTTGGCCATAATTTTTGAAAGCTTCGATTGTTGGATAAAACTTAAAAATCATTTTTAAGACAGCTTAATTTCCTATTGATTGAAAGCTTTCCCGACCAAATCGGAGTAAAAGTAAGCTTTTTATAGACATTTTAAATTCAACAATTTTTGTTTCTTGGGAAGAGTGTACAGAAACTATAGTTACAATTTTGGCCATAATTTTTGAAAGCTTCGATTGTTGGATAAAACTTAAAAATCATTTTTAAGACAGCTTAATTTCCTATTGATTGAAAGCTTTCCCGACCAAATCGGAGTAAAAGTAAGCTTTTTATAGACATTTTAAATTCAACAATTTGCGTTTCTTGGTGAGAGTGTACAGAAACTATAGTTACAATTTTGGCCATAATTTTTGAAAGCTTCGATTGTTGGATAAAACTTAAAAATCATTTTTAAGACAGCTTAATTTCCTATTGATTGAAAGCCTTCCCGACCAAATCAGAGTAACAATAAGCTTTTTATAGACATTTTAAATTCAACAATTTTTGTTTCTTGGGGAGAGTGTACAGAAACTATAGTTACAATTTTGGCCATAATTTTTGAAAGCTTCGATTGTTGGATAAATCTTAAAAAGCATTTTTAAGACAGCTTAATTTCCTATTGATTGAAAGCTTTCCCGACCAAATCGGAGTAACAATAAGCTTTTTATAGACATTTTAAATTCAACAATTTTTGTTTCTTGGGGAGAGTGTACAGAAACTATAGTTACAATTTTGGCCATAATTTTTGAAAGCTTCGATTGTTGGATAAAACTTAAAAATCATTTTTAAGACAGCTTAATTTCCTATTGATTGAAAGCTTTCCCGACCAAATCGGAGTAAAAGTAAGCTTTTTATAAACATTTTAAATTCAACAATTTTTGTTTCTTGGGGAGAATGTACAGAAACTATAGTTACAATTTTGGCCATAATTTTTGAAAGCTTCGATTGTTGGATAAAACTTAAAAATCATTTTTAAGACAGCTTAATTTCCTATTGATTGAAAGCTTTCCCGACCAAATCGGAGTAAAAGTAAGCTTTTTATAGACATTTTAAATTCAACAATTTTTGTTTCTTGGGGAGAGTGTACAGAAACTATAGTTACAATTTTGGCCATAATTTTTAAAAGCTTCGATTGTTGGATAAATCTTAAAAATCATTTTTAAGACAGCTTAATTTCCTATTGATTGAAAGCTTTCCCGACCAAATCGGAGTAAAAGTAAGCTTTTTATAGACATTTTAAATTCAACAATTTTTGTTTCTTTGGGAGAATGTACAGAAACTATAGTTACAATTTTGGCCATAATTTTTGAAAGCTTCGATTGTTGGATACAACTTAAAAAGCAGCTTAATTTCCTATTGATTGAAAGCTTTCCCGACCAAATCGGAGTAACAATAAGCTTTTTATAGACATTTTAAATTCAACAATTTTTGTTTCTTGGGGAGAGTGTACAGAAACTATAGTTACAATTTTGGCCATAATTTTTGAAAGCTTCGATTGTTGGATAAATCTTAAAAATCATTTTTAAGACAGCTTAATTTCCTATTGATTGAAAGCTTTCCCGACCAAATCGGAGTAACAATAAGCTTTTTATAGACATTTTAAATTCAACAATTTTTGTTTCTTGGGGAGAGTGTACAGAAACTATAGTTACAATTTTGGCCATAATTTTTGAAAGCTTCGATTGTTGGATAAAACTTAAAAATCATTTTTAAGACAGCTTAATTTCCTATTGATTGAAAGCTTTCCCGACCAAATCGGAGTAAAAGTAAGCTTTTTATACACATTTTAAATTCAACAAATTTTGTTTCTAGGGGAGAGTGTACAGAAACTATAGTTACAATTTTGGACATAATTTTTGAAAGCTTCGATTGTTGGATAAAACTTAAAAATCATTTTTAAGACAGCTTAATTTCCTATTGATTGAAAGCTTTCCCGACCAAATCGGAGTAAAAGTAAGCTTTTTATAGACATTTTAAATTCAACAATTTTTGTTTCTTGGGGAGAATGTACAGAAACTATAGTTACAATTTTGGCCATAATTTTTGAAAGCTTCGATTGTTGGATACAACTTAAAAAGCATTTTTAAGACAGCTTAATTTCCTATTGATTGAAAGCTTTCCCGACCGAATCGGAGTAACAATAAGCTTTTTATAGACATTTTAAATTCAACAATTTGCGTTTCTTGGTGAGAGTGTACAGAAACTATAGTTACAATTTTGGCCATAATTTTTGAAAGCTTCAGCTTAATTTCCTATTGACTGAAAGCTTTCCCGACTAAATCGGATTAACAATAAGCTTTTTATAGACATTTTAAATTCAACAATTTTTGTTTCTTGGGGAGAGTGTACAGAAACTATAGTTACAATTTTGGCCATAATTTTTGAAAGCTTCGATTGTTGGATAAATCTTAAAAATCATTTTTAAGACAGCTTAATTTCCTATTGATTGAAAGCTTTCCCGACCAAATCGGAGTAACAATAAGCTTTTTATAGACATTTTAAATTCAACAATTTTTGTTTCTTGGGGAGAGTGTACAGAAACTATAGTTACAATTTTGGCCATAATTTTTGATAGCTTCGATTGTTGGATAAAACTTAAAAATCATTTTTAAGACAGCTTAATTTACTATTGATTGAAAGCTTTCCCGACCAAATCATAGCAACAGTAAGCTTTTTATAGACATTTAAAATTCAACAATTTTTGTTTCTTGGGGAGAGTGTAAAGAAACTATAGTTACAATTTTGGCCATAATTTTTTAAAACTTCGATTGTTGGATAAAACTTAAAAAGCATTTTTAAGACAGCTTAATTTCCTATTGATTGAAAGCTTTCCCGACCAAATCGGAGTAACAATAAGCTTTTTATAGACATTTTAAATTCAACAATTTTTGTTTCTTGGGGAGAGTGTACAGAAACTATAGTTACAATTTTGGCCACAATTTTTAAAAGCTTCGATTGTTGGATAAAACTTAAAAATCATTTTTAAGACAGCTTAATTTCCTATTGATTGAAAGCTTTCCCGACCAAATCGGAGTAAAAGTAAGCTTTTTATAGACATTTTAAATTCAACAATTTTTGTTTCTTGGGGAGAGTGTACAGAAACTATAGTTACAATTTTGGCCATAATTTTTAAAAGCTTCGATTGTTGGATAAATCTTAAAAATCATTTTTAAGACAGCTTAATTTCCTATTGATTGAAAGCTTTCCTGACCAAATCGGAGTAAAAGTAAGCTTTTTATAAACATTTTAAATTCAACAATTTTTGTTTCTTGGGGAGAATGTACAGAAACTATAGTTACAATTTTGGCCATAATTTTTGAAAGCTTCGATTGTTGGATACAACTTAAAAAGCATTTTTAAGACAGCTTAATTTCCTATTGATTGAAAGCTTTCCCGACCGAATCGGAGTAACAATAAGCTTTTTATAGACATTTTAAATTCAACAATTTGCATTTCTTGGTGAGAGTGTACAGAAACTATAGTTACAATTTTGGCCATAATTTTTGAAAGCTTCGATTGTTGGATAAAACTTAAAAAGCATTTTTAAGACAGCTTAATTTCCTATTGATTGAAAGCTTTCCCGACCAAATCGGAGTAACAATAAGCATTTTATAGACATTTTAAATTCAACAATTTTTGTTTCTTGGGGAGAGTGTACAGAAACTATAGTTACAATTTTGGCCATAATTTTTAAAAGCTTCGATTGTTGGATAAAACTTAAAAAGCATTTTTAAGACAGCTTAATTTCCTATTGATTGAAAGCTTTCCCGACCAAATCGGAGTAAAAGTAAGCTTTTTATAGACATTTTAAATTCAACAATTTTTGTTTCTTTGGGAGAGTGTACAGAAACTATAGTTACAATTTTGGCCATAATTTTTGAAAGCTTCGATTGTTGGATACAACTTAAAAAGCATTTTTAAGACAGCTTAATTTCCTATTGATTGAAAGCTTTCCCGACCGAATCGGAGTAACAATAAGCTTTTTATAGACATTTTAAATTCAGCAATTTGCGTTTCTTGGGGAGAGTGTACAGAAACTATAGTTACAATTTTGGCCATAATTTTTGAAAGCTTCGATTGTTGGATACAACTTAAAAAGCATTTTTAAGACAGCTTAATTTCCTATTGATTGAAAGCTTTCCCGACCGAATCGGAGTAACAATAAGCTTTTTATAGACATTTTAAATTCAACAATTTTTGTTTCTTGGGGAGAGTGTACAGAAACAATAGTTACAATTTTGGCCATAATTTTTGAAAGCTTCGATTGTTGGATACAACTTAAAAAGCATTTTTGAGACAGCTTAATTTCCTATTGATTGAAAGCTTTCCCGACCAAATCGGAGTAACAATAAGCTTTTTATAGACATTTTAAATTCAACAATTTTTGTTTCTTGGGGAGAGTGTACAGAAACTATAGTTACAATTTTGGCCATAATTTTTGAAAGCTTCGATTGTTGGATACAACTTAAAAAGCATTTTTAAGACAGCTTAATTTCCTATTGATTGAAAGCTTTCCCGACCAAATCGGAGTAACAATAAGCTTTTTATAGACATTTTAAATTCAGCAATTTGCGTTTCTTGGGGAGAGTGTACAGAAACTATAGTTACAATTTTGGCCATAATTTTTGAAAGCTTCGATTGTTGGATACAACTTAAAAAGCATTTTTAAGACAGCTTAATTTCCTATTGATTGAAAGCTTTCCCGACCGAATCGGAGTAACAATAAGCTTTTTATAGACATTTTAAATTCAACAATTTTTGTTTCTTGGGGAGAGTGTACAGAAACAATAGTTACAATTTTGGCCATAATTTTTGAAAGCTTCGATTGTTGGATACAACTTAAAAAGCATTTTTGAGACAGCTTAATTTCCTATTGATTGAAAGCTTTCCCGACCAAATCGGAGTAACAATAAGCTTTTTATAGACATTTTAAATTCAACAATTTTTGTTTCTTGGGGAGAGTGTACAGAAACTATAGTTACAATTTTGGCCATAATTTTTGAAAGCTTCGATTGTTTGGATAAAATTTAAAAAGCATTTTTAAGACAGCTTAATTTCCTATTGATTGAAAGCTTTCCCGACCAAATCGGAGTAACAATAAGCTTTTTATAGACATTTTAAATTCAACAATTTTTGTTTCTTGGGGAGAGTGTACAGAAACTATAGTTACAATTTTGGCCATAATTTTTGAAAGCTTCGATTGTTGGATAAAACTTAAAAAGCATTTTTAAGACAGCTTAATTTCCTATTGATTGAAGGCTTTCCCGACTAAATCGGATTAACAATAAGCTTTTTATAGACATTTTAAATTCAACAATTTTTGTTTCTTGGGGAGAGTGTACAGAAACTATAGTTACAATTTTGGCCATAATTTTTAAAAGCTTCGATTGTTGGATAAAACTTAAAAAGCATTTTTAAGACAGCTTAATTTCCTATTGATTGAAAGCTTTCCCGACCAAATCGGAGTAACAATAAGCTTTTTATAGACATTTTAAATTCAACAATTTTTGTTTCTTGGGGAGAGTGTACAGAAACTATAGTTACAATTTTGGCCATAATTTTTGAAAGCTTCGATTGTTGGATAAATCTTAAAAATCATTTTTAAGACAGCTTAATTTCCTATTGATTGAAAGCTTTCCCGACCAAATCGGAGTAACAATAAGCTTTTTATAGACATTTTAAATTCAACAATTTTTGTTTCTTGGGGAGAGTGGACAGAAACTATAGTTACAATTTTGGCCATAATTTTTGAAAGCTTCGATTGTTGGATAAAACTTAAAAATCATTTTTAAGACAGCTTAATTTACTATTGATTGAAAGCTTTCCCGACCAAATCATAGCAACAGTAAGCTTTTTATAGACATTTAAAATTCAACAATTTTTGTTTCTTGGGGAGAGTGTAAAGAAACTATAGTTACAATTTTGGCCATAATTTTTAAAAGCTTCGATTGTTGGATAAAACTTAAAAAGCATTTTTAAGACAGCTTAATTTCCTATTGATTGAAAGCTTTCCCGACCAAATCGGAGTAACAATAAGCTTTTTATAGACATTTTAAATTCAACAATTTTTGTTTCTTGGGGAGAGTGTACAGAAACTATAGTTACAATTTTGGCCATAATTTTTGAAAGCTTCGATTGTTGGATAAAACTTAAAAATCATTTTTAAGACAGCTTAATTTCCTATTGATTGAAAGCTTTCCCGACCAAATCGGAGTAAAAGTAAGCTTTTTATAGACATTTTAAATTCAACAATTTTTGTTTCTTGGGGAGAGTGTACAGAAACTATAGTTACAATTTTGGCCATAATTTTTAAAAGCTTCAATTGTTGGATAAATCTTAAAAATCATTTTTAAGACAGCTTAATTTCCTATTGATTGAAAGCTTTCCCGACTAAATCGGAGTAAAAGTAAGCTTTTTATAAACATTTTAAATTCAACAATTTTTGTTTCTTGGGGAGAATGTACAGAAACTATAGTTACAATTTTGGCCATAATTTTTGAAAGCTTCGATTGTTGGATACAACTTAAAAAGCATTTTTAAGACAGCTTAATTTCCTATTGATTGAAAGCTTTCCCGACCAAATCGGAGTAACAATAAGCTTTTTATAGACATTTTAAATTCAACAATTTGCGTTTCTTGGTGAGAGTGTACAGAAACTATAGTTACAATTTTGGCCATAATTTTTGAAAGCTTCGATTGTTGGATAAAACTTAAAAAGCATTTTTAAGACAGCTTAATTTCCTATTGATTGAAAGCTTTCCCGACCAAATCGGAGTAACAATAAGCATTTTATAGACATTTTAAATTCAACAATTTTTGTTTCTTGGGGAGAGTGTACAGAAACTATAGTTACAATTTTGGCCATAATTTTTGAAAGCTTCGATTGTTGGATACAACTTAAAAAGCATTTTTAAGACAGCTTAATTTCCTATTGATTGAAAGCTTTCCCGACCAAATCGGAGTAACAATAAGCTTTTTATAGACATTTTAAATTCAACAATTTTTGTTTCTTGGGGAGAGTGTACAGAAACAATAGTTACAATTTTGGCCATAATTTTTGAAAGCTTCAATTGTTGGATACAACTTAAAAAGCATTTTTGAGACAGCTTAATTTCCTATTGATTGAAAGCTTTCCCGACCAAATCGGAGTAACAATAAGCTTTTTATAGACATTTTAAATTCAACAATTTTTGTTTCTTGGGGAGAGTGTACAGAAACTATAGTTACAATTTTGGCCATAATTTTTGAAAGCTTCGATTGTTTGGATAAAATTTAAAAAGCATTTTTAAGACAGCTTAATTTCCTATTGATTGAAAGCTTTCCCGACCAAATCGGAGTAACAATAAGCTTTTTATAGACATTTTAAATTCAACAATTTTTGTTTCTTGGGGAGAGTGTACAGAAACTATAGTTACAATTTTGGCCATAATTTTTGAAAGCTTCGATTGTTGGATAAAACTTAAAAAGCATTTTTAAGACAGCTTAATTTCCTATTGATTGAAAGCTTTCCCGACCAAATCGGAGTAACAATAAGCTTTTTATAAACATTTTAAATTCAACAATTTTTGTTTCTTGGGGAGAGTGTACAGAAACTATAGTTACAATTTTGGCCAAAATTTTTGAAAGCTTCGATTGTTGGAAAAAACTTAAAAAGCATTTTTAAGACAGCTTAATTTCCTATTGATTGAAAGCTTTCCCGACTAAATCGGAGTAACAATAAGCTTTTTATAGACATTTTAAATTCAACAATTTTTGTTTCTTGGGGAGAGTGTACAGAAACTATAGTTACAATTTTGGCCATAATTTTTAAAAGCTTCGATTGTTGGATAAAACTTAAAAAGCATTTTTAAGACAGCTTAATTTCCTATTGATTGAAAGCTTTCCCGACCGAATCGGAGTAACAATAAGCTTTTGATAGACATTTTAAATTCAACAATTTTTGTTTCTTGGGGAGAATGTACAGAAACTATAGTTACAATTTTGGCCATAATTTTTGAAAGCTTCGATTGTTGGATAAAACTTAAAAAGCATTTTTAAGACAGCTTAATTTCCTATTGATTGAAAGCTTTCCCGACCAAATCGGAGTAAAAGTAAGCTTTTTATAGACATTTTAAATTCAACAATTTTTGTTTCTTGGGGAGAATGTACAGAAACTATAGTTACAATTTTGGCCATAATTTTTGAAAGCTTCGATTGTTGGATAAAACTTAAAAAGCATTTTTAAGACAGCTTAATTTCCTATTGATTGAAAGCTTTCCCGACCAAATCGGAGTAAAAGTAAGCTTTTTATAGACATTTTAAATTCAACAATTTTTGTTTCTTGGGGAGAATGTACAGAAACTATGGTTACAATTTTGGCCATAATTTTTGAAAGCTTCGATTGTTGGATAAAACTTAAAAATCATTTTTAAGACAGCTTAATTTTCTATTGATTGAAAGCATTTCCGACTAAATCGGAGTAACAATAAGATTTTTATAGACATTTTAAATTCAACAATTTTTGTTTCTTGGGGAGAGTGTACAGAAACTATAGTTACAATTTTGGCCATAATTTTTGAAAGCTTCGATTGTTGGAAAAAACTTAAAAAGCATTTTTAAGACAGCTTAATTTCCTATTGATTGAAAGCTTTCCCGACTAAATCGGAGTAACAATAAGCTTTTTATAGACATTTTAAATTCAACAATTTTTGTTTCTTGGGGAGAGTGTATAGAAACTATAGTTACAATTTTGGCCATAATTTTTAAAAGCTTCGATTGTTGGATAAAACTTAAAAAGCATTTTTAAGACAGCTTAATTTCCTATTGATTGAAAGCTTTCCCGACCGAATCGGAGTAACAATAAGCTTTTGATAGACATTTTAAATTCAACAATTTTTGTTTCTTGGGGAGAATGTACAGAAACTATAGTTACAATTTTGGCCATAATTTTTGAAAGCTTCGATTGTTGGATACAACTTAAAAAACACTTTTAAGACAGCTTAATTTCAAAATTGATTGAAAGCTTTCCCGACCGAATCGGAGTAACAATAAGCTTTTTATAGACATTTTAAATTCAAAAATTTTTGTTTCTTATGGAGAGTGTACAGAAACTGTAGTTACAATTTTGGCCATAATTTTTGAAAGCTTCGATTGTTGGATAAAACTTAAAAAGCATTTTTAAGACAGCTTAATTTCCTATTGATTGAAAGCTTTCCCGACCAAATCGGAGTAACAATAAGCTTTTTATAGACATTTTAAATTCAACAATTTTTGTTTCTTGGGGAGAATGTACAGAAACTATAGTCACAATTTTGGCCATAATTTTTGAAAGCTTCGATTGTTGGATAAAACTTAGAAATCATATTTAAGACAGCTTAATTTTCTATTGATTGAAAGCTTTCCCGACTAAATCGGATTAACAATAAGATTTTTATAGACATTTTAAATTCAACAATTTTTGTTTCTTGGGGAGAGTGTACAGAAACTATAGTTACAATTTTGGCCATAATTTTTGAAAGCTTCGATTGTTGGATACAACTTAAAAAGCATTTTTAAGACAGCTTAATTTCCTATTGATTGAAAGCTTTCCCGACCAAATCGGAGTAACAATAAGCTTTTTATAGACATTTTAAATTCAACAATTTTTGTTTCTTGGGGAGAATGTACAGAAACTATGGTTACAATTTTGGCCATAATTTTTGAAAGCTTCGATTGTTGGATAAAACTTAAAAATCATTTTTAAGACAGCTTAATTTTCTATTGATTGAAAGCATTTCCGACTAAATCGGAGTAACAATAAGATTTTTATAGACATTTTAAATTCAACAATTTTTGTTTCTTGGGGAGAGTGTACAGAAACTATAGTTACAATTTTGGCCATAATTTTTGAAAGCTTCGATTGTTGGAAAAAACTTAAAAAGCATTTTTAAGACAGCTTAGTTTCCTATTGATTGAAAGCTTTCCCGACCAAATCGGAGTAACAATAAGCTTTTTATAGACATTTTAAATTCAACAATTTTTGTTTCTTGGGGAGAGTGTACAGAAACTATAGTTACAATTTTGGCCATAATTTTTAAAAGCTTCGATTGTTGGATACAACTTAAAAAGCATTTTTAAGACAGCTTAATTTCCTATTGATTGAAAGCTTTCCCGACCAAATCGGAGTAACAATAAGCTTTTTATAGACATTTTAAATTCAACAATTTTTGTTTCTTGGGGAGAATGTACAGAAACTATGGTTACAATTTTGGCCATAATTTTTGAAAGCTTCGATTGTTGGATACAACTTAAAAAGCATTTTTAAGACAGCTTAATTTCCTATTGATTGAAAGCTTTCCCGACCGAATCGGAGTATCAATAAGCTTTTTATAGACATTTTAAATTCAACAATTTTTGTTTCTTGGGGAGAGTGTACAGAAACTGTAGTTACAATTTTGGCCATAATTTTTGAAAGCTTCGATTGTTGGATAAAACTTAGAAATCATATTTAAGACAGCTTAATTTTCTATTGATTGAAAGCTTTCCCGACTAAATCGGATTAACAATAAGATTTTTATAGACATTTTAAATTCAACAATTTTTGTTTCTTGGGGAGAGTGTACAGAAACTATAGTTACAATTTTGGCCATAATTTTTGAAAGCTTCGATTGTTGGATAAAACTTAAAAAGCATTTTTAAGACAGCTTAATTTCCTATTGATTGAAAGCTTTCCCGACCAAATCGGAGTAACAATAAGCTTTTTATAGACATTTTGAATTCAACAATTTTTGTTTCTTAGGGAGAGTGTACAGAAACTATAGTTACAATTTTGGCCATAATTTTTAAAAGCTTCGATTGTTGGATAAAACTTAAAAAGCATTTTTAAGACAGCTTAATTTCCTATTGATTGAAAGCTTTCCCGACCAAATCGGAGTAAAAGTAAGCTTTTTATAGACATTTTAAATTCAACAATTTTTGTTTCTTTGGGAGAATGTACAGAAACTATAGTTACAATTTTGGCCATAATTTTTGAAAGCTTCGATTGTTGGATACAACTTAAAAAGCATTTTTAAGACAGCTTAATTTCCTATTGATTGAAAGCTTTCCCGACCGCATTTTTAAGACAGCTTAATTTCCTATTGATTGAAAGCTTTCCCGACCAAATCGGAGTAACAATAAGCTTTTTATAGACATTTTAAATTCAACAATTTTTGTTTCTTGGGGACAGTGTACAGAAACTATAGTTACAATTTTGGCCATAATTTTTGAAAGCTTCGATTGTTGGATAAAACTTAAAAAGCATTTTTAAGACAGCTTAATATCCTATTGATTGAAAGCTTTCCCGACCAAATCGGAGTAAAAGTAAGCTTTTTATAGACATTTTAAATTCAACAATTTTTGTTTCTTTGGGAGAATGTACAGAAACTATAGTTACAATTTTGGCCATAATTTTTGAAAGCTTCGATTGTTGGATACAACTTAAAAAGCATTTTTAAGACAGCTTAATTTCCTATTGATTGAAAGCTTTCCCGACCGCATTTTTAAGACAGCTTAATTTCCTATTGATTGAAAGCTTTCCCGACCAAATCGGAGTAACAATAAGCTTTTTATAGACATTTTAAATTCAACAATTTTTGTTTCTTGGGGAGAGTGTACAGAAACTATAGTTACAATTTTGGCCATAATTTTTGAAAGCTTCGATTGTTGGATAAAACTTAAAAAGCATTTTTAAGACAGCTTAATTTCCTATTGATTGAAAGCTTTCCCGACCAAATCGGAGTAACAATAAGCATTTTATAGACATTTTAAATTCAGCAATTTTTGTTTCTTGGGGAGAGTGTACAGAAACTATAGTTACAATTTTGGCCATAATTGTTAAAACCTTCGATTGTTGGATAAAACTTAAAAAGCATTTTTAAGACAGCTTAATTTCCTATTGATTGAAAGCTTTCCCGACCAAATCGGAGTAAAAGTAAGCTTTTTATAGACATTTTAAATTCAACAGTTTTTGTTTCTTTGGGAGAATGTACAGAAACTATAGTTACAATTTTGGCCATAATTTTTGAAAGCTTCGATTGTTGGATACAACTTAAAAAGCATTTTTAAGACAGCTTAATTTCCTATTGATTGAAAGCTTTCCCGACCGAATCGGAGTAACAATAAGCTTTTTATAGACATTTTAAATTCAACAATTTTTGTTTCTTGGGGAGAGTGTACAGAAACTATAGTTACAATTTTGGCCATAATTTTTGAAAGCTTCGATTGTTGGATAAAACTTAAAAAGCATTTTTAAGACAGCTTAATTTCCTATTGATTGAAGGCTTTCCCGACTAAATCGGATTAACAATAAGCTTTTTATAGACATTTTAAATTCAACAATTTTTGTTTCAAACTTAAAAAGCATTTTTAAGACAGCTTAATTTCCTATTGATTGAAAGCTTTCCCGACCAAATCGGAGTAACAATAAGCATTTTATAGACATTTTAAATTCAGCAATTTGCGTTTCTTGGGGAGAGTGTACAGAAACTATAGTTACAATTTTGGCCATAATTTTTAAAAGCTTCGATTGTTGGATAAAATTTAAAAAGCATTTTTAAGACAGCTTAATTTCCTATTGATTGAAAGCTTTCCCGACCAAATCGGAGTAAAAGTAAGCTTTTTATAGACATTTTAAATTCAACAATTTTTGTTTCTTTGGGAGAATGTACAGAAACTATAGTTACAATTTTGGCCATAATTTTTGAAAGCTTCGATTGTTGGATACAACTTAAAAAGCATTTTTAAGACAGCTTAATTTCCTATTGATTGAAAGCTTTCCCGACCGAATCGGAGTAACAATAAGCTTTTTATAGACATTTTAAATTCAACAATTTTTGTTTCTTGGGGACAGTGTACAGAAACTATAGTTACAATTTTGGCCATAATTTTTGAAAGCTTCGATTGTTGGATAAAACTTAAAAAGCATTTTTAAGACAGCTTAATTTCCTATTGATTGAAAGCTTTCCCGACCAAATCGGAGTAACAATAAGCTTTTTATAGACATTTTAAATTCAACAATTTTTGTTTCTTGGGGAGAGTGTACAGAAACTATAGTTACAATTTTGGCCATAATTTTTAAAAGCTTCGATTGTTGGATAAAACTTAAAAAGCATTTTTAAGACAGCTTAATTTCCTATTGATTGAAAGCTTTCCCGACCAAATCGGAGTAAAAGTAAGCTTTTTATAGACATTTTAAATTCAACAATTTTTGTTTCTTTGGGAGAATGTACAGAAACTATAGTTACAATTTTGGCCATAATTTTTGAAAGCTTCGATTGTTGGATACAACTTAAAAAGCATTTTTAAGACAGCTTAATTTCCTATTGATTGAAAGCTTTCCCGACCGCATTTTTAAGACAGCTTAATTTCCTATTGATTGAAAGCTTTCCCGACCAAATCGGAGTAACAATAAGCTTTTTATAGACATTTTAAATTCAACAATTTTTGTTTCTTGGGGAGAGTGTACAGAAACTATAGTTACAATTTTGGCCATAATTTTTGAAAGCTTCGATTGTTGGATAAAACTTAAAAAGCATTTTTAAGACAGCTTAATTTCCTATTGATTGAAAGCTTTCCCGACCAAATCGGAGTAACAATAAGCATTTTATAGACATTTTAAATTCAGCAATTTTTGTTTCTTGGGGAGAGTGTACAGAAACTATAGTTACAATTTTGGCCATAATTTTTAAAACCTTCGATTGTTGGATAAAACTTAAAAAGCATTTTTAAGACAGCTTAATTTCCTATTGATTGAAAGCTTTCCCGACCAAATCGGAGTAAAAGTAAGCTTTTTATAGACATTTTAAATTCAACAGTTTTTGTTTCTTTGGGAGAATGTACAGAAACTATAGTTACAATTTTGGCCATAATTTTTGAAAGCTTCGATTGTTGGATACAACTTAAAAAGCATTTTTAAGACAGCTTAATTTCCTATTGATTGAAAGCTTTCCCGACCGAATCGGAGTAACAATAAGCTTTTTATAGACATTTTAAATTCAACAATTTTTGTTTCTTGGGGAGAGTGTACAGAAACTATAGTTACAATTTTGGCCATAATTTTTGAAAGCTTCGATTGTTGGATAAAACTTAAAAAGCATTTTTAAGACAGCTTAATTTCCTATTGATTGAAGGCTTTCCCGACTAAATCGGATTAACAATAAGCTTTTTATAGACATTTTAAATTCAACAATTTTTGTTTCAAACTTAAAAAGCATTTTTAAGACAGCTTAATTTCCTATTGATTGAAAGCTTTCCCGACCAAATCGGAGTAACAATAAGCTTTTTATAGACATTTTAAATTCAACAATTTTTGTTTCTTGGGGAGAGTGTACAGAAACTATAGTTACAATTTTGGCCATAATTTTTAAAAGCTTCGATTGTTGGATAAAACTTAAAAAGCATTTTTAAGACAGCTTAATTTCCTATTGATTGAAAGCTTTCCCGACCAAATCGGAGTAACAATAAGCTTTTTATAGACATTTTAAATTCAACAATTTTTGTTTCTTGGGGAGAGTGTACAGAAACTATAGTTACAATTTTGGCCATAATTTTTAAAAACTTCGATTGTTTGGATAAAACTTAAAAAGCATTTTTAAGACAGCTTAATTTCCTATTGATTGAAAGCTTTCCCGACCAAATCGGAGTAACAATAAGCTTTTTATAGACATTTTAAATTCAACAATTTTTGTTTCTTGGGGAGAGTGTACAGAAACTATAGTTACAATTTTGGCCATAATTTTTGAAAGCTTCGATTGTTGGATAAAACTTAAAAAGCATATTTAAGACAGCTTAATTTCCTATTGATTGAAGGCTTTCCCGACTAAATCGGATTAACAATAAGCTTTTTATAGACATTTTAAATTCAACAATTTTTGTTTCTTGGGGAGAGTGTACAGAAACTATAGTTACAATTTTGGCCATAATTTTTAAAAGCTTCGATTGTTGGATAAAACTTAAAAAACATTTTTAAGACAGCTTAATTTTCTATTGATTGAAAGCATTTCCGACTAAATCGGAGTAACAATAAGATTTTTATAGACATTTTAAATTCAACAATTTTTGTTTCTTGGGGAGAGTGTACAGAAACTATAGTTACAATTTTGCCATAATTTTTGAAAGCTTCGATTGTTTTTAAGACAGCTTAATTTCCTATTGATTGAAGGCTTTCCCGACTAAATCGGATTAACAATAAGCATTTTATAGACATTTTAAATTCAACAATTTTTGTTTCTTGGGGAGAGTGTACAGAAACTATAGTTCCAATTTTGGCCATAATTTTTAAAAGCTTCGATTGTTGGATAAAACTTAAAAAGCATTTTTAAGACAGCTTAATTTCCTATTGATTGAAAGCTTTCCCGACCAAATCGGAGTAAAAGTAAGCTTTTTATAGACATTTTAAATTCAACAATTTTTGTTTCTTGGGGACAGTGTACAGAAACTATAGTTACAATTTTGGCCATAATTTTTGAAAGCTTCGATTGTTGGATAAAACTTAAAAAGCATTTTTAAGACAGCTTAATTTCCTATTGATTGAAAGCTTTCCCGACCAAATCGGAGTAACAATAAGCTTTTTATAGATATTTTAAATTCAACAATTTTTGTTTCTTGGGGAGAGTGTACAGAAACTATAGTTACAATTTTGACCATAATTTTTAAAAGCTTCGATTGTTGGATAAAACTTAAAAAGCATTTTTAAGACAGCTTAATTTCCTATTGATTGAAAGCTTTCCCGACCAAATCGGAGTAAAAGTAAGCATTTTATAGACATTTTAAATTCAACAATTTTTGTTTCTTTGGGAGAATGTACAGAAACTATAGTTACAATTTTGGCCATAATTTTTGAAAGCTTCGATTGTTGGATACAACTTAAAAAGCATTTTTAAGACAGCTTAATTTCCTATTGATTGAAAGCTTTCCCGACCGCATTTTTAAGACAGCTTAATTTCCTATTGATTGAAAGCTTTCCCGACCAAATCGGAGTAACAATAAGCTTTTTATAGACATTTTAAATTCAACAATTTTTGTTTCTTGGGGAGAGTGTACAGAAACTATAGTTACAATTTTGGCCATAATTTTTGAAAGCTTCGATTGTTGGATAAAACTTAAAAAGCATTTTTAAGACAGCTTAATTTCCTATTGATTGAAAGCTTTCCCGACCAAATCGGAGTAACAATAAGCATTTTATAGACATTTTAAATTCAGCAATTTTTGTTTCTTGGGGAGAGTGTACAGAAACTATAGTTACAATTTTGGCCATAATTTTTAAAACCTTCGATTGTTGGATAAAACTTAAAAAGCATTTTTAAGACAGCTTAATTTCCTATTGATTGAAAGCTTTCCCGACCAAATCGGAGTAAAAGTAAGCTTTTTATAGACATTTTAAATTCAACAATTTTTGTTTCTTTGGGAGAATGTACAGAAACTATAGTTACAATTTTGGCCATAATTTTTGAAAGCTTCGATTGTTGGATACAACTTAAAAAGCATTTTTAAGACAGCTTAATTTCCTATTGATTGAAAGCTTTCCCGACCGAATCGGAGTAACAATAAGGTTTTTATAGACATTTTAAATTCAACAATTTTTGTTTCTTGGGGAGAGTGTACAGAAACTATAGTTACAATTTTGGCCATAATTTTTGAAAGCTTCGATTGTTGGATAAAACTTAAAAAGCATTTTTAAGACAGCTTAATTTCCTATTGATTGAAGGCTTTCCCGACTAAATCGGATTAACAATAAGCTTTTTATAGACATTTTAAATTCAACAATTTTTGTTTCAAACTTAAAAAGCATTTTTAAGACAGCTTAATTTCCTATTGATTGAAAGCTTTCCCGACCAAATCGGAGTAACAATAAGCTTTTTATAGACATTTTAAATTCAACAATTTTTGTTTCTTGGGGAGAGTGTACAGAAACTATAGTTACAATTTTGGCCATAATTTTTAAAAGCTTCGATTGTTGGATAAAACTTAAAAAGCATTTTTAAGACAGCTTAATTTCCTATTGATTGAAAGCTTTCCCGACCAAATCGGAGTAACAATAAGCTTTTTATAGACATTTTAAATTCAACAATTTTTGTTTCTTGGGGAGAGTGTACAGAAACTATAGTTACAATTTTGGCCATAATTTTTGAAAGCTTCGATTGTTGGATAAAACTTAAAAAGCATTTTTAAGACAGCTTAATTTCCTATTGATTGAAGGCTTTCCCGACTAAATCGGATTAACAATAAGCTTTTTATAGACATTTTAAATTCAACAATTTTTGTTTCTTGGGGAGAGTGTACAGAAACTATAGTTACAATTTTGGCCATAATTTTTAAAAGCTTCGATTGTTGGATAAAACTTAAAAAGCATTTTTAAGACAGCTTAATTTTCTATTGATTGAAAGCATTTCCGACTAAATCGGAGTAACAATAAGATTTTTATAGACATTTTAAATTCAACAATTTTTGTTTCTTGGGGAGAGTGTACAGAAACTATAGTTACAATTTTGCCATAATTTTTGAAAGCTTCGATTGTTTTTAAGACAGCTTAATTTCCTATTGATTGAAGGCTTTCCCGACTAAATCGGATTAACAATAAGCATTTTATAGACATTTTAAATTCAACAATTTTTGTTTCTTGGGGAGAGTGTACAGAAACTATAGTTACAATTTTGGCCATAATTTTTAAAACCTTCGATTGTTGGATAAAACTTAAAAAGCATTTTTAAGACAGCTTAATTTCTTATTGATTGAAAGCTTTCCCGACCAAATCGGAGTAAAAGTAAGCTTTTTATAGACATTTTAAATTCAACAATTTTTGTTTCTTTGGGAGAATGTACAGAAACTATAGTTACAATTTTGGCCATAATTTTTGAAAGCTTCGATTGTTGGATACAACTTAAAAAGCATTTTTAAGACAGCTTAATTTCCTATTGATTGAAAGCTTTCCCGACCGCATTTTTAAGACAGCTTAATTTCCTATTGATTGAAAGCTTTCCCGACCAAATCGGAGTAACAATAAGCTTTTTATAGACATTTTAAATTCAACAATTTTTGTTTCTTGGGGAGAGTGTACAGAAACTATAGTTACAATTTTGGCCATAATTTTTGAAAGCTTCGATTGTTGGATAAAACTTAAAAAGCATTTTTAAGACAGCTTAATTTCCTATTGATTGAAAGCTTTCCCGACCAAATCGGAGTAACAATAAGCATTTTATAGACATTTTAAATTCAGCAATTTGCGTTTCTTGGGGAGAGTGTACAGAAACTATAGTTACAATTTTGGCCATAATTTTTAAAAGCTTCGATTGTTGGATAAAACTTAAAAAGCATTTTTAAGACAGCTTAATTTCCTATTGATTGAAAGCTTTCCCGACCAAATCGGAGTAACAATAAGCTTTTTATAGACATTTTAAATTCAACAATTTTTGTTTCTTGGGGAGAGTGTACAGAAACTATAGTTACAATTTTGGCCATAATTTTTGAAAGCTTCGATTGTTGGATAAAACTTAAAGAGCATTTTTAAGACAGCTTAATTTCCTATTGATTGAAGGCTTTCCCGACTAAATCGGATTAACAATAAGCTTTTTATAGACATTTTAAATTCAACAATTTTTGTTTCTTGGGGAGAGTGTACAGAAACTATGGTTACAATTTTGGCCATAATTTTTGAAAGCTTCGATTGTTGGATAAAACTTAAAAAGCATTTTTAAGACAGCTTAATTTCCTATTGATTGAAAGCTTTCCCGACCAAATCGGAGTAACAATAAGCATTTTATAGACATTTTAAATTCAACAATTTTTGTTTCTTGGGGAGAGTGTACAGAAACTATAGTTACAATTTTGGCCATAATTTTTGAAAGCTTCGATTGTTGGATACAACTTAAAAAGCATTTTTAAGACAGCTTAATTTCCTATTGATTGAAAGCTTTCCCGACCAAATCGGAGTAACAATAAGCTTTTTATAGACATTTTAAATTCAACAATTTTTGTTTCTTGGGGAGAGTGTACAGAAACTATAGTTACAATTTTGGCCATAATTTTTAAAAGCTTCGATTGTTTGGATAAAACTTAAAAAGCATTTTTAAGACAGCTTAATTTCCTATTGATTGAAAGCTTTCCCGACCAAATCGGAGTAACAATAAGCTTTTTATAGACATTTTAAATTCAACAATTTTTGTTTCTTGGGGAGAGTGTACAGAAACTATAGTTACAATTTTGGCCATAATTTTTGAAAGCTTCGATTGTTGGATAAAACTTAAAAAGCATTTTTAAGACAGCTTAATTTCCTATTGATTGAAAGCTTTCCCGACCAAATCGGAGTAACAATAAGCTTTTTATAGACATTTTAAATTCAACAATTTTTGTTTCTTGGGGAGAGTGTACAGAAACTATAGTTACAATTTTGGCCATAATTTTTAAAAGCTTCGATTGTTGGATACAACTTAAAAAGCATTTTTAAGACAACTTAATTTCCTATTGATTGAAAGCTTTCCCGACCGAATCGGAGTATCAATAAGCTTTTTATAGACATTTTAAATTCAACAATTTTTGTTTCTTGGGGAGAATGTACAGAAACTATAGTCACAATTTTGGCCATAATTTTTTAAAGCTTCGATTGTTGGATAAAACTTAGAAATCATATTTAAGACAGCTTAATTTTCTATTGATTGAAAGCTTTCCCGACTAAATCGGATTAACAATAAGATTTTTATAGACATTTTAAATTCAACAATTTTTGTTTTTTTGGGGAGAGTGTACAGAAACTATAGTTACAATTTTGGCCATAATTTGTGAAAGCTTCGATTGTTGGATAAAACTTAAAAAGCATTTTTAAGACAGCTTAATTTCCTATTGATTGAAAGCTTTCCCGACCAAATCGGAGTAACAATAAGCTTTTTATAGACATTTTAAATTCAACAATTTTTGTTTCTTGGGGAGAGTGTACAGAAACTATAGTTACAATTTTGCCATAATTTTTGAAAGCTTCGATTGTTGGAAAAAACTTAAAAAGCATTTTTAAGACAGCTTAATTTCCTATTGATTGAAAGCTTTCCCGACCAAATCGGAGTAACAATAAGCTTTTTATAGACATTTTAAATTCAACAATTTTTGTTTCTTGGGGAGAGTGTACAGAAACTATAGTTACAATTTTGGCCATAATTTTTAAAAGCTTCGATTGTTGGATAAAACTTAAAAAGCATTTTTAAGACAGCTTAATTTCCTATTGATTGAAAGCTTTCCCGACCAAATCGGAGTAACAATAAGCTTTTTATAGACATTTTAAATTCAACAATTTTTGTTTCTTGGGGAGAATGTACAGAAACTATAGTTACAATTTTGGCCATAATTTTTGAAAGCTTCGATTGTTGGATATAACTTAAAAAGCATTTTTAAGACAGCTTAATTTCCTATTGATTGAAAGCTTTCCCGACCGAATCGGAGTAACAATAAGCTTTTTATAGACATTTTAAATTCAGCAATTTTTGTTTCTTGGGGAGAGTGTACAGAAACTATAGTTACAATTTTGGCCATAATTTTTAAAAGCTTCGATTGTTGGATAAAACTTAAAAAGCATTTTTAAGACAGCTTAATTTCCTATTGATTGAAAGCTTTCCCGACCAAATCGGAGTAACAATAAGCTTTTTATAGACATTTTAAATTCAACAATTTTTGTTTCTTGGGGAGAATGTACAGAAACTATGGTTACAATTTTGGCCATAATTTTTGAAAGCTTCGATTGTTGGATACAACTTAAAAAGCATTTTTAAGACAGCTTAATTTCCTATTGATTGAAAGCTTTCCCGACCGAATCGGAGTATCAATAAGCTTTTTATAGACATTTTAAATTCAACAATTTTTGTTTCTTGGGGAGAGTGTACAGAAACTGTAGTTACAATTTTGGCCATAATTTTTGAAAGCTTCGATTGTTGGATAAAACTTAAAAAGCATTTTTAAGACAGCTTAATTTCCTATTGACTGAAAGCTTTCCCGACCAAATCGGAGTAAAATTAAGCTTTTTATAGACATTTTAAATTCAACAATTTTTGTTTCTTGGGGAGAATGTACAGAAACTATAGTCACAATTTTGGCCATAATTTTTGAAAGCTTCAATTGTTGGATAAAACTTAGAAATCATATTTAAGACAGCTTAATTTTCTATTGATTGAAAGCTTTCCCGACTAAATCGGATTAACAATAAGATTTTTATAGACATTTTAAATTCAACAATTTTTGTTTCTTGGGGAGAGTGTACAGAAACTATAGTTACAATTTTGGCCATAATTTTTGAAAGCTTCGATTGTTTGATAAAACTTAAAAAGCATTTTTAAGACAGCTTAATTTCCTATTGATTGAAAGCTTTCCCGACCAAATCGGAGTAACAATAAGCTTTTTATAGACATTTTAAATTCAACAATTTTTGTTTCTTTGGGAGAATGTACAGAAACTATAGTTACAATTTTGGCCATAATTTTTGAAAGCTTCGATTGTTGGATAAAACTTAAAAGCATTTTTAAGACAGCTTAATTTCCTATTGATTGAAAGCTTTCCCGACCAAATCGGATAAAAAGTAAGCTTTTTATAGACATTTTAAATTCAACAATTTTTGTTTCTTTGGGAGAATGTACAGAAACTATAGTTACAATTTTGGCCATAATTTTTGAAAGCTTCGATTGTTGGATACAACTTAAAAAGCATTTTTAAGACAGCTTAATTTCCTATTGATTGAAAGCTTTCCCGACCGCATTTTTAAGACAGCTTAATTTCCTATTGATTGAAAGCTTTCCCGACCAAATCGGAGTAACAATAAGCTTTTTATAGACATTTTAAATTCAACAATTTTTGTTTCTTGGGGAGAGTGTACAGAAACTATAGTTACAATTTTGGCCATAATTTTTGAAAGCTTCGATTGTTGGATAAAACTTAAAAAGCATTTTTAAGACAGCTTAATTTCCTATTGATTGAAAGCTTTCCCGACCAAATCGGAGTAACAATAAGCATTTTATAGACATTTTAAATTCAGCAATTTGCGTTTCTTGGGGAGAGTGTACAGAAACTATAGTTACAATTTTGGCCATAATTTTTGAAAGCTTCGATTGTTGGATACAACTTAAAAAGCATTTTTAAGACAGTTTAATTTCCTATTGATTGAAAGCTTTCCCGACCGAATCGGAGTAACAATAAACTTTTTATAGACATTTTAAATTCAGCAATTTGCGTTTCTTGGGGAGAGTGTACAGAAACTATAGTTACAATTTTGGCCATAATTTTTGAAAGCTTCGATTGTTGGATACAACTTAAAAAGCATTTTTAAGACAGCTTAATTTCCTATTGATTGAAAGCTTTCCCGACCAAATCGGAGTAACAATAAGCTTTTTATAGACATTTTAAATTCAACAATTTTTGTTTCTTGGGGAGAGTGTACAGAAACTATAGTTACAATTTTGGCCATAATTTTTAAAAGCTTCGATTTTTGGATAAAACTTAAAAAGCATTTTTAAGACAGCTTAATTTCCTATTGATTGAAAGCTTTCCCGACCAAATCGGAGTAACAATAAGCTTTTTATAGACATTTTAAATTCAACAATTTTTGTTTCTTGGGGAGAGTGTACAGAAACTATAGTTACAATTTTGGCCATAATTTTTGAAAGCTTCGATTGTTGGATAAAACTTAAAAAGCATTTTTAAGACAGCTTAATTTCCTATTGATTGAAAGCATTTCCGACTAAATCGGAGTAACAATAAGATTTTTATAGACATTTTAAATTCAACAATTTTTGTTTCTTGGGGAGAGTGTACAGAAACTATAGTTACAATTTTGGCCATAATTTTTGAAAGCTTCGATTGTTGGAAAAAACTTAAAAAGCATTTTTAAGACAGCTTAATTTCCTATTGATTGAAAGCTTTCCCGACCAAATCGGAGTAACAATAAGCTTTTAATAGACATTTTAAATTCAACAATTTTTGTTTCTTGGGGAGAGTGTACAGAAACTATAGTTACAATTTTGGCCATAATTTTTGAAAGCTTCGATTGTTTGGATAAAACTTAAAAAGCATTTTTAAGACAGCTTAATTTCCTATTGATTGAAAGCTTTCCCGACCAAATCGGAGTAACAATAAGCTTTTTATAGACATTTTAAATTCAACAATTTTTGTTTCTTATGGAGAGTGTACAGAAACTATAGTTACAATTTTGGCCATAATTTTTAAAAGCTTCGATTGTTGGATAAAACTTAAAAAGCATTTTTAAGACAGCTTAATTTCCTATTGATTGAAAGCTTTCCCGACCAAATCGGAGTAACAATAAGCTTTTTATAGACATTTTAAATTCAACAATTTTTGTTTCTTGGGGAGAGTGTACAGAAACTATAGTTACAATTTTGGCCATAATTTTTAAAAGCTTCGATTGTTGGATAAAACTTAAAAAGCATTTTTAAGACAGCTTAATTTCCTATTGATTGAAAGCTTTCCCGACCAAATCGGAGTAACAATAAGCTTTTTATAGACATTTTAAATTCAACAATTTTTGTTTCTTGGGGAGAATGTACAGAAACTATGGTTACAATTTTGGCCATAATTTTTGAAAGCTTCGATTGTTGGATACAACTTAAAAAGCATTTTTAAGACAGCTTAATTTCCTATTGATTGAAAGCTTTCCCGACCGAATCGGAGTATCAATAAGCTTTTTATAGGCATTTTAAATTCAACAATTTTTGTTTCTTGGGGAGAGTGTACAGAAACTGTAGTTACAATTTTGGCCATAATTTTTGAAAGCTTCGATTGTTGGATAAAACTTAGAAATCATATTTAAGACAGCTTAATTTTCTATTGATTGAAAGCTTTCCCGACTAAATCGGATTAACAATAAGATTTTTATAGACATTTTAAATTCAACAATTTTTGTTTCTTGGGGAGAGTGTACAGAAACTATAGTTACAATTTTGGCCATAATTTTTGAAAGCTTCGATTGTTGGATAAAACTTAAAAAGCATTTTTAAGACAGCTTAATTTCCTATTGATTGAAAGCTTTCCCGACCAAATCGGAGTAACAATAAGCATTTTATAGACATTTTAAATTCAACAATTTTTGTTTCTTGGGGAGAGTGTACAGAAACTATAGTTACAATTTTGGCCATAATTTTTAAAAGCTTCGATTGTTGGATAAAACTTAAAAAGCATTTTTAAGACAGCTTAATTTCCTATTGATTGAAAGCTTTCCCGACCAAATCGGAGTAAAAGTAAGCTTTTTATAGACATTTTAAATTCAACAATTTTTGTTTCTTGGGGAGAATGTACAGAAACTATAGTCACAATTTTGGCCATAATTTTTGAAAGCTTCGATTGTTGGATAAAACTTAGAAATCATATTTAAGACAGCTTAATTTTCTATTGATTGAAAGCTTTCCCGACTAAATCGGATTAACAATAAGATTTTTATAGACATTTTAAATTCAACAATTTTTGTTTCTTGGGGAGAGTGTACAGAAACTATAGTTACAATTTTGGCCATAATTTTTGAAAGCTTCGATTGTTGGATAAAACTTAAAAAGCATTTTTAAGACAGCTTAATTTCCTATTGATTGAAAGCTTTCCCGACCGAATCGGAGTAACAATAAGCTTTTTATAGACATTTTAAATTCAACAATTTTTGTTTCTTGGGGAGAGTGTACAGAAACTATAGTTACAATTTTGGCCATAATTTTTAAAAGTTTCGATTGTTGGATAAAACTTAAAAAGCATTTTTAAGACAGCTTAATTTCCTATTGATTGAAAGCTTTCCCGACCAAATCGGAGTAACAATAAGCATTTTATAGACATTTTAAATTCAACAATTTTTGTTTCTTTGGTAGAGTGTACAGAAACTATAGTTACAAACTAAAGCTTCGATTGTTGGATAAAACTTAGAAATCATATTTAAGACAGCTTAATTTTCTATTGATTGAAAGCTTTCCCGACTAAATCGGATTAACAATAAGATTTTTATAGACATTTTAAATTCAACAATTTTTGTTTCTTGGGGAGAGTGTACAGAAACTATAGTTACAATTTTGGCCATAATTTTTGAAAGCTTCGATTGTTGGATAAAACTTAAAAAGCATTTTTAAGACAGCTTAATTTCCTATTGATTGAAAGCTTTCCCGACCAAATCGGAGTAACAATAAGCATTTTATAGACATTTTAAATTCAACAATTTTTGTTTCTTGGGGAGAGTGTACAGAAACTATAGTTACAATTTTGGCCATAATTTTTAAAAGCTTCGATTGTTGGATAAAACTTAAAAAGCATTTTTAAGACAGCTTAATTTCCTATTGATTGAAAGCTTTCCCGACCAAATCGGAGTAAAAGTAAGCTTTTTATAGACATTTTAAATTCAACAATTTTTGTTTCTTGGGGAGAGTGTACAGAAACTATAGTTACAATTTTGGCCATAATTTTTAAAAGCTTCGATTGTTGGATAAAACTTAAAAAGCATTTTTAAGACAGCTTAATTTCCTATTGATTGAAAGCTTTCCCGACCAAATCGGAGTAAAAGTAAGCTTTTTATAGACATTTTAAATTCAACAATTTTTGTTTCTTTGGGAGAATGTGCAGAAACTATAGTTACAATTTTGGCCATAATTTTTGAAAGCTTCGATTGTTGGATACAACTTAAAAAGCATTTTTAAGACAGCTTAATTTCCTATTGATTGAAAGCTTTCCCGACTAAATCGGATTAACAATAAGATTTTTATAGACATTTTAAATTCAACAATTTTTGTTTCTTGGGGAGAGTGTACAGAAACTATAGTTACAATTTTGGCCATAATTTTTGAAAGCTTCGATTGTTGGATAAAACTTAAAAAGCATTTTTAAGACAGCTTAATTTCCTATTGATTGAAGGCTTTCTTGACTAAATCGGATTAACAATAAGCTTTTTATAGACATTTTAAATTCAACAATTTTTGTTTCTTGGGGAGAGTGTACAGAAACTATAGTTACAATTTTGGCCATAATTTTTAAAAGCTTCGATTGTTGGATAAAACTTAAAAAGCATTTTTAAGACAGCTTAATTTTCTATTGATTGAAAGCATTTCCGACCAAATCGGAGTAACAATAAGATTTTTATAGACATTTTAAATTCAACAATTTTTGTTTCTTGGGGAGAGTGTACAGAAACTATAGTTACAATTTTGGCCATAATTTTTGAAAGCTTCGATTGTTGGAAAAAACTTAAAAAGCATTTTTAAGACAGCTTAATTTCCTATTGATTGAAAGCTTTCCCGACCAAATCGGAGTAACAATAAGCTTTTTATAGACATTTTAAATTCAACAATTTTTGTTTCTTGGGGAGAGTGTACAGAAACTATAGTTACAATTTTGGCCATAATTTTTAAAAGCTTCGATTGTTGGATACAACTTAAAAAGCATTTTTAAGACAGCTTAATTTCCTATTGATTGAAAGCCTTCCCGACCAAATCGGAGTAACAATAAGCTTTTTATAGACATTTTAAATTCAACAATTTTTGTTTCTTGGGGAGAATGTACAGAAACTATGGTTACAATTTTGGCCATAATTTTTGAAAGCTTCGATTGTTGGATACAACTTAAAAAGCATTTTTAAGACAGCTTAATTTCCTATTGATTGAAAGCTTTCCCGACCGAATCGGAGTATCAATAAGCTTTTTATAGACATTTTAAATTCAACAATTTTTGTTTCTTGGGGAGAGTGTACAGAAACTGTAGTTACAATTTTGGAAATAATTTTTGAAAGCTTCGATTGTTGGATAAAACTTAAAAAGCATTTTTAAGACAGCTTAATTTCCTATTGACTGAAAGCTTTCCCGACTAAATCGGAGTAAAATTAAGCTTTTTATAGACATTTTAAATTCAACAATTTTTGTTTCTTGGAGAGAATGTACAGAAACTATAGTCACAATTTTGGCCATAATTTTTGAAAGCTTCGATTGTTGGATAAAACTTAGAAATCATATTTAAGACAGCTTAATTTCCTATTGATTGAAAGCTTTCCCGACCAAATCGGAGTAACAATAAGCTTTTTATAGACATTTTAAATTCAACAATTTTTGTTTCTTGGGGAGAATGTACAGAAACTATAGTCACAATTTTGGCCATAATTTTTAAAAGCTTCGATTGTTGGATAAAACTTAGAAATCATATTTAAGACAGCTTAATTTTCTATTGATTGAAAGCTTTCCCGACTAAATCGGATTAACAATAAGATTTTTATAGACATTTTAAATTCAACAATTTTTGTTTCTTGGGGAGAGTGTACAGAAACTATAGTTACAATTTTGGCCATAATTTTTGAAAGCTTCGATTGTTGGATAAAACTTAAAAAGCATTTTTAAGACAGCTTAATTTCCTATTGATTGAAAGCTTTCCCGACCAAATCGGAGTAACAATAAACATTTTATAGACATTTTAAATTCAACAATTTTTGTTTCTTGGGGAGAGTGTACAGAAACTATAGTTACAATTTTGGCCATAATTTTTAAAAGCTTCGATTGTTGGATAAAACTTAAAAAGCATTTTTAAGACAGCTTAATTTCCTATTGATTGAAAGCTTTCCCGACCAAATCGGAGTAAAAGTAAGCTTTTTATAGACATTTTAAATTCAACAATTTTTGTTTCTTGGGGAGAGTGTACAGAAACTATAGTTACAATTTTGGCCATAATTTTTAAAAGCATCGATTGTTGGATAAAACTTAAAAAGCATTTTTAAGACAGCTTAATTTCCTATTGATTGAAAGCTTTCCCGACCAAATCGGAGTAAAAGTAAGCTTTTTATAGACATTTTAAATTCAACAATTTTTGTTTCTTTGGGAGAATGTGCAGAAACTATAGTTACAATTTTGGCCATAATTTTTGAAAGCTTCGATTGTTGGATACAACTTAAAAAGCATTTTTAAGACAGCTTAATTTCCTATTGATTGAAAGCTTTCCCGACTAAATCGGATTAACAATAAGATTTTTATAGACATTTTAAATTCAACAATTTTTGTTTCTTGGGGAGAGTGTACAGAAACTATAGTTACAATTTTGGCCATAATTTTTGAAAGCTTCGATTGTTGGATAAAACTTAAAAAGCATTTTTAAGACAGCTTAATTTCCTATTGATTGAAGGCTTTCTTGACTAAATCGGATTAACAATAAGCTTTTTATAGACATTTTAAATTCAACAATTTTTGTTTCTTGGGGAGAGTGTACAGAAACTATAGTTACAATTTTGGCCATAATTTTTAAAAGCTTCGATTGTTGGATAAAACTTAAAAAGCATTTTTAAGACAGCTTAATTTTCTATTGATTGAAAGCATTTCCGACCAAATCGGAGTAACAATAAGATTTTTATAGACATTTTAAATTCAACAATTTTTGTTTCTTGGGGAGAGTGTACAGAAACTATAGTTACAATTTTGGCCATAATTTTTGAAAGCTTCGATTGTTGGAAAAAACTTAAAAAGCATTTTTAAGACAGCTTAATTTCCTATTGATTGAAAGCTTTCCCGACCAAATCGGAGTAACAATAAGCTTTTTATAGACATTTTAAATTCAACAATTTTTGTTTCTTGGGGAGAGTGTACAGAAACTATAGTTACAATTTTGGCCATAATTTTTAAAAGCTTCGATTGTTGGATACAACTTAAAAAGCATTTTTAAGACAGCTTAATTTCCTATTGATTGAAAGCCTTCCCGACCAAATCGGAGTAACAATAAGCTTTTTATAGACATTTTAAATTCAACAATTTTTGTTTCTTGGGGAGAATGTACAGAAACTATGGTTACAATTTTGGCCATAATTTTTGAAAGCTTCGATTGTTGGATACAACTTAAAAAGCATTTTTAAGACAGCTTAATTTCCTATTGATTGAAAGCTTTCCCGACCGAATCGGAGTATCAATAAGCTTTTTATAGACATTTTAAATTCAACAATTTTTGTTTCTTGGGGAGAGTGTAGAGAAACTGTAGTTACAATTTTGGAAATAATTTTTGAAAGCTTCGATTGTTGGATAAAACTTAAAAAGCATTTTTAAGACAGCTTAATTTCCTATTGACTGAAAGCTTTCCCGACTAAATCGGAGTAAAATTAAGCTTTTTATAGACATTTTAAATTCAACAATTTTTGTTTCTTGGAGAGAATGTACAGAAACTATAGTCACAATTTTGGCCATAATTTTTGAAAGCTTCGATTGTTGGATAAAACTTAGAAATCATATTTAAGACAGCTTAATTTCCTATTGATTGAAAGCTTTCCCGACCAAATCGGAGTAACAATAAGCTTTTTATAGACATTTTAAATTCAACAATTTTTGTTTCTTGGGGAGAATGTACAGAAACTATAGTCACAATTTTGGCCATAATTTTTAAAAGCTTCGATTGTTGGAAAAAACTTAAAAAGCATTTTTAAGACAGCTTAATTTCCTATTGATTGAAAGCTTTCCCGACCGAATCGGAGTAACAATAAGCTTTTAATAGACATTTTAAATTCAACAATTTTTGTTTCTTGGGGAGAGTGTACAGAAACTATAGTTACAATTTTGGCCATAATTTTTGAAAGCTTCGATTGTTTGGATAAAACTTAAAAAGCATTTTTAAGACAGCTTAATTTCCTATTGATTGAAAGCTTTCCCGACCAAATCGGAGTAACAATAAGCTTTTTATAGACATTTTAAATTCAACAATTTTTGTTTCTTGGGGAGAGTGTACAGAAACTATAGTTACAATTTTGGCCATAATTTTTAAAAGCTTCGATTGTTGGATAAAACTTAAAAAGCATTTTTAAGACAGCTTAATTTCCTATTGATTGAAAGCTTTCCCGACCAAATCGGAGTAACAATAAGCTTTTTATAGACATTTTAAATTCAACAATTTTTGTTTCTTGGCAATAATTTTTGAAAGCTTCGATTGTTGGATAAAACTTAAAAAGCATTTTTAAGACAGCTTAATTTCCTATTGACTGAAAGCTTTCCCGACCAAATCGGAGTAAAATTAAGCTTTTTATAGACATTTTAAATTCAACAATTTTTGTTTCTTGGGGAGAATGTACAGAAACTATAGTCACAATTTTGGCCATAATTTTTGAAAGCTTCGATTGTTGGATAAAACTTAGAAATCATATTTAAGACAGCTTAATTTTCTATTGAGTGAAAGCTTTCCCGACTAAATCGGATTAACAATAAGATTTTTATAGACATTTTAAATTCAACAATTTTTGTTTCTTGGGGAGAGTGTACAGAAACTATAGTTACAATTTTGGCCATAATTTTTGAAAGCTTCGATTGTTGGATAAAACTTAAAAAGCATTTTTAAGACAGCTTAATTTCCTATTGATTGAAAGCTTTCCCGACCAAATCGGAGTAACAATAAGCATTTTATAGACATTTTAAATTCAACAATTTTTGTTTCTTGGGGAGAGTGTACAGAAACTATAGTTACAATTTTGGCCATAATTTTTAAAAGCTTCGATTGTTGGATAAAACTTTAAAAGCATTTTTAAGACAGCTTAATTTCCTATTGATTGAAAGCTTTCCCGACCAAATCGGAGTAAAAGTAAGCTTTTTATAGACATTTTAAATTCAACAATTTTTGTTTCTTTGGGAGAATGTGCAGAAACTATAGTTACAATTTTGGCCATAATTTTTGAAAGCTTCGATTGTTGGATACAACTTAAAAAGCATTTTTAAGACAGCTTAATTTCCTATTGATTGAAAGCTTTCCCGACCAAATCGGAGTAAAAGTAAGCTTTTTATAGACATTTTAAATTCAACAATTTTTGTTTCTTTGGGAGAATGTGCAGAAACTATAGTTACAATTTTGGCCATAATTTTTGAAAGCTTCGATTGTTGGAAAAAACTTAAAAAGCATTTTTAAGACAGCTTTATTTCCTATTGATTGAAAGCTTTCCCGACCAAATCGGAGTAACAATAAGCTTTTAATAGACATTTTAAATTCAACAATTTTTGTTTCTTGGGGAGAGTGTACAGAAACTATAGTTACAATTTTGGCCATAATTTTTGAAAGCTTCGATTGTTTGGATAAAACTTAAAAAGCATTTTTAAGACAGCTTAATTTCCTATTGATTGAAAGCTTTCCCGACCAAATCGGAGTAACAATAAGCTTTTTATAGACATTTTAAATTCAACAATTTTTGTTTCTTGGGGAGAGTGTACAGAAACTATAGTTACAATTTTGGCCATAATTTTTAAAAGCTTCGATTGTTGGATAAAACTTAAAAAGCATTTTTAAGACAGCTTAATTTCCTATTGATTGAAAGCTTTCCCGACCAAATCGGAGTAACAATAAGCTTTTTATAGACATTTTAAATTCAACAATTTTTGTTTCTTGGGGAGAGTGTACAGAAACTATAGTTACAATTTTGGCCATAATTTTTAAAAGCTTCGATTGTTGGATAAAACTTAAAAAGCATTTTTAAGACAGCTTAATTTCCTATTGATTGAAAGCTTTCCCGACCAAATCGGAGTAACAATAAGCTTTTTATAGACATTTTAAATTCAACAATTTTTGTTTCTTGGGGAGAATGTACTGAAACTATGGTTACAATTTTGGCCATAATTTTTGAAAGCTTCGATTGTTGGATACAACTTAAAAAGCATTTTTAAGACAGCTTAATTTCCTATTGATTGAAAGCTTTCCCGACCGAATCGGAGTATCAATAAGCTTTTTATAGGCATTTTAAATTCAACAATTTTTGTTTCTTGGGGAGAGTGTACAGAAACTATAGTTACAATTTTGGCCATAATTTTTGAAAGCTTCGATTGTTGGATAAAACTTAAAAAGCATTTTTAAGACAGCTTAATTTCCTATTGATTGAAAGCTTTCCCGACCAAATCGGAGTAAAAGTAAGCTTTTTATAGACATTTTAAATTCAACAATTTTTGTTTCTTTGGGAGAATGTGCAGAAACTATAGTTACAATTTTGGCCATAATTTTTGAAAGCTTCGATTGTTGGATACAACTTAAAAAGCATTTTTAAGACAGCTTAATTTCCTATTGATTGAAAGCTTTCTCGACCGAATCGGAGTAACAATAAGCTTTTTATAGACATTTTAAATTCAACAATTTTTGTTTCTTGGGGAGAGTGTACAGAAACTATAGTTACAATTTTGGCCATAATTTTTGAAAGCTTCGATTGTTGGATAAAACTTAAAAAGCATTTTTAAGACAGCTTAATTTCCTATTGATTGAAGGCTTTCTTGACTAAATCGGATTAACAATATGCTTTTTATAGACATTTTAAATTCAACAATTTTTGTTTCTTGGGGAGAGTGTACAGAAACTATAGTTACAATTTTGGCCATAATTTTTAAAAGCTTCGATTGTTGGATAAAACTTAAAAAGCATTTTTAAGACAGCTTAATTTTCTATTGATTGAAAGCATTTCCGACTAAATCGGAGTAACAATAAGATTTTTATAGACATTTTAAATTCAACAATTTTTGTTTCTTGGGGAGAGTGTACAGAAACTATAGTTACAATTTTGGCCATAATTTTTGAAAGCTTCGATTGTTGGAAAAAACTTAAAAAGCATTTTTAAGACAGCTTAATTTCCTATTGATTGAAAGCTTTCCCGACCAAATCGGAGTAACAATAAGCTTTTTATAGACATTTTAAATTCAACAATTTTTGTTTCTTGGGGAGAGTGTACAGAAACTATAGTTACAATTTTGGCCATAATTTTTAAAAGCTTCGATTGTTGGATACAACTTAAAAAGCATTTTTAAGACAGCTTAATTTCCTATTGATTGAAAGCCTTCCCGACCAAATCGGAGTAACAATAAGCTTTTTATAGACATTTTAAATTCAACAATTTTTGTTTCTTGGGGAGAATGTACAGAAACTATGGTTACAATTTTGGCCATAATTTTTGAAAGCTTCGATTGTTGGATACAACTTAAAAAGCATTTTTAAGACAGCTTAATTTCCTATTGATTGAAAGCTTTCCCGACCGAATCGGAGTATCAATAAGCTTTTTATAGACATTTTAAATTCAACAATTTTTGTTTCTTGGGGAGAGTGTACAGAAACTGTAGTTACAATTTTGGCCATAATTTTTGAAAGCTTCGATTGTTGGATAAAACTTAAAAAGCATTTTTAAGACAGCTTAATTTCCTATTGATTGAAAGCTTTCCCGACCAAATCGGAGTAACAATAAGCTTTTTATAGACATTTTAAATTCAACAATTTTTGTTTCTTGGGGAGAATGTACAGAAACTATGGTTACAATTTTGGCCATAATTTTTGAAAGCTTCGATTGTTGGATACAACTTAAAAATCATTTTTAAGACAGCTTAATTTCCTATTGATTGAAAGCTTTCCCGACCGAATCGGAGTATCAATAAGCTTTTTATAGGCATTTTAAATTCAACAATTTTTGTTTCTTGGGGAGAGTGTACAGAAACTGTAGTTACAATTTTGGCCATAATTTTTGAAAGCTTCGATTGTTGGATAAAACTTAAAAAGCATTTTTAAGACAGCTTAATTTCCTATTGACTGAAAGCTTTCCCGACCAAATCGGAGTAAAATTAAGCTTTTTATAGACATTTTAAATTCAACAATTTTTGTTTCTTGGTGAGAATGTACAGAAACTATAGTCACAATTTTGGCCATAATTTTTGAAAGCTTCGATTGTTGGATAAAACTTAGAAATCATATTTAAGACAGCTTAATTTTCTATTGATTGAAAGCTTTCCCGACTAAATCGGATTAACAATAAGATTTTTATAGACATTTTAAATTCAACAATTTTTGTTTCTTGGGGAGAGTGTACAGAAACTATAGTTACAATTTTGGCCATAATTTTTGAAAGCTTCGATTGTTGGATAAAACTTAAAAAGCATTTTTAAGACAGCTTAATTTCCTATTGATTGAAAGCTTTCCCGACCAAATCGGAGTAACAATAAGCATTTTATAGACATTTTAAATTCAACAATTTTTGTTTCTTGGGGAGAGTGTACAGAAACTATAGTTACAATTTTGGCCATAATTTTTAAAAGCTTCGATTGTTGGATAAAACTTAAAAAGCATTTTTAAGACAGCTTAATTTCCTATTGATTGAAAGCTTTCCCGACCAAATCGGAGTAAAAGTAAGCTTTTTATAGACATTTTAAATTCAACAATTTTTGTTTCTTTGGGAGAATGTGCAGAAACTATAGTTACAATTTTGGCCATAATTTTTGAAAGCTTCGATTGTTGGATACAACTTAAAAAGCATTTTTAAGACAGCTTAATTTCCTATTGATTGAAAGCTTTCCCGACCGAATCGGAGTAACAATAAGCTTTTTATAGACATTTTAAATTCAACAATTTTTGTTTCTTGGGGAGAGTGTACAGAAACTATAGTTACAATTTTGGCCATAATTTTTAAAAGCTTCGATTGTTGGATAAAACTTAAAAAGCATTTTTAAGACAGCTTAATTTCCTATTGATTGAAAGCTTTCCCGACTAAATCGGATTAACAATAAGCTTTTTATAGACATTTTAAATTCAACAATTTTTGTTTCTTGGGGAGAGTGTACAGAAACTATAGTTACAATTTTGGCCATAATTTTTGAAAGCTTCGATTGTTGGATACAACTTAAAAAGCATTTTTAAGACAGCTTAATTTCCTATTGATTGAAAGCTTTCCCGACCGAATCGGAGTATCAATAAGCTTTTTATAGGCATTTTAAATTCAACAATTTTTGTTTCTTGGGGAGAGTGTACAGAAACTGTAGTTACAATTTTGGCCATAATTTTTGAAAGCTTCGATTGTTGGATAAAACTTAAAAAGCATTTTTAAGACAGCTTAATTTCCTATTGACTGAAAGCTTTCCCGACCAAATCGGAGTAAAATTAAGCTTTTTATAGACATTTTAAATTCAACAATTTTTGTTTCTTGGGGAGAATGTACAGAAACTATAGTCACAATTTTGGCCATAATTTTTGAAAGCTTCGATTGTTGGATAAAACTTAGAAATCATATTTAAGACAGCTTAATTTTCTATTGATTGAAAGCTTTCCCGACTAAATCGGATTAACAATAAGATTTTTATAGACATTTTAAATTCAACAATTTTTGTTTCTTGGGGAGAGTGTACAGAAACTATAGTTACAATTTTGGCCATAATTTTTGAAAGCTTCGATTGTTGGATAAAACTTAAAAAGCATTTTTAAGACAGCTTAATTTCCTATTGATTGAAAGCTTTCCCGACCAAATCGGAGTAACAATAAGCATTTTATAGACATTTTAAATTCAACAATTTTTGTTTCTTGGGGAGAGTGTACAGAAACTATAGTTACAATTTTGGCCATAATTTTTAAAAGCTTCGATTGTTGGATAAAACTTAAAAAGCATTTTTAAGACAGCTTAATTTCCTATTGATTGAAAGCTTTCCCGACCAAATCGGAGTAAAAGTAAGCTTTTTATAGACATTTTAAATTCAACAATTTTTGTTTCTTTGGGAGAATGTGCAGAAACTATAGTTACAATTTTGGCCATAATTTTTGAAAGCTTCGATTGTTGGATACAACTTAAAAAGCATTTTTAAGACAGCTTAATTTCCTATTGATTGAAAGCTTTCCCGACCAAATCGGAGTAAAAGTAAGCTTTTTATAGACATTTTAAATTCAACAATTTTTGTTTCTTTGGGAGAATGTGCAGAAACTATAGTTACAATTTTGGCCATAATTTTTGAAAGCTTCGATTGTTGGAAAAAACTTAAAAAGCATTTTTAAGACAGCTTAATTTCCTATTGATTGAAAGCTTTCCCGACCAAATCGGAGTAACAATAAGCTTTTAATAGACATTTTAAATTCAACAATTTTTGTTTCTTGGGGAGAGTGTACAGAAACTATAGTTACAATTTTGGCCATAATTTTTGAAAGCTTCGATTGTTTGGATAAAACTTAAAAAGCATTTTTAAGACAGCTTAATTTCCTATTGATTGAAAGCTTTCCCGACCAAATCGGAGTAACAATAAGCTTTTTATAGACATTTTAAATTCAACAATTTTTGTTTCTTGGGGAGAGTGTACAGAAACTATAGTTACAATTTTGGCCATAATTTTTAAAAGCTTCGATTGTTGGATAAAACTTAAAAAGCATTTTTAAGACAGCTTAATTTCCTATTGATTGAAAGCTTTCCCGACCAAATCGGAGTAACAATAAGCTTTTTATAGACATTTTAAATTCAACAATTTTTGTTTCTTGGGGAGAGTGTACAGAAACTATAGTTACAATTTTGGCCATAATTTTTAAAAGCTTCGATTGTTGGATAAAACTTAAAAAGCATTTTTAAGACAGCTTAATTTCCTATTGACTGAAAGCTTTCCCGACCAAATCGGAGTAAAATTAAGCTTTTTATAGACATTTTAAATTCAACAATTTTTGTTTCTTGGGGAGAATGTACAGAAACTATAGTCACAATTTTGGCCATAATTTTTGAAAGCTTCGATTGTTGGATCAAACTTAGAAATCATATTTAAGACAGCTTAATTTTCTATTGATTGAAAGCTTTCCCGACTAAATCGGATTAACAATAAGATTTTTATAGACATTTTAAATTCAACAATTTTTTTTCTTGGGGAGAGTGTACAGAAACTATAGTTACAATTTTGGCCATAATTTTTGAAAGCTTCGATTGTTGGATAAAACTTAAAAAGCATTTTTAAGACAGCTTAATTTCCTATTGATTGAAAGCTTTCCCGACCAAATCGGAGTAACAATAAGCATTTTATAGACATTTTAAATTCAACAATTTTTGTTTCTTGGGGAGAGTGTACAGAAACTATAGTTACAATTTTGGCCATAATTTTTAAAAGCTTCGATTGTTGGATAAAACTTAAAAAGCATTTTTAAGACAGCTTAATTTCCTATTGATTGAAGGCTTTCTTGACTAAATCGGATTAACAATAAGCTTTTTATAGACATTTTAAATTCAACAATTTTTGTTTCTTGGGGAGAGTGTACAGAAACTATAGTTACAATTTTGGCCATAATTTTTAAAAGCTTCGATTGTTGGATAAAACTTAAAAAGCATTTTTAAGACAGCTTAATTTTCTATTGATTGAAAGCATTTCCGACTAAATCGGAGTAACAATAAGATTTTTATAGACATTTTAAATTCAACAATTTTTGTTTCTTGGGGAGAGTGTACAGAAACTATAGTTACAATTTTGGCCATAATTTTTGAAAGCTTCGATTGTTGGAAAAAACTTAAAAAGCATTTTTAAGACAGCTTAATTTCCTATTGATTGAAAGCTTTCCCGACCAAATCGGAGTAACAATAAGCTTTTTATAGACATTTTAAATTCAACAATTTTTGTTTCTTGGGGAGAGTGTACAGAAACTATAGTTACAATTTTGGCCATAATTTTTAAAAGCTTCGATTGTTGGATACAACTTAAAAAGCATTTTTAAGACAGCTTAATTTCCTATTGATTGAAAGCCTTCCCGACCAAATCGGAGTAACAATAAGCTTTTTATAGACATTTTAAATTCAACAATTTTTGTTTCTTGGGGAGAATGTACAGAAACTATGGTTACAATTTTGGCCATAATTTTTGAAAGCTTCGATTGTTGGATACAACTTAAAAAGCATTTTTAAGACAGCTTAATTTCCTATTGATTGAAAGCTTTCCCGACCGAATCGGAGTATCAATAAGCTTTTTATAGACATTTTAAATTCAACAATTTTTGTTTCTTGGGGAGAGTGTACAGAAACTGTAGTTACAATTTTGGCCATAATTTTTGAAAGCTTCGATTGTTGGATAAAACTTAAAAAGCATTTTTAAGACAGCTTAATTTCCTATTGACTGAAAGCTTTCCCGACTAAATCGGAGTAAAATTAAGCTTTTTATAGACATTTTAAATTCAACAATTTTTGTTTCTTGGGGAGAATGTACAGAAACTATAGTCACAATTTTGGCCATAATTTTTGAAAGCTTCGATTGTTGGATAAAACTTAGAAATCATATTTAAGACAGCTTAATTTCCTATTGATTGAAAGCTTTCCCGACCAAATCGGAGTAACAATAAGCATTTTATAGACATTTTAAATTCAACAATTTTTGTTTCTTGGGGAGAGTGTACAGAAACTATAGTTACAATTTTGGCCATAATTTTTAAAAGCTTCGATTGTTGGATAAAACTTAAAAAGCATTTTTAAGACAGCTTAATTTCCTATTGATTGAAAGCTTTCCCGACCAAATCGGAGTAAAAGTAAGCTTTTTATAGACATTTTAAATTCAACAATTTTTGTTTCTTGGGGAGAGTGTACAGAAACTATAGTTACAATTTTGGCCATAATTTTTAAAAGCTTCGATTGTTGGATAAAACTTAAAAAGCATTTTTAAGACAGCTTAATTTCCTATTGATTGAAAGCTTTCCCGACCAAATCGGAGTAAAAGTAAGCTTTTTATAGACATTTTAAATTCAACAATTTTTGTTTCTTGGGGAGAGTGTACAGAAACTATAGTTACAATTTTGGCCATAATTTTTAAAAGCTTCGATTGTTGGATAAAACTTAAAAAGCATTTTTAAGACAGCTTAATTTCCTATTGATTGAAAGCTTTCCCGACCAAATCGGAGTAAAAGTAAGCTTTTTATAGACATTTTAAATTCAACAATTTTTGTTTCTTTGGGAGAATGTGCAGAAACTATAGTTACAATTTTGGCCATAATTTTTGAAAGCTTCGATTGTTGGATACAACTTAAAAAGCATTTTTAAGACAGCTCAATTTCCTATTGACTGAAAGCTTTCCCGACTAAATCGGAGTAAAATTAAGCTTTTTATAGACATTTTAAATTCAACAATTTTTGTTTCTTGGGGAGAATGTACAGAAACTATAGTCACAATTTTGGCCATAATTTTTGAAAGCTTCGATTGTTGGATAAAACTTAGAAATCATATTTAAGACAGCTTAATTTCCTATTGATTGAAAGCTTTCCCGACCAAATCGGAGTAACAATAAGCATTTTATAGACATTTTAAATTCAACAATTTTTGTTTCTTGGGGAGAGTGTACAGAAACTATAGTTACAATTTTGGCCATAATTTTTAAAAGCTTCGATTGTTGGATAAAACTTAAAAAGCATTTTTAAGACAGCTTAATTTCCTATTGATTGAAAGCTTTCCCGACCAAATCGGAGTAAAAGTAAGCTTTTTATAGACATTTTAAATTCAACAATTTTTGTTTCTTGGGGAGAGTGTACAGAAACTATAGTTACAATTTTGGCCATAATTTTTAAAAGCTTCGATTGTTGGATAAAACTTAAAAAGCATTTTTAAGACAGCTTAATTTCCTATTGATTGAAAGCTTTCCCGACCAAATCGGAGTAAAAGTAAGCTTTTTATAGACATTTTAAATTCAACAATTTTTGTTTCTTTGGGAGAATGTGCAGAAACTATAGTTACAATTTTGGCCATAATTTTTGAAAGCTTCGATTGTTGGATACAACTTAAAAAGCATTTTTAAGACAGCTTAATTTCCTATTGATTGAAAGCTTTCCCGACTAAATCGGATTAACAATAAGATTTTTATAGACATTTTAAATTCAACAATTTTTGTTTCTTGGGGAGAGTGTACAGAAACTATAGTTACAATTTTGGCCATAATTTTTGAAAGCTTCGATTGTTGGATAAAACTTAAAAAGCATTTTTAAGACAGCTTAATTTCCTATTGATTGAAAGCTTTCCCGACCGAATCGGAGTATCAATAAGCTTTTTATAGACATTTTAAATTCAACAATTTTTGTTTCTTGGGGAGAGTGTACAGAAACTGTAGTTACAATTTTGGCCATAATTTTTGAAAGCTTCGATTGTTGGATAAAACTTAAAAAGCATTTTTAAGACAGCTTAATTTCCTATTGATTGAAAGCTTTCCCGACCAAATCGGAGTAAAATTAAGCTTTTTATAGACATTTTAAATTCAACAATTTTTGTTTCTTGGGGAGAATGTACAGAAACTATAGTCACAATTTTGGCCATAATTTTTGAAAGCTTCGATTGTTGGATAGAACTTAGAAATCATATTTAAGACAGCTTAATTTTCTATTGATTGAAAGCTTTCCCGACTAAATCGGATTAACAATAAGATTTTTATAGACATTTTAAATTCAACAATTTTTGTTTCTTGGGGAGAGTGTACAGAAACTATAGTTACAATTTTGGCCATAATTTTTGAAAGCTTCGATTGTTGGATAAAACTTAAAAAGCATTTTTAAGACAGCTTAATTTCCTATTGATTGAAAGCTTTCCCGACCAAATCGGAGTAACAATAAGCATTTTATAGACATTTTAAATTCAACAATTTTTGTTTCTTGGGGAGAGTGTACAGAAACTATAGTTACAATTTTGGCCATAATTTTTAAAAGCTTCGATTGTTGGATAAAACTTAAAAAGCATTTTTAAGACAGCTTAATTTCCTATTGATTGAAAGCTTTCCCGACCAAATCGGAGTAAAAGTAAGCTTTTTATAGACATTTTAAATTCAACAATTTTTGTTTCTTGGGGAGAGTGTACAGAAACTATAGTTACAATTTTGGCCATAATTTTTGAAAGCTTCGATTGTTGGATAAAACTTAAAAAGCATTTTTAAGACAGCTTAATTTCCTATTGATTGAAAGCTTTCCCGACCAAATCGGAGTAACAATAAGCATTTTATAGACATTTTAAATTCAACAATTTTTGTTTCTTGGGGAGAGTGTACAGAAACTATAGTTACAATTTTGGCCATAATTTTTAAAAGCTTCGATTGTTGGATAAAACTTAAAAAGCATTTTTAAGACAGCTTAATTTCCTATTGATTGAAAGCTTTCCCGACCAAATCGGAGTAAAAGTAAGCTTTTTATAGACATTTTAAATTCAACAATTTTTGTTTCTTGGGGAGAGTGTACAGAAACTATAGTTACAATTTTGGCCATAATTTTTAAAAGCTTCGATTGTTGGATAAAACTTAAAAAGCATTTTTAAGACAGCTTAATTTCCTATTGATTGAAAGCTTTCCCGACCAAATCGGAGTAAAAGTAAGCTTTTTATAGACATTTTAAATTCAACAATTTTTGTTTCTTGGGGAGAGTGTACAGAAACTATAGTTACAATTTTGGCCATAATTTTTGAAAGCTTTGATTGTTGGATACAACTTAAAAAGCATTTTTAAGACAGCTTAATTTCCTATTGATTAAAAGCTTTCCCGACTAAATCGGATTAACAATAAGCTTTTTATAGACATTTTAAATTCAACAATTTTTGTTTCTTGGGGAGAGTGTACAGAAACTATAGTTACAATTTTGGCCATAATTTTTAAAAGCTTCGATTGTTGGATAAAACTTAAAAAGCATTTTTAAGACAGCTTAATTTCCTATTGATTGAAAGCTTTCCCGACCAAATCGGAGTAACAATAAGCTTTTTATAGACATTTTAAATTCAACAATTTTTGTTTCTTGGGGAGAGTGTACAGAAACTATAGTTACAATTTTGGCCATAATTTTTGAAAGCTTCGATTGTTGGATAAAACTTAAAAAGCATTTTTAAGACAGCTTAATTTCCTATTGATTGAAGGCTTTCCCGACTAAATCGGATTAACAATAAGCTTTTTATAGACATTTTAAATTCAACAATTTTTGTTTCTTGGGGAGAGTGTACAGAAACTATAGTTACAATTTTGGCCATAATTTTTAAAAGCTTCGATTGTTGGATAAAACTTAAAAAACATTTTTAAGACAGCTTAATTTTCTATTGATTGAAAGCATTTCCGACTAAATCGGAGTAACAATAAGATTTTTATAGACATTTTAAATTCAACAATTTTTGTTTCTTGGGGAGAGTGTACAGAAACTATAGTTACAATTTTGGCCATAATTTTTGAAAGCTTCGATTGTTGGAAAAAACTTAAAAAGCATTTTTAAGACAGCTTAATTTCCTATTGATTGAAAGCTTTCCCGACCAAATCGGAGTAACAATAAGCTTTTTATAGACATTTTAAATTCAACAATTTTTGTTTCTTGGGGAGAGTGTACAGAAACTATAGTTACAATTTTGGCCATAATTTTTAAAAACTTCGATTGTTGGATACAACTTAAAAAGCATTTTTAAGACAGCTTAATTTCCTATTGATTGAAAGCCTTCCCGACCAAATCGGAGTAACAATAAGCTTTTTATAGACATTTTAAATTCAACAATTTTTGTTTCTTGGGGAGAATGTACAGAAACTATGGTTACAATTTTGGCCATAATTTTTGAAAGCTTCGATTGTTGGATACAACTTAAAAAGCATTTTTAAGACAGCTTAATTTCCTATTGATTGAAAGCTTTCCCGACCGAATCGGAGTATCAATAAGCTTTTTATAGACATTTTAAATTCAACAATTTTTGTTTCTTGGGGAGAGTGTACAGAAACTGTAGTTACAATTTTGGCCATAATTTTTGAAAGCTTCGATTGTTGGATAAAACTTAAAAAGCATTTTTAAGACAGCTTAATTTCCTATTGACTGAAAGCTTTCTTGACCAAATCGGAGTAAAATTAAGCTTTTTAGGGACATTTTAAATTCAACAATTTTTGTTTCTTGGGGAGAATGTACAGAAACTATAGTCACAATTTTGGCCATAATTTTTGAAAGCTTCGATTGTTGGATAAAACTTAGAAATCATATTTAAGACAGCTTAATTTTCTATTGATTGAAAGCTTTCCCGACTAAATCGGATTAACAATAAGATTTTTATAGACATTTTAAATTCAACAATTTTTGTTTCTTGGGGAGAGTGTACAGAAACTATAGTTACAATTTTGGCCATAATTTTTGAAAGCTTCGATTGTTGGATAAAACTTAAAAAGCATTTTTAAGACAGCTTAATTTCCTATTGATTGAAAGCTTTCCCGACCAAATCGGAGTAACAATAAGCTTTTTATAGACATTTTAAATTCAGCAATTTGCGTTTCTTGGGGAGAGTGTACAGAAACTATAGTTACAATTTTGGCCATAATTTTTGAAAGCTTCGATTGTTGGATAAAACTTAAAAAACATTTTTAAGACAGCTTAATTTTCTATTGATTGAAAGCATTTCCGACTAAATCGGAGTAACAATAAGATTTTTATAGACATTTTAAATTCAACAATTTTTGTTTCTTGGGGAGAGTGTACAGAAACTATAGTTACAATTTTGGCCATAATTTTTGAAAGCTTCGATTGTTGGATACAACTTAAAAAGCATTTTTAAGACAGCTTAATTTCCTATTGATTGAAAGCTTTCCCGACCAAATCGGAGTAACAATAAGCTTTTTATAGACATTTTAAATTCAACAATTTTTGTTTCTTGGGGAGAGTGTACAGAAACTATAGTTACAATTTTGGCCATAATTTTTAAAAGCTTCGATTGTTGGATACAACTTAAAAAGCATTTTTAAGACAGCTTAATTTCCTATTGATTGAAAGCTTTCCCGACCAAATCGGAGTAACAATAAGCTTTTTATAGACATTTTAAATTCAACAATTTTTGTTTCTTGGGGAGAATGTACAGAAACTATGGTTACAATTTTGGCCATAATTTTTGAAAGCTTCGATTGTTGCATACAACTTAAAAAGCATTTTTAAGACAGCTTAATTTCCTATTGATTGAAAGCTTTCCCGACCAAATCGGAGTAAAAGTAAGCTTTTTATAGACATTTTAAATTCAACAATTTTTGTTTCTTGGGGAGAGTGTACAGAAACTATAGTTACAATTTTGGCCATAATTTTTAAAAGCTTCGATTGTTGGATAAAACTTAAAAAGCATTTTTAAGACAGCTTAATTTCCTATTGATTGAAAGCTTTCCCGACCAAATCGGAGTAAAAGTAAGCTTTTTATAGACATTTTAAATTCAACAATTTTTGTTTCTTTGGGAGAATGTGCAGAAACTATAGTTACAATTTTGGCCATAATTTTTGAAAGCTTCGATTGTTGGATACAACTTAAAAAGCATTTTTAAGACAGCTTAATTTCCTATTGATTGAAAGCTTTCCCGACTAAATCGGATTAACAATAAGATTTTTATAGACATTTTAAATTCAACAATTTTTGTTTCTTGGGGAGAGTGTACAGAAACTATAGTTACAATTTTGGCCATAATTTTTGAAAGCTTCGATTGTTGGATAAAACTTAAAAAGCATTTTTAAGACAGCTTAATTTCCTATTGATTGAAAGCTTTCCCGACCGAATCGGAGTATCAATAAGCTTTTTATAGACATTTTAAATTCAACAATTTTTGTTTCTTGGGGAGAGTGTACAGAAACTGTAGTTACAATTTTGGCCATAATTTTTGAAAGCTTCGATTGTTGGATAAAACTTAAAAAGCATTTTTAAGACAGCTTAATTTCCTATTGATTGAAAGCTTTCCCGACCAAATCGGAGTAAAATTAAGCTTTTTATAGACATTTTAAATTCAACAATTTTTGTTTCTTGGGGAGAATGTACAGAAACTATAGTCACAATTTTGGCCATAATTTTTGAAAGCTTCGATTGTTGGATAGAACTTAGAAATCATATTTAAGACAGCTTAATTTTCTATTGATTGAAAGCTTTCCCGACTAAATCGGATTAACAATAAGATTTTTATAGACATTTTAAATTCAACAATTTTTGTTTCTTGGGGAGAGTGTACAGAAACTATAGTTACAATTTTGGCCATAATTTTTGAAAGCTTCGATTGTTGGATAAAACTTAAAAAGCATTTTTAAGACAGCTTAATTTCCTATTGATTGAAAGCTTTCCCGACCAAATCGGAGTAACAATAAGCATTTTATAGACATTTTAAATTCAACAATTTTTGTTTCTTGGGGAGAGTGTACAGAAACTATAGTTACAATTTTGGCCATAATTTTTAAAAGCTTCGATTGTTGGATAAAACTTAAAAAGCATTTTTAAGACAGCTTAATTTCCTATTGATTGAAAGCTTTCCCGACCAAATCGGAGTAAAAGTAAGCTTTTTATAGACATTTTAAATTCAACAATTTTTGTTTCTTGGGGAGAGTGTACAGAAACTATAGTTACAATTTTGGCCATAATTTTTGAAAGCTTCGATTGTTGGATAAAACTTAAAAAGCATTTTTAAGACAGCTTAATTTCCTATTGATTGAAAGCTTTCCCGACCAAATCGGAGTAACAATAAGCATTTTATAGACATTTTAAATTCAACAATTTTTGTTTCTTGGGGAGAGTGTACAGAAACTATAGTTACAATTTTGGCCATAATTTTTAAAAGCTTCGATTGTTGGATAAAACTTAAAAAGCATTTTTAAGACAGCTTAATTTCCTATTGATTGAAAGCTTTCCCGACCAAATCGGAGTAAAAGTAAGCTTTTTATAGACATTTTAAATTCAACAATTTTTGTTTCTTGGGGAGAGTGTACAGAAACTATAGTTACAATTTTGGCCATAATTTTTAAAAGCTTCGATTGTTGGATAAAACTTAAAAAGCATTTTTAAGACAGCTTAATTTCCTATTGATTGAAAGCTTTCCCGACCAAATCGGAGTAAAAGTAAGCTTTTTATAGACATTTTAAATTCAACAATTTTTGTTTCTTGGGGAGAGTGTACAGAAACTATAGTTACAATTTTGGCCATAATTTTTGAAAGCTTTGATTGTTGGATACAACTTAAAAAGCATTTTTAAGACAGCTTAATTTCCTATTGATTAAAAGCTTTCCCGACTAAATCGGATTAACAATAAGCTTTTTATAGACATTTTAAATTCAACAATTTTTGTTTCTTGGGGAGAGTGTACAGAAACTATAGTTACAATTTTGGCCATAATTTTTAAAAGCTTCGATTGTTGGATAAAACTTAAAAAGCATTTTTAAGACAGCTTAATTTCCTATTGATTGAAAGCTTTCCCGACCAAATCGGAGTAACAATAAGCTTTTTATAGACATTTTAAATTCAACAATTTTTGTTTCTTGGGGAGAGTGTACAGAAACTATAGTTACAATTTTGGCCATAATTTTTGAAAGCTTCGATTGTTGGATAAAACTTAAAAAGCATTTTTAAGACAGCTTAATTTCCTATTGATTGAAGGCTTTCCCGACTAAATCGGATTAACAATAAGCTTTTTATAGACATTTTAAATTCAACAATTTTTGTTTCTTGGGGAGAGTGTACAGAAACTATAGTTACAATTTTGGCCATAATTTTTAAAAGCTTCGATTGTTGGATAAAACTTAAAAAACATTTTTAAGACAGCTTAATTTTCTATTGATTGAAAGCATTTCCGACTAAATCGGAGTAACAATAAGATTTTTATAGACATTTTAAATTCAACAATTTTTGTTTCTTGGGGAGAGTGTACAGAAACTATAGTTACAATTTTGGCCATAATTTTTGAAAGCTTCGATTGTTGGAAAAAACTTAAAAAGCATTTTTAAGACAGCTTAATTTCCTATTGATTGAAAGCTTTCCCGACCAAATCGGAGTAACAATAAGCTTTTTATAGACATTTTAAATTCAACAATTTTTGTTTCTTGGGGAGAGTGTACAGAAACTATAGTTACAATTTTGGCCATAATTTTTAAAAACTTCGATTGTTGGATACAACTTAAAAAGCATTTTTAAGACAGCTTAATTTCCTATTGATTGAAAGCCTTCCCGACCAAATCGGAGTAACAATAAGCTTTTTATAGACATTTTAAATTCAACAATTTTTGTTTCTTGGGGAGAATGTACAGAAACTATGGTTACAATTTTGGCCATAATTTTTGAAAGCTTCGATTGTTGGATACAACTTAAAAAGCATTTTTAAGACAGCTTAATTTCCTATTGATTGAAAGCTTTCCCGACCGAATCGGAGTATCAATAAGCTTTTTATAGACATTTTAAATTCAACAATTTTTGTTTCTTGGGGAGAGTGTACAGAAACTGTAGTTACAATTTTGGCCATAATTTTTGAAAGCTTCGATTGTTGGATAAAACTTAAAAAGCATTTTTAAGACAGCTTAATTTCCTATTGACTGAAAGCTTTCTTGACCAAATCGGAGTAAAATTAAGCTTTTTAGGGACATTTTAAATTCAACAATTTTTGTTTCTTGGGGAGAATGTACAGAAACTATAGTCACAATTTTGGCCATAATTTTTGAAAGCTTCGATTGTTGGATAAAACTTAGAAATCATATTTAAGACAGCTTAATTTTCTATTGATTGAAAGCTTTCCCGACTAAATCGGATTAACAATAAGATTTTTATAGACATTTTAAATTCAACAATTTTTGTTTCTTGGGGAGAGTGTACAGAAACTATAGTTACAATTTTGGCCATAATTTTTGAAAGCTTCGATTGTTGGATAAAACTTAAAAAGCATTTTTAAGACAGCTTAATTTCCTATTGATTGAAAGCTTTCCCGACCAAATCGGAGTAACAATAAGCTTTTTATAGACATTTTAAATTCAGCAATTTGCGTTTCTTGGGGAGAGTGTACAGAAACTATAGTTACAATTTTGGCCATAATTTTTGAAAGCTTCGATTGTTGGATAAAACTTAAAAAACATTTTTAAGACAGCTTAATTTTCTATTGATTGAAAGCATTTCCGACTAAATCGGAGTAACAATAAGATTTTTATAGACATTTTAAATTCAACAATTTTTGTTTCTTGGGGAGAGTGTACAGAAACTATAGTTACAATTTTGGCCATAATTTTTGAAAGCTTCGATTGTTGGATACAACTTAAAAAGCATTTTTAAGACAGCTTAATTTCCTATTGATTGAAAGCTTTCCCGACCAAATCGGAGTAACAATAAGCTTTTTATAGACATTTTAAATTCAACAATTTTTGTTTCTTGGGGAGAGTGTACAGAAACTATAGTTACAATTTTGGCCATAATTTTTAAAAGCTTCGATTGTTGGATACAACTTAAAAAGCATTTTTAAGACAGCTTAATTTCCTATTGATTGAAAGCTTTCCCGACCAAATCGGAGTAACAATAAGCTTTTTATAGACATTTTAAATTCAACAATTTTTGTTTCTTGGGGAGAATGTACAGAAACTATGGTTACAATTTTGGCCATAATTTTTGAAAGCTTCGATTGTTGCATACAACTTAAAAAGCATTTTTAAGACAGCTTAATTTCCTATTGATTGAAAGCTTTCCCGACCAAATCGGAGTAACAATAAGCTTTTTATAGACATTTTAAATTCAACAATTTTTGTTTCTTGGGGAGAGTGTACAGAAACTGTAGTTACAATTTTGGCCATAATTTTTGAAAGCTTCGATTGTTGGATAAAACTTAAAAAGCATTTTTAAGACAGCTTAATTTCCTATTGACTGAAAGCTTTCCCGACTAAATCGGATTAACAATAAGATTTTTATAGACATTTTAAATTCAACAATTTTTGTTTCTTGGGGAGAGTGTACAGAAACTATAGTTACAATTTTGGCCATAATTTTTAAAAGCTTCGATTGTTGGATACAACTTAAAAAGCATTTTTAAGACAGCTTAATTTCCTATTGATTGAAAGCTTTCCCGACCAAATCGGAGTAAAAGTAAGCTTTTTATAGACATTTTAAATTCAACAATTTTTGTTTCTTGGGGAGAGTGTACAGAAACTATAGTTACAATTTTGGCCATAATTTTTAAAAGCTTCGATTGTTGGATAAAACTTAAAAAGCATTTTTAAGACAGCTTAATTTCCTATTGACTGAAAGCTTTCCCGACCAAATCGGAGTAAAAGTAAGCTTTTTATAGACATTTTAAATTCAACAATTTTTGTTTCTTTGGGAGAATGTGCAGAAACTATAGTTACAATTTTGGCCATAATTTTTGAAAGCTTCGATTGTTGGATACAACTTAAAAAGCATTTTTAAGACAGCTTAATTTCCTATTGATTGAAAGCTTTCCCGACCGAATCGGAGTAACAATAAGCTTTTTATAGACATTTTAAATTCAGCAATTTGCGTTTCTTGGGGAGAGTGTACAGAAACTATAGTTACAATTTTGGCCATAATTTTTGAAAGCTTCGATTGTTGGATACAACTTAAAAAGCATTTTTAAGACAGCTTAATTTCCTATTGATTGAAAGCTTTCCCGACTAAATCGGATTAACAATAAGCTTTTTATAGACATTTTAAATTCAACAATTTTTGTTTCTTGGGGAGAGTGTACAGAAACTATAGTCACAATTTTGGCCATAATTTTTGAAAGCTTCGATTGTTGGATAAAACTTAGAAATCATATTTAAGACAGCTTAATTTTCTATTGATTGAAAGCTTTCCCGACCAAATCGGAGTAATTTTTGAAAGCTTCGATTGTTGGATAAAACTTAGAAATCATATTTAAGACAGCTTAATTTTCTATTGATTGAAAGCTTTCCCGACTAAATCGGATTAACAATAAGATTTTTATAGACATTTTAAATTCAACAATTTTTGTTTCTTGGGGAGAGTGTACAGAAACTATAGTTACAATTTTGGCCATAATTTTTAAAAGCTTCGATTGTTGGATACAACTTAAAAAGCATTTTTAAGACAGCTTAATTTCCTATTGATTGAAAGCTTTCCCGACCAAATCGGAGTAAAAGTAAGCTTTTTATAGACATTTTAAATTCAACAATTTTTGTTTCTTGGGGAGAGTGTACAGAAACTATAGTTACAATTTTGGCCATAATTTTTAAAAGCTTCGATTGTTGGATAAAACTTAAAAAGCATTTTTAAGACAGCTTAATTTCCTATTGACTGAAAGCTTTCCCGACCAAATCGGAGTAAAAGTAAGCTTTTTATAGACATTTTAAATTCAACAATTTTTGTTTCTTTGGGAGAATGTGCAGAAACTATAGTTACAATTTTGGCCATAATTTTTGAAAGCTTCGATTGTTGGATACAACTTAAAAAGCATTTTTAAGACAGCTTAATTTCCTATTGATTGAAAGCTTTCCCGACCGAATCGGAGTAACAATAAGCTTTTTATAGACATTTTAAATTCAGCAATTTGCGTTTCTTGGGGAGAGTGTACAGAAACTATAGTTACAATTTTGGCCATAATTTTTAAAAGCTTCGATTGTTGGATACAACTTAAAAAGCATTTTTAAGACAGCTTAATTTCCTATTGATTGAAAGCTTTCCCGACTAAATCGGATTAACAATAAGCTTTTTATAGACATTTTAAATTCAACAATTTTTGTTTCTTGGGGAGAGTGTACAGAAACTATAGTTACAATTTTGGCCATAATTTTTAAAAGCTTCGATTGTTGGATAAAACTTAAAAAGCATTTTTAAGACAGCTTAATTTCCTATTGATTGAAAGCTTTCCCGACCAAATCGGAGTAACAATAAGCTTTTTATAGACATTTTAAATTCAACAATTTTTGTTTCTTGGGGAGAGTGTACAGAAACTATAGTTACAATTTTGGCCATAATTTTTGAAAGCTTCGATTGTTGGATAAAACTTAAAAAGCATTTTTAAGACAGCTTAATTTCCTATTGATTGAAGGCTTTCCCGACTAAATCGGATTAACAATAAGCTTTTTATAGACATTTTAAATTCAACAATTTTTGTTTCTTGGGGAGAGTGTACAGAAACTATAGTTACAATTTTGGCCATAATTTTTAAAAGCTTCGATTGTTGGATAAAACTTAAAAAACATTTTTAAGACAGCTTAATTTTCTATTGATTGAAAGCATTTCCGACTAAATCGGAGTAACAATAAGATTTTTATAGACATTTTAAATTCAACAATTTTTGTTTCTTGGGGAGAGTGTACAGAAACTATAGTTACAATTTTGGCCATAATTTTTAAAAACTTCGATTGTTGGATACAACTTAAAAAGCATTTTTAAGACAGCTTAATTTCCTATTGATTGAAAGCCTTCCCGACCAAATCGGAGTAACAATAAGCTTTTTATAGACATTTTAAATTCAACAATTTTTGTTTCTTGGGGAGAATGTACAGAAACTATGGTTACAATTTTGGCCATAATTTTTGAAAGCTTCGATTGTTGGATACAACTTAAAAAGCATTTTTAAGACAGCTTAATTTCCTATTGATTGAAAGCTTTCCCGACCGAATCGGAGTATCAATAAGCTTTTTATAGACATTTTAAATTCAACAATTTTTGTTTCTTGGGGAGAGTGTACAGAAACTGTAGTTACAATTTTGGCCATAATTTTTGAAAGCTTCGATTGTTGGATAAAACTTAAAAAGCATTTTTAAAACAGCTTAATTTCCTATTGACTGAAAGCTTTCTTGACCAAATCGGAGTAAAATTAAGCTTTTTATAGACATTTTAAATTCAACAATTTTTGTTTCTTGGGGAGAATGTACAGAAACTATAGTCACAATTTTGGCCATAATTTTTGAAAGCTTCGATTGTTGGATAAAACTTAGAAATCATATTTAAGACAGCTTAATTTTCTATTGATTGAAAGCTTTCCCGACCAAATCGGAGTAACAATAAGCTTTTTATAGACATTTTAAATTCAACAATTTTTGTTTCTTGGGGAGAGTGTACAGAAACTATAGTTACAATTTTGGCCATAATTTTTGAAAGCTTCGATTGTTGGATAAAACTTAAAAAGCATTTTTAAGACAGCTTAATTTCCTATTGATTGAAAGCTTTCCCGACCAAATCGGAGTAACAATAAGCTTTTTATAGACATTTTAAATTCAGCAATTTGCGTTTCTTGGGGAGAGTGTACAGAAACTATAGTTACAATTTTGGCCATAATTTTTGAAAGCTTCGATTGTTGGATAAAACTTAAAAAACATTTTTAAGACAGCTTAATTTTCTATTGATTGAAAGCATTTCCGACTAAATCGGAGTAACAATAAGATTTTTATAGACATTTTAAATTCAACAATTTTTGTTTCTTGGGGAGAGTGTACAGAAACTATAGTTACAATTTTGGCCATAATTTTTGAAAGCTTCGATTGTTGGATACAACTTAAAAAGCATTTTTAAGACAGCTTAATTTCCTATTGATTGAAAGCTTTCCCGACCAAATCGGAGTAACAATAAGCTTTTTATAGACATTTTAAATTCAACAATTTTTGTTTCTTGGGGAGAATGTACAGAAACTATAGTCACAATTTTGGCCATAATTTTTAAAAGCTTCGATTGTTGGATACAACTTAAAAAGCATTTTTAAGACAGCTTAATTTCCTATTGATTGAAAGCTTTCCCGACCAAATCGGAGTAACAATAAGCTTTTTATAGACATTTTAAATTCAACAATTTTTGTTTCTTGGGGAGAGTGTACAGAAACTATAGTTACAATTTTGGCCATAATTTTTGAAAGCTTCGATTGTTGGATAAAACTTAAAAAGCATTTTTAAGACAGCTTAATTTCCTATTGATTGAAAGCTTTCCCGACCAAATCGGAGTAACAATAAGCTTTTTATAGACATTTTAAATTCAGCAATTTGCGTTTCTTGGGGAGAGTGTACAGAAACTATAGTTACAATTTTGGCCATAATTTTTGAAAGCTTCGATTGTTGGATAAAACTTAAAAAACATTTTTAAGACAGCTTAATTTTCTATTGATTGAAAGCATTTCCGACTAAATCGGAGTAACAATAAGATTTTTATAGACATTTTAAATTCAACAATTTTTGTTTCTTGGGGAGAGTGTACAGAAACTATAGTTACAATTTTGGCCATAATTTTTGAAAGCTTCGATTGTTGGATACAACTTAAAAAGCATTTTTAAGACAGCTTAATTTCCTATTGATTGAAAGCTTTCCCGACCAAATCGGAGTAACAATAAGCTTTTTATAGACATTTTAAATTCAACAATTTTTGTTTCTTGGGGAGAGTGTACAGAAACTATAGTTACAATTTTGGCCATAATTTTTAAAAGCTTCGATTGTTGGATACAACTTAAAAAGCATTTTTAAGACAGCTTAATTTCCTATTGATTGAAAGCTTTCCCGACCAAATCGGAGTAACAATAAGCTTTTTATAGACATTTTAAATTCAACAATTTTTGTTTCTTGGGGAGAATGTACAGAAACTATGGTTACAATTTTGGCCATAATTTTTGAAAGCTTCGATTGTTGCATACAACTTAAAAAGCATTTTTAAGACAGCTTAATTTCCTATTGATTGAAAGCTTTCCCGACCAAATCGGAGTAACAATAAGCTTTTTATAGACATTTTAAATTCAACAATTTTTGTTTCTTGGGGAGAGTGTACAGAAACTGTAGTTACAATTTTGGCCATAATTTTTGAAAGCTTCGATTGTTGGATAAAACTTAAAAAGCATTTTTAAGACAGCTTAATTTCCTATTGACTGAAAGCTTTCCCGACTAAATCGGATTAACAATAAGATTTTTATAGACATTTTAAATTCAACAATTTTTGTTTCTTGGGGAGAGTGTACAGAAACTATAGTTACAATTTTGGCCATAATTTTTAAAAGCTTCGATTGTTGGATACAACTTAAAAAGCATTTTTAAGACAGCTTAATTTCCTATTGATTGAAAGCTTTCCCGACCAAATCGGAGTAAAAGTAAGCTTTTTATAGACATTTTAAATTCAACAATTTTTGTTTCTTGGGGAGAGTGTACAGAAACTATAGTTACAATTTTGGCCATAATTTTTAAAAGCTTCGATTGTTGGATAAAACTTAAAAAGCATTTTTAAGACAGCTTAATTTCCTATTGATTGAAAGCTTTCCCGACCAAATCGGAGTAAAAGTAAGCTTTTTATAGACATTTTAAATTCAACAATTTTTGTTTCTTTGGGAGAATGTGCAGAAACTATAGTTACAATTTTGGCCATAATTTTTGAAAGCTTCGATTGTTGGATACAACTTAAAAAGCATTTTTAAGACAGCTTAATTTCCTATTGATTGAAAGCTTTCCCGACCGAATCGGAGTAACAATAAGCTTTTTATAGACATTTTAAATTCAGCAATTTGCGTTTCTTGGGGAGAGTGTACAGAAACTATAGTTACAATTTTGGCCATAATTTTTGAAAGCTTCGATTGTTGGATACAACTTAAAAAGCATTTTTAAGACAGCTTAATTTCCTATTGATTGAAAGCTTTCCCGACTAAATCGGATTAACAATAAGCTTTTTATAGACATTTTAAATTCAACAATTTTTGTTTCTTGGGGAGAGTGTACAGAAACTATAGTTACAATTTTGGCCATAATTTTTAAAAGCTTCGATTGTTGGATAAAACTTAAAAAGCATTTTTAAGACAGCTTAATTTCCTATTGATTGAAAGCTTTCCCGACCAAATCGGAGTAACAATAAGCTTTTTATAGACATTTTAAATTCAACAATTTTTGTTTCTTGGGGAGAGTGTACAGAAACTATAGTTACAATTTTGGCCATAATTTTTGAAAGCTTCGATTGTTGGATAAAACTTAAAAAGCATTTTTAAGACAGCTTAATTTCCTATTGATTGAAGGCTTTCCCGACTAAATCGGATTAACAATAAGCTTTTTATAGACATTTTAAATTCAACAATTTTTGTTTCTTGGGGAGAGTGTACAGAAACTATAGTTACAATTTTGGCCATAATTTTTAAAAGCTTCGATTGTTGGATAAAACTTAAAAAACATTTTTAAGACAGCTTAATTTTCTATTGATTGAAAGCATTTCCGACTAAATCGGAGTAACAATAAGCATTTTATAGACATTTTAAATTCAACAATTTTTGTTTCTTGGGGAGAGTGTACAGAAACTATAGTTACAATTTTGGCCATAATTTTTAAAAGCTTCGATTGTTGGATAAAACTTAAAAGCATTTTTAAGACAGCTTAATTTCCTATTGATTGAAAGCTTTCCCGACCAAATCGGAGTAAAAGTAAGCTTTTTATAGACATTTTAAATTCAACAATTTTTGTTTCTTTGGGAGAATGTACAGAAACTATAGTTACAATTTTGGCCATAATTTTTGAAAGCTTCGATTGTTGGATTTTTAAGACAGCTTAATTTCCTATTGATTGAAAGCTTTCCCGACCAAATCGGAGTAACAATAAGCTTTTAATAGACATTTTAAATTCAACAATTTTTGTTTCTTGGGGAGAGTGTACAGAAACTATAGTTACAATTTTGGCCATAATTTTTAAAAGCTTCGATTGTTGGATAAAACTTAAAAAGCATTTTTAAGACAGCTTAATTTCCTATTGATTGAAAGCTTTCCCGACCAAATCGGAGTAACAATAAGCTTTTTATAGACATTTTAAATTCAACAATTTTTGTTTCTTGGGGAGAGTGTACAGAAACTATAGTTACAATTTTGGCCATAATTTTTGAAAGCTTCGATTGTTTGGATAAAACTTAAAAAGCATTTTTAAGACAGCTTAATTTCCTATTTATTGAAAGCTTTCCCAACCAAATCGGAGTAACAATAAGCTTTTTATAGACATTTTAAATTCAACAATTTTTGTTTCTTGGGGAGAGTGTACAGAAACTATAGTTACAATTTTGGCCATAATTTTTGAAAGCTTCGATTGTTGGATAAAACTTAAAAAGCATTTTTAAGACAGCTTAATTTCCTATTGATTGAAAGCTTTCCCGACTAAATCGGATTAACAATAAGCTTTTTATAGACATTTTAAATTCAACAATTTTTGTTTCTTGGGGAGAATGTACAGAAACTATAGTCACAATTTTGGCCATAATTTTTGAAAGCTTCGATTGTTGGATAAAACTTAAAAATCATTTTTAAGACAGCTTAATTTCCTATTGATTGAAAGCTTTCCCGACCAAATCGGAGTAACAATAAGCATTTTATAGACATTTTAAATTCAACAATTTTTGTTTCTTGGGGAGAGTGTACAGAAACTATAGTTACAATTTTGGCCATAATTTTTAAAAGCTTCGATTGTTGGATAAAACTTAAAAAGCATTTTTAAGACAGCTTAATTTCCTATTGATTGAAAGCTTTCCCGACCAAATCGGAGTAAAAGTAAGCTTTTTATAGACATTTTAAATTCAACAATTTTTGTTTCTTTGGGAGAATGTACAGAAACTATAGTTACAATTTTGGCCATAATTTTTGAAAGCTTCGATTGTTGGATACAACTTAAAAAGCATTTTTAAGACAGCTTAATTTCCTATTGATTGAAAGCTTTCCCGACCGAATCGGAGTAACAATAAGCTTTTTATAGACATTTTAAATTCAGCAATTTGCGTTTCTTGGGGAGAGTGTACAGAAACTATAGTTACAATTTTGGCCATAATTTTTGAAAGCTTCGATTGTTGGATACAACTTAAAAAGCATTTTTAAGACAGCTTAATTTCCTATTGATTGAAAGCTTTCCCGACCAAATCGGAGTAAAAATAAGCTTTTTATAGACATTTTAAATTCAACAATTTTTGTTTCTTGGGGAGAGTGTACAGAAACTATAGTTACAATTTTGGCCATAATTTTTAAAAGCTTCGATTGTTGGATAAAACTTAAAAAGCATTTTTAAGACAGCTTAATTTCCTATTGATTGAAAGCTTTCCCGACCAAATCGGAGTAACAATAAGCTTTTTATAGACATTTTAAATTCAACAATTTTTGTTTCTTGGGGAGAGTGTACAGAAACTATAGTTACAATTTTGGCCATAATTTTTGAAACCTTCGATTGTTTGGATAAAACTTAAAAAGCATTTTTAAGACAGCTTAATTTCCTATTGATTGAAAGCTTTCCTGACCAAATCGGAGTAACAATAAGCTTTTTATAGACATTTTAAATTCAACAATTTTTGTTTCTTGGGGAGAGTGTACAGAAACTATAGTAACAATTTTGGCCATAATTTTTGAAAGCTTCGATTGTTGGATAAAACTTAAAAAGCATTTTTAAGACAGCTTAATTTCCTATTGATTGAAGGCTTTCCCGACTAAATCGGATTAACAATAAGCTTTTTATAGACATTTTAAATTCAACAATTTTTGTTTCTTGGGGAGAGTGTACAGAAACTATAGTTACAATTTTGGCCATAATTTTTAAAAGCTTCGATTGTTGGATAAAACTTAAAAAACATTTTTAAGACAGCTTAATTTCCTATTGATTGAAAGCTTTCCCGACCAAATCGGAGTAAAAGTAAGCTTTTTATAGACATTTTAAATTCAACAATTTTTGTTTCTTTGGGAGAATATACAGAAACTATAGTTACAATTTTGGCCATAATTTTTGAAAGCTTCGATTGTTAGATACAACTAAAAAGCATTTTTAAGACAGCTTAATTTCCTATTGATTGAAAGCTTTCCCGACCGAATCGGAGTAACAATAAGCTTTTTATAGACATTTTAAATTCAGCAATTTGCGTTTCTTGGGGAGAGTGTACAGAAACTATAGTTACAATTTTGGCCATAATTTTTGAAAGCTTCGATTGTTGGATACAACTTAAAAAGCATTTTTAAGACAGCTTAATTTCCTATTGATTGAAAGCTTTACCGACCAAATCGGAGTAACAAAAAGCTTTTTATAGACATTTTAAATTCAACAATTTTTGTTTCTTGGGGAGAGTGTACAGAAACTATAGTTACAATTTTGGCCATAATTTTTAAAAGCTTCGATTGTTGGATAAAACTTAAAAAGCATTTTTAAGACAGCTTAATTTCCTATTGATTGAAAGCTTTCCCGACCAAATCGGAGTAAAAGTAAGCTTTTTATAGACATTTTAAATTCAACAATTTTTGTTTCTTGGGGAGAGTGTACAGAAACTATAGTTACAATTTTGGCCATAATTTTTAAAAGCTTCGATTGTTGGATAAAACTTAAAAAGCATTTTTAAGACAGCTTAATTTCCTATTGATTGAAAGCTTTCCCGACCAAATCGGAGTAAAAGTAAGCTTTTTATAGACATTTTAAATTCAACAATTTTTGTTTCTTTGGGAGAATGTGCAGAAACTATAGTTACAATTTTGGCCATAATTTTTGAAAGCTTCGATTGTTGGATACAACTTAAAAAGCATTTTTAAGACAGCTTAATTTCCTATTGATTGAAAGCTTTCCCGACCGAATCGGAGTAACAATAAGCTTTTTATAGACATTTTAAATTCAGCAATTTGCGTTTCTTGGGGAGAGTGTACAGAAACTATAGTTACAATTTTGGCCATAATTTTTGAAAGCTTCGATTGTTGGATACAACTTAAAAAGCATTTTTAAGACAGCTTAATTTCCTATGGATTGAAAGCTTTCCCGACTAAATCGGATTAACAATAAGCTTTTTATAGACATTTTAAATTCAACAATTTTTGTTTCTTGGGGAGAGTGTACAGAAAATATAGTTACAATTTTGGCCATAATTTTTGAAAGCTTCGATTGTTGGATAAAACTTAAAAAGCATTTTTAAGACAGCTTAATTTCCTATTGATTGAAAGCTTTCCTGACCAAATCGGAGTAACAATAAGCTTTTTATAGACATTTTAAATTCAACAATTTTTGTTTCTTGGGGAGAGTGTACAGAAACTATAGTAACAATTTTGGCCATAATTTTTGAAAGCTTCGATTGTTGGATAAAACTTAAAAAGCATTTTTAAGACAGCTTAATTTCCTATTGATTGAAGGCTTTCCCGACTAAATCGGATTAACAATAAGCTTTTTATAGACATTTTAAATTCAACAATTTTTGTTTCTTGGGGAGAGTGTACAGAAACTATAGTTACAATTTTGGCCATAATTTTTAAAAGCTTCGATTGTTGGATAAAACTTAAAAAACATTTTTAAGACAGCTTAATTTCCTATTGATTGAAAGCTTTCCCGACCAAATCGGAGTAAAAGTAAGCTTTTTATAGACATTTTAAATTCAACAATTTTTGTTTCTTTGGGAGAATATACAGAAACTATAGTTACAATTTTGGCCATAAATTTTGAAAGCTTCGATTGTTAGATACAACTAAAAAGCATTTTTAAGACAGCTTAATTTCCTATTGATTGAAAGCTTTCCCGACCGAATCGGAGTAACAATAAGCTTTTTATAGACATTTTAAATTCAGCAATTTGCGTTTCTTGGGGAGAGTGTACAGAAACTATAGTTACAATTTTGGCCATAATTTTTGAAAGCTTCGATTGTTGGATACAACTTAAAAAGCATTTTTAAGACAGCTTAATTTCCTATTGATTGAAAGCTTTACCGACCAAATCGGAGTAACAAAAAGCTTTTTATAGACATTTTAAATTCAACAATTTTTGTTTCTTGGGGAGAGTGTACAGAAACTATAGTTACAATTTTGGCCATAATTTTTAAAAGCTTCGATTGTTGGATAAAACTTAAAAAGCATTTTTAAGACAGCTTAATTTCCTATTGATTGAAAGCTTTCCCGACCAAATCGGAGTAAAAGTAAGCTTTTTATAGACATTTTAAATTCAACAATTTTTGTTTCTTGGGGAGAGTGTACAGAAACTATAGTTACAATTTTGGCCATAATTTTTAAAAGCTTCGATTGTTGGATAAAACTTAAAAAGCATTTTTAAGACAGCTTAATTTCCTATTGATTGAAAGCTTTCCCGACCAAATCGGAGTAAAAGTAAGCTTTTTATAGACATTTTAAATTCAACAATTTTTGTTTCTTTGGGAGAATGTGCAGAAACTATAGTTACAATTTTGGCCATAATTTTTGAAAGCTTCGATTGTTGGATACAACTTAAAAAGCATTTTTAAGACAGCTTAATTTCCTATTGATTGAAAGCTTTCCCGACCGAATCGGAGTAACAATAAGCTTTTTATAGACATTTTAAATTCAGCAATTTGCGTTTCTTGGGGAGAGTGTACAGAAACTATAGTTACAATTTAGGCCATAATTTTTGAAAGCTTCGATTGTTGGATACAACTTAAAAAGCATTTTTAAGACAGCTTAATTTCCTATGGATTGAAAGCTTTCCCGACTAAATCGGATTAACAATAAGCTTTTTATAGACATTTTAAATTCAACAATTTTTGTTTCTTGGGGAGAGTGTACAGAAAATATAGTTACAATTTTGGCCATAATTTTTAAAAGCTTCGATTGTTGGATAAAACTTAAAAAGCATTTTTAAGACAGCTTAATTTCCTATTGATTGAAAGCTTTCCCGACTAAATCGGATTAACAATAAGCTTTTTATAGACATTTTAAATTCAACAATTTTTGTTTCTTGGGGAGAGTGTACAGAAACTATAGTTACAATTTTGGCCATAATTTTTGAAAGCTTCGATTGTTGGATAAAACTTAAAAAGCATTTTTAAGACAGCTTAATTTCCTATTGATTGAAGGCTTTCCCGACTAAATCGGATTAACAATAAGCTTTTTATAGACATTTTAAATTCAACAATTTTTGTTTCTTGGGGAGAGTGTACAGAAACTATAGTTACAATTTTGGCCATAATTTTTAAAAGCTTCGATTGTTGGATAAAACTTAAAAAACATTTTTAAGACAGCTTAATTTTCTATTGATTGAAAGCATTTCCGACTAAATCGGAGTAACAATAAGATTTTTATAGACATTTTAAATTCAACAATTTTTGTTTCTTGGGGAGAGTGTACAGAAACTATAGTTACAATTTTGGCCATAATTTTTGAAAGCTTCGATTGTTGGAAAAAACTTAAAAAGCATTTTTAAGACAGCTTAATTTCCTATTGATTGAAAGCTTTCCCGACCAAATCGGAGTAACAATAAGCTTTTTATAGACATTTTAAATTCAACAATTTTTGTTTCTTGGGGAGAGTGTACAGAAACTATAGTTACAATTTTGGCCATAATTTTTAAAAGCTTCGATTGTTGGATAAAACTTAAAAAGCATTTTTAAGACAGCTTAATTTCCTATTGATTGAAAGCCTTCCCGACCAAATCGGAGTAACAATAAGCTTTTTATAGACATTTTAAATTCAACAATTTTTGTTTCTTGGGGAGAATGTACAGAAACTATGGTTACAATTTTGGCCATAATTTTTGAAAGCTTCGATTGTTGGATACAACTTAAAAAGCATTTTTAAGACAGCTTAATTTCCTATTGATTGAAAGCTTTCCCGACCGAATCGGAGTAACAATAAGCTTTTTATAGACATTTTAAATTCAGCAATTTGCGTTTCTTGGGGAGAGTGTACAGAAACTATAGTTACAATTTTGGCCATAATTTTTGAAAGCTTCGATTGTTGGATACAACTTAAAAAGCATTTTTAAGACAGCTTAATTTCCTATTGATTGAAAGCTTTCCCGACCAAATCGGAGTAACAAAAAGCTTTTTATAGACATTTTAAATTCAACAATTTTTGTTTCTTGGGGAGAGTGTACAGAAACTATAGTTACAATTTTGGCCATAATTTTTAAAAGCTTCGATTGTTGGATAAAACTTAAAAAGCATTTTTAAGACAGCTTAATTTCCTATTGATTGAAAGCTTTCCCGACCAAATCGGAGTAAAAGTAAGCTTTTTATAGACATTTTAAATTCAACAATTTTTGTTTCTTGGGGAGAGTGTACAGAAACTATAGTTACAATTTTGGCCATAATTTTTAAAAGCTTCGATTGTTGGATACAACTTAAAAAGCATTTTTAAGACAGCTTAATTTCCTATTGATTGAAAGCTTTCCCGACCAAATCGGAGTAAAAGTAAGCTTTTTATAGACATTTTAAATTCAACAATTTTTGTTTCTTTGGGAGAATGTGCAGAAACTATAGTTACAATTTTGGCCATAATTTTTGAAAGCTTCGATTGTTGGATACAACTTAAAAAGCATTTTTAAGACAGCTTAATTTCCTATTGATTGAAAGCTTTCCCGACCGAATCGGAGTAACAATAAGCTTTTTATAGACATTGTAAATTCAGCAATTTGCGTTTCTTGGGGAGAGTGTACAGAAACTATAGTTACAATTTTGGCCATAATTTTTGAAAGCTTCGATTGTTGGATACAACTTAAAAAGCATTTTTAAGACAGCTTAATTTCCTATTGATTGAAAGCTTTCCCGACTAAATCGGATTAACAATAAGCTTTTTATAGACATTTTAATTTCAACAATTTTTGTTTCTTGGGGAGAGTGTACAGAAACTATAGTTACAATTTTGGCCATAATTTTTAAAAGCTTCGATTGTTGGATAAAACTTAAAAAGCATTTTTAAGACAGCTTAATTTCCTATTGATTGAAGGCTTTCCCGACTAAATCGGATTAACAATAAGCTTTTTATAGACATTTTAAATTCAACAATTTTTGTTTCTTGGGGAGAGTGTACAGAAACTATAGTTACAATTTTGGCCATAATTTTTAAAAGCTTCGATTGTTGGATAAAACTTAAAAAACATTTTTAAGACAGCTTAATTTTCTATTGATTGAAAGCATTTCCGACTAAATCGGAGTAACAATAAGATTTTTATAGACATTTTAAATTCAACAATTTTTGTTTCTTGGGGAGAGTGTACAGAAACTATAGTTACAATTTTGGCCATAATTTTTGAAAGCTTCGATTGTTGGAAAAAACTTAAAAAGCATTTTTAAGACAGCTTAATTTCCTATTGATTGAAAGCTTTCCCGACCAAATCGGAGTAACAATAAGCTTTTTATAGACATTTTAAATTCAACAATTTTTGTTTCTTGGGGAGAGTGTACAGAAACTATAGTTACAATTTTGGCCATAATTTTTAAAAACTTCGATTGTTGGATACAACTTAAAAATCATTTTTAAGACAGCTTAATTTCCTATTGATTGAAAGCTTTCCTGACCAAATCGGAGTAACAATAAGCTTTTTATAGACATTTTAAATTCAACAATTTTTGTTTCTTGGGGAGAGTGTACAGAAACTATAGTAACAATTTTGGCCATAATTTTTGAAAGCTTCGATTGTTGGATAAAACTTAAAAAGCATTTTTAAGACAGCTTAATTTCCTATTGATTGAAGGCTTTCCCGACTAAATCGGATTAACAATAAGCTTTTTATAGACATTTTAAATTCAACAATTTTTGTTTCTTGGGGAGAGTGTACAGAAACTATAGTTACAATTTTGGCCATAATTTTTAAAAGCTTCGATTGTTGGATAAAACTTAAAAAACATTTTTAAGACAGCTTAATTTCCTATTGATTGAAAGCTTTCCCGACCAAATCGGAGTAAAAGTAAGCTTTTTATAGACATTTTAAATTCAACAATTTTTGTTTCTTTGGGAGAATATACAGAAACTATAGTTACAATTTTGGCCATAATTTTTGAAAGCTTCGATTGTTAGATACAACTAAAAAGCATTTTTAAGACAGCTTAATTTCCTATTGATTGAAAGCTTTCCCGACCGAATCGGAGTAACAATAAGCTTTTTATAGACATTTTAAATTCAGCAATTTGCGTTTCTTGGGGAGAGTGTACAGAAACTATAGTTACAATTTTGGCCATAATTTTTGAAAGCTTCGATTGTTGGATACAACTTAAAAAGCATTTTTAAGACAGCTTAATTTCCTATTGATTGAAAGCTTTCCCGACCAAATCGGAGTAACAAAAAGCTTTTTATAGACATTTTAAATTCAACAATTTTTGTTTCTTGGGGAGAGTGTACAGAAACTATAGTTACAATTTTGGCCATAATTTTTAAAAGCTTCGATTGTTGGATAAAACTTAAAAAGCATTTTTAAGACAGCTTAATTTCCTATTGATTGAAAGCTTTCCCGACCAAATCGGAGTAAAAGTAAGCTTTTTATAGACATTTTAAATTCAACAATTTTTGTTTCTTGGGGAGAGTGTACAGAAACTATAGTTACAATTTTGGCCATAATTTTTAAAAGCTTCGATTGTTGGATAAAACTTAAAAAGCATTTTTAAGACAGCTTAATTTCCTATTGATTGAAAGCTTTCCCGACCAAATCGGAGTAAAAGTAAGCTTTTTATAGACATTTTAAATTCAACAATTTTTGTTTCTTTGGGAGAATGTGCAGAAACTATAGTTACAATTTTGGCCATAATTTTTGAAAGCTTCGATTGTTGGATACAACTTAAAAAGCATTTTTAAGACAGCTTAATTTCCTATTGATTGAAAGCTTTCCCGACCGAATCGGAGTAACAATAAGCTTTTTATAGACATTTTAAATTCAGCAATTTGCGTTTCTTGGGGAGAGTGTACAGAAACTATAGTTACAATTTTGGCCATAATTTTTGAAAGCTTCGATTGTTGGATACAACTTAAAAAGCATTTTTAAGACAGCTTAATTTCCTATGGATTGAAAGCTTTCCCGACTAAATCGGATTAACAATAAGCTTTTTATAGACATTTTAAATTCAACAATTTTTGTTTCTTGGGGAGAGTGTACAGAAACTATAGTTACAATTTTGGCCATAATTTTTAAAAGCTTCGATTGTTGGATAAAACTTAAAAAGCATTTTTAAGACAGCTTAATTTCCTATTGATTGAAAGCTTTCCCGACTAAATCGGATTAACAATAAGCTTTTTATAGACATTTTAAATTCAACAATTTTTGTTTCTTGGGGAGAGTGTACAGAAACTATAGTTACAATTTTGGCCATAATTTTTGAAAGCTTCGATTGTTGGATAAAACTTAAAAAGCATTTTTAAGACAGCTTAATTTCCTATTGATTGAAGGCTTTCCCGACTAAATCGGATTAACAATAAGCTTTTTATAGACATTTTAAATTCAACAATTTTTGTTTCTTGGGGAGAGTGTACAGAAACTATAGTTACAATTTTGGCCATAATTTTTAAAAGCTTCGATTGTTGGATAAAACTTAAAAAACATTTTTAAGACAGCTTAATTTTCTATTGATTGAAAGCATTTCCGACTAAATCGGAGTAACAATAAGATTTTTATAGACATTTTAAATTCAACAATTTTTGTTTCTTGGGGAGAGTGTACAGAAACTATAGTTACAATTTTGGCCATAATTTTTGAAAGCTTCGATTGTTGGAAAAAACTTAAAAAGCATTTTTAAGACAGCTTAATTTCCTATTGATTGAAAGCTTTCCCGACCAAATCGGAGTAACAATAAGCTTTTTATAGACATTTTAAATTCAACAATTTTTGTTTCTTGGGGAGAGTGTACAGAAACTATAGTTACAATTTTGGCCATAATTTTTAAAAACTTCGATTGTTGGATACAACTTAAAAAGCATTTTTAAGACAGCTTAATTTCCTATTTATTGAAAGCTTTCCCGACCAAATCGGAGTAACAATAAGCTTTTTATAGACATTTTAAATTCAACAATTTTTGTTTCTTGGGGAGAGTGTACAGAAACTATAGTTACAATTTTGGCCATAATTTTTGAAAGCTTCGATTGTTGGATAAAACTTAAAAAGCATTTTTAAGACAGCTTAATTTCCTATTGATTGAAAGCTTTCCCGACCAAATCGGAGTAACAATAAGCATTTTATAGACATTTTAAATTCAACAATTTTTGTTTCTTGGGGAGAGTGTACAGAAACTATAGTTACAATTTTGGCCATAATTTTTAAAAGCTTCGATTGTTGGATAAAACTTAAAAAGCATTTTTAAGACAGCTTAATTTCCTATTGATTGAAAGCTTTCCCGACCAAATCGGAGTAAAAGTAAGCTTTTTATAGACATTTTAAATTCAACAATTTTTGTTTCTTTGGGAGAATGTACAGAAACTATAGTAACAATAAGCTTTTTATAGACATTTTAAATTCAACAATTTTTGTTTCTTGGGGAGAGTGTACAGAAACTATAGTTACAATTTTGGCCATAATTTTTAAAAGCTTCGATTGTTGGATAAAACTTAAAAAGCATTTTTAAGACAGCTTAATTTCCTATTGATTGAAGGCTTTCCCGACCAAATCGGAGTAACAATAAGCTTTTTATAGACATTTTAAATTCAACAATTTTTGTTTCTTGGGGAGAGTGTACAGAAACTATAGTTACAATTTTGGCCATAATTTTTGAAACCTTCGATTGTTTGGATAAAACTTAAAAAGCATTTTTAAGACAGCTTAATTTCCTATTGATTGAAAGCTTTCCTGACCAAATCGGAGTAACAATAAGCTTTTTATAGACATTTTAAATTCAACAATTTTTGTTTCTTGGGGAGAGTGTACAGAAACTATAGTAACAATTTTGGCCATAATTTTTGAAAGCTTCGATTGTTGGATAAAACTTAAAAAGCATTTTTAAGACAGCTTAATTTCCTATTGATTGAAGGCTTTCCCGACTAAATCGGATTAACAATAAGCTTTTTATAGACATTTTAAATTCAACAATTTTTGTTTCTTGGGGAGAGTGTACAGAAACTATAGTTACAATTTTGGCCATAATTTTTAAAAGCTTCGATTGTTGGATAAAACTTAAAAAACATTTTTAAGACAGCTTAATTTCCTATTGATTGAAAGCTTTCCCGACCAAATCGGAGTAAAAGTAAGCTTTTTATAGACATTTTAAATTCAACAATTTTTGTTTCTTTGGGAGAATATACAGAAACTATAGTTACAATTTTGGCCATAATTTTTGAAAGCTTCGATTGTTAGATACAACTAAAAAGCATTTTTAAGACAGCTTAATTTCCTATTGATTGAAAGCTTTCCCGACCGAATCGGAGTAACAATAAGCTTTTTATAGACATTTTAAATTCAGCAATTTGCGTTTCTTGGGGAGAGTGTACAGAAACTATAGTTACAATTTTGGCCATAATTTTTGAAAGCTTCGATTGTTGGATACAACTTAAAAAGCATTTTTAAGACAGCTTAATTTCCTATTGATTGAAAGCTTTCCCGACCAAATCGGAGTAACAAAAAGCTTTTTATAGACATTTTAAATTCAACAATTTTTGTTTCTTGGGGAGAGTGTACAGAAACTATAGTTACAATTTTGGCCATAATTTTTAAAAGCTTCGATTGTTGGATAAAACTTAAAAAGCATTTTTAAGACAGCTTAATTTCCTATTGATTGAAAGCTTTCCCGACTAAATCGGATTAACAATAAGCTTTTTATAGACATTTTAAATTCAACAATTTTTGTTTCTTGGGGAGAGTGTACAGAAACTATAGTTACAATTTTGGCCATAATTTTTAAAAGCTTCGATTGTTGGATAAAACTTAAAAAGCATTTTTAAGACAGCTTAATTTCCTATTGATTGAAAGCTTTCCCGACTAAATCGGATTAACAATAAGCTTTTTATAGACATTTTAAATTCAACAATTTTTGTTTCTTGGGGAGAGTGTACAGAAACTATAGTTACAATTTTGGCCATAATTTTTAAAAGCTTCGATTGTTGGATAAAACTTAAAAAGCATTTTTAAGACAGCTTAATTTCCTATTGATTGAAAGCTTTCCCGACTAAATCGGATTAACAATAAGCTTTTTATAGACATTTTAAATTCAACAATTTTTGTTTCTTGGGGAGAGTGTACAGAAACTATAGTTACAATTTTGGCCATAATTTTTGAAAGCTTCGATTGTTGGATAAAACTTAAAAAGCATTTTTAAGACAGCTTAATTTCCTATTGATTGAAGGCTTTCCCGACTAAATCGGATTAACAATAAGCTTTTTATAGACATTTTAAATTCAACAATTTTTGTTTCTTGGGGAGAGTGTACAGAAACTATAGTTACAATTTTGGCCATAATTTTTAAAAGCTTCGATTGTTGGATAAAACTTAAAAAACAATTTTAAGACAGCTTAATTTTCTATTGATTGAAAGCATTTCCGACTAAATCGGAGTAACAATAAGATTTTTATAGACATTTTAAATTCAACAATTTTTGTTTCTTGGGGAGAGTGTACAGAAACTATAGTTACAATTTTGGCCATAATTTTTGAAAGCTTCGATTGTTGGAAAAAACTTAAAAAGCATTTTTAAGACAGCTTAATTTCCTATTGATTTAAAGCTTTCCCGACCAAATCGGAGTAACAATAAGCTTTTTATAGACATTTTAAATTCAACAATTTTTGTTTCTTGGGGAGAGTGTACAGAAACTATAGTTACAATTTTGGCCATAATTTTTAAAAACTTCGATTGTTGGATACAACTTAAAAAGCATTTTTAAGACAGCTTAATTTCCTATTGATTGAAAGCCTTCCCGACCAAATCGGAGTAACAATAAGCTTTTTATAGACATTTTAAATTCAACAATTTTTGTTTCTTGGGGAGAATGTACAGAAACTATGGTTACAATTTTGGCCATAATTTTTGAAAGCTTCGATTGTTGGATACAACTTAAAAAGCATTTTTAAGACAGCTTAATTTCCTATTGATTGAAAGCTTTCCCGACCGAATCGGAGTAACAATAAGCTTTTTATAGACATTTTAAATTCAGCAATTTGCGTTTCTTGGGGAGAGTGTACAGAAACTATAGTTACAATTTTGGCCATAATTTTTGAAAGCTTCGATTGTTGGATACAACTTAAAAAGCATTTTTAAGACAGCTTAATTTCCTATTGATTGAAAGCTTTCCCGACCAAATCGGAGTAACAAAAAGCTTTTTATAGACATTTTAAATTCAACAATTTTTGTTTCTTGGGGAGAGTGTACAGAAACTATAGTTACAATTTTGGCCATAATTTTTAAAAGCTTCGATTGTTGGATACAACTTAAAAAGCATTTTTAAGACAGCTTAATTTCCTATTGATTGAAAGCTTTCCCGACCAAATCGGAGTAAAAGTAAGCTTTTTATAGACATTTTAAATTCAACAATTTTTGTTTCTTTGGGAGAATGTGCAGAAACTATAGTTACAATTTTGGCTATAATTTTTGAAAGCTTCGATTGTTGGATACAACTTAAAAAGCATTTTTAAGACAGCTTAATTTCCTATTGATTGAAAGCTTTCCCGACCGAATCGGAGTAACAATAAGCTTTTTATAGACATTTTAAATTCAGCAATTTGCGTTTCTTGGGGAGAGTGTACAGAAACTATAGTTACAATTTTGGCCATAATTTTTGAAAGCTTCGATTGTTGGATACAACTTAAAAAGCATTTTTAAGACAGCTTAATTTCCTATTGATTGAAAGCTTTCCCGACTAAATCGGATTAACAATAAGCTTTTTATAGACATTTTAATTTCAACAATTTTTGTTTCTTGGGGAGAGTGTACAGAAACTATAGTTACAATTTTGGCCATAATTTTTGAAAGCTTCGATTGTTGGATAAAACTTAAAAAGCATTTTTAAGACAGCTTAATTTCCTATTGATTGAAGGCTTTCCCGACTAAATCGGATTAACAATAAGCTTTTTATAGACATTTTAAATTCAACAATTTTTGTTTCTTGGGGAGAGTGTACAGAAACTATAGTTACAATTTTGGCCATAATTTTTAAAAGCTTCGATTGTTGGATAAAACTTAAAAAACATTTTTAAGACAGCTTAATTTTCTATTGATTGAAAGCATTTCCGACTAAATCGGAGTAACAATAAGATTTTTATAGACATTTTAAATTCAACAATTTTTGTTTCTTGGGGAGAGTGTACAGAAACTATAGTTACAATTTTGGCCATAATTTTTGAAAGCTTCGATTGTTGGAAAAAACTTAAAAAGCATTTTTAAGACAGCTTAATTTCCTATTGATTGAAAGCTTTCCCGACCAAATCGGAGTAACAATAAGCTTTTTATAGACATTTTAAATTCAACAATTTTTGTTTCTTGGGGAGAGTGTACAGAAACTATAGTTACAATTTTGGCCATAATTTTTAAAAACTTCGATTGTTGGATACAACTTAAAAAGCATTTTTAAGACAGCTTAATTTCCTATTTATTGAAAGCTTTCCCGACCAAATCGGAGTAACAATAAGCTTTTTATAGACATTTTAAATTCAACAATTTTTGTTTCTTGGGGAGAGTGTACAGAAACTATAGTTACAATTTTGGCCATAATTTTTGAAAGCTTCGATTGTTGGATAAAACTTAAAAAGCATTTTTAAGACAGCTTAATTTCCTATTGATTGAAAGCTTTCCCGACCAAATCGGAGTAACAATAAGCATTTTATAGACATTTTAAATTCAACAATTTTTGTTTCTTGGGGAGAGTGTACAGAAACTATAGTTACAATTTTGGCCATAATTTTTAAAAGCTTCGATTGTTGGATAAAACTTAAAAAGCATTTTTAAGACAGCTTAATTTCCTATTGATTGAAAGCTTTCCCGACCAAATCGGAGTAAAAGTAAGCTTTTTATAGACATTTTAAATTCAACAATTTTTGTTTCTTTGGGAGAATGTACAGAAACTATAGTTACAATTTTGGCCATAATTTTTGAAAGCTTCGATTGTTGGATACAACTTAAAAAGCATTTTTAAGACAGCTTAATTTCCTATTGATTGAAAGCTTTCCCGACCGAATCGGAGTAACAATAAGCTTTTTATAGACATTTTAAATTCAGCAATTTGCGTTTCTTGGGGAGAGTGTACAGAAACTATAGTTACAATTTTGGCCATAATTTTTGAAAGCTTCGATTGTTGGATACAACTTAAAAAGCATTTTTAAGACAGCTTAATTTCCTATTGATTGAAAGCTTTCCCGACCAAATCGGAGTAACAATAAGCTTTTTATAGACATTTTAAATTCAACAATTTTTGTTTCTTGGGGAGAGTGTACAGAAACTATAGTTACAATTTTGGCCATAATTTTTAAAAGCTTCGATTGTTGGATAAAACTTAAAAAGCATTTTTAAGACAGCTTAATTTCCTATTGATTGAAAGCTTTCCCGACCAAATCGGAGTAACAATAAGCTTTTTATAGACATTTTAAATTCAACAATTTTTGTTTCTTGGGGAGAGTGTACAGAAACTATAGTTACAATTTTGGCCATAATTTTTGAAACCTTCGATTGTTTGGATAAAACTTAAAAAGCATTTTTAAGACAGCTTAATTTCCTATTGATTGAAAGCTTTCCTGACCAAATCGGAGTAACAATAAGCTTTTTATAGACATTTTAAATTCAACAATTTTTGTTTCTTGGGGAGAGTGTACAGAAACTATAGTAACAATTTTGGCCATAATTTTTAAAAGCTTCGATTGTTGGATAAAACTTAAAAAGCATTTTTAAGACAGCTTAATTTCCTATTGATTGAAGGCTTTCCCGACTAAATCGGATTAACAATAAGCTTTTTATAGACATTTTAAATTCAACAATTTTTGTTTCTTGGGGAGAGTGTACAGAAACTATAGTTACAATTTTGGCCATAATTTTTAAAAGCTTCGATTGTTGGATAAAACTTAAAAAACATTTTTAAGACAGCTTAATTTCCTATTGATTGAAAGCTTTCCCGACCAAATCGGAGTAAAAGTAAGCTTTTTATAGACATTTTAAATTCAACAATTTTTGTTTCTTTGGGAGAATATACAGAAACTATAGTTACAATTTTGGCCATAATTTTTGAAAGCTTCGATTGTTAGATACAACTAAAAAGCATTTTTAAGACAGCTTAATTTCCTATTGATTGAAAGCTTTCCCGACCGAATCGGAGTAACAATAAGCTTTTTATAGACATTTTAAATTCAGCAATTTGCGTTTCTTGGGGAGAGTGTACAGAAACTATAGTTACAATTTTGGCCATAATTTTTGAAAGCTTCGATTGTTGGATACAACTTAAAAAGCATTTTTAAGACAGCTTAATTTCCTATTGATTGAAAGCTTTCCCGACCAAATCGGAGTAACAAAAAGCTTTTTATAGACATTTTAAATTCAACAATTTTTGTTTCTTGGGGAGAGTGTACAGAAACTATAGTTACAATTTTGGCCATAATTTTTAAAAGCTTCGATTGTTGGATAAAACTTAAAAAGCATTTTTAAGACAGCTTAATTTCCTATTGATTGAAAGCTTTCCCGACCAAATCGGAGTAAAAGTAAGCTTTTTATAGACATTTTAAATTCAACAATTTTTGTTTCTTGGGGAGAGTGTACAGAAACTATAGTTACAATTTTGGCCATAATTTTTAAAAGCTTCGATTGTTGGATAAAACTTAAAAAGCATTTTTAAGACAGCTTAATTTCCTATTGATTGAAAGCTTTCCCGACCAAATCGGAGTAAAAGTAAGCTTTTTATAGACATTTTAAATTCAACAATTTTTGTTTCTTTGGGAGAATGTGCAGAAACTATAGTTACAATTTTGGCCATAATTTTTAAAAGCTTCGATTGTTGGATACAACTTAAAAAGCATTTTTAAGACAGCTTAATTTCCTATTGATTGAAAGCTTTCCCGACCGAATCGGAGTAACAATAAGCTTTTTATAGACATTTTAAATTCAGCAATTTGCGTTTCTTGGGGAGAGTGTACAGAAACTATAGTTACAATTTTGGCCATAATTTTTGAAAGCTTCGATTGTTGGATACAACTTAAAAAGCATTTTTAAGACAGCTTAATTTCCTATTGATTGAAAGCTTTCCCGACCGAATCGGAGTAACAATAAGCTTTTTATAGACATTTTAAATTCAGCAATTTGCGTTTCTTGGGGAGAGTGTACAGAAACTATAGTTACAATTTTGGCCATAATTTTTGAAAGCTTCGATTGTTGGATACAACTTAAAAAGCATTTTTAAGACAGCTTAATTTCCTATTGATTGAAAGCTTTCCCGACTAAATCGGATTAACAATAAGCTTTTTATAGACATTTTAATTTCAACAATTTTTGTTTCTTGGGGAGAGTGTACAGAAACTATAGTTACAATTTTGGCCATAATTTTTGAAAGCTTCGATTGTTGGATAAAACTTAAAAAGCATTTTTAAGACAGCTTAATTTCCTATTGATTGAAGGCTTTCCCGACTAAATCGGATTAACAATAAGCTTTTTATAGACATTTTAAATTCAACAATTTTTGTTTCTTGGGGAGAGTGTACAGAAACTATAGTTACAATTTTGGCCATAATTTTTAAAAGCTTCGATTGTTGGATACAACTTAAAAAGCATTTTTAAGACAGCTTAATTTCCTATTGATTGAAAGCCTTCCCGACCAAATCGGAGTAACAATAAGCTTTTTATAGACATTTTAAATTCAACAATTTTTGTTTCTTGGGGAGAATGTACAGAAACTATGGTTACAATTTTGGCCATAATTTTTGAAAGCTTCGATTGTTGGATACAACTTAAAAAGCATTTTTAAGACAGCTTAATTTCCTATTGATTGAAAGCTTTCCCGACCGAATCGGAGTAACAATAAGCTTTTTATAGACATTTTAAATTCAGCAATTTGCGTTTCTTGGGGAGAGTGTACAGAAACTATAGTTACAATTTTGGCCATAATTTTTGAAAGCTTCGATTGTTGGATACAACTTAAAAAGCATTTTTAAGACAGCTTAATTTCCTATTGATTGAAAGCTTTCCCGACCAAATCGGAGTAACAAAAAGCTTTTTATAGACATTTTAAATTCAACAATTTTTGTTTCTTGGGGAGAGTGTACAGAAACTATAGTTACAATTTTGGCCATAATTTTTAAAAGCTTCGATTGTTGGATACAACTTAAAAAGCATTTTTAAGACAGCTTAATTTCCTATTGATTGAAAGCTTTCCCGACCAAATCGGAGTAAAAGTAAGCTTTTTATAGACATTTTAAATTCAACAATTTTTGTTTCTTTGGGAGAATGTGCAGAAACTATAGTTACAATTTTGGCTATAATTTTTGAAAGCTTCGATTGTTGGATACAACTTAAAAAGCATTTTTAAGACAGCTTAATTTCCTATTGATTGAAAGCTTTCCCGACCGAATCGGAGTAACAATAAGCTTTTTATAGACATTTTAAATTCAGCAATTTGCGTTTCTTGGGGAGAGTGTACAGAAACTATAGTTACAATTTTGGCCATAATTTTTGAAAGCTTCGATTGTTGGATACAACTTAAAAAGCATTTTTAAGACAGCTTAATTTCCTATTGATTGAAAGCTTTCCCGACTAAATCGGATTAACAATAAGCTTTTTATAGACATTTTAATTTCAACAATTTTTGTTTCTTGGGGAGAGTGTACAGAAACTATAGTTACAATTTTGGCCATAATTTTTAAAAGCTTCGATTGTTGGATAAAACTTAAAAAGCATTTTTAAGACAGCTTAATTTCCTATTGATTGAAGGCTTTCCCGACTAAATCGGATTAACAATAAGCTTTTTATAGACATTTTAAATTCAACAATTTTTGTTTCTTGGGGAGAGTGTACAGAAACTATAGTTACAATTTTGGCCATAATTTTTAAAAGCTTCGATTGTTGGATAAAACTTAAAAAACATTTTTAAGACAGCTTAATTTTCTATTGATTGAAAGCATTTCCGACTAAATCAGAGTAACAATAAGATTTTTATAGACATTTTAAATTCAACAATTTTTGTTTCTTGGGGAGAGTGTACAGAAACTATAGTTACAATTTTGGCCATAATTTTTGAAAGCTTCGATTGTTGGAAAAAACTTAAAAAGCATTTTTAAGACAGCTTAATTTCCTATTGATTGAAAGCTTTCCCGACCAAATCGGAGTAACAATAAGCTTTTTATAGACATTTTAAATTCAACAATTTTTGTTTCTTGGGGAGAGTGTACAGAAACTATAGTTACAATTTTGGCCATAATTTTTAAAAACTTCGATTGTTGGATACAACTTAAAAATCATTTTTAAGACAGCTTAATTTCCTATTGATTGAAAGCTTTCCTGACCAAATCGGAGTAACAATAAGCTTTTTATAGACATTTTAAATTCAACAATTTTTGTTTCTTGGGGAGAGTGTACAGAAACTATAGTAACAATTATGGCCATAATTTTTGAAAGCTTCGATTGTTGGATAAAACTTAAAAAGCATTTTTAAGACAGCTTAATTTCCTATTGATTGAAGGCTTTCCCGACTAAATCGGATTAACAATAAGCTTTTTATAGACATTTTAAATTCAACAATTTTTGTTTCTTGGGGAGAGTGTACAGAAACTATAGTTACAATTTTGGCCATAATTTTTAAAAGCTTCGATTGTTGGATAAAACTTAAAAAACATTTTTAAGACAGCTTAATTTCCTATTGATTGAAAGCTTTCCCGACCAAATCGGAGTAAAAGTAAGCTTTTTATAGACATTTTAAATTCAACAATTTTTGTTTCTTTGGGAGAATATACAGAAACTATAGTTACAATTTTGGCCATAATTTTTGAAAGCTTCGATTGTTAGATACAACTAAAAAGCATTTTTAAGACAGCTTAATTTCCTATTGATTGAAAGCTTTCCCGACCGAATCGGAGTAACAATAAGCTTTTTATAGACATTTTAAATTCAGCAATTTGCGTTTCTTGGGGAGAGTGTACAGAAACTATAGTTACAATTTTGGCCATAATTTTTGAAAGCTTCGATTGTTGGATACAACTTAAAAAGCATTTTTAAGACAGCTTAATTTCCTATTGATTGAAAGCTTTCCCGACCAAATCGGAGTAACAAAAAGCTTTTTATAGACATTTTAAATTCAACAATTTTTGTTTCTTGGGGAGAGTGTACAGAAACTATAGTTACAATTTTGGCCATAATTTTTAAAAGCTTCGATTGTTGTATAAAACTTAAAAAGCATTTTTAAGACAGCTTAATTTCCTATTGATTGAAAGCTTTCCCGACCAAATCGGAGTAAAAGTAAGCTTTTTATAGACATTTTAAATTCAACAATTTTTGTTTCTTGGGGAGAGTGTACAGAAACTATAGTTACAATTTTGGCCATAATTTTTAAAAGCTTCGATTGTTGGATAAAACTTAAAAAGCATTTTTAAGACAGCTTAATTTCCTATTGATTGAAAGCTTTCCCGACCAAATCGGAGTAAAAGTAAGCTTTTTATAGACATTTTAAATTCAACAATTTTTGTTTCTTTGGGAGAATGTGCAGAAACTATAGTTACAATTTTGGCCATAATTTTTGAAAGCTTCGATTGTTGGATACAACTTAAAAAGCATTTTTAAGACAGCTTAATTTCCTATTGATTGAAAGCTTTCCCGACCGAATCGGAGTAACAATAAGCTTTTTATAGACATTTTAAATTCAGCAATTTGCGTTTCTTGGGGAGAGTGTACAGAAACTATAGTTACAATTTTGGCCATAATTTTTGAAAGCTTCGATTGTTGGATACAACTTAAAAAGCATTTTTAAGACAGCTTAATTTCCTATGGATTGAAAGCTTTCCCGACTAAATCGGATTAACAATAAGCTTTTTATAGACATTTTAAATTCAACAATTTTTGTTTCTTGGGGAGAGTGTACAGAAACTATAGTTACAAATTTGGCCATAATTTTTAAAAGCTTCGATTGTTGGATAAAACTTAAAAAGCATTTTTAAGACAGCTTAATTTCCTATTGATTGAAAGCTTTCCCGACTAAATCGGATTAACAATAAGCTTTTTATAGACATTTTAAATTCAACAATTTTTGTTTCTTGGGGAGAGTGTACAGAAACTATAGTTACAATTTTGGCCATAATTTTTGAAAGCTTCGATTGTTGGATAAAACTTAAAAAGCATTTTTAAGACAGCTTAATTTCCTATTGATTGAAGGCTTTCCCGACTAAATCGGATTAACAATAAGCTTTTTATAGACATTTTAAATTCAACAATTTTTGTTTCTTGGGGAGAGTGTACAGAAACTATAGTTACAATTTTGGCCATAATTTTTAAAAGCTTCGATTGTTGGATAAAACTTAAAAAACATTTTTAAGACAGCTTAATTTTCTATTGATTGAAAGCATTTCCGACTAAATCGGAGTAACAATAAGATTTTTATAGACATTTTAAATTCAACAATTTTTGTTTCTTGGGGAGAGTGTACAGAAACTATAGTTACAATTTTGGCCATAATTTTTGAAAGCTTCGATTGTTGGAAAAAACTTAAAAAGCATTTTTAAGACAGCTTAATTTCCTATTGATTGAAAGCTTTCCCGACCAAATCGGAGTAACAATAAGCTTTTTATAGACATTTTAAATTCAACAATTTTTGTTTCTTGGGGAGAGTGTACAGAAACTATAGTTACAATTTTGGCCATAATTTTTAAAAACTTCGATTGTTGGATACAACTTAAAGCATTTTTAAGACAGCTTAATTTCCTATTGATTGAAAGCCTTCCCGACCAAATCGGAGTAACAATAAGCTTTTTATAGACATTTTAAATTCAACAATTTTTGTTTCTTGGGGAGAATGTACAGAAACTATGGTTACAATTTTGGCCATAATTTTTGAAAGCTTCGATTGTTGGATACAACTTAAAAAGCATTTTTAAGACAGCTTAATTTCCTATTGATTGAAAGCTTTCCCGACCGAATCGGAGTAACAATAAGCTTTTTATAGACATTTTAAATTCAGCAATTTGCGTTTCTTGGGGAGAGTGTACAGAAACTATAGTTACAATTTTGGCCATAATTTTTGAAAGCTTCGATTGTTGGATACAACTTAAAAAGCATTTTTAAGACAGCTTAATTTCCTATTGATTGAAAGCTTTCCCGACCAAATCGGAGTAACAAAAAGCTTTTTATAGACATTTTAAATTCAACAATTTTTGTTTCTTGGGGAGAGTGTACAGAAACTATAGTTACAATTTTGGCCATAATTTTTAAAAGCTTCGATTGTTGGATAAAACTTAAAAGCATTTTTAAGACAGCTTAATTTCCTATTGATTGAAAGCTTTCCCGACCAAATCGGAGTAAAAGTAAGCTTTTTATAGACATTTTAAATTCAACAATTTTTGTTTCTTGGGGAGAGTGTACAGAAACTATAGTTACAATTTTGGCCATAATTTTTAAAAGCTTCGATTGTTGGATACAACTTAAAAAGCATTTTTAAGACAGCTTAATTTCCTATTGATTGAAAGCTTTCCCGACCAAATCGGAGTAAAAGTAAGCTTTTTATAGACATTTTAAATTCAACAATTTTTGTTTCTTTGGGAGAATGTGCAGAAACTATAGTTACAATTTTGGCCATAATTTTTGAAAGCTTCGATTGTTGGATACAACTTAAAAAGCATTTTTAAGACAGCTTAATTTCCTATTGATTGAAAGCTTTCCCGACCGAATCGGAGTAACAATAAGCTTTTTATAGACATTTTAAATTCAGCAATTTGCGTTTCTTGGGGAGAGTGTACAGAAACTATAGTTACAATTTTGGCCATAATTTTTGAAAGCTTCGATTGTTGGATACAACTTAAAAAGCATTTTTAAGACAGCTTAATTTCCTATTGATTGAAAGCTTTCCCGACTAAATCGGATTAACAATAAGCTTTTTATAGACATTTTAATTTCAACAATTTTTGTTTCTTGGGGAGAGTGTACAGAAACTATAGTTACAATTTTGGCCATAATTTTTGAAAGCTTCGATTGTTGGATAAAACTTAAAAATCATTTTTAAGACAGCTTAATTTCCTATTGATTGAAAGCTTTCCCGACTAAATCGGATTAACAATAAGCTTTTTATAGACATTTTAAATTCAACAATTTTTGTTTCTTGGGGAGAGTGTACAGAAACTATAGTTACAATTTTGGCCATAATTTTTAAAAGCTTCGATTGTTGGATAAAACTTAAAAAGCATTTTTAAGACAGCTTAATTTCCTATTGATTGAAAGCTTTCCCGACCAAATCGGAGTAAAAGTAAGCTTTTTATAGACATTTTAAATTCAACAATTTTTGTTTCTTGGGGAGAGTGTACAGAAACTATAGTTACAATTTTGGCCATAATTTTTAAAAGCTTCGATTGTTGGATACAACTTAAAAAGCATTTTTAAGACAGCTTAATTTCCTATTGATTGAAAGCTTTCCCGACCAAATCGGAGTAAAAGTAAGCTTTTTATAGACATTTTAAATTCAACAATTTTTGTTTCTTTGGGAGAATGTACAGAAACTATAGTTACAATTTTGGCCATAATTTTTGAAAGCTTCGATTGTTGGATACAACTTAAAAAGCATTTTTAAGACAGCTTAATTTCCTATTGATTGAAAGCTTTCCCGACCGAATCGGAGTAACAATAAGCTTTTTATAGACATTTTAAATTCAGCAATTTGCGTTTCTTGGGGAGAGTGTACAGAAACTATAGTTACAATTTTGGCCATAATTTTTGAAAGCTTCGATTGTTGGATACAACTTAAAAAGCATTTTTAAGACAGCTTAATTTCCTATTGATTGAAAGCTTTCCCGACTAAATCGGATTAACAATAAGCTTTTTATAGACATTTTAATTTCAACAATTTTTGTTTCTTGGGGAGAGTGTACAGAAACTATAGTTACAATTTTGGCCATAATTTTTAAAAGCTTCGATTGTTGGATAAAACTTAAAAAGCATTTTTAAGACAGCTTAATTTCCTATTGATTGAAGGCTTTCCCGACTAAATCGGATTAACAATAAGCTTTTTATAGACATTTTAAATTCAACAATTTTTGTTTCTTGGGGAGAGTGTACAGAAACTATAGTTACAATTTTGGCCATAATTTTTAAAAGCTTCGATTGTTGGATAAAACTTAAAAAACATTTTTAAGACAGCTTAATTTCCTATTGATTGAAAGCTTTCCCGACCAAATCGGAGTAACAATAAGCTTTTTATAGACATTTTAAATTCAACAATTTTTGTTTCTTGGGGAGAGTGTACAGAAACTATAGTTACAATTTTGGCCATAATTTTTAAAAACTTCGATTGTTGGAAAAAACTTAAAAAGCATTTTTAAGACAGCTTAATTTCCTATTGATTGAAAGCCTTCCCGACCAAATCGGAGTAACAATAAGCTTTTTATAGACATTTTAAATTCAACAATTTTTGTTTCTTGGGGAGAATGTACAGAAACTATGGTTACAATTTTGGCCATAATTTTTGAAAGCTTCGATTGTTGGATACAACTTAAAAAGCATTTTTAAGACAGCTTAATTTCCTATTGATTGAAAGCTTTCCCGACCGAATCGGAGTATCAGTAAGCTTTTTATAGACATTTTAAATTCAACAATTTTTGTTTCTTGGGGAGAGTGTACAGAAACTGTAGTTACAATTTTGGCCATAATTTTTGAAAGCTTCGATTGTTGGATAAAACTTAAAAAGCATTTTTAAGACAGCTTAATTTCCTATTGACTGAAAGCTTTCCCGACCAAATCGGAGTAAAATTAAGCTTTTTATAGACATTTTAAATTCAACAATTTTTGTTTCTTGGGGAGAATGTACAGAAACTTTAGTCACAATTTTGGCCATAATTTTTGAAAGCTTCGATTGTTGGATAAAACTTAGAAATCATATTTAAGACAGCTTAATTTTCTATTGATTGAAAGCTTTCCCGACTAAATCGGATTAACAATAAGATTTTTATAGACATTTTAAATTCAACAATTTTTGTTTCTTGGGGAGAGTGTACAGAAACTATAGTTACAATTTTGGCCATAATTTTTGAAAGCTTCGATTGTTGGATAAAACTTAAAAAGCATTTTTAAGACAGCTTAATTTCCTATTGATTGAAAGCTTTCCCGACCAAATCGGAGTAACAATAAGCTTTTTATAGACATTTTAAATTCAGCAATTTGCGTTTCTTGGGGAGAGTGTACAGAAACTATAGTTACAATTTTGGCCATAATTTTTGAAAGCTTCGATTGTTGGATACAACTTAAAAAGCATTTTTAAGACAGCTTAATTTCCTATTGATTGAAAGCTTTCCCGACCAAATCGGAGTAACAATAAGCTTTTTATAGACATTTTAAATTCAACAATTTTTGTTTCTTGGGGAGAGTGTACAGAAACTATAGTTACAATTTTGGCCATAATTTTTAAAAGCTTCGATTGTTGGATAAAACTTAAAAAGCATTTTTAAGACAGCTTAATTTCCTATTGATTGAAAGCTTTCCCGACCAAATCGGAGTAACAATAAGCTTTTTATAGACATTTTAAATTCAACAATTTTTGTTTCTTGGGGAGAGTGTACAGAAACTATAGTTACAATTTTGGCCATAATTTTTAAAAGCTTCGATTGTTGGATAAAACTTAAAAAACATTTTTAAGACAGCTTAATTTTCTATTGATTGAAAGCTTTCCCGACCAAATCGGAGTAACAATAAGCTTTTTATATTCAACAATTTTTGTTTCTTGGGGAGAGTGTACAGAAGCTATAGTTACAATTTTGGCCATAATTTTTAAAAGCTTCGATTGTTGGATACAACTTAAAAAGCATTTTTAAGACAGCTTAATTTCCTATTGATTGAAAGCTTTCCCGACCAAATCGGAGTAACAATAAGCTTTTTATAGACATTTTAAATTCAACAATTTTTGTTTCTTGGGGAGAATGTACAGAAACCATGGTTACAATTTTGGCCATAATTTTTGAAAGCTTCGATTGTTGGATACAACTTAAAAAGCATTTTTAAGACAGCTTAATTTCCTATTGATTGAAAGCTTTCCCGACCGAATCGGAGTATCAATAAGCTTTTTATAGACATTTTAAATTCAACAATTTTTGTTTCTTGGGGAGAGTGTACAGAAACTGTAGTTACAATTTTGGCCATAATTTTTGAAAGCTTCGATTGTTGGATAAAACTTAAAAAGCATTTTTAAGACAGCTTAATTTCCTATTGACTGAAAGCTTTCCCGACTAAATCGGATTAACAATAAGATTTTTATAGACATTTTAAATTCAACAATTTTTGTTTCTTGGGGAGAGTGTACAGAAACTGTAGTTACAATTTTGGCCATAATTTTTGAAAGCTTCGATTGTTGGATAAAACTTAAAAAGCATTTTTAAGACAGCTTAATTTCCTACTGACTGAAAGCTTTCCCGACTAAATCGGATTAACAATAAGATTTTTATAGACATTTTAAATTCAACAATTTTTGTTTCTTGGGGAGAGTGTACAGAAACTATAGTTACAATTTTGGCCATAATTTTTGAAAGCTTCGATTGTTGGATAAAACTTAAAAAGCATTTTTAAGACAGCTTAATTTCCTATTGATTGAAAGCTTTCCCGACCAAATCGGAGTAATAATAAGCATTTTATAGACATTTTAAATTCAACAATTTTTGTTTCTTGGGGAGAGTGTACAGAAACTATAGTTACAATTTTGGCCATAATTTTTAAAAGCTTCGATTGTTGGATAAAACTTAAAAAGCATTTTTAAGACAGCTTAATTTCCTATTGATTGAAAGCTTTCCCGACCAAATCGGAGTAAAAGTAAGCTTTTTATAGACATTTTAAATTCAACAATTTTTGTTTCTTTGGGAGAATGTACAGAAACTATAGTTACAATTTTGGCCATAATTTTTGAAAGCTTCGATTGTTGGATACAACTTAAAAAGCATTTTTAAGACAGCTTAATTTCCTATTGATTGAAAGCTTTCCCGACCAAATCGGAGTAACAATAAGCTTTTAATAGACATTTTAAATTCAACAATTTTTGTTTCTTGGGGAGAGTGTACAGAAACTATAGTTACAATTTTGGCCATAATTTTTAAAAGCTTCGATTGTTGGATAAAACTTAAAAAGCATTTTTAAGACAGCTTAATTTCCTATTGATTGAAAGCTTTCCCGACCAAATCGGAGTAAAAGTAAGCTTTTTATAGACATTTTAAATTCAACAATTTTTGTTTCTTTGGGAGAATGTACAGAAACTATAGTTACAATTTTGGCCATAATTTTTGAAAGCTTCGATTGTTGGATACAACTTAAAAAGCATTTTTGAGACAGCTTAATTTCCTATTGATTGAAAGCTTTCCCGACCAAATCGGAGTAACAATAAGCTTTTAATAGACATTTTAAATTCAACAATTTTTGTTTCTTGGGGAGAGTGTACAGAAACTATAGTTACAATTTTGGCCATAATTTTTAAAAGCTTCGATTGTTGGATAAAACTTAAAAAGCATTTTTAAGACAGCTTAATTTCCTATTGATTGAAAGCTTTCCCGACCAAATCGGAGTAACAATAAGCTTTTTATAGACATTTTAAATTCAACAATTTTTGTTTCTTGGGGAGAGTGTACAGAAACTATAGTTACAATTTTGGCCATAATTTTTGAAAGCTTCGATTGTTTGGATAAAACTTAAAAAGCATTTTTAAGACAGCTTAATTTCCTATTGATTGAAAGCTTTCCCGACCAAATCGGAGTAACAATAAGCTTTTTATAGACATTTTAAATTCAACAATTTTTGTTTCTTGGGGAGAGTGTACAGAAACTATAGTTACAATTTTGGCCATAATTTTTGAAAGCTTCGATTGTTGGATAAAACTTAAAAAGCATTTTTAAGACAGCTTAATTTCCTATTGACTGAAAGCTTTCCCGACTAAATCGGATTAACAATAAGATTTTTATAGACATTTTAAATTCAACAATTTTTGTTTCTTGGGGAGAGTGTACAGAAACTGTAGTTACAATTTTGGCCATAATTTTTGAAAGCTTCGATTGTTGGATAAAACTTAAAAAGCATTTTTAAGACAGCTTAATTTCCTACTGACTGAAAGCTTTCCCGACCAAATCGGAGTAACAATAAGCTTTTTATAGACATTTTAAATTCAACAATTTTTGTTTCTTGGGGAGAGTGTACAGAAACTATAGTTACAATTTTGGCCATAATTTTTAAAAGCTTCGATTGTTGGATAAAACTTAAAAAGCATTTTTAAGACAGCTTAATTTCCTATTGATTGAAAGCTTTCCCGACCAAATCGGAGTAACAATAAGCTTTTTATAGACATTTTAAATTCAACAATTTTTGTTTCTTGGGGAGAGTGTACAGAAACTATAGTTACAATTTTGGCCATAATTTTTGAAAGCTTCGATTGTTTGGATAAAACTTAAAAAGCATTTTTAAGACAGCTTAATTTCCTATTGATTGAAAGCTTTCCCGACCAAATCGGAGTAACAATAAGCTTTTTATAGACATTTTAAATTCAACAATTTTTGTTTCTTGGGGAGAGTGTACAGAAACTGTAGTTACAATTTTGGCCATAATTTTTGAAAGCTTCGATTGTTGGATAAAACTTAAAAAGCATTTTTAAGACAGCTTAATTTCCTATTGACTGAAAGCTTTCCCGACTAAATCGGAGTAACAATAAGATTTTTATAGACATTTTAAATTCAACAATTTTTGTTTCTTGGGGAGAGTGTACAGAAACTGTAGTTACAATTTTGGCCATAATTTTTGAAAGCTTCGATTGTTGGATAAAACTTAAAAAGCATTTTTAAGACAGCTTAATTTCCTACTGACTGAAAGCTTTCCCGACTAAATCGGATTAACAATAAGATTTTTATAGACATTTTAAATTCAACAATTTTTGTTTCTTGGGGAGAGTGTACAGAAACTATAGTTACAATTTTGGCCATAATTTTTGAAAGCTTCGATTGTTGGATAAAACTTAAAAAGCATTTTTAAGACAGCTTAATTTCCTATTGATTGAAAGCTTTCCCGACCAAATCGGAGTAATAATAAGCATTTTATAGACATTTTAAATTCAACAATTTTTGTTTCTTGGGGAGAGTGTACAGAAACTATAGTTACAATTTTGGCCATAATTTTTGAAAGCTTCGATTGTTGGATAAAACTTAAAAAGCATTTTTAAGACAGCTTAATTTCCTATTGACTGAAAGCTTTCCCGACTAAATCGGATTAACAATAAGATTTTTATAGACATTTTAAATTCAACAATTTTTGTTTCTTGGGGAGAGTGTACAGAAACTGTAGTTACAATTTTGGCCATAATTTTTGAAAGCTTCGATTGTTGGATAAAACTTAAAAAGCATTTTTAAGACAGCTTAATTTCCTACTGACTGAAAGCTTTCCCGACCAAATCGGAGTAACAATAAGCTTTTTATAGACATTTTAAATTCAACAATTTTTGTTTCTTGGGGAGAGTGTACAGAAACTATAGTTACAATTTTGGCCATAATTTTTAAAAGCTTCGATTGTTGGATAAAACTTAAAAAGCATTTTTAAGACAGCTTAATTTCCTATTGATTGAAAGCTTTCCCGACCAAATCGGAGTAACAATAAGCTTTTTATAGACATTTTAAATTCAACAATTTTTGTTTCTTGGGGAGAGTGTACAGAAACTATAGTTACAATTTTGGCCATAATTTTTGAAAGCTTCGATTGTTTGGATAAAACTTAAAAAGCATTTTTAAGACAGCTTAATTTCCTATTGATTGAAAGCTTTCCCGACCAAATCGGAGTAACAATAAGCTTTTTATAGACATTTTAAATTCAACAATTTTTGTTTCTTGGGGAGAGTGTACAGAAACTGTAGTTACAATTTTGGCCATAATTTTTGAAAGCTTCGATTGTTGGATAAAACTTAAAAAGCATTTTTAAGACAGCTTAATTTCCTATTGACTGAAAGCTTTCCCGACTAAATCGGATTAACAATAAGATTTTTATAGACATTTTAAATTCAACAATTTTTGTTTCTTGGGGAGAGTGTACAGAAACTGTAGTTACAATTTTGGCCATAATTTTTGAAAGCTTCGATTGTTGGATAAAACTTAAAAAGCATTTTTAAGACAGCTTAATTTCCTACTGACTGAAAGCTTTCCCGACTAAATCGGAGTAAAAGTAAGCTTTTTATAGACATTTTAAATTCAACAATTTTTGTTTCTTTGGGAGAATGTACAGAAACTATAGTTACAATTTTGGCCATAATTTTTGAAAGCTTCGATTGTTGGATACAACTTAAAAAGCATTTTTAAGACAGCTTAATTTCCTATTGATTGAAAGCTTTCCCGACCAAATCGGAGTAACAATAAGCTTTTAATAGACATTTTAAATTCAACAATTTTTGTTTCTTGGGGAGAGTGTACAGAAACTATAGTTACAATTTTGGCCATAATTTTTAAAAGCTTCGATTGTTGGATAAAACTTAAAAAGCATTTTTAAGACAGCTTAATTTCCTATTGATTGAAAGCTTTCCCGACCAAATCGGAGTAACAATAAGCTTTTTATAGACATTTTAAATTCAACAATTTTTGTTTCTTGGGGAGAGTGTACAGAAACTATAGTTACAATTTTGGCCATAATTTTTGAAAGCTTCGATTGTTTGGATAAAACTTAAAAAGCATTTTTAAGACAGCTTAATTTCCTATTGATTGAAAGCTTTCCCGACCAAATCGGAGTAACAATAAGCTTTTTATAGACATTTTAAATTCAACAATTTTTGTTTCTTGGGGAGAGTATACAGAAACTATAGTTACAATTTTGGCCATAATTTTTGAAAGCTTCGATTGTTGGATAAAACTTAAAAAGCATTTTTAAGACAGCTTAATTTCCTATTGATTGAAGGCTTTCCCGACTAAATCGGATTAACAATAAGCTTTTTATAGACATTTTAAATTCAACAATTTTTGTTTCTTGGGGAGAATGTACAGAAACTATAGTTACAATTTTGGCCATAATTTTTAAAAACTTCGATTGTTGGAAAAAACTTAAAAAGCATTTTTAAGACAGCTTAATTTCCTATTGATTGAAAGCCTTCCCGACCAAATCGGAGTAACAATAAGCTTTTTATAGACATTTTAAATTCAACAATTTTTGTTTCTTGGGGAGAATGTACAGAAACTATGGTTACAATTTTGGCCATAATTTTTGAAAGCTTCGATTGTTGGATAAAACTTAAAAAGCATTTTTAAGACAGCTTAATTTCCTATTGATTGAAAGCTTTCCCGACCAAATCGGAGTAATAATAAGCATTTTATAGACATTTTAAATTCAACAATTTTTGTTTCTTGGGGAGAGTGTACAGAAACTATAGTTACAATTTTGGCCATAATTTTTGAAAGCTTCGATTGTTGGATAAAACTTAAAAAGCATTTTTAAGACAGCTTAATTTCCTATTGACTGAAAGCTTTCCCGACTAAATCGGATTAACAATAAGATTTTTATAGACATTTTAAATTCAACAATTTTTGTTTCTTGGGGAGAGTGTACAGAAACTGTAGTTACAATTTTGGCCATAATTTTTGAAAGCTTCGATTGTTGGATAAAACTTAAAAAGCATTTTTAAGACAGCTTAATTTCCTACTGACTGAAAGCTTTCCCGACCAAATCGGAGTAACAATAAGCTTTTTATAGACATTTTAAATTCAACAATTTTTGTTTCTTGGGGAGAGTGTACAGAAACTATAGTTACAATTTTGGCCATAATTTTTAAAAGCTTCGATTGTTGGATAAAACTTAAAAAGCATTTTTAAGACAGCTTAATTTCCTATTGATTGAAAGCTTTCCCGACCAAATCGGAGTAACAATAAGCTTTTTATAGACATTTTAAATTCAACAATTTTTGTTTCTTGGGGAGAGTGTACAGAAACTATAGTTACAATTTTGGCCATAATTTTTGAAAGCTTCGATTGTTTGGATAAAACTTAAAAAGCATTTTTAAGACAGCTTAATTTCCTATTGATTGAAAGCTTTCCCGACCAAATCGGAGTAACAATAAGCTTTTTATAGACATTTTAAATTCAACAATTTTTGTTTCTTGGGGAGAGTGTACAGAAACTGTAGTTACAATTTTGGCCATAATTTTTGAAAGCTTCGATTGTTGGATAAAACTTAAAAAGCATTTTTAAGACAGCTTAATTTCCTATTGACTGAAAGCTTTCCCGACTAAATCGGATTAACAATAAGATTTTTATAGACATTTTAAATTCAACAATTTTTGTTTCTTGGGGAGAGTGTACAGAAACTGTAGTTACAATTTTGGCCATAATTTTTGAAAGCTTCGATTGTTGGATAAAACTTAAAAAGCATTTTTAAGACAGCTTAATTTCCTACTGACTGAAAGCTTTCCCGACTAAATCGGAGTAAAAGTAAGCTTTTTATAGACATTTTAAATTCAACAATTTTTGTTTCTTTGGGAGAATGTACAGAAACTATAGTTACAATTTTGGCCATAATTTTTGAAAGCTTCGATTGTTGGATACAACTTAAAAAGCATTTTTAAGACAGCTTAATTTCCTATTGATTGAAAGCTTTCCCGACCAAATCGGAGTAACAATAAGCTTTTAATAGACATTTTAAATTCAACAATTTTTGTTTCTTGGGGAGAGTGTACAGAAACTATAGTTACAATTTTGGCCATAATTTTTAAAAGCTTCGATTGTTGGATAAAACTTAAAAAGCATTTTTAAGACAGCTTAATTTCCTATTGATTGAAAGCTTTCCCGACCAAATCGGAGTAACAATAAGCTTTTTATAGACATTTTAAATTCAACAATTTTTGTTTCTTGGGGAGAGTGTACAGAAACTATAGTTACAATTTTGGCCATAATTTTTGAAAGCTTCGATTGTTTGGATAAAACTTAAAAAGCATTTTTAAGACAGCTTAATTTCCTATTGATTGAAAGCTTTCCCGACCAAATCGGAGTAACAATAAGCTTTTTATAGACATTTTAAATTCAACAATTTTTGTTTCTTGGGGAGAGTATACAGAAACTATAGTTACAATTTTGGCCATAATTTTTGAAAGCTTCGATTGTTGGATAAAACTTAAAAAGCATTTTTAAGACAGCTTAATTTCCTATTGATTGAAGGCTTTCCCGACTAAATCGGATTAACAATAAGCTTTTTATAGACATTTTAAATTCAACAATTTTTGTTTCTTGGGGAGAATGTACAGAAACTATAGTTACAATTTTGGCCATAATTTTTAAAAACTTCGATTGTTGGAAAAAACTTAAAAAGCATTTTTAAGACAGCTTAATTTCCTATTGATTGAAAGCCTTCCCGACCAAATCGGAGTAACAATAAGCTTTTTATAGACATTTTAAATTCAACAATTTTTGTTTCTTGGGGAGAGTGTACAGAAACTATAGTTACAATTTTGGCCATAATTTTTGAAAGCTTAGATTGTTGGATAAAACTTAAAAAGCATTTTTAAGACAGCTTAATTTCCTATTGATTGAAAGCTTTCCCGACCAAATCGGAGTAACAATAAGCTTTTTATAGACATTTTAAATTCAACAACTTTTGTTTCTTGGGGAGAGTGTACAGAAACTATAGTTACAATTTTGGCCATAATTTTTAAAAGCTTCGATTGTTGGATAAAACTTAAAAAGCATTTTTAAGACAGCTTAATTTCCTATTGATTGAAAGCTTTCCCGACCAAATCGGAGTAACAATAAGCTTTTTATAGACATTTTAAATTCAACAATTTTTGTTTCTTGGGGAGAGTGTACAGAAACTATAGTTACAATTTTGGCCATAATTTTTGAAAGCTTCGATTGTTGGATAAAACTTAGAAATCATATTTAAGACAGCTTAATTTTCTATTGATTGAAAGCTTTCCCGACTAAATCGGATTAGCAATAAGATTTCTATAGACATTTTAAATTCAACAATTTTTGTTTCTTGGGGAGAGTGTACAGAAACTATAGTTACAATTTTGGCCATAATTTTTGAAAGCTTCGATTGTTGGATAAAACTTAAAAAGCATTTTTAAGACAGCTTAATTTCCTATTGATTGAAAGCTTTCCCGACCGAATCGGAGTAACAATAAGCTTTTAATAGACATTTTAAATTCAGCAATTTGCGTTTCTTGGGGAGAGTGTACAGAAACTATAGTTACAATTTTGGCCATAATTTTTGAAAGCTTCGATTGTTGGATACAACTTAAAAAGCATTTTTAAGACAGCTTAATTTCCTATTGATTGAAAGCTTTCCCGACCAAATCGGAGTAAAAGTAAGCTTTTTATAGACATTTTAAATTCAACAATTTTTGTTTCTTTGGGAGAATGTACAGAAACTATAGTTACAATTTTGGCCATAATTTTTGAAAGCTTCGATTGTTGGATACAACTTAAAAAGCATTTTTAAGACAGCTTAATTTCCTATTGATTGAAAGCTTTCCCGACCGAATCGGAGTAACAATAAGCTTTTTATAGACATTTTAAATTCAGCAATTTGCGTTTCTTGGGGAGAGTGTACAGAAACTATAGTTACAATTTTGGCCATAATTTTTAAAAGCTTCGATTGTTGGATAAAACTTAAAAAGCATTTTTAAGACAGCTTAATTTCCTATTGATTGAAAGCTTTCCCGACCAAATCGGAGTAAAAGTAAGCTTTTTATAGACATTTTAAATTCAAAAATTTTTGTTTCTTTGGGAGAATGTACAGAAACTATAGTTACAATTTTGGCCATAATTTTTGAAAGCTTCGATTGTTGGATACAACTTAAAAAGCATTTTTAAGACAGCTTAATTTCCTATTGATTGAAAGCTTTCCCGACCGAATCGGAGTAACAATAAGCTTTTTATAGACATTTTAAATTCAACAATTTTTGTTTCTTGGGGAGAGTGTACAGAAACTATAGTTACAATTTTGGCCATAATTTTTGAAAGCTTCGATTGTTGGATACAACTTAAAAAGCATTTTTAAGACAGCTTAATTTCCTATTGAATGAAAGCTTTCCCGACCAAATCGGAGTAACAAAAAGCTTTTTATAGACATTTTAAATTCAACAATTTTTGTTTCTTGGGGAGAGTGTACAGAAACTATAGTTACAATTTTGGCCATAATTTTTAAAAGCTTCGATTGTTGGATAAAACTTAAAAAGCATTTTTAAGACAGCTTAATTTCCTATTGATTGAAAGCTTTCCCGACCAAATCGGAGTAACAATAAGCTTTTTATAGACATTTTAAATTCAACAACTTTTGTTTCTTGGGGAGAGTGTACAGAAACTATAGTTACAATTTTGGCCATAATTTTTAAAAGCTTCGATTGTTGGATAAAACTTAAAAAACATTTTTAAGACAGCTTAATTTCCTATTGATTGAAAGCTTTCCCGACCAAATCGGAGTAAAAGTAAGCTTTTTATAGACATTTTAAATTCAACAATTTTTGTTTCTTGGGGAGAGTGTACAGAAACTATAGTTACAATTTTGGAAATAATTTTTGAAAGCTTCGATTGTTGGATACAACTTAAAAAGCATTTTTAAGACAGCTTAATTTCCTATTGATTGAAAGCTTTCCCGACCAAATCGGAGTAACAATAAGCTTTTTATAGACATTTTAAATTCAACAATTTTTGTTTCTTGGGGAGAGTGTACAGAAACTATAGTTACAATTTTGGCCATAATTTTTGAAAGCTTCGATTGTTGGATAAAACGTAAAAAGCATTTTTAAGACAGCTTAATTTCCTATTGATTGAAAGCTTTCCCGACCAAATCGGAGTAACAATAATCTTTTTATAAACATTTTAAATTCAACAATTTTTGTTTCTTGGGGAGAGTGTACAGAAACTATAGTTACAATTTTGGCCATAATTTTTGAAAGCTTCGATTGTTGGATAAAACTTAAAAAGCATTTTTAAGACAGCTTAATTTCCTATTGATTGAAAGCTTTCCCGACCAAATCGGAGTAACAATAAGCTTTTTATAGACATTTTAAATTCAACAACTTTTGTTTCTTGGGGAGAGTGTACAGAAACTATAGTTACAATTTTGGCCATAATTTTTAAAAGCTTCGATTGTTGGATAAAACTTAAAAAGCATTTTTAAGACAGCTTAATTTCCTATTGATTGAAAGCTTTCCCGACCAAATCGGAGTAACAATAAGCTTTTTATAGACATTTTAAATTCAACAATTTTTGTTTCTTGGGGAGAGTGTACAGAAACTATAGTTACAATTTTGGCCATAATTTTTGAAAGCTTCGATTGTTGGATAAAACTTAGAAATCATATTTAAGACAGCTTAATTTTCTATTTATTGAAAGCTTTCCCGACTAAATCGGATTAGCAATAAGATTTTTATAGACATTTTAAATTCAACAATTTTTGTTTCTTGGGGAGAGTGTACAGAAACTATAGTTACAATTTTGGCCATAATTTTTGAAAGCTTCGATTGTTGGATAAAACTTAAAAAGCATTTTTAAGACAGCTTAATTTCCTATTGATTGAAAGCTTTCCCGACCGAATCGGAGTAACAATAAGCTTTTTATAGACATTTTAAATTCAGCAATTTGCGTTTCTTGGGGAGAGTGTACAGAAACTATAGTTACAATTTTGGCCATAATTTTTGAAAGCTTCGATTGTTGGATACAACTTAAAAAGCATTTTTAAGACAGCTTAATTTCCTATTGATTGAAAGCTTTCCCGACCAAATCGGAGTAAAAGTAAGCTTTTTATAGACATTTTAAATTCAACAATTTTTGTTTCTTTGGGAGAATGTACAGAAACTATAGTTACAATTTTGGCCATAATTTTTGAAAGCTTCGATTGTTGGATACAACTTAAAAAGCATTTTTAAGACAGCTTAATTTCCTATTGATTGAAAGCTTTCCCGACCGAATCGGAGTAACAATAAGCTTTTTATAGACATTTTAAATTCAGCAATTTGCGTTTCTTGGGGAGAGTGTACAGAAACTATAGTTACAATTTTGGCCATAATTTTTAAAAGCTTCGATTGTTGGATAAAACTTAAAAAGCATTTTTAAGACAGCTTAATTTCCTATTGATTGAAAGCTTTCCCGACCAAATCGGAGTAAAAGTAAGCTTTTTATAGACATTTTAAATTCAACAATTTTTGTTTCTTTGGGAGAATGTACAGAAACTATAGTTACAATTTTGGCCATAATTTTTGAAAGCTTCGATTGTTGGATACAACTTAAAAAGCATTTTTAAGACAGCTTAATTTCCTATTGATTGAAAGCTTTCCCGACCGAATCGGAGTAACAATAAGCTTTTTATAGACATTTTAAATTCAACAATTTTTGTTTCTTGGGGAGAGTGTACAGAAACTATAGTTACAATTTTGGCCATAATTTTTGAAAGCTTCGATTGTTGGATAAAACTTAAAAAGCATTTTTAAGACAGCTTAATTTCCTATTGAATGAAAGCTTTCCCGACCAAATCGGAGTAACAAAAAGCTTTTTATAGACATTTTAAATTCAACAATTTTTGTTTCTTGGGGAGAGTGTACAGAAACTATAGTTACAATTTTGGCCATAATTTTTAAAAGCTTCGATTGTTGGATAAAACTTAAAAAGCATTTTTAAGACAGCTTCATTTCCTATTGATTGAAAGCTTTCCCGACCAAATCGGAGTAACAATAAGCTTTTTATAGACATTTTAAATTCAACAATTTTTGTTTCTTGGGGAGAGTGTACAGAAACTATAGTTACAATTTTGGCCATAATTTTTGAAAGCTTCGATTGTTGGATAAAACTTAGAAATCATATTTAAGACAGCTTAATTTTCTATTGATTGAAAGCTTTCCCGACTAAATCGGATTAGCAATAAGATTTTTATAGACATTTTAAATTCAACAATTTTTGTTTCTTGGGGAGAGTGTACAGAAACTATAGTTACAATTTTGGCCATAATTTTTGAAAGCTTCGATTGTTGGATAAAACTTAAAAAGCATTTTTAAGACAGCTTAATTTCCTATTGATTGAAAGCTTTCCCGACCGAATCGGAGTAACAATAAGCTTTTTATAGACATTTTAAATTCAGCAATTTGCGTTTCTTGGGGAGAGTGTACAGAAACTATAGTTACAATTTTGGCCATAATTTTTGAAAGCTTCGATTGTTGGATACAACTTAAAAAGCATTTTTAAGACAGCTTAATTTCCTATTGATTGAAAGCTTTCCCGACCAAATCGGAGTAAAAGTAAGCTTTTTATAGACATTTTAAATTCAACAACTTTTGTTTCTTGGGGAGAGTGTACAGAAACTATAGTTACAATTTTGGCCATAATTTTTAAAAGCTTCGATTGTTGGATAAAACTTAAAAAGCATTTTTAAGACAGCTTAATTTCCTATTGATTGAAAGCTTTCCCGACCAAATCGGAGTAACAATAAGCTTTTTATAGACATTTTAAATTCAACAATTTTTGTTTCTTGGGGAGAGTGTACAGAAACTATAGTTACAATTTTGGCCATAATTTTTGAAAGCTTCGATTGTTGGATAAAACTTAGAAATCATATTTAAGACAGCTTAATTTTCTATTGATTGAAAGCTTTCCCGACTAAATCGGATTAGCAATAAGATTTTTATAGACATTTTAAATTCAACAATTTTTGTTTCTTGGGGAGAGTGTACAGAAACTATAGTTACAATTTTGGCCATAATTTTTGAAAGCTTCGATTGTTGGATAAAACTTAAAAAGCATTTTTAAGACAGCTTAATTTCCTATTGATTGAAAGCTTTCCCGACCGAATCGGAGTAACAATAAGCTTTTTATAGACATTTTAAATTCAGCAATTTGCGTTTCTTGGGGAGAGTGTACAGAAACTATAGTTACAATTTTGGCCATAATTTTTGAAAGCTTCGATTGTTGGATACAACTTAAAAAGCATTTTTAAGACAGCTTAATTTCCTATTGATTGAAAGCTTTCCCGACCAAATCGGAGTAAAAGTAAGCTTTTTATAGACATTTTAAATTCAACAATTTTTGTTTCTTTGGGAGAATGTACAGAAACTATAGTTACAATTTTGGCCATAATTTTTGAAAGCTTCGATTGTTGGATACAACTTAAAAAGCATTTTTAAGACAGCTTAATTTCCTATTGATTGAAAGCTTTCCCGACCGAATCGGAGTAACAATAAGCTTTTTATAGACATTTTAAATTCAGCAATTTGCGTTTCTTGGGGAGAGTGTACAGAAACTATAGTTACAATTTTGGCCATAATTTTTGAAAGCTTCGATTGTTGGATACAACTTAAAAAGCATTTTTAAGACAGCTTAATTTCCTATTGATTGAAAGCTTTCCCGACCGAATCGGAGTAACAATAAGCTTTTTATAAACATTTTAAATTCAACAATTTTTGTTTCTTGGGGAGAGTGTACAGAAACTATAGTTACAATTTTGGCCATAATTTTTGAAAGCTTCGATTGTTGGATACAACTTAAAAAGCATTTTTAAGACAGCTTAATTTCCTATTGAATGAAAGCTTTCCCGACCAAATCGGACTAACAAAAAGCTTTTTATAGACATTTTAAATTCAACAATTTTTGTTTCTTGGGGAGAGTGTACAGAAACTATAGTTACAATTTTGGCCATAATTTTTAAAAGCTTCGATTGTTGGATAAAACTTAAAAAGCATTTTTAAGACAGCTTAATTTCCTATTGATTGAAAGCTTTCCCGACCAAATCGGAGTAACAATAAGCTTTTTATAGACATTTTAAATTCAACAACTTTTGTTTCTTGGGGAGAGTGTACAGAAACTATAGTTACAATTTTGGCCATAATTTTTGAAAGCTTCGATTGTTTGGATAAAACTTAAAAAACATTTTTAAGACAGCTTAATTTCCTATTGATTGAAAGCTTTCCCGACTAAATCGGAGTAACAATAAGCTTTTTATAGACATTTTAAATTCAACAATTTTTGTTTCTTGGGGAGAGTGTACAGAAACTATAGTTACAATTTTGGCCATAATTTTTGAAAGCTTCGATTGTTTGGATAAAACTTAAAAAGCATTTTTAAGACAGCTTAATTTCCTATTGATTGAAAGCTTTCCCGACCAAATCGGAGTAACAATAATCTTTTTATAAACATTTTAAATTCAACAATTTTTGTTTCTTGGGGAGAGTGTACAGAAACTATAGTTACAATTTTGGCCATAATTTTTGAAAGCTTCGATTGTTGGATAAAACTTAAAAAGCATTTTTAAGACAGCTTAATTTCCTATTGATTGAAAGCTTTCCCGACCAAATCGGAGTAACAATAAGCTTTTTATAGACATTTTAAATTCAACAACTTTTGTTTCTTGGGGAGAGTGTACAGAAACTATAGTTACAATTTTGGCCATAATTTTTAAAAGCTTCGATTGTTGGATAAAACTTAAAAAGCATTTTTAAGACAGCTTAATTTCCTATTGATTGAAAGCTTTCCCGACCAAATCGGAGTAAAAGTAAGCTTTTTATAGACATTTTAAATTCAACAATTTTTGTTTCTTGGGGAGAGTGTACAGAAACTATAGTTACAATTTTGGAAATAATTTTTGAAAGCTTAGATTGTTGGATAAAACTTAAAAAGCATTTTTAAGACAGCTTAATTTCCTATTGATTGAAAGCTTTCCCGACCAAATCGGAGTAACAATAAGCTTTTTATAGACATTTTAAATTCAACAATTTTTGTTTCTTGGGGAGAGTGTACAGAAACTATAGTTACAATTTTGGCCATAATTTTTGAAAGCTTCGATTGTTGGATAAAACTTAAAAAGCATTTTTAAGACAGCTTAATTTCCTATTGATTGAAAGCTTTCCCGACCAAATCGGAGTAACAATAATCTTTTTATAAACATTTTAAATTCAACAATTTTTGTTTCTTGGGGAGAGTGTACAGAAACTATAGTTACAATTTTGGCCATAATTTTTGAAAGCTTCGATTGTTGGATAAAACTTAAAAAGCATTTTTAAGACAGCTTAATTTCCTATTGATTGAAAGCTTTCCCGACCAAATCGGAGTAAAAGTAAGCTTTTTATAGACATTTTAAATTCAACAACTTTTGTTTCTTGGGGAGAGTGTACAGAAACTATAGTTACAATTTTGGCCATAATTTTTAAAAGCTTCGATTGTTGGATAAAACTTAAAAAGCATTTTTAAGACAGCTTAATTTCCTATTGATTGAAAGCTTTCCCGACCAAATCGGAGTAACAATAAGCTTTTTATAGACATTTTAAATTCAACAATTTTTGTTTCTTGGGGAGAGTGTACAGAAACTATAGTTACAATTTTGGCCATAATTTTTGAAAGCTTCGATTGTTGGATAAAACTTAGAAATCATATTTAAGACAGCTTAATTTTCTATTGATTGAAAGTTTTCCCGACTAAATCGGATTAACAATAAGCTTTTTATAAACATTTAAAATCATATTTAAGACAGCTTAATTTTCTATTGATTGAAAGCTTTCCCGACTAAATCGGATTAGCAATAAGATTTTTATAGACATTTTAAATTCAACAATTTTTGTTTCTTGGGGAGAGTGTACAGAAACTATAGTTACAATTTTGGCCATAATTTTTGAAAGCTTCGATTGTTGGATAAAACTTAAAAAGCATTTTTAAGACAGCTTAATTTCCTATTGATTGAAAGCTTTCCCGACCGAATCGGAGTAACAATAAGCTTTTTATAGACATTTTAAATTCAGCAATTTGCGTTTCTTGGGGAGAGTGTACAGAAACTATAGTTACAATTTTGGCCATAATTTTTGAAAGCTTCGATTGTTGGATACAACTTAAAAAGCATTTTTAAGACAGCTTAATTTCCTATTGATTGAAAGCTTTCCCGACCAAATCGGAGTAAAAGTAAGCTTTTTATAGACATTTTAAATTCAACAATTTTTGTTTCTTTGGGAGAATGTACAGAAACTATAGTTACAATTTTGGCCATAATTTTTGAAAGCTTCGATTGTTGGATACAACTTAATAAGCATTTTTAAGACAGCTTAATTTCCTATTGATTGAAAGCTTTCCCGACCGAATCGGAGTAACAATAAGCTTTTTATAGACATTTTAAATTCAGCAATTTGCGTTTCTTGGGGAGAGTGTACAGAAACTATAGTTACAATTTTGGCCATAATTTTTGAAAGCTTCGATTGTTGGATACAACTTAAAAAGCATTTTTAAGACAGCTTAATTTCCTATTGATTGAAAGCTTTCCCGACCGAATCGGAGTAACAATAAGCTTTTTATAAACATTTTAAATTCAACAATTTTTGTTTCTTGGGGAGAGTGTACAGAAACTATAGTTACAATTTTGGCCATAATTTTTGAAAGCTTCGATTGTTGGATACAACTTAAAAAGCATTTTTAAGACAGCTTAATTTCCTATTGAATGAAAGCTTTCCCGACCAAATCGGACTAACAAAAAGCTTTTTATAGACATTTTAAATTCAACAATTTTTGTTTCTTGGGGAGAGTGTACAGAAACTATAGTTACAATTTTGGCCATAATTTTTAAAAGCTTCGATTGTTGGATAAAACTTAAAAAGCATTTTTAAGACAGCTTAATTTCCTATTGATTGAAAGCTTTCCCGACCAAATCGGAGTAACAATAAGCTTTTTATAGACATTTTAAATTCAACAACTTTTGTTTCTTGGGGAGAGTGTACAGAAACTATAGTTACAATTTTGGCCATAATTTTTGAAAGCTTCGATTGTTTGGATAAAACTTAAAAAACATTTTTAAGACAGCTTAATTTCCTATTGATTGAAAGCTTTCCCGACTAAATCGGAGTAACAATAAGCTTTTTATAGACATTTTAAATTCAACAATTTTTGTTTCTTGGGGAGAGTGTACAGAAACTATAGTTACAATTTTGGCCATAATTTTTGAAAGCTTCGATTGTTGGATAAAACTTAAAAAGCATTTTTAAGACAGCTTAATTTCCTATTGATTGAAAGCTTTCCCGACCAAATCGGAGTAACAATAATCTTTTTATAAACATTTTAAATTCAACAATTTTTGTTTCTTGGGGAGAGTGTACAGAAACTATAGTTACAATTTTGGCCATAATTTTTGAAAGCTTCGATTGTTGGATAAAACTTAAAAAGCATTTTTAAGACAGCTTAATTTCCTATTGATTGAAAGCTTTCCCGACCAAATCGGAGTAACAATAAGCTTTTTATAGACATTTTAAATTCAACAACTTTTGTTTCTTGGGGAGAGTGTACAGAAACTATAGTTACAATTTTGGCCATAATTTTTAAAAGCTTCGATTGTTGGATAAAACTTAAAAATCATTTTTAAGACAGCTTAATTTCCTATTGATTGAAAGCTTTCCCGACCAAATCGGAGTAAAAGTAAGCTTTTTATAGACATTTTAAATTCAACAATTTTTGTTTCTTGGGGAGAGTGTACAGAAACTATAGTTACAATTTTGGAAATAATTTTTGAAAGCTTAGATTGTTGGATAAAACTTAAAAAGCATTTTTAAGACAGCTTAATTTCCTATTGATTGAAAGCTTTCCCGACCAAATCGGAGTAACAATAAGCTTTTTATAGACATTTTAAATTCAACAATTTTTGTTTCTTGGGGAGAGTGTACAGAAACTATAGTTACAATTTTGGCCATAATTTTTGAAAGCTTCGATTGTTGGATAAAACTTAAAAAGCATTTTTAAGACAGCTTAATTTCCTATTGATTGAAAGCTTTCCCGACCAAATCGGAGTAACAATAATCTTTTTATAAACATTTTAAATTCAACAATTTTTGTTTCTTGGGGAGAGTGTACAGAAACTATAGTTACAATTTTGGCCATAATTTTTGAAAGCTTCGATTGTTGGATAAAACTTAAAAAGCATTTTTAAGACAGCTTAATTTCCTATTGATTGAAAGCTTTCCCGACCAAATCGGAGTAACAATAAGCTTTTTATAGACATTTTAAATTCAACAACTTTTGTTTCTTGGGGAGAGTGTACAGAAACTATAGTTACAATTTTGGCCATAATTTTTAAAAGCTTCGATTGTTGGATAAAACTTAAAAAGCATTTTTAAGACAGCTTAATTTCCTATTGATTGAAAGCTTTCCCGACCAAATCGGAGTAACAATAAGCTTTTTATAGACATTTTAAATTCAACAATTTTTGTTTCTTGGGGAGAGTGTACAGAAACTATAGTTACAATTTTGGCCATAATTTTTGAAAGCTTCGATTGTTGGATAAAACTTAGAAATCATATTTAAGACAGCTTAATTTTCTATTGATTGAAAGTTTTCCCGACTAAATCGGATTAACAATAAGCTTTTTATAAACATTTTAAATTCAACAATTTTTGTTTCTTGGGGAGAGTGTACAGAAACTATAGTTACAATTTTGGCCATAATTTTTGAAAGCTTCGATTGTTGGATAAAACTTAAAAAGCATTTTTAAGACAGCTTAATTTCCTATTGATTGAAAGCTTTCCCGACCGAATCGGAGTAACAATAAGCTTTTTATAGACATTTTAAATTCAACAATTTTTGTTTCTTGGGGAGAGTGTACAGAAACTATAGTTACAATTTTGGCCATAATTTTTGAAAGCTTCGATTGTTGGATAAAACTTAAAAAGCATTTTTAAGACAGCTTAATTTCCTATTGATTGAAAGCTTTAACGACCAAATCGGAGTAACAATAAGCTTTTTATAGACATTTTAAATTTAACAATTTTTGTTTCTTGGGGAGAGTGTACAGAAACTATAGTTACAATTTTGGCCATAATTTTTGAAAGCTTCGATTGTCATTCATTTTTAAGACAGCTTAATTTCCTATTGATTGAAAGCTTTCCCGACCAAATCGGAGTAACAATAAGCTTTTTATAGACATTTTAAATTCAACAATTTTTGTTTCTTGGGGAGAGTGTACAGAAACTATAGTTACAATTTTGGAAATAATTTTTGAAAGCTTTGATTGTTGGATAAAACTTAAAAAGCATTTTTAAGACAGCTTAATTTCCTATTGATTGAAAGCTTTCCCGACCAAATCGGAGTAACAATAAGCTTTTTATAGACATTTTAAATTCAACAATTTTTGTTTCTTGGGGAGAGTGTACAGAAACTATAGTTACAATTTTGGCCATAATTTTTAAAAGCTTCGATTGTTGGATAAAACTTATAAAGCATTTTTAAGACAGTTTAATTTCCTATTGATTGAAAGCTTTCCCGACCAAATCGGAGTAACAATAAGCTTTTTATAGACATTTTAAATTCAACAAATTTTGTTTCTTGGGGAGAGTGTACAGAAACTATAGTTACAATTTTGGCCATAATTTTTGAAAGCTTCGATTGTTGGATAAAACTTAAAAATCATTTTTAATACAGCTTAATTTCCTATTGATTGAAAGCTTTCCCGACCAAATCGGAGTAACAATAAGCTTTTTATAGACATTTTAAATTCAACAATTTTTGTTTCTTGGGGAGAGTGTACAGAAACTTTAGTTACAATTTTGGCCATAATTTTTGAAAGCTTCGATTGTTGGATAAAACTTAAAAAGCATTTTTAAGACAGCTTAATTTCCTATTGATTGAAAGCTTTCCCGACCAAATCGGAGTAACAATAAGCTTTTTATAGACATTTTAAATTCAACAATTTTTGTTTCTTGGGGAGAGTGTACAGAAACTATAGTTACAATTTTGGAAATAATTTTTGAAAGCTTTGATTGTTGGATAAAACTTAAAAAGCATTTTTAAGACAGCTTAATTTCCTATTGATTGAAAGCTTTCCCGACCAAATCGGAGTAACAATAAGCTTTTTATAGACATTTTAAATTCAACAATTTTTGTTTCTTGGGGAGAGTGTACAGAAACTATAGTTACAATTTTGGCCATAATTTTAGAAAGCTTCGATTGTTGGATAAAACTTAAAAAGCATTTTTAAGACAGCTTAATTTCCTATTGATTGAAAGCTTTCCCGACCAAATCGGAGTAACAATAATCTTTTTATAAACATTTTAAATTCAACAATTTTTGTTTCTTGGGGAGAGTGTACAGAAACTATAGTTACAATTTTGGCCATAATTTTTGAAAGCTTCGATTGTTGGATAAAACTTAAAAAGCATTTTTAAGACCGCTTAATTTCCTATTGATTGAAACCTTTCCCGACTAAATCGGAGTAACAGTAAGCTTTTTATAGACATTTTAAATTCAGCAATTTGCGTTTCTTGGGGAGAGTGTACAGAAACTATAGTTACAATTTTGGCCATAATTTTTGAAAGCTTCGATTGTTGGATACAACTTAAAAAGCATTTTTAAGACAGCTTAATTTCCTATTGATTGAAGGCTTTCCCGACTAAATCGGATTAACAATAAGCTTTTTATAAACATTTTAAATTCAACAATTTTTGTTTCTTGGGGAGAGTGTACAGAAACTATAGTTACAATTTTGGCCATAATTTTTGAAAGCTTCGATTGTTGGATAAAACTTAAAAAGCATTTTTAAGACAGCTTAATTTCCTATTGATTGAAAGCTTTCCCGACCGAATCGGAGTAACAATAAGCTTTTTATAGACATTTTAAATTCAACAATTTTTGTTTCTTGGGGAGAGTGTACAGAAACTATAGTTACAATTTTGGCCATAATTTTTGAAAGCTTCGATTGTTGGATAAAACTTAAAAAGCATTTTTAAGACAGCTTAATTTCCTATTGATTGAAAGCTTTAACGACCAAATCGGAGTAACAATAAGCTTTTTATAGACATTTTAAATTTAACAATTTTTGTTTCTTGGGGAGAGTGTACAGAAACTATAGTTACAATTTTGGCCATAATTTTTGAAAGCTTCGATTGTCATTCATTTTTAAGACAGCTTAATTTCCTATTGATTGAAAGCTTTCCCGACCAAATCGGAGTAACAATAAGCTTTTTATAGACATTTTAAATTCAACAATTTTTGTTTCTTGGGGAGAGTGTACAGAAACTATAGTTACAATTTTGGAAATAATTTTTGAAAGCTTTGATTGTTGGATAAAACTTAAAAAGCATTTTTAAGACAGCTTAATTTCCTATTGATTGAAAGCTTTCCCGACCAAATCGGAGTAACAATAAGCTTTTTATAGACATTTTAAATTCAACAATTTTTGTTTCTTGGGGAGAGTGTACAGAAACTATAGTTACAATTTTGGCCATAATTTTTAAAAGCTTCGATTGTTGGATAAAACTTATAAAGCATTTTTAAGACAGTTTAATTTCCTATTGATTGAAAGCTTTCCCGACCAAATCGGAGTAACAATAAGCTTTTTATAGACATTTTAAATTCAACAAATTTTGTTTCTTGGGGAGAGTGTACAGAAACTATAGTTACAATTTTGGCCATAATTTTTGAAAGCTTCGATTGTTGGATAAAACTTAAAAATCATTTTTAATACAGCTTAATTTCCTATTGATTGAAAGCTTTCCCGACCAAATCGGAGTAACAATAAGCTTTTTATAGACATTTTAAATTCAACAATTTTTGTTTCTTGGGGAGAGTGTACAGAAACTTTAGTTACAATTTTGGCCATAATTTTTGAAAGCTTCGATTGTTGGATAAAACTTAAAAAGCATTTTTAAGACAGCTTAATTTCCTATTGATTGAAAGCTTTCCCGACCAAATCGGAGTAACAATAAGCTTTTTATAGACATTTTAAATTCAACAAATTTTGTTTCTTGGGGAGAGTGTACAGAAACTATAGTTACAATTTTGGCCATAATTTTTGAAAGCTTCGATTGTTGGATAAAACTTAAAAATCATTTTTAATACAGCTTAATTTCCTATTGATTGAAAGCTTTCCCGACCAAATCGGAGTAACAATAAGCTTTTTATAGACATTTTAAATTCAACAATTTTTGTTTCTTGGGGAGAGTGTACAGAAACTATAGTTACAATTTTGGCCATAATTTTAGAAAGCTTCGATTGTTGGATAAAACTTAAAAAGCATTTTTAAGACAGCTTAATTTCCTATTGATTGAAAGCTTTCCCGACCAAATCGGAGTAACAATAATCTTTTTATAAACATTTTAAATTCAACAATTTTTGTTTCTTGGGGAGAGTGTACAGAAACTATAGTTACAATTTTGGCCATAATTTTTGAAAGCTTCGATTGTTGGATAAAACTTAAAAAGCATTTTTAAGACAGCTTAATTTCCTATTGATTGAAAGCTTTCCCGACCAAATCGGAGTAACAATAAGCTTTTTATAGACATTTTAAATTCAACAAATTTTGTTTCTTGGGGAGAGTGTACAGAAACTATAGTTACAATTTTGGCCATAATTTTTGAAAGCTTCGATTGTTGGATAAAACTTAAAAATCATTTTTAATACAGCTTAATTTCCTATTGATTGAAAGCTTTCCCGACCAAATCGGAGTAACAATAAGCTTTTTATAGACATTTTAAATTCAACAATTTTTGTTTCTTGGGGAGAGTGTACAGAAACTATAGTTACAATTTTGGCCATAATTTTAGAAAGCTTCGATTGTTGGATAAAACTTAAAAATCATTTTTAATACAGCTTAATTTCCTATTGATTGAAAGCTTTCCCGACCAAATCGGAGTAACAATAAGCTTTTTATAGACATTTTAAATTCAACAATTTTTGTTTCTTGGGGAGAGTGTACAGAAACTATAGTTACAATTTTGGCCATAATTTTTGAAAGCTTCGATTGTTGGATAAAACTTAAAAAGCATTTTTAAGACAGCTTAATTTACTTTTGATTGAAAGCCTTCCCGACCAAATCGGAGTAACAATAAGCTTTTTATAGACATTTTAAAATCAACAATTTTTGTTTCTTGGGGAGAGTTTACAGAAACTAAAGTTACAATTTTGGCCATAATTTTTAAAACCTTCATTTGTTGGATAAAATCTAAAAAGCATTTTTGTGACAACTTAACTTCCTATTGATTGAAAGCTTTCTCGATCAAATCGGAGTAACAATAAGCTTTTTATAGACATTTTAAAATCAACAATTTTTGTTTCTTGGGGAGAGTGTACAGAAACTAAAGTTACAATTTTGGCCATAATTTTTAAAACCTTCATTTGTTGGATAAAAGCTAAAAAGCATTTTTGAGAAAACTTAATTTTCTATTGACTGAAAGCTTTCTCGATCAAATCGGAGTAACAATAAGCTTTTTATAGACATTTTAAAATCAACAATTTTCGTTTCTTGGGGAGAGTGTACAGAAACTAAAGTTACAATTTTGGCCATAATTTTCAAAAGCTTCATTTGTTGCATAAAACTTAAAAAGCATTTTTGAGACAACTTAATTTTCTATTGATTGAAAGCTTTCTCGATCAAATCGGAGCAACAATAAGCTTTTTATAGACATTTTAAAATCAACAATTTTTGTTTCTTGGGGAGAGTGTACAGAAACTAAAGTTACAATTTTGGCCATTATTTTCAAAAGCTTCATTTGTTGGATAAAAGTTAAAAAGCATTTTTCAGACAACTTAATTTCCTATTGATTGAAAGCTTTCTCGATCAAATCGGAGCAACAATAAGCTTTTTATAGACATTTTAAAATCAACAATTTTTGTTTCTTGGGGAGAGTGTACAGAAACTAAAGTTACAATTTTGGCCATAATTTTAAAAACCTTCATTTGTTGGATAAAAGCTAAAAAGCATTTTTGAGACAACTTATTTTCCTATTGATTGAAAGCTTTCTCGATCAAATCGGAGTAACAATAAGCTTTTTATAGACATTTTAAAATCAACAATTTTTGTTTCTTGGGGAGAGTGTACAGAAACTAAAGTTACAATTTTGGCTATAATTTTTAAAACCTTCATTTGTTGGATAAAAGCTAAAAAGCATTTTTGAGAAAACTTAATTTTCTATTGACTGAAAGCTTTCTCGATCAAATCGGAGTAACAATAAGCTTTTTATAGACATTTTAAAATCAACAATTTTTGTTTCTTGGGGAGAGTGTACAGAAACTAGAGTTACAATTTTGGCCATAATTTTCAAAAGCTTCATTTGTTGCATAAAACTTAAAGAGCATTTTTGAGACAACTTAATTTTCTATTGATTGAAAGCTTTCTCGATCAAATCGGAGCAACAATAAGCTTTTTATAGACATTTTAAAATCAAAAATTTTTGTTTCTTGGGGAGAGTGTACAGAAACTAAAGTTACAATTTTGGCCATTATTTTCAAAAGCTTCATTTGTTGGATAAAAGCTAAAAAGCATTTTTCAGACAACTTAATTTCCTATTGATTGAAAGCTTTCTCGATCAAATCGGAGTAACAATAAGCTTTTTATAGACATTTTAAAATCAACAATTTTTGTTTCTTGGGGAGAGTGTACAGAAACTAAAGTTACAATTTTGGCCATAATTTTTAAAACCTTTATTTGTTGGATAAAATCTAAAAAGCATTTTTGAGACAACTTAATTTCCTATTGATTGAAAGCTTTCTCGATCAAATCGGAGTAACAATAAGCTTTTTATAGACATTTTAAAATCAACAATTTTTGTTTCTTGGGGAGAGTGTACAGAAACTAAAGTTACAATTTTGGCCATTATTTTTAAAACCTTTATTTGTTGGATAAAAGCTAAAAAGCATTTTTGAGACAACTTAATTTTCTATTGACTGAAAGCTTTCTCGATCAAATTGGAGTAACAATAAGCTTTTTATAGACATTTTAAAATCAACAATTTTTGTTTCTTGGGGAGAGTGTACAGAAACTAAAGTTACAATTTTGGCCATAATTTTAAAAACCTTCATTTGTTGGATAAAAGCTAAAAAGCATTTTTGAGACAACTTATTTTCCTATTGATTGAAAGCTTTCTCGATCAAATCGGAGTAACAATAAGCTTTTTATAGACATTTTAAAATCAACAATTTTTGTTTCTTGGGGAGAGTGTACAGAAACTAAAGTTACAATTTTGGCCATAATTTTTAAAACCTTCATTTGTTGGATAAAAGCTAAAAAGCATTTTTGAGAAAACTTAATTTTCTATTGACTGAAAGCTTTCTCGATCAAATCGGAGTAACAATAAGCTTTTTATAGACATTTTAAAATCAACAATTTTTGTTTCTTGGGGAGAGTGTACAGAAACTAGAGTTACAATTTTGGCCATAATTTTCAAAAGCTTCATTTGTTGCATAAAACTTAAAGAGCATTTTTGAGACAACTTAATTTTCTATTGATTGAAAGCTTTCTCGATCAAATCGGAGCAACAATAAGCTTTTTATAGACATTTTAAAATCAAAAATTTTTGTTTCTTGGGGAGAGTGTACAGAAACTAAAGTTACAATTTTGGCCATTATTTTCAAAAGCTTCATTTGTTGGATAAAATCTAAAAAGCATTTTTCAGACAACTTAATTTCCTATTGATTGAAAGCTTTCTCGATCAAATCGGAGTAACAATAAGCTTTTTATAGACATTTTAAAATCAACAATTTTTGTTTCTTGGGGAGAGTGTACAGAAACTAAAGTTACAATTTTGGCAATAATTTTAAAAACCTTCATTTGTTGGATAAAAGCTAAAAATCATTTTTGAGACAACTTAATTTCCTATTGATTGAAAGCTTTCTCGATCAAATCGGAGTAACAATAAGCTTTTTATAGACATTTTAAAATCAACAATTTTTGTTTCTTGGGGAGAGTGTACAGAAACTAAAGTTACAATTTTGGCCATAATTTTTAAAACCTTCATTTGTTGGAAAAATGTTAAAATGCATTTTTGAGACAACTTAATTTTCAATTGATTGAAAGCTTTCTCGATCACATCGGAGCAACAATAAGCTTTTGATAGACATTTTAAAATCAACAATTTTTGTTTCTTGTGGAGAGTGTACAGAAACTAAAGTTACAATTTTGGCCATAATTTTTAAAACCTTTATTTGTTGGATAAAATCTAAAAAGCATTTTTGAGACAACTTAATTTCCTATTGATTGAAAGCTTTCTCGATCAAATCGGAGTAACAATAAGCTTTTTATAGACATTTTAAAATCAACAATTTTTGTTTCTTGGGGAGAGTGTACAGAAACTAAAGTTACAATTTTGGCCATAATTTTCAAAAGCTTCATTTGTTGGATAAAACTTAAAAAGCCTTTTTGAGACAACTTAATTTCCTATTGATTGAAAGCTTTCTCGATCAAATCGGAGTAACAATAAGCTTTTTATAGACATTTTAAAATCAACAATTTTTGTTTCTTGGGGAGAGTGTACAGAAACTAAAGTTACAATTTTGGCCATTATTTTTAAAACCTTTATTTGTTGGATAAAAGCTAAAAAGCATTTTTGAGACAACTTAATTTTCTATTGACTGAAAGCTTTCTCGATCAAATCGGAGTAACAATAAGCTTTTTATAGACATTTTAAAATCAACAATTTTTGTTTCTTGGGGAGAGTGTACAGAAACTAAAGTTACAATTTTGGCCATAATTTTAAAAACCTTCATTTGTTGGATAAAAGCTAAAAAGCATTTTTGAGACAACTTATTTTCCTATTGATTGAAAGCTTTCTCGATCAAATCGGAGTAACAATAAGCTTTTTATAGACATTTTAAAATCAAAAATTTTTGTTTCTTGGGGAGAGTGTACAGAAACTAAAGTTACAATTTTGGCCATAATTTTTAAAACCTTCATTTGTTGGATAAAAGATAAAAAGCATTTTTGAGAAAACTTAATTTTCTATTGACTGAAAGCTTTCTCGATCAAATCGGAGTAACAATAAGCTTTTTATAGACATTTTAAAATCAACAATTTTCGTTTCTTGGGGAGAGTGTACAGAAACTAAAGTTACAATTTTGGCCATAATTTTCAAAAGCTTCATTTGTTGCATAAAACTTAAAAAGCATTTTTGAGACAACTTAATTTTCTATTGATTGAAAGCTTTCTCGATCAAATCGGAGCAACAATAAGCTTTTTATAGACATTTTAAAATCAAAAATTTTTGTTTCTTGGGGAGAGTGTACAGAAACTAAAGTTACAATTTTGGCCATTATTTTCAAAAGCTTCATTTGTTGGATAAAAGCTAAAAAGCATTTTTCAGACAACTTAATTTCCTATTGATTGAAAGCTTTCTCGATCAAATCGGAGTAACAATAAGCTTTTTATAGACATTTTAAAATCAACAATTTTTGTTTCTTGGGGAGAGTTTACAGAAACTAAAGTTACAATTTTGGCCATAATTTTTAAAACCTTCATTTGTTGGATAAAATCTAAAAAGCATTTTTGTGACAACTTAACTTCCTATTGATTGAAAGCTTTCTCGATCAAATCGGAGTAACAATAAGCTTTTTATAGACATTTTAAAATCAACAATTTTTGTTTCTTGGGGAGAGTGTACAGAAACTAAAGTTACAATTTTGGCCATAATTTTTAAAACCTTCATTTGTTGGATAAAAGCTAAAAAGCATTTTTGAGAAAACTTAATTTTCTATTGACTGAAAGCTTTCTCGATCAAATCGGAGTAACAATAAGCTTTTTATAGACATTTTAAAATCAACAATTTTCGTTTCTTGGGGAGAGTGTACAGAAACTAAAGTTACAATTTTGGCCATAATTTTCAAAAGCTTCATTTGTTGCATAAAACTTAAAAAGCATTTTTGAGACAACTTAATTTTCTATTGATTGAAAGCTTTCTCGATCAAATCGGAGCAACAATAAGCTTTTTATAGACATTTTAAAATCAACAATTTTTGTTTCTTGGGGAGAGTGTACAGAAACTAAAGTTACAATTTTGGCCATTATTTTCAAAAGCTTCATTTGTTGGATAAAAGTTAAAAAGCATTTTTCAGACAACTTAATTTCCTATTGATTGAAAGCTTTCTCGATCAAATCGGAGTAACAATAAGCTTTTTATAGACATTTTAAAATCAAAAATTTTTGTTTCTTGGGGAGAGTGTACAGAAACTAAAGTTACAATTTTGGCCATAATTTTAAAAACCTTCATTTGTTGGATAAAAGCTAAAAAGCATTTTTGAGACAACTTATTTTCCTATTGATTGAAAGCTTTCTCGATCAAATCGGAGTAACAATAAGCTTTTTATAGACATTTTAAAATCAACAATTTTTGTTTCTTGGGGAGAGTGTACAGAAACTAAAGTTACAATTTTGGCCATAATTTTTAAAACCTTCATTTGTTGGATAAAAGCTAAAAAGCATTTTTGAGAAAACTTAATTTCCTATTGATTGAAAGCTTTCTCGATCAAATCGGAGCAACAATAAGCTTTTAATAGACATTTTAAAATCAACAATTTTTGTTTCTTGGGGAGAGTGTACAGAAACTAAAGTTACAATTTTGGCCATAATTTTTAAAACCTTCATTTGTTGGATAAAAGCTAAAAAGCATTTTTGAGACAACTTAATTTCCTATTGATTAAAAGCTTTCTCGATCAAATCGGAGTAACAATAAGCTTTTTATAGACATTTTAAAATCAACAATTTTTGTTTCTTGGGGAGAGTGTACAGAAACTAAAGTTACAATTTTGGCCATAATTTTCAAAAGCTTCATTTGTTGCATAAAACTTAAAGAGCATTTTTGAGACAACTTAATTTTCTATTGATTGAAAGCTTTCTCGATCAAATCGGAGCAACAATAAGCTTTTTATAGACATTTTAAAATCAAAAATTTTTGTTTCTTGGGGAGAGTGTACAGAAACTAAAGTTACAATTTTGGCCATAATTTTTAAAACCTTCATTTGTTGGAAAAATGTTAAAATGCATTTTTGAGACAACTTAATTTCCTATTGATTGAAAGCTTTCTCGATCAAATCGGAGTAACAATAAGCTTTTTATAGACATTTTAAAATCAACAATTTTTGTTTCTTGGGGAGAGTGTACAGAAACTAAAGTTACAATTTTGGCCATAATTTTCAAAAGCTTCATTTGTTGGATAAAACTTAAAAAGCCTTTTTGAGACAACTTAATTTCCTATTGATTGAAAGCTTTCTCGATCAAATCGGAGTAACAATAAGCTTTTTATAGACATTTTAAAATCAACAATTTTTGTTTCTTGGGGAGAGTGTACAGAAACTAAAGTTACAATTTTGGCCATTATTTTTAAAACCTTTATTTGTTGGATAAAAGCTAAAAAGCATTTTTGAGACAACTTAATTTTCTATTGACTGAAAGCTTTCTCGATCAAATCGGAGTAACAATAAGCTTTTTATAGACATTTTAAAATCAACAATTTTTGTTTCTTGGGGAGAGTGTACAGAAACTAAAGTTACAATTTTGGCCATAATTTTAAAAACCTTCATTTGTTGGATAAAAGCTAAAAAGCATTTTTGAGACAACTTATTTTCCTATTGATTGAAAGCTTTCTCGATCAAATCGGAGTAACAATAAGCTTTTTATAGACATTTTAAAATCAAAAATTTTTGTTTCTTGGGGAGAGTGTACAGAAACTAAAGTTACAATTTTGGCCATAATTTTTAAAACCTTCATTTGTTGGATAAAAGCTAAAAAGCATTTTTGAGAAAACTTAATTTTCTATTGACTGAAAGCTTTCTCGATCAAATCGGAGTAACAATAAGCTTTTTATAGACATTTTAAAATCAACAATTTTCGTTTCTTGGGGAGAGTGTACAGAAACTAAAGTTACAATTTTGGCCATAATTTTCAAAAGCTTCATTTGTTGCATAAAACTTAAAAAGCATTTTTGAGACAACTTAATTTTCTATTGATTGAAAGCTTTCTCGATCAAATCGGAGCAACAATAAGCTTTTTATAGACATTTTAAAATCAAAAATTTTTGTTTCTTGGGGAGAGTGTACAGAAACTAAAGTTACAATTTTGGCCATAATTTTCAAAAGCTTCATTTGTTGGATAAAACTTAAAAAGCCTTTTTGAGACAACTTAATTTCCCATTGATTGAAAGCTTTCTCGATCAAATCGGAGTAACAATAAGCTTTTTATAGACATTTTAAAATCAACAATTTTTGTTTCTTGGGGAGAGTGTACAGAAACTAAAGTTACAATTTTGGCCATTATTTTTAAAACCTTTATTTGTTGGATAAAAGCTAAAAAGCATTTTTGAGACAACTTAATTTTCTATTGACTGAAAGCTTTCTCGATCAAATCGGAGTAACAATAAGCTTTTTATAGACATTTTAAAATCAACAATTTTTGTTTCTTGGGGAGAGTGTACAGAAACTAAAGTTACAATTTTGGCCATAATTTTAAAAACCTTCATTTGTTGGATAAAAGCTAAAAAGCATTTTTGAGACAACTTATTTTCCTATTGATTGAAAGCTTTCTCGATCAAATCGGAGTAACAATAAGCTTTTTATAGACATTTTAAAATCAAAAATTTTTGTTTCTTGGGGAGAGTGTACAGAAACTAAAGTTACAATTTTGGCCATAATTTTTAAAACCTTCATTTGTTGGATAAAAGCTAAAAAGCATTTTTGAGAAAACTTAATTTTCTATTGACTGAAAGCTTTCTCGATCAAATCGGAGTAACAATAAGCTTTTTATAGACATTTTAAAATCAACAATTTTCGTTTCTTGGGGAGAGTGTACAGAAACTAAAGTTACAATTTTGGCCATAATTTTCAAAAGCTTCATTTGTTGCATAAAACTTAAAAAGCATTTTTGAGACAACTTAATTTTCTATTGATTGAAAGCTTTCTCGATCAAATCGGAGCAACAATAAGCTTTTTATAGACATTTTAAAATCAAAAATTTTTGTTTCTTGGGGAGAGTGTACAGAAACTAAAGTTACAATTTTGGCCATTATTTTCAAAAGCTTCATTTGTTGGATAAAAGCTAAAAAGCATTTTTGAGACAACTTAATTTCCTATTGATTGAAAGCTTTCTCGATCAAATCGGAGTAACAATAAGCTTTTTATAGACATTTTAAAATCAACAATTTTTGTTTCTTGGGGAGAGTGTACAGAAACTAAAGTTACAATTTTGGCCATAATTTTTAAAACCTTTATTTGTTGGAAAAAATCTAAAAAGCATTTTTGAGACAACTTCATTTCCTATTGATTGAAAGCTTTCTCGATCAAATCGGAGTAACAATAAGCTTTTTATAGACATTTTAAAATCAACAATTTTTGTTTCTTGGGGAGAGTGTACAGAAACTAAAGTTACAATTTTGGCCATAATTTTAAACACCTTCATTTGTTGGATAAAAGCTAAAAAGCATTTTTGAGACAACTTAATTTCCTATTGATTGAAAGCATTCTCGATCAAATCGGAGTAACAATAAGCTTTTTATAGACATTTTAAAATCAACAATTTTTGTTTCTTGGGGAGAGTTTACAGAAACTAAAGTTACAATTTTGGCCATAATTTTTAAAACCTTCATTTGTTGGATAAAATCTAAAAAGCATTTTTGTGACAACTTAACTTCCTATTGATTGAAAGCTTTCTCGATCAAATCGGAGTAACAATAAGCTTTTTATAGACATTTTAAAATCAACAATTTTTGTTTCTTGGGGAGAGTGTACAGAAACTAAAGTTACAATTTTGGCCATAATTTTTAAAACCTTCATTTGTTGGATAAAAGCTAAAAAGCATTTTTGAGAAAACTTAATTTTCTATTGACTGAAAGCTTTCTCGATCAAATCGGAGTAACAATAAGCTTTTTATAGACATTTTAAAATCAACAATTTTCGTTTCTTGGGGAGAGTGTACAGAAACTAAAGTTACAATTTTGGCCATAATTTTCAAAAGCTTCATTTGTTGCATAAAACTTAAAAAGCATTTTTGAGACAACTTAATTTTCTATTGATTGAAAGCTTTCTCGATCAAATCGGAGCAACAATAAGCTTTTTATAGACATTTTAAAATCAACAATTTTTGTTTCTTGGGGAGAGTGTACAGAAACTAAAGTTACAATTTTGGCCATTATTTTCAAAAGCTTCATTTGTTGGATAAAAGTTAAAAAGCATTTTTCAGACAACTTAATTTCCTATTGATTGAAAGCTTTCTCGATCAAATCGGAGCAACAATAAGCTTTTTATAGACATTTTAAAATCAAAAATTTTTGTTTCTTGGGGAGAGTGTACAGAAACTAAAGTTACAATTTTGGCCATTATTTTCAAAAGCTTCATTTGTTGGATAAAAGCTAAAAAGCATTTTTCAGACAACTTAATTTCCTATTGATTGAAAGCTTTCTCGATCAAATCGGAGTAACAATAAGCTTTTTATAGACATTTTAAAATCAACAATTTTTGTTTCTTGGGGAGAGTGTACAGAAACTAAAGTTACAATTTTGGCCATAATTTTTAAAACCTTCATTTTTTGGATAAAAGCTAAAAACCATTTTTGAGACAACTTAATTTCCTATTGATTGAAAGCTTTCTCGATCAAATCGGAGTAACAATAAGCTTTTTATAGACATTTTAAAATCAACAATTTTTGATTCTTGGGGAGAGTGTACAGAAACTAAAGTTACAATTTTGGCCATAATTTTTAAAACCTTTATTTGTTGGAAAAAATCTAAAAAGCATTTTTGAGACAATTTAATTTCCTATTGATTGAAAGCTTTCTCGATCAAATCGGAGTAACAATAAGCTTTTTATAGACATTTTAAAATCAACAATTTTTGTTTCTTGGGGAGAGTGTACAGAAACTAAAGTTACAATTTTGGCCATAATTTTAAAAACCTTCATTTGTTGGATAAAAGCTAAAAAGCATTTTTGAGACAACTTAATTTCCTATTGATTGAAAGCTTTCTCGATCAAATCGGAGTAACAATAAGCTTTTTATAGACATTTTAAAATCAACAATTTTTGTTTCTTGGGGAGAGTGTACAGAAACTAAAGTTACAATTTTGGCCATAATTTTTAAAACCTTCATTTGTTGGAAAAAAGTTAAAATGCATTTTTGAGACAACTTAATTTTCAATTGATTGAAAGCTTTCTCGATCAAATCGGAGTAACAATAAGCTTTTTATAGACATTTTAAAATCAACAATTTTTGTTTCTTGGGGAGAGTGTACAGAAACTAAAGTTACAATTTTGGCCATTATTTTTAAAACCTTTATTTGTTGGATAAAAGCTAAAAAGCATTTTTGAGACATCTTAATTTTCTATTGACTGAAAGCTTTCTCGATCAAATCGGAGTAACAATAAGCTTTTTATAGACATTTTAAAATCAACAATTTTTGTTTCTTGGGGAGAGTGTACAGAAACTAAAGTTACAATTTTGGCCATAATTTTAAAAACCTTCATTTGTTGGATAAAAGCTAAAAAGCATTTTTGAGACAACTTATTTTCCTATTGATTGAAAGCTTTCTCGATCAAATCGGAGTAACAATAAGCTTTTTATAGACATTTTAAAATCAAAAATTTTTGTTTCTTGGGGAGAGTGTACAGAAACTAAAGTTACAATTTTGGCCATAATTTATAAAAATTTCATTTGTTGGATAAAAGCTAAAAAGCATTTTTGAGAAAACTTAATTTTCTATTGACTGAAAGCTTTCTCGATCAAATCGGAGTAACAATAAGCTTTTTATAGACATTTTAAAATCAACAATTTTTGTTTCTTGGGGAGAGTGTACAGAAACTAAAGTTACAATTTTGGCCATAATTTTCAAAAGCTTCATTTGTTGCATAAAACTTAAAAAGCATTTTTGAGACAACTTAATTTTCTATTGATTGAAAGCTTTCTCGATCAAATCGAAGCAACAATAAGCTTTTTATAGACATTTTAAAATCAAAAATTTTTGTTTCTTGGGGAGAGTGTACAGAAACTAAAGTTACAATTTTGGCCATTATTTTCAAAAGCTTCATTTGTTGGATAAAAGCTAAAAAGCATTTTTCAGACAACTTAATTTCCTATTGATTGAAAGCTTTCTCGATCAAATCGGAGTAACAATAAGCTTTTTATAGACATTTTAAAATCAACAATTTTTGTTTCTTGGGGAGAGTGTACAGAAACTAAAGTTACAATTTTGGCCATAATTTTTAAAACCTTTATTTGTTGGAAAAAATCTAAAAAGCATTTTTGAGACAACTTCATTTCCTATTGATTGAAAGCTTTCTCGATCAAATCGGAGTAACAATAAGCTTTTTATAGACATTTTAAAATCAACAATTTGTGTTTCTTGGGGAGAGTGTACAGAAACTAAAGTTACAATTTTGGCCATAATTTTAAAAACCTTCATTTGTTGGATAAAAGCTAAAAAGCATTTTTGAGACAACTTAATTTCCTATAGATTGAAAGCATTCTCGATCAAATCGGAGTAACAATAAGCTTTTTATAGACATTTTAAAATCAAAAATTTTTGTTTCTTGGGGAGAGTTTACAGAAACTAAAGTTACAATTTTGGCCATAATTTTTAAAACCTTCATTTGTTGGATAAAATCTAAAAAGCATTTTTGTGACAACTTAACTTCCTTTTTATTGAAAGCTTTCTCGATCAAATCGGAGTAACAATAAGCTTTTTATAGACATTTTAAAATCAACAATTTTTGTTTCTTGGGGAGAGTGTACAGAAACTAAAGTTACAATTTTGGCCATAATTTTTAAAACCTTCATTTGTTGGATAAAAGCTAAAAAGCATTTTTGAGAAAACTTAATTTTCTATTGACTGAAAGCTTTCTCGATCAAATCGGAGTAACAATAAGCTTTTTATAGACATTTTAAAATCAACAATTTTCGTTTCTTGGGGAGAGTGTACAGAAACTAAAGTTACAATTTTGGCCATAATTTTCAAAAGCTTCATTTGTTGCATAAAACTTAAAAAGCATTTTTGAGACAACTTAATTTTCTATTGACTGAAAGCTTTCTCGATCAAATCGGAGCAACAATAAGCTTTTTATAAACATTTTAAAATCAAAAATTTTTGTTTCTTGGGGAGAGTGTACAGAAACTAAAGTTACAATTTTGGCCATTATTTTCAAAAGCTTCATTTGTTGGATGAAAGCTAAAAAGCATTTTTCAGACAACTTAATTTCCTATTGATTGAAAGCTTTCTCGATCAAATCGGAGTAACAATAAGCTTTTTATAGACATTTTAAAATCAACAATTTTTGTTTCTTGGGGAGAGTGTACAGAAACTAAAGTTACAATTTTGGCCATAATTTTTAAAACCTTTATTTGTTGGATAAAATCTAAAAAGCATTTTTGAGACAACTTAATTTCCTATTGATTGAAAGCTTTCTCGATCAAATCGGAGTAACAATAAGCTTTTTATAGACATTTTAAAATCAACAATTTTTGATTCTTGGGGAGAGTGTACAGAAACTAAAGTTACAATTTTGGCCATAATTTTTAAAACCTTTATTTGTTGGAAAAAATCTAAAAAGCATTTTTGAGACAACTTAATTTCCTATTGATTGAAAGCTTTCTCGATCAAATCGGAGTAACAATAAGCTTTTTATAGACATTTTAAAATCAACAATTTTTGTTTCTTGGGGAGAGTGTACAGAAACTAAAGTTACAATTTTGGCCATAATTTTTAAAACCTTCATTTGTTGGAAAAAAGTTAAAATGCATTTTTGAGACAACTTAATTTTCAATTGATTGAAAGCTTTCTCGATCACATCGGAGCAACAATAAGCTTTTGATAGACATTTTAAAATCAACAATTTTTGTTTCTTGGGGAGAGTGTACAGAAACTAAAGTTACAATTTTGGCCATAATTTTTAAAACCTTTATTTGTTGGATAAAATCTAAAAAGCATTTTTGAGACAACTTAATTTCCTATTGATTGAAAGCTTTCTCGATCAAATCGGAGTAACAATAAGCTTTTTATAGACATTTTAAAATCAACAATTTTTGTTTCTTGGGGAGAGTGTACAGAAACTAAAGTTACAATTTTGGCCATTATTTTTAAAACCTTTATTTGTTGGATAAAAGCTAAAAAGCATTTTTGAGACAACTTAATTTTCTATTGACTGAAAGCTTTCTCGATCAAATCGGAGTAACAATAAGCTTTTTATAGACATTTTAAAATCAACAATTTTTGTTTCTTGGGGAGAGTGTACAGAAACTAAAGTTACAATTTTGGCCATAATTTTAAAAACCTTCATTTGTTGGATAAAAGCTAAAAAGCATTTTTGAGACAACTTATTTTCCTATTGATTGAAAGCTTTTTCGATCAAATCGGAGTAACAATAAGCTTTTTATAGACATTTTAAAATCAACAATTTTTGTTTCTTGGGGAGAGTGTACAGAAACTAAAGTTACAATTTTGGCCATAATTTTTAAAACCTTCATTTGTTGGATACAAGCTAAAAAGCATTTTTGAGAAAACTTAATTTTCTATTGACTGAAAGCTTTCTCGATCAAATCGGAGTAACAATAAGCTTTTTATAGACATTTTAAAATCAACAATTTTCGTTTCTTGGGGAGAGTGTACAGAAACTAAAGTTACAATTTTGGCCATAATTTTCAAAAGCTTCATTTGTTGCATAAAACTTAAAAAGCATTTTTGAGACAACTTAATTTTCTATTGATTGAAAGCTTTCTCGATCAAATCGGAGCAACAATAAGCTTTTTATAGACATTTTAAAATCAAAAATTTTTGTTTCTTGGGGAGAGTGTACAGAAACTAAAGTTACAATTTTGGCCATAATTTTTAAAACCTTTATTTGTTGGAAAAAATCTAAAAAGCATTTTTGAGACAATTTAATTTCCTATTGAATAAAAGCTTTCTCGATCAAATCGGAGTAACAATAAGCTTTTTATAGACATTTTAAAATCAACAATTTTTGTTTCTTGGGGAGAGTGTACAGAAACTAAAGTTACAATTTTGGCCATAATTTTCAAAAGCTTCATTTGTTGCATAAAACTTAAAAATAATTTTTGAGACAACTTAATTTCCTATTGAATAAAAGCTTTCTCGATCAAATCGGAATAACAATAAGCTTTTTATAGACATTTTAAAATCAAAAATTTTTGTTTCTTGGGGAGAGTGTACAGAAACTAAAGTTACAATTTTGGCCATAATTTTCAAAAGCTTCATTTGTTGGATAAAAGCTAGAAAGCATTTTTGAGACAACTTATTTTCCTATTGATTGAAAGCTTTTTCGATCAAATCGGAGTAACAATAAGCTTTTTATAGACATTTTAAAATCAACAATTTTTGTTTCTTGGGGAGAGTGTACAGAAACTAAAGTTACAATTTTGGCCATAATTTTTAAAACCTTCATTTGTTGGATACAAGCTAAAAAGCATTTTTGAGAAAACTTAATTTTCTATTGACTGAAAGCTTTCTCGATCAAATCGGAGTAACAATAAGCTTTTTATAGACATTTTAAAATCAACAATTTTCGTTTCTTGGGGAGAGTGTACAGAAACTAAAGTTACAATTTTGGCCATAATTTTCAAAAGCTTCATTTGTTGCATAAAACTTAAAAAGCATTTTTGAGACAACTTAATTTTCTATTGATTGAAAGCTTTCTCGATCAAATCGGAGCAACAATAAGCTTTTTATAGACATTTTAAAATCAAAAATTTTTGTTTCTTGGGGAGAGTGTACAGAAACTAAAGTTACAATTTTGGCCATAATTTTTAAAACCTTTATTTGTTGGAAAAAATCTAAAAAGCATTTTTGAGACAATTTAATTTCCTATTGAATAAAAGCTTTCTCGATCAAATCGGAGTAACAATAAGCTTTTTATAGACATTTTAAAATCAACAATTTTTGTTTCTTGGGGAGAGTGTACAGAAACTAAAGTTACAATTTTGGCCATAATTTTCAAAAGCTTCATTTGTTGCATAAAACTTAAAAATAATTTTTGAGACAACTTAATTTCCTATTGAATAAAAGCTTTCTCGATCAAATCGGAATAACAATAAGCTTTTTATAGACATTTTAAAATCAAAAATTTTTGTTTCTTGGGGAGAGTGTACAGAAACTAAAGTTACAATTTTGGCCATAATTTTCAAAAGCTTCATTTGTTGGATAAAAGCTAGAAAGCATTTTTGAGACAACTTAATTTCCTATTGATTGAAAGCTTTCTCGATCAAATCGGAGTAACAATAAGCTTTTTATAGACATTTTAAAATCAACAATTTTTGTTTCTTGGGGAGAGTGTACAGAAACTAAAGTTACAATTTTGGCCATAATTTTCAAAAGCTTCATTTGTTGCATAAAACTTAAAAATAATTTTTGAGACAACTTAATTTCCTATTGAATAAAAGCTTTCTCGATCAAATCGGAATAACAATAAGCTTTTTATAGACATTTTAAAATCAAAAATTTTTGTTTCTTGGGGAGAGTGTACAGAAACTAAAGTTACAATTTTGGCCATAATTTTAAAAACCTTCATTTGTTGGATAAAATCTAAAAAGCATTTTTGTGACAACTTAACTTCCTATTGATTGAAAGCTTTCTCAATCAAATCGGAGTAACAATAAGCTTTTTATAGACATTTTAAAATCAACAATTTTTGTTTCTTGGGGAGAGTGTACAGAAACTAAAGTTACAATTTTGGCCATAATTTTTAAAACCTTAATTTGTTGGAAAAAATCTAAAAAGCATTATTGAGACAATTTAATTTCCTATTGATTGAAAGCTTTTTCGATCAAATCGGAGTAACAATAAGCTTTTTATAGACATTTTAAAATCAACAATTTTTGTTTCTTGGGGAGAGTGTACAGAAACTAAAGTTACAATTTTGGCCATAATTTTAAAAACCTTCATTTGTTGGATAAAAGCTAAAAAGCATTTTTGAGACAACTTAATTTCCTATTGAATGAAAGCATTCTCGATCAAATCTTAGTAACAATAAGCTTTTTATAGACATTTTAAAATCAACAATTTTTGTTTCTTGGGGAGAGTGTACAGAAACTAAAGTTACAATTTTGGCCATAATTTTTAAAACCTTCATTTGTTGGATAAAAGCTAAAAAGTATTTTTGAGACAACTTAATTTTCTATTGACTGAAAGCTTTCTCGATTAAATCGGAGTAACAATAAGCTTTTTATAGACATTTTAAAATCAACAATTTTTGTTTCTTGGGGAGAGTGTACAGAAACTAAAGTTACAATTTTGGCCATAATTTTCAAAAGCTTCATTTGTTGCATAAAACTTAAAAAGCATTTTTGAGACAACTTAATTTCCTATTGAATGAAAGCTTTCTCGATCAAATCTTAGTAACAATAAGCTTTTTATAGACATTTTAAAATCAACAATTTTTGTTTCTTGGGGAGAGTGTACAGAAACTAAAGTTACAATTTTGGCCATAATTTTTAAAACCTTCATTTGTTGGATAAAAGCTAAAAAGCATTTTTGAGACAACTTAATTTTCTATTGACTGAAAGCTTTCTCGATTAAATCGGAGTAACAATAAGCTTTTTATAGACATTTTAAATTCAACAATTTTTGTTTCTTGGGGAGAGTGTACAGAAACTATAGTTACAATTTTGGCCATAATTTTTAAAAGCTTCGATTGTTGGATAAAACTTAAAAAGCATTTTTAAGACAGCTTAATTTCCTATTGATTGAAAGCTTTCCCGACCAAATCGGAGTAAAAGTAAGCTTTTTATAGACATTTTAAATTCAACAATTTTTGTTTCTTTGGGAGAATGTGCAGAAACTATAGTTACAATTTTGGCCATAATTTTTGAAAGCTTCGATTGTTGGATACAACTTAAAAAGCATTTTTAAGACAGCTTAATTTCCTATTGATTGAAAGCTTTCCCGACCGAATCGGAGTAACAATAAGCTTTTTATAGACATTTTAAATTCAGCAATTTGCGTTTCTTGGGGAGAGTGTACAGAAACTATAGTTACAATTTTGGCCATAATTTTTGAAAGCTTCGATTGTTGGATACAACTTAAAAAGCATTTTTAAGACAGCTTAATTTCCTATGGATTGAAAGCTTTCCCGACTAAATCGGATTAACAATAAGCTTTTTATAGACATTTTAAATTCAACAATTTTTGTTTCTTGGGGAGAGTGTACAGAAACTATAGTTACAATTTTGGCCATAATTTTTAAAAGCTTCGATTGTTGGATAAAACTTAAAAAGCATTTTTAAGACAGCTTAATTTCCTATTGATTGAAAGCTTTCCCGACTAAATCGGATTAACAATAAGCTTTTTATAGACATTTTAAATTCAACAATTTTTGTTTCTTGGGGAGAGTGTACAGAAACTATAGTTACAATTTTGGCCATAATTTTTGAAAGCTTCGATTGTTGGATAAAACTTAAAAAGCATTTTTAAGACAGCTTAATTTCCTATTGATTGAAGGCTTTCCCGACTAAATCGGATTAACAATAAGCTTTTTATAGACATTTTAAATTCAACAATTTTTGTTTCTTGGGGAGAGTGTACAGAAACTATAGTTACAATTTTGGCCATAATTTTTAAAAGCTTCGATTGTTGGATAAAACTTAAAAAACATTTTTAAGACAGCTTAATTTTCTATTGATTGAAAGCATTTCCGACTAAATCGGAGTAACAATAAGATTTTTATAGACATTTTAAATTCAACAATTTTTGTTTCTTGGGGAGAGTGTACAGAAACTATAGTTACAATTTTGGCCATAATTTTTGAAAGCTTCGATTGTTGGAAAAAACTTAAAAAGCATTTTTAAGACAGCTTAATTTCCTATTGATTGAAAGCTTTCCCGACCAAATCGGAGTAACAATAAGCTTTTTATAGACATTTTAAATTCAACAATTTTTGTTTCTTGGGGAGAGTGTACAGAAACTATAGTTACAATTTTGGCCATAATTTTTAAAAACTTCGATTGTTGGATACAACTTAAAAAGCATTTTTAAGACAGCTTAATTTCCTATTTATTGAAAGCTTTCCCGACCAAATCGGAGTAACAATAAGCTTTTTATAGACATTTTAAATTCAACAATTTTTGTTTCTTGGGGAGAGTGTACAGAAACTATAGTTACAATTTTGGCCATAATTTTTGAAAGCTTCGATTGTTGGATAAAACTTAAAAAGCATTTTTAAGACAGCTTAATTTCCTATTGATTGAAAGCTTTCCCGACCAAATCGGAGTAACAATAAGCATTTTATAGACATTTTAAATTCAACAATTTTTGTTTCTTGGGGAGAGTGTACAGAAACTATAGTTACAATTTTGGCCATAATTTTTAAAAGCTTCGATTGTTGGATAAAACTTAAAAAGCATTTTTAAGACAGCTTAATTTCCTATTGATTGAAAGCTTTCCCGACCAAATCGGAGTAAAAGTAAGCTTTTTATAGACATTTTAAATTCAACAATTTTTGTTTCTTTGGGAGAATGTACAGAAACTATAGTAACAATAAGCTTTTTATAGACATTTTAAATTCAACAATTTTTGTTTCTTGGGGAGAGTGTACAGAAACTATAGTTACAATTTTGGCCATAATTTTTAAAAGCTTCGATTGTTGGATAAAACTTAAAAAGCATTTTTAAGACAGCTTAATTTCCTATTGATTGAAGGCTTTCCCGACCAAATCGGAGTAACAATAAGCTTTTTATAGACATTTTAAATTCAACAATTTTTGTTTCTTGGGGAGAGTGTACAGAAACTATAGTTACAATTTTGGCCATAATTTTTGAAACCTTCGATTGTTTGGATAAAACTTAAAAAGCATTTTTAAGACAGCTTAATTTCCTATTGATTGAAAGCTTTCCTGACCAAATCGGAGTAACAATAAGCTTTTTATAGACATTTTAAATTCAACAATTTTTGTTTCTTGGGGAGAGTGTACAGAAACTATAGTAACAATTTTGGCCATAATTTTTGAAAGCTTCGATTGTTGGATAAAACTTAAAAAGCATTTTTAAGACAGCTTAATTTCCTATTGATTGAAGGCTTTCCCGACTAAATCGGATTAACAATAAGCTTTTTATAGACATTTTAAATTCAACAATTTTTGTTTCTTGGGGAGAGTGTACAGAAACTATAGTTACAATTTTGGCCATAATTTTTAAAAGCTTCGATTGTTGGATAAAACTTAAAAAACATTTTTAAGACAGCTTAATTTCCTATTGATTGAAAGCTTTCCCGACCAAATCGGAGTAAAAGTAAGCTTTTTATAGACATTTTAAATTCAACAATTTTTGTTTCTTTGGGAGAATATACAGAAACTATAGTTACAATTTTGGCCATAATTTTTGAAAGCTTCGATTGTTAGATACAACTAAAAAGCATTTTTAAGACAGCTTAATTTCCTATTGATTGAAAGCTTTCCCGACCGAATCGGAGTAACAATAAGCTTTTTATAGACATTTTAAATTCAGCAATTTGCGTTTCTTGGGGAGAGTGTACAGAAACTATAGTTACAATTTTGGCCATAATTTTTGAAAGCTTCGATTGTTGGATACAACTTAAAAAGCATTTTTAAGACAGCTTAATTTCCTATTGATTGAAAGCTTTCCCGACCAAATCGGAGTAACAAAAAGCTTTTTATAGACATTTTAAATTCAACAATTTTTGTTTCTTGGGGAGAGTGTACAGAAACTATAGTTACAATTTTGGCCATAATTTTTAAAAGCTTCGATTGTTGGATAAAACTTAAAAAGCATTTTTAAGACAGCTTAATTTCCTATTGATTGAAAGCTTTCCCGACTAAATCGGATTAACAATAAGCTTTTTATAGACATTTTAAATTCAACAATTTTTGTTTCTTGGGGAGAGTGTACAGAAACTATAGTTACAATTTTGGCCATAATTTTTAAAAGCTTCGATTGTTGGATAAAACTTAAAAAGCATTTTTAAGACAGCTTAATTTCCTATTGATTGAAAGCTTTCCCGACTAAATCGGATTAACAATAAGCTTTTTATAGACATTTTAAATTCAACAATTTTTGTTTCTTGGGGAGAGTGTACAGAAACTATAGTTACAATTTTGGCCATAATTTTTAAAAGCTTCGATTGTTGGATAAAACTTAAAAAGCATTTTTAAGACAGCTTAATTTCCTATTGATTGAAAGCTTTCCCGACTAAATCGGATTAACAATAAGCTTTTTATAGACATTTTAAATTCAACAATTTTTGTTTCTTGGGGAGAGTGTACAGAAACTATAGTTACAATTTTGGCCATAATTTTTGAAAGCTTCGATTGTTGGATAAAACTTAAAAAGCATTTTTAAGACAGCTTAATTTCCTATTGATTGAAGGCTTTCCCGACTAAATCGGATTAACAATAAGCTTTTTATAGACATTTTAAATTCAACAATTTTTGTTTCTTGGGGAGAGTGTACAGAAACTATAGTTACAATTTTGGCCATAATTTTTAAAAGCTTCGATTGTTGGATAAAACTTAAAAAACAATTTTAAGACAGCTTAATTTTCTATTGATTGAAAGCATTTCCGACTAAATCGGAGTAACAATAAGATTTTTATAGACATTTTAAATTCAACAATTTTTGTTTCTTGGGGAGAGTGTACAGAAACTATAGTTACAATTTTGGCCATAATTTTTGAAAGCTTCGATTGTTGGAAAAAACTTAAAAAGCATTTTTAAGACAGCTTAATTTCCTATTGATTTAAAGCTTTCCCGACCAAATCGGAGTAACAATAAGCTTTTTATAGACATTTTAAATTCAACAATTTTTGTTTCTTGGGGAGAGTGTACAGAAACTATAGTTACAATTTTGGCCATAATTTTTAAAAACTTCGATTGTTGGATACAACTTAAAAAGCATTTTTAAGACAGCTTAATTTCCTATTGATTGAAAGCCTTCCCGACCAAATCGGAGTAACAATAAGCTTTTTATAGACATTTTAAATTCAACAATTTTTGTTTCTTGGGGAGAATGTACAGAAACTATGGTTACAATTTTGGCCATAATTTTTGAAAGCTTCGATTGTTGGATACAACTTAAAAAGCATTTTTAAGACAGCTTAATTTCCTATTGATTGAAAGCTTTCCCGACCGAATCGGAGTAACAATAAGCTTTTTATAGACATTTTAAATTCAGCAATTTGCGTTTCTTGGGGAGAGTGTACAGAAACTATAGTTACAATTTTGGCCATAATTTTTGAAAGCTTCGATTGTTGGATACAACTTAAAAAGCATTTTTAAGACAGCTTAATTTCCTATTGATTGAAAGCTTTCCCGACCAAATCGGAGTAACAAAAAGCTTTTTATAGACATTTTAAATTCAACAATTTTTGTTTCTTGGGGAGAGTGTACAGAAACTATAGTTACAATTTTGGCCATAATTTTTAAAAGCTTCGATTGTTGGATACAACTTAAAAAGCATTTTTAAGACAGCTTAATTTCCTATTGATTGAAAGCTTTCCCGACCAAATCGGAGTAAAAGTAAGCTTTTTATAGACATTTTAAATTCAACAATTTTTGTTTCTTTGGGAGAATGTGCAGAAACTATAGTTACAATTTTGGCTATAATTTTTGAAAGCTTCGATTGTTGGATACAACTTAAAAAGCATTTTTAAGACAGCTTAATTTCCTATTGATTGAAAGCTTTCCCGACCGAATCGGAGTAACAATAAGCTTTTTATAGACATTTTAAATTCAGCAATTTGCGTTTCTTGGGGAGAGTGTACAGAAACTATAGTTACAATTTTGGCCATAATTTTTGAAAGCTTCGATTGTTGGATACAACTTAAAAAGCATTTTTAAGACAGCTTAATTTCCTATTGATTGAAAGCTTTCCCGACTAAATCGGATTAACAATAAGCTTTTTATAGACATTTTAATTTCAACAATTTTTGTTTCTTGGGGAGAGTGTACAGAAACTATAGTTACAATTTTGGCCATAATTTTTGAAAGCTTCGATTGTTGGATAAAACTTAAAAAGCATTTTTAAGACAGCTTAATTTCCTATTGATTGAAGGCTTTCCCGACTAAATCGGATTAACAATAAGCTTTTTATAGACATTTTAAATTCAACAATTTTTGTTTCTTGGGGAGAGTGTACAGAAACTATAGTTACAATTTTGGCCATAATTTTTAAAAGCTTCGATTGTTGGATAAAACTTAAAAAACATTTTTAAGACAGCTTAATTTTCTATTGATTGAAAGCATTTCCGACTAAATCGGAGTAACAATAAGATTTTTATAGACATTTTAAATTCAACAATTTTTGTTTCTTGGGGAGAGTGTACAGAAACTATAGTTACAATTTTGGCCATAATTTTTGAAAGCTTCGATTGTTGGAAAAAACTTAAAAAGCATTTTTAAGACAGCTTAATTTCCTATTGATTGAAAGCTTTCCCGACCAAATCGGAGTAACAATAAGCTTTTTATAGACATTTTAAATTCAACAATTTTTGTTTCTTGGGGAGAGTGTACAGAAACTATAGTTACAATTTTGGCCATAATTTTTGAAACCTTCGATTGTTTGGATAAAACTTAAAAAGCATTTTTAAGACAGCTTAATTTCCTATTGATTGAAAGCTTTCCTGACCAAATCGGAGTAACAATAAGCTTTTTATAGACATTTTAAATTCAACAATTTTTGTTTCTTGGGGAGAGTGTACAGAAACTATAGTAACAATTTTGGCCATAATTTTTGAAAGCTTCGATTGTTGGATAAAACTTAAAAAGCATTTTTAAGACAGCTTAATTTCCTATTGATTGAAGGCTTTCCCGACTAAATCGGATTAACAATAAGCTTTTTATAGACATTTTAAATTCAACAATTTTTGTTTCTTGGGGAGAGTGTACAGAAACTATAGTTACAATTTTGGCCATAATTTTTAAAAGCTTCGATTGTTGGATAAAACTTAAAAAACATTTTTAAGACAGCTTAATTTCCTATTGATTGAAAGCTTTCCCGACCAAATCGGAGTAAAAGTAAGCTTTTTATAGACATTTTAAATTCAACAATTTTTGTTTCTTTGGGAGAATATACAGAAACTATAGTTACAATTTTGGCCATAATTTTTGAAAGCTTCGATTGTTAGATACAACTAAAAAGCATTTTTAAGACAGCTTAATTTCCTATTAATTTAAAGCTTTCCCGACCGAATCGGAGTAACAATAAGCTTTTTATAGACATTTTAAATTCAGCAATTTGCGTTTCTTGGGGAGAGTGTACAGAAACTATAGTTACAATTTTGGCCATAATTTTTGAAAGCTTCGATTGTTGGATACAACTTAAAAAGCATTTTTAAGACAGCTTAATTTCCTATTGATTGAAAGCTTTCCCGACCAAATCGGAGTAACAAAAAGCTTTTTATAGACATTTTAAATTCAACAATTTTTGTTTCTTGGGGAGAGTGTACAGAAACTATAGTTACAATTTTGGCCATAATTTTTAAAAGCTTCGATTGTTGGATAAAACTTAAAAAGCATTTTTAAGACAGCTTAATTTCCTATTGATTGAAAGCTTTCCCGACCAAATCGGAGTAAAAGTAAGCTTTTTATAGACATTTTAAATTCAACAATTTTTGTTTCTTGGGGAGAGTGTACAGAAACTATAGTTACAATTTTGGCCATAATTTTTAAAAGCTTCGATTGTTGGATAAAACTTAAAAAGCATTTTTAAGACAGCTTAATTTCCTATTGATTGAAAGCTTTCCCGACCAAATCGGAGTAAAAGTAAGCTTTTTATAGACATTTTAAATTCAACAATTTTTGTTTCTTTGGGAGAATGTGCAGAAACTATAGTTACAATTTTGGCCATAATTTTTAAAAGCTTCGATTGTTGGATACAACTTAAAAAGCATTTTTAAGACAGCTTAATTTCCTATTGATTGAAAGCTTTCCCGACCGAATCGGAGTAACAATAAGCTTTTTATAGACATTTTAAATTCAGCAATTTGCGTTTCTTGGGGAGAGTGTACAGAAACTATAGTTACAATTTTGGCCATAATTTTTGAAAGCTTCGATTGTTGGATACAACTTAAAAAGCATTTTTAAGAAAGCTTAATTTCCTATTGATTGAAAGCTTTCCCGACTAAATCGGATTAACAATAAGCTTTTTATAGACATTTTAAATTCAACAATTTTTGTTTCTTGGGGAGAGTGTACAGAAACTATAGTTACAATTTTGGCCATAATTTTTAAAAGCTTCGATTGTTGGATAAAACTTAAAAAGCATTTTTAAGACAGCTTAATTTCCTATTGATTGAAAGCTTTCCCGACTAAATCGGATTAACAATAAGCTTTTTATAGACATTTTAAATTCAACAATTTTTGTTTCTTGGGGAGAGTGTACAGAAACTATAGTTACAATTTTGGCCATAATTTTTGAAAGCTTCGATTGTTGGATAAAACTTAAAAAGCATTTTTAAGACAGCTTAATTTCCTATTGATTGAAGGCTTTCCCGACTAAATCGGATTAACAATAAGCTTTTTATAGACATTTTAAATTCAACAATTTTTGTTTCTTGGGGAGAGTGTACAGAAACTATAGTTACAATTTTGGCCATAATTTTTAAAAGCTTCGATTGTTGGATAAAACTTAAAAAACATTTTTAAGACAGCTTAATTTTCTATTGATTGAAAGCATTTCCGACTAAATCGGAGTAACAATAAGATTTTTATAGACATTTTAAATTCAACAATTTTTGTTTCTTGGGGAGAGTGTACAGAAACTATAGTTACAATTTTGGCCATAATTTTTGAAAGCTTCGATTGTTGGAAAAAACTTAAAAAGCATTTTTAAGACAGCTTAATTTCCTATTGATTGAAAGCTTTCCCGACCAAATCGGAGTAACAATAAGCTTTTTATAGACATTTTAAATTCAGCAATTTGCGTTTCTTGGGGAGAGTGTACAGAAACTATAGTTACAATTTTGGCCATAATTTTTGAAAGCTTCGATTGTTGGATACAACTTAAAAAGCATTTTTAAGACAGCTTAATTTCCTATTGATTGAAAGCTTTCCCGACCAAATCGGAGTAACAAAAAGCTTTTTATAGACATTTTAAATTCAACAATTTTTGTTTCTTGGGGAGAGTGTACAGAAACTATAGTTACAATTTTGGCCATAATTTTTAAAAGCTTCGATTGTTGGATACAACTTAAAAAGCATTTTTAAGACAGCTTAATTTCCTATTGATTGAAAGCTTTCCCGACCAAATCGGAGTAAAAGTAAGCTTTTTATAGACATTTTAAATTCAACAATTTTTGTTTCTTTGGGAGAATGTGCAGAAACTATAGTTACAATTTTGGCTATAATTTTTGAAAGCTTCGATTGTTGGATACAACTTAAAAAGCATTTTTAAGACAGCTTAATTTCCTATTGATTGAAAGCTTTCCCGACCGAATCGGAGTAACAATAAGCTTTTTATAGACATTTTAAATTCAGCAATTTGCGTTTCTTGGGGAGAGTGTACAGAAACTATAGTTACAATTTTGGCCATAATTTTTGAAAGCTTCGATTGTTGGATACAACTTAAAAAGCATTTTTAAGACAGCTTAATTTCCTATTGATTGAAGGCTTTCCCGACTAAATCGGATTAACAATAAGCTTTTTATAGACATTTTAATTTCAACAATTTTTGTTTCTTGGGGAGAGTGTACAGAAACTATAGTTACAATTTTGGCCATAATTTTTAAAAGCTTCGATTGTTGGATAAAACTTAAAAAGCATTTTTAAGACAGCTTAATTTCCTATTGATTGAAGGCTTTCCCGACTAAATCGGATTAACAATAAGCTTTTTATAGACATTTTAAATTCAACAATTTTTGTTTCTTGGGGAGAGTGTACAGAAACTATAGTTACAATTTTGGCCATAATTTTTAAAAGCTTCGATTGTTGGATAAAACTTAAAAAACATTTTTAAGACAGCTTAATTTTCTATTGATTGAAAGCATTTCCGACTAAATCAGAGTAACAATAAGATTTTTATAGACATTTTAAATTCAACAATTTTTGTTTCTTGGGGAGAGTGTACAGAAACTATAGTTACAATTTTGGCCATAATTTTTGAAAGCTTCGATTGTTGGAAAAAACTTAAAAAGCATTTTTAAGACAGCTTAATTTCCTATTGATTGAAAGCTTTCCCGACCAAATCGGAGTAACAATAAGCTTTTTATAGACATTTTAAATTCAACAATTTTTGTTTCTTGGGGAGAGTGTACAGAAACTATAGTTACAATTTTGGCCATAATTTTTAAAAACTTCGATTGTTGGATACAACTTAAAAATCATTTTTAAGACAGCTTAATTTCCTATTGATTGAAAGCTTTCCTGACCAAATCGGAGTAACAATAAGCTTTTTATAGACATTTTAAATTCAACAATTTTTGTTTCTTGGGGAGAGTGTACAGAAACTATAGTAACAATTATGGCCATAATTTTTGAAAGCTTCGATTGTTGGATAAAACTTAAAAAGCATTTTTAAGACAGCTTAATTTCCTATTGATTGAAGGCTTTCCCGACTAAATCGGATTAACAATAAGCTTTTTATAGACATTTTAAATTCAACAATTTTTGTTTCTTGGGGAGAGTGTACAGAAACTATAGTTACAATTTTGGCCATAATTTTTAAAAGCTTCGATTGTTGGATAAAACTTAAAAAACATTTTTAAGACAGCTTAATTTCCTATTGATTGAAAGCTTTCCCGACCAAATCGGAGTAAAAGTAAGCTTTTTATAGACATTTTAAATTCAACAATTTTTGTTTCTTTGGGAGAATATACAGAAACTATAGTTACAATTTTGGCCATAATTTTTGAAAGCTTCGATTGTTAGATACAACTAAAAAGCATTTTTAAGACAGCTTAATTTCCTATTGATTGAAAGCTTTCCCGACCGAATCGGAGTAACAATAAGCTTTTTATAGACATTTTAAATTCAGCAATTTGCGTTTCTTGGGGAGAGTGTACAGAAACTATAGTTACAATTTTGGCCATAATTTTTGAAAGCTTCGATTGTTGGATACAACTTAAAAAGCATTTTTAAGACAGCTTAATTTCCTATTGATTGAAAGCTTTCCCGACCAAATCGGAGTAACAAAAAGCTTTTTATAGACATTTTAAATTCAACAATTTTTGTTTCTTGGGGAGAGTGTACAGAAACTATAGTTACAATTTTGGCCATAATTTTTAAAAGCTTCGATTGTTGGATAAAACTTAAAAAGCATTTTTAAGACAGCTTAATTTCCTATTGATTGAAAGCTTTCCCGACCAAATCGGAGTAAAAGTAAGCTTTTTATAGACATTTTAAATTCAACAATTTTTGTTTCTTGGGGAGAGTGTACAGAAACTATAGTTACAATTTTGGCCATAATTTTTAAAAGCTTCGATTGTTGGATAAAACTTAAAAAGCATTTTTAAGACAGCTTAATTTCCTATTGATTGAAAGCTTTCCCGACCAAATCGGAGTAAAAGTAAGCTTTTTATAGACATTTTAAATTCAACAATTTTTGTTTCTTTGGGAGAATGTGCAGAAACTATAGTTACAATTTTGGCCATAATTTTTGAAAGCTTCGATTGTTGGATACAACTTAAAAAGCATTTTTAAGACAGCTTAATTTCCTATTGATTGAAAGCTTTCCCGACCGAATCGGAGTAACAATAAGCTTTTTATAGACATTTTAAATTCAGCAATTTGCGTTTCTTGGGGAGAGTGTACAGAAACTATAGTTACAATTTTGGCCATAATTTTTGAAAGCTTCGATTGTTGGATACAACTTAAAAAGCATTTTTAAGACAGCTTAATTTCCTATGGATTGAAAGCTTTCCCGACTAAATCGGATTAACAATAAGCTTTTTATAGACATTTTAAATTCAACAATTTTTGTTTCTTGGGGAGAGTGTACAGAAACTATAGTTACAAATTTGGCCATAATTTTTAAAAGCTTCGATTGTTGGATAAAACTTAAAAAGCATTTTTAAGACAGCTTAATTTCCTATTGATTGAAAGCTTTCCCGACTAAATCGGATTAACAATAAGCTTTTTATAGACATTTTAAATTCAACAATTTTTGTTTCTTGGGGAGAGTGTACAGAAACTATAGTTACAATTTTGGCCATAATTTTTGAAAGCTTCGATTGTTGGATAAAACTTAAAAAGCATTTTTAAGACAGCTTAATTTCCTATTGATTGAAGGCTTTCCCGACTAAATCGGATTAACAATAAGCTTTTTATAGACATTTTAAATTCAACAATTTTTGTTTCTTGGGGAGAGTGTACAGAAACTATAGTTACAATTTTGGCCATAATTTTTAAAAGCTTCGATTGTTGGATAAAACTTAAAAAACATTTTTAAGACAGCTTAATTTTCTATTGATTGAAAGCATTTCCGACTAAATCGGAGTAACAATAAGATTTTTATAGACATTTTAAATTCAACAATTTTTGTTTCTTGGGGAGAGTGTACAGAAACTATAGTTACAATTTTGGCCATAATTTTTGAAAGCTTCGATTGTTGGAAAAAACTTAAAAAGCATTTTTAAGACAGCTTAATTTCCTATTGATTGAAAGCTTTCCCGACCAAATCGGAGTAACAATAAGCTTTTTATAGACATTTTAAATTCAACAATTTTTGTTTCTTGGGGAGAGTGTACAGAAACTATAGTTACAATTTTGGCCATAATTTTTAAAAACTTCGATTGTTGGATACAACTTAAAGCATTTTTAAGACAGCTTAATTTCCTATTGATTGAAAGCCTTCCCGACCAAATCGGAGTAACAATAAGCTTTTTATAGACATTTTAAATTCAACAATTTTTGTTTCTTGGGGAGAATGTACAGAAACTATGGTTACAATTTTGGCCATAATTTTTGAAAGCTTCGATTGTTGGATACAACTTAAAAAGCATTTTTAAGACAGCTTAATTTCCTATTGATTGAAAGCTTTCCCGACCGAATCGGAGTAACAATAAGCTTTTTATAGACATTTTAAATTCAGCAATTTGCGTTTCTTGGGGAGAGTGTACAGAAACTATAGTTACAATTTTGGCCATAATTTTTGAAAGCTTCGATTGTTGGATACAACTTAAAAAGCATTTTTAAGACAGCTTAATTTCCTATTGATTGAAAGCTTTCCCGACCAAATCGGAGTAACAAAAAGCTTTTTATAGACATTTTAAATTCAACAATTTTTGTTTCTTGGGGAGAGTGTACAGAAACTATAGTTACAATTTTGGCCATAATTTTTAAAAGCTTCGATTGTTGGATAAAACTTAAAAAGCATTTTTAAGACAGCTTAATTTCCTATTGATTGAAAGCTTTCCCGACCAAATCGGAGTAAAAGTAAGCTTTTTATAGACATTTTAAATTCAACAATTTTTGTTTCTTGGGGAGAGTGTACAGAAACTATAGTTACAATTTTGGCCATAATTTTTAAAAGCTTCGATTGTTGGATACAACTTAAAAAGCATTTTTAAGACAGCTTAATTTCCTATTGATTGAAAGCTTTCCCGACCAAATCGGAGTAAAAGTAAGCTTTTTATAGACTTTTTAAATTCAACAATTTTTGTTTCTTTGGGAGAATGTGCAGAAACTATAGTTACAATTTTGGCCATAATTTTTGAAAGCTTCGATTGTTGGATACAACTTAAAAAGCATTTTTAAGACAGCTTAATTTCCTATTGATTGAAAGCTTTCCCGACCGAATCGGAGTAACAATAAGCTTTTTATAGACATTTTAAATTCAGCAATTTGCGTTTCTTGGGGAGAGTGTACAGAAACTATAGTTACAATTTTGGCCATAATTTTTGAAAGCTTCGATTGTTGGATACAACTTAAAAAGCATTTTTAAGACAGCTTAATTTCCTATTGATTGAAAGCTTTCCCGACTAAATCGGATTAACAATAAGCTTTTTATAGACATTTTAATTTCAACAATTTTTGTTTCTTGGGGAGAGTGTACAGAAACTATAGTTACAATTTTGGCCATAATTTTTGAAAGCTTCGATTGTTGGATAAAACTTAAAAATCATTTTTAAGACAGCTTAATTTCCTATTGATTGAAAGCCTTCCCGACCAAATCGAAGTAACAATAAGCTTTTTATAGACATTTTAAATTCAGCAATTTGCGTTTCTTGGGGAGAGTGTACAGAAACTATAGTTACAATTTTGGCCATAATTTTTGAAAGCTTCGCTTGTTGGATACAACTTAAAAAGCATTTTTAAGACAGCTTAATTTCCTATTGATTGAAAGCTTTCCCGACCAAATCGGAGTAACAAAAAGCTTTTTATAGACATTTTAAATTCAACAATTTTTGTTTCTTGGGGAGAGTGTACAGAAACTATAGTTACAATTTTGGCCATAATTTTTAAAAGCTTCGATTGTTGGATAAAACTTAAAAAGCATTTTTAAGACAGCTTAATTTCCTATTGATTGAAAGCTTTCCCGACCAAATCGGAGTAAAAGTAAGCTTTTTATAGACATTTTAAATTCAACAATTTTTGTTTCTTGGGGAGAGTGTACAGAAACTATAGTTACAATTTTGGCCATAATTTTTAAAAGCTTCGATTGTTGGATACAACTTAAAAAGCATTTTTAAGACAGCTTAATTTCCTATTGATTGAAAGCTTTCCCGACCAAATCGGAGTAAAAGTAAGCTTTTTATAGACATTTTAAATTCAACAATTTTTGTTTCTTTGGGAGAATGTGCAGAAACTATAGTTACAATTTTGGCCATAATTTTTGAAAGCTTCGATTGTTGGATACAACTTAAAAAGCATTTTTAAGACAGCTTAATTTCCTATTGATTGAAAGCTTTCCCGACCGAATCGGAGTAACAATAAGCTTTTTATAGACATTTTAAATTCAGCAATTTGCGTTTCTTGGGGAGAGTGTACAGAAACTATAGTTACAATTTTGGCCATAATTTTTGAAAGCTTCGATTGTTGGATACAACTTAAAAAGCATTTTTAAGACAGCTTAATTTCCTATTGATTGAAAGCTTTCCCGACTAAATCGGATTAACAATAAGCTTTTTATAGACATTTTAATTTCAACAATTTTTGTTTCTTGGGGAGAGTGTACAGAAACTATAGTTACAATTTTGGCCATAATTTTTAAAAGCTTCGATTGTTGGATAAAACTTAAAAAGCATTTTTAAGACAGCTTAATTTCCTATTGATTGAAGGCTTTCCCGACTAAATCGGATTAACAATAAGCTTTTTATAGACATTTTAAATTCAACAATTTTTGTTTCTTGGGGAGAGTGTACAGAAACTATAGTTACAATTTTGGCCATAATTTTTAAAAGCTTCGATTGTTGGATAAAACTTAAAAAACATTTTTAAGACAGCTTAATTTCCTATTGATTGAAAGCTTTCCCGACCAAATCGGAGTAACAATAAGCTTTTTATAGACATTTTAAATTCAACAATTTTTGTTTCTTGGGGAGAGTGTACAGAAACTATAGTTACAATTTTGGCCATAATTTTTAAAAACTTCGATTGTTGGAAAAAACTTAAAAAGCATTTTTAAGACAGCTTAATTTCCTATTGATTGAAAGCCTTCCCGACCAAATCGGAGTAACAATAAGCTTTTTATAGACATTTTAAATTCAACAATTTTTGTTTCTTGGGGAGAATGTACAGAAACTATGGTTACAATTTTGGCCATAATTTTTGAAAGCTTCGATTGTTGGATACAACTTAAAAAGCATTTTTAAGACAGCTTAATTTCCTATTGATTGAAAGCTTTCCCGACCGAATCGGAGTATCAGTAAGCTTTTTATAGACATTTTAAATTCAACAATTTTTGTTTCTTGGGGAGAGTGTACAGAAACTGTAGTTACAATTTTGGCCATAATTTTTGAAAGCTTCGATTGTTGGATAAAACTTAAAAAGCATTTTTAAGACAGCTTAATTTCCTATTGACTGAAAGCTTTCCCGACCAAATCGGAGTAAAATTAAGCTTTTTATAGACATTTTAAATTCAACAATTTTTGTTTCTTGGGGAGAATGTACAGAAACTTTAGTCACAATTTTGGCCATAATTTTTGAAAGCTTCGATTGTTGGATAAAACTTAGAAATCATATTTAAGACAGCTTAATTTTCTATTGATTGAAAGCTTTCCCGACTAAATCGGATTAACAATAAGATTTTTATAGACATTTTAAATTCAACAATTTTTGTTTCTTGGGGAGAGTGTACAGAAACTATAGTTACAATTTTGGCCATAATTTTTGAAAGCTTCGATTGTTGGATAAAACTTAAAAAGCATTTTTAAGACAGCTTAATTTCCTATTGATTGAAAGCTTTCCCGACCAAATCGGAGTAACAATAAGCTTTTTATAGACATTTTAAATTCAGCAATTTGCGTTTCTTGGGGAGAGTGTACAGAAACTATAGTTACAATTTTGGCCATAATTTTTGAAAGCTTCGATTGTTGGATACAACTTAAAAAGCATTTTTAAGACAGCTTAATTTCCTATTGATTGAAAGCTTTCCCGACCAAATCGGAGTAACAATAAGCTTTTTATAGACATTTTAAATTCAACAATTTTTGTTTCTTGGGGAGAGTGTACAGAAACTATAGTTACAATTTTGGCCATAATTTTTAAAAGCTTCGATTGTTGGATAAAACTTAAAAAGCATTTTTAAGACAGCTTAATTTCCTATTGATTGAAAGCTTTCCCGACCAAATCGGAGTAACAATAAGCTTTTTATAGACATTTTAAATTCAACAATTTTTGTTTCTTGGGGAGAGTGTACAGAAACTATAGTTACAATTTTGGCCATAATTTTTAAAAGCTTCGATTGTTGGATAAAACTTAAAAAACATTTTTAAGACAGCTTAATTTTCTATTGATTGAAAGCTTTCCCGACCAAATCGGAGTAACAATAAGCTTTTTATATTCAACAATTTTTGTTTCTTGGGGAGAGTGTACAGAAGCTATAGTTACAATTTTGGCCATAATTTTTAAAAGCTTCGATTGTTGGATACAACTTAAAAAGCATTTTTAAGACAGCTTAATTTCCTATTGATTGAAAGCTTTCCCGACCAAATCGGAGTAACAATAAGCTTTTTATAGACATTTTAAATTCAACAATTTTTGTTTCTTGGGGAGAATGTACAGAAACCATGGTTACAATTTTGGCCATAATTTTTGAAATCTTCGATTGTTGGATACAACTTAAAAAGCATTTTTAAGACAGCTTAATTTCCTATTGATTGAAAGCTTTCCCGACCGAATCGGAGTATCAATAAGCTTTTTATAGACATTTTAAATTCAACAATTTTTGTTTCTTGGGGAGAGTGTACAGAAACTGTAGTTACAATTTTGGCCATAATTTTTGAAAGCTTCGATTGTTGGATAAAACTTAAAAAGCATTTTTAAGACAGCTTAATTTCCTATTGACTGAAAGCTTTCCCGACTAAATCGGATTAACAATAAGATTTTTATAGACATTTTAAATTCAACAATTTTTGTTTCTTGGGGAGAGTGTACAGAAACTGTAGTTACAATTTTGGCCATAATTTTTGAAAGCTTCGATTGTTGGATAAAACTTAAAAAGCATTTTTAAGACAGCTTAATTTCCTACTGACTGAAAGCTTTCCCGACTAAATCGGATTAACAATAAGATTTTTATAGACATTTTAAATTCAACAATTTTTGTTTCTTGGGGAGAGTGTACAGAAACTATAGTTACAATTTTGGCCATAATTTTTGAAAGCTTCGATTGTTGGATAAAACTTAAAAAGCATTTTTAAGACAGCTTAATTTCCTATTGATTGAAAGCTTTCCCGACCAAATCGGAGTAATAATAAGCATTTTATAGACATTTTAAATTCAACAATTTTTGTTTCTTGGGGAGAGTGTACAGAAACTATAGTTACAATTTTGGCCATAATTTTTAAAAGCTTCGATTGTTGGATAAAACTTAAAAAGCATTTTTAAGACAGCTTAATTTCCTATTGATTGAAAGCTTTCCCGACCAAATCGGAGTAAAAGTAAGCTTTTTATAGACATTTTAAATTCAACAATTTTTGTTTCTTTGGGAGAATGTACAGAAACTATAGTTACAATTTTGGCCATAATTTTTGAAAGCTTCGATTGTTGGATACAACTTAAAAAGCATTTTTAAGACAGCTTAATTTCCTATTGATTGAAAGCTTTCCCGACCAAATCGGAGTAACAATAAGCTTTTAATAGACATTTTAAATTCAACAATTTTTGTTTCTTGGGGAGAGTGTACAGAAACTATAGTTACAATTTTGGCCATAATTTTTAAAAGCTTCGATTGTTGGATAAAACTTAAAAAGCATTTTTAAGACAGCTTAATTTCCTATTGATTGAAAGCTTTCCCGACCAAATCGGAGTAAAAGTAAGCTTTTTATAGACATTTTAAATTCAACAATTTTTGTTTCTTTGGGAGAATGTACAGAAACTATAGTTACAATTTTGGCCATAATTTTTGAAAGCTTCGATTGTTGGATACAACTTAAAAAGCATTTTTGAGACAGCTTAATTTCCTATTGATTGAAAGCTTTCCCGACCAAATCGGAGTAACAATAAGCTTTTAATAGACATTTTAAATTCAACAATTTTTGTTTCTTGGGGAGAGTGTACAGAAACTATAGTTACAATTTTGGCCATAATTTTTAAAAGCTTCGATTGTTGGATAAAACTTAAAAAGCATTTTTAAGACAGCTTAATTTCCTATTGATTGAAAGCTTTCCCGACCAAATCGGAGTAACAATAAGCTTTTTATAGACATTTTAAATTCAACAATTTTTGTTTCTTGGGGAGAGTGTACAGAAACTATAGTTACAATTTTGGCCATAATTTTTGAAAGCTTCGATTGTTTGGATAAAACTTAAAAAGCATTTTTAAGACAGCTTAATTTCCTATTGATTGAAAGCTTTCCCGACCAAATCGGAGTAACAATAAGCTTTTTATAGACATTTTAAATTCAACAATTTTTGTTTCTTGGGGAGAGTGTACAGAAACTATAGTTACAATTTTGGCCATAATTTTTGAAAGCTTCGATTGTTGGATAAAACTTAAAAAGCATTTTTAAGACAGCTTAATTTCCTATTGACTGAAAGCTTTCCCGACTAAATCGGATTAACAATAAGATTTTTATAGACATTTTAAATTCAACAATTTTTGTTTCTTGGGGAGAGTGTACAGAAACTGTAGTTACAATTTTGGCCATAATTTTTGAAAGCTTCGATTGTTGGATAAAACTTAAAAAGCATTTTTAAGACAGCTTAATTTCCTACTGACTGAAAGCTTTCCCGACCAAATCGGAGTAACAATAAGCTTTTTATAGACATTTTAAATTCAACAATTTTTGTTTCTTGGGGAGAGTGTACAGAAACTATAGTTACAATTTTGGCCATAATTTTTAAAAGCTTCGATTGTTGGATAAAACTTAAAAAGCATTTTTAAGACAGCTTAATTTCCTATTGATTGAAAGCTTTCCCGACCAAATCGGAGTAACAATAAGCTTTTTATAGACATTTTAAATTCAACAATTTTTGTTTCTTGGGGAGAGTGTACAGAAACTATAGTTACAATTTTGGCCATAATTTTTGAAAGCTTCGATTGTTTGGATAAAACTTAAAAAGCATTTTTAAGACAGCTTAATTTCCTATTGATTGAAAGCTTTCCCGACCAAATCGGAGTAACAATAAGCTTTTTATAGACATTTTAAATTCAACAATTTTTGTTTCTTGGGGAGAGTGTACAGAAACTGTAGTTACAATTTTGGCCATAATTTTTGAAAGCTTCGATTGTTGGATAAAACTTAAAAAGCATTTTTAAGACAGCTTAATTTCCTACTGACTGAAAGCTTTCCCGACCAAATCGGAGTAACAATAAGCTTTTTATAGACATTTTAAATTCAACAATTTTTGTTTCTTGGGGAGAGTGTACAGAAACTATAGTTACAATTTTGGCCATAATTTTTAAAAGCTTCGATTGTTGGATAAAACTTAAAAAGCATTTTTAAGACAGCTTAATTTCCTATTGATTGAAAGCTTTCCCGACCAAATCGGAGTAACAATAAGCTTTTTATAGACATTTTAAATTCAACAATTTTTGTTTCTTGGGGAGAGTGTACAGAAACTATAGTTACAATTTTGGCCATAATTTTTGAAAGCTTCGATTGTTGGATAAAACTTAAAAAGCATTTTTAAGACAGCTTAATTTCCTATTGATTGAAAGCTTTCCCGACCAAATCGGAGTAATAATAAGCATTTTATAGACATTTTAAATTCAACAATTTTTGTTTCTTGGGGAGAGTGTACAGAAACTATAGTTACAATTTTGGCCATAATTTTTGAAAGCTTCGATTGTTGGATAAAACTTAAAAAGCATTTTTAAGACAGCTTAATTTCCTATTGACTGAAAGCTTTCCCGACTAAATCGGATTAACAATAAGATTTTTATAGACATTTTAAATTCAACAATTTTTGTTTCTTGGGGAGAGTGTACAGAAACTGTAGTTACAATTTTGGCCATAATTTTTGAAAGCTTCGATTGTTGGATAAAACTTAAAAAGCATTTTTAAGACAGCTTAATTTCCTACTGACTGAAAGCTTTCCCGACCAAATCGGAGTAACAATAAGCTTTTTATAGACATTTTAAATTCAACAATTTTTGTTTCTTGGGGAGAGTGTACAGAAACTATAGTTACAATTTTGGCCATAATTTTTAAAAGCTTCGATTGTTGGATAAAACTTAAAAAGCATTTTTAAGACAGCTTAATTTCCTATTGATTGAAAGCTTTCCCGACCAAATCGGAGTAACAATAAGCTTTTTATAGACATTTTAAATTCAACAATTTTTGTTTCTTGGGGAGAGTGTACAGAAACTATAGTTACAATTTTGGCCATAATTTTTGAAAGCTTCGATTGTTTGGATAAAACTTAAAAAGCATTTTTAAGACAGCTTAATTTCCTATTGATTGAAAGCTTTCCCGACCAAATCGGAGTAACAATAAGCTTTTTATAGACATTTTAAATTCAACAATTTTTGTTTCTTGGGGAGAGTGTACAGAAACTGTAGTTACAATTTTGGCCATAATTTTTGAAAGCTTCGATTGTTGGATAAAACTTAAAAAGCATTTTTAAGACAGCTTAATTTCCTATTGACTGAAAGCTTTCCCGACTAAATCGGATTAACAATAAGATTTTTATAGACATTTTAAATTCAACAATTTTTGTTTCTTGGGGAGAGTGTACAGAAACTGTAGTTACAATTTTGGCCATAATTTTTGAAAGCTTCGATTGTTGGATAAAACTTAAAAAGCATTTTTAAGACAGCTTAATTTCCTACTGACTGAAAGCTTTCCCGACTAAATCGGAGTAAAAGTAAGCTTTTTATAGACATTTTAAATTCAACAATTTTTGTTTCTTTGGGAGAATGTACAGAAACTATAGTTACAATTTTGGCCATAATTTTTGAAAGCTTCGATTGTTGGATACAACTTAAAAAGCATTTTTAAGACAGCTTAATTTCCTATTGATTGAAAGCTTTCCCGACCAAATCGGAGTAACAATAAGCTTTTAATAGACATTTTAAATTCAACAATTTTTGTTTCTTGGGGAGAGTGTACAGAAACTATAGTTACAATTTTGGCCATAATTTTTAAAAGCTTCGATTGTTGGATAAAACTTAAAAAGCATTTTTAAGACAGCTTAATTTCCTATTGATTGAAAGCTTTCCCGACCAAATCGGAGTAACAATAAGCTTTTTATAGACATTTTAAATTCAACAATTTTTGTTTCTTGGGGAGAGTGTACAGAAACTATAGTTACAATTTTGGCCATAATTTTTGAAAGCTTCGATTGTTTGGATAAAACTTAAAAAGCATTTTTAAGACAGCTTAATTTCCTATTGATTGAAAGCTTTCCCGACCAAATCGGAGTAACAATAAGCTTTTTATAGACATTTTAAATTCAACAATTTTTGTTTCTTGGGGAGAGTATACAGAAACTATAGTTACAATTTTGGCCATAATTTTTGAAAGCTTCGATTGTTGGATAAAACTTAAAAAGCATTTTTAAGACAGCTTAATTTCCTATTGATTGAAGGCTTTCCCGACTAAATCGGATTAACAATAAGCTTTTTATAGACATTTTAAATTCAACAATTTTTGTTTCTTGGGGAGAATGTACAGAAACTATAGTTACAATTTTGGCCATAATTTTTAAAAACTTCGATTGTTGGAAAAAACTTAAAAAGCATTTTTAAGACAGCTTAATTTCCTATTGATTGAAAGCCTTCCCGACCAAATCGGAGTAACAATAAGCTTTTTATAGACATTTTAAATTCAACAATTTTTGTTTCTTGGGGAGAATGTACAGAAACTATGGTTACAATTTTGGCCATAATTTTTGAAAGCTTCGATTGTTGGATAAAACTTAAAAAGCATTTTTAAGACAGCTTAATTTCCTATTGATTGAAAGCTTTCCCGACCAAATCGGAGTAATAATAAGCATTTTATAGACATTTTAAATTCAACAATTTTTGTTTCTTGGGGAGAGTGTACAGAAACTATAGTTACAATTTTGGCCATAATTTTTGAAAGCTTCGATTGTTGGATAAAACTTAAAAAGCATTTTTAAGACAGCTTAATTTCCTATTGACTGAAAGCTTTCCCGACTAAATCGGATTAACAATAAGATTTTTATAGACATTTTAAATTCAACAATTTTTGTTTCTTGGGGAGAGTGTACAGAAACTGTAGTTACAATTTTGGCCATAATTTTTGAAAGCTTCGATTGTTGGATAAAACTTAAAAAGCATTTTTAAGACAGCTTAATTTCCTACTGACTGAAAGCTTTCCCGACCAAATCGGAGTAACAATAAGCTTTTTATAGACATTTTAAATTCAACAATTTTTGTTTCTTGGGGAGAGTGTACAGAAACTATAGTTACAATTTTGGCCATAATTTTTAAAAGCTTCGATTGTTGGATAAAACTTAAAAAGCATTTTTAAGACAGCTTAATTTCCTATTGATTGAAAGCTTTCCCGACCAAATCGGAGTAACAATAAGCTTTTTATAGACATTTTAAATTCAACAATTTTTGTTTCTTGGGGAGAGTGTACAGAAACTATAGTTACAATTTTGGCCATAATTTTTGAAAGCTTCGATTGTTTGGATAAAACTTAAAAAGCATTTTTAAGACAGCTTAATTTCCTATTGATTGAAAGCTTTCCCGACCAAATCGGAGTAACAATAAGCTTTTTATAGACATTTTAAATTCAACAATTTTTGTTTCTTGGGGAGAGTGTACAGAAACTGTAGTTACAATTTTGGCCATAATTTTTGAAAGCTTCGATTGTTGGATAAAACTTAAAAAGCATTTTTAAGACAGCTTAATTTCCTATTGACTGAAAGCTTTCCCGACTAAATCGGATTAACAATAAGATTTTTATAGACATTTTAAATTCAACAATTTTTGTTTCTTGGGGAGAGTGTACAGAAACTGTAGTTACAATTTTGGCCATAATTTTTGAAAGCTTCGATTGTTGGATAAAACTTAAAAAGCATTTTTAAGACAGCTTAATTTCCTACTGACTGAAAGCTTTCCCGACTAAATCGGAGTAAAAGTAAGCTTTTTATAGACATTTTAAATTCAACAATTTTTGTTTCTTTGGGAGAATGTACAGAAACTATAGTTACAATTTTGGCCATAATTTTTGAAAGCTTCGATTGTTGGATACAACTTAAAAAGCATTTTTAAGACAGCTTAATTTCCTATTGATTGAAAGCTTTCCCGACCAAATCGGAGTAACAATAAGCTTTTAATAGACATTTTAAATTCAACAATTTTTGTTTCTTGGGGAGAGTGTACAGAAACTATAGTTACAATTTTGGCCATAATTTTTAAAAGCTTCGATTGTTGGATAAAACTTAAAAAGCATTTTTAAGACAGCTTAATTTCCTATTGATTGAAAGCTTTCCCGACCAAATCGGAGTAACAATAAGCTTTTTATAGACATTTTAAATTCAACAATTTTTGTTTCTTGGGGAGAGTGTACAGAAACTATAGTTACAATTTTGGCCATAATTTTTGAAAGCTTCGATTGTTTGGATAAAACTTAAAAAGCATTTTTAAGACAGCTTAATTTCCTATTGATTGAAAGCTTTCCCGACCAAATCGGAGTAACAATAAGCTTTTTATAGACATTTTAAATTCAACAATTTTTGTTTCTTGGGGAGAGTATACAGAAACTATAGTTACAATTTTGGCCATAATTTTTGAAAGCTTCGATTGTTGGATAAAACTTAAAAAGCATTTTTAAGACAGCTTAATTTCCTATTGATTGAAGGCTTTCCCGACTAAATCGGATTAACAATAAGCTTTTTATAGACATTTTAAATTCAACAATTTTTGTTTCTTGGGGAGAATGTACAGAAACTATAGTTACAATTTTGGCCATAATTTTTAAAAACTTCGATTGTTGGAAAAAACTTAAAAAGCATTTTTAAGACAGCTTAATTTCCTATTGATTGAAAGCCTTCCCGACCAAATCGGAGTAACAATAAGCTTTTTATAGACATTTTAAATTCAACAATTTTTGTTTCTTGGGGAGAGTGTACAGAAACTATAGTTACAATTTTGGCCATAATTTTTGAAAGCTTAGATTGTTGGATAAAACTTAAAAAGCATTTTTAAGACAGCTTAATTTCCTATTGATTGAAAGCTTTCCCGACCAAATCGGAGTAACAATAAGCTTTTTATAGACATTTTAAATTCAACAACTTTTGTTTCTTGGGGAGAGTGTACAGAAACTATAGTTACAATTTTGGCCATAATTTTTAAAAGCTTCGATTGTTGGATAAAACTTAAAAAGCATTTTTAAGACAGCTTAATTTCCTATTGATTGAAAGCTTTCCCGACCAAATCGGAGTAACAATAAGCTTTTTATAGACATTTTAAATTCAACAATTTTTGTTTCTTGGGGAGAGTGTACAGAAACTATAGTTACAATTTTGGCCATAATTTTTGAAAGCTTCGATTGTTGGATAAAACTTAGAAATCATATTTAAGACAGCTTAATTTTCTATTGATTGAAAGCTTTCCCGACTAAATCGGATTAGCAATAAGATTTCTATAGACATTTTAAATTCAACAATTTTTGTTTCTTGGGGAGAGTGTACAGAAACTATAGTTACAATTTTGGCCATAATTTTTGAAAGCTTCGATTGTTGGATAAAACTTAAAAAGCATTTTTAAGACAGCTTAATTTCCTATTGATTGAAAGCTTTCCCGACCGAATCGGAGTAACAATAAGCTTTTAATAGACATTTTAAATTCAGCAATTTGCGTTTCTTGGGGAGAGTGTACAGAAACTATAGTTACAATTTTGGCCATAATTTTTGAAAGCTTCGATTGTTGGATACAACTTAAAAAGCATTTTTAAGACAGCTTAATTTCCTATTGATTGAAAGCTTTCCCGACCAAATCGGAGTAAAAGTAAGCTTTTTATAGACATTTTAAATTCAACAATTTTTGTTTCTTTGGGAGAATGTACAGAAACTATAGTTACAATTTTGGCCATAATTTTTGAAAGCTTCGATTGTTGGATACAACTTAAAAAGCATTTTTAAGACAGCTTAATTTCCTATTGATTGAAAGCTTTCCCGACCGAATCGGAGTAACAATAAGCTTTTTATAGACATTTTAAATTCAGCAATTTGCGTTTCTTGGGGAGAGTGTACAGAAACTATAGTTACAATTTTGGCCATAATTTTTAAAAGCTTCGATTGTTGGATAAAACTTAAAAAGCATTTTTAAGACAGCTTAATTTCCTATTGATTGAAAGCTTTCCCGACCAAATCGGAGTAAAAGTAAGCTTTTTATAGACATTTTAAATTCAACAATTTTTGTTTCTTTGGGAGAATGTACAGAAACTATAGTTACAATTTTGGCCATAATTTTTGAAAGCTTCGATTGTTGGATACAACTTAAAAAGCATTTTTAAGACAGCTTAATTTCCTATTGATTGAAAGCTTTCCCGACCGAATCGGAGTAACAATAAGCTTTTTATAGACATTTTAAATTCAACAATTTTTGTTTCTTGGGGAGAGTGTACAGAAACTATAGTTACAATTTTGGCCATAATTTTTGAAAGCTTCGATTGTTGGATAAAACTTAAAAAGCATTTTTAAGACAGCTTAATTTCCTATTGAATGAAAGCTTTCCCGACCAAATCGGAGTAACAAAAAGCTTTTTATAGACATTTTAAATTCAACAATTTTTGTTTCTTGGGGAGAGTGTACAGAAACTATAGTTACAATTTTGGCCATAATTTTTAAAAGCTTCGATTGTTGGATAAAACTTAAAAAGCATTTTTAAGACAGCTTAATTTCCTATTGATTGAAAGCTTTCCCGACCAAATCGGAGTAACAATAAGCTTTTTATAGACATTTTAAATTCAACAATTTTTGTTTCTTGGGGAGAGTGTACAGAAACTATAGTTACAATTTTGGCCATAATTTTTGAAAGCTTCGATTGTTGGATAAAACTTAGAAATCATATTTAAGACAGCTTAATTTTCTATTGATTGAAAGCTTTCCCGACTAAATCGGATTAGCAATAAGATTTTTATAGACATTTTAAATTCAACAATTTTTGTTTCTTGGGGAGAGTGTACAGAAACTATAGTTACAATTTTGGCCATAATTTTTGAAAGCTTCGATTGTTGGATAAAACTTAAAAAGCATTTTTAAGACAGCTTAATTTCCTATTGATTGAAAGCTTTCCCGACCGAATCGGAGTAACAATAAGCTTTTTATAGACATTTTAAATTCAGCAATTTGCGTTTCTTGGGGAGAGTGTACAGAAACTATAGTTACAATTTTGGCCATAATTTTTGAAAGCTTCGATTGTTGGATACAACTTAAAAAGCATTTTTAAGACAGCTTAATTTCCTATTGATTGAAAGCTTTCCCGACCAAATCGGAGTAAAAGTAAGCTTTTTATAGACATTTTAAATTCAACAACTTTTGTTTCTTGGGGAGAGTGTACAGAAACTATAGTTACAATTTTGGCCATAATTTTTAAAAGCTTCGATTGTTGGATAAAACTTAAAAAGCATTTTTAAGACAGCTTAATTTCCTATTGATTGAAAGCTTTCCCGACCAAATCGGAGTAACAAAAAGCTTTTTATAGACATTTTAAATTCAACAATTTTTGTTTCTTGGGGAGAGTGTACAGAAACTATAGTTACAATTTTGGCCATAATTTTTAAAAGCTTCGATTGTTGGATAAAACTTAAAAAGCATTTTTAAGACAGCTTAATTTCCTATTGATTGAAAGCTTTCCCGACCAAATCGGAGTAACAATAAGCTTTTTATAGACATTTTAAATTCAACAACTTTTGTTTCTTGGGGAGAGTGTACAGAAACTATAGTTACAATTTTGGCCATAATTTTTAAAAGCTTCGATTGTTGGATAAAACTTAAAAAACATTTTTAAGACAGCTTAATTTCCTATTGATTGAAAGCTTTCCCGACCAAATCGGAGTAAAAGTAAGCTTTTTATAGACATTTTAAATTCAACAATTTTTGTTTCTTGGGGAGAGTGTACAGAAACTATAGTTACAATTTTGGAAATAATTTTTGAAAGCTTCGATTGTTGGATACAACTTAAAAAGCATTTTTAAGACAGCTTAATTTCCTATTGATTGAAAGCTTTCCCGACCAAATCGGAGTAACAATAAGCTTTTTATAGACATTTTAAATTCAACAATTTTTGTTTCTTGGGGAGAGTGTACAGAAACTATAGTTACAATTTTGGCCATAATTTTTGAAAGCTTCGATTGTTGGATAAAACGTAAAAAGCATTTTTAAGACAGCTTAATTTCCTATTGATTGAAAGCTTTCCCGACCAAATCGGAGTAACAATAATCTTTTTATAAACATTTTAAATTCAACAATTTTTGTTTCTTGGGGAGAGTGTACAGAAACTATAGTTACAATTTTGGCCATAATTTTTGAAAGCTTCGATTGTTGGATAAAACTTAAAAAGCATTTTTAAGACAGCTTAATTTCCTATTGATTGAAAGCTTTCCCGACCAAATCGGAGTAACAATAAGCTTTTTATAGACATTTTAAATTCAACAACTTTTGTTTCTTGGGGAGAGTGTACAGAAACTATAGTTACAATTTTGGCCATAATTTTTAAAAGCTTCGATTGTTGGATAAAACTTAAAAAGCATTTTTAAGACAGCTTAATTTCCTATTGATTGAAAGCTTTCCCGACCAAATCGGAGTAACAATAAGCTTTTTATAGACATTTTAAATTCAACAATTTTTGTTTCTTGGGGAGAGTGTACAGAAACTATAGTTACAATTTTGGCCATAATTTTTGAAAGCTTCGATTGTTGGATAAAACTTAGAAATCATATTTAAGACAGCTTAATTTTCTATTGATTGAAAGCTTTCCCGACTAAATCGGATTAGCAATAAGATTTTTATAGACATTTTAAATTCAACAATTTTTGTTTCTTGGGGAGAGTGTACAGAAACTATAGTTACAATTTTGGCCATAATTTTTGAAAGCTTCGATTGTTGGATAAAACTTAAAAAGCATTTTTAAGACAGCTTAATTTCCTATTGATTGAAAGCTTTCCCGACCGAATCGGAGTAACAATAAGCTTTTTATAGACATTTTAAATTCAGCAATTTGCGTTTCTTGGGGAGAGTGTACAGAAACTATAGTTACAATTTTGGCCATAATTTTTGAAAGCTTCGATTGTTGGATACAACTTAAAAAGCATTTTTAAGACAGCTTAATTTCCTATTGATTGAAAGCTTTCCCGACCAAATCGGAGTAAAAGTAAGCTTTTTATAGACATTTTAAATTCAACAATTTTTGTTTCTTTGGGAGAATGTACAGAAACTATAGTTACAATTTTGGCCATAATTTTTGAAAGCTTCGATTGTTGGATACAACTTAAAAAGCATTTTTAAGACAGCTTAATTTCCTATTGATTGAAAGCTTTCCCGACCGAATCGGAGTAACAATAAGCTTTTTATAGACATTTTAAATTCAGCAATTTGCGTTTCTTGGGGAGAGTGTACAGAAACTATAGTTACAATTTTGGCCATAATTTTTAAAAGCTTCGATTGTTGGATAAAACTTAAAAAGCATTTTTAAGACAGCTTAATTTCCTATTGATTGAAAGCTTTCCCGACCAAATCGGAGTAAAAGTAAGCTTTTTATAGACATTTTAAATTCAACAATTTTTGTTTCTTTGGGAGAATGTACAGAAACTATAGTTACAATTTTGGCCATAATTTTTGAAAGCTTCGATTGTTGGATACAACTTAAAAAGCATTTTTAAGACAGCTTAATTTCCTATTGATTGAAAGCTTTCCCGACCGAATCGGAGTAACAATAAGCTTTTTATAGACATTTTAAATTCAACAATTTTTGTTTCTTGGGGAGAGTGTACAGAAACTATAGTTACAATTTTGGCCATAATTTTTGAAAGCTTCGATTGTTGGATAAAACTTAAAAAGCATTTTTAAGACAGCTTAATTTCCTATTGAATGAAAGCTTTCCCGACCAAATCGGAGTAACAAAAAGCTTTTTATAGACATTTTAAATTCAACAATTTTTGTTTCTTGGGGAGAGTGTACAGAAACTATAGTTACAATTTTGGCCATAATTTTTAAAAGCTTCGATTGTTGGATAAAACTTAAAAAGCATTTTTAAGACAGCTTAATTTCCTATTGATTGAAAGCTTTCCCGACCAAATCGGAGTAACAATAAGCTTTTTATAGACATTTTAAATTCAACAATTTTTGTTTCTTGGGGAGAGTGTACAGAAACTATAGTTACAATTTTGGCCATAATTTTTGAAAGCTTCGATTGTTGGATAAAACTTAGAAATCATATTTAAGACAGCTTAATTTTCTATTGATTGAAAGCTTTCCCGACTAAATCGGATTAGCAATAAGATTTTTATAGACATTTTAAATTCAACAATTTTTGTTTCTTGGGGAGAGTGTACAGAAACTATAGTTACAATTTTGGCCATAATTTTTGAAAGCTTCGATTGTTGGATAAAACTTAAAAAGCATTTTTAAGACAGCTTAATTTCCTATTGATTGAAAGCTTTCCCGACCGAATCGGAGTAACAATAAGCTTTTTATAGACATTTTAAATTCAGCAATTTGCGTTTCTTGGGGAGAGTGTACAGAAACTATAGTTACAATTTTGGCCATAATTTTTGAAAGCTTCGATTGTTGGATACAACTTAAAAAGCATTTTTAAGACAGCTTAATTTCCTATTGATTGAAAGCTTTCCCGACCAAATCGGAGTAAAAGTAAGCTTTTTATAGACATTTTAAATTCAACAACTTTTGTTTCTTGGGGAGAGTGTACAGAAACTATAGTTACAATTTTGGCCATAATTTTTAAAAGCTTCGATTGTTGGATAAAACTTAAAAAGCATTTTTAAGACAGCTTAATTTCCTATTGATTGAAAGCTTTCCCGACCAAATCGGAGTAACAAAAAGCTTTTTATAGACATTTTAAATTCAACAATTTTTGTTTCTTGGGGAGAGTGTACAGAAACTATAGTTACAATTTTGGCCATAATTTTTAAAAGCTTCGATTGTTGGATAAAACTTAAAAAGCATTTTTAAGACAGCTTAATTTCCTATTGATTGAAAGCTTTCCCGACCAAATCGGAGTAACAATAAGCTTTTTATAGACATTTTAAATTCAACAACTTTTGTTTCTTGGGGAGAGTGTACAGAAACTATAGTTACAATTTTGGCCATAATTTTTAAAAGCTTCGATTGTTGGATAAAACTTAAAAAACATTTTTAAGACAGCTTAATTTCCTATTGATTGAAAGCTTTCCCGACCAAATCGGAGTAAAAGTAAGCTTTTTATAGACATTTTAAATTCAACAATTTTTGTTTCTTGGGGAGAGTGTACAGAAACTATAGTTACAATTTTGGAAATAATTTTTGAAAGCTTCGATTGTTGGATACAACTTAAAAAGCATTTTTAAGACAGCTTAATTTCCTATTGATTGAAAGCTTTCCCGACCAAATCGGAGTAACAATAAGCTTTTTATAGACATTTTAAATTCAACAATTTTTGTTTCTTGGGGAGAGTGTACAGAAACTATAGTTACAATTTTGGCCATAATTTTTGAAAGCTTCGATTGTTGGATAAAACGTAAAAAGCATTTTTAAGACAGCTTAATTTCCTATTGATTGAAAGCTTTCCCGACCAAATCGGAGTAACAATAATCTTTTTATAAACATTTTAAATTCAACAATTTTTGTTTCTTGGGGAGAGTGTACAGAAACTATAGTTACAATTTTGGCCATAATTTTTGAAAGCTTCGATTGTTGGATAAAACTTAAAAAGCATTTTTAAGACAGCTTAATTTCCTATTGATTGAAAGCTTTCCCGACCAAATCGGAGTAACAATAAGCTTTTTATAGACATTTTAAATTCAACAACTTTTGTTTCTTGGGGAGAGTGTACAGAAACTATAGTTACAATTTTGGCCATAATTTTTAAAAGCTTCGATTGTTGGATAAAACTTAAAAAGCATTTTTAAGACAGCTTAATTTCCTATTGATTGAAAGCTTTCCCGACCAAATCGGAGTAACAATAAGCTTTTTATAGACATTTTAAATTCAACAATTTTTGTTTCTTGGGGAGAGTGTACAGAAACTATAGTTACAATTTTGGCCATAATTTTTGAAAGCTTCGATTGTTGGATAAAACTTAGAAATCATATTTAAGACAGCTTAATTTTCTATTGATTGAAAGCTTTCCCGACTAAATCGGATTAGCAATAAGATTTTTATAGACATTTTAAATTCAACAATTTTTGTTTCTTGGGGAGAGTGTACAGAAACTATAGTTACAATTTTGGCCATAATTTTTAAAAGCTTCGATTGTTGGATAAAACTTAAAAAGCATTTTTAAGACAGCTTAATTTCCTATTGATTGAAAGCTTTCCCGACCAAATCGGAGTAACAATAAGCTTTTTATAGACATTTTAAATTCAACAATTTTTGTTTCTTGGGGAGAGTGTACAGAAACTATAGTTACAATTTTGGCCATAATTTTTGAAAGCTTCGATTGTTGGATAAAACTTAGAAATCATATTTAAGACAGCTTAATTTTCTATTGATTGAAAGCTTTCCCGACTAAATCGGATTAGCAATAAGATTTTTATAGACATTTTAAATTCAACAATTTTTGTTTCTTGGGGAGAGTGTACAGAAACTATAGTTACAATTTTGGCCATAATTTTTGAAAGCTTCGATTGTTGGATAAAACTTAAAAAGCATTTTTAAGACAGCTTAATTTCCTATTGATTGAAAGCTTTCCCGACCGAATCGGAGTAACAATAAGCTTTTTATAGACATTTTAAATTCAGCAATTTGCGTTTCTTGGGGAGAGTGTACAGAAACTATAGTTACAATTTTGGCCATAATTTTTGAAAGCTTCGATTGTTGGATACAACTTAAAAAGCATTTTTAAGACAGCTTAATTTCCTATTGATTGAAAGCTTTCCCGACCAAATCGGAGTAAAAGTAAGCTTTTTATAGACATTTTAAATTCAACAACTTTTGTTTCTTGGGGAGAGTGTACAGAAACTATAGTTACAATTTTGGCCATAATTTTTAAAAGCTTCGATTGTTGGATAAAACTTAAAAAGCATTTTTAAGACAGCTTAATTTCCTATTGATTGAAAGCTTTCCCGACCAAATCGGAGTAACAAAAAGCTTTTTATAGACATTTTAAATTCAACAATTTTTGTTTCTTGGGGAGAGTGTACAGAAACTATAGTTACAATTTTGGCCATAATTTTTAAAAGCTTCGATTGTTGGATAAAACTTAAAAAGCATTTTTAAGACAGCTTAATTTCCTATTGATTGAAAGCTTTCCCGACCAAATCGGAGTAACAATAAGCTTTTTATAGACATTTTAAATTCAACAACTTTTGTTTCTTGGGGAGAGTGTACAGAAACTATAGTTACAATTTTGGCCATAATTTTTAAAAGCTTCGATTGTTGGATAAAACTTAAAAAACATTTTTAAGACAGCTTAATTTCCTATTGATTGAAAGCTTTCCCGACCAAATCGGAGTAAAAGTAAGCTTTTTATAGACATTTTAAATTCAACAATTTTTGTTTCTTGGGGAGAGTGTACAGAAACTATAGTTACAATTTTGGAAATAATTTTTGAAAGCTTCGATTGTTGGATACAACTTAAAAAGCATTTTTAAGACAGCTTAATTTCCTATTGATTGAAAGCTTTCCCGACCAAATCGGAGTAACAATAAGCTTTTTATAGACATTTTAAATTCAACAATTTTTGTTTCTTGGGGAGAGTGTACAGAAACTATAGTTACAATTTTGGCCATAATTTTTGAAAGCTTCGATTGTTGGATAAAACGTAAAAAGCATTTTTAAGACAGCTTAATTTCCTATTGATTGAAAGCTTTCCCGACCAAATCGGAGTAACAATAATCTTTTTATAAACATTTTAAATTCAACAATTTTTGTTTCTTGGGGAGAGTGTACAGAAACTATAGTTACAATTTTGGCCATAATTTTTGAAAGCTTCGATTGTTGGATAAAACTTAAAAAGCATTTTTAAGACAGCTTAATTTCCTATTGATTGAAAGCTTTCCCGACCAAATCGGAGTAACAATAAGCTTTTTATAGACATTTTAAATTCAACAACTTTTGTTTCTTGGGGAGAGTGTACAGAAACTATAGTTACAATTTTGGCCATAATTTTTAAAAGCTTCGATTGTTGGATAAAACTTAAAAAGCATTTTTAAGACAGCTTAATTTCCTATTGATTGAAAGCTTTCCCGACCAAATCGGAGTAACAATAAGCTTTTTATAGACATTTTAAATTCAACAATTTTTGTTTCTTGGGGAGAGTGTACAGAAACTATAGTTACAATTTTGGCCATAATTTTTGAAAGCTTCGATTGTTGGATAAAACTTAGAAATCATATTTAAGACAGCTTAATTTTCTATTGATTGAAAGCTTTCCCGACTAAATCGGATTAGCAATAAGATTTTTATAGACATTTTAAATTCAACAATTTTTGTTTCTTGGGGAGAGTGTACAGAAACTATAGTTACAATTTTGGCCATAATTTTTGAAAGCTTCGATTGTTGGATAAAACTTAAAAAGCATTTTTAAGACAGCTTAATTTCCTATTGATTGAAAGCTTTCCCGACCGAATCGGAGTAACAATAAGCTTTTTATAGACATTTTAAATTCAGCAATTTGCGTTTCTTGGGGAGAGTGTACAGAAACTATAGTTACAATTTTGGCCATAATTTTTGAAAGCTTCGATTGTTGGATACAACTTAAAAAGCATTTTTAAGACAGCTTAATTTCCTATTGATTGAAAGCTTTCCCGACCAAATCGGAGTAAAAGTAAGCTTTTTATAGACATTTTAAATTCAACAATTTTTGTTTCTTTGGGAGAATGTACAGAAACTATAGTTACAATTTTGGCCATAATTTTTGAAAGCTTCGATTGTTGGATACAACTTAAAAAGCATTTTTAAGACAGCTTAATTTCCTATTGATTGAAAGCTTTCCCGACCGAATCGGAGTAACAATAAGCTTTTTATAGACATTTTAAATTCAGCAATTTGCGTTTCTTGGGGAGAGTGTACAGAAACTATAGTTACAATTTTGGCCATAATTTTTAAAAGCTTCGATTGTTGGATAAAACTTAAAAAGCATTTTTAAGACAGCTTAATTTCCTATTGATTGAAAGCTTTCCCGACCAAATCGGAGTAAAAGTAAGCTTTTTATAGACATTTTAAATTCAACAATTTTTGTTTCTTTGGGAGAATGTACAGAAACTATAGTTACAATTTTGGCCATAATTTTTGAAAGCTTCGATTGTTGGATACAACTTAAAAAGCATTTTTAAGACAGCTTAATTTCCTATTGATTGAAAGCTTTCCCGACCGAATCGGAGTAACAATAAGCTTTTTATAGACATTTTAAATTCAACAATTTTTGTTTCTTGGGGAGAGTGTACAGAAACTATAGTTACAATTTTGGCCATAATTTTTGAAAGCTTCGATTGTTGGATAAAACTTAAAAAGCATTTTTAAGACAGCTTAATTTCCTATTGAATGAAAGCTTTCCCGACCAAATCGGAGTAACAAAAAGCTTTTTATAGACATTTTAAATTCAACAATTTTTGTTTCTTGGGGAGAGTGTACAGAAACTATAGTTACAATTTTGGCCATAATTTTTAAAAGCTTCGATTGTTGGATAAAACTTAAAAAGCATTTTTAAGACAGCTTAATTTCCTATTGATTGAAAGCTTTCCCGACCAAATCGGAGTAACAATAAGCTTTTTATAGACATTTTAAATTCAACAATTTTTGTTTCTTGGGGAGAGTGTACAGAAACTATAGTTACAATTTTGGCCATAATTTTTGAAAGCTTCGATTGTTGGATAAAACTTAGAAATCATATTTAAGACAGCTTAATTTTCTATTGATTGAAAGCTTTCCCGACTAAATCGGATTAGCAATAAGATTTTTATAGACATTTTAAATTCAACAATTTTTGTTTCTTGGGGAGAGTGTACAGAAACTATAGTTACAATTTTGGCCATAATTTTTGAAAGCTTCGATTGTTGGATAAAACTTAAAAAGCATTTTTAAGACAGCTTAATTTCCTATTGATTGAAAGCTTTCCCGACCGAATCGGAGTAACAATAAGCTTTTTATAGACATTTTAAATTCAGCAATTTGCGTTTCTTGGGGAGAGTGTACAGAAACTATAGTTACAATTTTGGCCATAATTTTTGAAAGCTTCGATTGTTGGATACAACTTAAAAAGCATTTTTAAGACAGCTTAATTTCCTATTGATTGAAAGCTTTCCCGACCAAATCGGAGTAAAAGTAAGCTTTTTATAGACATTTTAAATTCAACAACTTTTGTTTCTTGGGGAGAGTGTACAGAAACTATAGTTACAATTTTGGCCATAATTTTTAAAAGCTTCGATTGTTGGATAAAACTTAAAAAGCATTTTTAAGACAGCTTAATTTCCTATTGATTGAAAGCTTTCCCGACCAAATCGGAGTAACAATAAGCTTTTTATAGACATTTTAAATTCAACAATTTTTGTTTCTTGGGGAGAGTGTACAGAAACTATAGTTACAATTTTGGCCATAATTTTTGAAAGCTTCGATTGTTGGATAAAACTTAGAAATCATATTTAAGACAGCTTAATTTTCTATTGATTGAAAGCTTTCCCGACTAAATCGGATTAGCAATAAGATTTTTATAGACATTTTAAATTCAACAATTTTTGTTTCTTGGGGAGAGTGTACAGAAACTATAGTTACAATTTTGGCCATAATTTTTGAAAGCTTCGATTGTTGGATAAAACTTAAAAAGCATTTTTAAGACAGCTTAATTTCCTATTGATTGAAAGCTTTCCCGACCGAATCGGAGTAACAATAAGCTTTTTATAGACATTTTAAATTCAGCAATTTGCGTTTCTTGGGGAGAGTGTACAGAAACTATAGTTACAATTTTGGCCATAATTTTTGAAAGCTTCGATTGTTGGATACAACTTAAAAAGCATTTTTAAGACAGCTTAATTTCCTATTGATTGAAAGCTTTCCCGACCAAATCGGAGTAAAAGTAAGCTTTTTATAGACATTTTAAATTCAACAATTTTTGTTTCTTTGGGAGAATGTACAGAAACTATAGTTACAATTTTGGCCATAATTTTTGAAAGCTTCGATTGTTGGATACAACTTAAAAAGCATTTTTAAGACAGCTTAATTTCCTATTGATTGAAAGCTTTCCCGACCGAATCGGAGTAACAATAAGCTTTTTATAGACATTTTAAATTCAGCAATTTGCGTTTCTTGGGGAGAGTGTACAGAAACTATAGTTACAATTTTGGCCATAATTTTTGAAAGCTTCGATTGTTGGATACAACTTAAAAAGCATTTTTAAGACAGCTTAATTTCCTATTGATTGAAAGCTTTCCCGACCGAATCGGAGTAACAATAAGCTTTTTATAAACATTTTAAATTCAACAATTTTTGTTTCTTGGGGAGAGTGTACAGAAACTATAGTTACAATTTTGGCCATAATTTTTGAAAGCTTCGATTGTTGGATACAACTTAAAAAGCATTTTTAAGACAGCTTAATTTCCTATTGAATGAAAGCTTTCCCGACCAAATCGGACTAACAAAAAGCTTTTTATAGACATTTTAAATTCAACAATTTTTGTTTCTTGGGGAGAGTGTACAGAAACTATAGTTACAATTTTGGCCATAATTTTTAAAAGCTTCGATTGTTGGATAAAACTTAAAAAGCATTTTTAAGACAGCTTAATTTCCTATTGATTGAAAGCTTTCCCGACCAAATCGGAGTAACAATAAGCTTTTTATAGACATTTTAAATTCAACAACTTTTGTTTCTTGGGGAGAGTGTACAGAAACTATAGTTACAATTTTGGCCATAATTTTTGAAAGCTTCGATTGTTTGGATAAAACTTAAAAAACATTTTTAAGACAGCTTAATTTCCTATTGATTGAAAGCTTTCCCGACTAAATCGGAGTAACAATAAGCTTTTTATAGACATTTTAAATTCAACAATTTTTGTTTCTTGGGGAGAGTGTACAGAAACTATAGTTACAATTTTGGCCATAATTTTTGAAAGCTTCGATTGTTTGGATAAAACTTAAAAAGCATTTTTAAGACAGCTTAATTTCCTATTGATTGAAAGCTTTCCCGACCAAATCGGAGTAACAATAATCTTTTTATAAACATTTTAAATTCAACAATTTTTGTTTCTTGGGGAGAGTGTACAGAAACTATAGTTACAATTTTGGCCATAATTTTTGAAAGCTTCGATTGTTGGATAAAACTTAAAAAGCATTTTTAAGACAGCTTAATTTCCTATTGATTGAAAGCTTTCCCGACCAAATCGGAGTAACAATAAGCTTTTTATAGACATTTTAAATTCAACAACTTTTGTTTCTTGGGGAGAGTGTACAGAAACTATAGTTACAATTTTGGCCATAATTTTTAAAAGCTTCGATTGTTGGATAAAACTTAAAAAGCATTTTTAAGACAGCTTAATTTCCTATTGATTGAAAGCTTTCCCGACCAAATCGGAGTAAAAGTAAGCTTTTTATAGACATTTTAAATTCAACAATTTTTGTTTCTTGGGGAGAGTGTACAGAAACTATAGTTACAATTTTGGAAATAATTTTTGAAAGCTTAGATTGTTGGATAAAACTTAAAAAGCATTTTTAAGACAGCTTAATTTCCTATTGATTGAAAGCTTTCCCGACCAAATCGGAGTAACAATAAGCTTTTTATAGACATTTTAAATTCAACAATTTTTGTTTCTTGGGGAGAGTGTACAGAAACTATAGTTACAATTTTGGCCATAATTTTTGAAAGCTTCGATTGTTGGATAAAACTTAAAAAGCATTTTTAAGACAGCTTAATTTCCTATTGATTGAAAGCTTTCCCGACCAAATCGGAGTAACAATAATCTTTTTATAAACATTTTAAATTCAACAATTTTTGTTTCTTGGGGAGAGTGTACAGAAACTATAGTTACAATTTTGGCCATAATTTTTGAAAGCTTCGATTGTTGGATAAAACTTAAAAAGCATTTTTAAGACAGCTTAATTTCCTATTGATTGAAAGCTTTCCCGACCAAATCGGAGTAAAAGTAAGCTTTTTATAGACATTTTAAATTCAACAACTTTTGTTTCTTGGGGAGAGTGTACAGAAACTATAGTTACAATTTTGGCCATAATTTTTAAAAGCTTCGATTGTTGGATAAAACTTAAAAAGCATTTTTAAGACAGCTTAATTTCCTATTGATTGAAAGCTTTCCCGACCAAATCGGAGTAACAATAAGCTTTTTATAGACATTTTAAATTCAACAATTTTTGTTTCTTGGGGAGAGTGTACAGAAACTATAGTTACAATTTTGGCCATAATTTTTGAAAGCTTCGATTGTTGGATAAAACTTAGAAATCATATTTAAGACAGCTTAATTTTCTATTGATTGAAAGTTTTCCCGACTAAATCGGATTAACAATAAGCTTTTTATAAACATTTAAAATCATATTTAAGACAGCTTAATTTTCTATTGATTGAAAGCTTTCCCGACTAAATCGGATTAGCAATAAGATTTTTATAGACATTTTAAATTCAACAATTTTTGTTTCTTGGGGAGAGTGTACAGAAACTATAGTTACAATTTTGGCCATAATTTTTGAAAGCTTCGATTGTTGGATAAAACTTAAAAAGCATTTTTAAGACAGCTTAATTTCCTATTGATTGAAAGCTTTCCCGACCGAATCGGAGTAACAATAAGCTTTTTATAGACATTTTAAATTCAGCAATTTGCGTTTCTTGGGGAGAGTGTACAGAAACTATAGTTACAATTTTGGCCATAATTTTTGAAAGCTTCGATTGTTGGATACAACTTAAAAAGCATTTTTAAGACAGCTTAATTTCCTATTGATTGAAAGCTTTCCCGACCAAATCGGAGTAAAAGTAAGCTTTTTATAGACATTTTAAATTCAACAATTTTTGTTTCTTTGGGAGAATGTACAGAAACTATAGTTACAATTTTGGCCATAATTTTTGAAAGCTTCGATTGTTGGATACAACTTAAAAAGCATTTTTAAGACAGCTTAATTTCCTATTGATTGAAAGCTTTCCCGACCGAATCGGAGTAACAATAAGCTTTTTATAGACATTTTAAATTCAGCAATTTGCGTTTCTTGGGGAGAGTGTACAGAAACTATAGTTACAATTTTGGCCATAATTTTTGAAAGCTTCGATTGTTGGATACAACTTAAAAAGCATTTTTAAGACAGCTTAATTTCCTATTGATTGAAAGCTTTCCCGACCGAATCGGAGTAACAATAAGCTTTTTATAAACATTTTAAATTCAACAATTTTTGTTTCTTGGGGAGAGTGTACAGAAACTATAGTTACAATTTTGGCCATAATTTTTGAAAGCTTCGATTGTTGGATACAACTTAAAAAGCATTTTTAAGACAGCTTAATTTCCTATTGAATGAAAGCTTTCCCGACCAAATCGGACTAACAAAAAGCTTTTTATAGACATTTTAAATTCAACAATTTTTGTTTCTTGGGGAGAGTGTACAGAAACTATAGTTACAATTTTGGCCATAATTTTTAAAAGCTTCGATTGTTGGATAAAACTTAAAAAGCATTTTTAAGACAGCTTAATTTCCTATTGATTGAAAGCTTTCCCGACCAAATCGGAGTAACAATAAGCTTTTTATAGACATTTTAAATTCAACAACTTTTGTTTCTTGGGGAGAGTGTACAGAAACTATAGTTACAATTTTGGCCATAATTTTTGAAAGCTTCGATTGTTTGGATAAAACTTAAAAAACATTTTTAAGACAGCTTAATTTCCTATTGATTGAAAGCTTTCCCGACTAAATCGGAGTAACAATAAGCTTTTTATAGACATTTTAAATTCAACAATTTTTGTTTCTTGGGGAGAGTGTACAGAAACTATAGTTACAATTTTGGCCATAATTTTTGAAAGCTTCGATTGTTGGATAAAACTTAAAAAGCATTTTTAAGACAGCTTAATTTCCTATTGATTGAAAGCTTTCCCGACCAAATCGGAGTAACAATAATCTTTTTATAAACATTTTAAATTCAACAATTTTTGTTTCTTGGGGAGAGTGTACAGAAACTATAGTTACAATTTTGGCCATAATTTTTGAAAGCTTCGATTGTTGGATAAAACTTAAAAAGCATTTTTAAGACAGCTTAATTTCCTATTGATTGAAAGCTTTCCCGACCAAATCGGAGTAACAATAAGCTTTTTATAGACATTTTAAATTCAACAACTTTTGTTTCTTGGGGAGAGTGTACAGAAACTATAGTTACAATTTTGGCCATAATTTTTAAAAGCTTCGATTGTTGGATAAAACTTAAAAATCATTTTTAAGACAGCTTAATTTCCTATTGATTGAAAGCTTTCCCGACCAAATCGGAGTAAAAGTAAGCTTTTTATAGACATTTTAAATTCAACAATTTTTGTTTCTTGGGGAGAGTGTACAGAAACTATAGTTACAATTTTGGAAATAATTTTTGAAAGCTTAGATTGTTGGATAAAACTTAAAAAGCATTTTTAAGACAGCTTAATTTCCTATTGATTGAAAGCTTTCCCGACCAAATCGGAGTAACAATAAGCTTTTTATAGACATTTTAAATTCAACAATTTTTGTTTCTTGGGGAGAGTGTACAGAAACTATAGTTACAATTTTGGCCATAATTTTTGAAAGCTTCGATTGTTGGATAAAACTTAAAAAGCATTTTTAAGACAGCTTAATTTCCTATTGATTGAAAGCTTTCCCGACCAAATCGGAGTAACAATAATCTTTTTATAAACATTTTAAATTCAACAATTTTTGTTTCTTGGGGAGAGTGTACAGAAACTATAGTTACAATTTTGGCCATAATTTTTGAAAGCTTCGATTGTTGGATAAAACTTAAAAAGCATTTTTAAGACAGCTTAATTTCCTATTGATTGAAAGCTTTCCCGACCAAATCGGAGTAACAATAAGCTTTTTATAGACATTTTAAATTCAACAACTTTTGTTTCTTGGGGAGAGTGTACAGAAACTATAGTTACAATTTTGGCCATAATTTTTAAAAGCTTCGATTGTTGGATAAAACTTAAAAAGCATTTTTAAGACAGCTTAATTTCCTATTGATTGAAAGCTTTCCCGACCAAATCGGAGTAACAATAAGCTTTTTATAGACATTTTAAATTCAACAATTTTTGTTTCTTGGGGAGAGTGTACAGAAACTATAGTTACAATTTTGGCCATAATTTTTGAAAGCTTCGATTGTTGGATAAAACTTAGAAATCATATTTAAGACAGCTTAATTTTCTATTGATTGAAAGTTTTCCCGACTAAATCGGATTAACAATAAGCTTTTTATAAACATTTTAAATTCAACAATTTTTGTTTCTTGGGGAGAGTGTACAGAAACTATAGTTACAATTTTGGCCATAATTTTTGAAAGCTTCGATTGTTGGATAAAACTTAAAAAGCATTTTTAAGACAGCTTAATTTCCTATTGATTGAAAGCTTTCCCGACCGAATCGGAGTAACAATAAGCTTTTTATAGACATTTTAAATTCAACAATTTTTGTTTCTTGGGGAGAGTGTACAGAAACTATAGTTACAATTTTGGCCATAATTTTTGAAAGCTTCGATTGTTGGATAAAACTTAAAAAGCATTTTTAAGACAGCTTAATTTCCTATTGATTGAAAGCTTTAACGACCAAATCGGAGTAACAATAAGCTTTTTATAGACATTTTAAATTTAACAATTTTTGTTTCTTGGGGAGAGTGTACAGAAACTATAGTTACAATTTTGGCCATAATTTTTGAAAGCTTCGATTGTCATTCATTTTTAAGACAGCTTAATTTCCTATTGATTGAAAGCTTTCCCGACCAAATCGGAGTAACAATAAGCTTTTTATAGACATTTTAAATTCAACAATTTTTGTTTCTTGGGGAGAGTGTACAGAAACTATAGTTACAATTTTGGAAATAATTTTTGAAAGCTTTGATTGTTGGATAAAACTTAAAAAGCATTTTTAAGACAGCTTAATTTCCTATTGATTGAAAGCTTTCCCGACCAAATCGGAGTAACAATAAGCTTTTTATAGACATTTTAAATTCAACAATTTTTGTTTCTTGGGGAGAGTGTACAGAAACTATAGTTACAATTTTGGCCATAATTTTTAAAAGCTTCGATTGTTGGATAAAACTTATAAAGCATTTTTAAGACAGTTTAATTTCCTATTGATTGAAAGCTTTCCCGACCAAATCGGAGTAACAATAAGCTTTTTATAGACATTTTAAATTCAACAAATTTTGTTTCTTGGGGAGAGTGTACAGAAACTATAGTTACAATTTTGGCCATAATTTTTGAAAGCTTCGATTGTTGGATAAAACTTAAAAATCATTTTTAATACAGCTTAATTTCCTATTGATTGAAAGCTTTCCCGACCAAATCGGAGTAACAATAAGCTTTTTATAGACATTTTAAATTCAACAATTTTTGTTTCTTGGGGAGAGTGTACAGAAACTTTAGTTACAATTTTGGCCATAATTTTTGAAAGCTTCGATTGTTGGATAAAACTTAAAAAGCATTTTTAAGACAGCTTAATTTCCTATTGATTGAAAGCTTTCCCGACCAAATCGGAGTAACAATAAGCTTTTTATAGACATTTTAAATTCAACAAATTTTGTTTCTTGGGGAGAGTGTACAGAAACTATAGTTACAATTTTGGCCATAATTTTTGAAAGCTTCGATTGTTGGATAAAACTTAAAAATCATTTTTAATACAGCTTAATTTCCTATTGATTGAAAGCTTTCCCGACCAAATCGGAGTAACAATAAGCTTTTTATAGACATTTTAAATTCAACAATTTTTGTTTCTTGGGGAGAGTGTACAGAAACTATAGTTACAATTTTGGCCATAATTTTAGAAAGCTTCGATTGTTGGATAAAACTTAAAAAGCATTTTTAAGACAGCTTAATTTCCTATTGATTGAAAGCTTTCCCGACCAAATCGGAGTAACAATAATCTTTTTATAAACATTTTAAATTCAACAATTTTTGTTTCTTGGGGAGAGTGTACAGAAACTATAGTTACAATTTTGGCCATAATTTTTGAAAGCTTCGATTGTTGGATAAAACTTAAAAAGCATTTTTAAGACCGCTTAATTTCCTATTGATTGAAACCTTTCCCGACTAAATCGGAGTAACAGTAAGCTTTTTATAGACATTTTAAATTCAGCAATTTGCGTTTCTTGGGGAGAGTGTACAGAAACTATAGTTACAATTTTGGCCATAATTTTTGAAAGCTTCGATTGTTGGATACAACTTAAAAAGCATTTTTAAGACAGCTTAATTTCCTATTGATTGAAGGCTTTCCCGACTAAATCGGATTAACAATAAGCTTTTTATAAACATTTTAAATTCAACAATTTTTGTTTCTTGGGGAGAGTGTACAGAAACTATAGTTACAATTTTGGCCATAATTTTTGAAAGCTTCGATTGTTGGATAAAACTTAAAAAGCATTTTTAAGACAGCTTAATTTCCTATTGATTGAAAGCTTTCCCGACCGAATCGGAGTAACAATAAGCTTTTTATAGACATTTTAAATTCAACAATTTTTGTTTCTTGGGGAGAGTGTACAGAAACTATAGTTACAATTTTGGCCATAATTTTTGAAAGCTTCGATTGTTGGATAAAACTTAAAAAGCATTTTTAAGACAGCTTAATTTCCTATTGATTGAAAGCTTTAACGACCAAATCGGAGTAACAATAAGCTTTTTATAGACATTTTAAATTTAACAATTTTTGTTTCTTGGGGAGAGTGTACAGAAACTATAGTTACAATTTTGGCCATAATTTTTGAAAGCTTCGATTGTCATTCATTTTTAAGACAGCTTAATTTCCTATTGATTGAAAGCTTTCCCGACCAAATCGGAGTAACAATAAGCTTTTTATAGACATTTTAAATTCAACAATTTTTGTTTCTTGGGGAGAGTGTACAGAAACTATAGTTACAATTTTGGAAATAATTTTTGAAAGCTTTGATTGTTGGATAAAACTTAAAAAGCATTTTTAAGACAGCTTAATTTCCTATTGATTGAAAGCTTTCCCGACCAAATCGGAGTAACAATAAGCTTTTTATAGACATTTTAAATTCAACAATTTTTGTTTCTTGGGGAGAGTGTACAGAAACTATAGTTACAATTTTGGCCATAATTTTTAAAAGCTTCGATTGTTGGATAAAACTTATAAAGCATTTTTAAGACAGTTTAATTTCCTATTGATTGAAAGCTTTCCCGACCAAATCGGAGTAACAATAAGCTTTTTATAGACATTTTAAATTCAACAAATTTTGTTTCTTGGGGAGAGTGTACAGAAACTATAGTTACAATTTTGGCCATAATTTTTGAAAGCTTCGATTGTTGGATAAAACTTAAAAATCATTTTTAATACAGCTTAATTTCCTATTGATTGAAAGCTTTCCCGACCAAATCGGAGTAACAATAAGCTTTTTATAGACATTTTAAATTCAACAATTTTTGTTTCTTGGGGAGAGTGTACAGAAACTTTCTCAAGGCGCCACGAATGGCTTCCATTTCTATTAGAATAGGTAGTGGAGGGATGTTTAAGAGCACCCCTAGTGCATCAGTTGGACAGGTTTTCATGGCACCTGAGATACTGACGCAAACAAAGCGATGCAGTTTGCTCAATATGTCTGCTGCTTTTCTTTGTTTGACCTTAGGCCACCATGCAAGAGATGCATAAGTGACTATTGGTTTAATAACTGTGGTGAATGTCCAGTAGATCATTCTGGGATTTAGACCCCAGGTTTTACCAAAAAGTCTTGTACAGGCGAAGAATGCCCTAGTTGCCTTTTTTGTAATTTTCTCAAGATGAGGGTTCCAAGTTAGCGTTTTATCAAGGATTACTCCTAGGTAATTTGCTTCGTTGGAAAATTTGATTGTGGTGCCGTTGAGGACCGGACATGTAAGATTAATGTTCCTTTTCCTGGTAAACGGCACCAGTGCAGTTTTAGTCGGGTTGATGGAGAGCCCTTTTTCTACACACCATTTATTTATTATTAGTAAGGCTTGTTGCATGCGGTCCGAAATGGTCTGCTCATGCCAGCCTACTATATGCACTACTAGGTCATCTGCGTAACCTTGTGTGTGAAAACCAAGGCTATTAAGCTTGTAAAGGAGTTCATCTATTACTACTATACTTACTATAGTTACAATTTTGGCCATAATTTTTGAAAGCTTCGATTGTTGGATAAAACTTAAAAAGCATTTTTAAGACCGCTTAATTTCCTATTGATTGAAACCTTTCCCGACTAAATCGGAGTAACAGTAAGCTTTTTATAGACATTTTAAATTCAGCAATTTGCTTTTTTTGGTTAGAGTGTACAGAAACTATAGTTACAATTTTGGCCATAATTTTTGAAAGCTTCGATTGTTTGGATAAAACTTAAAAAGCATTTTTAAGACAGCTTAATTTACTTTTGATTGAAAGCCTTCCCGACCAAATCGGAGTAACAATAAGCTTTTTATAGACATTTTAAAATCAACAATTTTTGTTTCTTGGGGAGAGTTTACAGAAACTAAAGTTACAATTTTGGCCATAATTTTTAAAACCTTCATTTGTTGGATAAAATCTAAAAAGCATTTTTGTGACAACTTAACTTCCTATTGATTGAAAGCTTTCTCGATCAAATCGGAGTAACAATAAGCTTTTTATAGACATTTTAAAATCAACAATTTTTGTTTCTTGGGGAGAGTGTACAGAAACTAAAGTTACAATTTTGGCCATAATTTTTAAAACCTTCATTTGTTGGATAAAAGCTAAAAAGCATTTTTGAGAAAACTTAATTTTCTATTGACTGAAAGCTTTCTCGATCAAATCGGAGTAACAATAAGCTTTTTATAGACATTTTAAAATCAACAATTTTCGTTTCTTGGGGAGAGTGTACAGAAACTAAAGTTACAATTTTGGCCATAATTTTCAAAAGCTTCATTTGTTGCATAAAACTTAAAAAGCATTTTTGAGACAACTTAATTTTCTATTGATTGAAAGCTTTCTCGATCAAATCGGAGCAACAATAAGCTTTTTATAGACATTTTAAAATCAACAATTTTTGTTTCTTGGGGAGAGTGTACAGAAACTAAAGTTACAATTTTGGCCATTATTTTCAAAAGCTTCATTTGTTGGATAAAAGTTAAAAAGCATTTTTCAGACAACTTAATTTCCTATTGATTGAAAGCTTTCTCGATCAAATCGGAGCAACAATAAGCTTTTTATAGACATTTTAAAATCAACAATTTTTGTTTCTTGGGGAGAGTGTACAGAAACTAAAGTTACAATTTTGGCCATAATTTTAAAAACCTTCATTTGTTGGATAAAAGCTAAAAAGCATTTTTGAGACAACTTATTTTCCTATTGATTGAAAGCTTTCTCGATCAAATCGGAGTAACAATAAGCTTTTTATAGACATTTTAAAATCAACAATTTTTGTTTCTTGGGGAGAGTGTACAGAAACTAAAGTTACAATTTTGGCCATAATTTTTAAAACCTTTATTTGTTGGATAAAATCTAAAAAGCATTTTTGAGACAACTTAATTTCCTATTGATTGAAAGCTTTCTCGATCAAATCGGAGTAACAATAAGCTTTTTATAGACATTTTAAAATCAACAATTTTTGTTTCTTGGGGAGAGTGTACAGAAACTAAAGTTACAATTTTGGCCATTATTTTTAAAACCTTTATTTGTTGGATAAAAGCTAAAAAGCATTTTTGAGACAACTTAATTTTCTATTGACTGAAAGCTTTCTCGATCAAATTGGAGTAACAATAAGCTTTTTATAGACATTTTAAAATCAACAATTTTTGTTTCTTGGGGAGAGTGTACAGAAACTAAAGTTACAATTTTGGCCATAATTTTAAAAACCTTCATTTGTTGGATAAAAGCTAAAAAGCATTTTTGAGACAACTTATTTTCCTATTGATTGAAAGCTTTCTCGATCAAATCGGAGTAACAATAAGCTTTTTATAGACATTTTAAAATCAACAATTTTTGTTTCTTGGGGAGAGTGTACAGAAACTAAAGTTACAATTTTGGCCATAATTTTTAAAACCTTCATTTGTTGGATAAAAGCTAAAAAGCATTTTTGAGAAAACTTAATTTTCTATTGACTGAAAGCTTTCTCGATCAAATCGGAGTAACAATAAGCTTTTTATAGACATTTTAAAATCAACAATTTTTGTTTCTTGGGGAGAGTGTACAGAAACTAGAGTTACAATTTTGGCCATAATTTTCAAAAGCTTCATTTGTTGCATAAAACTTAAAGAGCATTTTTGAGACAACTTAATTTTCTATTGATTGAAAGCTTTCTCGATCAAATCGGAGCAACAATAAGCTTTTTATAGACATTTTAAAATCAAAAATTTTTGTTTCTTGGGGAGAGTGTACAGAAACTAAAGTTACAATTTTGGCCATTATTTTCAAAAGCTTCATTTGTTGGATAAAATCTAAAAAGCATTTTTCAGACAACTTAATTTCCTATTGATTGAAAGCTTTCTCGATCAAATCGGAGTAACAATAAGCTTTTTATAGACATTTTAAAATCAACAATTTTTGTTTCTTGGGGAGAGTGTACAGAAACTAAAGTTACAATTTTGGCAATAATTTTAAAAACCTTCATTTGTTGGATAAAAGCTAAAAATCATTTTTGAGACAACTTAATTTCCTATTGATTGAAAGCTTTCTCGATCAAATCGGAGTAACAATAAGCTTTTTATAGACATTTTAAAATCAACAATTTTTGTTTCTTGGGGAGAGTGTACAGAAACTAAAGTTACAATTTTGGCCATAATTTTTAAAACCTTCATTTGTTGGAAAAATGTTAAAATGCATTTTTGAGACAACTTAATTTTCAATTGATTGAAAGCTTTCTCGATCACATCGGAGCAACAATAAGCTTTTGATAGACATTTTAAAATCAACAATTTTTGTTTCTTGTGGAGAGTGTACAGAAACTAAAGTTACAATTTTGGCCATAATTTTTAAAACCTTTATTTGTTGGATAAAATCTAAAAAGCATTTTTGAGACAACTTAATTTCCTATTGATTGAAAGCTTTCTCGATCAAATCGGAGTAACAATAAGCTTTTTATAGACATTTTAAAATCAACAATTTTTGTTTCTTGGGGAGAGTGTACAGAAACTAAAGTTACAATTTTGGCCATAATTTTCAAAAGCTTCATTTGTTGGATAAAACTTAAAAAGCCTTTTTGAGACAACTTAATTTCCTATTGATTGAAAGCTTTCTCGATCAAATCGGAGTAACAATAAGCTTTTTATAGACATTTTAAAATCAACAATTTTTGTTTCTTGGGGAGAGTGTACAGAAACTAAAGTTACAATTTTGGCCATTATTTTTAAAACCTTTATTTGTTGGATAAAAGCTAAAAAGCATTTTTGAGACAACTTAATTTTCTATTGACTGAAAGCTTTCTCGATCAAATCGGAGTAACAATAAGCTTTTTATAGACATTTTAAAATCAACAATTTTTGTTTCTTGGGGAGAGTGTACAGAAACTAAAGTTACAATTTTGGCCATAATTTTAAAAACCTTCATTTGTTGGATAAAAGCTAAAAAGCATTTTTGAGACAACTTATTTTCCTATTGATTGAAAGCTTTCTCGATCAAATCGGAGTAACAATAAGCTTTTTATAGACATTTTAAAATCAAAAATTTTTGTTTCTTGGGGAGAGTGTACAGAAACTAAAGTTACAATTTTGGCCATAATTTTTAAAACCTTCATTTGTTGGATAAAAGATAAAAAGCATTTTTGAGAAAACTTAATTTTCTATTGACTGAAAGCTTTCTCGATCAAATCGGAGTAACAATAAGCTTTTTATAGACATTTTAAAATCAACAATTTTCGTTTCTTGGGGAGAGTGTACAGAAACTAAAGTTACAATTTTGGCCATAATTTTCAAAAGCTTCATTTGTTGCATAAAACTTAAAAAGCATTTTTGAGACAACTTAATTTTCTATTGATTGAAAGCTTTCTCGATCAAATCGGAGCAACAATAAGCTTTTTATAGACATTTTAAAATCAAAAATTTTTGTTTCTTGGGGAGAGTGTACAGAAACTAAAGTTACAATTTTGGCCATTATTTTCAAAAGCTTCATTTGTTGGATAAAAGCTAAAAAGCATTTTTCAGACAACTTAATTTCCTATTGATTGAAAGCTTTCTCGATCAAATCGGAGTAACAATAAGCTTTTTATAGACATTTTAAAATCAACAATTTTTGTTTCTTGGGGAGAGTTTACAGAAACTAAAGTTACAATTTTGGCCATAATTTTTAAAACCTTCATTTGTTGGTTAAAATCTAAAAAGCATTTTTGTGACAACTTAACTTCCTATTGATTGAAAGCTTTCTCGATCAAATCGGAGTAACAATAAGCTTTTTATAGACATTTTAAAATCAACAATTTTTGTTTCTTGGGGAGAGTGTACAGAAACTAAAGTTACAATTTTGGCCATAATTTTTAAAACCTTCATTTGTTGGATAAAAGCTAAAAAGCATTTTTGAGAAAACTTAATTTTCTATTGACTGAAAGCTTTCTCGATCAAATCGGAGTAACAATAAGCTTTTTATAGACATTTTAAAATCAACAATTTTCGTTTCTTGGGGAGAGTGTACAGAAACTAAAGTTACAATTTTGGCCATAATTTTCAAAAGCTTCATTTGTTGCATAAAACTTAAAAAGCATTTTTGAGACAACTTAATTTTCTATTGATTGAAAGCTTTCTCGATCAAATCGGAGCAACAATAAGCTTTTTATAGACATTTTAAAATCAACAATTTTTGTTTCTTGGGGAGAGTGTACAGAAACTAAAGTTACAATTTTGGCCATTATTTTCAAAAGCTTCATTTGTTGGATAAAAGTTAAAAAGCATTTTTCAGACAACTTAATTTCCTATTGATTGAAAGCTTTCTCGATCAAATCGGAGTAACAATAAGCTTTTTATAGACATTTTAAAATCAAAAATTTTTGTTTCTTGGGGAGAGTGTACAGAAACTAAAGTTACAATTTTGGCCATAATTTTAAAAACCTTCATTTGTTGGATAAAAGCTAAAAAGCATTTTTGAGACAACTTATTTTCCTATTGATTGAAAGCTTTCTCGATCAAATCGGAGTAACAATAAGCTTTTTATAGACATTTTAAAATCAACAATTTTTGTTTCTTGGGGAGAGTGTACAGAAACTAAAGTTACAATTTTGGCCATAATTTTTAAAACCTTCATTTGTTGGATAAAAGCTAAAAAGCATTTTTGAGAAAACTTAATTTCCTATTGATTGAAAGCTTTCTCGATCAAATCGGAGCAACAATAAGCTTTTAATAGACATTTTAAAATCAACAATTTTTGTTTCTTGGGGAGAGTGTACAGAAACTAAAGTTACAATTTTGGCCATAATTTTTAAAACCTTCATTTGTTGGATAAAAGCTAAAAAGCATTTTTGAGACAACTTAATTTCCTATTGATTAAAAGCTTTCTCGATCAAATCGGAGTAACAATAAGCTTTTTATAGACATTTTAAAATCAACAATTTTTGTTTCTTGGGGAGAGTGTACAGAAACTAAAGTTACAATTTTGGCCATAATTTTCAAAAGCTTCATTTGTTGCATAAAACTTAAAGAGCATTTTTGAGACAACTTAATTTTCTATTGATTGAAAGCTTTCTCGATCAAATCGGAGCAACAATAAGCTTTTTATAGACATTTTAAAATCAAAAATTTTTGTTTCTTGGGGAGAGTGTACAGAAACTAAAGTTACAATTTTGGCCATAATTTTTAAAACCTTCATTTGTTGGAAAAATGTTAAAATGCATTTTTGAGACAACTTAATTTTCAATTGATTGAAAGCTTTCTCGATCACATCGGAGCAACAATAAGCTTTTGATAGACATTTTAAAATCAACAATTTTTGTTTCTTGGGGAGAGTGTACAGAAACTAAAGTTACAATTTTGGCCATAATTTTTAAAACCTTTATTTGTTGGATAAAATCTAAAAAGCATTTTTGAGACAACTTAATTTCCTATTGATTGAAAGCTTTCTCGATCAAATCGGAGTAACAATAAGCTTTTTATAGACATTTTAAAATCAACAATTTTTGTTTCTTGGGGAGAGTGTACAGAAACTAAAGTTACAATTTTGGCCATAATTTTCAAAAGCTTCATTTGTTGGATAAAACTTAAAAAGCCTTTTTGAGACAACTTAATTTCCTATTGATTGAAAGCTTTCTCGATCAAATCGGAGTAACAATAAGCTTTTTATAGACATTTTAAAATCAACAATTTTTGTTTCTTGGGGAGAGTGTACAGAAACTAAAGTTACAATTTTGGCCATTATTTTTAAAACCTTTATTTGTTGGATAAAAGCTAAAAAGCATTTTTGAGACAACTTAATTTTCTATTGACTGAAAGCTTTCTCGATCAAATCGGAGTAACAATAAGCTTTTTATAGACATTTTAAAATCAACAATTTTTGTTTCTTGGGGAGAGTGTACAGAAACTAAAGTTACAATTTTGGCCATAATTTTAAAAACCTTCATTTGTTGGATAAAAGCTAAAAAGCATTTTTGAGACAACTTATTTTCCTATTGATTGAAAGCTTTCTCGATCAAATCGGAGTAACAATAAGCTTTTTATAGACATTTTAAAATCAAAAATTTTTGTTTCTTGGGGAGAGTGTACAGAAACTAAAGTTACAATTTTGGCCATAATTTTTAAAACCTTCATTTGTTGGATAAAAGCTAAAAAGCATTTTTGAGAAAACTTAATTTTCTATTGACTGAAAGCTTTCTCGATCAAATCGGAGTAACAATAAGCTTTTTATAGACATTTTAAAATCAACAATTTTCGTTTCTTGGGGAGAGTGTACAGAAACTAAAGTTACAATTTTGGCCATAATTTTCAAAAGCTTCATTTGTTGCATAAAACTTAAAAAGCATTTTTGAGACAACTTAATTTTCTATTGATTGAAAGCTTTCTCGATCAAATCGGAGCAACAATAAGCTTTTTATAGACATTTTAAAATCAAAAATTTTTGTTTCTTGGGGAGAGTGTACAGAAACTAAAGTTACAATTTTGGCCATAATTTTCAAAAGCTTCATTTGTTGGATAAAACTTAAAAAGCCTTTTTGAGACAACTTAATTTCCCATTGATTGAAAGCTTTCTCGATCAAATCGGAGTAACAATAAGCTTTTTATAGACATTTTAAAATCAACAATTTTTGTTTCTTGGGGAGAGTGTACAGAAACTAAAGTTACAATTTTGGCCATTATTTTTAAAACCTTTATTTGTTGGATAAAAGCTAAAAAGCATTTTTGAGACAACTTAATTTTCTATTGACTGAAAGCTTTCTCGATCAAATCGGAGTAACAATAAGCTTTTTATAGACATTTTAAAATCAACAATTTTTGTTTCTTGGGGAGAGTGTACAGAAACTAAAGTTACAATTTTGGCCATAATTTTAAAAACCTTCATTTGTTGGATAAAAGCTAAAAAGCATTTTTGAGACAACTTATTTTCCTATTGATTGAAAGCTTTCTCGATCAAATCGGAGTAACAATAAGCTTTTTATAGACATTTTAAAATCAAAAATTTTTGTTTCTTGGGGAGAGTGTACAGAAACTAAAGTTACAATTTTGGCCATAATTTTTAAAACCTTCATTTGTTGGATAAAAGCTAAAAAGCATTTTTGAGAAAACTTAATTTTCTATTGACTGAAAGCTTTCTCGATCAAATCGGAGTAACAATAAGCTTTTTATAGACATTTTAAAATCAACAATTTTCGTTTCTTGGGGAGAGTGTACAGAAACTAAAGTTACAATTTTGGCCATAATTTTCAAAAGCTTCATTTGTTGCATAAAACTTAAAAAGCATTTTTGAGACAACTTAATTTTCTATTGATTGAAAGCTTTCTCGATCAAATCGGAGCAACAATAAGCTTTTTATAGACATTTTAAAATCAAAAATTTTTGTTTCTTGGGGAGAGTGTACAGAAACTAAAGTTACAATTTTGGCCATTATTTTCAAAAGCTTCATTTGTTGGATAAAAGCTAAAAAGCATTTTTGAGACAACTTAATTTCCTATTGATTGAAAGCTTTCTCGATCAAATCGGAGTAACAATAAGCTTTTTATAGACATTTTAAAATCAACAATTTTTGTTTCTTGGGGAGAGTGTACAGAAACTAAAGTTACAATTTTGGCCATAATTTTTAAAACCTTTATTTGTTGGAAAAAATCTAAAAAGCATTTTTGAGACAACTTCATTTCCTATTGATTGAAAGCTTTCTCGATCAAATCGGAGTAACAATAAGCTTTTTATAGACATTTTAAAATCAACAATTTTTGTTTCTTGGGGAGAGTGTACAGAAACTAAAGTTACAATTTTGGCCATAATTTTAAACACCTTCATTTGTTGGATAAAAGCTAAAAAGCATTTTTGAGACAACTTAATTTCCTATTGATTGAAAGCATTCTCGATCAAATCGGAGTAACAATAAGCTTTTTATAGACATTTTAAAATCAACAATTTTTGTTTCTTGGGGAGAGTTTACAGAAACTAAAGTTACAATTTTGGCCATAATTTTTAAAACCTTCATTTGTTGGATAAAATCTAAAAAGCATTTTTGTGACAACTTAACTTCCTATTGATTGAAAGCTTTCTCGATCAAATCGGAGTAACAATAAGCTTTTTATAGACATTTTAAAATCAACAATTTTTGTTTCTTGGGGAGAGTGTACAGAAACTAAAGTTACAATTTTGGCCATAATTTTTAAAACCTTCATTTGTTGGATAAAAGCTAAAAAGCATTTTTGAGAAAACTTAATTTTCTATTGACTGAAAGCTTTCTCGATCAAATCGGAGTAACAATAAGCTTTTTATAGACATTTTAAAATCAACAATTTTCGTTTCTTGGGGAGAGTGTACAGAAACTAAAGTTACAATTTTGGCCATAATTTTCAAAAGCTTCATTTGTTGCATAAAACTTAAAAAGCATTTTTGAGACAACTTAATTTTCTATTGATTGAAAGCTTTCTCGATCAAATCGGAGCAACAATAAGCTTTTTATAGACATTTTAAAATCAACAATTTTTGTTTCTTGGGGAGAGTGTACAGAAACTAAAGTTACAATTTTGGCCATTATTTTCAAAAGCTTCATTTGTTGGATAAAAGTTAAAAAGCATTTTTCAGACAACTTAATTTCCTATTGATTGAAAGCTTTCTCGATCAAATCGGAGCAACAATAAGCTTTTTATAGACATTTTAAAATCAAAAATTTTTGTTTCTTGGGGAGAGTGTACAGAAACTAAAGTTACAATTTTGGCCATTATTTTCAAAAGCTTCATTTGTTGGATAAAAGCTAAAAAGCATTTTTCAGACAACTTAATTTCCTATTGATTGAAAGCTTTCTCGATCAAATCGGAGTAACAATAAGCTTTTTATAGACATTTTAAAATCAACAATTTTTGTTTCTTGGGGAGAGTGTACAGAAACTAAAGTTACAATTTTGGCCATAATTTTTAAAACCTTCATTTTTTGGATAAAAGCTAAAAACCATTTTTGAGACAACTTAATTTCCTATTGATTGAAAGCTTTCTCGATCAAATCGGAGTAACAATAAGCTTTTTATAGACATTTTAAAATCAACAATTTTTGATTCTTGGGGAGAGTGTACAGAAACTAAAGTTACAATTTTGGCCATAATTTTTAAAACCTTTATTTGTTGGAAAAAATCTAAAAAGCATTTTTGAGACAATTTAATTTCCTATTGATTGAAAGCTTTCTCGATCAAATCGGAGTAACAATAAGCTTTTTATAGACATTTTAAAATCAACAATTTTTGTTTCTTGGGGAGAGTGTACAGAAACTAAAGTTACAATTTTGGCCATAATTTTAAAAACCTTCATTTGTTGGATAAAAGCTAAAAAGCATTTTTGAGACAACTTAATTTCCTATTGATTGAAAGCTTTCTCGATCAAATCGGAGTAACAATAAGCTTTTTATAGACATTTTAAAATCAACAATTTTTGTTTCTTGGGGAGAGTGTACAGAAACTAAAGTTACAATTTTGGCCATAATTTTTAAAACCTTCATTTGTTGGAAAAAAGTTAAAATGCATTTTTGAGACAACTTAATTTTCAATTGATTGAAAGCTTTCTCGATCAAATCGGAGTAACAATAAGCTTTTTATAGACATTTTAAAATCAACAATTTTTGTTTCTTGGGGAGAGTGTACAGAAACTAAAGTTACAATTTTGGCCATTATTTTTAAAACCTTTATTTGTTGGATAAAAGCTAAAAAGCATTTTTGAGACAACTTAATTTTCTATTGACTGAAAGCTTTCTCGATCAAATCGGAGTAACAATAAGCTTTTTATAGACATTTTAAAATCAACAATTTTTGTTTCTTGGGGAGAGTGTACAGAAACTAAAGTTACAATTTTGGCCATAATTTTAAAAACCTTCATTTGTTGGATAAAAGCTAAAAAGCATTTTTGAGACAACTTATTTTCCTATTGATTGAAAGCTTTCTCGATCAAATCGGAGTAACAATAAGCTTTTTATAGACATTTTAAAATCAAAAATTTTTGTTTCTTGGGGAGAGTGTACAGAAACTAAAGTTACAATTTTGGCCATAATTTATAAAAATTTCATTTGTTGGATAAAAGCTAAAAAGCATTTTTGAGAAAACTTAATTTTCTATTGACTGAAAGCTTTCTCGATCAAATCGGAGTAACAATAAGCTTTTTATAGACATTTTAAAATCAACAATTTTTGTTTCTTGGGGAGAGTGTACAGAAACTAAAGTTACAATTTTGGCCATAATTTTCAAAAGCTTCATTTGTTGCATAAAACTTAAAAAGCATTTTTGAGACAACTTAATTTTCTATTGATTGAAAGCTTTCTCGATCAAATCGAAGCAACAATAAGCTTTTTATAGACATTTTAAAATCAAAAATTTTTGTTTCTTGGGGAGAGTGTACAGAAACTAAAGTTACAATTTTGGCCATTATTTTCAAAAGCTTCATTTGTTGGATAAAAGCTAAAAAGCATTTTTCAGACAACTTAATTTCCTATTGATTGAAAGCTTTCTCGATCAAATCGGAGTAACAATAAGCTTTTTATAGACATTTTAAAATCAACAATTTTTGTTTCTTGGGGAGAGTGTACAGAAACTAAAGTTACAATTTTGGCCATAATTTTTAAAACCTTTATTTGTTGGAAAAAATCTAAAAAGCATTTTTGAGACAACTTCATTTCCTATTGATTGAAAGCTTTCTCGATCAAATCGGAGTAACAATAAGCTTTTTATAGACATTTTAAAATCAACAATTTGTGTTTCTTGGGGAGAGTGTACAGAAACTAAAGTTACAATTTTGGCCATAATTTTAAAAACCTTCATTTGTTGGATAAAAGCTAAAAAGCATTTTTGAGACAACTTAATTTCCTATTGATTGAAAGCATTCTCGATCAAATCGGAGTAACAATAAGCTTTTTATAGACATTTTAAAATCAAAAATTTTTGTTTCTTGGGGAGAGTTTACAGAAACTAAAGTTACAATTTTGGCCATAATTTTTAAAACCTTCATTTGTTGGATAAAATCTAAAAAGCATTTTTGTGACAACTTAACTTCCTTTTTATTGAAAGCTTTCTCGATCAAATCGGAGTAACAATAAGCTTTTTATAGACATTTTAAAATCAACAATTTTTGTTTCTTGGGGAGAGTGTACAGAAACTAAAGTTACAATTTTGGCCATAATTTTTAAAACCTTCATTTGTTGGATAAAAGCTAAAAAGCATTTTTGAGAAAACTTAATTTTCTATTGACTGAAAGCTTTCTCGATCAAATCGGAGTAACAATAAGCTTTTTATAGACATTTTAAAATCAACAATTTTCGTTTCTTGGGGAGAGTGTACAGAAACTAAAGTTACAATTTTGGCCATAATTTTCAAAAGCTTCATTTGTTGCATAAAACTTAAAAAGCATTTTTGAGACAACTTAATTTTCTATTGACTGAAAGCTTTCTCGATCAAATCGGAGCAACAATAAGCTTTTTATAAACATTTTAAAATCAAAAATTTTTGTTTCTTGGGGAGAGTGTACAGAAACTAAAGTTACAATTTTGGCCATTATTTTCAAAAGCTTCATTTGTTGGATAAAAGCTAAAAAGCATTTTTCAGACAACTTAATTTCCTATTGATTGAAAGCTTTCTCGATCAAATCGGAGTAACAATAAGCTTTTTATAGACATTTTAAAATCAACAATTTTTGTTTCTTGGGGAGAGTGTACAGAAACTAAAGTTACAATTTTGGCCATAATTTTTAAAACCTTTATTTGTTGGATAAAATCTAAAAAGCATTTTTGAGACAACTTAATTTCCTATTGATTGAAAGCTTTCTCGATCAAATCGGAGTAACAATAAGCTTTTTATAGACATTTTAAAATCAACAATTTTTGATTCTTGGGGAGAGTGTACAGAAACTAAAGTTACAATTTTGGCCATAATTTTTAAAACCTTTATTTGTTGGAAAAAATCTAAAAAGCATTTTTGAGACAACTTAATTTCCTATTGATTGAAAGCTTTCTCGATCAAATCGGAGTAACAATAAGCTTTTTATAGACATTTTAAAATCAACAATTTTTGTTTCTTGGGGAGAGTGTACAGAAACTAAAGTTACAATTTTGGCCATAATTTTTAAAACCTTCATTTGTTGGAAAAAAGTTAAAATGCATTTTTGAGACAACTTAATTTTCAATTGATTGAAAGCTTTCTCGATCACATCGGAGCAACAATAAGCTTTTGATAGACATTTTAAAATCAACAATTTTTGTTTCTTGGGGAGAGTGTACAGAAACTAAAGTTACAATTTTGGCCATAATTTTTAAAACCTTTATTTGTTGGATAAAATCTAAAAAGCATTTTTGAGACAACTTATTTTCCTATTGATTGAAAGCTTTTTCGATCAAATCGGAGTAACAATAAGCTTTTTATAGACATTTTAAAATCAACAATTTTTGTTTCTTGGGGAGAGTGTACAGAAACTAAAGTTACAATTTTGGCCATAATTTTTAAAACCTTCATTTGTTGGATACAAGCTAAAAAGCATTTTTGAGAAAACTTAATTTTCTATTGACTGAAAGCTTTCTCGATCAAATCGGAGTAACAATAAGCTTTTTATAGACATTTTAAAATCAACAATTTTCGTTTCTTGGGGAGAGTGTACAGAAACTAAAGTTACAATTTTGGCCATAATTTTCAAAAGCTTCATTTGTTGCATAAAACTTAAAAAGCATTTTTGAGACAACTTAATTTTCTATTGATTGAAAGCTTTCTCGATCAAATCGGAGCAACAATAAGCTTTTTATAGACATTTTAAAATCAAAAATTTTTGTTTCTTGGGGAGAGTGTACAGAAACTAAAGTTACAATTTTGGCCATAATTTTTAAAACCTTTATTTGTTGGAAAAAATCTAAAAAGCATTTTTGAGACAATTTAATTTCCTATTGATTGAAAGCTTTCTCGATCAAATCGGAGTAACAATAAGCTTTTTATAGACATTTTAAAATCAACAATTTTTGTTTCTTGGGGAGAGTGTACAGAAACTAAAGTTACAATTTTGGCCATAATTTTAAAAACCTTCATTTGTTGGATAAAAGCTAAAAAGCATTTTTGAGACAACTTAATTTCCTATTGAATAAAAGCTTTCTCGATCAAATCGGAATAACAATAAGCTTTTTATAGACATTTTAAAATCAAAAATTTTTGTTTCTTGGAAAGAGTGTACAGAAACTAAAGTTACAATTTTGGCCATAATTTTCAAAAGCTTCATTTGTTGGATAAAAGCTAGAAAGCATTTTTGAGACAACTTAATTTCCTATTGATTGAAAGCTTTCTCGATCAAATCGGAGTAACAATAAGCTTTTTATAGACATTTTAAAATCAACAATTTTTGTTTCTTGGGGAGAGTGTACAGAAACTAAAGTTACAATTTTGGCCATAATTTTCAAAAGCTTCATTTGTTGCATAAAACTTAAAAATAATTTTTGAGACAACTTAATTTCCTATTGAATAAAAGCTTTCTCGATCAAATCGGAATAACAATAAGCTTTTTATAGACATTTTAAAATCAACAATTTTTGTTTCTTGGGGAGAGTGTACAGAAACTAAAGTTACAATTTTGGCCATAATTTTAAAAACCTTCATTTGTTGGATAAAATCTAAAAAGCATTTTTGTGACAACTTAACTTCCTATTGATTGAAAGCTTTCTCAATCAAATCGGAGTAACAATAAGCTTTTTATAGACATTTTAAAATCAACAATTTTTGTTTCTTGGGGAGAGTGTACAGAAACTAAAGTTACAATTTTGGCCATAATTTTTAAAACCTTAATTTGTTGGAAAAAATCTAAAAAGCATTATTGAGACAATTTAATTTCCTATTGATTGAAAGCTTTTTCGATCAAATCGGAGTAACAATAAGCTTTTTATAGACATTTTAAAATCAACAATTTTTGTTTCTTGGGGAGAGTGTACAGAAACTAAAGTTACAATTTTGGCCATAATTTTAAAAACCTTCATTTGTTGGATAAAAGCTAAAAAGCATTTTTGAGACAACTTAATTTCCTATTGAATGAAAGCATTCTCGATCAAATCTTAGTAACAATAAGCTTTTTATAGACATTTTAAAATCAACAATTTTTGTTTCTTGGGGAGAGTGTACAGAAACTAAAGTTACAATTTTGGCCATAATTTTTAAAACCTTCATTTGTTGGATAAAAGCTAAAAAGTATTTTTGAGACAACTTAATTTTCTATTGACTGAAAGCTTTCTCGATTAAATCGGAGTAACAATAAGCTTTTTATAGACATTTTAAAATCAACAATTTTTGTTTCTTGGGGAGAGTGTACAGAAACTAAAGTTACAATTTTGGCCATAATTTTCAAAAGCTTCATTTGTTGCATAAAACTTAAAAAGCATTTTTGAGACAACTTAATTTCCTATTGAATGAAAGCTTTCTCGATCAAATCTTAGTAACAATAAGCTTTTTATAGACATTTTAAAATCAACAATTTTTGTTTCTTGGGGAGAGTGTACAGAAACTAAAGTTACAATTTTGGCCATAATTTTTAAAACCTTCATTTGTTGGATAAAAGCTAAAAAGCATTTTTGAGACAACTTAATTTTCTATTGACTGAAAGCTTTCTCGATTAAATCGGAGTAACAATAAGCTTTTTATAGACATTTTAAAATCAACAATTTTTGTTTCTTGGGGAGAGTGTACAGAAACTAAAGTTACAATTTTGGCCATAATTTTCAAAAGCTTCATTTGTTGCATAAAACTTAAAAAGCATTTTTGAGACAAATTAATTTTCTATTGATTGAAAGCTTTCTCGATCAAATCGGAGCAACAATAAGCTTTTTATAGACATTTTAAAATCAAAAATTTTTGTTTCTTGGGGAGAGTGTACAGAAACTAAAGTTACAATTTTGGCCATTATTTTCAAAAGCTTCATTTGTTGGATAAAAGCTGAAAAGCATTTTTCAGACAACTTAATTTCCTATTGATTGAAAGCTTTCTCGATCAAATCGGAGTAACAATAAGCTTTTTATAGACATTTTAAAATCAACAATTTTTGTTTCTTGGGGAGAGTGTACAGAAACTAAAGTTACAATTTTGGCCATAATTTTTAAAACCTTTATTTGTTGGAAAAAATCTAAAAAGCATTTTTGAGACAATTTAATTTCCCATTGATTGAAAGCTTTCTCGATCAAATCGGAGTAACAATAAGCTTTTTATAGACATTTTAAAATCAACAATTTTTGTTTCTTGGGGAGAGTGTACAGAAACTAAAGTTACAATTTTGGCCATAATTTTAAAAACCTTCATTTGTTGAATAAAAGCTAAAAAGCATTTTTGAGAAAACTTAATTTCCTATTGATTGAAAGCATTCTCGATCAAATCGGAGTAACAATAAGCTTTTTATAGACATTTTAAAATCAACAATTTTTGTTTCTTGGGGAGAGTGTACAGAAACTAAAGTTACAATTTTGGCCATAATTTTAAAAACCTTCATTTGTTGGATAAAAGCTAAAAAGCATTTTTGAAACAACTTAATTTCCTATTGATTGAAAGCTTTCTCGATCAAATCGGAGTAACAATAAGCTTTTTATAGACATTTTAAAATCAACAATTTTTGTTTCTTGGGGAGAGTGTACAGAAACTAAAGTTACAATTTTGGCCATAATTTTCAAAAGCTTCATTTGTTGCATAAAACTTAAAAATCATTTTTGAGACAACTTAATTTCCTATTGAATAAAAGCTTTCTCGATCAAATCGGAATAACAATAAGCTTTTTATAGACATTTTAAAATCAAAAATTTTTGTTTCTTGGAAAGAGTGTACAGAAACTAAAGGTACAATTTTGGCCATAATTTTAAAAACCTTCATTTGTTGGATAAAATCTAAAAAGCATTTTTGTGACAACTTAACTTCCTATTGATTGAAAGCATTCTCGATCAAATCGGAGTAACAATAAGCTTTTTATAGACATTTTAAAATCAACAATTTTTGTTTCTTGGGGAGTGTACAGAAACTAAAAATACAATTTTGGCCATAATTTTTAAAACCTTCATTTGTTGGATAAAATCTAAAAAGCATTTTTGTGACAACTTAACTTCCTATTGATTGAAAGCTTTCTCGATCAAATCGGAGTAACAATAAGCTTTTTATAGACATTTTAAAATCAACAATTTTTGTTTCTTGGGGAGAGTGTACAGAAACTAAAGTTACAATTTTGGCCATAATTTTTAAAACCTTTATTTGTTGGAAAAAATCTAAAAAGCATTTTTGAGACAATTTAATTTCCTATTGATTGAAAGCTTTTTCGATCAAATCGGAGTAACAATAAGCTTTTTATAGACATTTTAAAATCAACAATTTTTGTTTCTTGGGGAGAGTGTACAGAAACTAAAATTACAATTTTGGCCATAATTTTAAAAACCTTCATTTGTTGGATAAAAGCTAAAAAGCATTTTTGAGACAACTTAATTTCCTATTGAATGAAAGCTTTCTCGATCAAATCGGAGTAACAATAAGCTTTTTATAGACATTTTAAAATCAACAATTTTTGTTTCTTGGGGAGAGTGTACAGAAACTAAAGTTACAATTTTGGCCATAATTTTTAAAACCTTCATTTGTTGGATAAAAGCTAAAAAGCATTTTTGAGACAACTTATTTTCCTATTGACTGAAAGCTTTCTCGATTAAATCGGAGTAACAATAAGCTTTTTATAGACATTTTAAAATCAACAATTTTTGTTTCTTGGGGAGAGTGTACAGAAAGTAAAGTTACAATTTTGGCCATAATTTTCAAAAGCTTCAATTGTTGCATAAAACTTAAAAAGCATTTTTGAGACAACTTAATTTCCTATTGAATAAAAGCTTTCTCGATCAAATCGGAGTAACAATAAGCTTTTTATAGACATTTTAAAATCAACAATTTTTGTTTCTTGGGGAGAGTGTACAGAAACTAAAGTTACAATTTTGGCCATAATTTTCAAAAGCTTCATTTGTTGGATTAAACTTAAAAAGCATTTTTGAGACAACTTAAATTCCTATTAAATAAAAGCTTTCTCGATCAAATCGGAGTAACAATAAGCTTTTTATAGACATTTTAAAATCAACAATTTTTGTTTCTTGGGGAGAGTGTACAGAAACTAAAGTTACAATTTTGGCCATAATTTTAAAAACCTTCATTTGTTGGATAAAAGCTAAAAAGCATTTTTGAGACAACTTAATTTCCTATTGATTGAAAGCTTTCTCGATCAAATCGGAGTAACAATAAGCTTTTTATAGACATTTTAAAATCAACAATTTTTGTTTCTTGGAGAGAGTGTACAGAAACTAAAGTTACAATTTTGGCCATAATTTTTAAAACCTTTATTTGTTGGACAAATATCTAAAAAGTATTTTTTAGACAATTTAATTTCCTATTGATTGAAAGCTTTCTCGATCAAATCGGAGTAACAATAAGCTTTTTATAGACATTTAAAAATCAACAATTTTTGTTTCTTGGGGAGAGTGTACAGAAACTAAAGTTACAATTTTGGCCATAATTTTAAAAACCTTCAATTGTTTAATAAAAGCTAAAAAGCATTTTTGAGACAACTTAATTTCCTATTGATTGAAAGCATTCTCGATCAAATCGGAGTAACAATAAGCTTTTTATAGACATATTAAAATCAACAATTTTTGTTTCTTGGGGAGAGTGTACAGAAACTAAAGTTACAATTTTGGCCATAATTTTAAAAACCTTCATTTGTTGGATAAAAGCTAAGAAGCATTTTTGAGACAACTTAATTTTCTATTGATTGAAAGCTTTCTCGATCAAATCGGAGTAACAATAAGCTTTTTATAGACATTTTAAAATCAACAATTTTTGTTTCTTGGGAGAGTGTACAGAAACTAAAGTTACAATTTTGGCCATAATTTTCAAAAGCTTCATTTGTTGCATAAAACTTAAAAATCATTTTTGAGACAACTTAATTTCCTATTGATTGAAAGCTTTCTCGATCAAATCGGAGTAACAATAAGCTTTTTATAGACATTTTAAAATCAACAATTTTTGTTTCTTGGGGAGAGTGTACAGAAACTAAAGTTACAATTTTGGCCATTATTTTCAAAAGCTTCATTTGTTGGATAAAAGCTGAAAAGCATTTTTCAGACAACTTAATTTCCTATTGATTGAAAGCTTTCTCGATCAAATCGGAGTAACAATAAGCTTTTTATAGACATTTTAAAATCAACAATTTTTGTTTCTTGGGGAGAGTGTACAGAAACTAAAGTTACAATTTTGGCCATAATTTTTAAAACCTTTATTTGTTGGAAAAAATCTAAAAAGCATTTTTGAGACAATTTAATTTCCCATTGATTGAAAGCTTTCTCGATCAAATCGGAGTAACAATAAGCTTTTTATAGACATTTTAAAATCAACAATTTTTGTTTCTTGGGGAGAGTGTACAGAAACTAAAGTTACAATTTTGGCCATAATTTTAAAAACCTTCATTTGTTGAATAAAAGCTAAAAAGCATTTTTGAGAAAACTTAATTTCCTATTGATTGAAAGCATTCTCGATCAAATCGGAGTAACAATAAGCTTTTTATAGACATTTTAAAATCAACAATTTTTGTTTCTTGGGGAGAGTGTACAGAAACTAAAGTTACAATTTTGGCCATAATTTTAAAAACCTTCATTTGTTGGATAAAAGCTAAAAAGCATTTTTGAAACAACTTAATTTCCTATTGATTGAAAGCTTTCTCGATCAAATCGGAGTAACAATAAGCTTTTTATAGACATTTTAAAATCAACAATTTTTGTTTCTTGGGGAGAGTGTACAGAAACTAAAGTTACAATTTTGGCCATAATTTTCAAAAGCTTCATTTGTTGCATAAAACTTAAAAATCATTTTTGAGACAACTTAATTTCCTATTGAATAAAAGCTTTCTCGATCAAATCGGAATAACAATAAGCTTTTTATAGACATTTTAAAATCAAAAATTTTTGTTTCTTGGAAAGAGTGTACAGAAACTAAAGGTACAATTTTGGCCATAATTTTAAAAACCTTCATTTGTTGGATAAAATCTAAAAAGCATTTTTGTGACAACTTAACTTCCTATTGATTGAAAGCATTCTCGATCAAATCGGAGTAACAATAAGCTTTTTATAGACATTTTAAAATCAACAATTTTTGTTTCTTGGGGAGTGTACAGAAACTAAAAATACAATTTTGGCCATAATTTTTAAAACCTTCATTTGTTGGATAAAATCTAAAAAGCATTTTTGTGACAACTTAACTTCCTATTGATTGAAAGCTTTCTCGATCAAATCGGAGTAACAATAAGCTTTTTATAGACATTTTAAAATCAACAATTTTTGTTTCTTGGGGAGAGTGTACAGAAACTAAAGTTACAATTTTGGCCATAATTTTTAAAACCTTTATTTGTTGGAAAAAATCTAAAAAGCATTTTTGAGACAATTTAATTTCCTATTGATTGAAAGCTTTTTCGATCAAATCGGAGTAACAATAAGCTTTTTATAGACATTTTAAAATCAACAATTTTTGTTTCTTGGGGAGAGTGTACAGAAACTAAAATTACAATTTTGGCCATAATTTTAAAAACCTTCATTTGTTGGATAAAAGCTAAAAAGCATTTTTGAGACAACTTAATTTCCTATTGAATGAAAGCTTTCTCGATCAAATCGGAGTAACAATAAGCTTTTTATAGACATTTTAAAATCAACAATTTTTGTTTCTTGGGGAGAGTGTACAGAAACTAAAGTTACAATTTTGGCCATAATTTTTAAAACCTTCATTTGTTGGATAAAAGCTAAAAAGCATTTTTGAGACAACTTATTTTCCTATTGACTGAAAGCTTTCTCGATTAAATCGGAGTAACAATAAGCTTTTTATAGACATTTTAAAATCAACAATTTTTGTTTCTTGGGGAGAGTGTACAGAAAGTAAAGTTACAATTTTGGCCATAATTTTCAAAAGCTTCAATTGTTGCATAAAACTTAAAAAGCATTTTTGAGACAACTTAATTTCCTATTGAATAAAAGCTTTCTCGATCAAATCGGAGTAACAATAAGCTTTTTATAGACATTTTAAAATCAACAATTTTTGTTTCTTGGGGAGAGTGTACAGAAACTAAAGTTACAATTTTGGCCATAATTTTCAAAAGCTTCATTTGTTGGATTAAACTTAAAAAGCATTTTTGAGACAACTTAAATTCCTATTAAATAAAAGCTTTCTCGATCAAATCGGAGTAACAATAAGCTTTTTATAGACATTTTAAAATCAACAATTTTTGTTTCTTGGGGAGAGTGTACAGAAACTAAAGTTACAATTTTGGCCATAATTTTAAAAACCTTCATTTGTTGGATAAAAGCTAAAAAGCATTTTTGAGACAACTTAATTTCCTATTGATTGAAAGCTTTCTCGATCAAATCGGAGTAACAATAAGCTTTTTATAGACATTTTAAAATCAACAATTTTTGTTTCTTGGAGAGAGTGTACAGAAACTAAAGTTACAATTTTGGCCATAATTTTTAAAACCTTTATTTGTTGGACAAATATCTAAAAAGTATTTTTTAGACAATTTAATTTCCTATTGATTGAAAGCTTTCTCGATCAAATCGGAGTAACAATAAGCTTTTTATAGACATTTAAAAATCAACAATTTTTGTTTCTTGGGGAGAGTGTACAGAAACTATAGTTACAATTTTGGCCATAATTTTAAAAACCTTCATTTGTTTAATAAAAGCTAAAAAGCATTTTTGAGACAACTTAATTTCCTATTGATTGAAAGCATTCTCGATCAAATCGGAGTAACAATAAGCTTTTTATAGACATATTAAAATCAACAATTTTTGTTTCTTGGGGAGAGTGTACAGAAACTAAAGTTACAATTTTGGCCATAATTTTAAAAACCTTCATTTGTTGGATAAAAGCTAAGAAGCATTTTTGAGACAACTTAATTTTCTATTGATTGAAAGCTTTCTCGATCAAATCGGAGTAACAATAAGCTTTTTATAGACATTTTAAAATCAACAATTTTTGTTTCTTGGGAGAGTGTACAGAAACTAAAGTTACAATTTTGGCCATAATTTTCAAAAGCTTCATTTGTTGCATAAAACTTAAAAATCATTTTTGAGACAACTTAATTTCCTATTGATTGAAAGCTTTCTCGATCAAATCGGAGTAACAATAAGCTTTTTATAGACATTTTAAAATCAACAATTTTTGTTTCTTGGGGAGAGTGTACAGAAACTAAAGTTACAATTTTGGCCATAATTTTAAAAACCTTCATTTGTTGGATAAAAGCTAAAAAGCATTTTTGAAACAACTTAATTTCCTATTGATTGAAAGCTTTCTCGATCAAATCGGAGTAACAATAAGCTTTTTATAGACATTTTAAAATCAACAATTTTTGTTTCTTGGGGAGAGTGTACAGAAACTAAAGTTACAATTTTGGCCATAATTTTCAAAACCTTTATTTGTTGGAAAAAATCTAAAAAGCATTTTTGAGACAACTTAATTTCCTATTGATTGAAAGCTTTCTCGATCAAATCGGAGTAACAATAAGCTTTTTATAGACATTTTAAAATCAACAATTTTTGTTTCTTGGGGAGAGTGTACAGAAACTAAAGTTACAATTTTGGCCATAATTTTCAAAAGCTTCATTTGTTGCATAAAACTTAAAAATCATTTTTGAGACAACTTAATTTCCTATTGAATAAAAGCTTTCTCGATCAAATCGGAATAACAATAAGCTTTTTATAGACATTTTAAAATCAAAAATTTTTGTTTCTTGGAAAGAGTGTACAGAAACTAAAGGTACAATTTTGGCCATAATTTTAAAAACCTTCATTTGTTGGATAAAATCTAAAAAGCATTTTTGTGACAACTTAACTTCCTATTGATTGAAAGCATTCTCGATCAAATCGGAGTAACAATAAGCTTTTTATAGACATTTTAAAATCAACAATTTTTGTTTCTTGGGGAGTGTACAGAAACTAAAAATACAATTTTGGCCATAATTTTAAAAACCTTCATTTGTTGGATAAAAGCTAAAAAGCATTTTTGAGACAACTTAATTTCCTATTGAATGAAAGCTTTCTCGATCAAATCGGAGTAACAATAAGCTTTTTATAGACATTTTAAAATCAACAATTTTTGTTTCTTGGGGAGAGTGTACAGAAACTAAAGTTACAATTTTGGCCATAATTTTTAAAACCTTCATTTGTTGGATAAAAGCTAAAAAGCATTTTTGAGACAACTTATTTTCCTATTGACTGAAAGCTTTCTCGATTAAATCGGAGTAACAATAAGCTTTTTATAGACATTTTAAAATCAACAATTTTTGTTTCTTGGGGAGAGTGTACAGAAAGTAAAGTTACAATTTTGGCCATAATTTTCAAAAGCTTCAATTGTTGCATAAAACTTAAAAAGCATTTTTGAGACAACTTAATTTCCTATTGAATAAAAGCTTTCTCGATCAAATCGGAGTAACAATAAGCTTTTTATAGACATTTTAAAATCAACAATTTTTGTTTCTTGGGGAGAGTGTACAGAAACTAAAGTTACAATTTTGGCCATAATTTTCAAAAGCTTCATTTGTTGGATTAAACTTAAAAAGCATTTTTGAGACAACTTAAATTCCTATTAAATAAAAGCTTTCTCGATCAAATCGGAGTAACAATAAGCTTTTTATAGACATTTTAAAATCAACAATTTTTGTTTCTTGGGGAGAGTGTACAGAAACTAAAGTTACAATTTTGGCCATAATTTTAAAAACCTTCATTTGTTGGATAAAAGCTAAAAAGCATTTTTGAGACAACTTAATTTCCTATTGATTGAAAGCTTTCTCGATCAAATCGGAGTAACAATAAGCTTTTTATAGACATTTTAAAATCAACAATTTTTGTTTCTTGGAGAGAGTGTACAGAAACTAAAGTTACAATTTTAGCCATAATTTTTAAAACCTTTATTTGTTGGACAAATATCTAAAAAGTATTTTTTAGACAATTTAATTTCCTATTGATTGAAAGCTTTCTCGATCAAATCGGAGTAACAATAAGCTTTTTATAGACATTTTAAAATCAACAATTTTTGTTTCTTGGGGAGAGTGTACAGAAACTAAAGTTACAATTTTGGCCATAATTTTAAAAACCTTCATTTGTTTAATAAAAGCTAAAAAGCATTTTTGAGACAACTTAATTTCCTATTGATTGAAAGCATTCTCGATCAAATCGGAGTAACAATAAGCTTTTTATAGACATATTAAAATCAACAATTTTTGTTTCTTGGGGAGAGTGTACAGAAACTAAAGTTACAATTTTGGCCATAATTTTAAAAACCTTCATTTGTTGGATAAAAGCTAAGAAGCATTTTTGAGACAACTTAATTTTCTATTGATTGAAAGCTTTCTCGATCAAATCGGAGTAACAATAAGCTTTTTATAGACATTTTAAAATCAACAATTTTTGTTTCTTGGGGAGAGTGTACAGAAACTAAAGTTACAATTTTGGCCATAATTTTCAAAACCTTTATTTGTTGGAAAAAATCTAAAAAGCATTTTTGAGACAACTTAATTTCCTATTGATTGAAAGCTTTCTCGATCAAATCGGAGTAACAATAAGCTTTTTATTGACATTTTAAAATCAACAATTTTTGTTTTTTGGGGAGAGTGTACAGAAACTAAAGTTACAATTTTGGCCATAATTTTAAAAACCTTTATTTGTTGGATAAATGCTAAAAAGCATTTTTGAGACAACTTAATTTTCTATTGATTGAAAGCTTTCTCGATCAAATCGGAGTAACAATAAGCTTTTTATAGACATTTTAAAATCAACAATTTTTGTTTCTTGGGGAGAGTGTACAGAAACTAAAGTTACAATTTTGGCCATAATTTTCAAAAGCTTCATTTGTTGCATAAAACTTAAAAAGCATTTTTGAGACAACTTAATTTCCTATTGAATAAAAGCTTTCTCGATCAAATCGGAGTAACAATAAGCTTTTTATAGACATTTTAAAATCAACAATTTTTGTTTCTTGGGGAGAGTGTACAGAAACTAAAGTTACAATTTTGGCCATAATTTTCAAAACCTTTATTTGTTGGAAAAAATCTAAAAAGCATTTTTGAGACAACTTAATTTCCTATTGATTGAAAGCTTTCTCGATCAAATCGGAGTAACAATAAGCTTTTTATAGACATTTTAAAATCAACAATTTTTGTTTCTTGGGGAGAGTGTACAGAAACTAAAGTTACAATTTTGGCCATAATTTTCAAAAGCTTCATTTGTTGCATAAAACTTAAAAATCATTTTTGAGACAACTTAATTTCCTATTGAATAAAAGCTTTCTCGATCAAATCGGAATAACAATAAGCTTTTTATAGACATTTTAAAATCAAAAATTTTTGTTTCTTGGAAAGAGTGTACAGAAACTAAAGGTACAATTTTGGCCATAATTTTAAAAACCTTCATTTGTTGGATAAAATCTAAAAAGCATTTTTGTGACAACTTAACTTCCTATTGATTGAAAGCATTCTCGATCAAATCGGAGTAACAATAAGCTTTTTATAGACATTTTAAAATCAACAATTTTTGTTTCTTGGGGAGTGTACAGAAACTAAAAATACAATTTTGGCCATAATTTTTAAAACCTTCATTTGTTGGATAAAATCTAAAAAGCATTTTTGTGACAACTTAACTTCCTATTGATTGAAAGCTTTCTCGATCAAATCGGAGTAACAATAAGCTTTTTATAGACATTTTAAAATCAACAATTTTTGTTTCTTGGGGAGAGTGTACAGAAACTAAAGTTACAATTTTGGCCATAATTTTTAAAACCTTTATTTGTTGGAAAAAATCTAAAAAGCATTTTTGAGACAATTTAATTTCCTATTGATTGAAAGCTTTTTCGATCAAATCGGAGTAACAATAAGCTTTTTATAGACATTTTAAAATCAACAATTTTTGTTTCTTGGGGAGAGTGTACAGAAACTAAAATTACAATTTTGGCCATAATTTTAAAAACCTTCATTTGTTGGATAAAAGCTAAAAAGCATTTTTGAGACAACTTAATTTCCTATTGAATGAAAGCTTTCTCGATCAAATCGGAGTAACAATAAGCTTTTTATAGACATTTTAAAATCAACAATTTTTGTTTCTTGGGGAGAGTGTACAGAAACTAAAGTTACAATTTTGGCCATAATTTTTAAAACCTTCATTTGTTGGATAAAAGCTAAAAAGCATTTTTGAGACAACTTATTTTCCTATTGACTGAAAGCTTTCTCGATTAAATCGGAGTAACAATAAGCTTTTTATAGACATTTTAAAATCAACAATTTTTGTTTCTTGGGGAGAGTGTACAGAAAGTAAAGTTACAATTTTGGCCATAATTTTCAAAAGCTTCAATTGTTGCATAAAACTTAAAAAGCATTTTTGAGACAACTTAATTTCCTATTGAATAAAAGCTTTCTCGATCAAATCGGAGTAACAATAAGCTTTTTATAGACATTTTAAAATCAACAATTTTTGTTTCTTGGGGAGAGTGTACAGAAACTAAAGTTACAATTTTGGCCATAATTTTCAAAAGCTTCATTTGTTGGATTAAACTTAAAAAGCATTTTTGAGACAACTTAAATTCCTATTAAATAAAAGCTTTCTCGATCAAATCGGAGTAACAATAAGCTTTTTATAGACATTTTAAAATCAACAATTTTTGTTTCTTGGGGAGAGTGTACAGAAACTAAAGTTACAATTTTGGCCATAATTTTAAAAACCTTCATTTGTTGGATAAAAGCTAAAAAGCATTTTTGAGACAACTTAATTTCCTATTGATTGAAAGCTTTCTCGATCAAATCGGAGTAACAATAAGCTTTTTATAGACATTTTAAAATCAACAATTTTTGTTTCTTGGAGAGAGTGTACAGAAACTAAAGTTACAATTTTGGCCATAATTTTTAAAACCTTTATTTGTTGGACAAATATCTAAAAAGTATTTTTTAGACAATTTAATTTCCTATTGATTGAAAGCTTTCTCGATCAAATCGGAGCAACAATAAGCTTTTTATAGACATTTTAAAATCAACAATTTTTGTTTCTTGGGGAGAGTGTACAGAAACTAAAGTTACAATTTTGGCCATAATTTTCAAAAGCTTCATTTGTTGCATAAAACTTAAAAAGCATTTTTGAGACAACTTAATTTTCTATTGATTGAAAGCTTTCTCGATCAAATCGGAGCAACAATAAGCTTTTTATAGACATTTTAAAATCAACAATTTTTGTTTCTTGGGGAGAGTGTACAGAAACTAAAGTTACAATTTTGGCCATTATTTTCAAAAGCTTCATTTGTTGGATAAAAGCTAAAAAGCATTTTTGAGACAACTTAATTTCCTATTGATTGAAAGCTTTCTCGATCAAATCGGAGTAACAATAAGCTTTTTATAGACATTTTAAAATCAATAATTTTTGTTTCTTGGGGAGAGTGTACAGAAACTAAAGTTACAATTTTGGCCATAATTTTTAAAACCTTCATTTGTTGGATAAAATCTAAAAAGCATTTTTGAGACAACTAAATTTCCTATTGATTGAAAGCATTCTCGATCAAATCGGAGTAACAATAAGCTTTTTATAGACATTTTAAAATCAACAATTTTTGTTTCTTGGGAGAGTGTACAGAAAAAAAGTTAAAACCTTCATTTGTTGGATAAAAGCTAAAAAGCATTTTTGAGACAACTTAATTTCCTATTGATTGAAAGCTTTCTCGATCAAATCGGAGTAACAATAAGCTTTTTATAGACATTTTAAAATCAACAATTTTTGTTTCTTGGGGAGAGTGTACAGAAACTAAAGTTACAATTTTGGCCATAATTTTAAAAACCTTCATTTGTTTAATAAAAGCTAAAAAGCATTTTTGAGACAACTTAATTTCCTATTGATTGAAAGCATTCTCGATCAAATCGGAGTAACAATAAGCTTTTTATAGACATATTAAAATCAACAATTTTTGTTTCTTGGGGAGAGTGTACAGAAACTAAAGTTACAATTTTGGCCATAATTTTAAAAACCTTCATTTGTTGGATAAAAGCTAAGAAGCATTTTTGAGACAACTTAATTTTCTATTGATTGAAAGCTTTCTCGATCAAATCGGAGTAACAATAAGCTTTTTATAGACATTTTAAAATCAACAATTTTTGTTTCTTGGGAGAGTGTACAGAAACTAAAGTTACAATTTTGGCCATAATTTTCAAAAGCTTCATTTGTTGCATAAAACTTAAAAATCATTTTTGAGACAACTTAATTTCCTATTGATTGAAAGCTTTCTCGATCAAATCGGAGTAACAATAAGCTTTTTATAGACATTTTAAAATCAACAATTTTTGTTTCTTGGGGAGAGTGTACAGAAACTAAAGTTACAATTTTGGCCATAATTTTAAAAACCTTCATTTGTTGGATAAAAGCTAAAAAGCATTTTTGAAACAACTTAATTTCCTATTGATTGAAAGCTTTCTCGATCAAATCGGAGTAACAATAAGCTTTTTATAGACATTTTAAAATCAACAATTTTTGTTTCTTGGGGAGAGTGTACAGAAACTAAAGTTACAATTTTGGCCATAATTTTCAAAACCTTTATTTGTTGGAAAAAATCTAAAAAGCATTTTTGAGACAACTTAATTTCCTATTGATTGAAAGCTTTCTCGATCAAATCGGAGTAACAATAAGCTTTTTATAGACATTTTAAAATCAACAATTTTTGTTTCTTGGGGAGAGTGTACAGAAACTAAAGTTACAATTTTGGCCATAATTTTAAAAACCTTCATTTGTTGGATAAAAGCTAAAAAGCATTTTTGAAACAACTTAATTTCCTATTGATTGAAAGCTTTCTCGATCAAATCGGAGTAACAATAAGCTTTTTATAGACATTTTAAAATCAACAATTTTTGTTTCTTGGGGAGAGTGTACAGAAACTAAAGTTACAATTTTGGCCATAATTTTCAAAAGCTTCATTTGTTGCATAAAACTTAAAAATCATTTTTGAGACAACTTAATTTCCTATTGAATAAAAGCTTTCTCGATCAAATCGGAATAACAATAAGCTTTTTATAGACATTTTAAAATCAAAAATTTTTGTTTCTTGGAAAGAGTGTACAGAAACTAAAGTTACAATTTTGGCCATAATTTTAAAAACCTTCATTTGTTGGATAAAATCTAAAAAGCATTTTTGTGACAACTTAACTTCCTATTGATTGAAAGCATTCTCGATCAAATCGGAGTAACAATAAGCTTTTTATAGACATTTTAAAATCAACAATTTTTGTTTCTTGGGGAGAGTGTACAGAAACTAAAGTTACAATTTTGGCCATAATTTTAAAAACCTTCATTTGTTTAATAAAAGCTAAAAAGCATTTTTGAGACAACTTAATTTCCTATTGATTGAAAGCATTCTCGATCAAATCGGAGTAACAATAAGCTTTTTATAGACATTTTAAAATCAACAATTTTTGTTTCTTGGGGAGAGTGTACAGAAACTAAAGTTACAATTTTGGCCATAATTTTAAAAACCTTCATTTGTTTAATAAAAGCTAAAAAGCATTTTTAAGACAACTTAATTTCCTATTGATTGAAAGCATTCTCGATCAAATCGGAGTAACAATAAGCTTTTTATAGACATATTAAAATCAACAATTTTTGTTTCTTGGGGAGAGTGTACAGAAACTAAAGTTACAATTTTGGCCATAATTTTAAAAACCTTCATTTGTTGGATATAAGCTAAAAAGCATTTTTGAGACAACTTAATTTCCTATTGATTGAAAGCTTTCGGAGTAACAATAAGCTTTTTATAGACATTTTAAAATCAACAATTTTTGTTTCTTGGGGAGAGTGTACAGAAACTAAAGTTACAATTTTGGCCATAATTTTTAAAACCTTCATTTGTTGGATAAAAGCTAAAAAGCATTTTTGAGACAACTTAATTTTCTATTGACTGAAAGCTTTCTCGATTAAATCGGAGTAACAATAAGCTTTTTATAGACATTTTAAAATCAACAATTTTTGTTTCTTGGGGAGAGTGTACAGAAACTAAAGTTACAATTTTGGCCATAATTTTCAAAAGCTTAATTTGTTGCATAAAACTTAAAAAGTATTTTTGAGACAACTTAATTTCCTATTGAATAAAAGCTTTCTCGATCAAATCGGAGTAACAATAAGCTTTTTATAGACATTTTAAAATCAACAATTTTTGTTTCTTGGGGAGAGTGTACAGAAACTAAAGTTACAATTTTGGCCATAATTTTCAAAAGCTTCATTTGTTGGATTAAACTTAAAAAGCATTCTCGATCAAATCGGAGTAACAATAAGCTTTTTATAGACATTTTAAAATCAACAATTTTTGTTTCTTGGGGAGTGTACAGAAACTAAAAATACAATTTTGGCCATAATTTTTAAAACCTTCATTTGTTGGATAAAATCTAAAAAGCATTTTTGTGACAACTTAACTTCCTATTGATTAAAAGCTTTCTCGATCAAATCGGAGTAACAATAAGCTTTTTATAGACATTTTAAAATCAACAATTTTTGTTTCTTGGGGAGAGTGTACAGAAACTAAAGTTACAATTTTGGCCATAATTTTTAAAACCTTTATTTGTTGGAAAAAATCTAAAAAGCATTTTTGAGACAATTTAATTTCCTATTGATTGAAAGCTTTTTCGATCAAATCGGAGTAACAATAAGCTTTTTATAGACATTTTAAAATCAACAATTTTTGTTTCTTGGGGAGAGTGTACAGAAACTAAAGTTACAATTTTGGCCATAATTTTTAAAACCTTCATTTGTTGGATAAAAGCTAAAAAGCATTTTTGAGACAACTTAATTTTCTATTGACTGAAAGCTTTCTCGATTAAATCGGAGTAACAATAAGCTTTTTATAGACATTTTAAAATCAACAATTTTTGTTTCTTGGGGAGAGTGTACAGAAACTAAAGTTACAATTTTGGCCATAATTTTCAAAAGCTTAATTTGTTGCATAAAACTTAAAAAGTATTTTTGAGACAACTTAATTTCCTATTGAATAAAAGCTTTCTCGATCAAATCGGAGTAACAATAAGCTTTTTATAGACATTTTAAAATCAACAATTTTTGTTTCTTGGGGAGAGTGTACAGAAACTAAAGTTACAATTTTGGCCATAATTTTCAAAAGCTTCATTTGTTGGATTAAACTTAAAAAGCATTTTTGAGACAACTTAATTTCCTATTGAATAAAAGCTTTCTCGATCAAATCGGAGTAACAATAAGCTTTTTATAGACATTTTAAAATCAACAATTTTTGTTTCTTGGGGAGAGTGTACAGAAACTAAAGTTACAATTTTGGCCATAATTTTAAAAACCTTCATTTGTTGGATAAAAGCTAAAAAGCATTTTTGAGACAACTTAATTTCCTATTGATTGAAAGTTTTCTCGATCAAATCGGAGTAACAATAAGCTTTTTATAGACATTTTAAAATCAACAATTTTTGTTTCTTGGGGAGAGTGTACAGAAACTAAAGTTACAATTTTGGCCATAATTTTTAAAACCTTTATTTGTTGGACAAAAATCTAAAAAGCATTTTTGAGACAATTTAATTTCCTATTGATTGAAAGCTTTCTCGATCAAATCGGAGTAACAATAAGCTTTTTATAGACATTTTAAAATCAACAATTTTTGTTTCTTGGGGAGAGTGTACAGAAACTAAAGTTACAATTTTGGCCATAATTTTAAAAACCTTCATTTGTTTAATAAAAGCTAAAAAGCATTTTTGAGACAACTTAATTTCCTATTGATTGAAAGCATTCTCGATCAAATCGGAGTAACAATAAGCTTTTTATAGACATATTAAAATCAACAATTTTTGTTTCTTGGGGAGAGTGTACAGAAACTAAAGTTACAATTTTGGCCATAATTTTAAAAACCTTCATTTGTTGGATATAAGCTAAAAAGCATTTTTGAGACAACTTAATTTCCTATTGATTGAAAGCTTTCTCGATCAAATCGGAGTAACAATAAGCTTTTTATAGACATTTTAAAATCAACAATTTTTGTTTCTTGGGAGAGTGTACAGAAACTAAAGTTACAATTTTGGCCATAATTTTCAAAAGCTTCATTTGTTGCATAAAACTTAAAAATCATTTTTGAGACAACTTAATTTCCTATTGAATAAAAGCTTTCTCGATCAAATCGGAATAACAATAAGCTTTTTATAGACATTTTAAAATCAAAAATTTTTGTTTCTTGGGGAGAGTTTTTTTTTTTTTTTTTTCATAAAATTCTTTATTTATTGTATCTCTTTATCAACTTAAAAGACTAACAATAAGTTTACAAATCTTAAAACTAAACAATATACTGTACTACAAGCCAATGCTTGAGTAACTGTAGTTAAAATTTTGAATTATTTTGGATAGTAAAAAAAAGAAATAAATTAAATTAAAAAAAATAGCGAAATTTACATCGAAGCGCTCAAAGGGGCTGTATCATCACGACGATCTAGCACAACTTGGGACAGGTTGAGGTGATTAAGTCCTCGACTCAGGACAGTGCGACCGAGCGCAACTGAGGATCTGTTGGTGTGATCAGCGTCATAGACCGCAAAAATAGGCCAATACCTGTGCATCATAGAGCCTGTGACCTCGGATATCGTGGAGTCTGTATTTAACACATCTTGGGATCTCTTGGAGTGATCAAATTCGGATGTCTCTTGGAGTGATCAAATTCATCAGTTTAGTTTAAGCCAATGTGAACTAGCACATCTTGGGGCTGGATGGCGTTATTAAGTCGTAGTTTCATGCCGATCAATGTGAACTAGCACATCTTGGGACCGGATGGCTCTTGGATCTCTTGGAGTGATCAAATTCATCAGTTTAGTTTAAGCCAATGTGAACTAGCACATCTTGGGGCTGGATGGCGTTATTAAGTCGTAGTTTCATGCCGATCCGGCCAAGCGCAACTTAAGACCTATAGGTATTATTACCGTCATGGACCACAACTTTGGCCAATACCTCCTGGGACATCATAGAACCTGTGATCTGGATTCAGGTGTGCGAGATTGACTATTAAGAGAAACAAATTATAATGTAACATATTCAAGTCTTTTTAAGCGCACGGTGGATCTTGTATTTAAAAGATTTCTTGCTAGATGGTTAGGATGAATTTTTAGTTTCTCTGTATAAGTTTTTTTTAGTCTAGCTATTTCATCACTAACAAGGGGAATATCTAGATCTTTGTGGATGTTAGCATTTCTTATAAACCATGGTGCGCCTGAAATGGTCCTTAGAACTTTTGATTGTGCCCTTTGTATAAGTTCAATGTTTGAATTACTGGCGCTGCCCCATAACTGTATACCATATGTCCAAATAGGCTTAAGCAAGGCTTTGTAAAGTAAAACTTTAAGATCAAGCTTAAGCTTAGATCGCTTGTGAATAAGCCAGTAGATGTTATTAGTTTTTAGCTTCATGTGTGTTCGTTTAGCCTCTATATGCTTTCTCCAAGTGAGTCTTCTGTCGAGATACATACCTAGATATTTAGCTTCGTTTGCTTGCGGGATGAGCACACCATTTAGATTTACAGCCGGACATGTTTCTTTTTTGAGGGTGAAAGTTACGTGTATACTTTTTATCTCATTAACTTTGATGCACCAGTCAATCAGCCATTTTTCGATAGATTTAAGGTGCAATTGCAGAAGTTTCGAAGCAGTTTGTGGATTTGAGTGAGTGCTAAGAATCGCTGTATCATCGGCAAATGTGGAAGTGACTAAGTGATCGCTAGTGGGAAGGTCAGCTGAGTAAATCAAATACAATACAGGGCCAAGCACACTACCTTGAGGAACACCAGCCTCAATCGGGAAGTCTTGCGAGTAGAAGGAGTTAAATTTTACTCTAAACTTTCGATTTAGCAAATAAGACTGCAAAATTTTATGTAGGTTTTCTGGGAGAAGACTTTTAATTTTGTAGTTAAGACCTTCATGCCACACTTTGTCGAAGGCCTGAGCTACATCTAGGAATATTGCTGAGCAGTATTTTTTTTCCTCAAAAGCTTTAGAAATTTCACTAGTAATTCTATGCACCTGCTCTATCGTTCCATGTTTTTCACGAAAACCGAATTGATGGTGTGGAATTATATTGTTGCTATTAAGGTGAGGCAGGATTTTTGCAAGAAGAAGTCTTTCAAAGATTTTAGATATAGTTGGCAATAGACTAATTGGTCTATATCCTGTTACCTGAGTAGGATCTTTTCCAGGTTTGGGGATCATTATGACTTGAGAGATTTTCCAAACTTTCGGGAAGTAACCAAAACGGAGCATGGCATTAATTATAAAAGTTAATTGATAAATAGCTACATTTGGGATTTCTATTAACATTTTTGCCGAGATCAAGTCATATCCAGACGCTTTCTTGGGATCTAAACTTGACAATATTACCTTTTTTATTTCTTGCGGCTTTATTTTAAGCGGGTTTTCTGTAGGAATAGGTGGCAATACGGGAAGCTCAAAGTCATTGAGAGCTGGATATGGCTTGAAAACATCTTTTAGATGTAAAGCAAAAGCGAGACCCTTCTCCTCGTCGCTTCTAGCCCAATTTCCATCTGATAGTCGCACAGGCGACACTAGGTCTGTTGGGTGCTTCATGTTCTTTGTTGCTTTCCACAATGAGTAGTTTGAAGTTTCTAAAGCGGACAAATTACTTATATAAACTTCAAGGTTCGATTCTTTTTGTTCATGTAAGATCATTTTAAGTTTTTTACATGCTATCGATAGTTTTTTCTTAAGCAATGGAGACCTGTATTGTTGCCATTTACGTCTTAAACGTCTTTTTTCAGCTAACAGATGATTAATTTCCGCAAAGGTTTTAGGGCGCTTTACTGAAGTTATTGAGCCATTTTTTAGAGGAGTGGCGTGAGAAGCTGCTGACAGTAAAATCTCATTAAATGACTGCAGAGCCATTTCAGTTTCATTATCGCTTTTAAGGCTAACGTCAGCTGGAATATGACTACTTATGTATTTCTTATATTTATGCCAGTCGGTGTTTTTACTTGTAGGACCAGCAGACAGATCCAAAATTTGAAAATGATGGTAAAGAGATATAATAACCGGTGAATGATCGGAAGACAAGTCATAACAAGGAGCAGCCTTTATTTGCTCTCTTTTGAGATTTTTTGTGATACCAAAATCAATTAGGTCTGGAATTTTATTTCGATCAGTTGGCCAATAGGTCGGAAGACCAGATGAAACGAAATCAAGATCTCTTTGAGATAGAAGTGCTGATCGCAATTGATTGCCTTTTGGGTTAGATAAGCGAGAGCCCCAATGAGTATGTTTAGCGTTATAATCTCCTGCTGCAAGAAATTTGTTGCCAAGAGTTTTGAAGAAATTTAAAAATTGAGTAGAGGTTGTCGAAAACCGTGGAGGACAGTAAACTGATGAAAAAATAATTTTCTCACCAGAACACTCTAAGCAGATGGAAGTTGCTTGGAGATAATCTTTACAATATTCTTCAAGAAGATAATGCTTAATTCGCTGTTTTATTAGTATTCCTGTACCACCATGGGCTTTTCCACTAGGGTGCTTAGTGTCGTAAAATTTGTAACTAGGAATCTTAAAATTATATTTTACAGTAAGGTGTGTCTCCGAAATGAGCATTATATCTATATCGTTTGCATTTAGAAAATTTTCAAGTTCCAATTTATGTTGGCTTACGCCGTTCGCATTCCAATGACAAATTTTTATTAAATTCATTTGGAGGCTAGCAAAGCTTGAATTATTTGGTTTTGATTATTCATCATGTCCCGAAACATGGTTTGCATATTGGCCATAAACTGAGTTAAACTTTGGGTCAGATTAAATATCATCATTTCTAAACTTTGAGATGGTTGATTAACTGTTGGCTCGGGCTGAGGCGGTTTTAGAACACTCGCATATGACATGCCAGGTTGGACTGGCATGCTTATTTGGTTTTGAATATGAGAGGATGATTTTTGTGCAGTTAGTAGTACGGGGGGGTTCTGTCTGGGGAACATTCTTTGTTTAATTACAGAGTAAACAGGGCAACCTCTGTAATTCGCAGTGTGTGAACCACCACAGTTGCTGCATTTTTTAGTAGTTGTAACTGTTTTGTTAGAGGCGCATTCAGATGATGAATGAAAATCTCCACAGACGACACAAACACTACGAAGAGTGCAATACGTTTTTGTATGGCCATATTCTTGACAATTAGTGCATTGGACAGGGCCGTTACGTGGACGGGGTTCCATGATTGTAATTCTACGATGCAACAGATATCGTAAATTATATATAGGATGTGTTTCGCTTTTTTTTAGTTTTTTTGAATCGGGTACCAATTCAATACGGAATAATGGTTGGGGTTTTCTGTCTTTATTTTTAATATTGTAGACAGATTTGGCTTCAAAACCTTCTACATTTAGGGCTTCTTTAATTTCAGACGGATCGACATCTGACTCAATACCTTTTATCACAACAGATATTCCTTTAGAACTCTTGAGTTGGTAGGTGTAATAATTACGCTTGCTGTTATCAAAGCTTTTTGTTGGATAAAAGCTAAAAAACATTTTTGAGACAACTTAATTTCCTATTGAATGAAAGCTTTCTCGATCAAATCGGAGTAACAATAAGCTTTTTATAGACATTTTAAAATCAACAATTTTTGTTTCTTGGGGAGAGTGTACAGAAACTAAAGTTACAATTTTGGCCATAATTTTTAAAACCTTCATTTGTTGGATAAAATCTAAAAAGCATTTTTGTGACAACTTAACTTCCTATTGATTGAAAGCTTTCTCGATCAAATCGGAGTAACAATAAGCTTTTTATAGACATTTTAAAATCAACAATTTTTGTTTCTTGGGGAGAGTGTACAGAAACTAAAGTTACAATTTTGGCCATAATTTTTAAAACCTTTATTTGTTGGAAAAAATCTAAAAAGCATTTTTGAGACAATTTAATTTCCTATTGATTGAAAGCTTTTTCGATCAAATCGGAGTAACAATAAGCTTTTTATAGACATTTTAAAATCAACAATTTTTGTTTCTTGGGGAGAGTGTACAGAAACTAAAGTTACAATTTTGGCCATAATTTTAAAAACCTTCATTTGTTGGATAAAAGCTAAAAAGCATTTTTGAGACAACTTAATTTCCTATTGAATGAAAGCTTTCTCGATCAAATCGGAGTAACAATAAGCTTTTTATAGACATTTTAAAATCAACAATTTTTGTTTCTTGGGGAGAGTGTACAGAAACTAAAGTTACAATTTTGGCCATATTTTTAAAACCTTTATTTGTTGGAAAAAATCTAAAAAGCATTTTTGAGACAACTTAATTTCCTATTGAATAAAAGCTTTCTCGATCAAATCGGAGTAACAATAAGCTTTTTATAGACATTTTAAAATCAACAATTTTTGTTTCTTGGGGAGAGTGTACAGAAACTAAAGTTACAATTTTGGCCATAATTTTCAAAAGCTTCATTTGTTGGATTAAACTTAAAAAGCATTTTTGAGACAACTTAATTTCCTATTGAATAAAAGCTTTCTCGATCAAATCGGAGTAACAATAAGCTTTTTATAGACATTTTAAAATCAACAATTTTTGTTTCTTGGGGAGAATGTACAGAAACTAAAGTTACAATTTTGGCCATAATTTTAAAAACCTTCATTTGTTGGATAAAAGCTAAAAAGCATTTTTGAGACAACTTATTTTCCTATTGATTGAAAGCTTTCTCGATCAAATCGGAGTAACAATAAGCTTTTTATAGACATTTTAAAATCAACAATTTTTGTTTCTTGGGGAGAGTGTACAGAAACTAAAGTTACAATTTTGGCCATAATTTTCAAAAGCTTCATTTGTTGGATAAAAGCTAAAAAGCATTTTTGAGACAATTTAATTTCCTATTGATTGAAAGCTTTCTCGATCAAATCGGAGTAACAATAAGCTTTTCATAGACATTTTAAAATCAACAATTTTTGTTTCTTGGGGAGAGTGTACAGAAACTAAAGTTACAATTTTGGCCATAATTTTAAAAACCTTCATTTGTTGGATAAAAGCTAAAAAGCATTTTTGAGACAACTTAATTTCCTATTGATTGAAAGCATTCTCGATCAAATCGGAGTAACAATAAGCTTTTTATAGACATATTAAAATCAAAAATTTTTGTTTCTTGGGGAGAGTGTACAGAAACTAAAGTTACAATTTTGGCCATAATTTTAAAAACCTTCATTTGTTGGATAAAAGCTACAAAGCATTTTTGAGACAATTTAATTTCCTATTGATTGAAAGCTTTCTCGATCAAATCGGAGTAACAATAAGCTTTTCATAGACATTTTAAAATCAACAATTTTTGTTTCTTGGGGAGAGTGTACAGAAACTAAAGTTACAATTTTGGCCATAATTTTAAAAACCTTCATTTGTTGGATAAAAGCTAAAAAGCATTTTTGAGACAACTTAATTTCCTATTGATTGAAAGCATTCTCGATCAAATCGGAGTAACAATAAGCTTTTTATAGACATTTTAAAATCAACAATTTTTGTTTCTTGGGGAGAGTGTACAGAAACTAAAGTTACAATTTTGGCCATAATTTTCAAAAGCTTCATTTGTTGCATAAAACTTAAAAAGTATTTTTGAGACAACTTAATTTCCTATTGAATAAAAGCTTTCTCGATCAAATCGGAATAACAATAAGCTTTTTATAGACATTTTAAAATCAAAAATTTTTGTTTCTTGGGGAGAGTGTACAGAAACTAAAGTTACAATTTTGGCCATAATTTTAAAAACCTTCATTTGTTGGATAAAATCTAAAAAGCATTTTTGTGACAACTTAACTTTCTATTGATTGAAAGCTTTCTCGATCAAATCGGAGTAACAATAAGCTTTTTATAGACATTTTAAAATCAACAATTTTTGTTTCTTGGGGAGAGTGTACAGAAACTAAAGTTACAATTTTGGCCATAATTTTTAAAACCTTCATTTGTTGGATAAAATCTAAAAAGCATTTTTGAGACAACTTAATTTCCTATTGATTGAAAGCTTTCTCGATCAAATCGGAGTAACAATAAGCTTTTTATAGACATTTTAAAATCAACAATTTTTGTTTCTTGGGGAGAGTGTACAGAAACTAAAGTTACAATTTTGGCCATAATTTTAAAAACCTTCATTTGTTGGATAAAAGCTAAAAAGCATTTTTGAGACAACTTATTTTCCTATTGATTGAAAGCTTTCTCGATCAAATCGGAGTAACAATAAGCTTTTTATAGACATTTTAAAATCAACAATTTTTGTTTCTTGGGGAGAGTGTACAGAAACTAAAGTTACAATTTTAGCCATAATTTTCAAAAGCTTCATTTGTTGCATAAAACTTAAAAAGCATTTTTGAGAAAACTTAATTTTCTATTGACTGAAAGCTTTCTCGATCAAATCGGAGTAACAATAAGCTTTTTATAGACATTTTAAAATCAACAATTTTTGTTTCTTGGGGAGAGTGTACAGAAACTAAAGTTACAATTTTGGCCATAATTTTCAAAAGCTTCATTTGTTGGATTAAACTTAAAAAGCATTTTTGAGACAACTTAATTTCCTATTGAATAAAAGCTTTCTCGATCAAATCGGAGTAACAATAAGCTTTTTATAAACATTTTAAAATCAACAATTTTTGATTCTTGGGGAGAGTGTATAGAAACTAAAGTTACAATTTTGGCCATAATTTTCAAAAGCTTCATTTGTTGCATAAAACTTAAAAAGCATTTTTGAGACAACTTAATTTCCTATTGATTGAAAGCATTCTCGATCAAATCGGAGTAACAATAAGCTTTTTATAGACATTTTAAAATCAAAAATTTTTGTTTCTTGGGGAGAGTGTACAGAAACTAAAGTTACAATTTTGGCCATAATTTTAAAAACCTTCATTTGTTGGATAAAAGCTAAAAAGCATTTTTGAGACAACTTATTTTCCTATTGATTGAAAGCTTTCTCGATCAAATCGGAGTAACAATAAGCTTTTTATAGACATTTTAAAATCAACAATTTTTGTTTCTTGGGGAGAGTGTACAGAAACTAAAGTTACAATTTTGGCCATAATTTTTAAAACCTTTATTTGTTGGAAAAAATCTAAAAAGCATTTTTGAGACAATTTAATTTCCTATTGATTGAAAGCTTTCTCGATCAAATCGGAGTAACAATAAGCTTTTTATAGACATTTTAAAATCAACAATTTTTGTTTCTTGGGGAGAGTGTACAGAAACTAAAGTTACAATTTTGGCCATAATTTTAAAAACCTTCATTTGTTGGATAAAAGCTAAAAAGCATTTTTGAGACAACTTAATTTCCTATTGAATGAAAGCTTTCTCGATAAAATCGGAGTAAAAATAAGCTTTTTATAGACATTTTAAAATCAACAATTTTTGTTTCTTGGGGAGAGTGCACAGAAACTAAAGTTACAATTTTGGCCATAATTTTAAAAACCTTCATTTGTTGGATAAAAGCTAAAAAGCATTTTTGTGACAACTTAATTTCCTATTGATTGAAAGCTTTCTCGATCAAATCGGAGTAACAATAAGCTTTTTATAGACATTTTAAAATCAACAATTTTTGTTTCTTGGAGAGAGTGTACAGAAACTAAAGTTACAATTTTGGCCATAATTTTTAAAACCTTTATTTGTTGGAAAAAATCTAAAAAGCATTTTTGAGACAATTTAATTTCCTATTGATTGAAAGCTTTCTCGATCAAATCGGAGTAACAATAAGCTTTTTATAGACATTTTAAAATCAACAATTTTTGTTTCTTGGGGAGAGTGTACAGAAACTAAAGTTACAATTTTGGCCATAATTTTAAAAACCTTCATTTGTTGGATAAAAGCTAAAAAGCATTTTTGAGACAACTTATTTTCCTATTGATTGAAAGCTTTCTCGATCAAATCGGAGTAACAATAAGCTTTTTATAGACATTTTAAAATCAACAATTTTTGTTTCTTGGGGAGAGTGTACAGAAACTAAAGTTACAATTTTGGCCATAATTTTAAAAACCTTCATTTGTTGGATAAAAGCTAAAAAGCATTTTTGAGACAACTTAATTTCCTATTGAATGAAAGCTTTCTCGATCAAATCGGAGTAAAAATAAGCTTTTTATAGACATTTTAAAATCAACAATTTTTGTTTCTTGGGGAGAGTGTACAGAAACTAAAGTTACAATTTTGGCCATAATTTTAAAAACCTTCATTTGTTGGATAAAAGCTAAAAAGCATTTTTGTGACAACTTAATTTCCTATTGATTGAAAGCTTTCTCGATCAAATCGGAGTAACAATAAGCTTTTTATAGACATTTTAAAATCAACAATTTTTGTTTCTTGGGGAGAGTGTACAGAAACTAAAGTTACAATTTTGGCCATAATTTTCAAAAGCTTCATTTGTTGCATAAAACTTAAAAATCATTTTTGAGACAACTTAATTTCCTATTGAATAAAAGCTTTCTCGATCAAATCGGAATAACAATAAGCTTTTTATAGACATTTTAAAATCAAAAATTTTTGTTTCTTGGGGAGAGTGTACAGAAACTAAAGTTACAATTTTGGCCATAATTTTAAAAACCTTCATTTGTTGGATAAAATCTAAAAAGCATTTTTGTGACAACTTAACTTTCTATTGATTGAAAGCTTTCTCAATCAAATCGGAGTAACAATAAGCTTTTTATAGACATTTTAAAATCAACAATTTTTGTTTCTTGGGGAGAGTGTACAGAAACTAAAGTTACAATTTTGGCCATAATTTTCAAAAGCTTCATTTGTTGCATAAAACTTAAAAAGCATTTTTGAGAAAACTTAATTTTCTATTGACTGAAAGCTTTCTCGATCAAATCGGAGTAACAATAAGCTTTTTATAGACATTTTAAAATCAACAATTTTTGTTTCTTGGGGAGAGTGTACAGAAACTAAAGTTACAATTTTGGCCATAATTTTCAAAAGCTTCATTTGTTGGATTAAACTTAAAAAGCATTTTTGAGACAACTTAATTTCCTATTGAATAAAAGCTTTCTCGATCAAATCGGAGTAACAATAAGCTTTTTATAGACATTTTAAAATCAAAAATGTTTGTTTCTTGGGGAGAGTGTACAGAAACTAAAGTTACAATTTTGGCCATAATTTTAAAAACCTTCATTTGTTGGATAAAAGCTAAAAAGCATTTTTGAGACAACTTATTTTCCTATTGATTGAAAGCTTTCTCGATCAAATCGGAGTAACAATAAGCTTTTTATAGACATTTTAAAATCAACAATTTTTGTTTCTTGGGGAGAGTGTACAGAAACTAAAGTTACAATTTTGGCCATAATTTTAAAAACCTTCATTTGTTGGATAAAAGCTAAAAAGCATTTTTGTGACAACTTAATTTCCTATTGATTGAAAGCTTTCTCGATCAAATCGGAGTAAAAATAAGCTTTTTATAGACATTTTAAAATCAACAATTTTTGTTTCTTGGGGAGAGTGTACAGAAACTAAAGTTACAATTTTGGCCATAATTTTAAAAACCTTCATTTGTTGGATAAAAGCTAAAAAGCATTTTTGTGACAACTTAATTTCCTATTGATTGAAAGCTTTCTCGATCAAATCGGAGTAACAATAAGCTTTTTATAGACATTTTAAAATCAACAATTTTTGTTTCTTGGGGAGAGTGTACAGAAACTAAAGTTACAATTTTGGCCATAATTTTCAAAAGCTTCATTTGTTGCATAAAACTTAAAAATCATTTTTGAGACAACTTAATTTCCTATTGAATAAAAGCTTTCTCGATCAAATCGGAATAACAATAAGCTTTTTATAGACATTTTAAAATCAAAAATTTTTGTTTCTTGGGGAGAGTGTACAGAAACTAAAGTTACAATTTTGGCCATAATTTTAAAAACCTTCATTTGTTGGATAAAATCTAAAAAGCATTTTTGTGACAACTTAACTTTCTATTGATTGAAAGCTTTCTCGATCAAATCGGAGTAACAATAAGCTTTTTATAGACATTTTAAAATCAACAATTTTTGTTTCTTGGGGAGAGTGTACAGAAACTAAAGTTACAATTTTGGCCATAATTTTCAAAAGCTTCATTTGTTGCATAAAACTTAAAAAGCATTTTTGAGAAAACTTAATTTTCTATTGACTGAAAGCTTTCTCGATCAAATCGGAGTAACAATAAGCTTTTTATAGACATTTTAAAATCAACAATTTTTGTTTCTTGGGGAGAGTGTACAGAAACTAAAGTTACAATTTTGGCCATAATTTTCAAAAGCTTCATTTGTTGGATTAAACTTAAAAAGCATTTTTGAGACAACTTAATTTCCTATTGAATAAAAGCTTTCTCGATCAAATCGGAGTAACAATAAGCTTTTTATAGACATTTTAAAATCAAAAATGTTTGTTTCTTGGGGAGAGTGTACAGAAACTAAAGTTACAATTTTGGCCATAATTTTAAAAACCTTCATTTGTTGGATAAAAGCTAAAAAGCATTTTTGAGACAACTTATTTTCCTAATGATTGAAAGCTTTCTCGATCAAATCGGAGTAACAATAAGCTTTTTATAGACATTTTAAAATCAACAATTTTTGTTTCTTGGGGAGAGTGTACAGAAACTAAAGTTACAATTTTGGCCATAATTTTTAAAACCTTTATTTGTTGGAAAAAATCTGAAAAGCATTTTTGAGACAATTTAATTTCCTATTGATTGAAAGCTTTCTCGATCAAATCGGAGTAACAATAAACTTTTTATAGACATTTTAAAATCAACAATTTTTGTTTCTTGGGGAGAGTGTACAGAAACTAAAGTTACAATTTTGGCCATAATTTTAAAAACCTTCATTTGTTGGATAAAAGCTAAAAAGCATTTTTGAGACAACTTAATTTCCTATTGAATGAAAGCTTTCTCGATCAAATCGGAGTAAAAATAAGCTTTTTATAGACATTTTAAAATCAACAATTTTTGTTTCTTGGGGAGAGTGTACAGAAACTAAAGTTACAATTTTGGCCATAATTTTAAAAACCTTCATTTGTTGGATAAAAGCTAAAAAGCATTTTTGTGACAACTTAATTTCCTATTGATTGAAAGCTTTCTCTATCAAATCGGAGTAACAATAAGCTTTTTATAGACATTTTAAAATCAACAATTTTTGTTTCTTGGAGAGAGTGTACAGAAACTAAAGTTACAATTTTGGCCATAATTTTTAAAACCTTTATTTGTTGGAAAAAATCTAAAAAGCATTTTTGAGACAATTTAATTTCCTATTGATTGAAAGCTTTCTCGATCAAATCGGAGTAACAATAAGCTTTTTATAGACATTTTAAAATCAACAATTTTTGTTTCTTGGGGAGAGTGTACAGAAACTAAAGTTACAATTTTGGCCATAATTTTAAAAACCTTCATTTGTTGGATAAAAGCTAAAAAGCATTTTTGAGACAACTTAATTTCCTATTGAATGAAAGCTTTCTCGATCAAATCGGAGTAACAATAAGCTTTTTATAGACATTTTAAAATCAACAATTTTTGTTTCTTGGGGAGAGTGTACAGAAACTAAAGTTACAATTTTGGCCATAATTTTTAAAACCTTTATTTGTTGGAAAAAATCTGAAAAGCATTTTTGAGACAATTTAATTTCCTATTGATTGAAAGCTTTCTCGATTAAATCGGAGTAACAATAAGCTTTTTATAGACATTTTAAAATCAACAATTTTTGTTTCTTGGGGAGAGTGTACAGAAACTAAAGTTACAATTTTGGCCATAATTTTAAAAACCTGCATTTGTTGGATAAAAGCTAAAAAGCATTTTTGAGACAACTTAATTTCCTATTGAATGAAAGCTTTCTCGATCAAATCGGAGTAACAATAAGCTTTTTATAGACATTTTAAAATCAACAATTTTTGTTTCTTGGGGAGAGTGTACAGAAACTAAAGTTACAATTTTGGCCATAATTTTCAAAAGCTTCATTTGTTGGATTAAACTTAAAAAGCATTTTTGAGACAATTTAATTTCCTATTGATTGAAAGCTTTCTCGATCAAATCGGAGTAACAATAAGCTTTTTATAGACATTTTAAAATCAACAATTTTTGTTTCTTGGGGAGAGTGTACAGAAACTAAAGTTACAATTTTGGCCATAATTTTTAAAACCTTTATTTGTTGGAAAAAATCTAAAAAGCATTTTTGAGACAACTTAATTTCCTATTGAATAAAAGCTTTCTCGATCAAATCGGAGTAACAATAAGCTTTTTATAGACATTTTAAAATCAACAATTTTTGTTTCTTGGGGAGAGTGTACAGAAACTAAAGTTACAATTTTGGCCATAATTTTAAAAACCTTCATTTGTTGGATAAAAGCTAAAAAGCATTTTTGAGACAACCTAATTTCCTATTGATTGAAAGCATTCTCGATCAAATCGGAGTAACAATAAGCTTTTTATAGACATTTTAAAATCAACAATTTTTGTTTCTTGGGGAGAGTGTACAGAAACTAAAGTTACAATTTTGGCCATAATTTTAAAAACCTTCATTTGTTGGATAAAAGCTAAAAAGCATTTTTGAGACAACTTAATTTCCTATTGATTGAAAGCTTTCTCGATCAAATCGGAGTAACAATAAGCTTTTTATAGACATTTTAAAATCAACAATTTTTGTTTCTTGGGGAGAGTGTACAGAAACTTAAGTTACAATTTTGGCCATAATTTTCAAAAGCTTCATTTGTTGCATAAAACTTAAAAATCATTTTTGAGACAATTTAATTTCCTATTGATTGAAAGCTTTCTCGATCAAATCGGAGTAACAATAAGCTTTTTATAGACATTTTAAAATCAACAATTTTTGTTTCTTGGGGAGAGTGTACAGAAACTAAAGTTACAATTTTGGCCATAAGTTTAAAAACCTTCATTTGTTGGATAAAAGCTAAAAAACATTTTTGAGACAACCTAATTTCCTATTGATTGAAAGCATTCTCGATCAAATCGGAGTAACAATAAGCTTTTTATAGACATATTAAAATCAAAAATTTTTGTTTCTTGGGGAGAGTGTACAGAAACTAAAGTTACAATTTTGGCCATTATTTTAAAAACCTTCATTTGTTGGAAAAAAGCTAAAAAGCATTTTTGTGACAACTTAATTTCCTATTGATTGAAAGCTTTCTCGATCAAATCGGAGTAACAATAAGCTTTTTATAGACATTTTAAAATCAACAATTTTTGTTTCTTGGGGAGAGTGTACAGAAACTAAAGTTACAATTTTGGCCATAATTTTAAAAACCTTCATTTGTTGGATAAAAGCTAAAAAGCATTTTTGAGACAATTTAATTTCCTATTGATTGAAAGCTTTCTCGATCAAATCAGAGTAAAAATAAGCTTTTTATAGACATTTTAAAATCAACAATTTTTGTTTCTTGGGGAGAGTGTACAGAAACTAAAGTTACAATTTTGGCCATAATTTTAAAAACCTTCATTTGTTGGATAAAAGCTAAAAAGCATTTTTGTGACAACTTAATTTCCTATTGATTGAAAGCTTTCTCGATCAAATCGGAGTAACAATAAGCTTTTTATAGACATTTTAAAATCAACAATTTTTGTTTCTTGGGGAGAGTGTACAGAAACTAAAGTTACAATTTTGGCCATAATTTTAAAAACCTTCATTTGTTGGATAAAATCTAAAAAGCATTTTTGTGACAACTTAACTTTCTATTGATTGAAAGCTTTCTCGATCAAATCGGAGTAACAATAAGCTTTTTATAGACATTTTAAAATCAACAATTTTTGTTTCTTGGGGAGAGTGTACAGAAACTAAAGTTACAATTTTGGCCATAATTTTCAAAAGCTTCATTTGTTGCATAAAACTTAAAAAGCATTTTTGAGACAACTTAATTTCCTATTGAATAAAAGCTTTCTCGATCAAATCGGAGTAACAATAAGCTTTTTATAGACATTTTAAAATCAAAAATGTTTGTTTCTTGGGGAGAGTGTACAGAAACTAAAGTTACAATTTTGGCCATAATTTTAAAAACCTTCATTTGTTGGATAAAAGCTAAAAAGCATTTTTGAGACAACTTATTTTCCTATTGATTGAAAGCTTTCTCGATCAAATCGGAGTAACAATAAGCTTTTTATAGACATTTTAAAATCAACAATTTTTGTTTCTTGGGGAGAGTGTACAGAAACTAAAGTTACAATTTTGGCCATAATTTTAAAAACCTTCATTTGTTGGATAAAAGCTAAAAAGAATTTTTGTGACAACTTAATTTCCTATTGATTGAAAGCTTTCTCGATCAAATCGGAGTAAAAATAAGCTTTTTATAGACATTTTAAAATCAACAATTTTTGTTTCTTGGGGAGAGTGTACAGAAACTAAAGTTACAATTTTGGCCATAATTTTAAAAACCTTCATTTGTTGGATAAAAGCTAAAAAGCATTTTTGTGACAACTTAATTTCCTATTGATTGAAAGCTTTCTCGATCAAATCGGAGTAACAATAAGCTTTTTATAGACATTTTAAAATCAACAATTTTTGTTTCTTGGAGAGAGTGTACAGAAACTAAAGTTACAATTTTGGCCATAATTTTTAAAACCTTTATTTGTTGGAAAAAATCTAAAAAGCATTTTTGAGACAATTTAATTTCCTATTGATTGAAAGCTTTCTCGATCAAATCGGAGTAACAATAAGCTTTTTATAGACATTTTAAAATCAACAATTTTTGTTTCTTGGGGAGAGTGTACAGAAACTAAAGTTACAATTTTGGCCATAATTTTAAAAACCTTCATTTGTTGGATAAAAGCTAAAAAGCATTTTTGAGACAATTTAATTTCCTATTGATTGAAAGCTTTCTCGATCAAATCGGAATAAAAATAAGCTTTTTATAGACATTTTAAAATCAACAATTTTTGTTTCTTGGGGAGAGTGTACAGAAACTAAAGTTACAATTTTGGCCATAATTTTAAAAACCCTCATTTGTTGGATAAAAGCTAAAAAGCATTTTTGTGACAACTTAATTTCCTATTGATTGAAAGCTTTCTCGATCAAATCGGAGTAACAATAAGCTTTTTATAGACATTTTAAAATCAACAATTTTTGTTTCTTGGAGAGAGTGTACAGAAACTAAAGTTACAATTTTGGCCATATTTTTTAAAACCTTTATTTGTTGGAAAAAATCTAAAAAGCATTTTTGAGACAATTTAATTTCCTATTGATTGAAAGCTTTCTCGATCAAATCGGAGTAACAATAAGCTTTTTATAGACATTTTAAAATCAACAATTTTTGTTTCTTGGGGAGAGTGTACAGAAACTAAAGTTACAATTTTGGCCATAATTTTAAAAACCTTCATTTGTTGGATAAAAGCTAAAAAGCATTTTTGAGACAATTTAATTTCCTATTGATTGAAAGCTTTCTCGATCAAATCGGAGTAAAAATAAGCTTTTTATAGACATTTTAAAATCAACAATTTTTGTTTCTTGGGGAGAGTGTACAGAAACTAAAGTTACAATTTTGGCCATAATTTTAAAAACCTTCATATGTTGGATAAAAGCTAAAAAGCATTTTTGAGACAATTTAATTTCCTATTGATTGAAAGCTTTCTCGATCAAATCGGAGTAACAATAAGCTTTTTATAGACATTTTAAAATCAACAATTTTTGTTTCTTTTGGAGAGTGTACAGAAACTAAAGTTACAATTTTGGCCATAATTTTCAAAAGCTTCATTTGTTGCATAAAACTTAAAAATCATTTTTGAGACAACTTAATTTCCTATTGAATAAAAGCTTTCTCGATCAAATCGGAATAACAATAAGCTTTTTATAGACATTTTAAAATCAAAAATTTTTGTTTCTTGGGGAGAGTGTACAGAAACTAAAGTTACAATTTTGGCCATAATTTTAAAAACCTTCATTTGTTGGATAAAATCTAAAAAGCATTTTTGTGACAACTTAACTTTCTATTGATTGAAAGCTTTCTCGATCAAATCGGAGTAACAATAAGCTTTTTATAGACATTTTAAAATCAACAATTTTTGTTTCTTGGGGAGAGTGTACAGAAACTAAAGTTACAATTTTGGCCATAATTTTCAAAAGCTTCATTTGTTGCATAAAACTTAAAAAGCATTTTTGAGAAAACTTAATTTTCTATTGACTGAAAGCTTTCTCGATCAAATCGGAGTAACAATAAGCTTTTTATAGACATTTTAAAATCAACAATTTTTGTTTCTTGGGGAGAGTGTACAGAAACTAAAGTTACAATTTTAGCCATAATTTTCAAAAGCTTCATTTGTTGGATAAAAGCCAAAAATCATTTTTGAGACAACTTAATTTTCTATTGATTGAAAGCTTTCTCGATCAAATCGGATTAACAATAAGCTTTTTATAGACATTTTAAAATCAAAAATTTTTGTTTCTTGGGGAGAGTTTACAGAAACTAAAGTTACAATTTTGGCCATAATTTTTAAAACCTTTATTTGTTGGATAAAATCTAAAAAACATTTTTGAGACAATTTAATTTCCTATTGATTGAAAGCTTTCTCGATCAAATCGGAGTAACAATAAGCTTTGTATAGACATTTTAAAATCAACAATTTTTGTTTCTTGGGGAGAGTGTACAGAAACTAAAGTTACAATTTTAGCCATAATTTTCAAAAGCTTCATTTGTTGGATAAAACTTAAAAATTATTTTTGAGACAACTTAATTTCCTATTGATTGAAAGCTTTCTCGATCAAATCGGAGTAACAATAAGCTTTGTATAGACATTTTAAAATCAACAATTTTTGTTTCTTGGGGAGAGTGTACAGAAACTAAAGTTACAATTTTAGCCATAATTTTCAAAAGCTTCATTTGTTGGATAAAACTTAAAAAGCATTTTTGAGACAATTTAATTTCCTATTGATTGAAAGCTTTCTCGATCAAATCGGAACAACAATAAGCTTTTTATAGACATTTTAAAATCAACAATTTTTGTTTCTTGGGGAGAGTGTACAGAAACTAAAGTTACAATTTTGGCCATAATTTTAAAAACCTTCATTTGTTGGATAAAAGCTAAAAAGCATTTTCGAGACAATTTAATTTCCTATTGATTGAAAGCTTTCTCGATCAAATCGGAGTAACAATAAGCTTTTTATAGACATTTTAAAATCAACAATTTTTGTTTCTTGGGGAGAGTGTACAGAAACTAAAGTTACAATTTTGGCCATAATTTTCAAAAGCTTCATTTGTTGCATAAAACTTAAAAATCATTTTTGAGACAACTTAATTTCCTATTGATTGAAAGCTTTCTCGATCAAATCGGAGTAACAATAAGCTTTTTATAGACATTTTAAAATCAACAATTTTTGTTTCTTGGGGAGAGTGTACAGAAACTAAAGTTACAATTTTGGCCATAATTTTTAAAACCTTTATTTGTTGGAAAAAATCTAAAAAGCATTTTTGAGACAATTTAATTTCCTATTGATTGAAAGCTTTCTCGATCAAATCGGAGTAACAATAAGCTTTTTATAGACATTTTAAAATCAACAATTTTTGTTTCTTGGGGAGAGTGTACAGAAACTAAAGTTACAATTTTGGCCATAATTTTAAAAACCTTCATTTGTTGGAAAAAATCTAAAAAGCATTTTCGAGACAATTTAATTTCCTATTGATTGAAAGCTTTCTCGATCAAATCGGACTAACAATAAGCTTTTTATAGACATTTTAAAATCAACAATTTTTGTTTCTTGGGGAGAGTGTACAGAAACTAAAGTTACAATTTTGGCCATAATTTTCAAAAGCTTCATTTGTTGCATAAAACTTAAAAATCATTTTTGAGACAACTTAATTTCCTATTGAATAAAAGCTTTCTCGATCAAATCGGAATAACAATAAGCTTTTTATAGACATTTTAAAATCAAAAATTTTTGTTTCTTGGGGAGAGTGTACAGAAACTAAAGTTACAATTTTGGCCATAATTTTAAAAACCTTCATTTGTTGGATAAAATCTAAAAAGCATTTTTGTGACAACTTAACTTTCTATTGATTGAAAGCTTTCTCGATCAAATCGGAGTAACAATAAGCTTTTTATAGACATTTTAAAATCAACAATTTTTGTTTCTTGGGGAGAGTGTACAGAAACTAAAGTTACAATTTTGGCCATAATTTTCAAAAGCTTCATTTGTTGCATAAAACTTAAAAAGCATTTTTGAGAAAACTTAATTTTCTATTGACTGAAATCTTTCTCGATCAAATCGGAGTAACAATAAGCTTTTTATAGACATTTTAAAATCAACAATTTTTGTTTCTTGGGGAGAGTGTACAGAAACTAAAGTTACAATTTTGGCCATAATTTTCAAAAGCTTCATTTGTTGGATTAAACTTAAAAAGCATTTTTGAGACAACTTAATTTCCTATTGAATAAAAGCTTTCTCGATCAAATCGGAGTAACAATAAGCTTTTTATAGACATTTTAAAATCAAAAATGTTTGTTTCTTGGGGAGAGTGTACAGAAACTAAAGTTACAATTTTGGCCATAATTTTAAAAACCTTCATTTGTTGGATAAAAGCTAAAAAGCATTTTTGAGACAACTTATTTTCCTATTGATTGAAAGCTTTCTCGATCAAATCGGAGTAACAATAAACTTTTTATAGACATTTTAAAATCAACAATTTTTGTTTCTTGGGGAGAGTGTACAGAAACTAAAGTTACAATTTTGGCCATAATTTTTAAAACCTTTATTTGTTGGAAAAAATCTAAAAAGCATTTTTGAGACAATTTAATTTCCTATTGATTGAAAGCTTTCTCGATCAAATCGGAGTAACAATAAGCTTTTTATAGACATTTTAAAATCAACAATTTTTGTTTCTTGGGGAGAGTGTACAGAAACTAAAGTTACAATTTTGGCCATAATTTTAAAAACCTTCATTTGTTGGATAAAAGCTAAAAAGCATTTTTGAGACAACTTAATTTCCTATTGAATGAAAGCTTTCTCGATCAAATCGGAGTAAAAATAAGCTTTTTATAGACATTTTAAAATCAACAATTTTTGTTTCTTGGGGAGAGTGTACAGAAACTAAAGTTACAATTTTGGCCATAATTTTAAAAACCTTCATTTGTTGGATAAAAGCTAAAAAGCATTTTTGTGACAACTTAATTTCCTATTGATTGAAAGCTTTCTCGATCAAATCGAAGTAACAATAAGCTTTTTATAGACATTTTAAAATCAACAATTTTTGTTTCTTGGAGAGAGTGTACAGAAACTAAAGTTACAATTTTGGCCACAACTTTTTGAGACAACTTAATTTCCTATTGATTGAAAGCTTTCTCGATCAAATCGGAGTAACAATAAGCTTTTTATAGACATTTTAAAATCAACAATTTTTGTTTCTTGGGGAGAGTGTACAGAAACTTAAGTTACAATTTTGGCCATAATTTTCAAAAGCTTCATTTGTTGCATAAAACTTAAAAATCATTTTTGAGACAATTTAATTTCCTATTGATTGAAAGCTTTCTCGATCAAATCGGAGTAACAATAAGCTTTTTATAGACATTTTAAAATCAACAATTTTTGTTTCTTGGGTAGAGTGTACAGAAACTAAAGTTACAATTTTGGCCATAAGTTTAAAAACCTTCATTTGTTGGATAAAAGCTAAAAAGCATTTTTGAGACAACCTAATTTCCTATTGATTGAAAGCATTCTCGATCAAATCGGAGTAACAATAAGCTTTTTATAGACATATTAAAATCAACAATTTTTGTTTCTTGGGGAGAGTGTACAGAAACTAAAGTTACAATTTTGGCCATAATTTTAAAAACCTTCATTTGTTGGATAAAAGCTAAAAAGCATTTTTGAGACAACCTAATTTCCTATTGATTGAATGCATTCTCGATCAAATCGGAGTAACAATAAGCTTTTTATAGACATATTAAAATCAACAATTTTTGTTTCTTGGGGAGAGTGTACAGAAACTAAAGTTACAATTTTGGCCATAATTTTAAAAACCTTCATTTGTTGGATAAAAGCTAAAAAGCATTTTTGAGACAACTTAATTTTCTATTGACTGAAAGCTTTCTCGATTAAATCGGAGTATTAATAAGCTTTTTATAGACATTTTAAAATCAACAATTTTTGATTCTTGGGGAGAGTGTATAGAAACTAAAGTTACAATTTTGGCCATAATTTTCAAAAGCTTCATTTGTTGCATAAAACTTAAAAAGCATTTTTGAGACAACTTAATTTCCTATTGAATAAAAGCTTTCTCGATCAAATCGGAGTAACAATAAGCTTTTTATAGACATTTTAAAATCAACAATTTTTGTTTCTTGGGGAGAGTGTACAGAAACTAAAGTTACAATTTTGGCCATAATTTTAAAAACCTTCATTTGTTGGATAAAAGCTAAAAAGCATTTTTGAGACAACTTATTTTCCTATTGATTGAAAGCTTTCTCGATCAAATCGGAGTAACAATAAGCTTTTTATAGACATTTTAAAATCAACAATTTTTGTTTCTTGGGGAGAGTGTACAGAAACTAAAGTTACAATTTTGGCCATAATTTTCAAAAGCTTCATTTGTTGCATAAAACTTAAAAAGCATTTTTGAGAAAACTTAATTTTCTATTGACTGAAAGTTTTTTCGATCAAATCGGAGTAACAATAAGCTTTTTATAGACATTTTAAAATCAACAATTTTTGTTTCTTGGGGAGAGTGTACAGAAACTAAAGTTACAATTTTGGCCATAATTTTCAAAAGCTTCATTTGTTGGATTAAACTTAAAAAGCATTTTTGAGACAACTTAATTTCCTATTGAATGAAAGCTTTCTCGATCAAATCGGAGTAACAATAAGCTTTTTATAGACATTTTAAAATCAACAATTTTTGTAAATTTTAATAAAAGCTAAATAGCATTTTTGAGACAACTTAATTTCCTATTGATTGAAAGCTTTCTCGATCAAATCGGAGTAACAATAAGCTTTTTATAGACATTTTAAAATCAACAATTTTTGTTTCTTGGGGAGAGTGTACAGAAACTAAAGTTACAATTTTGGCCATAATTTTTAAAACCTTTATTTGTTGGAAAAAATCTAAAAAGCACTTTTGAGACAATTTAATTTCCTATTGATTGAAAGCTTTCTCGATCAAATCGGAGTAACAATAAGCTTTTTATAGACATTTTAAAATCAACAATTTTTGTTTCTTGGGGAGAGTGTACAGAAACTAAAGTTACAATTTTGGCCATAATTTTAAAAACCTTCATTTGTTGGATAAAAGCTAAAAAGCATTTTTGAGACAACTTAATTTCCTATTGAATGAAAGCTTTCTCGATCAAATCGGAGTAACAATAAGCTTTTTATAGACATTTTAAAATCAACAATTTTTGTTTCTTGGGGAGAGTGTACAGAAACTAAAGTTACAATTTTGGCCATAATTTTTAAAACCTTCATTTGTTGGATAAAAGCTAAAAAGCATTTTTGAGACAACTTAATTTTCTATTGACTGAAAGATTTCTCGATAAAATCGGAGTAACAATAAGCTTTTTATAGACATTTTAAAATCAACAATTTTTGTTTCTTGGGGAGAGTGTACAGAAACTAAAGTTACAATTTTGGCCATAATTTTCAAAAGCTTCATTTGTTGGATTAAACTTAAAAAGCATTTTTGAGACAATTTAATTTCCTATTGATTGAAAGCTTTCTCGATCAAATCGGACTAACAATAAGCTTTTTATAGACATTTTAAAATCAACAATTTTTGTTTCTTGGGGAGAGTGTACAGAAACTAAAGTTACAATTTTGGCCATAATTTTAAAAACCTTCATTTGTTGGATAAAAGCTAAAAAGCATTTTTGAGACAACTTATTTTCCTATTGATTGGAAGCTTTCTCGATCAAATCGGAGTAACAGTAAGCTTTTTATAGACATTTTAAAATCAACAATTTTTGTTTCTTGGGGAGAGTGTACAGAAACTAAAGTTACAATTTTAGCCATGATTTTTAAAACCTTTATTTGTTGGAAAAAATCTAAAAAGCATTTTTGAGACAACTTAATTTCCTATTGATTGAAAGCTTTCTCGATCAAATCGGAGTAACAGTAAGCTTTTTATAGACATTTTAAAATCAACAATTTTTGTTTCTTGGGGAGAGTGTACAGAAACTAAAGTTACAATTTTGGCCATAATTTTTAAAACCTTCATTTGTTGGATAAAAGCTAAAAAGAATTTTTGAGACAACTTAATTTCCTATTGAATGAAAGCTTTCTCGATCAAATCGGAGTAACAATAAGCTTTTTATAGACATTTTAAAATCAACAATTTTTGTTTCTTGGGGAGAGTGTACAGAAACTAAAGTTACAATTTTGGCCATAATTTTAAAAACCTTCATTTGTTGGATAAAAGCTACAAAGCATTTTTGAGACAACTTAATTTCCTATTGATTGAAAGCTTTCTCGATCAAATCGGAGTAACAATAAGCTTTTTATAGACATTTTAAAATCAACAATTTTTGTTTCTTGGGGAGAGTGTACAGAAACTAAAGTTACAATTTTGACCATAATTTTCAAAAGCTTCATTTGTTGCATAAAACTTAAAAATCATTTTTGAGACAACTTAATTTCCTATTGAATAAAAGCTTTTTTCGATCAAATCGGAGTAACAATAAGCTTTTTATAGACATTTTAAAATCAACAATTTTTGTTTCTTGGGGAGAGTGTACAGAAACTAAAGTTACAATTTTGGCCATAATTTTTAAAACCTTTATTTGTTGGAAAAAATCTAAAAAGCATTTTTGAGACAATTTAATTTCCTATTGATTGAAAGCTTTCTCGATCAAATCGGAGTAACAATAAGCTTTTTATAGACATTTTAAAATCAACAATTTTTGTTTCTTGTGGAGAGTGTACAGAAACTAAAGTTACAATTTTGGCCATAATTTTAAAAACCTTCATTTGTTGGATAAAAGCTAAAAAGCATTTTTGAGACAACTTAATTTCCTATTGAATGAAAGCTTTCTCGATCAAATCGGAGTAACAATAAGCTTTTTATAGACATTTTAAAATCAACAATTTTTGTTTCTTGGGGAGAGTGTACAGAAACTAAAGTTACAATTTTGGCCATAATTTTAAAAACCTTCATTTGTTGGATAAAAGCTAAAAAGCATTTTTGAGACAACTTAATTTCCTATTGATTGAAAGCTTTCTCGATCAAATCGGAGTAACAATAAGCTTTTTATAGACATTTTAAAATCAACAATTTTTGTTTCTTGGGGAGAGTGTACAGAAACTAAAGTTACAATTTGGCCATAATTTTCAAAAGCTTCATTTGTTGCATAAAACTTAAAAATCATTTTTGAGACAACTTAATTTCCTATTGAATAAAAGCTTTCTCGATCAAATCGGAGTAACAATAAGCTTTTTATAGACATTTTAAAATCAACAAATTTTTGTTTCTTGGGGAGAGTGTACAGAAACTAAAGTTACAATTTTGGCCATAATTTTAAAAACCTTCATTTGTTGGATAAAAGCTAAAAAGCATTTTTGAGACAACTTAATTTCCTATTGATTGAAAGCTTTCTCGATCAAATCGGAGTAACAGTAAGCTTTTTATAGACATTTTAAAATCAACAATTTTTGTTTCTTGGGGAGAGTGTACAGAAACTAAAGTTACAATTTTGGCCATAATTTTTAAAACCTTCATTTGTTGGATAAAAGCTAAAAAGAATTTTTGAGACAACTTAATTTCCTATTGAATGAAAGCTTTCTCGATCAAATCGGAGTAACAATAAGCTTTTTATAGACATTTTAAAATCAACAATTTTTGTTTCTTGGGGAGAGTGTACAGAAACTAAAGTTACAATTTTGGCCATAATTTTAAAAACCTTCATTTGTTGGATAAAAGCTACAAAGCATTTTTGAGACAACTTAATTTCCTATTGATTGAAAGCTTTCTCGATCAAATCGGAGTAACAATAAGCTTTTTATAGACATTTTAAAATCAACAATTTTTGTTTCTTGGGGAGAGTGTACAGAAACTAAAGTTACAATTTTGACCATAATTTTCAAAAGCTTCATTTGTTGCATAAAACTTAAAAATCATTTTTGAGACAACTTAATTTCCTATTGAATAAAAGCTTTCTCGATCAAATCGGAGTAACAATAAGCTTTTTATAGACATTTTAAAATCAACAATTTTTGTTTCTTGGGGAGAGTGTACAGAAACTAAAGTTACAATTTTGGCCATAATTTTTAAAACCTTTATTTGTTGGAAAAAATCTAAAAAGCATTTTTGAGACAATTTAATTTCCTATTGATTGAAAGCTTTCTCGATCAAATCGGAGTAACAATAAGCTTTTTATAGACATTTTAAAATCAACAATTTTTGTTTCTTGTGGAGAGTGTACAGAAACTAAAGTTACAATTTTGGCCATAATTTTAAAAACCTTCATTTGTTGGATAAAAGCTAAAAAGCATTTTTGAGACAACTTAATTTCCTATTGAATGAAAGCTTTCTCGATCAAATCGGAGTAACAATAAGCTTTTTATAGACATTTTAAAATCAACAATTTTTGTTTCTTGGGGAGAGTGTACAGAAACTAAAGTTACAATTTTGGCCATAATTTTTAAAACCTTCATTTGTTGGATAAAAGCTAAAAAGCATTTTTGAGACAACTTAATTTTCTATTGACTGAAAGATTTCTCGATAAAATCGGAGTAACAATAAGCTTTTTATAGACATTTTAAAATCAACAATTTTTGTTTCTTGGGGAGAGTGTACAGAAACTAAAGTTACAATTTTGGCCATAATTTTCAAAAGCTTCATTTGTTGGATAAAAGCTAAATAGCATTTTTGAGACAACTTAATTTCCTATTGATTGAAAGCTTTCTCGATCAAATCGGAGTAACAATAAGCTTTTTATAGACATTTTAAAATCAACAATTTTTGTTTCTTGGGGAGAGTGTACAGAAACTAAAGTTACAATTTTGGCCATAATTTTTAAAACCTTTATTTGTTGGAAAAAATCTAAAAAGCACTTTTGAGACAATTTAATTTCCTATTGATTGAAAGCTTTCTCGATCAAATCGGAGTAACAATAAGCTTTTTATAGACATTTTAAAATCAACAATTTTTGTTTCTTGGGGAGAGTGTACAGAAACTAAAGTTACAATTTTGGCCATAATTTTAAAAACCTTCATTTGTTGGATAAAAGCTAAAAAGCATTTTTGAGACAACTTAATTTCCTATTGAATGAAAGCTTTCTCGATCAAATCGGAGTAACAATAAGCTTTTTATAGACATTTTAAAATCAACAATTTTTGTTTCTTGGGGAGAGTGTACAGAAACTAAAGTTACAATTTTGGCCATAATTTTTAAAACCTTCATTTGTTGGATAAAAGCTAAAAAGCATTTTTGAGACAACTTAATTTTCTATTGACTGAAAGATTTCTCGATAAAATCGGAGTAACAATAAGCTTTTTATAGACATTTTAAAATCAACAATTTTTGTTTCTTGGGGAGAGTGTACAGAAACTAAAGTTACAATTTTGGCCATAATTTTCAAAAGCTTCATTTGTTGGATTAAACTTAAAAAGCATTTTTGAGACAATTTAATTTCCTATTGATTGAAAGCTTTCTCGATCAAATCGGACTAACAATAAGCTTTTTATAGACATTTTAAAATCAACAATTTTTGTTTCTTGGGGAGAGTGTACAGAAACTAAAGTTACAATTTTGGCCATAATTTTAAAAACCTTCATTTGTTGGATAAAAGCTAAAAAGCATTTTTGAGACAACTTATTTTCCTATTGATTGGAAGCTTTCTCGATCAAATCGGAGTAACAGTAAGCTTTTTATAGACATTTTAAAATCAACAATTTTTGTTTCTTGGGGAGAGTGTACAGAAACTAAAGTTACAATTTTAGCCATGATTTTTAAAACCTTTATTTGTTGGAAAAAATCTAAAAAGCATTTTTGAGACAACTTAATTTCCTATTGATTGAAAGCTTTCTCGATCAAATCGGAGTAACAGTAAGCTTTTTATAGACATTTTAAAATCAACAATTTTTGTTTCTTGGGGAGAGTGTACAGAAACTAAAGTTACAATTTTGGCCATAATTTTTAAAACCTTCATTTGTTGGATAAAAGCTAAAAAGAATTTTTGAGACAACTTAATTTCCTATTGAATGAAAGCTTTCTCGATCAAATCGGAGTAACAATAAGCTTTTTATAGACATTTTAAAATCAACAATTTTTGTTTCTTGGGGAGAGTGTACAGAAACTAAAGTTACAATTTTGGCCATAATTTTTAAAACCTTTATTTGTTGGAAAAAATCTAAAAAGCATTTTTGAGACAATTTAATTTCCTATTGATTGAAAGCTTTCTCGATCAAATCGGAGTAACAATAAGCTTTTTATAGACATTTTAAAATCAACAATTTTTGTTTCTTGGGGAGAGTGTACAGAAACTAAAGTTACAATTTGGCCATAATTTTCAAAAGCTTCATTTGTTGCATAAAACTTAAAAATCATTTTTGAGACAACTTAATTTCCTATTGAATAAAAGCTTTCTCGATCAAATCGGAGTAACAATAAGCTTTTTATAGACATTTTAAAATCAACAAATTTTTGTTTCTTGGGGAGAGTGTACAGAAACTAAAGTTACAATTTTGGCCATAATTTTAAAAACCTTCATTTGTTGGATAAAAGCTAAAAAGCATTTTTGAGACAACTTAATTTCCTATTGATTGAAAGCTTTCTCGATCAAATCGGAGTAACAGTAAGCTTTTTATAGACATTTTAAAATCAACAATTTTTGTTTCTTGGGGAGAGTGTACAGAAACTAAAGTTACAATTTTGGCCATAATTTTTAAAACCTTCATTTGTTGGATAAAAGCTAAAAAGAATTTTTGAGACAACTTAATTTCCTATTGAATGAAAGCTTTCTCGATCAAATCGGAGTAACAATAAGCTTTTTATAGACATTTTAAAATCAACAATTTTTGTTTCTTGGGGAGAGTGTACAGAAACTAAAGTTACAATTTTGGCCATAATTTTAAAAACCTTCATTTGTTGGATAAAAGCTACAAAGCATTTTTGAGACAACTTAATTTCCTATTGATTGAAAGCTTTCTCGATCAAATCGGAGTAACAATAAGCTTTTTATAGACATTTTAAAATCAACAATTTTTGTTTCTTGGGGAGAGTGTACAGAAACTAAAGTTACAATTTTGACCATAATTTTCAAAAGCTTCATTTGTTGCATAAAACTTAAAAATCATTTTTGAGACAACTTAATTTCCTATTGAATAAAAGCTTTCTCGATCAAATCGGAGTAACAATAAGCTTTTTATAGACATTTTAAAATCAACAATTTTTGTTTCTTGGGGAGAGTGTACAGAAACTAAAGTTACAATTTTGGCCATAATTTTTAAAACCTTTATTTGTTGGAAAAAATCTAAAAAGCATTTTTGAGACAATTTAATTTCCTATTGATTGAAAGCTTTCTCGATCAAATCGGAGTAACAATAAGCTTTTTATAGACATTTTAAAATCAACAATTTTTGTTTCTTGTGGAGAGTGTACAGAAACTAAAGTTACAATTTTGGCCATAATTTTAAAAACCTTCATTTGTTGGATAAAAGCTAAAAAGCATTTTTGAGACAACTTAATTTCCTATTGAATGAAAGCTTTCTCGATCAAATCGGAGTAACAATAAGCTTTTTATAGACATTTTAAAATCAACAATTTTTGTTTCTTGGGGAGAGTGTACAGAAACTAAAGTTACAATTTGGCCATAATTTTCAAAAGCTTCATTTGTTGCATAAAACTTAAAAATCATTTTTGAGACAACTTAATTTCCTATTGAATAAAAGCTTTCTCGATCAAATCGGAGTAACAATAAGCTTTTTATAGACATTTTAAAATCAACAATTTTTGTTTCTTGGGGAGAGTGTACAGAAACTAAAGTTACAATTTTGGCCATAATTTTTAAAACCTTTATTTGTTGGAAAAAATCTAAAAAGCATTTTTGAGACAATTTAATTTCCTATTGATTGAAAGCTTTCTCGATCAAATCGGAGTAACAATAAGCTTTTTATAGACATTTTAAAATCAACAATTTTTGTTTCTTGGGGAGAGTGTACAGAAACTAAAGTTACAATTTTGGCCATAATTTTAAAAACCTTCATTTGTTGGATAAAAGCTAAAAAGCATTTTTGAGACAACTTAATTTCCTATTGAATGAAAGCTTTCTCGATCAAATCGGAGTAACAATAAGCTTTTTATAGACATTTTAAAATCAACAATTTTTGTTTCTTGGGGAGAGTGTACAGAAACTAAAGTTACAATTTTGGCCATAATTTTTAAAACCTTCATTTGTTGGATAAAAGCTAAAAAGCATTTTTGAGACAACTTAATTTTCTATTGACTGAAAGCTTTCTCGATTAAATCGGAGTAACAATAAGCTTTTTATAGACATTTTAAAATCAACAATTTTTGTTTCTTGGGGAGAGTGTACAGAAACTAAAGTTACAATTTTGGCCATAATTTTCAAAAGCTTCATTTGTTGCATAAAACTTAAAAATCATTTTTGAGACAACTTAATTTCCTATTGAATAAAAGCTTTCTCGATTAAATCGGAGTAACAATAAGCTTTTTATAGACATTTTAAAATCAACAATTTTTGTTTCTTGGGGAGAGTGTACAGAAACTAAAGTTACAATTTTGGCCATAATTTTCAAAAGCTTCATTTGTTGCATAAAACTTAAAAATCATTTTTGAGACAACTTAATTTCCTATTGAATAAAAGCTTTCTCTATCAAATCGGAGTAACAATAAGCTTTTTATAGACATTTTAAAATCAACAATTTTTGTTTCTTGGGGAGAGTGTACAGAAACTAAAGTTACAATTTTGGCCATAATTTTTAAAACCTTTATTTGTTGGAAAAAATCTAAAAAGCATTTTTGAGACAATTTAATTTCCTATTGATTGAAAGCTTTCTCGATCAAATCGGAGTAACAATAAGCTTTTTATAGACATTTTAAAATCAACAATTTTTGTTTCTTGGGGAGAGTGTACAGAAACTAAAGTTACAATTTTGGCCATAATTTTAAAAACCTTCATTTGTTGGATAAAAGCTAAAAAGCATTTTTGAGACAATTTATTTTCCTATTGATTGAAAGCTTTCTCGATCAAATCGGAGTAACAATAAGCTTTTTATAGACATTTTAAAATCAACAATTTTTGTTTCTTGGGGAGAGTGTACAGAAACTAAAGTTACAATTTTGGCCATAATTTTTAAAACCTTTATTTGTTGGAAAAAATCTAAAAAGCATTTTTGAGACAATTTAATTTCCTATTGATTGAAAGCTTTCTCGATCAAATCGGAGTAACAGTAAGCTTTTTATAGACATTTTAAAATCAAAAATTTTTGTTTCTTGGGGAGAGTGTACAGAAACTAAAGTTACAATTTTGGCCATAATTTTAAAAACCTTCATTTGTTGGATAAAAGCTAAAAAGCATTTTTGAGACAACTTAATTTCCTATTGATTGAAAGCTTTCTCGATCAAATCGGAGTAACAATAAGCTTTTTATAGACATTTTAAAATCAACAATTTTTGTTTCTTGGGGAGAGTGTACAGAAACTAAAGTTACAATTTTGGCCATAATTTTCAAAAGCTTCATTTGTTGCATAAAACTTAAAAATCATTTTTGAGACAACTTAATTTCCTATTGAATAAAAGCTTTCTCGATCAAATCGGAGTAACAATAAGCTTTTTATAGACATTTTAAAATCAACAATTTTTGTTTCTTGGGGAGAGTGTACAGAAACTAAAGTTACAATTTTGGCCATAATTTTTAAAACCTTCATTTGTTGGATAAAAGCTAAAAAGCATTTTTGAGACAACTTAATTTTCTATTGACTGAAAGCTTTCTCGATTAAATCGGAGTAACAATAAGCTTTTTATAGACATTTTAAAATCAACAATTTTTGTTTCTTGGGGAGAGTGTACAGAAACTAAAGTTACAATTTTGGCCATAATTTTAAAAACCTTCATTTGTTGGATAAAAGCTAAAAAGCATATTTGAGACAACTTATTTTCCTATTGATTGAAAGCTTTCTCGATCAAATCGGAGTAACAATAAGCTTTTTATAGACATTTTAAAATCAACAATTTTTGTTTCTTGGGGAGAGTGTACAGAAACTAAAGTTACAATTTTGGCCATAATTTTTAAAACCTTCATTTGTTGGATAAAAGCTAAAAAGCATTTTTGAGAAAACTTAATTTTCTATTGACTGAAAGCTTTCTCGATCAAATCGGAGTAACAATAAGCTTTTTATAGACATTTTAAAATCAACAATTTTTGTTTCTTGGGGAGAGTGTACAGAAACTAAAGTTACAATTTTGGCCATAATTTTCAAAAGCTTCATTTGTTGCATAAAACTTAAAAAGCATTTTTGAGACAACTTAATTTTCTATTGATTGAAAGCTTTCTTGATCAAATCGGAGCAACAATAAGCTTTTTATAGACATTTTAAAATCAACAATTTTTGTTTCTTGGGGAGAGTGTACAGAAACTAAAGTTACAATTTTGGCCATAATTTTCAAAAGCTTCATTTGTTGCATAAAACTTAAATATCATTTTTGAGACAACTTAATTTCCTATTGAATAAAAGCTTTCTCGATCAAATCGGAATAACAATAAGCTTTTTATAGACATTTTAAAATCAAAAATTTTTGTTTCTTGGGGAGAGTGTACAGAAACTAAAGTTACAATTTTGGCCATAATTTTAAAAAGCTTCATTTGTTGCATAAAACTTAAAAATCATTTTTGAGACAACTTAACTTCCTATTGATTGAAAGCTTTCTCGATCAAATCGGAATAACAATAAGCTTTTTATAGACATTTTAAAATCAAAAATTTTTGTTTCTTGGGCAGAGTGTACAGAAACTAAAGTTACAATTTTGGCCATAATTTTAAAAACCTTCATTTGTTGGATAAAATCTAAAAAGCATTTTTGTGACAACTTAACTTCCTATTGATTGAAAGCTTTCTTGATCAAATCGGAGTAACAATAAGCTTTTTATAGACATTTTAAAATCAACAATTTTTGTTTCTTGGGGAGAGTGTACAGAAACTAAAGTTACAATTTTGGCCATAATTTTTAAAACCTTCATTTGTTGGATAAAATCTAAAAAGCATTTTTGTGACAACTTAACTTCCTATTGATTGAAAGCTTTCTCGATCAAATCGGAGTAACAATAAGCTTTTTATAGACATTTTAAAATCAACAATTTTTGTTTCTTGGGGATAGTGTACAGAAACTAAAGTTACAATTTTGGCCATAATTTTTAAAACCTTTATTTGTTGGAAAAAATCTAAAAAGCATTTTTGAGACAATTTAATTTCCTATTGATTGAAAGCTTTCTCGATCAAATCGGAGTAACAATAAGCTTTTTATAGACATTTTAAAATCAACAATTTTTGTTTCTTGGGGAGAGTGTACAGAAACTAAAGTTACAATTTTGGCCATAATTTTAAAAACCTTCATTTGTTGGATAAAAGCTAAAAAGCATTTTTGAGACAACTTAATTTCCTATTGAATGAAAGCTTTCTCGATCAAATCGGAGTAACAATAAGCTTTTTATAGACATTTTAAAATCAACAATTTTTGTTTCTTGGGGAGAGTGTACAGAAACTAAAGTTACAATTTTGGCCATAATTTTCAAAAGCTTCATTTGTTGCATAAAACTTAAAAAGCATTTTTGAGACAACTTAATTTCCTATTGAATAAAAGCTTTCTCGATCAAATCGGAGTAACAATAAGCTTTTTATAGACATTTTAAAATCAACAATTTTTGTTTCTTGGGGAGAGTGTACAGAAACTAAAGTTACAATTTTGGCCATAATTTTCAAAACCTTCATTTGTTGGATTAAACTTAAAAAGCATTTTTGAGACAACTTAATTTCCTATTGAATAAAAGCTTTCTCGATCAAATCGGAGTAACAATAAGCTTTTTATAGACATTTTAAAATCAAATATTTTTGTTTCTTGGGGAGAGTGTACAGAAACTAAAGTTACAATTTTGGCCATAATTTTAAAAACCTTCATTTGTTGGATAAAAGCTAAAAAGCATTTTTGAGACAATTTATTTTCCTATTGATTGAAAGCTTTCTCGATCAAATCGGAGTAACAATAAGCTTTTTATAGACATTTTAAAATCAACAATTTTTGTTTCTTGGGGAGAGTGTACAGAAACTAAAGTTACAATTTTGGCCATAATTTTTAAAACCTTCATTTGTTGGATAAAAGCTAAAAAGCATTTTTGAGAAAACTTAATTTTTTATTGACTGAAAGCAATCTCGATCAAATCGGAGTAACAATAAGCTTTTTATAGACATTTTAAAATCAACAATTTTTGTTTCTTGGGGAGAGTGTACAGAAACTAAAGTTACAATTTTGGCCATAATTTTCAAAAGCTTCATTTGTTGCATAAAACTTAAAAAGCATTTTTGAGACAACTTAATTTTCTATTGATTGAAAGCTTTCTCGATCAAATCGGAGCAACAATAAGCTTTTTATAGACATTTTAAAATCAACAATTTTTGTTTCTTGGGGAGAGTGTACAGAAACTAAAGTTACAATTTTGGCCATTATTTTCAAAAGCTTCATTTGTTGGATAAAAGCTAAAAAGCATTTTTGAGACAACTTAATTTCCTATTGATTGAAAGCTTTCTCGATCAAATCGGAGTAACAATAAGCTTTTTATAGACATTTTAAAATCAATAATTTTTGTTTCTTGGGGAGAGTGTACAGAAACTAAAGTTACAATTTTGGCCATAATTTTTAAAACCTTCATTTGTTGGATAAAATCTAAAAAGCATTTTTGAGACAACTAAATTTCCTATTGATTGAAAGCATTCTCGATCAAATCGGAGTAACAATAAGCTTTTTATAGACATTTTAAAATCAACAATTTTTGTTTCTTGGGAGAGTGTACAGAAAAAAAGTTAAAACCTTCATTTGTTGGATAAAAGCTAAAAAGCATTTTTGAGACAACTTAATTTCCTATTGATTGAAAGCTTTCTCGATCAAATCGGAGTAACAATAAGCTTTTTATAGACATTTTAAAATCAACAATTTTTGTTTCTTGGGGAGAGTGTACAGAAACTAAAGTTACAATTTTGGCCATAATTTTCAAAAGCTTCATTTGTTGCATAAAACTTAAAAAGCATTTTTGAGACAACTTAATTTTCTATTGATTGAAAGCTTTCTCGATCAAATCGGAGCAACAATAAGCTTTTTATAGACATTTTAAAATCAACAATTTTTGTTTCTTGGGGAGAGTGTACAGAAACTAAAGTTACAATTTTGGCCATAATTTTCAAAACTTCATTTGTTGCATAAAACTTAAAAATCATTTTTGACACAACTTAATTTCCTATTGAATAAAAGCTTTCTCGATCAAATCGGAATAACAATAAGCTTTGTATAGACATTTTAAAATCAAAAATTTTTGTTTCTTGGGGAGAGTGTACAGAAACTAAAGTTACAATTTTGGCCATAATTTTAAAAAGCTTCATTTGTTGCATAAAACTTAAAAATCATTTTTGAGACAACTTAATTTCCTATTGAATAAAAGCTTTCTCGATCAAATCGGAATAACAATAAGCTTTTTATAGACATTTTAAAATCAAAAATTTTTGTTTCTTGGGGAGAGTGTACAGAAACTAAAGTTACAATTTTGGCCATAATTTTAAAAACCTTCATTTGTTGGATAAAATCTAAAAAGCATTTTTGTGACAACTTAACTTCCTATTGATTGAAAGCTTTCTTGATCAAATCGGAGTAACAATAAGCTTTTTATAGACATTTTAAAATCAACAATTTTTGTTTCTTGGGGAGAGTGTACAGAAACTAAAGTTACAATTTTGGCCATAATTTTTAAAACCTTTATTTGTTGGAAAAAATCTAAAAAGCATTTTTGAGACAATTTAATTTCCTATTGATTGAAAGCTTTCTCGATCAAATCGGAGTAACAATAAGCTTTTTATAGACATTTTAAAATCAACAATTTTTGTTTCTTGGGGAGAGTGTACAGAAACTAAAGTTACAATTTTGGCCATAATTTTAAAAACCTTCATTTGTTGGATAAAAGCTAAAAAGCATTTTTGAGACAATTTATTTTCCTATTGATTGAAAGCTTTCTCGATCAAATCGGAGTAACAATAAGCTTTTTATAGACATTTTAAAATCAACAATTTTTGTTTCTTGGGGAGAGTGTACAGAAACTAAAGTTACAATTTTGGCCATAATTTTTAAAACCTTCATTTGTTGGATAAAAGCTAAAAAGCATTTTTGAGAAAACTTAATTTTCTATTGACTGAAAGCAATCTCGATCAAATCGGAGTAACAATAAGCTTTTTATAGACATTTTAAAATCAACAAATTTTTGTTTCTTGGGGAGAGTGTACAGAAACTAAAGTTACAATTTTGGCCATAATTTTCAAAAGCTTCATTTGTTGCATAAAACTTAAAAAGCATTTTTGAGACAACTTAATTTTCTATTGATTGAAAGCTTTCTCGATCAAATCGGAGCAACAATAAGCTTTTTATAGACATTTTAAAATCAACAATTTTTGTTTCTTGGGGAGAGTGTACAGAAACTAAAGTTACAATTTTGGCCATTATTTTCAAAAGCTTCATTTGTTGGATAAAAGCTAAAAAGCATTTTTGAGACAACTTAATTTCCTATTGATTGAAAGCTTTCTCGATCAAATCGGAGTAACAATAAGCTTTTTATAGACATTTTAAAATCAATAATTTTTGTTTCTTGGGGAGAGTGTACAGAAACTAAAGTTACAATTTTGGCCATAATTTTTAAAACCTTCATTTGTTGGATAAAATCTAAAAAGCATTTTTGAGACAACTAAATTTCCTATTGATTGAAAGCATTCTCGATCAAATCGGAGTAACAATAAGCTTTTTATAGACATTTTAAAATCAACAATTTTTGTTTCTTGGGAGAGTGTACAGAAAAAAAGTTAAAACCTTCATTTGTTGGATAAAAGCTAAAAAGCATTTTTGAGACAACTTAATTTCCTATTGATTGAAAGCTTTCTCGATCAAATCGGAGTAACAATAAGCTTTTTATAGACATTTTAAAATCAACAATTTTTGTTTCTTGGGGAGAGTGTACAGAAACTAAAGTTACAATTTTGGCCATAATTTTCAAAACTTCATTTGTTGCATAAAACTTAAAAATCATTTTTGACACAACTTAATTTCCTATTGAATAAAAGCTTTCTCGATCAAATCGGAATAACAATAAGCTTTGTATAGACATTTTAAAATCAAAAATTTTTGTTTCTTGGGGAGAGTGTACAGAAACTAAAGTTACAATTTTGGCCATAATTTTTAAAACCTTTATTTGTTGGATAAAATCTAAAAAGCATTTTTGTGACAACTTAACTTCCTATTGATTGAAAGCTTTCTCGATCAAATCGGAGTAACAATAAGCTTTTTATAGACATTTTAAAATCAACAATTTTTGTTTCTTGGGGAGAGTGTACAGAAACTAAAGTTACAATTTTGACCATAATTTTAAAAACCTTCATTTGTTGGATAAAAGCTAAAAAGCATTTTTGAGACAACTTAATTTTCTATTGACTGAAACCTTTTTCGATTAAATCGGAGTAACAATAAGCTTTTTATAGACATTTTAAAATCAACAATTTTTGTTTCTTGGGGAGAGTGTACAGAAACTAAAGTTACAATTTTGGCCATAATTTTCAAAAGCTTCATTTGTTGGATAAAAGCTAAAAAGCATTTTTGAGAAAACTTAATTTTCTATTGATTGAAAGCTTTCTCGATCAAATCGGAGCAACAATAAGCTTTTTATAGACATTTTAAAATCAACAATTTTTGTTTCTTGGGGAGAGTGTACAGAAACTAAAGTTACAATTTTGGCCATATTTTTCAAAAGCTTCATTTGTTGGATTAAACTTAAAAAGCATTTTTGAGACAACTTAATTTCCTATTGAATAAAAGCTTTCTCGATCAAATCGGAGTAACAATAAGCTTTTTATAGACATTTTAAAATCAACAATTTTTGTTTCTTGGGGAGAGTGTACAGAAACTAAAGTTACAATTTTGGCCATAATTTTAAAAACCTTCATTTGTTGGATAAAAGCTAAAAAGCATTTTTGAGACAACTTATTTTCCTACTGATTGAAAGCTTTCTCGATCAAATCGGAGTAACAATAAGCTTTTTATAGACATTTTAAAATCAACAATTTTTGTTTCTTGGGGAGAGTGTACAGAAACTAAAGTTACAATTTTGGCCATAATTTTTAAAACCTTCATTTGTTGGATAAAAGCTAAAAGACATTTTTGAGAAAACTTAATTTTCTATTGATTGAAAGCTTTCTCGATCAAATCGGAGTAACAGTAAGCTTTTTATAGACATTTTAAAATCAACAATTTTTGTTTCTTGGGGAGAGTGTACAGAAACTAAAGTTACAATTTTGGCCATAATTTTCAAAAGCTTCATTTGTTGCATAAAACTTAAAAAGCATTTTTGAGACAACTTAATTTCCTATTGATTGAAAGCTTTCTCGATCAAATCGGAGCAACAATAAACTTTTTATAGACATTTTAAAATCAACAATTTTTGTTTCTTGGGGAGAGTGTACAAAAACTAAAGTTACAATTTTGGCCATTATTTTCAAAAGCTTCATTTGTTGGATAAAAGCTAAAAAGCATTTTTGAGACAACTTAATTTCCTATTGATTGAAAGCTTTCTCGATCAAATCGGAGTAACAATAAGCTTTTTATAGACATTTTAAAATCAACAATTTTTGTTTCTTGGGGAGAGTGTACAGAAACTAAAGTTACAATTTTGGCCATAATTTTTAAAACCTTTATTTGTTGGAAAAAATCTAAAAAGCATTTTTGAGACAATTTAATTTCCTATTGATTGAAAGCTTTCTCGATCAAATCGGAGTAACAATAAGCTTTTTATAGACATTTTAAAATCAACAATTTTTGTTTCTTGGGGAGAGTGTACAGAAACTAAAGTTACAATTTTGGCCATAATTTTTAAAACCTTCATTTGTTGGATAAAATCTAAAAAGCATTTTTGAGACAACTTAATTTCCTATTGATTGAAAGCATTCTCGATCAAATCGGAGTAACAATAAGCTTTTTATAGACATTTTAAAATCAACAATTTTTGTTTCTTGGGGAGAGTGTACAGAAACTAAAGTTACAATTTTGGCCATAATTTTAAAAACCTTCATTTGTTGGATAAAAGCTAAAAAGCATTTTTGAGACAACTTAATTTCCTATTGATTGAAAGCTTTCTCGATCAAATCGGAGTAACAATAAGCTTTTTATAGACATTTTAAAATCAACAATTTTTGTTTCTTGGGGAGAGTGTACAGAAACTAAAGTTACAATTTTGGCCATAATTTTCAAAAGCTTCATTTGTTGCATAAAACTTAAAAATCATTTTTGAGACAACTTAATTTCCTATTGAATAAAAGCTTTCTCGATCAAATCGGAATAACAGTAAGCTTTTTATAGGCATTTTAAAATCAAAAATTTTTGTTTCTTGGGGAGAGTGTACAGAAACTAAAGTTACAATTTTGGCCATAATTTTAAAAACCTTCATTTGTTGGATAAAAGCTAAAAAGCATTTTTGAGACAACTTAATTTTCTATTGATTGAAAGCTTTCTCGATCAATTCGGAGCAACAATAAGCTTTTTATAGACATTTTAAAATCAGCAATTTTTGTTTCTTGGGGAGAGTGTACAGAAAGTAAAGTTACAATTTTGGCCATAATTTTAAAAACCTTCATTTGTTGAATAAAAGCTAGAAAGCATTTTTGAGACAACTTAATTTTCTATTGATTGAAAGCTTTCTCGATCAATTCGGAGCAACAATAAGCTTTTTATAGACATTTTAAAATCAGCAATTTTTGTTTCTTGGGGAGAGTGTACAGAAAGTAAAGTTACAATTTTGGCCATAATTTTAAAAACCTTCATTTGTTGAATAAAAGCTAGAAAGCATTTTTGAGACAACTTAATTTCCTATTGATTGAAAGCATTCTCGATCAAATCGGAGTAACAATAAGCTTTTTATAGACATTTTAAAATCAACAATTTTTGTTTCTTGGGGAGAGTGTACAGAAACTAAAGTTATAATTTTAGCCATAATTTTCAAAAGCTTCATTTGTTGGATAAAAGCCAAAAAGCATTTTTGAGACAACTTAATTTCCTATTGATTGAAAGCTTTCTCGATCAAATCGGAGTAACAATAAGCTTTTTATAGACATTTTAAAATCAACAATTTTTGTTTCTTGGGGAGAGTGTACAGAAACTAAAGTTACAATTTTGGCCATAATTTTTAAAACCTTTGTTTGTTGGAAAAAAGCTAAAAAGCATTTTTGAGACAATTTAATTTCCTATTGACTGAAAGCTTTCTCGATCAAATCGGAGTAACAATAAGCTTTTTATAGACATTTTAAAATCAACAATTTTTGTTTCTTGGGGAGAGTGTACAGAAACTAAAGTTACAATTTTGGCCATAATTTTCAAAAGCTTCATTTGTTGCATAAAACTTAAAAATCATTTTTGAGACAACTTAATTTCCTATTGAATAAAAGCTTTCTCGATCAAATCGGAGTAACAATAAGCTTTTTATAGACATTTTAAAATCAAAAATTTTTGTTTCTTGGGGAGAGTTTACAGAAACTAAAGTTACAATTTTGGCCATAATTTTTAAAACCTTTATTTGTTGGATAAAATCTAAAAAGCATTTTTGAGACAATTTAATTTTCTATTGATTGAAAGCTTTCTCGATCAAATCGGAGTAACAATAAGCTTTTTATAGACATTTTAAAATCAACAATTTTTGTTTCTTGGGGAGTGTGTACAGAAACTAAAGTTACAATTTTGGCCATAATTTTTAAAAACCTTCATTTGTTGCATAAAAGCTAACAAACATTTTAGAGACAACTTAATTTCCTATTGATTGAAAGCTTTCTCGATCAAATCGGAGTAACAATAAGCTTTTTATAGACATTTTAAAAACAACAATTTTTGTTTCTTGGGGAGAGTGTACAGAAACTAAAGTTACAGTTTTGGCCATAATTTTAAAAACCTTCATTTGTTGGATAAAAGTTAAAAGCATTTTTGAGAAAACTTAATTTTCTATTGATTGAAAGCTTTCTTGATCAAATCGGAGTAACAATAAGCTTTTTATAGACATTTTAAAATCAACAATTTTTGTTTCTTGGGGAGAGTGTACAGAAACTAAAGTTACAATTTTCGCCATAATTTTTAAAACCTTCATTTGTTGGATAAAAGCTAAAAAGCATTTTTGAGAAAACTTAATTTTCTATTGACTGAAAGCTTTCTCGATCAAATCGGAGTAACAATAAGCTTTTTATAGACATTTTAAAATCAACAATTTTTGTTTCTTGGGGAGAGTGTACAGAAACTAAAGTTACAATTTTGGCCATAATTTTAAAAACCTTCATTTGTTGGATAAAAGTTAAAAGCATTTTTGAGAAAACTTAATTTTCTATTGATTGAAAGCTTTCTTGATCAAATCGGAGTAACAATAAGCTTTTTATAGACATTTTAAAATCAACAATTTTTGTTTCTTGGGGAGAGTGTACAGAAACTAAAGTTACAATTTTCGCCATAATTTTTAAAACCTTCATTTGTTGGATAAAAGCTAAAAAGCATTTTTGAGAAAACTTAATTTTCTATTGACTGAAAGCTTTCTCGATCAAATCGGAGTAACAATAAGCTTTTTATAGACATTTTAAAATCAACAATTTTTGTTTCTTGGGGAGAGTGTACAGAAACTAAAGTTACAATTTTGGCCATAATTTTTAAAACCTTTATTTGTTGGAAAAAATCTAAAAAGCATTTTTTAGACAGTTTAATTTCCTATTGATTGAAAGCTTTCTCGATCAAATCGGAGTAACAATAAGCTTTTTATAGACATTTTAAAATCAACAATTTTTGTTTCTTGGGGAGAGTGTACAGAAACTAAAGTTACAATTTTGGCCATAATTTTCAAAAGCTTCATTTGTTGGATAAAACTTAAAAATCATTTTTGAGACAACTTAATTTCCTATTGAATAAAAGCTTTTTCGATCAAATCGGAGTAACAATAAGCTTTTTATAGACATTTTAAAATCAACAATTTTTGTTTCTTGGGGAGAGTGTACAGAAACTAAAGTTACAATTTAGGCCATAATTTTTAAAAACCTTCATTTGTTGGATAAAAGCTAAAAAGCATTTTGGAGACAACTTAATTTCCTATTGATTGAAAGCTTTCTTGATCAAATCGGAGTAACAATAAGCTTTTTATAGACATTTTAAAAACAACAATTTTTGTTTCTTGGGGAGAGTGTACAGAAACTAAAGTTACAGTTTTGGCCATAATTTTAAAAACCTTCAATTGTTGGATAAAAGCTAAAAAGCGTTTTTGAGAAAACTTAATTTTCTATTGATTGAAAGCTTTCTCGATCAAATCGGAGCAACAATAAGCTTTTTATAGACATTTTAAAATCAACAATTTTTGTTTCTTGGGGAGAGTGTTCATTTGTTGGATAAAAGCTAAAAAGCATTGTTGAGACAACTTAATTTCCTATTGATTGAAAGCTTTCTCGATCAAATCGGAGCAACAATAAGCTTTTTATAGACATTTTAAAATCAACAATTTTTGTTTCTTGGGGAGAGTGTACAGAAACTAAAGTTACAATTTTGGCCATAATTTTCAAAAGCTTCATTTGTTGGAAAAAATCTAAAAAGCATTTTTGAGACAATTTAATTTCCTATTGATTGAAAGCTTTCTCGATCAAATCGGAGTAACAATAAGCTTTTTATAGACATTTTAAAATCAACAATTTTTGTTTCTTGGGTAGAGTGTACAGAAACTAAAGTTACAATTTTGGCCATAATTTTTAAAAGCTTCATTTGTTGGATAAAACTTAAAAATCATTTTTGAGACAACTTAATTTCCTATTGAATAAAAGCTTTCTCGATCAAATCGGAGTAACAATAAGCTTTTTATAGACATTTTAAAATCAACAATTTTTGTTTCTTGGGGAGAGTGTACAGAAACTAAAGTTACAATTTAGGCCATAATTTTAAAAAACCTTCATTTGTTGCATAAAAGCTAAAAAGCATTTTGGAGACAACTTAATTTCCTATTGATTGAAAGCTTTCTCGATCAAATCGGAGTAACAATAAGCTTTTATAGACATTTTAAAAACAACAATTTTTGTTTCTTGGGGAGAGTGTACAGAAACTAAAGTTACAGTTTTGGCCATAATTTTAAAAACCTTCATTTGTTGGATAAAAGCTAAAAAGCATTTTTGAGAAAACTTAATTTTCTATTGATTGAAAGCTTTCTCGATCAAATCGGAGCAACAATAAGCTTTTTATAGACATTTTAAAATCAACAATTTTTGTTTCTTGGGGAGAGTGTACAGAAACTAAAGTTACAATTTTGGCCATAATTTTTAAAACCTTCATTTGTTGGATAAAAGCTAAAAAGCATTTTTGAGACAACTTAATTTCCTATTGATTGAAAGCTTTCTCGATCAAATCGGAGTAACAATAAGCTTTTTATAGACATTTTAAAATCAACAATTTTTGTTTCTTGGGGAGAGTGTACAGAAACTAAAGTTACAATTTTGTCCATAATTTTAAAAACCTTCATTTGTTGGATAAAAGCTAAAAAGCATTTTTGAGACAACTTAATTTCCTATTGATTGAAAGCTTTCTCGATCAAATCGGAGTAACAATAAGCTTTTTATAGACATTTTAAAATCAACAATTTTTGTTTCTTGGGGAGAGTGTACAGAAACTAAAGTTACAATTTTAGCCATAATTTTCAAAAGCTTCATTTGTTGCATAAAACTTAAAAATCATTTTTGAGACAACTTAATTTCCTATTGATTGAAAGCTTTCTCGATCAAATCGGAGTAACAATAAGCTTTGTATAGACATTTTAAAATCAACAATTTTTGTTTCTTGGGGAGAGTGTACAGAAACTAAAGTTACAATTTTGGCCATAATTTTTAAAACCTTCATTTGTTGGATAAAAGCTAAAAAGCATTTTTGAGACAACTTAATTTCCAATTGATTGAAAGCTTTCTCGATCAAATCGGAGTAACAATAAGCTTTTTATAGACATTTTAAAATCAACAATTTTTGTTTCTTGGGGAGAGTGTACAGAAACTAAAGTTACAATTTTGTCCATAATTTTAAAAACCTTCATTTGTTGGATAAAAGCTAAAAAGCATTTTTGAGACAACTTAATTTCCTATTGATTGAAAGCTTTCTCGATCAAATCGGAGTAACAATAAGCTTTTTATAGACATTTTAAAATCAACAATTTTTTTTTCTTGGGGAGAGTGCACAGAAAGTAAAGTTACAATTTTGGCCATAATTTTCAAAAGCTTCATTTGTTGGATAAAAGCTAAAAAGCATTGTTGAGACAACTTAATTTCCTATTGATTGAAAGCTTTCTCGATCAAATCGGAGCAACAATAAGCTTTTTATAGACATTTTAAAATCAACAATTTTTGTTTCTTGGGGAGAGTGTACAGAAACTAAAGTTACAATTTTAGCCATAATTTTCAAAAGCTTCATTTGTTGCATAAAACTTAAAAATCATTTTTGAGACAACTTAATTTCCTATTGATTGAAAGCTTTCTCGATCAAATCGGAGTAACAATAAGCTTTTTATAGACATTTTAAAATCAACAATTTTTGTTTCTTGGGGAGAGTGTACAGAAACTAAAGTTACAATTTTGGCCATTATTATTAAAAACTTTATTTGTTGGAAAAAATCTAAAAAGCATTTTTGAGACAATTTAATTTCCTATTGATTGAAAGCTTTCTCGATCAAATCGGAGTAACAATAAGCTTTTTATAGACATTTTAAAATCAACAATTTTTGTTTCTTGGGGAGAGTGTACAGAAACTAAAGTTACAATTTTGGCCATAATTTTTAAAAGCTTCATTTGTTGGATAAAACTTAAAAATCATTTTTGAGACAACTTAATTTCCTATTGAATAAAAGCTTTCTCGATCAAATCGGAGTAACAATAAGCTTTTTATAGACATTTTAAAATCAAAAATTTTTGTTTCTTGGGGAGAGTTTACAGAAACTAAAGTTACAATTTTGGCCATAATTTTCAAAACCTTTATTTGTTGGATAAAATCTAAAAAGCATTTTTGAGACAATTTAATTTCCTATTGATTGAAAGCTTTCTCGATCAAATCGGAGTAATAATAAGCTTTTTATAGACATTTTAAAATCAACAATTTTTGTTTCTTGGGGAGAGTGTACAGAAACTAAAGTTACAATTTAGGCCATAATTTTAAAAAACCTTCATTTGTTGCATAAAAGCTAAAAAGCATTTTGGAGACAACTTAATTTCCTATTGATTGAAAGCTTTCTCGATCAAATCGGAGTAACAATAAGCTTTTATAGACATTTTAAAAACAACAATTTTTGTTTCTTGGGGAGAGTGTACAGAAACTAAAGTTACAGTTTTGGCCATAATTTTAAAAACCTTCATTTGTTGGATAAAAGCTAAAAAGCATTTTTGAGAAAACTTAGTTTTCTATTGATTGAAAGCTTTCTCGATCAAATCGGAGCAACAATAAGCTTTTTATAGACATTTTAAAATCAACAATTTTTGTTTCTTGGGGAGAGTGTACAGAAACTAAAGTTACAATTTTGGCCATAATTTTTAAAACCTTCATTTGTTGGATAAAAGCTAAAAAGCATTTTTGAGACAACTTAATTTCCTATTGATTGAAAGCTTTCTCGATCAAATCGGAGTAACAATAAGCTTTTTATAGACATTTTAAAATCAACAATTTTTGTTTCTTGGGGAGAGTGTACAGAAACTAAAGTTACAATTTTGGCCATAATTTTAAAAACCTTCATTTGTTGGATAAAAGCTAAAAAGCATTTTTGAGACAACTTAATTTCCTATTGATTGAAAGCTTTCTCGATCAAATCGGAGTAACAATAAGCTTTGTATAGACATTTTAAAATCAACAATTTTTGTTTCTTGGGGAGAGTGTACAGAAACTAAAGTTACAATTTTGGCCATAATTTTTAAAACCTTCATTTGTTGGATAAAAGCTAAAAAGCATTTTTGAGACAACTTAATTTCCTATTGATTGAAAGCTTTCTCGATCAAATCGGAGTAACAATAAGCTTTTTATAGACATTTTAAAATCAACAATTTTTGTTTCTTGGGGAGAGTGTACAGAAACTAAAGTTACAATTTTGGCCATAATTTTAAAAACCTTCATTTGTTGGATAAAAGCTAAAAAGCATTTTTGAGACAACTTAATTTCCTATTGATTGAAAGCTTTCTCGATCAAATCGGAGTAACAATAAGCTTTGTATAGACATTTTAAAATCAACAATTTTTGTTTCTTGGGGAGAGTGTACAGAAACTAAAGTTACAATTTTGGCCATAATTTTTAAAACCTTCATTTGTTGGATAAAAGCTAAAAAGCATTTTTGAGACAACTTAATTTCCTATTGATTGAAAGCTTTCTCGATCAAATCGGAGCAACAATAAGCTTTTTATAGACATTTTAAAATCAACAATTTTTGTTTCTTGGGGAGAGTGTACAGAAAGTAAAGTTACAATTTTGGCCATAATTTTCAAAAGCTTCATTTGTTGGATAAAAGCTAAAAAGCATTGTTGAGACAACTTAATTTCCTATTGATTGAAAGCTTTCTCGATCAAATCGGAGCAACAATAAGCTTTTTATAGACATTTTAAAATCAACAATTTTTGTTTCTTGGGGAGAGTGTACAGAAACTAAAGTTACAATTTTAGCCATAATTTTCAAAAGCTTCATTTGTTGGATAAAAGCCAAAAATCATTTTTGAGACAAATCGGAGTAACAATAAGCTTTTTATAGACATTTTAAAATCAACAATTTTTGTTTCTTGGGGAGAGTGTACAGAAACTAAAGTTACAATTTTGGCCATAATTTTTAAAACCTTTATTTGTTGGAAAAAATCTAAAAAGCATTTTTGAGACAATTTAATTTCCTATTGATTGAAAGCTTTCTCGATCAAATCGGAGTAACAATAAGCTTTTTATAGACATTTTAAAATCAAAAATTTTTGTTTCTTGGGGAGAGTGTACAGAAACTAAAGTTACAATTTTGGCCATAATTTTTAAAAGCTTCATTTGTTGGATAAAACTTAAAAATCATTTTTGAGACAACTTAATTTCCTATTGAATAAAAGCTTTCTCGATCAAATCGGAGTAACAATAAGCTTTTTATAGACATTTTAAAATCAAAAATTTTTGTTTCTTGGGGAGAGTTTACAGAAACTAAAGTTACAATTTTGGCCATAATTTTTAAAACCTTTATTTGTTGGATAAAATCTAAAAAGCATTTTTGAGACAATTTAATTTCCTATTGATTGAAAGCTTTCTCGATCAAATCGGAGTAACAATAAGCTTTTTATAGACATTTTAAAATCAACAATTTTTGTTTCTTGGGGAGAGTGTACAGAAACTAAAGTTACAATTTAGGCCATAATTTTAAAAAACCTTCATTTGTTGTATAAAAGCTAAAAAGCATTTTTGAGACAACTTAATTTCCTATTGATTGAAAGCTTTGTCGATCAAATCGGAGTAACAATAAGCTTTTTATAGACATTTTAAAATCAACAATTTTTGTTTCTTGGGGAGAGTGTACAGAAACTAAAGTTACAGTTTTGGCCATAATTTTAAAAACCTTCATTTGTTGGATAAAAGCTAAAAAGCATTTTTGAGAAAACTTAATTTTCTATTGATTGAAAGCTTTCTCGATCAAATCGAAGCAACAATAAGCTTTTTATAGACATTTTAAAATCAACAATTTTTGTTTCTTGGTTAGAGTGTACAGAAACTAAAGTTACAATTTTGGCCATAATTTTTAAAACCTTCATTTGTTGGATAAAAGCTAAAAAGCATTTTTGAGACAATTTAATTTCCTATTGATTGAAAGCTTTCTCGATCAAATCGGAGTAACAATAAGCTTTTTATAGACATTTTAAAATCAACAATTTTTGTTTCTTGGGGAGAGTGTACAGAAACTAAAGTTACAATTTTGGCCATAATTTTAAAAACCTTCATTTGTTGGATAAAAGCTAAAAAGCATTTTTGAGACAACTTAATTTCCTATTGATTGAAAGCTTTCTCGATCAAATCGGAGTAACAATAAGCTTTGTATAGACATTTTAAAATCAACAATTTTTGTTTCTTGGGGAGAGTGTACAGAAACTAAAGTTACAGTTTTGGCCATAATTTTAAAAACCTTCATTTGTTGGATAAAAGCTAAAAAGCATTTTTGAGAAAACTTAATTTTCTATTGATTGAAAGCTTTCTCGATCAAATCGAAGCAACAATAAGCTTTTTATAGACATTTTAAAATCAACAATTTTTGTTTCTTGGTTAGAGTGTACAGAAACTAAAGTTACAATTTTGGCCATAATTTTTAAAACCTTCATTTGTTGGATAAAAGCTAAAAAGCATTTTTGAGACAACTTAATTTCCTATTGATTGAAAGCTTTCTCGATCAAATCGGAGTAACAATAAGCTTTTTATAGACATTTTAAAATCAACAATTTTTGTTTCTTGGGGAGAGTGTACAGAAACTAAAGTTACAATTTTGGCCATAATTTTAAAAACCTTCATTTGTTGGATAAAAGCTAAAAAGCATTTTTGAGACAACTTAATTTCCTATTGATTGAAAGCTTTCTCGATCAAATCGGAGTAACAATAAGCTTTGTATAGACATTTTAAAATCAACAATTTTTGTTTCTTGGGGAGAGTGTACAGAAACTAAAGTTACAATTTTGGCCATAATTTTTAAAACCTTCATTTGTTGGATAAAAGCTAAAAAGCATTTTTGAGACAACTTAATTTCCTATTGATTGAAAGCTTTCTCGATCAAATCGGAGCAACAATAAGCTTTTTATAGACATTTTAAAATCAACAATTTTTGTTTCTTGGGGAGAGTGTACAGAAAGTAAAGTTACAATTTTGGCCATAATTTTCAAAAGCTTCATTTGTTGGATAAAAGCTAAAAAGCATTGTTGAGACAACTTAATTTCCTATTGATTGAAAGCTTTCTCGATCAAATCGTAGCAACAATAAGCTTTTTATAGACATTTTAAAATCAACAATTTTTGTTTCTTGGGGAGAGTGTACAGAAACTAAAGTTACAATTTTGGACATAATTTTAAAAACCTTCATTTGTTGGATAAAAGCTAAAAAGCATTTTTGAGACAACTTAATTTCCTATTGATTGAAAGCTTTCTCGATCAAATCGGAGTAACAATAAGCTTTGTATAGACATTTTAAAATCAACAATTTTTGTTTCTTGGGGAGAGTGTACAGAAACTAAAGTTACAATTTTGGCCATAATTTTTAAAACCTTCATTTGTTGGATAAAAGCTAAAAAGCATTTTTGAGACAAATCGGAGTAACAATAAGCTTTTTATAGACATTTTAAAATCAACAATTTTTGTTTCTTGGGGAGAGTGTACAGAAACTAAAGTTACAATTTTGGCCATAATTTTTAAAACCTTTATTTGTTGGAAAAAATCTAAAAAGCATTTTTGAGACAATTTAATTTCCTATTGATTGAAAGCTTTCTCGATCAAATCGGAGTAACAATAAGCTTTTTATAGACATTTTAAAATCAACAATTTTTGTTTCTTGGGGAGAGTGTACAGAAACTAAAGTTACAATTTTGGCCATAATTTTAAAAACCTTCATTGTTGGATAAAAGCTAAAAAGCATTTTTGAGACAACTTAATTTCCTATTGAATAAAAGCTTTCTCGATCAAATCGGAGTAACAATAAGCTTTTTATAGACATTTTAAAATCAAAAATTTTTGTTTCTTGGGGAGAGTTTACAGAAACTAAAGTTACAATTTTGGCCATAATTTTTAAAACCTTTATTTGTTGGATAAAATCTAAAAAGCATTTTTGAGACAATTTAATTTCCTATTGATTGAAAGCTTTCTCGATCAAATCGGAGTAACAATAAGCTTTTTATAGACATTTTAAAATCAACAATTTTTGTTTCTTGGGGAGAGTGTACAGAAACTAAAGTTACAATTTAGGCCATAATTTTAAAAAACCTTCATTTGTTGCATAAAAGCTAAAAAGCATTTTGGAGACAACTTAATTTCCTATTGATTGAAAGCTTTCTCGATCAAATCGGAGTAACAATAAGCTTTTATAGACATTTTAAAAACAACAATTTTTGTTTCTTGGGGAGAGTGTACAGAAACTAAAGTTACAGTTTTGGCCATAATTTTAAAAACCTTCATTTGTTGGATAAAAGCTAAAAAGCATTTTTGAGAAAACTTAATTTTCTATTGATTGAAAGCTTTCTCGATCAAATCGAAGCAACAATAAGCTTTTTATAGACATTTTAAAATCAACAATTTTTGTTTCTTGGGGAGAGTGTACAGAAACTAAAGTTACAATTTTGGCCATAATTTTTAAAACCTTCATTTGTTGGATAAAAGCTAAAAAGCATTTTTGAGACAACTTAATTTTCTATTGATTGAAAGCTTTCTCGATCAAATCGGAGTAACAATAAGCTTTTTATAGACATTTTAAAATCAACAATTTTTGTTTCTTGGGGAGAGTGTACAGAAACTAAAGTTACAATTTTGGCCATAATTTTAAAAACCTTCATTTGTTGGATAAAAGCTAAAAAGCATTTTTGAGACAACTTAATTTCCTATTGATTGAAAGCTTTCTCAATCAAATCGGAGCAACAATAAGCTTTTTATAGACATTTTAAAATCAACAATTTTTGTTTCTTGGGGAGAGTGTACAGAAACTAAAGTTACAATTTTGGCCATAATTTTTAAAACCTTCATTTGTTGGATAAAAGCTAAAAATCATTTTTGAGACAACTTAATTTCCTATTGATTGAAAGCTTTCTCGATCAAATCGGAGTAACAATAAGCTTTTTATAGACATTTTAAAATCAACAATTTTTGTTTCTTGGGGAGAGTGTACAGAAACTAAAGTTACAATTTTGGCCATAATTTTAAAAACCTTCATTTGTTGGATAAAAGCTAAAAAGCATTTTTGAGACAACTTAATTTCCTATTGATTGAAAGCTTTCTCGATCAAATCGGAGCAACAATAAGCTTTTTATAGACATTTTAAAATCAAAAATTTTTGTTTCTTGGGGAGAGTGTACAGAAAGTAAAGTTACAATTTTCGCCATAATTTTCAAAAGCTTCATTTGTTGGATAAAAGCTAAAAATCATTTTTGAGACAACTTAATTTCCTATTGATTGAAAGCTTTCTCGATCAAATCGGAGTAACAATAAGCTTTTTATAGACATTTTATAATCAACAATTTTTGTTTCTTGGGGAGAGTGTACAGAAACTAAAGTTACAATTTTGGCCATAATTTTTAAAACCTTCATTTGTTGGATAAAAGCTAAAAAGCATTTTTGAGAAAACTTAATTTTCTATTGACTGAAAGCTTTCTCGATCAAATCGGAGTAACAATAAGCTTTTTATAGACATTTTAAAATCAACAATTTTTGTTTCTTGGGGAGAGTGTACAGAAAGTAAAGTTACAATTTTGGCCATAATTTTCAAAAGCTTCATTTGTTGCATAAAACCTAAAAATCATTTTTGAGACAACTTAATTTCCTATTGAATAAAAGCTTTCTCGATCAAATCGGAGTAACAATAAGCTTTTTATAGACATTTTAAAATCAAAAATTTTTGTTTCTTGGGGAGAGTTTACAGAAACTAAAGTTACAATTTTGGCCATAATTTTTAAAACCTTTATTTGTTGGATAAAATCTAAAAAGCATTTTTGAGACAATTTAATTTCCTATTGATTGAAAGCTTTCTCGATCAAATCGGAGTAACAATAAGCTTTTTATAGATATTTTAAAATCAACAATTTTTGTTTCTTGGGGATAGTGTACAGAAACTAAAGTTACAATTTTGGCCATAATTTTTAAAAACCTTCATTTGTTGCATAAAAGCTAAAAAGCATTTTGGAGACAACTTAATTTCCTATTGATTGAAAGCTTTCTCGATCAAATCGGAGTAACAATAAGCTTTTTATAGACATTTTAAAATCAACAATTTTTGTTTCTTGGGGAGAGTGTACAGAAACTAAAGTTACAATTTTGGCCATAATTTTTAAAAACCTTCATTTGTTGCATAAAAGCTAAAAACATTTTTGAGACAACTTAATTTCCTATTGAATAAAAGCTTTTTCGATCAAATCGGAGTAACAATAAGCTTTTTATAGACATTTTAAAATCAACAATTTTTGTTTCTTGGGGAGAGTGTACAGAAACTAAAGTTACAATTTTGGCCATAATTTTTAAAACCTTTATTTGTTGGATAAAATCTAAAAAGCATTTTTGAGACAATTCAATTTCCTATTGATTGAAAGCTTTCTCGATCAAATCGGAGTAACAATAAGCTTTTTATAGACATTTTAAAATCAACAATTTTTGTTTCTTGGGGAGAGTGTACAGAAACTAAAGTTACAATTTTGGCCATAATTTTTAAAAACTCTCATTTGTTGCATAAAAGCTAAAAAGCATTTTGGAGACAACTTAATTTCCTATTGATTGAAAGCTTTCTCGATCAAATCGGAGTAACAATAAGCTTTTTATAGACATTTTAAAATCAACAATTTTTGTTTCTTGGGGAGAGTGTACAGAAACTAAAGTTACAATTTTGGCCATAATTTTCAAAACCTTCATTTGTTGGATAAAAGCCAAAAATCATTTTTGAGACAACTTAATTTCCTATTGATTGAAAGCTTTCTCGATCAAATCGGAGTAACAATAAGCTTTTTATAGACATTTTAAAATCAACAATTTTTGTTTCTTGGGGAGAGTGTACAGAAACTAAAGTTACAATTTTGGCCATAATTTTTAAAACCTTTATTTGTTGGAAAAAATCTAAAAAGCATTTTTGAGACAATTTAATTTCCTATTGATTGAAAGCTTTCTCGATCAAATCGGAGTAACAATAAGCTTTTTATAGACATTTTAAAATCAACAATTTTTGTTTCTTGGGGAGAGTGTACAGAAACTAAAGTTACAATTTTGGCCATAATTTTCAAAACCTTCATTTGTTGGATAAAAACCAAAAATCATTTTTGAGACAACTTAATTTCCTATTGATTGAAAGCTTTCTCGATCAAATCGGAGTAACAATAAGCTTTTTATAGACATTTTAAAAACAACAATTTTTGTTTCTTGGGGAGAGTGTACAGAAACTAAAGTTACAATTTTGGCCATAATTTTTAAAACCTTTATTTGTTGGAAAAAATCTAAAAAGCATTTTTGAGACAATTTAATTTCCTATTGATTGAAAGCTTTCTCGATCAAATCGGAGTAACAATAAGCTTTTTATAGACATTTTAAAATCAACAATTTTTGTTTCTTGGGGAGAGTGTACAGAAACTAAAGTTACAATTTAGGCCATAATTTTTAAAAACCTTCATTTGTTGCATCAAAGCTAAAAAGCATTTTGGAGACGACTTAATTTCCTATTGAATAAAAGCTTTCTCGATTAAATCGGAGTAACAATAAGCTTTTTATAGACATTTTAAAATCAACAATTTTTGTTTCTTGGGGAGAGTTTACAGAAACTAAAGTTACAATTTTGGCCATAATTTTTAAAACCTTTATTTGTTGGATAAAATCTAAAAAGCATTTTTGAGACAATTTTATTTCCTATTGATTAAAAGCTTTCTCGATCAAATCGGAGTAACAATAAGCTTTTTATAGACATTTTATAATCAACAATTTTTGTTTCTTGGGGAGAGTGTACAGAAACTAAAGTTACAGTTTTGGCCATAATTTTAAAAACCTTCATTTGTTGGATAAAAGTTAAAAGCATTTTTGAGAAAACTTAATTTTCTATTGATTGAAAGCTTTCTCGATCAAATCGGAGCAACAATAAGCTTTTTATAGACATTTTAAAATCAACAATTTTTGTTTCTTGGGGAGAGTGTACAGAAACTAAAGTTACAATTTTGGCCATAATTTTTAAAACCTTCATTTGTTGGATAAAAGCTAAAAAGCATTTTTGAGACAACTTAATTTCCTATTGATTGAAAGCTTTCTCGATCAAATCGGAGTAACAATAAGCTTTGTATAGACATTTTAAAATCAACAATTTTTGTTTCTTGGGGAGAGTGTACAGAAACTAAAGTTACAATTTTGGCCATAATTTTTAAAAACCTTCATTTGTTGCATAAAAGCTAAAAACATTTTTGAGACAACTTAATTTACTTTTGAATAAAAGCTTTCTCGATCAAATCGGAGTAACAATAAGCTTTTTATAGACATTTTAAAATCAACAATTTTTGTTTCTTGGGGAGAGTGTACAGAAACTAAAATTACAATTTTGGCCATAATTTTTAAAACCTTTATTTGTTGGATAAAATCTAAAAAGCATTTTTGAGATAACTTAATTTCCTATTGATTAAAAGCTTTCTCGATCAAATCGGAGTAACAATAAGCTTTTTATAGACATTTTAAAATCAACAATTTTTGTTTCTTGGAGAGAGTGTACAGAAACTAAAGTTACAATTTTGGCCATAATTTTTAAAACCTTCATTTGTTGGATAAAAGCTAAAAAGCATTTTTGAGACAACTTAATTTCCTATTAATTGAAAGCATTCTCGATCAAATCGGAGTAACAATAAGCTTTTTATAGACATTTTAAAATCAACAATTTTTGTTTCTTGGGGAGAGTGTACAGAAACCAAAGTTACAATTTTGGCCATAATTTTCAAAAGCTTCATTTGTTGCATAAAACTTAAAAAGCATTTTTGAGACAACTTAATTTACTTTTGAATAAAAGCTTTCTCGATCAAATCGGAGTAACAATAAGCTTTTTATAGACATTTTAAAATCAACAATTTTTGTTTCTTGGGGAGAGTGTACAGAAACTAAAGTTACAATTTTGGCCATAATTTTAAAAACCTTCATTTGTTGGATAAAAGCTAAAAAGCATTTTTGAGACAACTTAATTTCCTATTGACTGAAAGCTTTCTCGATCAAATCGGAGTAACAATAAGCTTTTTATAGACATTTTAAAATCAACAATTTTTGTTTCTTGGGGAGAGTGTACAGAAACTAAAGTTACAATTTTGGCCATAATTTTAAAAACCTTCATTTGTTTAATAAAAGCTAAAAAGCATTTTTGAGACAATTTTATTTCCTATTGATTGAAAGCTTTCTCGATCAAATCGGAGTAACAATAAGCTTTTTATAGACATTTTATAATCAACAATTTTTGTTTCTTGGGGAGAGTGTACAGAAACTAAAGTTACAGTTTTGGCCATAATTTTAAAAACCTTCATTTGTTGGATAAAAGTTAAAAGCATTTTTGAGAAAACTTAATTTTCTATTGATTGAAAGCTTTCTCGATCAAATCGGAGCAACAATAAGCTTTTTATAGACATTTTAAAATCAACAATTTTTGTTTCTTGGGGAGAGTGTACAGAAACTAAAGTTACAATTTTGGCCATAATTTTTAAAACCTTCATTTGTTGGATAAAAGCTAAAAAGCATTTTTGAGACAACTTAATTTCCTATTGATTAAAAGCTTTCTCGATCAAATCGGAGCAACAATAAGCTTTTTATAGACATTTTAAAATCAACAATTTTTGTTTCTTGGGGAGAGTGTACAGAAACTAAAGTTACAATTTTGGCCATAATTTTTAAAACCTTCATTTGTTGGATAAAAGCTAAAAAGCATTTTTGAGACAACTTAATTTCCTATTGATTGAAAGCTTTCTCGATCAAATCGGAGTAACAATAAGCTTTTTATAGACATTTTAAAATCAACAATTTTTGTTTCTTGGGGAGAGTGTACAGAAACTAAAGTTACAATTTTGGCCATAATTTTAAAAACCTTCATTTGTTGGATAAAAGCTAAAAAGCATTTTTGAGACAACTTAATTTCCTATTGATTGAAAGCTTTCTCGATCAAATCGGAGCAACAATAAGCTTTTTATAGACATTTTAAAATCAACAATTTTTGTTTCTTGGGGAGAGTGTACAGAAACTAAAGTTAAAATTTTGGCCATAATTTTCAAAAGCTTCATTTGTTGGATAAAAGCTAAAAAGCATTTTTGAGACAATTAATTTTCCTATTGATTGAAAGCTTTCTCGATCAAATCGGAGTAACAATAAGCTTTGTATAGACATTTTAAAATCAACAATTTTTGTTTCTTGGGGAGAGTGTACAGAAACTAAAGTTACAATTTTGGCCATAATTTTTAAAAACCTTCATTTGTTGCATAAAAGCTAAAAACATTTTTGAGACAACTTAATTTACTTTTGAATAAAAGCTTTCTCGATCAAATCGGAGTAACAATAAGCTTTTTATAGACATTTTAAAATCAACAATTTTTGTTTCTTGGGGAGAGTGTACAGAAACTAAAGTTACAATTTTGGCCATAATTTTTAAAAACCTTCATTTGTTGCATAAAAGCTAAAAACATTTTTGAGACAACTTAATTTACTTTTGAATAAAAGCTTTCTCGATCAAATCGGAGTAACAATAAGCTTTTTATAGACATTTTAAAATCAACAATTTTTGTTTCTTGGGGAGAGTGTACAGAAACTAAAGTTACAATTTTGGCCATAATTTTTAAAACCTTTATTTGTTGGATAAAATCTAAAAAGCATTTTTGAGACAACTTAATTTCCTATTGATTAAAAGCTTTCTCGATCAAATCGGAGTAACCATAAGCTTTTTATAGACATTTTAAAATCAACAATTTTTGTTTCTTGGAGAGAGTGTACAGAAACTAAAGTTACAATTTTGGCCATAATTTTTAAAACCTTCATTTGTTGGATAAAAGCTAAAAAGCATTTTTGAGACAACTTAATTTCCTATTAATTGAAAGCATTCTCGATCAAATCGGAGTAACAATAAGCTTTTTATAGACATTTTAAAATCAACAATTTTTGTTTCTTGGGGAGAGTGTACAGATACCAAAGTTACAATTTTGGCCATAATTTTCAAAAGCTTCATTTGTTGCATAAAACTTAAAAAGCATTTTTGAGACAACTTAATTTACTTTTGAATAAAAGCTTTCTCGATCAAATCGGAGTAACAATAAGCTTTTTATAGACATTTTAAAATCAACAATTTTTGTTTCTTGGGGAGAGTGTACAGAAACTAAAGTTACAATTTTGGCCATAATTTTAAAAACCTTCATTTGTTGGATAAAAGCTAAAAAGCATTTTTGAGACAACTTAATTTCCTATTGACTGAAAGCTTTCTCGATCAAATCGGAGTAACAATAAGCTTTTTATAGACATTTTAAAATCAACAATTTTTGTTTTTTGGGGAGAGTGTACAGAAACTAAAGTTACAATTTTGGCCATAATTTTTAAAACCTTCATTTGTTGGATAAAATCTAAAAAGCATTTTTGAGACAATTTTATTTCCTATTGATTGAAAGCTTTCTCGATCAAATCGGAGTAACAATAAGCTTTTTATAGACATTTTATAATCAACAATTTTTGTTTCTTGGGGAGAGTGTACAGAAACTAAAGTTACAGTTTTGGCCATAATTTTAAAAACCTTCATTTGTTGGATAAAAGTTAAAAGCATTTTTGAGAAAACTTAATTTTCTATTGATTGAAAGCTTTCTCGATCAAATCGGAGCAACAATAAGCTTTTTATAGACATTTTAAAATCAACAATTTTTGTTTCTTGGGGAGAGTGTACAGAAACTAAAGTTACAATTTTGGCCATAATTTTTAAAACCTTCATTTGTTGGATAAAAGCTAAAAAGCATTTTTGAGACAACTTAATTTCCTATTGATTAAAAGCTTTCTCGATCAAATCGGAGCAACAATAAGCTTTTTATAGACATTTTAAAATCAACAATTTTTGTTTCTTGGGGAGAGTGTACAGAAACTAAAGTTACAATTTTGGCCATAATTTTTAAAACCTTCATTTGTTGGATAAAAGCTAAAAAGCATTTTTGAGACAACTTAATTTCCTATTGATTGAAAGCTTTCTCGATCAAATCGGAGTAACAATAAGCTTTTTATAGACATTTTAAAATCAACAATTTTTGTTTCTTGGGGAGAGTGTACAGAAACTAAAGTTACAATTTTGGCCATAATTTTAAAAACCTTCATTTGTTGGATAAAAGCTAAAAAGCATTTTTGAGACAACTTAATTTCCTATTGATTGAAAGCTTTCTCGATCAAATCGGAGCAACAATAAGCTTTTTATAGACATTTTAAAATCAACAATTTTTGTTTCTTGGGGAGAGTGTACAGAAACTAAAGTTACAATTTTGGCCATAATTTTCAAAAGCTTCATTTGTTGGATAAAAGCTAAAAAGCATTTTTGAGACAATTAATTTTCCTATTGATTGAAAGCTTTCTCGATCAAATCGGAGTAACAATAAACTTTTTATAGACATTTTAAAATCAACAATTTTTGTTTCTTGGGGAGAGTGTACAGAAACTAAAGTTACAATTTTGGCCATAATTTTTAAAAACCTTCATTTGTTGCATAAAAGCTAAAAAGCATTTTGGAGACAACTTAATTTCCTATTGATTGAAAGCTTTCTCGATTAAATCGGAGTAACACTAAGCTTTTTATAGACATTTTAAAAACAACAATTTTTGTTTCTTGGGGAGAGTGTACAGAAACTAAAGTTACAGTTTTGGCCATAATTTTAAAAACCTTCATTTGTTGGATAAAAGCTAAAAAGCATTTTTGAGAAAACTTAATTTCCTATTGATTGAAAGCTTTCTCGATCAAATCGGAGCAACAATAAGCTTTTAATAGACATTTTAAAATCAACAATTTTTGTTTCTTGGGGAGAGTGTACAGAAACTAAAGTTACAATTTTGGCCATAATTTTTAAAACCTTCATTTGTTGGATAAAAGCTAAAAAGCATTTTTGAGACAACTTAATTTCCTATTGATTAAAAGCTTTCTCGATCAAATCGGAGCAACAATAAGCTTTTTATAGACATTTTAAAATCAACAATTTTTGTTTCTTGGGGAGAGTGTACAGAAACTAAAGTTACAATTTTGGCCATAATTTTTAAAACCTTCATTTGTTGGATAAAAGCTAAAAAGCATTTTTGAGACAACTTAATTTCCTATTGATTGAAAGCTTTCTCGATCAAATCGGAGTAACAATAAGCTTTTTATAGACATTTTAAAATCAACAATTTTTGTTTCTTGGGGAGAGTGTACAGAAACTAAAGTTACAATTTTGGCCATAATTTTAAAAACCTTCATTTGTTGGATAAAAGCTAAAAAGCATTTTTGAGACAACTTAATTTCCTATTGATTGAAAGCTTTCTCGATCAAATCGGAGCAACAATAAGCTTTTTATAGACATTTTAAAATCAACAATTTTTGTTTCTTGGGGAGAGTGTACAGAAACTAAAGTTACAATTTTGGCCATAATTTTAAAAACCTTCATTTGTTGGATAAAAGCTAAAAAGCATTTTTGAGACAACTTAATTTCCTATTGACTGAAAGCTTTCTCGATCAAATCGGAGTAACAATAAGCTTTTTATAGACATTTTAAAATCAACAATTTTTGTTTTTTGGGGAGAGTGTACAGAAACTAAAGTTACAATTTTGGCCATAATTTTTAAAACCTTCATTTGTTGGATAAAATCTAAAAAGCATTTTTGAGACAATTTTATTTCCTATTGATTGAAAGCTTTCTCGATCAAATCGGAGTAACAATAAGCTTTTTATAGACATTTTAAAATCAACAATTTTTGTTTCTTGGGGAGAGTGTACAGAAACTAAAGTTACAGTTTTGGCCATAATTTTAAAAACCTTCATTTGTTGGATAAAAGCTAAAAAGCATTTTTGAGAAAACTTAATTTCCTATTGATTGAAAGCTTTCTCGATCAAATCGGAGCAACAATAAGCTTTTTATAGACATTTTAAAATCAACAATTTTTGTTTCTTGGGGAGAGTGTACAGAAACTAAAGTTACAATTTTGGCCATAATTTTTAAAACCTTCATTTGTTGGATAAAAGCTAAAAAGCATTTTTGAGACAACTTAATTTCCTATTGATTAAAAGCTTTCTCGATCAAATCGGAGCAACAATAAGCTTTTTATAGACATTTTAAAATCAACAATTTTTGTTTCTTGGGGAGAGTGTACAGAAACTAAAGTTACAATTTTGGCCATAATTTTTAAAACCTTCATTTGTTGGATAAAAGCTAAAAAGCATTTTTGAGACAACTTAATTTCCTATTGATTGAAAGCTTTCTCGATCAAATCGGAGTAACAATAAGCTTTTTATAGACATTTTAAAATCAACAATTTTTGTTTCTTGGGGAGAGTGTACAGAAACTAAAGTTACAATTTTGGCCATAATTTTAAAAACCTTCATTTGTTGGATAAAAGCTAAAAAGCATTTTTGAGACAACTTAATTTCCTATTGATTGAAAGCTTTCTCGATCAAATCGGAGCAACAATAAGCTTTTTATAGACATTTTAAAATCAACAATTTTTGTTTCTTGGGGAGAGTGTACAGAAACTAAAGTTACAATTTTGGCCATAATTTTAAAAACCTTCATTTGTTGGATAAAAGCTAAAAAGCATTTTTGAGACAACTTAATTTCCTATTGACTGAAAGCTTTCTCGATCAAATCGGAGTAACAATAAGCTTTTTATAGACATTTTAAAATCAACAATTTTTGTTTTTTGGGGAGAGTGTACAGAAACTAAAGTTACAATTTTGGCCATAATTTTTAAAACCTTCATTTGTTGGATAAAATCTAAAAAGCATTTTTGAGACAATTTTATTTCCTATTGATTGAAAGCTTTCTCGATCAAATCGGAGTAACAATAAGCTTTTTATAGACATTTTATAATCAACAATTTTTGTTTCTTGGGGAGAGTGTACAGAAACTAAAGTTACAGTTTTGGCCATAATTTTAAAAACCTTCATTTGTTGGATAAAAGTTAAAAGCATTTTTGAGAAAACTTAATTTTCTATTGATTGAAAGCTTTCTCGATCAAATCGGAGCAACAATAAGCTTTTTATAGACATTTTAAAATCAACAATTTTTGTTTCTTGGGGAGAGTGTACAGAAACTAAAGTTACAATTTTGGCCATAATTTTTAAAACCTTCATTTGTTGGATAAAAGCTAAAAAGCATTTTTGAGACAACTTAATTTCCTATTGATTAAAAGCTTTCTCGATCAAATCGGAGCAACAATAAGCTTTTTATAGACATTTTAAAATCAACAATTTTTGTTTCTTGGGGAGAGTGTACAGAAACTAAAGTTACAATTTTGGCCATAATTTTTAAAACCTTCATTTGTTGGATAAAAGCTAAAAAGCATTTTTGAGACAACTTAATTTCCTATTGATTGAAAGCTTTCTCGATCAAATCGGAGTAACAATAAGCTTTTTATAGACATTTTAAAATCAACAATTTTTGTTTCTTGGGGAGAGTGTACAGAAACTAAAGTTACAATTTTGGCCATAATTTTAAAAACCTTCATTTGTTGGATAAAAGCTAAAAAGCATTTTTGAGACAACTTAATTTCCTATTGATTGAAAGCTTTCTCGATCAAATCGGAGCAACAATAAGCTTTTTATAGACATTTTAAAATCAACAATTTTTGTTTCTTGGGGAGAGTGTACAGAAACTAAAGTTACAGTTTTGGCCATAATTTTTAAAACCTTCATTTGTTGGATAAAAGCTAAAAAGCATTTTTGAGAAAACTTAATTTCCTATTGATTGAAAGCTTTCTCGATCAAATCGGAGCAACAATAAGCTTTTAATAGACATTTTAAAATCAACAATTTTTGTTTCTTGGGGAGAGTGTACAGAAACTAAAGTTACAATTTTGGCCATAATTTTTAAAACCTTCATTTGTTGGATAAAAGCTAAAAAGCATTTTTGAGACAACTTAATTTCCTATTGATTAAAAGCTTTCTCGATCAAATCGGAGCAACAATAAGCTTTTTATAGACATTTTAAAATCAACAATTTTTGTTTCTTGGGGAGAGTGTACAGAAACTAAAGTTACAATTTTGGCCATAATTTTCAAAAGCTTCATTTGTTGGATAAAAGCTAAAAAGCATTTTTGAGACAATTAATTTTCCTATTGATTGAAAGCTTTCTCGATCAAATCGGAGTAACAATAAACTTTTAATAGACATTTTAAAATCAACAATTTTTGTTTCTTGGGGAGAGTGTACAGAAACTAAAGTTACAATTTTGGCCATAATTTTTAAAAACCTTCATTTGTTGCATAAAAGCTAAAAAGCATTTTGGAGACAACTTAATTTCCTATTGATTGAAAGCTTTCTCGATTAAATCGGAGTAACACTAAGCTTTTTATAGACATTTTAAAAACAACAATTTTTGTTTCTTGGGGAGAGTGTACAGAAACTAAAGTTACAGTTTTGGCCATAATTTTAAAAACCTTCATTTGTTGGATAAAAGCTAAAAAGCATTTTTGAGAAAACTTAATTTCCTATTGATTGAAAGCTTTCTCGATCAAATCGGAGCAACAATAAGCTTTTAATAGACATTTTAAAATCAACAATTTTTGTTTCTTGGGGAGAGTGTACAGAAACTAAAGTTACAATTTTGGCCATAATTTTTAAAACCTTCATTTGTTGGATAAAAGCTAAAAAGAATTTTTGAGACAACTTAATTTCCTATTGATTAAAAGCTTTCTCGATCAAATCGGAGCAACAATAAGCTTTTTATAGACATTTTAAAATCAACAATTTTTGTTTCTTGGGGAGAGTGTACAGAAACTAAAGTTACAATTTTGGCCATAATTTTTAAAACCTTCATTTGTTGGATAAAAGCTAAAAAGCATTTTTGAGACAACTTAATTTCCTATTGATTGAAAGCTTTCTCGATCAAATCGGAGTAACAATAAGCTTTTTATAGACATTTTAAAATCAACAATTTTTGTTTCTTGGGGAGAGTGTACAGAAACTAAAGTTACAATTTTGGCCATAATTTTAAAAACCTTCATTTGTTGGATAAAAGCTAAAAAGCATTTTTGAGACAACTTAATTTCCTATTGACTGAAAGCTTTCTCGATCAAATCGGAGTAACAATAAGCTTTTTATAGACATTTTAAAATCAACAATTTTTGTTTTTTGGGGAGAGTGTACAGAAACTAAAGTTACAATTTTGGCCATAATTTTTAAAACCTTCATTTGTTGGATAAAATCTAAAAAGCATTTTTGAGACAATTTTATTTCCTATTGATTGAAAGCTTTCTCGATCAAATCGGAGTAACAATAAGCTTTTTATAGACATTTTATAATCAACAATTTTTGTTTCTTGGGGAGAGTGTACAGAAACTAAAGTTACAGTTTTGGCCATAATTTTAAAAACCTTCATTTGTTGGATAAAAGTTAAAAGCATTTTTGAGAAAACTTAATTTTCTATTGATTGAAAGCTTTCTCGATCAAATCGGAGCAACAATAAGCTTTTTATAGACATTTTAAAATCAACAATTTTTGTTTCTTGGGGAGAGTGTACAGAAACTAAAGTTACAATTTTGGCCATAATTTTTAAAACCTTCATTTGTTGGATAAAAGCTAAAAAGCATTTTTGAGACAACTTAATTTCCTATTGATTGAAAGCTTTCTCGATCAAATCGGAGTAACAATAAGCTTTTTATAGACATTTTAAAATCAACAATTTTTGTTTCTTGGGGAGAGTGTACAGAAACTAAAGTTACAATTTTGGCCATAATTTTAAAAACCTTCATTTGTTGGATAAAAGCTAAAAAGCATTTTTGAGACAACTTAATTTCCTATTGATTGAAAGCTTTCTCGATCAAATCGGAGCAACAATAAGCTTTTTATAGACATTTTAAAATCAACAATTTTTGTTTCTTGGGGAGAGTGTACAGAAACTAAAGTTACAATTTTGGCCATAATTTTTAAAAACCTTCATTTGTTGCATAAAAGCTAAAAAGCATTTTGGAGACAACTTAATTTCCTATTGATTGAAAGCTTTCTCGATTAAATCGGAGTAACACTAAGCTTTTTATAGACATTTTAAAAACAACAATTTTTGTTTCTTGGGGAGAGTGTACAGAAACTAAAGTTACAATTTTGGCCATAATTTTTAAAAACCTTCATTTGTTGGATAAAAGCTAAAAAGCATTTTTGAGACAACTTAATTTCCTATTGATTGAAAGCTTTCTCGATCAAATCGGAGTAACAATAAGCTTTTTATAGACATTTTAAAATCAACAATTTTTGTTTCTTGGGGAGAGTGTACAGAAACTAAAGTTACAATTTTGGCCATAATTTTCAAAAGCTTCATTTGTTGGATAAAAGCTAAAAAGCATTTTTGAGACAATTAATTTTCCTATTGATTGAAAGCTTTCTCGATCAAATCGGAGTAACAATAAACTTTTTATAGACATTTTAAAATCAACAATTTTTGTTTCTTGGGGAGAGTGTACAGAAACTAAAGTTACAATTTTGGCCATAATTTTTAAAAACCTTCATTTGTTGCATAAAAGCTAAAAAGCATTTTGGAGACAACTTAATTTCCTATTGATTGAAAGCTTTCTCGATTAAATCGGAGTAACACTAAGCTTTTTATAGACATTTTAAAAACAACAATTTTTGTTTCTTGGGGAGAGTGTACAGAAACTAAAGTTACAGTTTTGGCCATAATTTTAAAAACCTTCATTTGTTGGATAAAAGCTAAAAAGCATTTTTGAGAAAACTTAATTTCCTATTGATTGAAAGCTTTCTCGATCAAATCGGAGCAACAATAAGCTTTTAATAGACATTTTAAAATCAACAATTTTTGTTTCTTGGGGAGAGTGTACAGAAACTAAAGTTACAATTTTGGCCATAATTTTTAAAACCTTCATTTGTTGGATAAAAGCTAAAAAGAATTTTTGAGACAACTTAATTTCCTATTGATTAAAAGCTTTCTCGATCAAATCGGAGCAACAATAAGCTTTTTATAGACATTTTAAAATCAACAATTTTTGTTTCTTGGGGAGAGTGTACAGAAACTAAAGTTACAATTTTGGCCATAATTTTTAAAACCTTCATTTGTTGGATAAAAGCTAAAAAGCATTTTTGAGACAACTTAATTTCCTATTGATTGAAAGCTTTCTCGATCAAATCGGAGTAACAATAAGCTTTTTATAGACATTTTAAAATCAACAATTTTTGTTTCTTGGGGAGAGTGTACAGAAACTAAAGTTACAATTTTGGCCATAATTTTAAAAACCTTCATTTGTTGGATAAAAGCTAAAAAGCATTTTTGAGACAACTTAATTTCCTATTGACTGAAAGCTTTCTCGATCAAATCGGAGTAACAATAAGCTTTTTATAGACATTTTAAAATCAACAATTTTTGTTTTTTGGGGAGAGTGTACAGAAACTAAAGTTACAATTTTGGCCATAATTTTTAAAACCTTCATTTGTTGGATAAAATCTAAAAAGCATTTTTGAGACAATTTTATTTCCTATTGATTGAAAGCTTTCTCGATCAAATCGGAGTAACAATAAGCTTTTTATAGACATTTTATAATCAACAATTTTTGTTTCTTGGGGAGAGTGTACAGAAACTAAAGTTACAGTTTTGGCCATAATTTTAAAAACCTTCATTTGTTGGATAAAAGTTAAAAGCATTTTTGAGAAAACTTAATTTTCTATTGATTGAAAGCTTTCTCGATCAAATCGGAGCAACAATAAGCTTTTTATAGACATTTTAAAATCAACAATTTTTGTTTCTTGGGGAGAGTGTACAGAAACTAAAGTTACAATTTTGGCCATAATTTTTAAAACCTTCATTTGTTGGATAAAAGCTAAAAAGCATTTTTGAGACAACTTAATTTCCTATTGATTGAAAGCTTTCTCGATCAAATCGGAGTAACAATAAGCTTTTTATAGACATTTTAAAATCAACAATTTTTGTTTCTTGGGGAGAGTGTACAGAAACTAAAGTTACAATTTTGGCCATAATTTTAAAAACCTTCATTTGTTGGATAAAAGCTAAAAAGCATTTTTGAGACAACTTAATTTCCTATTGATTGAAAGCTTTCTCGATCAAATCGGAGCAACAATAAGCTTTTTATAGACATTTTAAAATCAACAATTTTTGTTTCTTGGGGAGAGTGTACAGAAACTAAAGTTACAATTTTGGCCATAATTTTCAAAAGCTTCATTTGTTGGATAAAAGCTAAAAAGCATTTTTGAGACAATTAATTTTCCTATTGATTGAAAGCTTTCTCGATCAAATCGGAGTAACAATAAGCTTTGTATAGACATTTTAAAATCAACAATTTTTGTTTCTTGGGGAGAGTGTACAGAAACTAAAGTTACAATTTTGGCCATAATTTTTAAAAACCTTCATTTGTTGCATAAAAGCTAAAAACATTTTTGAGACAACTTAATTTACTTTTGAATAAAAGCTTTCTCGATCAAATCGGAGTAACAATAAGCTTTTTATAGACATTTTAAAATCAACAATTTTTGTTTCTTGGGGAGAGTGTACAGAAACTAAAGTTACAATTTTGGCCATAATTTTTAAAACCTTTATTTGTTGGATAAAATCTAAAAAGCATTTTTGAGACAACTTAATTTCCTATTGATTAAAAGCTTTCTCGATCAAATCGGAGTAACAATAAGCTTTTTATAGACATTTTAAAATCAACAATTTTTGTTTCTTGGAGAGAGTGTACAGAAACTAAAGTTACAATTTTGGCCATAATTTTTAAAACCTTCATTTGTTGGATAAAAGCTAAAAAGCATTTTTGAGACAACTTAATTTCCTATTAATTGAAAGCATTCTCGATCAAATCGGAGTAACAATAAGCTTTTTATAGACATTTTAAAATCAACAATTTTTGTTTCTTGGGGAGAGTGTACAGAAACCAAAGTTACAATTTTGGCCATAATTTTCAAAAGCTTCATTTGTTGCATAAAACTTAAAAAGCATTTTTGAGACAACTTAATTTACTTTTGAATAAAAGCTTTCTCGATCAAATCGGAGTAACAATAAGCTTTTTATAGACATTTTAAAATCAACAATTTTTGTTTCTTGGGGAGAGTGTACAGAAACTAAAGTTACAATTTTGGCCATAATTTTAAAAACCTTCATTTGTTGGATAAAAGCTAAAAAGCATTTTTGAGACAACTTAATTTCCTATTGACTGAAAGCTTTCTCGATCAAATCGGAGTAACAATAAGCTTTTTATAGACATTTTAAAATCAACAATTTTTGTTTTTTGGGGAGAGTGTACAGAAACTAAAGTTACAATTTTGGCCATAATTTTTAAAACCTTCATTTGTTGGATAAAATCTAAAAAGCATTTTTGAGACAATTTTATTTCCTATTGATTGAAAGCTTTCTCGATCAAATCGGAGTAACAATAAGCTTTTTATAGACATTTTATAATCAACAATTTTTGTTTCTTGGGGAGAGTGTACAGAAACTAAAGTTACAGTTTTGGCCATAATTTTAAAAACCTTCATTTGTTGGATAAAAGTTAAAAGCATTTTTGAGAAAACTTAATTTTCTATTGATTGAAAGCTTTCTCGATCAAATCGGAGCAACAATAAGCTTTTTATAGACATTTTAAAATCAACAATTTTTGTTTCTTGGGGAGAGTGTACAGAAACTAAAGTTACAATTTTGGCCATAATTTTTAAAACCTTCATTTGTTGGATAAAAGCTAAAAAGCATTTTTGAGACAACTTAATTTCCTATTGATTAAAAGCTTTCTCGATCAAATCGGAGCAACAATAAGCTTTTTATAGACATTTTAAAATCAACAATTTTTGTTTCTTGGGGAGAGTGTACAGAAACTAAAGTTACAATTTTGGCCATAATTTTTAAAACCTTCATTTGTTGGATAAAAGCTAAAAAGCATTTTTGAGACAACTTAATTTCCTATTGATTGAAAGCTTTCTCGATCAAATCGGAGTAACAATAAGCTTTTTATAGACATTTTAAAATCAACAATTTTTGTTTCTTGGGGAGAGTGTACAGAAACTAAAGTTACAATTTTGGCCATAATTTTAAAAACCTTCATTTGTTGGATAAAAGCTAAAAAGCATTTTTGAGACAACTTAATTTCCTATTGATTGAAAGCTTTCTCGATCAAATCGGAGCAACAATAAGCTTTTTATAGACATTTTAAAATCAACAATTTTTGTTTCTTGGGGAGAGTGTACAGAAACTAAAGTTACAATTTTGGCCATAATTTTCAAAAGCTTCATTTGTTGGATAAAAGCTAAAAAGCATTTTTGAGACAATTAATTTTCCTATTGATTGAAAGCTTTCTCGATCAAATCGGAGTAACAATAAACTTTTTATAGACATTTTAAAATCAACAATTTTTGTTTCTTGGGGAGAGTGTACAGAAACTAAAGTTACAATTTTGGCCATAATTTTTAAAAACCTTCATTTGTTGCATAAAAGCTAAAAAGCATTTTGGAGACAACTTAATTTCCTATTGATTGAAAGCTTTCTCGATTAAATCGGAGTAACACTAAGCTTTTTATAGACATTTTAAAAACAACAATTTTTGTTTCTTGGGGAGAGTGTACAGAAACTAAAGTTACAGTTTTGGCCATAATTTTAAAAACCTTCATTTGTTGGATAAAAGCTAAAAAGCATTTTTGAGACAACTTAATTTCCTATTGATTAAAAGCTTTCTCGATCAAATCGGAGCAACAATAAGCTTTTTATAGACATTTTAAAATCAACAATTTTTGTTTCTTGGGGAGAGTGTACAGAAACTAAAGTTACAATTTTGGCCATAATTTTTAAAACCTTTATTTGTTGGATAAAATCTAAAAAGCATTTTTGAGACAACTTAATTTCCTATTGATTAAAAGCTTTCTCGATCAAATCGGAGTAACAATAAGCTTTTTATAGACATTTTAAAATCAACAATTTTTGTTTCTTGGAGAGAGTGTACAGAAACTAAAGTTACAATTTTGGCCATAATTTTTAAAACCTTCATTTGTTGGATAAAAGCTAAAAAGCATTTTTGAGACAACTTAATTTCCTATTAATTGAAAGCATTCTCGATCAAATCGGAGTAACAATAAGCTTTTTATAGACATTTTAAAATCAACAATTTTTGTTTCTTGGGGAGAGTGTACAGAAACCAAAGTTACAATTTTGGCCATAATTTTCAAAAGCTTCATTTGTTGCATAAAACTTAAAAAGCATTTTTGAGACAACTTAATTTACTTTTGAATAAAAGCTTTCTCGATCAAATCGGAGTAACAATAAGCTTTTTATAGACATTTTAAAATCAACAATTTTTGTTTCTTGGGGAGAGTGTACAGAAACTAAAGTTACAATTTTGGCCATAATTTTAAAAACCTTCATTTGTTGGATAAAAGCTAAAAAGCATTTTTGAGACAACTTAATTTCCTATTGACTGAAAGCTTTCTCGATCAAATCGGAGTAACAATAAGCTTTTTATAGACATTTTAAAATCAACAATTTTTGTTTTTTGGGGAGAGTGTACAGAAACTAAAGTTACAATTTTGGCCATAATTTTTAAAACCTTCATTTGTTGGATAAAATCTAAAAAGCATTTTTGAGACAATTTTATTTCCTATTGATTGAAAGCTTTCTCGATCAAATCGGAGTAACAATAAGCTTTTTATAGACATTTTATAATCAACAATTTTTGTTTCTTGGGGAGAGTGTACAGAAACTAAAGTTACAGTTTTGGCCATAATTTTAAAAACCTTCATTTGTTGGATAAAAGTTAAAAGCATTTTTGAGAAAACTTAATTTTCTATTGATTGAAAGCTTTCTCGATCAAATCGGAGCAACAATAAGCTTTTTATAGACATTTTAAAATCAACAATTTTTGTTTCTTGGGGAGAGTGTACAGAAACTAAAGTTACAATTTTGGCCATAATTTTTAAAACCTTCATTTGTTGGATAAAAGCTAAAAAGCATTTTTGAGACAACTTAATTTCCTATTGATTAAAAGCTTTCTCGATCAAATCGGAGCAACAATAAGCTTTTTATAGACATTTTAAAATCAACAATTTTTGTTTCTTGGGGAGAGTGTACAGAAACTAAAGTTACAATTTTGGCCATAATTTTTAAAACCTTCATTTGTTGGATAAAAGCTAAAAAGCATTTTTGAGACAACTTAATTTCCTATTGATTGAAAGCTTTCTCGATCAAATCGGAGTAACAATAAGCTTTTTATAGACATTTTAAAATCAACAATTTTTGTTTCTTGGGGAGAGTGTACAGAAACTAAAGTTACAATTTTGGCCATAATTTTAAAAACCTTCATTTGTTGGATAAAAGCTAAAAAGCATTTTTGAGACAACTTAATTTCCTATTGATTGAAAGCTTTCTCGATCAAATCGGAGCAACAATAAGCTTTTTATAGACATTTTAAAATCAACAATTTTTGTTTCTTGGGGAGAGTGTACAGAAACTAAAGTTACAATTTTGGCCATAATTTTCAAAAGCTTCATTTGTTGGATAAAAGCTAAAAAGCATTTTTGAGACAATTAATTTTCCTATTGATTGAAAGCTTTCTCGATCAAATCGGAGTAACAATAAACTTTTTATAGACATTTTAAAATCAACAATTTTTGTTTCTTGGGGAGAGTGTACAGAAACTAAAGTTACAATTTTGGCCATAATTTTTAAAAACCTTCATTTGTTGCATAAAAGCTAAAAAGCATTTTGGAGACAACTTAATTTCCTATTGATTGAAAGCTTTCTCGATTAAATCGGAGTAACACTAAGCTTTTTATAGACATTTTAAAAACAACAATTTTTGTTTCTTGGGGAGAGTGTACAGAAACTAAAGTTACAGTTTTGGCCATAATTTTAAAAACCTTCATTTGTTGGATAAAAGCTAAAAAGCATTTTTGAGAAAACTTAATTTCCTATTGATTGAAAGCTTTCTCGATCAAATCGGAGCAACAATAAGCTTTTAATAGACATTTTAAAATCAACAATTTTTGTTTCTTGGGGAGAGTGTACAGAAACTAAAGTTACAATTTTGGCCATAATTTTTAAAACCTTCATTTGTTGGATAAAAGCTAAAAAGCATTTTTGAGACAACTTAATTTCCTATTGATTAAAAGCTTTCTCGATCAAATCGGAGCAACAATAAGCTTTTTATAGACATTTTAAAATCAACAATTTTTGTTTCTTGGGGAGAGTGTACAGAAACTAAAGTTACAATTTTGGCCATAATTTTTAAAACCTTCATTTGTTGGATAAAAGCTAAAAAGCATTTTTGAGACAACTTAATTTCCTATTGATTGAAAGCTTTCTCGATCAAATCGGAGTAACAATAAGCTTTTTATAGACATTTTAAAATCAACAATTTTTGTTTCTTGGGGAGAGTGTACAGAAACTAAAGTTACAATTTTGGCCATAATTTTAAAAACCTTCATTTGTTGGATAAAAGCTAAAAAGCATTTTTGAGACAACTTAATTTCCTATTGATTGAAAGCTTTCTCGATCAAATCGGAGCAACAATAAGCTTTTTATAGACATTTTAAAATCAACAATTTTTGTTTCTTGGGGAGAGTGTACAGAAACTAAAGTTACAATTTTGGCCATAATTTTTAAAACCTTCATTTGTTGGATAAAAGCTAAAAAGCATTTTTGAGACAACTTAATTTCCTATTGATTGAAAGCTTTCTCGATCAAATCGGAGTAACAATAAGCTTTTTATAGACATTTTAAAATCAACAATTTTTGTTTCTTGGGGAGAGTGTACAGAAACTAAAGTTACAATTTTGGCCATAATTTTAAAAACCTTCATTTGTTGGATAAAAGCTAAAAAGCATTTTTGAGACAATTAATTTTCCTATTGATTGAAAGCTTTCTCGATCAAATCGGAGTAACAATAAGCTTTTTATAGACATTTTAAAATCAACAATTTTTGTTTCTTGGGGAGAGTGTACAGAAACTAAAGTTACAATTTTGGCCATAATTTTTAAAAACCTTCATTTGTTGCATAAAAGCTAAAAAGCATTTTGGAGACAACTTAATTTCCTATTGATTGAAAGCTTTCTCGATTAAATCGGAGTAACACTAAGCTTTTTATAGACATTTTAAAAACAACAATTTTTGTTTCTTGGGGAGAGTGTACAGAAACTAAAGTTACAGTTTTGGCCATAATTTTAAAAACCTTCATTTGTTGGATAAAAGCTAAAAAGCATTTTTGAGAAAACTTAATTTCCTATTGATTGAAAGCTTTCTCGATCAAATCGGAGCAACAATAAGCTTTTAATAGACATTTTAAAATCAACAATTTTTGTTTCTTGGGGAGAGTGTACAGAAACTAAAGTTACAATTTTGGCCATAATTTTTAAAACCTTCATTTGTTGGATAAAAGCTAAAAAGCATTTTTGAGACAACTTAATTTCCTATTGATTAAAAGCTTTCTCGATCAAATCGGAGCAACAATAAGCTTTTTATAGACATTTTAAAATCAACAATTTTTGTTTCTTGGGGAGAGTGTACAGAAACTAAAGTTACAGTTTTGGCCATAATTTTAAAAACCTTCATTTGTTGGATAAAAGCTAAAAAGCATTTTTGAGAAAACTTAATTTCCTATTGATTGAAAGCTTTCTCGATCAAATCGGAGCAACAATAAGCTTTTTATAGACATTTTAAAATCAACAATTTTTGTTTCTTGGGGAGAGTGTACAGAAACTAAAGTTACAATTTTGGCCATAATTTTTAAAACCTTCATTTGTTGGATAAAAGCTAAAAAGCATTTTTGAGACAACTTAATTTCCTATTGATTAAAAGCTTTCTCGATCAAATCGGAGCAACAATAAGCTTTTTATAGACATTTTAAAATCAACAATTTTTGTTTCTTGGGGAGAGTGTACAGAAACTAAAGTTACAATTTTGGCCATAATTTTTAAAACCTTCATTTGTTGGATAAAAGCTAAAAAGCATTTTTGAGACAACTTAATTTCCTATTGATTGAAAGCTTTCTCGATCAAATCGGAGTAACAATAAGCTTTTTATAGACATTTTAAAATCAACAATTTTTGTTTCTTGGGGAGAGTGTACAGAAACTAAAGTTACAATTTTGGCCATAATTTTAAAAACCTTCATTTGTTGGATAAAAGCTAAAAAGCATTTTTGAGACAACTTAATTTCCTATTGATTGAAAGCTTTCTCGATCAAATCGGAGCAACAATAAGCTTTTTATAGACATTTTAAAATCAACAATTTTTGTTTCTTGGGGAGAGTGTACAGAAACTAAAGTTACAATTTTGGCCATAATTTTTAAAACCTTCATTTGTTGGATAAAAGCTAAAAAGCATTTTTGAGACAACTTAATTTCCTATTGATTGAAAGCTTTCTCGATCAAATCGGAGTAACAATAAGCTTTTTATAGACATTTTAAAATCAACAATTTTTGTTTCTTGGGGAGAGTGTACAGAAACTAAAGTTACAATTTTGGCCATAATTTTAAAAACCTTCATTTGTTGGATAAAAGCTAAAAAGCATTTTTGAGACAATTAATTTTCCTATTGATTGAAAGCTTTCTCGATCAAATCGGAGTAACAATAAGCTTTTTATAGACATTTTAAAATCAACAATTTTTGTTTCTTGGGGAGAGTGTACAGAAACTAAAGTTACAATTTTGGCCATAATTTTTAAAAACCTTCATTTGTTGCATAAAAGCTAAAAAGCATTTTGGAGACAACTTAATTTCCTATTGATTGAAAGCTTTCTCGATTAAATCGGAGTAACACTAAGCTTTTTATAGACATTTTAAAAACAACAATTTTTGTTTCTTGGGGAGAGTGTACAGAAACTAAAGTTACAGTTTTGGCCATAATTTTAAAAACCTTCATTTGTTGGATAAAAGCTAAAAAGCATTTTTGAGAAAACTTAATTTCCTATTGATTGAAAGCTTTCTCGATCAAATCGGAGCAACAATAAGCTTTTAATAGACATTTTAAAATCAACAATTTTTGTTTCTTGGGGAGAGTGTACAGAAACTAAAGTTACAATTTTGGCCATAATTTTTAAAACCTTCATTTGTTGGATAAAAGCTAAAAAGCATTTTTGAGACAACTTAATTTCCTATTGATTAAAAGCTTTCTCGATCAAATCGGAGCAACAATAAGCTTTTTATAGACATTTTAAAATCAACAATTTTTGTTTCTTGGGGAGAGTGTACAGAAACTAAAGTTACAATTTTGGCCATAATTTTTAAAACCTTCATTTGTTGGATAAAAGCTAAAAAGCATTTTTGAGACAACTTAATTTCCTATTGATTGAAAGCTTTCTCGATCAAATCGGAGTAACAATAAGCTTTTTATAGACATTTTAAAATCAACAATTTTTGTTTCTTGGGGAGAGTGTACAGAAACTAAAGTTACAATTTTGGCCATAATTTTAAAAACCTTCATTTGTTGGATAAAAGCTAAAAAGCATTTTTGAGACAACTTAATTTCCTATTGATTGAAAGCTTTCTCGATCAAATCGGAGCAACAATAAGCTTTTTATAGACATTTTAAAATCAACAATTTTTGTTTCTTGGGGAGAGTGTACAGAAACTAAAGTTACAATTTTGGCCATAATTTTCAAAAGCTTCATTTGTTGGATAAAAGCTAAAAAGCATTTTTGAGACAATTAATTTTCCTATTGATTGAAAGCTTTCTCGATCAAATCGGAGTAACAATAAGCTTTTTATAGACATTTTAAAATCAACAATTTTTGTTTCTTGGGGAGAGTGTACAGAAACTAAAGTTACAATTTTGGCCATAATTTTAAAAACCTTCATTTGTTGGATAAAAGCTAAAAAGCATTTTTGAGACAACTTAATTTCCTATTGATTGAAAGCTTTCTCGATCAAATCGGAGCAACAATAAGCTTTTTATAGACATTTTAAAATCAACAATTTTTGTTTCTTGGGGAGAGTGTACAGAAACTAAAGTTACAATTTTGGCCATAATTTTCAAAAGCTTCATTTGTTGGATAAAAGCTAAAAAGCATTTTTGAGACAATTAATTTTCCTATTGATTGAAAGCTTTCTCGATCAAATCGGAGTAACAATAAACTTTTTATAGACATTTTAAAATCAACAATTTTTGTTTCTTGGGGAGAGTGTACAGAAACTAAAGTTACAATTTTGGCCATAATTTTTAAAAACCTTCATTTGTTGCATAAAAGCTAAAAAGCATTTTGGAGACAACTTAATTTCCTATTGATTGAAAGCTTTCTCGATTAAATCGGAGTAACACTAAGCTTTTTATAGACATTTTAAAAACAACAATTTTTGTTTCTTGGGGAGAGTGTACAGAAACTAAAGTTACAGTTTTGGCCATAATTTTAAAAACCTTCATTTGTTGGATAAAAGCTAAAAAGCATTTTTGAGAAAACTTAATTTCCTATTGATTGAAAGCTTTCTCGATCAAATCGGAGCAACAATAAGCTTTTAATAGACATTTTAAAATCAACAATTTTTGTTTCTTGGGGAGAGTGTACAGAAACTAAAGTTACAATTTTGGCCATAATTTTTAAAACCTTCATTTGTTGGATAAAAGCTAAAAAGCATTTTTGAGACAACTTAATTTCCTATTGATTAAAAGCTTTCTCGATCAAATCGGAGCAACAATAAGCTTTTTATAGACATTTTAAAATCAACAATTTTTGTTTCTTGGGGAGAGTGTACAGAAACTAAAGTTACAATTTTGGCCATAATTTTTAAAACCTTCATTTGTTGGATAAAAGCTAAAAAGCATTTTTGAGACAACTTAATTTCCTATTGATTGAAAGCTTTCTCGATCAAATCGGAGCAACAATAAGCTTTTTATAGACATTTTAAAATCAACAATTTTTGTTTCTTGGGGAGAGTGTACAGAAACTAAAGTTACAATTTTGGCCATAATTTTTAAAACCTTCATTTGTTGGATAAAAGCTAAAAAGCATTTTTGAGACAACTTAATTTCCTATTGATTGAAAGCTTTCTCGATCAAATCGGAGTAACAATAAGCTTTTTATAGACATTTTAAAATCAACAATTTTTGTTTCTTGGGGAGAGTGTACAGAAACTAAAGTTACAATTTTGGCCATAATTTTAAAAACCTTCATTTGTTGGATAAAAGCTAAAAAGCATTTTTGAGACAATTAATTTTCCTATTGATTGAAAGCTTTCTCGATCAAATCGGAGTAACAATAAGCTTTTTATAGACATTTTAAAATCAACAATTTTTGTTTCTTGGGGAGAGTGTACAGAAACTAAAGTTACAATTTTGGCCATAATTTTTAAAAACCTTCATTTGTTGCATAAAAGCTAAAAAGCATTTTGGAGACAACTTAATTTCCTATTGATTGAAAGCTTTCTCGATTAAATCGGAGTAACACTAAGCTTTTTATAGACATTTTAAAAACAACAATTTTTGTTTCTTGGGGAGAGTGTACAGAAACTAAAGTTACAGTTTTGGCCATAATTTTAAAAACCTTCATTTGTTGGATAAAAGCTAAAAAGCATTTTTGAGAAAACTTAATTTCCTATTGATTGAAAGCTTTCTCGATCAAATCGGAGCAACAATAAGCTTTTAATAGACATTTTAAAATCAACAATTTTTGTTTCTTGGGGAGAGTGTACAGAAACTAAAGTTACAATTTTGGCCATAATTTTTAAAACCTTCATTTGTTGGATAAAAGCTAAAAAGCATTTTTGAGACAACTTAATTTCCTATTGATTAAAAGCTTTCTCGATCAAATCGGAGCAACAATAAGCTTTTTATAGACATTTTAAAATCAACAATTTTTGTTTCTTGGGGAGAGTGTACAGAAACTAAAGTTACAGTTTTGGCCATAATTTTAAAAACCTTCATTTGTTGGATAAAAGCTAAAAAGCATTTTTGAGACAACTTAATTTCCTATTGATTGAAAGCTTTCTCGATCAAATCGGAGCAACAATAAGCTTTTTATAGACATTTTAAAATCAACAATTTTTGTTTCTTGGGGAGAGTGTACAGAAACTAAAGTTACAATTTTGGCCATAATTTTCAAAAGCTTCATTTGTTGGATAAAAGCTAAAAAGCATTTTTGAGACAATTAATTTTCCTATTGATTGAAAGCTTTCTCGATCAAATCGGAGTAACAATAAACTTTTTATAGACATTTTAAAATCAACAATTTTTGTTTCTTGGGGAGAGTGTACAGAAACTAAAGTTACAATTTTGGCCATAATTTTTAAAAACCTTCATTTGTTGCATAAAAGCTAAAAAGCATTTTGGAGACAACTTAATTTCCTATTGATTGAAAGCTTTCTCGATTAAATCGGAGTAACACTAAGCTTTTTATAGACATTTTAAAAACAACAATTTTTGTTTCTTGGGGAGAGTGTACAGAAACTAAAGTTACAGTTTTGGCCATAATTTTAAAAACCTTCATTTGTTGGATAAAAGCTAAAAAGCATTTTTGAGAAAACTTAATTTCCTATTGATTGAAAGCTTTCTCGATCAAATCGGAGCAACAATAAGCTTTTAATAGACATTTTAAAATCAACAATTTTTGTTTCTTGGGGAGAGTGTACAGAAACTAAAGTTACAATTTTGGCCATAATTTTTAAAACCTTCATTTGTTGGATAAAAGCTAAAAAGCATTTTTGAGACAACTTAATTTCCTATTGATTAAAAGCTTTCTCGATCAAATCGGAGCAACAATAAGCTTTTTATAGACATTTTAAAATCAACAATTTTTGTTTCTTGGGGAGAGTGTACAGAAACTAAAGTTACAATTTTGGCCATAATTTTTAAAACCTTCATTTGTTGGATAAAAGCTAAAAAGCATTTTTGAGACAACTTAATTTCCTATTGATTGAAAGCTTTCTCGATCAAATCGGAGCAACAATAAGCTTTTTATAGACATTTTAAAATCAACAATTTTTGTTTCTTGGGGAGAGTGTACAGAAACTAAAGTTACAATTTTGGCCATAATTTTTAAAACCTTCATTTGTTGGATAAAAGCTAAAAAGCATTTTTGAGACAACTTAATTTCCTATTGATTGAAAGCTTTCTCGATCAAATCGGAGTAACAATAAGCTTTTTATAGACATTTTAAAATCAACAATTTTTGTTTCTTGGGGAGAGTGTACAGAAACTAAAGTTACAATTTTGGCCATAATTTTAAAAACCTTCATTTGTTGGATAAAAGCTAAAAAGCATTTTTGAGACAATTAATTTTCCTATTGATTGAAAGCTTTCTCGATCAAATCGGAGTAACAGTAAGCTTTTTATAGACATTTTAAAATCAACAATTTTTGTTTCTTGGGGAGAGTGTACAGAAACTAAAGTTACAATTTTGGCCATAATTTTTAAAAACCTTCATTTGTTGCATAAAAGCTAAAAAGCATTTTGGAGACAACTTAATTTCCTATTGATTGAAAGCTTTCTCGATTAAATCGGAGTAACACTAAGCTTTTTATAGACATTTTAAAAACAACAATTTTTGTTTCTTGGGGAGAGTGTACAGAAACTAAAGTTACAGTTTTGGCCATAATTTTAAAAACCTTCATTTGTTGGATAAAAGCTAAAAAGCATTTTTGAGAAAACTTAATTTCCTATTGATTGAAAGCTTTCTCGATCAAATCGGAGCAACAATAAGCTTTTAATAGACATTTTAAAATCAACAATTTTTGTTTCTTGGGGAGAGTGTACAGAAACTAAAGTTACAATTTTGGCCATAATTTTTAAAACCTTCATTTGTTGGATAAAAGCTAAAAAGCATTTTTGAGACAACTTAATTTCCTATTGATTAAAAGCTTTCTCGATCAAATCGGAGCAACAATAAGCTTTTTATAGACATTTTAAAATCAACAATTTTTGTTTCTTGGGGAGAGTGTACAGAAACTAAAGTTACAGTTTTGGCCATAATTTTAAAAACCTTCATTTGTTGGATAAAAGCTAAAAAGCATTTTTGAGAAAACTTAATTTCCTATTGATTGAAAGCTTTCTCGATCAAATCGGAGCAACAATAAGCTTTTTATAGACATTTTAAAATCAACAATTTTTGTTTCTTGGGGAGAGTGTACAGAAACTAAAGTTACAATTTTGGCCATAATTTTTAAAACCTTCATTTGTTGGATAAAAGCTAAAAAGCATTTTTGAGACAACTTAATTTCCTATTGATTGAAAGCTTTCTCGATCAAATCGGAGTAACAATAAGCTTTTTATAGACATTTTAAAATCAACAATTTTTGTTTCTTGGGGAGAGTGTACAGAAACTAAAGTTACAATTTTGGCCATAATTTTTAAAACCTTCATTTGTTGGATAAAAGCTAAAAAGCATTTTTGAGACAACTTAATTTCCTATTGATTGAAAGCTTTCTCGATCAAATCGGAGCAACAATAAGCTTTTTATAGACATTTTAAAATCAACAATTTTTGTTTCTTGGGGAGAGTGTACAGAAACTAAAGTTACAATTTTGGCCATAATTTTTAAAACCTTCATTTGTTGGATAAAAGCTAAAAAGCATTTTTGAGACAACTTAATTTCCTATTGATTGAAAGCTTTCTCGATCAAATCGGAGTAACAATAAGCTTTTTATAGACATTTTAAAATCAACAATTTTTGTTTCTTGGGGAGAGTGTACAGAAACTAAAGTTACAATTTTGGCCATAATTTTAAAAACCTTCATTTGTTGGATAAAAGCTAAAAAGCATTTTTGAGACAATTAATTTTCCTATTGATTGAAAGCTTTCTCGATCAAATCGGAGTAACAATAAGCTTTTTATAGACATTTTAAAATCAACAATTTTTGTTTCTTGGGGAGAGTGTACAGAAACTAAAGTTACAATTTTGGCCATAATTTTTAAAAACCTTCATTTGTTGCATAAAAGCTAAAAAGCATTTTGGAGACAACTTAATTTCCTATTGATTGAAAGCTTTCTCGATTAAATCGGAGTAACACTAAGCTTTTTATAGACATTTTAAAAACAACAATTTTTGTTTCTTGGGGAGAGTGTACAGAAACTAAAGTTACAGTTTTGGCCATAATTTTAAAAACCTTCATTTGTTGGATAAAAGCTAAAAAGCATTTTTGAGAAAACTTAATTTCCTATTGATTGAAAGCTTTCTAGATCAAATCGGAGCAACAATAAGCTTTTAATAGACATTTTAAAATCAACAATTTTTGTTTCTTGGGGAGAGTGTACAGAAACTAAAGTTACAATTTTGGCCATAATTTTTAAAACCTTCATTTGTTGGATAAAAGCTAAAAAGCATTTTTGAGACAACTTAATTTCCTATTGATTAAAAGCTTTCTCGATCAAATCGGAGCAACAATAAGCTTTTTATAGACATTTTAAAATCAACAATTTTTGTTTCTTGGGGAGAGTGTACAGAAACTAAAGTTACAATTTTGGCCATAATTTTTAAAACCTTCATTTGTTGGATAAAAGCTAAAAAGCATTTTTGAGACAACTTAATTTCCTATTGATTGAAAGCTTTCTCGATCAAATCGGAGTAACAATAAGCTTTTTATAGACATTTTAAAATCAACAATTTTTGTTTCTTGGGGAGAGTGTACAGAAACTAAAGTTACAATTTTGGCCATAATTTTAAAAACCTTCATTTGTTGGATAAAAGCTAAAAAGCATTTTTGAGACAACTTAATTTCCTATTGATTGAAAGCTTTCTCGATCAAATCGGAGCAACAATAAGCTTTTTATAGACATTTTAAAATCAACAATTTTTGTTTCTTGGGGAGAGTGTACAGAAACTAAAGTTACAATTTTGGCCATAATTTTCAAAAGCTTCATTTGTTGGATAAAAGCTAAAAAGCATTTTTGAGACAATTAATTTTCCTATTGATTGAAAGCTTTCTCGATCAAATCGGAGCAACAATAAGCTTTTTATAGACATTTTAAAATCAACAATTTTTGTTTCTTGGGGAGAGTGTACAGAAACTAAAGTTACAATTTTGGCCATAATTTTTAAAAACCTTCATTTGTTGCATAAAAGCTAAAAAGCATTTTGGAGACAACTTAATTTCCTATTGATTAAAAGCTTTCTCGATCAAATCGGAGCAACAATAAGCTTTTTATAGACATTTTAAAATCAACAATTTTTGTTTCTTGGGGAGAGTGTACAGAAACTAAAGTTACAGTTTTGGCCATAATTTTAAAAACCTTCATTTGTTGGATAAAAGCTAAAAAGCATTTTTGAGAAAACTTAATTTCCTATTGATTGAAAGCTTTCTCGATCAAATCGGAGCAACAATAAGCTTTTTATAGACATTTTAAAATCAACAATTTTTGTTTCTTGGGGAGAGTGTACAGAAACTAAAGTTACAATTTTGGCCATAATTTTTAAAACCTTCATTTGTTGGATAAAAGCTAAAAAGCTTTTTTGAGACAACTTAATTTCCTATTGATTAAAAGCTTTCTCGATCAAATCGGAGCAACAATAAGCTTTTTATAGACATTTTAAAATCAACAATTTTTGTTTCTTGGGGAGAGTGTACAGAAACTAAAGTTACAATTTTGGCCATAATTTTTAAAACCTTCATTTGTTGGATAAAAGCTAAAAAGCATTTTTGAGAAAACTTAATTTCCTATTGATTGAAAGCTTTCTCGATCAAATCGGAGCAACAATAAGCTTTTTATAGACATTTTAAAATCAACAATTTTTGTTTCTTGGGGAGAGTGTACAGAAACTAAAGTTACAATTTTGGCCATAATTTTTAAAACCTTCATTTGTTGGATAAAAGCTAAAAAGCTTTTTTGAGACAACTTAATTTCCTATTGATTGAAAGCTTTCTCGATCAAATCGGAGCAACAATAAGCTTTTTATAGACATTTTAAAATCAACAATTTTTGTTTCTTGGGGAGAGTGTACAGAAACTAAAGTTACAATTTTGGCCATAATTTTCAAAAGCTTCATTTGTTGGATAAAAGCTAAAAAGCATTTTTGAGACAATTAATTTTCCTATTGATTGAAAGCTTTCTCGATCAAATCGGAGCAACAATAAGCTTTTTATAGACATTTTAAAATCAACAATTTTTGTTTCTTGGGGAGAGTGTACAGAAACTAAAGTTACAATTTTGGCCATAATTTTTAAAAACCTTCATTTGTTGCATAAAAGCTAAAAAGCATTTTGGAGACAACTTAATTTCCTATTGATTAAAAGCTTTCTCGATCAAATCGGAGCAACAATAAGCTTTTTATAGACATTTTAAAATCAACAATTTTTGTTTCTTGGGGAGAGTGTACAGAAACTAAAGTTACAGTTTTGGCCATAATTTTAAAAACCTTCATTTGTTGGATAAAAGCTAAAAAGCATTTTTGAGAAAACTTAATTTCCTATTGATTGAAAGCTTTCTCGATCAAATCGGAGCAACAATAAGCTTTTTATAGACATTTTAAAATCAACAATTTTTGTTTCTTGGGGAGAGTGTACAGAAACTAAAGTTACAATTTTGGCCATAATTTTTAAAACCTTCATTTGTTGGATAAAAGCTAAAAAGCTTTTTTGAGACAACTTAATTTCCTATTGATTAAAAGCTTTCTCGATCAAATCGGAGCAACAATAAGCTTTTTATAGACATTTTAAAATCAACAATTTTTGTTTCTTGGGGAGAGTGTACAGAAACTAAAGTTACAATTTTGGCCATAATTTTTAAAACCTTCATTTGTTGGATAAAAGCTAAAAAGCATTTTTGAGACAACTTAATTTCCTATTGATTGAAAGCTTTCTCGATCAAATCGGAGTAACAATAAGCTTTTTATAGACATTTTAAAATCAACAATTTTTGTTTCTTGGGGAGAGTGTACAGAAACTAAAGTTACAATTTTGGCCATAATTTTAAAAACCTTCATTTGTTGGATAAAAGCTAAAAAGCATTTTTGAGACAACTTAATTTCCTATTGATTGAAAGCTTTCTCGATCAAATCGGAGCAACAATAAGCTTTTTATAGACATTTTAAAATCAACAATTTTTGTTTCTTGGGGAGAGTGTACAGAAACTAAAGTTACAATTTTGGCCATAATTTTTAAAACCTTCATTTGTTGGATAAAAGCTAAAAAGCATTTTTGAGACAACTTAATTTCCTATTGATTGAAAGCTTTCTCGATCAAATCGGAGTGTACAGAAACTAAAGTTACAATTTTGGCCATAATTTTTAAAACCTTCATTTGTTGGATAAAAGCTAAAAAGCATTTTTGAGACAACTTAATTTCCTATTGATTGAAAGCTTTCTCGATCAAATCGGAGTAACAATAAGCTTTTTATAGACATTTTAAAATCAACAATTTTTGTTTCTTGGGGAGAGTGTACAGAAACTAAAGTTACAATTTTGGCCATAATTTTAAAAACCTTCATTTGTTGGATAAAAGCTAAAAAGCATTTTTGAGACAACTTAATTTCCTATTGATTGAAAGCTTTCTCGATCAAATCGGAGCAACAATAAGCTTTTTATAGACATTTTAAAATCAACAATTTTTGTTTCTTGGGGAGAGTGTACAGAAACTAAAGTTACAATTTTGGCCATAATTTTTAAAACCTTCATTTGTTGGATAAAAGCTAAAAAGCATTTTTGAGACAACTTAATTTCCTATTGATTGAAAGCTTTCTCGATCAAATCGGAGTAACAATAAGCTTTTTATAGACATTTTAAAATCAACAATTTTTGTTTCTTGGGGAGAGTGTACAGAAACTAAAGTTACAATTTTGGCCATAATTTTAAAAACCTTCATTTGTTGGATAAAAGCTAAAAAGCATTTTTGAGACAATTAATTTTCCTATTGATTGAAAGCTTTCTCGATCAAATCGGAGTAACAATAAGCTTTTTATAGACATTTTAAAATCAACAATTTTTGTTTCTTGGGGAGAGTGTACAGAAACTAAAGTTACAATTTTGGCCATAATTTTTAAAAACCTTCATTTGTTGCATAAAAGCTAAAAAGCATTTTGGAGACAACTTAATTTCCTATTGATTGAAAGCTTTCTCGATTAAATCGGAGTAACACTAAGCTTTTTATAGACATTTTAAAAACAACAATTTTTGTTTCTTGGGGAGAGTGTACAGAAACTAAAGTTACAGTTTTGGCCATAATTTTAAAAACCTTCATTTGTTGGATAAAAGCTAAAAAGCATTTTTGAGAAAACTTAATTTCCTATTGATTGAAAGCTTTCTAGATCAAATCGGAGCAACAATAAGCTTTTAATAGACATTTTAAAATCAACAATTTTTGTTTCTTGGGGAGAGTGTACAGAAACTAAAGTTACAATTTTGGCCATAATTTTTAAAACCTTCATTTGTTGGATAAAAGCTAAAAAGCATTTTTGAGACAACTTAATTTCCTATTGATTAAAAGCTTTCTCGATCAAATCGGAGCAACAATAAGCTTTTTATAGACATTTTAAAATCAACAATTTTTGTTTCTTGGGGAGAGTGTACAGAAACTAAAGTTAAAATTTTGGCCATAATTTTTTAAACCTTCATTTGTTGGATAAAAGCTAAAAAGCATTTTTGAGACAACTTAATTTCCTATTGATTGAAAGCTTTCTCGATCAAATCGGAGTAACAATAAGCTTTTTATAGACATTTTAAAATCAACAATTTTTGTTTCTTGGGGAGAGTGTACAGAAACTAAAGTTACAATTTTGGCCATAATTTTAAAAACCTTCATTTGTTGGATAAAAGCTAAAAAGCATTTTTGAGACAACTTAATTTCCTATTGATTGAAAGCTTTCTCGATCAAATCGGAGCAACAATAAGCTTTTTATAGACATTTTAAAATCAACAATTTTTGTTTCTTGGGGAGAGTGTACAGAAACTAAAGTTACAATTTTGGCCATAATTTTCAAAAGCTTCATTTGTTGGATAAAAGCTAAAAAGCATTTTTGAGACAATTAATTTTCCTATTGATTGAAAGCTTTCTCGATCAAATCGGAGCAACAATAAGCTTTTTATAGACATTTTAAAATCAACAATTTTTGTTTCTTGGGGAGAGTGTACAGAAACTAAAGTTACAATTTTGGCCATAATTTTTAAAAACCTTCATTTGTTGCATAAAAGCTAAAAAGCATTTTGGAGACAACTTAATTTCCTATTGATTAAAAGCTTTCTCGATCAAATCGGAGCAACAATAAGCTTTTTATAGACATTTTAAAATCAACAATTTTTGTTTCTTGGGGAGAGTGTACAGAAACTAAAGTTACAGTTTTGGCCATAATTTTAAAAACCTTCATTTGTTGGATAAAAGCTAAAAAGCATTTTTGAGAAAACTTAATTTCCTATTGATTGAAAGCTTTCTCGATCAAATCGGAGCAACAATAAGCTTTTTATAGACATTTTAAAATCAACAATTTTTGTTTCTTGGGGAGAGTGTACAGAAACTAAAGTTACAATTTTGGCCATAATTTTTAAAACCTTCATTTGTTGGATAAAAGCTAAAAAGCATTTTTGAGACAACTTAATTTCCTATTGATTAAAAGCTTTCTCGATCAAATCGGAGCAACAATAAGCTTTTTATAGACATTTTAAAATCAACAATTTTTGTTTCTTGGGGAGAGTGTACAGAAACTAAAGTTACAATTTTGGCCATAATTTTTAAAACCTTCATTTGTTGGATAAAAGCTAAAAAGCATTTTTGAGACAACTTAATTTCCTATTGATTGAAAGCTTTCTCGATCAAATCGGAGTAACAATAAGCTTTTTATAGACATTTTAAAATCAACAATTTTTGTTTCTTGGGGAGAGTGTACAGAAACTAAAGTTACAATTTTGGCCATAATTTTAAAAACCTTCATTTGTTGGATAAAAGCTAAAAAGCATTTTTGAGACAACTTAATTTCCTATTGATTGAAAGCTTTCTCGATCAAATCGGAGCAACAATAAGCTTTTTATAGACATTTTAAAATCAACAATTTTTGTTTCTTGGGGAGAGTGTACAGAAACTAAAGTTACAATTTTGGCCATAATTTTTAAAACCTTCATTTGTTGGATAAAAGCTAAAAAGCATTTTTGAGACAACTTAATTTCCTATTGATTGAAAGCTTTCTCGATCAAATCGGAGTAACAATAAGCTTTTTATAGACATTTTAAAATCAACAATTTTTGTTTCTTGGGGAGAGTGTACAGAAACTAAAGTTACAATTTTGGCCATAATTTTAAAAACCTTCATTTGTTGGATAAAAGCTAAAAAGCATTTTTGAGACAATTAATTTTCCTATTGATTGAAAGCTTTCTCGATCAAATCGGAGTAACAATAAGCTTTTTATAGACATTTTAAAATCAACAATTTTTGTTTCTTGGGGAGAGTGTACAGAAACTAAAGTTACAATTTTGGCCATAATTTTTAAAAACCTTCATTTGTTGCATAAAAGCTAAAAAGCATTTTGGAGACAACTTAATTTCCTATTGATTGAAAGCTTTCTCGATTAAATCGGAGTAACACTAAGCTTTTTATAGACATTTTAAAAACAACAATTTTTGTTTCTTGGGGAGAGTGTACAGAAACTAAAGTTACAGTTTTGGCCATAATTTTAAAAACCTTCATTTGTTGGATAAAAGCTAAAAAGCATTTTTGAGAAAACTTAATTTCCTATTGATTGAAAGCTTTCTCGATCAAATCGGAGCAACAATAAGCTTTTAATAGACATTTTAAAATCAACAATTTTTGTTTCTTGGGGAGAGTGTACAGAAACTAAAGTTACAATTTTGGCCATAATTTTTAAAACCTTCATTTGTTGGATAAAAGCTAAAAAGCATTTTTGAGACAACTTAATTTCCTATTGATTAAAAGCTTTCTCGATCAAATCGGAGCAACAATAAGCTTTTTATAGACATTTTAAAATCAACAATTTTTGTTTCTTGGGGAGAGTGTACAGAAACTAAAGTTACAATTTTGGCCATAATTTTTAAAACCTTCATTTGTTGGATAAAAGCTAAAAAGCATTTTTGAGACAACTTAATTTCCTATTGATTGAAAGCTTTCTCGATCAAATCGGAGTAACAATAAGCTTTTTATAGACATTTTAAAATCAACAATTTTTGTTTCTTGGGGAGAGTGTACAGAAACTAAAGTTACAATTTTGGCCATAATTTTAAAAACCTTCATTTGTTGGATAAAAGCTAAAAAGCATTTTTGAGACAACTTAATTTTCTATTGATTGAAAGCTTTCTCGATCAAATCGGAGCAACAATAAGCTTTTTATAGACATTTTAAAATCAACAATTTTTGTTTCTTGGGGAGAGTGTACAGAAACTAAAGTTACAATTTTGGCCATAATTTTCAAAAGCTTCATTTGTTGGATAAAAGCTAAAAAGCATTTTTGAGACAATTAATTTTCCTATTGATTGAAAGCTTTCTCGATCAAATCGGAGTAACAATAAGCTTTTTATAGACATTTTAAAATCAACAATTTTTGTTTCTTGGGGAGAGTGTACAGAAACTAAAGTTACAATTTTGGCCATAATTTTTAAAAACCTTCATTTGTTGCATAAAAGCTAAAAAGCATTTTGGAGACAATAAGCTTTTTATAGACATTTTAAAATCAACAATTTTTGTTTCTTGGGGAGAGTGTACAGAAACTAAAGTTACAATTTTGGCCATAATTTTAAAAACCTTCATTTGTTGGATAAAAGCTAAAAAGCATTTTTGAGACAATTAATTTTCCTATTGATTGAAAGCTTTCTCGATCAAATCGGAGTAACAATAAGCTTTTTATAGACATTTTAAAATCAACAATTTTTGTTTCTTGGGGAGAGTGTACAGAAACTAAAGTTACAATTTTGGCCATAATTTTTAAAAACCTTCATTTGTTGCATAAAAGCTAAAAAGCATTTTGGAGACAACTTAATTTCCTATTGATTGAAAGCTTTCTCGATTAAATCGGAGTAACACTAAGCTTTTTATAGACATTTTAAAAACAACAATTTTTGTTTCTTGGGGAGAGTGTACAGAAACTAAAGTTACAGTTTTGGCCATAATTTTAAAAACCTTCATTTGTTGGATAAAAGCTAAAAAGCATTTTTGAGAAAACTTAATTTCCTATTGATTGAAAGCTTTCTCGATCAAATCGGAGTAACAATAAGCTTTTAATAGACATTTTAAAATCAACAACTTTTGTTTCTTGGGGAGAGTGTACAGAAACTAAAGTTACAATTTTGGCCATAATTTTTAAAACCTTCATTTGTTGGATAAAAGCTAAAAAGCATTTTTGAGACAACTTAATTTCCTATTGATTAAAAGCTTTCTCGATCAAATCGGAGCAACAATAAGCTTTTTATAGACATTTTAAAATCAACAATTTTTGTTTCTTGGGGAGAGTGTACAGAAACTAAAGTTACAATTTTGGCCATAATTTTTAAAACCTTCATTTGTTGGATAAAAGCTAAAAAGCATTTTTGAGACAACTTAATTTCCTATTGATTGAAAGCTTTCTCGATCAAATCGGAGTAACAATAAGCTTTTTATAGACATTTTAAAATCAACAATTTTTGTTTCTTGGGGAGAGTGTACAGAAACTAAAGTTACAATTTTGGCCATAATTTTAAAAACCTTCATTTGTTGGATAAAAGCTAAAAAGCATTTTTGAGACAACTTAATTTCCTATTGATTGAAAGCTTTCTCGATCAAATCGGAGTAACAATAAGCTTTTTATAGACATTTTAAAATCAACAATTTTTGTTTCTTGGGGAGAGTGTACAGAAACTAAAGTTACAATTTTGGCCATAATTTTTAAAAACCTTCATTTGTTGCATAAAAGCTAAAAAGCATTTTGGAGACAACTTAATTTCCTATTGATTGAAAGCTTTCTCGATTAAATCGGAGTAACAATAAGCTTTTTATAGACATTTTAAAATCAACAATTTTTGTTTCTTGGGGAGAGTGTACAGAAACTAAAGTTACAATTTTGGCCATAATTTTTAAAAACCTTCATTTGTTGCATAAAAGCTAAAAAGCATTTTGGAGACAACTTAATTTCCTATTGATTGAAAGCTTTCTCGATTAAATCGGAGTAACACTAAGCTTTTTATAGACATTTTAAAAACAACAATTTTTGTTTCTTGGGGAGAGTGTACAGAAACTAAAGTTACAATTTTGGCCATAATTTTTAAAACCTTCATTTGTTGGATAAAAGCTAAAAAGCATTTTTGAGACAACTTAATTTCCTATTGATTGAAAGCTTTCTCGATCAAATCGGAGTAACAATAAGCTTTTTATAGACATTTTAAAATCAACAATTTTTGTTTCTTGGGGAGAGTGTACAGAAACTAAAGTTACAATTTTGGCCATAATTTTTAAAACCTTCATTTGTTGGATAAAAGCTAAAAAGCATTTTTGAGACAACTTAATTTCCTATTGATTGAAAGCTTTCTCGATCAAATCGGAGCAACAATAAGCTTTTTATAGACATTTTAAAATCAACAATTTTTGTTTCTTGGGGAGAGTGTACAGAAACTAAAGTTACAATTTTGGCCATAATTTTTAAAACCTTCATTTGTTGGATAAAAGCTAAAAAGCATTTTTGAGACAACTTAATTTCCTATTGATTAAAAGCTTTCTCGATCAAATCGGAGCAACAATAAGCTTTTTATAGACATTTTAAAATCAACAATTTTTGTTTCTTGGGGAGAGTGTACAGAAACTAAAGTTACAATTTTGGCCATAATTTTTAAAACCTTCATTTGTTGGATAAAAGCTAAAAAGCATTTTTGAGACAACTTAATTTCCTATTGATTGAAAGCTTTCTCGATCAAATCGGAGTGTACAGAAACTAAAGTTACAATTTTGGCCATAATTTTTAAAACCTTCATTTGTTGGATAAAAGCTAAAAAGCATTTTTGAGACAACTTAATTTCCTATTGATTGAAAGCTTTCTCGATCAAATCGGAGTAACAATAAGCTTTTTATAGACATTTTAAAATCAACAATTTTTGTTTCTTGGGGAGAGTGTACAGAAACTAAAGTTACAATTTTGGCCATAATTTTAAAAACCTTCATTTGTTGGATAAAAGCTAAAAAGCATTTTTGAGACAACTTAATTTCCTATTGATTGAAAGCTTTCTCGATCAAATCGGAGCAACAATAAGCTTTTTATAGACATTTTAAAATCAACAATTTTTGTTTCTTGGGGAGAGTGTACAGAAACTAAAGTTACAATTTTGGCCATAATTTTTAAAACCTTCATTTGTTGGATAAAAGCTAAAAAGCATTTTTGAGACAACTTAATTTCCTATTGATTGAAAGCTTTCTCGATCAAATCGGAGTAACAATAAGCTTTTTATAGACATTTTAAAATCAACAATTTTTGTTTCTTGGGGAGAGTGTACAGAAACTAAAGTTACAATTTTGGCCATAATTTTAAAAACCTTCATTTGTTGGATAAAAGCTAAAAAGCATTTTTGAGACAATTAATTTTCCTATTGATTGAAAGCTTTCTCGATCAAATCGGAGTAACAATAAGCTTTTTATAGACATTTTAAAATCAACAATTTTTGTTTCTTGGGGAGAGTGTACAGAAACTAAAGTTACAATTTTGGCCATAATTTTTAAAAACCTTCATTTGTTGCATAAAAGCTAAAAAGCATTTTGGAGACAACTTAATTTCCTATTGATTGAAAGCTTTCTCGATTAAATCGGAGTAACACTAAGCTTTTTATAGACATTTTAAAAACAACAATTTTTGTTTCTTGGGGAGAGTGTACAGAAACTAAAGTTACAGTTTTGGCCATAATTTTAAAAACCTTCATTTGTTGGATAAAAGCTAAAAAGCATTTTTGAGAAAACTTAATTTCCTATTGATTGAAAGCTTTCTAGATCAAATCGGAGCAACAATAAGCTTTTAATAGACATTTTAAAATCAACAATTTTTGTTTCTTGGGGAGAGTGTACAGAAACTAAAGTTACAATTTTGGCCATAATTTTTAAAACCTTCATTTGTTGGATAAAAGCTAAAAAGCATTTTTGAGACAACTTAATTTCCTATTGATTAAAAGCTTTCTCGATCAAATCGGAGCAACAATAAGCTTTTTATAGACATTTTAAAATCAACAATTTTTGTTTCTTGGGGAGAGTGTACAGAAACTAAAGTTAAAATTTTGGCCATAATTTTTAAAACCTTCATTTGTTGGATAAAAGCTAAAAAGCATTTTTGAGACAACTTAATTTCCTATTGATTGAAAGCTTTCTCGATCAAATCGGAGTAACAATAAGCTTTTTATAGACATTTTAAAATCAACAATTTTTGTTTCTTGGGGAGAGTGTACAGAAACTAAAGTTACAATTTTGGCCATAATTTTAAAAACCTTCATTTGTTGGATAAAAGCTAAAAAGCATTTTTGAGACAACTTAATTTCCTATTGATTGAAAGCTTTCTCGATCAAATCGGAGCAACAATAAGCTTTTTATAGACATTTTAAAATCAACAATTTTTGTTTCTTGGGGAGAGTGTACAGAAACTAAAGTTACAATTTTGGCCATAATTTTCAAAAGCTTCATTTGTTGGATAAAAGCTAAAAAGCATTTTTGAGACAATTAATTTTCCTATTGATTGAAAGCTTTCTCGATCAAATCGGAGCAACAATAAGCTTTTTATAGACATTTTAAAATCAACAATTTTTGTTTCTTGGGGAGAGTGTACAGAAACTAAAGTTACAATTTTGGCCATAATTTTTAAAAACCTTCATTTGTTGCATAAAAGCTAAAAAGCATTTTGGAGACAACTTAATTTCCTATTGATTAAAAGCTTTCTCGATCAAATCGGAGCAACAATAAGCTTTTTATAGACATTTTAAAATCAACAATTTTTGTTTCTTGGGGAGAGTGTACAGAAACTAAAGTTACAGTTTTGGCCATAATTTTAAAAACCTTCATTTGTTGGATAAAAGCTAAAAAGCATTTTTGAGAAAACTTAATTTCCTATTGATTGAAAGCTTTCTCGATCAAATCGGAGCAACAATAAGCTTTTTATAGACATTTTAAAATCAACAATTTTTGTTTCTTGGGGAGAGTGTACAGAAACTAAAGTTACAATTTTGGCCATAATTTTTAAAACCTTCATTTGTTGGATAAAAGCTAAAAAGCATTTTTGAGACAACTTAATTTCCTATTGATTAAAAGCTTTCTCGATCAAATCGGAGCAACAATAAGCTTTTTATAGACATTTTAAAATCAACAATTTTTGTTTCTTGGGGAGAGTGTACAGAAACTAAAGTTACAATTTTGGCCATAATTTTTAAAACCTTCATTTGTTGGATAAAAGCTAAAAAGCATTTTTGAGACAACTTAATTTCCTATTGATTGAAAGCTTTCTCGATCAAATCGGAGTAACAATAAGCTTTTTATAGACATTTTAAAATCAACAATTTTTGTTTCTTGGGGAGAGTGTACAGAAACTAAAGTTACAATTTTGGCCATAATTTTAAAAACCTTCATTTGTTGGATAAAAGCTAAAAAGCATTTTTGAGACAACTTAATTTCCTATTGATTGAAAGCTTTCTCGATCAAATCGGAGCAACAATAAGCTTTTTATAGACATTTTAAAATCAACAATTTTTGTTTCTTGGGGAGAGTGTACAGAAACTAAAGTTACAATTTTGGCCATAATTTTTAAAACCTTCATTTGTTGGATAAAAGCTAAAAAGCATTTTTGAGACAACTTAATTTCCTATTGATTGAAAGCTTTCTCGATCAAATCGGAGTAACAATAAGCTTTTTATAGACATTTTAAAATCAACAATTTTTGTTTCTTGGGGAGAGTGTACAGAAACTAAAGTTACAATTTTGGCCATAATTTTAAAAACCTTCATTTGTTGGATAAAAGCTAAAAAGCATTTTTGAGACAATTAATTTTCCTATTGATTGAAAGCTTTCTCGATCAAATCGGAGTAACAATAAGCTTTTTATAGACATTTTAAAATCAACAATTTTTGTTTCTTGGGGAGAGTGTACAGAAACTAAAGTTACAATTTTGGCCATAATTTTTAAAAACCTTCATTTGTTGCATAAAAGCTAAAAAGCATTTTGGAGACAACTTAATTTCCTATTGATTGAAAGCTTTCTCGATTAAATCGGAGTAACACTAAGCTTTTTATAGACATTTTAAAAACAACAATTTTTGTTTCTTGGGGAGAGTGTACAGAAACTAAAGTTACAGTTTTGGCCATAATTTTAAAAACCTTCATTTGTTGGATAAAAGCTAAAAAGCATTTTTGAGAAAACTTAATTTCCTATTGATTGAAAGCTTTCTCGATCAAATCGGAGCAACAATAAGCTTTTAATAGACATTTTAAAATCAACAATTTTTGTTTCTTGGGGAGAGTGTACAGAAACTAAAGTTACAATTTTGGCCATAATTTTTAAAACCTTCATTTGTTGGATAAAAGCTAAAAAGCATTTTTGAGACAACTTAATTTCCTATTGATTAAAAGCTTTCTCGATCAAATCGGAGCAACAATAAGCTTTTTATAGACATTTTAAAATCAACAATTTTTGTTTCTTGGGGAGAGTGTACAGAAACTAAAGTTACAATTTTGGCCATAATTTTTAAAACCTTCATTTGTTGGATAAAAGCTAAAAAGCATTTTTGAGACAACTTAATTTCCTATTGATTGAAAGCTTTCTCGATCAAATCGGAGTAACAATAAGCTTTTTATAGACATTTTAAAATCAACAATTTTTGTTTCTTGGGGAGAGTGTACAGAAACTAAAGTTACAATTTTGGCCATAATTTTAAAAACCTTCATTTGTTGGATAAAAGCTAAAAAGCATTTTTGAGACAACTTAATTTTCTATTGATTGAAAGCTTTCTCGATCAAATCGGAGCAACAATAAGCTTTTTATAGACATTTTAAAATCAACAATTTTTGTTTCTTGGGGAGAGTGTACAGAAACTAAAGTTACAATTTTGGCCATAATTTTCAAAAGCTTCATTTGTTGGATAAAAGCTAAAAAGCATTTTTGAGACAATTAATTTTCCTATTGATTGAAAGCTTTCTCGATCAAATCGGAGTAACAATAAGCTTTTTATAGACATTTTAAAATCAACAATTTTTGTTTCTTGGGGAGAGTGTACAGAAACTAAAGTTACAATTTTGGCCATAATTTTTAAAAACCTTCATTTGTTGCATAAAAGCTAAAAAGCATTTTGGAGACAATAAGCTTTTTATAGACATTTTAAAATCAACAATTTTTGTTTCTTGGGGAGAGTGTACAGAAACTAAAGTTACAATTTTGGCCATAATTTTAAAAACCTTCATTTGTTGGATAAAAGCTAAAAAGCATTTTTGAGACAATTAATTTTCCTATTGATTGAAAGCTTTCTCGATCAAATCGGAGTAACAATAAGCTTTTTATAGACATTTTAAAATCAACAATTTTTGTTTCTTGGGGAGAGTGTACAGAAACTAAAGTTACAATTTTGGCCATAATTTTTAAAAACCTTCATTTGTTGCATAAAAGCTAAAAAGCATTTTGGAGACAACTTAATTTCCTATTGATTGAAAGCTTTCTCGATTAAATCGGAGTAACACTAAGCTTTTTATAGACATTTTAAAAACAACAATTTTTGTTTCTTGGGGAGAGTGTACAGAAACTAAAGTTACAGTTTTGGCCATAATTTTAAAAACCTTCATTTGTTGGATAAAAGCTAAAAAGCATTTTTGAGAAAACTTAATTTCCTATTGATTGAAAGCTTTCTCGATCAAATCGGAGCAACAATAAGCTTTTAATAGACATTTTAAAATCAACAACTTTTGTTTCTTGGGGAGAGTGTACAGAAACTAAAGTTACAATTTTGGCCATAATTTTTAAAACCTTCATTTGTTGGATAAAAGCTAAAAAGCATTTTTGAGACAACTTAATTTCCTATTGATTAAAAGCTTTCTCGATCAAATCGGAGCAACAATAAGCTTTTTATAGACATTTTAAAATCAACAATTTTTGTTTCTTGGGGAGAGTGTACAGAAACTAAAGTTACAATTTTGGCCATAATTTTTAAAACCTTCATTTGTTGGATAAAAGCTAAAAAGCATTTTTGAGACAACTTAATTTCCTATTGATTGAAAGCTTTCTCGATCAAATCGGAGTAACAATAAGCTTTTTATAGACATTTTAAAATCAACAATTTTTGTTTCTTGGGGAGAGTGTACAGAAACTAAAGTTACAATTTTGGCCATAATTTTAAAAACCTTCATTTGTTGGATAAAAGCTAAAAAGCATTTTTGAGACAACTTAATTTCCTATTGATTGAAAGCTTTCTCGATCAAATCGGAGTAACAATAAGCTTTTTATAGACATTTTAAAATCAACAATTTTTGTTTCTTGGGGAGAGTGTACAGAAACTAAAGTTACAATTTTGGCCATAATTTTTAAAACCTTCATTTGTTGGATAAAAGCTAAAAAGCATTTTTGAGACAACTTAATTTCCTATTGATTGAAAGCTTTCTCGATCAAATCGGAGCAACAATAAGCTTTTTATAGACATTTTAAAATCAACAATTTTTGTTTCTTGGGGAGAGTGTACAGAAACTAAAGTTACAATTTTGGCCATAATTTTTAAAACCTTCATTTGTTGGATAAAAGCTAAAAAGCATTTTTGAGACAACTTAATTTCCTATTGATTAAAAGCTTTCTCGATCAAATCGGAGCAACAATAAGCTTTTTATAGACATTTTAAAATCAACAATTTTTGTTTCTTGGGGAGAGTGTACAGAAACTAAAGTTACAATTTTGGCCATAATTTTTAAAACCTTCATTTGTTGGATAAAAGCTAAAAAGCATTTTTGAGACAACTTAATTTCCTATTGATTGAAAGCTTTCTCGATCAAATCGGAGTAACAATAAGCTTTTTATAGACATTTTAAAATCAACAATTTTTGTTTCTTGGGGAGAGTGTACAGAAACTAAAGTTACAATTTTGGCCATAATTTTAAAAACCTTCATTTGTTGGATAAAAGCTAAAAAGCATTTTTGAGACAACTTAATTTCCTATTGATTGAAAGCTTTCTCAATCAAATCGGAGCAACAATAAGCTTTTTATAGACATTTTAAAATCAACAATTTTTGTTTCTTGGGGAGAGTGTACAGAAACTAAAGTTACAATTTTGGCCATAATTTTCAAAAGCTTCATTTGTTGGATAAAAGCTAAAAAGCATTTTTGAGACAATTAATTTTCCTATTGATTGAAAGCTTTCTCGATCAAATCGGAGTAACAATAAGCTTTTTATAGACATTTTAAAATCAACAATTTTTGTTTCTTGGGGAGAGTGTACAGAAACTAAAGTTACAATTTTGGCCATAATTTTTAAAAACCTTCATTTGTTGCATAAAAGCTAAAAAGCATTTTGGAGACAACTTAATTTCCTATTGATTGAAAGCTTTCTCGATTAAATCGGAGTAACACTAAGCTTTTTATAGACATTTTAAAAACAACAATTTTTGTTTCTTGGGGAGAGTGTACAGAAACTAAAGTTACAGTTTTGGCCATAATTTTAAAAACCTTCATTTGTTGGATAAAAGCTAAAAAGCATTTTTGAGAAAACTTAATTTCCTATTGATTGAAAGCTTTCTCGATCAAATCGGAGCAACAATAAGCTTTTAATAGACATTTTAAAATCAAAAATTTTTGTTTCTTGGGGAGAGTGTACAGAAACTAAAGTTACAATTTTGGCCATAATTTTTAAAACCTTCATTTGTTGGATAAAAGCTAAAAAGCATTTTTGAGACAACTTAATTTCCTATTGATTAAAAGCTTTCTCGATCAAATCGGAGCAACAATAAGCTTTTTATAGACATTTTAAAATCAACAATTTTTGTTTCTTGGGGAGAGTGTACAGAAACTAAAGTTACAATTTTGGCCATAATTTTTAAAACCTTCATTTGTTGGATAAAAGCTAAAAAGCATTTTTGAGACAACTTAATTTCCTATTGATTGAAAGCTTTCTCGATCAAATCGGAGTAACAATAAGCTTTTTATAGACATTTTAAAATCAACAATTTTTGTTTCTTGGGGAGAGTGTACAGAAACTAAAGTTACAATTTTGGCCATAATTTTAAAAACCTTCATTTGTTGGATAAAAGCTAAAAAGCATTTTTGAGACAACTTAATTTCCTATTGATTGAAAGCTTTCTCGATCAAATCGGAGCAACAATAAGCTTTTTATAGACATTTTAAAATCAACAATTTTTGTTTCTTGGGGAGAGTGTACAGAAACTAAAGTTACAATTTTGGCCATAATTTTTAAAACCTTCATTTGTTGGATAAAAGCTAAAAAGCATTTTTGAGACAACTTAATTTCCTATTGATTGAAAGCTTTCTCGATCAAATCGGAGTAACAATAAGCTTTTTATAGACATTTTAAAATCAACAATTTTTGTTTCTTGGGGAGAGTGTACAGAAACTAAAGTTACAATTTTGGCCATAATTTTAAAAACCTTCATTTGTTGGATAAAAGCTAAAAAGCATTTTTGAGACAATTAATTTTCCTATTGATTGAAAGCTTTCTCGATCAAATCGGAGTAACAATAAGCTTTTTATAGACATTTTAAAATCAACAATTTTTGTTTCTTGGGGAGAGTGTACAGAAACTAAAGTTACAATTTTGGCCATAATTTTTAAAAACCTTCATTTGTTGCATAAAAGCTAAAAAGCATTTTGGAGACAACTTAATTTCCTATTGATTGAAAGCTTTCTCGATTAAATCGGAGTAACACTAAGCTTTTTATAGACATTTTAAAAACAACAATTTTTGTTTCTTGGGGAGAGTGTACAGAAACTAAAGTTACAGTTTTGGCCATAATTTTTAAAACCTTCATTTGTTGGATAAAAGCTAAAAAGCATTTTTGAGAAAACTTAATTTCCTATTGATTGAAAGCTTTCTCGATCAAATCGGAGCAACAATAAGCTTTTAATAGACATTTTAAAATCAACAATTTTTGTTTCTTGGGGAGAGTGTACAGAAACTAAAGTTACAATTTTGGCCATAATTTTTAAAACCTTCATTTGTTGGATAAAAGCTAAAAAGCATTTTTGAGACAACTTAATTTCCTATTGATTAAAAGCTTTCTCGATCAAATCGGAGCAACAATAAGCTTTTTATAGACATTTTAAAATCAACAATTTTTGTTTCTTGGGGAGAGTGTACAGAAACTAAAGTTACAATTTTGGCCATAATTTTTAAAACCTTCATTTGTTGGATAAAAGCTAAAAAGCATTTTTGAGACAACTTAATTTCCTATTGATTGAAAGCTTTCTCGATCAAATCGGAGCAACAATAAGCTTTTTATAGACATTTTAAAATCAACAATTTTTGTTTCTTGGGGAGAGTGTACAGAAACTAAAGTTACAATTTTGGCCATAATTTTCAAAAGCTTCATTTGTTGGATAAAAGCTAAAAAGCATTTTTGAGACAATTAATTTTCCTATTGATTGAAAGCTTTCTCGATCAAATCGGAGTAACAATAAGCTTTTTATAGACATTTTAAAATCAACAATTTTTGTTTCTTGGGGAGAGTGTACAGAAACTAAAGTTACAATTTTGGCCATAATTTTTAAAAACCTTCATTTGTTGCATAAAAGCTAAAAAGCATTTTGGAGACAACTTAATTTCCTATTGATTGAAAGCTTTCTCGATTAAATCGGAGTAACACTAAGCTTTTTATAGACATTTTAAAAACAACAATTTTTGTTTCTTGGGGAGAGTGTACAGAAACTAAAGTTACAGTTTTGGCCATAATTTTAAAAACCTTCATTTGTTGGATAAAAGCTAAAAAGCATTTTTGAGAAAACTTAATTTCCTATTGATTGAAAGCTTTCTCGATCAAATCGGAGCAACAATAAGCTTTTAATAGACATTTTAAAATCAACAATTTTTGTTTCTTGGGGAGAGTGTACAGAAACTAAAGTTACAATTTTGGCCATAATTTTTAAAACCTTCATTTGTTGGATAAAAGCTAAAAAGCATTTTTGAGACAACTTAATTTCCTATTGATTAAAAGCTTTCTCGATCAAATCGGAGCAACAATAAGCTTTTTATAGACATTTTAAAATCAACAATTTTTGTTTCTTGGGGAGAGTGTACAGAAACTAAAGTTACAATTTTGGCCATAATTTTTAAAACCTTCATTTGTTGGATAAAAGCTAAAAAGCATTTTTGAGACAACTTAATTTCCTATTGATTGAAAGCTTTCTCGATCAAATCGGAGTAACAATAAGCTTTTTATAGACATTTTAAAATCAACAATTTTTGTTTCTTGGGGAGAGTGTACAGAAACTAAAGTTACAATTTTGGCCATAATTTTAAAAACCTTCATTTGTTGGATAAAAGCTAAAAAGCATTTTTGAGACAACTTAATTTCCTATTGATTGAAAGCTTTCTCGATCAAATCGGAGCAACAATAAGCTTTTTATAGACATTTTAAAATCAACAATTTTTGTTTCTTGGGGAGAGTGTACAGAAACTAAAGTTACAATTTTGGCCATAATTTTTAAAAACCTTCATTTGTTGCATAAAAGCTAAAAAGCATTTTGGAGACAACTTAATTTCCTATTGATTGAAAGCTTTCTCGATTAAATCGGAGTAACACTAAGCTTTTTATAGACATTTTAAAAACAACAATTTTTGTTTCTTGGGGAGAGTGTACAGAAACTAAAGTTACAGTTTTGGCCATAATTTTAAAAACCTTCATTTGTTGGATAAAAGCTAAAAAGCATTTTTGAGGCAATTAATTTTCCTATTGATTGAAAGCTTTCTCGATCAAATCGGAGTAACAATAAGCTTTTTATAGACATTTTAAAATCAACAATTTTTGTTTCTTGGGGAGAGTGTACAGAAACTAAAGTTACAATTTTGGCCATAATTTTTAAAAACCTTCATTTGTTGCATAAAAGCTAAAAAGCATTTTGGAGACAACTTAATTTCCTATTGATTGAAAGCTTTCTCGATTAAATCGGAGTAACACTAAGCTTTTTATAGACATTTTAAAAACAACAATTTTTGTTTCTTGGGGAGAGTGTACAGAAACTAAAGTTACAGTTTTGGCCATAATTTTAAAAACCTTCATTTGTTGGATAAAAGCTAAAAAGCATTTTTGAGAAAACTTAATTTCCTATTGATTGAAAGCTTTCTCGATCAAATCGGAGCAACAATAAGCTTTTAATAGACATTTTAAAATCAACAATTTTTGTTTCTTGGGGAGAGTGTACAGAAACTAAAGTTACAATTTTGGCCATAATTTTTAAAACCTTCATTTGTTGGATAAAAGCTAAAAAGCATTTTTGAGACAACTTAATTTCCTATTGATTAAAAGCTTTCTCGATCAAATCGGAGCAACAATAAGCTTTTTATAGACATTTTAAAATCAACAATTTTTGTTTCTTGGGGAGAGTGTACAGAAACTAAAGTTACAATTTTGGCCATAATTTTTAAAACCTTCATTTGTTGGATAAAAGCTAAAAAGCATTTTTGAGACAACTTAATTTCCTATTGATTGAAAGCTTTCTCGATCAAATCGGAGTAACAATAAGCTTTTTATAGACATTTTAAAATCAACAATTTTTGTTTCTTGGGGAGAGTGTACAGAAACTAAAGTTACAATTTTGGCCATAATTTTAAAAACCTTCATTTGTTGGATAAAAGCTAAAAAGCATTTTTGAGACAACTTAATTTCCTATTGATTGAAAGCTTTCTCGATCAAATCGGAGTAACAATAAGCTTTTTATAGACATTTTAAAATCAACAATTTTTGTTTCTTGGGGAGAGTGTACAGAAACTAAAGTTACAATTTTGGCCATAATTTTAAAAACCTTCATTTGTTGGATAAAAGCTAAAAAGCATTTTTGAGACAACTTAATTTCCTATTGATTGAAAGCTTTCTCGATCAAATCGGAGCAACAATAAGCTTTTTATAGACATTTTAAAATCAACAATTTTTGTTTCTTGGGGAGAGTGTACAGAAACTAAAGTTACAATTTTGGCCATAATTTTTAAAACCTTCATTTGTTGGATAAAAGCTAAAAAGCATTTTTGAGACAACTTAATTTCCTATTGATTGAAAGCTTTCTCGATCAAATCGGAGTAACAATAAGCTTTTTATAGACATTTTAAAATCAACAATTTTTGTTTCTTGGGGAGAGTGTACAGAAACTAAAGTTACAATTTTGGCCATAATTTTTAAAAACCTTCATTTGTTGCATAAAAGCTAAAAAGCATTTTGGAGACAACTTAATTTCCTATTGATTGAAAGCTTTCTCGATTAAATCGGAGTAACACTAAGCTTTTTATAGACATTTTAAAAACAACAATTTTTGTTTCTTGGGGAGAGTGTACAGAAACTAAAGTTACAGTTTTGGCCATAATTTTAAAAACCTTCATTTGTTGGATAAAAGCTAAAAAGCATTTTTGAGAAAACTTAATTTCCTATTGATTGAAGGCTTTCTCGATCAAATCGGAGCAACAATAAGCTTTTAATAGACATTTTAAAATCAACAATTTTTGTTTCTTGGGGAGAGTGTACAGAAACTAAAGTTACAATTTTGGCCATAATTTTTAAAACCTTCATTTGTTGGATAAAAGCTAAAAAGCATTTTTGAGACAACTTAATTTCCTATTGATTAAAAGCTTTCTCGATCAAATCGGAGCAACAATAAGCTTTTTATAGACATTTTAAAATCAACAATTTTTGTTTCTTGGGGAGAGTGTACAGAAACTAAAGTTACAATTTTGGCCATAATTTTTAAAACCTTCATTTGTTGGATAAAAGCTAAAAAGCATTTTTGAGACAACTTAATTTCCTATTGATTGAAAGCTTTCTCGATCAAATCGGAGTAACAATAAGCTTTTTATAGACATTTTAAAATCAACAATTTTTGTTTCTTGGGGAGAGTGTACAGAAACTAAAGTTACAATTTTGGCCATAATTTTAAAAACCTTCATTTGTTGGATAAAAGCTAAAAAGCATTTTTGAGACAACTTAATTTCCTATTGATTGAAAGCTTTCTCGATCAAATCGGAGCAACAATAAGCTTTTTATAGACATTTTAAAATCAACAATTTTTGTTTCTTGGGGAGAGTGTACAGAAACTAAAGTTACAATTTTGGCCATAATTTTTAAAACCTTCATTTGTTGGATAAAAGCTAAAAAGCATTTTTGAGACAACTTAATTTCCTATTGATTGAAAGCTTTCTCGATCAAATCGGAGTAACAATAAGCTTTTTATAGACATTTTAAAATCAACAATTTTTGTTTCTTGGGGAGAGTGTACAGAAACTAAAGTTACAATTTTGGCCATAATTTTAAAAACCTTCATTTGTTGGATAAAAGCTAAAAAGCATTTTTGAGACAACTTAATTTCCTATTGATTGAAAGCTTTCTCGATCAAATCGGAGTAACAATAAGCTTTTTATAGACATTTTAAAATCAACAATTTTTGTTTCTTGGGGAGAGTGTACAGAAACTAAAGTTACAATTTTGGCCATAATTTTTAAAAACCTTCATTTGTTGCATAAAAGCTAAAAAGCATTTTGGAGACAACTTAATTTCCTATTGATTGAAAGCTTTCTCGATTAAATCGGAGTAACACTAAGCTTTTTATAGACATTTTAAAAACAACAATTTTTGTTTCTTGGGGAGAGTGTACAGAAACTAAAGTTACAGTTTTGGCCATAATTTTAAAAACCTTCATTTGTTGGATAAAAGCTAAAAAGCATTTTTGAGAAAACTTAATTTCCTATTGATTGAAGGCTTTCTCGATCAAATCGGAGCAACAATAAGCTTTTAATAGACATTTTAAAATCAACAATTTTTGTTTCTTGGGGAGAGTGTACAGAAACTAAAGTTACAATTTTGGCCATAATTTTTAAAACCTTCATTTGTTGGATAAAAGCTAAAAAGCATTTTTGAGACAACTTAATTTCCTATTGATTGAAAGCTTTCTCGATCAAATCGGAGTAACAATAAGCTTTTTATAGACATTTTAAAATCAACAATTTTTGTTTCTTGGGGAGAGTGTACAGAAACTAAAGTTACAATTTTGGCCATAATTTTAAAAACCTTCATTTGTTGGATAAAAGCTAAAAAGCATTTTTGAGACAACTTAATTTCCTATTGATTGAAAGCTTTCTCGATCAAATCGGAGTAACAATAAGCTTTTTATAGACATTTTAAAATCAACAATTTTTGTTTCTTGGGGAGAGTGTACAGAAACTAAAGTTACAATTTTGGCCATAATTTTTAAAAACCTTCATTTGTTGCATAAAAGCTAAAAAGCATTTTGGAGACAACTTAATTTCCTATTGATTGAAAGCTTTCTCGATTAAATCGGAGTAACACTAAGCTTTTTATAGACATTTTAAAAACAACAATTTTTGTTTCTTGGGGAGAGTGTACAGAAACTAAAGTTACAGTTTTGGCCATAATTTTAAAAACCTTCATTTGTTGGATAAAAGCTAAAAAGCATTTTTGAGAAAACTTAATTTCCTATTGATTGAAGGCTTTCTCGATCAAATCGGAGCAACAATAAGCTTTTAATAGACATTTTAAAATCAACAATTTTTGTTTCTTGGGGAGAGTGTACAGAAACTAAAGTTACAATTTTGGCCATAATTTTTAAAACCTTCATTTGTTGGATAAAAGCTAAAAAGCATTTTTGAGACAACTTAATTTCCTATTGATTAAAAGCTTTCTCGATCAAATCGGAGCAACAATAAGCTTTTTATAGACATTTTAAAATCAACAATTTTTGTTTCTTGGGGAGAGTGTACAGAAACTAAAGTTACAATTTTGGCCATAATTTTTAAAACCTTCATTTGTTGGATAAAAGCTAAAAAGCATTTTTGAGACAACTTAATTTCCTATTGATTGAAAGCTTTCTCGATCAAATCGGAGTAACAATAAGCTTTTTATAGACATTTTAAAATCAACAATTTTTGTTTCTTGGGGAGAGTGTACAGAAACTAAAGTTACAATTTTGGCCATAATTTTAAAAACCTTCATTTGTTGGATAAAAGCTAAAAAGCATTTTTGAGACAACTTAATTTCCTATTGATTGAAAGCTTTCTCGATCAAATCGGAGCAACAATAAGCTTTTTATAGACATTTTAAAATCAACAATTTTTGTTTCTTGGGGAGAGTGTACAGAAACTAAAGTTACAATTTTGGCCATAATTTTTAAAACCTTCATTTGTTGGATAAAAGCTAAAAAGCATTTTTGAGACAACTTAATTTCCTATTGATTGAAAGCTTTCTCGATCAAATCGGAGTAACAATAAGCTTTTTATAGACATTTTAAAATCAACAATTTTTGTTTCTTGGGGAGAGTGTACAGAAACTAAAGTTACAATTTTGGCCATAATTTTAAAAACCTTCATTTGTTGGATAAAAGCTAAAAAGCATTTTTGAGACAATTAATTTTCCTATTGATTGAAAGCTTTCTCGATCAAATCGGAGTAACAATAAGCTTTTTATAGACATTTTAAAATCAACAATTTTTGTTTCTTGGGGAGAGTGTACAGAAACTAAAGTTACAATTTTGGCCATAATTTTTAAAAACCTTCATTTGTTGCATAAAAGGTAAAAAGCATTTTGGAGACAACTTAATTTCCTATTGATTGAAAGCTTTCTCGATTAAATCGGAGTAACACTAAGCTTTTTATAGACATTTTAAAAACAACAATTTTTGTTTCTTGGGGAGAGTGTACAGAAACTAAAGTTACAGTTTTGGCCATAATTTTAAAAACCTTCATTTGTTGGATAAAAGCTAAAAAGCATTTTTGAGAAAACTTAATTTCCTATTGATTGAAAGCTTTCTCGATCAAATCGGAGCAACAATAAGCTTTTAATAGACATTTTAAAATCAACAATTTTTGTTTCTTGGGGAGAGTGTACAGAAACTAAAGTTACAATTTTGGCCATAATTTTTAAAACCTTCATTTGTTGGATAAAAGCTAAAAAGCATTTTTGAGACAACTTAATTTCCTATTGATTAAAAGCTTTCTCGATCAAATCGGAGCAACAATAAGCTTTTTATAGACATTTTAAAATCAACAATTTTTGTTTCTTGGGGAGAGTGTACAGAAACTAAAGTTACAATTTTGGCCATAATTTTTAAAACCTTCATTTGTTGGATAAAAGCTAAAAAGCATTTTTGAGACAACTTAATTTCCTATTGATTGAAAGCTTTCTCGATCAAATCGGAGTAACAATAAGCTTTTTATAGACATTTTAAAATCAACAATTTTTGTTTCTTGGGGAGAGTGTACAGAAACTAAAGTTACAATTTTGGCCATAATTTTAAAAACCTTCATTTGTTGGATAAAAGCTAAAAAGCATTTTTGAGACAACTTAATTTCCTATTGATTGAAAGCTTTCTCGATCAAATCGGAGCAACAATAAGCTTTTTATAGACATTTTAAAATCAACAATTTTTGTTTCTTGGGGAGAGTGTACAGAAACTAAAGTTACAATTTTGGCCATAATTTTCAAAAGCTTCATTTGTTGGATAAAAGCTAAAAAGCATTTTTGAGACAATTAATTTTCCTATTGATTGAAAGCTTTCTCGATCAAATCGGAGTAACAATAAGCTTTTTATAGACATTTTAAAATCAACAATTTTTGTTTCTTGGGGAGAGTGTACAGAAACTAAAGTTACAATTTTGGCCATAATTTTTAAAAACCTTCATTTGTTGCATAAAAGCTAAAAAGCATTTTGGAGACAACTTAATTTCCTATTGATTGAAAGCTTTCTCGATTAAATCGGAGTAACACTAAGCTTTTTATAGACATTTTAAAAACAACAATTTTTGTTTCTTGGGGAGAGTGTACAGAAACTAAAGTTACAGTTTTGGCCATAATTTTAAAAACCTTCATTTGTTGGATAAAAGCTAAAAAGCATTTTTGAGAAAACTTAATTTCCTATTGATTGAAAGCTTTCTCGATCAAATCGGAGCAACAATAAGCTTTTAATAGACATTTTAAAATCAACAATTTTTGTTTCTTGGGGAGAGTGTACAGAAACTAAAGTTACAATTTTGGCCATAATTTTTAAAACCTTCATTTGTTGGATAAAAGCTAAAAAGCATTTTTGAGACAACTTAATTTCCTATTGATTAAAAGCTTTCTCGATCAAATCGGAGCAACAATAAGCTTTTTATAGACATTTTAAAATCAACAATTTTTGTTTCTTGGGGAGAGTGTACAGAAACTAAAGTTACAATTTTGGCCATAATTTTTAAAACCTTCATTTGTTGGATAAAAGCTAAAAAGCATTTTTGAGACAACTTAATTTCCTATTGATTGAAAGCTTTCTCGATCAAATCGGAGTAACAATAAGCTTTTTATAGACATTTTAAAATCAACAATTTTTGTTTCTTGGGGAGAGTGTACAGAAACTAAAGTTACAATTTTGGCCATAATTTTAAAAACCTTCATTTGTTGGATAAAAGCTAAAAAGCATTTTTGAGACAACTTAATTTCCTATTGATTGAAAGCTTTCTCGATCAAATCGGAGCAACAATAAGCTTTTTATAGACATTTTAAAATCAACAATTTTTGTTTCTTGGGGAGAGTGTACAGAAACTAAAGTTACAATTTTGGCCATAATTTTTAAAAACCTTCATTTGTTGCATAAAAGCTAAAAAGCATTTTGGAGACAACTTAATTTCCTATTGATTGAAAGCTTTCTCGATTAAATCGGAGTAACACTAAGCTTTTTATAGACATTTTAAAAACAACAATTTTTGTTTCTTGGGGAGAGTGTACAGAAACTAAAGTTACAGTTTTGGCCATAATTTTAAAAACCTTCATTTGTTGGATAAAAGCTAAAAAGCATTTTTGAGAAAACTTAATTTCCTATTGATTGAAAGCTTTCTCGATCAAATCGGAGCAACAATAAGCTTTTAATAGACATTTTAAAATCAACAATTTTTGTTTCTTGGGGAGAGTGTACAGAAACTAAAGTTACAATTTTGGCCATAATTTTTAAAACCTTCATTTGTTGGATAAAAGCTAAAAAGCATTTTTGAGACAACTTAATTTCCTATTGATTAAAAGCTTTCTCGATCAAATCGGAGCAACAATAAGCTTTTTATAGACATTTTAAAATCAACAATTTTTGTTTCTTGGGGAGAGTGTACAGAAACTAAAGTTACAATTTTGGCCATAATTTTTAAAACCTTCATTTGTTGGATAAAAGCTAAAAAGCATTTTTGAGACAACTTAATTTCCTATTGATTGAAAGCTTTCTCGATCAAATCGGAGTAACAATAAGCTTTTTATAGACATTTTAAAATCAACAATTTTTGTTTCTTGGGGAGAGTGTACAGAAACTAAAGTTACAATTTTGGCCATAATTTTAAAAACCTTCATTTGTTGGATAAAAGCTAAAAAGCATTTTTGAGACAACTTAATTTCCTATTGATTGAAAGCTTTCTCGATCAAATCGGAGCAACAATAAGCTTTTTATAGACATTTTAAAATCAACAATTTTTGTTTCTTGGGGAGAGTGTACAGAAACTAAAGTTACAATTTTGGCCATAATTTTTAAAACCTTCATTTGTTGGATAAAAGCTAAAAAGCATTTTTGAGACAACTTAATTTCCTATTGATTGAAAGCTTTCTCGATCAAATCGGAGTAACAATAAGCTTTTTATAGACATTTTAAAATCAACAATTTTTGTTTCTTGGGGAGAGTGTACAGAAACTAAAGTTACAATTTTGGCCATAATTTTAAAAACCTTCATTTGTTGGATAAAAGCTAAAAAGCATTTTTGAGACAATTAATTTTCCTATTGATTGAAAGCTTTCTCGATCAAATCGGAGTAACAATAAGCTTTTTATAGACATTTTAAAATCAACAATTTTTGTTTCTTGGGGAGAGTGTACAGAAACTAAAGTTACAATTTTGGCCATAATTTTTAAAAACCTTCATTTGTTGGATAAAATCTAAAAAGCATTTTGGAGACAACTTAATTTCCTATTGATTGAAAGCTTTCTCGATTAAATCGGAGTAACACTAAGCTTTTTATAGACATTTTAAAAACAACAATTTTTGTTTCTTGGGGAGAGTGTACAGAAACTAAAGTTACAGTTTTGGCCATAATTTTAAAAACCTTCATTTGTTGGATAAAAGCTAAAAAGCATTTTTGAGAAAACTTAATTTCCTATTGATTGAAAGCTTTCTCGATCAAATCGGAGCAACAATAAGCTTTTAATAGACATTTTAAAATCAACAATTTTTGTTTCTTGGGGAGAGTGTACAGAAACTAAAGTTACAATTTTGGCCATAATTTTTAAAACCTTCATTTGTTGGATAAAAGCTAAAAAGCATTTTTGAGACAACTTAATTTCCTATTGATTAAAAGCTTTCTCGATCAAATCGGAGTAACAATAAGCTTTTTATAGACATTTTAAAATCAACAATTTTTGTTTCTTGGGGAGAGTGTACAGAAACTAAAGTTACAATTTTGGCCATAATTTTAAAAACCTTCATTTGTTGGATAAAAGCTAAAAAGCATTTTTGAGACAACTTAATTTCCTATTGATTGAAAGCTTTCTCGATCAAATCGGAGCAACAATAAGCTTTTTATAGACATTTTAAAATCAACAATTTTTGTTTCTTGGGGAGAGTGTACAGAAACTAAAGTTACAATTTTGGCCATAATTTTCAAAAGCTTCATTTGTTGGATAAAAGCCAAAAAGCATTTTTGAAACAACTTAATTTCCTATTGATTGAAAGCTTTCTCGATCAAATCGGAGTAACAATAAGCTTTTTATAGACATTTTAAAATCAACAATTTTTGTTTCTTGGGGAGAGTGTACAGAAACTAAAGTTACAATTTTGGCCATAATTTTTAAAACCTTTATTTGTTGGAAAAAATCTAAAAAGCATTTTTGAGACAATTTAATTTCCTATTGATTGAAAGCTTTCTCGATCAAATCGGAGCAACAATAAGCTTTTTATAGACATTTTAAAATCAAAAATTTTTGTTTCTTGGGGAGAGTTTACAGAAACTAAAGTTACAATTTTGGCCATAATTTTTAAAACCTTTATTTGTTGGATAAAAGCTAAAAAGCATTTTTGAGACAATTTAATTTCCTATTGATTGAAAGCTTTCTCGATCAAATCGGAGTAACAATAAGCTTTTTATAGACATTTTAAAATCAACAATTTTTGTTTCTTGGGGAGAGTGTACAGAAACTAAAGTTACAATTTTGGCCATAATTTTTAAAAACCTTCATTTGTTGCATAAAAGCAAAAAAGCATTTTGGAGACAACTTAATTTCCTATTGACTGAAAGCTTTCTCGATTAAATCGGAGTAACACTAAGCTTTTTATAGACATTTTAAAAACAACAATTTTTGTTTCTTGGGGAGAGTGTACAGAAACTAAAGTTACAGTTTTGGCCATAATTTTAAAAACCTTCATTTGTTGGATAAAAGCTAAAAAGCATTTTTGAGAAAACTTAATTTTCTATTGATTGAAAGCTTTCTCGATCAAATCGGAGCAACAATAAGCTTTTTATAGACATTTTAAAATCAACAATTTTTGTTTCTTGGGGAGAGTGTACAGAAACTAAAGTTACAATTTTGTCCATAATTTTTAAAACCTTCATTTGTTGGATAAAAGCTACAAAGCATTTTTGAGACAACTTAATTTCCTATTGATTGAAAGCTTTCTCGATCAAATCGGAGCAACAATTAGCTTTTTATAGGCATTTTAAAATCAACAATTTTTGTTTCTTGGGGAGAGTGTACAGAAACTAAAGTTACAATTTTTGCCATAATTTTCAAAAGCTTCATTTGTTGGATAAAAGCCAAAAAGCATTTTTGAGACAACTTAATTTCCTATTGACTGAAAGCTTTCTCGATCAAATCGGAGTAACAATAAGCTTTTTATAGACATTTTAAAATCAACAATTTTTGTTTCTTGGGGAGAGTGTACAGAAACTAAAGTTACAATTTTGGCCATAATTTTTAAAACCTTTATTTGTTTGAAAAAATCTAAAAAGCATTTTTGAGACAATTTAATTTCCTATTGATTGAAAGCTTTCTCGATCAAATCGGAGTAACAATAAGCTTTTTATAGACATTTTAAAATCAAAAATTTTTGTTTCTTGGGGAGAGTGTACAGAAACTAAAGTTACAATTTTGGCCATAATTTTTAAAACCTTCATTTGTTGGATAAAATCTAAAAAGCATTTTTGAGGCAACTTAATTTTCTATTGATTGAAAGCTTTCTCGATCAAATCGGAGTAACAATAAGCTTTGTATAGACATTTTAAAATCAACAATTTTTGTTTCTTGGGGAGAGTGTACAGAAACTAAAGTTACAATTTTGGCCATAATTTTTAAAACCTTCATTTGTTGGATAAAAGCTAAAAAGCATTTTTGAAACAACTTAATTTCCTATTGATTGAAAGCTTTCTCGATCAAATCGGAGTAACAATAAGCTTTTTATAGACATTTTAAAATCAACAATTTTTGTTTCTTGGGGAGAGTGTACAGAAACTAAAGTTACAATTTTGGCCATAATTTTTAAAACCTTTATTTGTTGGATAAAATCTAAAAAGCATTTTTGAGACAATTTAATTTCCTATTGATTGAAAGCTTTCTCGATTAAATCGGAGCAACAATAAGCTTTTTATAGACATTTTAAAATCAAAAATTTTTGTTTCTTGGGGAGAGTTTACAGAAACTAAAGTTACAATTTTGGCCATAATTTTTAAAACCTTTATTTGTTGGATAAAATCTAAAAAGCATTTTTGAGACAATTTAATTTCCTATTGATTGAAAGCTTTCTCGATCAAATCGGAGTAACAATAAGCTTTTTATAGACATTTTAAATTCAACAATTTTTGTTTCTTGGGGAGAGTGTACAGAAACTAAAGTTACAATTTTGGCCATAATTTTTAAAAACCTTCATTTGTTGCATAAAAGCTAAAAAGCATTTTGGAGACAACTTAATTTCCTATTGACTGAAAGCTTTCTCGATTAAATCGGAGTAACACTAAGCTTTTTATAGACATTTTAAAAACAACAATTTTTGTTTCTTGGGGAGAGTGTACAGAAACTAAAGTTACAGTTTTGGCCATAATTTTAAAAACCTTCATTTGTTGGATAAAAGCTAAAAAGCATTTTTGAGAAAACTTAATTTTCTATTGATTGAAAGCTTTCTCGATCAAATCGGAGCAACAATAAGCTTTTTATAGACATTTTAAAATCAACAATTTTTGTTTCTTGGGGAGAGTGTACAGAAACTAAAGTTACAATTTTGTCCATAATTTTTAAAACCTTCATTTGTTGGATAAAAGCTACAAAGCATTTTTGAGACAACTTAATTTCCTATTGATTGAAAGCTTTCTCGATCAAATCGGAGCAACAATAAGCTTTTTATAGGCATTTTAAAATCAACAATTTTTGTTTCTTGGGGAGAGTGTACAGAAACTAAAGTTACAATTTTGGCCATAATTTTCAAAAGCTTCATTTGTTGGATAAAAGCCAAAAAGCATTTTTGAGACAACTTAATTTCCTATTGACTGAAAGCTTTCTCGATCAAATCGGAGTAACAATAAGCTTTTTATAGACATTTTAAAATCAACAATTTTTGTTTCTTGGGGAGAGTGTACAGAAACTAAAGTTACAATTTTGGCCATAATTTTTAAAACCTTTATTTGTTTGAAAAAATCTAAAAAACATTTTTGAGACAATTTAATTTCCTATTGATTGAAAGCTTTCTCGATCAAATCGGAGTAACAATAAGCTTTTTATAGACATTTTAAAATCAAAAATTTTTGTTTCTTGGGGAGAGTGTACAGAAACTAAAGTTACAATTTTGGCCATAATTTTTAAAACCTTCATTTGTTGGATAAAATCTAAAAAGCATTTTTGAGGCAACTTAATTTTCTATTGATTGAAAGCTTTCTCGATCAAATCGGAGTAACAATAAGCTTTTTATAGACATTTTAAAATCAACAATTTTTGTTTCTTGGGGAGAGTGTACAGAAACTAAAGTTACAATTTTGGCCATAATTTTTAAAACTTTCATTTGTTGGATAAAAGCTAAAAAGCATTTTTGAGACAACTTAATTTCCTATTGATTGAAAGCTTTCTCGATCAAATCGGAGTAACAATAAGCTTTTTATAGACATTTTAAAATCAACAATTTTTGTTTCTTGGGGAGAGTGTACAGAAACTAAAGTTACAATTTTGGCCATAATTTTAAAAACCTTCATTTGTTGGATAAAAGCTAAAAAGCATTTTTGAGACAACTTAATTTCCTATTGATTGAAAGCTTTCTCGATCAAATCGGAGCAACAATAAGCTTTTTATAGACATTTTAAAATCAACAATTTTTGTTTCTTGGGGAGAGTGTACAGAAACTAAAGTTACAATTTTGGCCATAATTTTCAAAAGCTTCATTTGTTGCATAAAACTTAAAAAGCATTTTTGAGACAACTTAATTTCCTATTGATTGAAAGCTTTCTCGATCAAATCGGAGTAACAATAAGCTTTGTATAGACATTTTAAAATCAACAATTTTTGTTTCTTGGGGAGAGTGTACAGAAACTAAAGTTACAATTTTGGCCATAATTTTTAAAACCTTCATTTGTTGGATAAAGGCTAAAAAGCATTTTTGAGAAAACTTAATTTCCTATTGATTGAAACCTTTCTCGATCAAATCGGAGTAACAATAAGCTTTTTATAGACATTGTAAAATCAACAATTTTTGTTTCTTGGGGAGAGTGTACAGAAACTAAAGTTACAATTTTGGCCATAATTTTCAAAAGCTTCATTTGTTGCATAAAACTTAAAAAGCATTTTTGAGAAAACTTAATTTTCTATTGATTGAAAGCTTTCTCGATCAAATCGGAGTAACAATAAGCTTTTTATAGACATTTTAAAATCAACAATTTTTGTTTCTTGGGGAGAGTGTACAGAAACTAAAGTTACAATTTTGGCCATAATTTTCAAAAGCTTCATTTGTTGCATAAAACTTAAAAAGCATTTTTGAGACAACTTAATTTCCTATTGAATAAAAGCTTTCTCGATCAAATCGGAGTAACAATAAGCTTTTTATAGACATTTTAAAATCAACAATTTTTGTTTCTTGGGGAGAGTTTACAGAAACTAAAGTTACAATTTTGGCCATAATTTTTAAAACCTTTATTTGTTGGCTGTTCCACCGTGAGTTTAGGGGATTTGTTTTAGGTCACTAGGTCTGTTCACACTACAGACTGTCAAGACAATGCCTTGACGATCTGAAGTATAGACAAACCGTGTCCCAGGAAGTTTTCCTTCTCCCCCGCCCGATTACCAGGTGACTTAGATCCAGCAGAGACATGACCGTACTAGAAATAAGCTATTGGTCACAAGGATAGCCGCACTTCTCTGACGGTCTGACCAGCTGCTTGCTCATCAAGACTGGTTTACAGTCACTTTGATTGCTAGCTAGCCTTAACGATTAACCAGGAATCGTATAAAACTACTTTCAACCTGCGCGTTGGAGGTAGTACTAAGTTTTTATGTGCTGGATCAGTTCACAATATTTCACAAGTTCCAGCCCACAATAAAACCCTACACCACGACAAGGTGACTACCAGAGTAATTTTTTACAATTTACAACACCCAAAACATTTATTTGTGTTGCACGGTGCTCTGCGCGCACGTTGCACGCGTACCTTCTTTGATTATAAATACCAAGAGTGTTTCTCGCCTAATTAGAAGTACTTAAAAAATAAACAAATACTGCTGCAAACATAAGTAAAATTAAATGATGTTCGTTTTGCCTGACACTGTTTGTTGTAGATGGCATCACTGTGAACTAAAAAATTTCCTGGACAAGGACGACAAAACAGAAAGAGGCAGAGAGAGAAAAACAAAACGGATTTCTAAATAGAGTCCTTATAGGCTGCTGTTTTTTATTTGTATTTTTTATGTTATTTTATATGTATTTTAATGTATTTTAAAATTGGCCTTTTGTTACTTCGGCCCTAAACTAAATTGAAATTGATCATTCTGTGCTAAACTGCCATAGAGGAAAAACCAAGTAAGCTTTAAAATGTTAAATTTTAACTTGCTTGAAAATTTACTTTGTTACTTTTGTATTATGTTTGATTGTACTAATTTCTATTTTATTAATTATCTTTCTTAAAGAGAATAAACACTCGAAATTAAAAAACTTAAAATTTGAGTTTTTTATTCAATCTGAACGGGCGAAGGGTTTTTCTTCTCCGTACCTATCGAATCAAGGCTCGAAATCTAGGGGGGTGTGGGATGGTTCCAAATAAAAACTCAGCAGTTTTTATTTCCAAAATAAATTTGTGGTCGCTTTATTGTTGGCTTCAAAAATCGTCTACTTCTTGACAGTGTTCGTATAAGATTAACAAAAAAACCGAATTCTAATTCGGTTATACGACAGTGTGTACATTTTTCTTAAGTCGCAACTTACAGCATTCTAAATATTTAAAATTGACAATTAAAAACTTAAAAACTAAAAATATAAAATATTAATTAAAACGTTTGGCGTGAACCGCCCGCCTTGCAGCATCACTGCAATGAAAAAACTTAAGGTAATACTATAAATAACGTTGCAATTGTTTAGTTCATTGTGGTTTGGCATTTAAAAAACAAAATTCATATTTTTAAATTTACTTCTTTTTTTCAACTTCATTTAGATATTGTATAGCCAAAAATTGAATTTGTGGTTAACATCTGTCCAGATCCTTGTTTCAAACCCGTTTTAATAAGGCGAGGGTATATATCGGCGCCTAAACATAAAACTGCCGGACGAGACTGATAAAATAAATCGTCAGCTAACATCATATTGTCGTATTGTTCTTTTATTTTTAAATCAATAAACCTCTCTTGTAATTAAGACGCACACGAGCGTAGACGTTCACGCTCCAAAGCCTTCCAAACACACCTGTAAACGATAAAACGGCGTATCGATTGGCTCCCTCACCGGTCGTTCTCAATTTAAATCGATTAACCACTTCGCTCGAAATACAAGAGACAGGACAACATTGATTAATAACTGCTCTAATAGGTTCATTTCGGCCCTTCGTTTTGATTTTGACAATCGCGGTTGGAACGATGGCGGTAACGTGCATCAACAAATGACTGATGGGATTTTCAAAGCGTTGGCGTGCATCTTTTGATCTGTTAAAACTCGAATTATTGCGGCCAATGCGAACTTGCGCATCTTGGGGCCGCTTTGTGCGAGTATTCTTCCGACCAATACGACCTTGCGCATATTGGGGCCGATTTGTGCGAGAGTTGTTTCGGCCAATGCGATTTCGGGCATCTTGGGGCCGATTTGAATGAAAATTGTTTCGGCCAATGCGACCTTGCGCATCATAGGGCTTACTTCGGCGACGTTGTTCAGGGTTCGTGACTTCCGCCGGTTTTACGCCTAAAGGCGGGCGAAATCGGCGCGAATTCGGTATCGTTTCTTTGCGAGACTGGTTGTAGCGTAAGTGGAGGAGCAGTAGCAGTACTGTCTTTAAATGGCCGAATCGTCTTCCATATTGGCCGTATTCTCTTCTACTGTAGCATCATTCTCTTCAACGGTAGCATTTTCTCTCTACACAGAACCAACCGTGGATAACGATTCATCAATCGACTCATCAGTTAAAGGTTGTAATGTTATTAGTCGGTACCTCATACCCTGTTCTTTACGGTTGGGAGATTGAGTCGTCGACCTACGAGTACGATCGTAACCGTCATGTAGCATAGAATGATGCTTTTCGGAGCAGAAATCACACCGGATCTCGCTTTTGCACCAGTTAATACCATGTTTGGGAGATAGGCAGTTTGAACAAAAATTATGTAACAGCACTGTACGCAAACGCTTTTCCAAAATCATTTCTTTAAATTTAAAAACGGATGGGGTGCACACCTTGGCAAAGGCAGCACAACTGTTTGATGGTGGTTTTGTTGTCATAACGTCCCATATTTACTTTTTAAAAATAAGGGGATTAATATATTTTGTTTTCAAGACATTAATTTGTTGGGAGTATGACCAGCTTCACAATAGGTCGAGTAATTAACCCACGAGCGGTGATTACATCTGCTACTCGCACTCTTTGATCTCTACCTACAGGGTGGCGCAAAATTAATCACCCTATTGGAAGATGCTCTCATTTTTGCAAATGGCCGCCAATGTCAAATCTGTTTTGACATTTGTGGACTAGACAGATACAGAGTACAAGTGAATAAGCCATGGAGCGATACACTCCCCAAGAACGCGGAATAATTGTGTCTATTTTTTTGCGTAACAATTCGTCTGTGGTGTTGGCAAAAATCATAATGAGCGATGAGGCTCATTTTCACCTCAGCGGGTACGTGAACAAGCAAAATTATCGCTTCTGGGGAACCGAAAATCCGCGAGTGATGCACGAGAAACCATTACACCCGCTCAAAGTGACTGCGTGGTGCGCTGTTCACGCTGGAGGAGTCATCGGGCCATTTTTTTTCGAGAACGCCGCGGGTCAAACGACAACAGTGGACGGTGCGCGCTATAGGGCAATGTTGACCGAGTTTTTTCTGCCCGAACTGGACGAATTAGGACTGGTGGACATGTGGTTCCAACAGGACGGAGCAACAGCACACACTGCACGAGCCACAACCGACATTCTGAAGGCCGCGTTTCCGGGTCGCTTAATTTCGCGTTTTGGCGATTTGCACTGGCCCGCCAGATCGCCCGATTTAACGGTCCCGGACTTCTTTTTATGGGGTTTTTTGAAGTCTCGTGTTTACATCAACAAGCCTGAGACCTTGGAAGCCCTCAAGGAAAATATCCGACACGAATGCGAGAATTTATCGCCCGAAACTCTCGCCGAAGTGATGGAAAATGCCATAAAACGAGCCCGTATGGCAAACAATTGTGACGGCGCCCATTTATCCGATATCATCTTTTCGACTTAACACAATTAATTCTAAAGGTCTAAATAAACATAATCAAAAAACAGAATCGAAGTTTTTTATTTAGAAAAAAAATAAGAGCCAAACAACATCGGATGACTTCTTTTGCGCCACCTTGTATATACACTTTTGCTATTCTCCCTAACCGCCACTCGTTTGGTGGTAAGTTTTCTTCTCGAACTACTACTAAGTCATTAAGTTCGCAATCTTTCTTTGTATATTTCCACTTGTATCTTTTGTGGAGTTCGTGCAAATATTCTGTTTTCAATCTCTGACAGATTTGTTAATGGATCGCTTTAATTGTTTAACTATAGTTATTGGGTTCTCATGAATTTCAGGTTCCGTTCTAGATAAGAGCGGACCTCCAATTAAAAAATGTCCTGGAGTTAATGGGGCTAAATCTTCAGGATTTTCTGACGAAAACTAAGCGGTCTTGAGTTTAAACATGCCTCAATACGCGAGAGCAAAGTGGAAAATTCTTCAAAAGTGTATTTCATTACACCAGCAACTTTTCGAAAATGTTGTTTAAAACTTTTAACACCAGCTTCCCATAAACCGCCCATATGAGGAGCGCCAGCTGGGTTAAAATACTAATTAATGTTTTGATGTGAATAGTTTGAACATACTAAATCACGAGAAGAATCGAGCATTGTATGGAATTCGCGTTTTATTTCTTTTGCGGCTCCTACAAAATGTGTACCATTATCAGAATACATATTAACTGGGCAACCTCGTCTTGCAATGAAGCGTGAAAATGCAGCCACAAATGCTGCAGTAGATAAGTCGCTAGTTGCTTCCAGATGTATTGCTTTCGTTGTAAAGCAAACAAAAACACAAACGTAACCTTTCGTTATTAAACAAGCTCGGCCAGCAAAATCTACACCTGAAGGATCTTGAAAATGTAGTTCTAGAAGAGGGTAAAGCTGCCATGATTTTAGAGTGAGCTTTCTTTCTGTTAATTACACAAATTTTGCAATTGTGAATAATGGTTTTAATGAGAGTCTTAATTTTTATTACGTAGTATCTTGTTTTTACGAAAGTAATTTCTTGTTTGTTTAAATTGGTTGATTTATAAAAAAATCCGATTTTACGAGTACGGTTATAAAAACGAAAAATATACGAGAGAACTCTAAAAGCTTTAGGAAGAGATGAAAAGTGTTCTGAAACATTATCATAATTGGTAAAGAAAGCAAAATTAGTTTTAATAGGTTTTCTTTCTTCTTCAGTTTCAAAAGCGTCTTTAATCGCAAAATTTGGCCACTGACTTTCGTCTAATTTTAACCAGAGCGGCCCTTCCCACCAAAGCTTGTTATTTACGAGTTCTTGAGCTGACACTCCTCGACTTCCAATATCTGCGGGATTATGTTGAGATATCACATGAAACCAGTTTTGATTTCCAACTAATTCAAGAATTTTTGATATTCTATTTGCGACAAAAGTCGTCCAAAAACACGGTTATTTATTCAGCCATGCTAAAACTATAGTTGAGTCTGTCCAGAGATATACTTTGTATTGTTCAATGGGGAATTGTGGCAAAAGGGATTCTATATGTTCATCTAACAGGTTTGCTCCACATAGTTCAAATCGAGGTATAGAAATTGAATTTAATGGAGCTATTTTTGATTTAGATGAGAGTAAATGTTTATATAGAACCGAACTTGAAATTTCTACTCGTATATATAAAACCGCTGCATATGCTAATTCAGAAGCACCGCAAAACCCATGAAATTCTATTTTACACCAGGGCGAAAAATTAAGCCACCTTGGGATTTTTATGTGGTTAATATGAATAATCATTCAAGAAAAGTTTCCATTTCTCAAGAATTCCACTGGATAATTCATTATCCCAATCGGTCTTTTCTTTCCAAATCTCTTGTATTTTAGCTGTTACAATGATGGGACTTAACCATCCAGCTGGATCAAACAGTTTTTCTATAGTGGACAAAACTTCTCTTTTTGTGTATGTCAGTTTTATATCAAGTGGTTTTGCTATAAAATAAAAGAAATCTGATCTAGCATTCCAGCGAATACCTAATGATTTCGCTACACTGGAATCTTCAAAATCGAGAAAATCTTGATTTAATAAATGCTCTTTAGGTATTTCTTTCAAAATATCCTTGCAGTTTGCGGTCCACTTTCTTAACGCGAAACCAGCAGAACTTAGAGCAGATATTAATTCATTTTTTGTTTCAATGGCAGTGGATACATCATGAGAACCTGCCAGAGCATCATCCACGTACATTCAATTTTTTAACACATATGAGGCTAAGGGATATTTTTCTTTCACTTCTTTACCTAATTGAATAAGTGTTCTAATTGCTTAAAACGGGGCACAATTTAATCCAAAAGTTACGGTCTTCAATTCAAAATCTTGAAGTGGATCGGTAGGGGAATCTCTAAAAACTATTCTTTGATACGGGGTGTGTTTTGGGTCTACAAGTATTTGTCTATACATTTTTTCTATGTCTCCACTTTAAAATAAGTAAAGTCAAATCGGCTTGTAAGACGGGTCCCGGATGTAACACATCATTTAAACTAACTTTAGTGGAAGTGGGGCATGAAGCGTTAAAAACTACACGAACTTTTGTTGAGACACTATCAGGACGCAGATGGAATAGGAGCACTTAAGATCCAACCAATAAGTGAACCTAAAACATTTCGCTTAATCCCTTCTAAAATTATTATTGGGTATATTTTGCATCCGATAAGCAAATCTATTTGTGTGCTTTTATAAAAATTTGCATCCGCCAAAGGAATTTTTGGTATAAATTTAAGTAGAGTTTCGTCAATTGCGCTAGTGGGGAGGTTTCCTGTTAATTGGGAAGTATTAAGGCCTTTGACTCAATCTTCAAGCTAGGGTCAAGAAGAGAACCTAAAACTAAATTGCATGACTTACTCACTTGGGCCGAGACCATATTGTTAAGTCCGGATACTTTAGCATTGGAGGAATGCGTTTTAATTTTTATACGATTTTGTAACCGCTGTGATACAAATGTTCCTTCTGATCCTGAATCAATTAAAGCGCGTGATGTATACATAGACCCCATGTGATGAATGTTCACCATGGCGGTACCAAGAAGTATACTTTTTCTACCAGATGCAAAACAGGCTTGGACATTATTTAGATTCGAATGTGGAGTGGACTGTACACGAGGATTGTGTTGGCTTTGATTTGAACCAGACGTACTTGAATCTATTGAATTAGGTCTATGTTGTGAATGATTAGGAATATTACTCAAAAAATCTCTATGTAATAGCGAATGATGACGCCGTTTACAATGGATGCAATTAAAACTACTCTTGCAATCTTTAACTTCATGTGAATTTGCTAAACAGTTTATACATAAATGATGTTTTCTTACTACTGTTTGCCTTTCATTGAAGTAAATTTCGGACAATTCTTCATCACATGTGATTCAGACGGACATAATTTACAATTTGAATTGGATAAGTTTGCATATGGGTATTGACTTTTTTAGTTGGAGTATTCACCATATTATTATTCGCTCTTGAAAAAGTTGGCTTTTGCGAAATGGTGCTCTTTAAATCTGATACCGTTTCAAGTGTTTGATTTGGCTAGTCAAAAAATTATTTAAATCTACCCACCGTGGAATTTCGGACTTATTTTTAACGCTATGCTCCCATAAAGCTAAAAACGAGTTGAGCACAGGTAAACAAATATAGCATCCCAATTTTGTATATCAATTTTATGCATTTCTAAGGCAGAAATGCAATTATTGATATCTCTTTGAAGCGTTTTAATTGAGCTTCCGGACTCTTTAATACGGATATTAGTGATATCCGTTTATTTTCATAACGGTCAGCCAAACTCTCCCATGCAGATTCAAAACTGTCATGAGGGAAATTTTTTAACAATTTCTTTGGCTTCTCCTTTCACCTTATGATTGAGAATTTTTCAACATTACTAAGCCTAGAATTGTTAATATACAAAGCACTAAACATGTCTCGAAAAGATGGTCAATTTGTTTAATCGCCATAAAATAGTTCAGTGTCACAAGGCGGCAACTGAATATTAATGTGTCTATCTCTTGATTCTTCTGATGTGTTCACTGGGACTCTAGTTGAGCTAATTGAAGAAGGCATGGTTGTGACCAGCGCATGCAACGTATGCTGTGTAAACATTTCGATATAAAAGTTTACAATTATTTTCTTTATCAAAATCTTTAGTTCTAGATAGTTCCTGAAGACATTTTTCATATGCGACTTTGCATGCAAACCACTGGGACTTGAGTTCGTCTTGTTGAACTTTTATAGTACCAGCAGTATGATTGCCTTGAGGAATTTCATTGAAATCGGCTTCAAATTCTAAAATGCCCATAGCTAAACGTTTAAATTTCTGTAAAGAAGCCATGGTTCTTATGACTTCTATAAAAGTTTTTCACAAATAGAAAATAAAATTCATTTCAAAAAAATATTTATGAAATCAATGAATTAAAAAAAAACCCAAAAACGAGTTATTTTTGTATTAAGCTAGAAAAAACCTCACACACACAAAACGGTTCTTGCAATTCTACAAGATTAATGAAAATAATATCTTGTATTTATTTTCACTAAACAAATTTGGCCCAAAAATGAATTGAAAATATTTCACTTCTTATTTTATTTATATCTCAAAAAAAAAACACAATAATTTTTGAATATAAATTCAATAAATGTCACACAAAAAAAATAAACAAAATAAATAAATTTCACATTTGCCCAAGTAATTTGTTTGCAGGTATAAATTTTTCCTTATGTTTTTTAGTGATGTTTTTGTTTCCAGTGAATTCGTCTTTTTCCTCTTTTCTTGTTGTATCTAGACTCCTTCCTGTAGTTCGTCTCCTTTTATGTTATTTATTTTTCACTGATTTTACGTTAAATTAATTTAAAAATTGATTTTCTTTATAAAATTAACAAATTTGAAGAATTCCAAAAAAAACAGCGTGTGTTCGCTGTTAAAAAATGAGGCAAAGAATGATCGGAACGCGGAATTAGAACACAAATGAAAAAGCTTCTAATTATTGTAAAGCGAATAATGCACAAAATGCAAAAAGAAAGAGTGCAAAAAAGAGTGTGTGTGTGAGTATTATGACGAACATTTCGCCGGGGTATCACTCGCCGGTCTCCAGGGTTCATTGCACAGAAATTTATTTAAATGGGACTAGGGCAGGAAAATTATGACACCGTTTAATTTGATTTCTTATTATGATTTTAATTTTTAACTTAATTTTTAAACTTAAATAAATTTTTAAACTTAAATTAATTTGTTGGCTCGTGTTCGCGGGAGCCCTGATTGGGTTGACAGAGTACTCGCTGAGCCCCGGTCGGGTTAGCAGAGCAGTAGCTGCGCGGTTGTAGCACGTTCCGTTGTGTTGTATTCGCGAGAGCCCCGGTTGGGCTGGCAGAGCAGTAGCAGCACGTAAACGTCGGCTTGTGTTCGCAGGAGCCCCGTTTGGTTGGCAGCGCAGTAGCTGCGCAGTAGCATGTTCCGTTTTATATTCGCGGGCACCGACAGTGCCCTTGCGTCGCAGATATTCCTTAAAATACCTACAGTGCTATTTCTACTGTAGGTATTCGCGGAAGCCCCGGCAGCGCAGTCGTAGCAAAGGTATTCGTGAGTACCGGCAGTGATGTTCTACCGTCGGTATTCGCGGAAGCCCCGGCAGCGATGCTTTTCGCGGAAGCACTGGCAGCGCAGTCGTGGCTTGGATGTGACTCGAGCTAAACTGCCAGACGAATTAGCTCGGATGAGACTCGAGCTAAACTGCCAGACGACTTAGCTCGGATGTAGCTCGAGCTAAACTCCCAGATGACTTAGCTCGGATGTAGCTCGAGCTAAACTGCCAGGCGACTTAGCTCGGATGTAACTCGAGCTAAACTGACTGATCTTAATTTCTGCAATCGATCAAGTGTTGATAATTTCGTTACATTGTCCGAGTCGCATTTTAGTGTTGACATTTTCCAAGCCTTTGTAAGGCGACGTTTGGAAAATATACTGACTTGCAGTTCTGATTAGTTTGAAGCTTCAATATTAACAATTAAAAATAATTCATGTGAGCCGCAAACGAAGGAATGTGACTTGCGTCCTCACATGTCCTCCTTTTCCCGGGGAAAGAGAAAGAATTTATGTTGTTGACTAAGGTTTCGTTCCCCCGTGGCATTTCTCGTGTTTTCTTGGGTTTCGTGCCCCCGTGGCATTTCTCGTGTTTTCTTGGGTTTCGTGCCCCCGTGGCATTTCTCGTTTTTTTTCTTGGACTTCGTGCCCCCGTGGCACTTCTTGTGTTGGCTTGGGTTTCGTGCCCCCGTGGCATCTCTCGTGTTGACCATTACTTAGGTTGTCCATTATTTGTTGGGTACTCCGCAGGCTTCGGCCAGCGCCATTTACTGTTGTCGAAGTAGCTGGATGCACTGTAGCGTTGTAGACTAATTTCTGTATTGTCTCGTCGACATTCATCTGGGCTGCGTCGGGCACTTGTAACGACTCAACGGATTCGCTCTTTGTTCGTTGCGATGATTTTTCCCATTTTTATTTTATTTCTTTAATATTATATTGATTTTCCGCACTGTTTGTCTTTAGTTTTCCTTTCTTTGAATTAAATTTTCGATATTGTCTAGTTTTCTTGTCATTGTTTATTCACTGTTAGCATATATATGTATATAACTGTTTTTCTGTTTGTTTTTATTTGTATATTGTATCTTGTTTCTTATTTATTTTTTTTTTATTTCGGATTGTATATTCCTATTTCTGTTTCTTATTTTATTTTTTTATTTCCCGCACAGATGTTTTAACTTTTACGATAGGTTTCGCGATCGACCGATATATGCTGTTAAAACCGAATGTGGTATTACTGTACCACGTGAGACTTATATTGACTTTCGGGGCAATGCTTCTCCCTAGCCTCACTTTTTATTTACTCTAGCACGCTTGCCTTTGGTCTAGTTTATTTATTTTTTTTATAGTTTATTTTCTCTGACACGCTAGTCCTTAGTTTATTTTCTCTGACACGCTAGTCCCTGCTCGAGCGCCACTGTGACGAACCTGTCGCCGGGGTATCACTCGCCGGTGTCCAGGGTTTGTTGCACAGAAATTTATTTAAATGGGACTAGGGCAGGAAAATTATGACACCGTTTAATTTGATTTCTTATTATGATTTTAATTTTTAACTTAATTTTTAAACTTAAATAAATTTTTAAACTTAAATTAATTTGTTGGCTCGTGTTCGCGGGAGCCCTGATTGGGTTGACAGAGTACTCGCTGAGCCCCGGTCGGGTTAGCAGAGCAGTAGCTGCGCGGTTGTAGCACGTTCCGTTGTGTTGTATTCGCGAGAGCCCCGGTTGGGCTGGCAGAGCAGTAGCAGCACGTAAACGTCGGCTTGTGTTCGCAGGAGCCCCGTTTGGTTGGCAGTGCAGTAGCTGCGCAGTAGCATGTTCCGTTTTATATTCGCGGGCACCGACAGTGCCCTTGCGTCGCAGATATTCCTTAAAATACCTACAGTGCTATTTCTACTGTAGGTATTTGCGGAAGCCCCGGCAGCGCAGTCGCAGCAAAGGTATTCGTGAGTACCGGCAGTGATTTTCTACCGTCGGTATTCGCGGAAGCCCCGGCAGCGATGCGTTTCGCGGAAGCACTGGCAGCGCAATCGTGGCTCGGATGTGACTCGAGCTAAACTGCCAGACGAATTAGCTCGGATGAGACTCGAGCTAAACTGCCAGACGACTTAGCTCGGATGTAGCTCGAGCTAAACTCCCAGACGACTTAGCTCGGATGTAGCTCGAGCTAAACTGCCAGGCGACTTAGCTCGGATGTAACTCGAGCTAAACTGACTGATCTTAATTTCTGCAATCGATCAAGTGCTGATAATTTCGTTACATTGTCCGAGTCGCATTTTAGTGTTGACATTTTCCAAGCCTTTGTAAGGCGACGTTTGGAAAATATACTGACTTACAGTTCTGATTAGTTTGATGCTTCAATATTAACAATTAAAAATAATTCATGTGAGCCGCAAACGAAAGGATGTGACTTGTGTCCTCACAGTATGTTTCGGTAATCTCTTTGCCAAAAAAAATTAGCAATGACAATAATATATGTGTATATGTATGTAAATATATACACTGCACCTTTTCGTTTCTCGCTATAGGTACGTAGGTACACAATTATGTAAATATGTACTTATACTTTGCTTTATATACGTTGCTGTTTCTTGCTTTGAAGCTAGCAGCGGATTTTTTTTATATATTTATAATTTTGAAACGCTAAAAAGTCACTTAAAAAAGGTTTAATCAAAAAATTCACCAATATATAATCGTTTTGTAATTAAAAAACCAAGCTTAATATGGTTATTAGTTTTCTGTTTTCTAAAATTTTTTACGAAAATCTCAATTGGTGAACAAAAGAATAAGCAATTTGTTTTCTAATTTGTGCTACTTTTGTTGTTTTCTTTAACTTGCACTTTCTTGATTTTAATAATTGAGAAGAAACTTGTGGGAGAATAGCAAGTGTATTTTAATTATTATTCTCTTTGTATTTATTCTAACAAAGGCCAAACCACTTTTTATTAGATAAACAAATGCAACACACATTTAATTGGATGAACTGCTTCAAAATCTTCGGATGTTGTAGCGGATAAAAATCTTCCAGTGGATGTCGGAAAATATCCGGTTCGAAGGACTGTTGCGGCTGAAGTCTGTAAAGAAAAGAGAAAAGAGAAGATAACAAATGTTAGTGTTAGTATGTATGTTAAATGTTTGTTTACTGCTTACCTATCTCGTTCGCTATGCAATGTTAGTGTTAAGTTGTTGGTTGTCGTATGCTTCTCTGCCTGTCCTCTGCTTGGGCTATAACATAAGAAGAGAAAATAAAAAAAAACTAACAACAGCAGAATAACATGTATTTAGTTTACATACAATACTCACCTGCTAAAGCTGTAACAGTTCTCCAAGATCGGTTCCAAGCTGTTGCATTGTTCTGTAAATAGAAAATAAATGTGTATGGGAACATTAGGTTAACATGAGGTTTGTAAGTGTAAAAAAAAAATGTATAAGGTTTAATATTAGGATTTGTGAAGTTAATTTTGATCAGGATATCACGAGAATACTACCAAAAATTCGAGAAAATAATAATAATATTTCCGTGCACCGTCAAATAAAATGTAATTCAAAATCCGATTAAAACTACTTAACGATACATATTCGCGCCAAATGTTTTTCATCTTGTCTTCATTTTCCGTCCGCATAAAGACGCGCGCCAAAGCGAGAAAGCTAGCGGTGTCTGTTAATTTAGTCTGTGGGGGTAGAAGAACCTGAGGAAATGTTAGCTTTAGAACACAAAAATAGTTTCTATATATGCAAGAAGTACTTACCGTCAAACCAAATTAATTTTGTTGCAGTGAAGTCGCGTTTTCAATTGCTTTAATAATTATAAATTATTGCAAATAAAAATTTGTTAATTGCATTTTTTTAAAAAGGTTAGAGGATAAGTGTTAAATTAATATAAACATAAAATTTAATACATTTAATTTTAGAAAGCTTAAGATAAAAAAAGTTTATCACGGTCGGCATATAAACATTTAAAGAAGAAAACATAATCCCTTTGTGCAAAAACTTTATGTAAGGTTAAAATAACCTAAAAATGTTTAAAACAATTCAATAAAATTTATGTCGTGTTAAAATTTTTTAGTGAGTTCCGGAGTTTTGTTATTGGCGGCTTTCCAAAAATTTAATTCTTTTTGTGTGTCAAAGAAAAAAAGTATTATAAGTTTTGTTTAAAATAAAATAAATTTTGTTTTGTAATTAAAAGAATACTTTAAATAATTGAAATGTGAAAAAAGAAAAAAAAAACCAGTTGATATAATTTTATAATAAAATAAAATAAATATTAATTTTTGTTAAAAAATGCTAAAATTTGACCATGCTAAGAAAAAAATAAGGAAGTAAATTGCCTTAACGATTTTGAATATTTTTTTTTTGTTGTTCGCAGCGTGACTGGCCGGTATCCATTTTTTTTTGGTAGGATCTCCGAAGAAGTCTTACGGACCAGGGCCTACGGACAATTCCAGCTTAGTCAGCCACACAGGTTTTTTTATATATACCAGTTTTGTTTTAAAATTTTTTCTATAAAAAAACAAAAGAATTTAAAAAAAAACAGATCAAAGCTTCACGTAAGACCTTTTGATCCAATAATTGTTTTTTTTTGTCATATAAAATCACGATAAAAGTGACACAAAATTTTTTTTTATTCGCTGCAACAATAAATGACTACACAATTTTGATTTTTTTCCGGATCCATCGTTGGAAGTTTAACTGAGCATCCGCTCCACCCTAGAGTCCGCGTACTTTACGCGGACAATAGTATTAAATCTACTTTTTTTTGTTTTTTTTGTTAAAATTTAATATTAAGTTTTTTTGTACACGGAAGTTGCAGCGACGTACTGTAGTGTAAATATTCTTTTTGATGCACATATTATTTATTTTAAAAGTGTCCAAATACTATTTTTTTTTTTGAAAACCCCCTTTATCAACTGTCCCTAATAGAGCTCTTTAGGTAGGGTGGATCGAAAAGATCAATTTGGTAATTTTTATGTATGTGGTAAAATTGCCTTGATGTACATTGAAAATTTTTTTTTTGCATCTCTGCCACTTCCAACTGCTAGTTAAAGTTTTGTATTTTTTTCATATTTTTTCATATCTTGTGTATTTAATTTAACAATTTTTTTTTATACATTATATTTTTAGTATAATTAAATCTAAAGCTACTTACTTTTTTTTTCACAAATACCTCAGAGATTAAACAAACAAATTTCGATATATCCCTAACACCGTATTTTTTTTTTTTGAACTTTGCCGGATGATCATATGGAAGAATATGAAGATGGTTGCTGTATATTAGTTAACATTTCTCCATATTGTATTCCGTTGAGTTGCCAGAATTCCATTTTAGTTGAAATGGATATGTTCAATTTTATAATCGTTTGAGTAAATCAAGATAATATGAGTTGCTAAAATTTCGAGCAATGGGAGGGCAAAGAAAATGACGTTGGCGTAAAAAAAGGCGTAAGTTTTTGGTATTTCAAATGTTTTTTTTTTCTGGTTTTGTCAAAAAAGGTCCGTTTCAATTTTAGTCAAAATGAGGTCAAACAAGGTCCGATTGTTTTCTATTGTTTTTTTTCTTGAGTCATTTGCAGTTTTGAGTATTATTAATAAATTTGTAGATTTCTATGTATTCAGTTTCACGACCAAAGTGAAATTTATTGGAATGCCCTCGACTGGACTTGGCAGGTCGAAACCCCCTTGAGTAATCGAAAGCTAGCCGCGGTATTGCCAAGCCACAGTACGATAACCAGGGTTCATAACAGGACCAAAATGAATGGGCGGAGGGCTTTTCTTCTCCGTAACTTTCGTATCAAGGCTCGAAATCTAGGGGGGTGTGGGATGGTTCCAAATAAAAACTCAGCAGTGTTTATTTCCAAAATAAATTTGCGGTCGCTTTATCGTTGGCTTCAAAAATCATCTACTTCTTGACAGTGTTCGTATAAGATTAACAAAAAAACCGAATTCTAATTCGATTACACGACAGTGTGTACATTTTTCTTAAGTCGCAACTTACAGCAACCTATATATTTAAAATTGACAATTAAAAACTTAAAAACTAAAAAAATAAAATATTAATTAAAACGTTTGGCGTGAATAAAATCCTTTTAGCACAAATATCACAACTTTATTCTTTGTTTTTCGGAAATTTTTTTTTTCGTGGTACAATTTGGCTTTTTCCGCCATTTGTTTGTCTGACGGGATTTCATGACACTATCCCAAGAGTCGCCAAGAAGAGTAAGCAAACGCATTAACAAGGGAGTACCACCGTCAAGAACAAAGAAGATATGAGCCTCTCACATTCTCCGCCTGCCGCTGCACCATCTGTCGCAGCACCTCAAGCATCTGCGCCGCCTACTGCTGCGTCGTCAACCGCTGCAATGTCTGCCGCTGCCTCGTCCGTAGTAAAATCACTAGCTGCCGCGCCAACTTTCGGTACACCGCCTAGTGCAAATAAAAGTGGAAATATTGATGTGGTTTCTAGGGAATTTGATAGAAAACTTGCCTTAATGATGAACGAATTTAAGCGCCAAATGCATTCTATGCAATCGGTGTTTGCTGCCAACAATCAAAGCGCTGCTACTTTGCGAAATTCGGAAAAAAGTTTTGAACTACATATTTTTGCAAATGCAAGCGAGCAGGCTATGGCGGCGGTGGCATATTGGAGAGTGGTAAGAGCGAATCAAGTTGATGTACATAGTCTTTGTCCCGGGCAAATCAAGTTTTGCGCCAACACGTTTTCACACCACACCAACACTTGAATTGCAAGCGGCCGTCATAGCTGTACGGCTGAAAGAGTCAATTTAAAGATGTCATTCGTTTCGAATTCATCGGTATACATTTTGGACAGACTCGCACACCGTTGTGCGCTGGATTCGTTCAGATCATCGTGTGTACAAACAGTACGTGGCGAACCGTGTCGCTGAAATACTGGAGAGCAGCTGCATTGTCGATTGGAGGTGGTGTCCGGGGCCGCTAAATCCTGCGGATGAAACGACCCGTACTAAGTTTCCGCCCAAGTACAATCCAGATGGGCGGTGGAAAAACGGACCAACATTTCTACAAGCAGACAAGTCTGAGTGGCCGTTCGAAACTTTTATGCAGAACAGCACCGACAACAGTGCCGAAGAGCTGCGCCTGAATCGTTTTATATATATATTTTTAATAACGAAGCAAGTACATTTTTCTGTCCCAAATATTAATCGCTGTTCAAAATACTGCAGATCAAAGAGAACAATGGCGTGGTTTTTACGCTTCAAGAAAAATCTGATCCGCAAGCTGAGAGGCGAAGAGTTAATCGGTGGTGAGCTGATAGCCAACGAAGAAGCGGAAGCCGAAATCTACTTGGTGCAGTGGGTAAGGTCCGCATCATTTGCTAACAAACTGGCGTGTTTGAAAAAAGGCGAACCAATATTGAGCAGTAGCAGCAGATGACCGCGGCGTCATGCGCACTCGTGGACGAGTGTCGTTTGAGACACGACGGAAAATGATCTTGCCCAGAGCGTACACTTTTACGCGCCTTATAGTGGAGTGGCAACATTTTAAATTTCATCACATAAATACCAACACAACCATCAACGAAATAAGACAGCGTTTTTGGGTAGCGTCGCTTCGATCATTGGCCCGCAGCGTTGAGACGCACTGTACATTCTGCTAAATACGAAAGGCGCAACCGTTGCAGCCTCAAATGAGTGATCTGCCTTCAGACCGACTGACGCCTTATGTCCGCCCTTTCACCTATGGTGGGCTTGACTTTTTTGGGCCTATCATCGTGACCATAGGTCGCCGTCACGAAAAAAGATGGGTCGCACTCTTCACATGCCTAACAGTACGGGCCGTATACTTGGAAAAAGCGTCTGACCTTTCCACGGACGCATGCCTACTGTGCATCCGAAATTTTATCAACAGGCTAGGCGTGCCGATGCAGATCAGGAGTGACAACGGCACTAATTTCGTGATGCTAAAGGAACTTAAATCGAGGTTGGAGACATTGACTCATCTACCGGTTACACCAAATGACCCCGAACCATTAACACCCAATCACTTTCTGCTGGGATGCACCAATTCGAAGAAAACATCAGCGCCCTTTGAGCCCAGACTTTTGTACCTACGCAAGCAGTAGGAAACATTGTATCACGGACTACCTCCCTGAACTTACGCGCCGCCCAAAATGGTGTCTGCTAGCAAAACCACTGATGTTGATATGCGATTCCGATGTCAGCAGATTACAATGGAAACGTGGCAAAATTGTAGAGCTATTCTACGGTAAGGATGGAGTTGCGCGGTCCGCGAACGTAAATACAGTTACAGGTATTCTAAAAGATTAAGCTTGCTGTTTCAGACGTTGAGCTGCCGGATGGTGAGTCTTCCCCTCCTGGTTCATCTAACGAGGGTAGGGATGTTGTCGATGACATCACTGTAAACTAAAAAATGTCCTAAATAAGGACGACAAAACAGAAAGAGGCATAGAGAGAAAAACAAAACGGATTTCTAAATAGAGTCTGCTTTTTTTTATTTGTATTTTTTGTTATTTTATATGTATTTTAATGTATTTTAAAATTGGCCTTTTGTTACTTCGGTCCTAAACTAAATTGATCATTCTGTGCTAAACTGCCATAGAGGAAAAACCAAGTAAGCTTTAAATTATGTTTGATTGTTCTAATTTCTATATTTTTTTATTAATTAAATTTCTTAAAGAGAATAAACACTTGAAATTAAAAACTTAAAATTTGAGTTTTTATCGTTTATTCGATCCTTTTAGCACAAATTTCACACTATTTTTAAACTAAAGATCGGTGCCAACATGCACAAAGATTCTAACCAGCATTTTTGAAATTTAACAGAAAAAGCAAAACTAAAAAACATAAAATTTGAACAAAATTAATAGATATTGCTTTTTTAAATCAAAATCGTAATTTTTAGCTTTAAATTTTTTTTACGGCTTTTGAGCATTTTGGTAGCTGTATACACTGTGTTGAAAAATGGTGAAATAAAGATACTTACATATGTATTTGAAAATAACGAAATAAAATAACAATATAGGTATATTATATTTTTATATTTACCAACCGACATTTTATTTAAATATATTTTATTCAACAATCCACTGGGATGTCAAGCATTGACGAGGCGTCGCTACATGTGGTGGTTTATGAAAGGCCACGTCTACAAATTTTTACCACGTTTTAACAACGGCGTCAGGAACTATAAACATGATAACAATACACACATCAAATTAAATAACGACAATTTATAAAAAAAGCTTCTTATTTGCGAGAAATTATAAGCTCAATTTTAGGCTGGAAAAAATATGTATATTCTTTATATGATCAAAAATGTATATTAAAAGACAGGATACGGGTTTTTTTCTTTTCTTTTTTTTCATTCAACTTTGTATCTTACATGATAGATTTTATATTAAAATTCCAATTTTTAAAAAAGGGTACTTGAAATAAACCATGTTGTAGTGATGATGGTAAGTTAGCATGGGTAATGACATTCGGTAAAGATTTAAGCCTTTCATCTTTGGTATCTGCAGGTTCAATTCTTAAGCGCGTATCATCATATGTATATTTTATTTTCTTTTTAACAAAATATTAAACAGCGGGCTTTTTAGATCCTTTCAATGGAACTCAGGGTTAACTGAATAGGAAACATTAGAATAAAATTTTAGAATTTATGACTAAGGATAACGAATACAAACAATAACTCGAACGCGCAAGCATTAAAAATATTTGCTTTAAATATTAGTAGTTACAAATATCTGAAGCACTAAAATTACATGTCGGCGCAAACTTTCACTCTTGCGTAAATTTAGAAAAATAACATACACATTTTGCATTACTAAATTTGAAGTTTATATTGCTTTTAAGAATTTTTTTAAATTTTAAAATCTCACAGATATAAATATGAGCACTCGAACGTGGTTTAAACTTCAAAAATTTATATAACTTCAAAGGCTTTTATCTTAATAAATGGATTTTAACAACAGCTGCAATTTTATCTAATATATTGGAAAACAAAATTCATTCACTTATTATAAATAAATCGAACGATATTTAAATTATTTTTTGTAGAATTCGCCTTAATAAAATTCGATCTTAAATGCATTAGGTATATATACTTTATTATAGTACAAGGTGGCGCAAAAGAAATCACCCTATTGGAAGATGCTCTCATTTTTGCAAATGGCCGCCAATGTCAAATCTGTTTTGACATTTGTGGACTAGACAGATACAGAATACAAGTGAATAAGCCATGGAGCGATACACTCCCCAAGAACGCGGAATAATTGTGTCTATTTTTTTGCGTAACAATTCGTCTGTGGTGTTGGCAAAAATCATAATGAGCGATGAGGCTCATTTTCACCTCAGCGGGTACGTGAACAAGCAAAATTATCGCTTCTGGGGAACCGAAAATCCGCGAGTAATGCACGAGAAACCATTACACCCGCTCAAAGTGACTGCGTGGTGCGCTGTTCACGCTGGAGGAGTCATCGGGCCATTTTTTTTCGAGAACGCCGCGGGTCAAACGACAACAGTGGACGGTGCGCGCTATAGGGCAATGTTGACCGAATTTTTTCTGCTCGAACTGGACGAATTAGGACTGGTGGACATGTGGTTCCAACAGGACGGAGCAACAGCACACACTGCACGAGCCACAACCGACATTCTGAAGGCCGCGTTTCCGGGTCTCTTAATTTCGCGTTTTGGCGATTTGCACTGGCCCGCCAGATCGCCCGATTTCACGGTCCCGGACTTCTTTTTATGGGGTTTTATAAAGTCTCGTGTTTACATCAACAAGCCTGAGACCTTGGAAGCCCTCAAGGAAAATATCCGACACGAATGCAAGAATTTATCGCCCGAAACTCTCGCCGAAGTGATGGAAAATGCCATAAAACGAGCCCGTATGGCAATCAATTGTGACGGCGCCCATTTATCCGATATCATCTTCTCGACTTAACACAATTAATTCTAAAGGTCTAAATAAACATACTCAAAAAACAGAATCGAAGTTTTTTATTTAGAAAAAAAATAAGAGCCAAACAACATCGGATGACTTCTTTTGCGCCACCTTGATTTACATAAAAAAAAATTAAATATAGAAACGGAATTTTTAAATATATTGAAGGTCTAAAGTTATCAGCGTCGAATTTAATTTAACAATGTACATTCGTAAAGAATATATACAAACTAGCGAATGACCGGCATGCGTTGCAATGCCACTTAAAACAAAAATGTTAGCAGAACTTTCCGGTACTCCCGTTAGTAACGAAACTTCCCGGTACTCTCGTTAGTAACGGAACTTCCCGGTAATCCCGTTAGTAACGGAACTTCCCGGTACTTACCGTTATAGCGGACTGAGTTACGGCGGTGAAATTATCGGCATACAAACTCAGAATCAAAATCATAAATTTTTAGGAGTAATATTAGCAATGCCATCGTATATTTTCACATAATTAAACAATTTGTGGTCGTAATAAGTGGGCGTGGCAGATTTTGTATTTCCTGTTATTCTTCCCGGTGCATCCCGTTACATGTTTTCTATTTAGCACATCAAGTTTCTGAGCAAATGGTGGTAGGCGTAAAAAAGATCCACACTTTTTTTTAAAGTGTGCGTTAAATTGATTCAACCACGTCCATTTTTGGTGAAGTAATAGACAGTGCCTATACAAACTCATATACCAAATTTTTAGGAGCAATATTAGCGAAATAATCGAATATTTGTATATAGTTTTACAAATTGTGGGCGTAATTGTTGTGCTTGGCAAATTTATCTTTGCCCAAAAACTAAGTTGGCGTAAGCACACCAAAATTTCTTCACAATCGGATGATTGTTATAGACGCGCCCTATGTGCGAAAAAAAAAATATATATATATATAAATTTTTTTCATCGCTTTATATATTGTATATATATATGTTATTTATATATATACATATATATAAAACAACATATATTTTGGTCGTGTCAGTTACTTCTCTTCGTGTTTTCTAGAGCAACACTTAGAAAGAATGTCTGAATTATATGGAACTAACCAAAATCAATTGTGATTGCAAAATTCTTACTTAATGTTAATCTATATATTATATAAAAATTAATTCTTATTTCTTTCTTTCTATCTTTCTTTGTACCAAATGGGCGTCTAAACCATTCATCCGATTGTGATGAAATTTTGGGGAGTTGCTGTTCTCACGCCAACTTAGGTTAAGGGCAAAGAAAATTTTGCCACGCCCACCTATTACGCCCACAATTTGTAAAACTAAGTTAAAATATTCGATTATTTCGCTAATATTGTCCCTAAAATTCTGAAATTTAGTATATGAGTTTGTAAAAACACTGTCGATAACTTCATTAAAAATGGGCTAGGTTGGATCAATTTAACGCCCACTTTGAAAAAAAGGAAAATATGCGATTACATGGCTAATATTTCTTCTACGAATCTGAAATTTGGTATCTAAGATTGTATGGGCACTGTCTATAACTTCACTAATGGCCGTGGTTGGGTCAATTTAACGCGCACTTTCAAAAAAAGGGTGGATCAATTTTACGCCTATCACCATTGCTCAGAAACTTGATGTGCTATATAGAAAACATGTAACGGGAAGCACCACGAAGAATAACAGGAAATACAAAATTGTCCACGCCCACTTATTACGCCCTCAATTTATTTAATTAAGTGAAAATATACGATGACATTGCTAATATTGCTCCTAAAAATTTGGGATTTTGTTTCTAAGTTTGTATGTCTATAATTTCACAGCCGTAACTCAGAATCGCTACAACGGTGAGTACCGAGAAGTTCCGCTAACTAACGGGAGTACCGGGAAGTTCCGTTACTAACGTAAGTACCGAGAAGTTCTGCTACCATTTTTTTAATTGGCATTGCAACGCATGCCGGGCATTCGCTAGTATACAAATAAAAATTAATTATTTGTTCATGCTTTCTATGAGAAGCGTAGAATGTAGGGGTGAGTGGGAAAAGGGGATATTTCTTTTGCTTTTGCCACCAGTTGCATATATACTATTCCGCCTTAAAATGGTTATGTTAATAATTTTATACGAAGGCTTGGAGTAGAAATTTAAAAAAACAGTTTAAAAAAATATTTGTTTGTTATAAAGATTTGAAAATTAGAGCACACACAAATAGTTGCAATAAATACTCCCACCTTGGGCAATTCCTATCTAGTCTGCCATCCCTAATGCTAATGTAATATCAAAGACTTCACTAAAATACAATGGCATTATTTTCTTAATTCCATGCTTACTTTCAAAAAATAAATTGATGAATAAAAACCTAAAAAAAACTCTTTTTCTCAAATGAGCGAGATCCTTTAAATGTGGCATTTGTCGTTCCAAAAATAACAATCACAGCCGAAGTAATTTGTGTGCATAGTATTCTGCGGTTTTAAAGAAAATGCTAGATTTCTCGTTCTTCTTTTTTCTGTCTATAGCTCCCAGTCGACGCCCTTCTCCACGAATTTGAATTTAAAATTGAAATTTCAAATTGTCTTAATTCCAATTGTTAAATATTCTTAGCGAGTTTTACAACTCAAAGATTTTTTAAATGTTAAACTATTTTGTAATTTTGATATTTTAATACGCCACTTTGTCGAAGAAAGTTCTGAAATTGTCCATTTTTTTTTAACTTTTGATATCCAAAGAGAGAGTTTTATATTGCATTGGATATCAACCTATAAATAATTTAAAATAATCATACAGATTCATTTACTTGCATGCATTCTCAATATAGTTTTTTACCTTACTATCACAACGTACAAGAAGTTTGAAGAAAGTTAACATGTGAGGTTAACCTTTATGTAGATTGCCAAAATAACTTTTAATTAATTTTAAAAACAAATAAATTAAAAAAATACAAGATTTAAGAATATTAAACTACACCTCGGTATAAACACACAATACTTTATAACGGTAGTATTTTTCAATTTGTCTTTATATGATTTCATTAAAGATGGGTATTGCTCTTATTTGACCATGCCTGTGATCAAATATGTACACTCCAAACGCAACTTTATTTGATCGCACGACTAAAACAATTTATTTAATAATCAGTTTTAAAAATGAGTTAAAAAAGCTTTACAATATTTCATATTTAAATTTTTTTAATTGTTGAAAATTAAAGTTAAAAGTACGACTAAAAAACAAAATTTATTCTTTTACTAGTTTATTTTAAAACCAGTTTCGATTTAAGATTATCAAAACACTCTACTGTTATTTTTTCTTATTAAAAAAAATTAAAATAAAACCAGTGTTGTGTGATTTGTAAGATATTTCATGGTATGTTGTATTAAAATTTAAAATAAATTTAAGATAGTTATTAATTGGTTTTAAAATTGTATTGACTACTTCAGTAACAAAAAAGCTATGAAAAAAGTATAAATTTAATCAATTATTTTTTTATAATACAAAATCATAGCAATTTATATTCTTAGGTGCATTTTCATCCGTCTTGCAATGATTTTTTGCACTGTATAAAATACCATATATCTTAAATGTATGCTTAAATTACATTCTCAAAACTGTTAAGTGCGAATTATGGTTAAAAGATTCTAGTTGTTAGCGCTATGTTTTGTTAATTTATTGTAAGTATATATTTGTTTTAATATATTTGCTAAACGATTGTAAATTTTTGGGCTTAAGTTTTAAAGCGTCATAACATACAAAAGGCCAAAAAACACGGCCCACATTAACACAATCCCATGCATTGTATAAATGGGACTCTCACCGTCAGCAATTTTTCTAGCAACAAATTTAAGCGTTTCATCTAATAAAACTACAGGAATTGAGAATTTCATCACAGTTATCCATTCGTCCATACCCAACGGTGTCACTTGGAAAACAGTCTGAAAAAAAAAATTTTTAGTAGCTGAATAATTTGTTTCTACTATATTGGAATTATAACTGTTTTAAGGCTATTGATTAATATTGGATGAAGATTTTTTAATAAAATACATACATGTATATAAGTTGAATTTCATAAGTTTTGGAAGAATTTTGAAGCGAATATTGGTGATTTGTTTACCATCCCAGGCAAATGTTTGTAACAGATATATATATATATATATATATATATATATATATATATATATATATATATATATATATATATATATATATATATATATATATATATATATATATATATATATATATATATATATATATATATATATATATATATAAATCTATATATATATAGAAATGAATTCTTCTTTCTTTCTTTGTACCAAATAGGCGCCTGAACCATTCATCTGATTGTGATTGTTTGGGAAGTTGCTATGCTCACACCAACTTAGGTTTCGGGCAAAAAAAAAATTTGCCTCTCCCACCTATTACGCCCATAATTTGTAAAACTAAGTTAAAATATTCGATTATTTCGCTCCTAAAAATTTGAAAATTGGTATTTGAGTTTGTAAAGACACTGTCGATAACTTCATCTTCAAATGGGCGAGGTTGGATCAATTTAACGCCCACTTTGAAAAAAATAAAAAATATGCGATAACGTGGTTTATATTGCTCCTAAAAATCTGAAATTTGGTATCTGAGTTTGTATTTGGCACTGTCGATAACTTTCCCAAAAATGGGCGTGTTTGGATCAATTTAACGCCCACTTTAAAAAAAGGGTGGATCATTTTTACGCCTAACACCATTGTTCAGAAACTTGATGTGCTATATAGAAAACATGTAACGGGATGCACCGGGAAGAATAACAGGAAATGCACTCCCACTTATGACGCCCTCAATTTATTTAATTAAGTGAAAATATACGATGACATTGCTAATATTTTCTATTTTTTTCAAAGTTGGCGTTAAATTGATCCAACGTCGTCCATTTTTAGGGAAGTTGTCGATAGTATCTATATATATATATATATATATATATATATATATATATATAGTATATATATATATATATATAGTATATATATATATATATATATATATATATATACTATATATATATATATATATATACTTATATATATATATATACTATATATATATATATGATTTTTAAGTACATAGTCTAAAAGATATTTTTTTGTAAAGTGGGCAGTTGGCTTCCTCAAAGATTTTATAGTCCCTTAAACTGTTTGGTTGCAGCACTCTTCTGCATAGACGCGATTGGTTTTATATATTTTATTTCGTTGTTCTTTTTTCACTCTTCACCGCCGACGATTGTAGCATTCCGACGCCAACTTAAATTTGCTTTGCACTTGAAACCATTTTAAGTTACACCTTCCTTCCACTAAGCCTACTCTAGAAGGGAAGTCAGAAGGGCTTCATCTTAGATGTGCTAACGTAAATGCCGACTGGGAATGTGGATGGAATACCAGTTACAAGAAGTGGTTACAAAAAGGTAATAATAATTAGTTTACAATTTTTTTATTACCAAAATGTGAGTATAGTGGTGTAATTTGTCACAATTATTACTTTGGTGACAAATTGTAACAGTGGTGACTTTAACCCTGATAACCGTTTTAGAATTGGGCTGTTAAAGTGTGCGTAACAATGCAGTAACAATGCAACAAATATTGTAGTTGGTTAGTTAGTTTAGGTGTTGCATTAGAGAGACACAACTCAGACTCAATTAGTCTATTAGTGCCATTTTAGTAAACCACTTGAGAAACCGTTGAAGTCGGTGTTTACTTTAGTACTACATCACCTACCTAATGTATGGCAGTGAGCATTAAATTGATTCCACCACTCCCATTTCTGGTGAATTTATCGACAGTGACCTAACAAACTAATTTATCAAAGTTAGAAAAATTAGCGAAATAATCGAATATTTTTACTTAATTTCATAATAAGTTGTCATAGCAAATTTTACATTGCCCTTTATATCTTTCATGCGCATAAGCAAATTAAGTGTGGTAGTTTAAATTAATCTGAGCTCTTTTTAAAAATGTTTTTTGCTAAATTAATCCAATAACGTCCATTTTTAGTTAAGTTTTCGATTTTGAGTTAAGGCGGTGAACGTTAACTTGATTCAACCACCCCTATTTTTGGTGAAATTATCGACAATGCCTGTACAAACTCAGACAGAACAGCAACTCCCCAAATTTAATCACAATCGCATTAATGGTTTAGATGCGAATAGGATAAAGATATAAAGTAATATTAATTTTTATATATATAAAGTGTGCTGATTTTGCAAAATAAAAATTCTGGATTTTTATAAAGAATGGTAACAAGATTTTTTCTGTCGCGAAGTTTTCAGCAAAAACAATTGCAATATTTGTCTACACAATTTCGATAATTTCTTTCTACCATACAGCTAAACAAGACTTCTCTCTGGCGATTACATGATGAGTGTTACGCCCCTCGAATTAGTTCGAAAAATAACTCCTAACTAAAATATGTTAATTATTTTAGGTGTTTTATAAATCTTGAAATTTAAAATTATATTAAAAATTTGTAGAATATATCTTGTCATTAAAAACGTTTTGTTTTTTTTAAATCACTTATATTATAAAATTGCATTTTTTATCTACTTTGTCCCACATTTTTTTTTAATATCTTTCTTCAGCTTGCTCTTTGGCTCCCAATTGCATAAAGTCAGTGTTTGAGCGACTTTTGTAGCTTTTTTTTATATTGGAACAACTTGTTTTTAATGTTAAAACTTAAAATATCTTATATTTTATTTATATGTTACTTACGGAAAGAACATCCACATGTAGAATTACAAAGTGAAGAGCGAAAGATAGAGCCATGGATCCAATCAACCACAAATTACACCATGGTGGCATGGATATAAGAGATTGATTTTCCGATAAACTGTATAAACACAAAAATTTAATAAAATTTAAATACGAATTAGGTGAAAAAAAATAGTAAACCTGTTCATGGCGTTTAACATTTCAATTGTCACGAGAACGGACAATGCCATCGTCATCGCATGGGGGTCATTAAAAATTTTGCAGTCAACTCCCTTGAATTCGTCGCCTCCACCCAAACAGGATAAATGATGAGTAAGTTGCCAGTATGTTAGATGAGGACCGGACTCAGCAAAAATAAACCACCAGGAAGCAGCACCTACGGTAGCAGCGCCAACATACCCGCCAATGGCCATGTACCTTAACAATATCATTAAAAAACCAGGTATTTTAAATTTACTTTAATTTAATATATACCTAAAGAAAAGCCAACCCGAAATTAAACCTTCATCAGCTTTACGTGGTGGTTTTTCCATAATATCTAAGTCAGGTGGATTAAATCCAAGAGCAGTGGCAGGAAGACCGTCGGTTACCTAAACACACATGGCACAAATATTACTTAAAGACAACAAAAACATAATATAGAACTTACTAAGTTGACCCATAAGAGCTGTACTGGAATAAGAGCTTCCGGAAGACCAAGAGCAGCCGTCAAAAAAATAGAAACGACTTCACCAATATTTGAAGAAATAAGATATCGTATAAATTGCTTCATGTTATTATAGATAGCACGACCCTCTTCAACAGCCGACACAATCGACGAGAAGTTGTCATCAGCAAGGACCATTTCGGCAGCAGATTTAGCAACAGCAGTTCCTGAGCCCATAGCAATACCGATTTCAGCCTTCTTTAAAGCCGGAGCGTCGTTAACGCCATCGCCTGTCATAGCAGAAATTTCATTCATGCTTTGTAGATGTTCAATAATCTTTGACTTGTGTTGCGGTTCTACTCGTGAAAAAAGACGTGCACGAGCACAGGCAGACTTCTGTTCGGTCGGCGAAAGATCATCGAATTCACGACCCGAGTATGATTTACCTAGAGTGTCTTCTTCTTCAGTAAACACGCCAATGCGGCGACAGATAGCTTCGGCGGTAGCTTTGTTGTCGCCAGTAATGACAATAACACGAATACCAGCAGCACGGCACCGAACGATTGAATCGAAAACTTCTTTACGCGGGGGATCCAACATACCAACAACACCAACAAAAGTCAGATTAACCTCGTATTGATAGAACTTGGTCGAGTCACCTAGGTCCATTTCGTCTGGTCGCATTGGGCTGTCGGCAACGGCCAGAGCTAGACAACGCAAAGTATCACGTCCGGTACCATATTGACCAGTGAGCGTAAGTACTTTGTTTTTAAGCGCTGAAGTAAATGGCACCTTACTAGTGCCAACGCGAGCGTGAGTACAGCGATCTAAAACTCCCTCAGGTGCGCCCTTGACAAACAGTTTCGGACCGGTTCCCAAACGAGACTGTTTTAGTGGAACACAATAAGATGACATTGATTTGCGATCACGGGAAAATTCAAGAGTAAATTCTTTCTTCCATTTCGTTTCAATTTCTTGTCGCACGGCAATTGCTGCGGAACGACGGTCCAAACCAGACTTGTTTACTCCAAATGGATTCAGCTTTTCAGCAAGTACAATTAAAGCGGTTTCAGTGGCCTCACCAACTTTTTCAAAGCACGTTTTAAACTCATTGTAGTCAATGGCGGAATCATTGCACATAATACAGATTGTGGAAAGTTCTTGCAATGCATCGTATTCGGTGGGCTTAACTCGTTGACCTCCCAAAAATAGTTCACCAATCGGTTCATACGTGGAACCAGTACATTCGAATTCAAGGAAACTGCTTTCATTACCTTCAACCTTTTCGAAAATGCTCAAGCGAGATACGGACATTTGATTGGTGGTCAGAGTGCCAGTCTTATCTGAACAAATAACAGAGGTGCAACCAAGTGTTTCAACAGAGGGCAAAGAACGCACAATGGCATTTTTCTTGGCCATACGACGAGTGCCTAAAGCCAAACAAGTTGTAATAACGGCTGGCAAACCTTCAGGAATAGCGGCGACAGCTAACGCAACAGCAATCTTGAAATAGTAAATAGCGCCCTTAATCCAGGAACCACCATGTGCAGGGTCGTTAAAGTGTCCAATGTTAATTGCCCATACGGCCACACAAATAATTGAAATGACCTTAGAAAGCTGTTCACCAAATTCATCTAATTTCTGTTGCAACGGCGTCTTAATTTCTTCAGTTTCGGACATTTCTGTACGAATCTTTCCGATTGCAGTATTTAGGCCAGTTCCAATGACTATTCCCTTCGCCTTTCCAGCTGCAACATTGGTTCCGGAGAAAAGAATGTTTTTTTTATCTTGGTTAACGGCACGTGGATCGGGAATGGCATCAGTGTGTTTGATAACCGACACGGATTCGCCCGTCAAAATCGATTGGTCGATTCGCAAGGTAGTTGAATATATGTGAGTAATACGAATGTCTGCAGGAATCTTGTCACCGACAGATACCTCAACAATATCGCCTGGTACAATTTCTTTTGCTCTTACTTTTTGAATACCAGATTTATCTTGACGGACTACTTTGCCCATCTCTGGCTCATATTCCTTTAGAGCTTCAATAGCAGACTCGGCATTGCGTTCTTGCCACACGCCTACAACAGCATTTGCTATTAAAATAAGTAAAATAACTAAGGGCTCTACAAATGCTGTGAAAGTTTCTTCATGTTCTTCAAAAAGAGCTAGAACCTAAAAACCAAACAAAAATAAAATTATAGTTTGAAGGAGATTTTAACATGTGTAAAAATAATAAGATTACTTAGCCATAGTTTGCACTTCTGTTGTTTTTGACTTTATCATTAAACATTTAAATTTTAATAATTTATTTTAATAAACAAATTTTAATATGAATAAGATTTTTAATGAAGGTCTTTATTTTTATTCATTTTAATTAATAAGTTCAAAAATAAACTTAATTCATTAAGTTTAAATTTTAACTTAATGAATTAATTTTGTGTTTAGTGCTTAATTATTTGTCGTATACATTCGAAACTGTTAACCAATATTATTATTTCAACTTTACTTTTCGAGAGGAAATTTGCGACATTTTAATTGAACACAAGTAACTGCTTTTAATATTGTTAGAAGACGGTTACTTCGCTGCGACATTTTATTCAAATTGTTAATGATGGAACTTTTATCTAATAATTAAACATAGTTTTATATATCTTGAATATTTCTCTTTGTTCAAAGTTTCTATAGAAACACAACATGTCTGCTGCATTAAAAATACCAATTCCTTTAATTGTTTCAACTATTGTCCCAATTTAAAAATGTAACACATTTAAAACTTAAAATATAAATATAGTAAAAAACTAAATATTATGCGTTTTTTTGTAACTTGTAACTGTTATAACTGTTTTTAAAAATAAAAAATAATAACACAAGATCCAAGAGTCAACTTAAAAACAAAAGTAGGGAAATTATTTATATCCGGATATACCTCCGCCATTTTAGACACCAAATTTTAGCTTCTTGTTGTGGAACTTACACCTACAATTTGTGAATTTAAGTAAAGTACCTAGTAGACAGAGCACACTCGGCAGATTAATTAAACATGCTACAGTTATATTGAAATTTCAATATAATTATTGAAAAAAAAAATTAAGGATTCACAATAAAATAAATAATTGAAAAATATGTTATTTTTGTGCCAATAGAACCGATTTATATAAAAAACTAGTAAGAGATTTTTGGTCAGTAGTTTTGTTTTCCATTAAAACATTAAGTATTGAATTTGAGTTAACTATCTGCAAGGGGTGGTTTATATGGCATGGTTCATATTCGACCACTTCCATACTAATAAAGTGCTAAATATTATATATGAACTGGATATCAGCACTAGAACTATTTTAATTACATTATTTTTTCGCATGGAAACGAGTGGTTTGTATGGAAGGGGGTAATTGTTTTGGTTATTACATGTCCATTTTAGAATTTACCCTCATCTTGGAGTTTACATACCAAATTTCAACTCGATAGCTTTTAAACTATGGCTGTAATCGCTGGAGCAGACAGACGGACGAACGGACATCGTTAAATCGACTTAGCGTCCGACGCGGATAATTTATATACAGTAGTGTCTGGGTATAGTGAACACCTCGATATAGTGAACGTTCAAATTTTTACATAGAGTACTTTAACACCCCTATTCTCGCATTTTGGTAATAAAAATATTATAACCTAATTATTATTACCTTTTTGTAACCACTAATTGTAACTGGTATTCTAGACACATAGTAATAAAAATAATTCACCTTAAGGTGGTGAAAAAAAATTGACAACTAATTTTGAAAAATAAATTATTTTGTTTTGAAAAAGCAAATAGAAATGGAAATCCTTCTCCATTTCCAAAGCACAGACGAGTAATAATGCTTCTTTCATTTTTATTTGAGTTTTTGATGAAATAATTTACTAAATTTAGCTAAGATTTTGAAATGAAGCTACTGGTAATAATTTGTTACCTCCTATGTGCCAGGTTATAATATTTGTTATTTTTGTTACGGTAATAAAATTTCAGAATACGAATTTGTCACAATTGTTACTTTAGTGACAAATTGTAAATGTGGTGACTATTATAACCCTATCAGAATAAGGCTGTAAATAGTGAATTATCGAAAACCTCTAAATATTTAGTGAAGAAAATTTTGAAAGCAATTTCAAGCAAAAAGCAACAAAAAACACAAGAAGAAATCAGAAATAAAAAAGGTTATTCCCCAGAGATTCGTGCAGCTCTGGGGAATAATAATTTTAATAACGTTATTCATTTCGCATATCGTTATTAAAATACGTTAACAAAAACGTTATTTTGGATAACGTTATCGATAACGTTATTGTTTAAGCCAAACGCTTGCACTTTGATATTTTGTTCGATTGAGAAAATTCCGTTTTTAAATGCACAGGGCGCACAGAAATTTTCTTAATCGAATGTGTCATTTTTGATCGAAAGTGCCATTTTGAGGTATTTTTGTTATTGTAAAAATAACACTCTTGATTTTGGATACAAGCCGAACGGACATATTTTCCGAACTTTTCTGGTAATTTTTCTTTTACACAAATAAAAGCCTCTTTTTTGCCCCATAAAAATTTGTATTTTTATTTTATCTTCTTTTTGGAACTTTGCGCAACCGGCACTTAATTTCGAGCTGCATTTTTTAGATCGCTTCAACTAGGAAGACAACCCCCAGCACTCGATTTTTTAGTTATTCTTCAAAAAACGAAAAAATAAAACGTTTTCAGGTAGAAATTGATTTTTACCAGAGATTGTTGTTTTAACGCAATTTTTATATAAGACATTGCAAAAACGAATTAACAAAAGGAAACGTAACATAATCAAATAAAACGAGTTTTTGAGCAAAAATTTGAACCTTTATATAGTGAACAACCTCAATACTGTGAACAGGCCTTGCAACAATTAGTTCACTATATCCAGGCACGACTGTATATACTTTGTAATACCTACTACGCCCCCAAAGTTTCTAATGGAAAAACAAACTCAATATATATCTATACAAGCTTAAATTACCCGGATTCTTTTGTAATAGAATCAAGTCTAAGTTTATTTGTTAATTAAGATTAATAAACTTTCCAGCCTCGCCCACCATTTTTGGAATTATATTTGTATGAATATCTGGTTAATTTGGTAATTTTATACCAAATTTGTATGCAGAACTTCCCGTTACTCCCCGTTGTGTGTTTGTAAATATTGTCACCATGTACCTCTAAACTGAGTTTCGCAACTGTTGCAGTTAAACTCCCCGGTATTCGCATTTGTATGTAATTAAAATTTTAATAGCACTTTCCGGTCAGATTTAGTAACTGTGAAATTTCTTCATAGTAATGCATCACGTTTCTGAGCTATGGCGGTAGGTGTTCAGTAGACCCCAGTTTTGGTGAGATGGTAGATATAGTTCCCAAACACCTTCACACTAAAGTTAATCATCGTACAGTATCACGTTTCTGAGCTACAACGGTGAGCGTTCAATTGACCCGACCACGCCCACTTTTTGTAAGATGGTAGATTTAGTCACCATACACCTTTATTCAAACGTTTATCTTCGTAGAGCATCGCATTCCTGAGATATAGCGGTGAGCGTTAAATTGATCCAACCACGTCCACATTTTGTAAGGTGGTAGATTTAATCATCATACACCTCTATATAAAATGTTATCAACATAAATCACAACGTTCCTGAGATATCGCGGTGGGCGTTAAATTTATTCAACCACGCCCACTTTTTTTGATTTGGTAGATTTCGTCACCATTCACCTGAATACAAAGTTTTATGGTTGTAGAGCTTCCCGTTCCCGAGTTACGGCAGTGGGCGTAAAATTGATCAAACCATGCAAACTTTTGGTGGAGTTGTCGCCAATGACCATACCAACTCATATACCAAATTTGAGATTTTTGGAGTAGTATTAGCGAAATAATAGATTTTTATTACTTTATTTAATTAATTGTGAGCGTAATATGTGGGCGTGGCAGATTTCATATAGCCTATCATTCCGTCCAGACCCATCCCGATATATGTTCCAAGTTTGAAGTAAATCGCTTCAGCCGTTTAGGCTTGAAAACGGTACAAACGAAATAAATAAAGAAATACACCTCCCTTTATAATATTAGTAAGGAAGTAAGGTTAGTAAGGATATATAAAACAAAGTTGCATACCTACGAACACGCATCACTCAAGAACGGATCGTCCGATTTGAATTATTTTTTTTTTGTTAGTTTGCGGCCAAGGATGAACATAGGGTGTATTAAAAATTGGTATATTCAAAAAGTGGACGTGGCAATTTTTTTTCCTTTAAAGCACAATATCTCGCAAAATTGTTGCACTACAATATTGAAATTTGGTATGTAGTCATATATATAACCAAACGTTTGACTACAAAAAAATGGCGGGAATCAAAGAAAGGGGCGGGGTACCTCCCATACAACCCTAATTTTGTTTGCTCTCTATTTCTGAAACTATTTGCCCTACAACACTGGGATTTAAGATGAAGTCATATAATATCAATTCGGCATAACTGTATAAGCACTGGCATTAAAGATAAAGTCATGACATTCGACATCTATATTTATAAAACAAAGTTGCATACCTATGAACACGTATCACTCAAGAACGGATCGTGTGAAATTGTAAATACTCTAAATGATTTCAATCCAAAAATCAATTTTGGGCAGCACGAAGTTTGCCGGGTCAGTTAGTAGGGTATAAAAGTTCTGAAGAACACGCATAACTTCTTCATAAATCCCAGTAGAAGTAATTTTTGAAGAGCACATGCGTTTTGTTGTTATTTTGTACCAAAAGAACCGATTTGCATTTCAAAGTTCTGGAGAACACGATAAGTTTTCTGGAGAAATCACAGTGGAAAGAGCACACGGTTTTATTTTCATTTAGTGCCAATAGAACAGATTTGCATAAAAAAATCTAAAGGAAGCACTTAGGTTCTGAAGAAATCATAATGGAATTGATTTCCCAACTTATATATTTCGTAAAACTTTAGTTGCAGTGGATGATCTATCAACCAAATACAAAAAAAAAATAAATGTCTGAACTTTCTTTGACAAAAGGACGATTAAATATTTTAACATTTTAAAAAAATTTTGTTTCAATGTTCGATAATAACTAATTGCCATAAAATATTTGAAAATTCAAATTACAGCAAATTACTGTTAAATTTAAATTCAGAGAAGCCTCAACAGCAGAAGGTCATCGACTGAGTGCTATAGACAGAAAAAAAGGTTGAAAAGTAGCAATTTTGTTTTGGAAGACGAAGAACTAGCGTAGCGTCTCCAAAGTTTTCATGTGAACAACTGCTTCAACTTAAAAAGGGGTTTCTGCATCGATTTGTGACTGGCTATGAAAAGTGGGTCTGTTACGACAATAAATAACGTCGAGCAATGTATGGATACTCCGACCATGCTTCATCGTCGATTACTAAGCCATTCATGGCCAGAAGATAATGCTATGTATTTGATGGGACCAGGTCGGTGTTACTTATTATGAGCTATCGAACGTTTAAGCCGAGAATTGCGAAAAAAAACGGTCGCAATACAACAATAGACTCGACAAAGTTATTTTGCAATATGATAATGACCACAAGTTTCAGCGAAACTTAGAAACGATAAAATAGGAAGTTCTACACTACCCGCCAAATAGTTCAGACATGCCCTGGCTGACCAGCGCTTTTTCCAATTGTAATGAAGTAAAAAAATGGATTTTTGCATGGATAGCGGCCACAAACCGCACTTTTTTCGCGATGAAATCTGCCATTTGCCAAAAAGATGGGGGGAAAAACGGCTAGGGACGGACAATATTTTTTAAATTAAATTTTTCACAATAAAGCTTATTTGTACTCCTTATAGCATTTTAAAAACAAACATTTAAATGAACCACATATATATTTGTTTTTTAATCTTGGTTGTCAATTGTAAGATTATTTCGTAACTTGCCTAACTTAAATTAAAACAAGAAGTTATAGTCGGGTTTACTGACTATTAAAAATGTACCATAATGTAAAATATCACAATCAAATTGGGGTGGTACATCATATAAACAATTAGACTATACAAAATATTTTAATTAAAATATATATATAAACAAAATTTTAATCTTGAACCACCCTTAATTTATAAATTATGAACCACTCTAAGATTACAATATTTTTTAAAGATCGATTGTGTCACAAAATAACCAATTAAAGATTTAAGGGGTTTATTTAAACATACAATAAAAAAAATAACAGACATGGACCACCCTAATTGTTTAATAAATTTTTTCCAAGCACAACAGAAAATTTTGTACAAAGTTTCAACCCAATATCTCAAATGGTTCTTAATATATCGTGTTAACAAGAAGTCAGTATATTTTGTAATAGTGGGCGTGCTCATAGTCCGATTGGCTCCAAAATCTAATTATTTCCTCTAGGTCATAAAAGCAACCAGTGTACAAAATTTTAGATCAATATCTCTAATGATTCTCTCGGTATTGTGCTAACAAAAAATGATGACAAACAGACGGACATGGTTGAACCGAGTCAGTTTTTGATTCTGACCAAGAATATATGAATATATATGTCTATATTTATTTTAAGTATTTCTCTGCGATCAAAACCGATATACACCACTGAGTGATGCATAATTATGTGCAGCGAAGATGTTTTGTAAAACATAGATGGTGTCGCTTTTTCATTCGTCTGTCTTCTTATTATTTATTGTTACGTTTTGAACATGGAAGCTTGTTTTGAATTTTTGTTTATTTCTCAGACAATATAGTATTTTTGGTTACTCAAAACAATATGACATAATTTTTAATTATTATATTTGATATGTAAAATACTAACTTAAAATTTGTATTTATTTTTGCGAGAGTTTAAACTTACAAATGAAATAATAGCCGCCAAAAGCAGAATTTTGACAAGTAGATCATCGAATTGCTCTAAAACAAGTTGCCAAATGGTTTTTCCTGTTGATAAACATAATTATTTAAAAATTTATTTTGACATATAGTAATTATACAAATACCTTCCTCTGTTGGCAATTCTGTAATGAATAAAAAAAAAAATTAGTTTACAATTAAAATAAAACAAGTAGGGAATTATATTTGAAAAAGCCAAGTTTCAACGAACCAGAAGGAAAACAGGTTAGAGGGAAAAAGAAGTTGAAACTGTGAACACTATTTTCAATATTTAATGCTTTTTTGGTAACACAATACTACTGACAAAAACTGGCAGTAAATCAGATAAAAACCACCGCCCATCTCCAATCCAAACTTCCCATATTTTACGTATAAATTATTATTATTGTACCTATGCTTAAATACAGCTGCGAGCAAAATAATAGCAGTACATACTGCAAGATTTAAATTATACAAATAAAATATGTATATACGCAGATTCAATCCATATTTATTTAAAAAGTAATTAACACAACTTAGATACAAACTTTTATAAATGAAGTAGTTTTATTAACTTATCATTTTTTTAATTCAATTATTTTATGAAATAGTGCAAAATAACATGGAGCAAAAAAATAGTCTTGTTTTCAATTTCGTTTTTATATAAAAATAAAATATAATTTTTGTTTTTTCGTAAAGAATATAGTAATATTTAATGCAATGACCTTAATTTTTTATAATAGCAATGCATCTGATCTTCATTGAGTCAACTAGACGTTGAATATGGTACCATGTATTTTAGACTACTTACAATAATTCAGTATTTTTCTGTGTTTTTCACTATAAATTGCTTTTTTTAAATCTGCCCTCAAGTTCTTAATGTGTTTGACGATTGCGCCGGCAACTCCATAACCTCAAATCCTTTAGCCTAATATCACAGTCATGCAATTCTACGTGTATGTTTAGAGTCGTTGTCCATTCGCTTCACCCATTTTAACGGCATCACATATTCAGAATAATGAAGCATATTATCTTCTAAAATATTAACAATATTAATGTTGGTACATAATTTGTTCTATCAAGCTTATTGGACCAACGCCTTGGTAAGAAAAACATGCTCATACCATATCAGACGATCAACCATATTAGAGGGTTTTTGTTGTGTACCTATGATCGTTTTCGGAATAAGGTAGTCTTACATACTATCTTGATCCGCTTCCACCGTTAGGAACAATTTTACTTCCATCAGTCCATAAAATGTTTCTCTACTTTTGAAGCGGCGAAGCCAAGTGATCATTTGGAAACTTCAATATTTTCACATGAATTTTCTTCAAAAGTGAAACTTTATGTGGACTTCGGGCATACAAATTATTATCTTTTAAACATCTTCTTACAGTATAAACTCCATAAGACAATTTTAATTCATCATTAATCTCCGATTTTGTTTATTTTGGAGGTATGGGTCTTGCTTGAATCGTCGATAAAAATTTTTTACGCACGCGTTTTTTAGCCTTGTTTTGGTACTTTATACATTTTTCCATCATTTATGAACTTTTTTATCAACGCCTATCATTCGAACAATGTGGTCCACGACCCACTGTAATAATTTATTGGATGTAAAGGGATGTTTTTTGTAGTAAATGTATAATAAAAATACTCCACTTACTTTTGATTATGAAATTTATTTAATAGACCAAGTTTTGTTGAAAAATTGTAAACACTGCTATTATTATGCTCGTGTTAAATACAAACCAGCATCACAAAACTCTAACATTTTAAATATTTAGAACCATTTATCGCTATTCGAATACGTAAGATGAGAAAACAAGTGTTGTAAAACATATTTGCACAGAAATCCATTTAAAAATCAAACAAATAGTATAACTACAAGCAAAAAAGTAGTTTAATATATTGCACTGCTATTATTTTGCTCGCAACTTTACATATGCATACTTTATATAAAGTAACTCGCTCGGCAAATTATTTAGTCATGCTACAGTTATATTGAATTATAAGTTTAATTATTTAAAAAGAGATATTAAAATAACTCAAGAGTACATTGGTTTTGTAGTACCAATAGAACCGATTTATGTAAAAAAAATCTGAAGAACACGCATAAATCTTCATTAATCCCAATGGAATGTATTTTTGAAGAGCACATGGGTTTTGTTTTTATTTAGTGCGAATAGAACAGATTTGCATATAAAAGTTTTGGAGAACACGCTTAGGTTCTGGAGAAATCCTGATGGAAACATTTTTTTGAAGAGCACATGGATTTTGTTGTTATTAAATGCCAAAAGAACCGATTTGCTTAAAAAAGTTTTAGAGGACGAGCTTATGTTCTGGAGGAATCCCAATGAAAGAGATTCTCCCAAGAACTTATAGATTTTTTAAAACTTTATTTCCAGTAAATCAACCAAATTAAAAAAAAAAATCAAATTTTGACCTACTGTTCTTATTTTATATAAGAATTAATTTTCGACCATGCCCACTTTTTTATCCTCTTCGCAAGTTTTCCCGAGGTCACAATTTTATTATTGTACCAAATAACGGCAAACAAGTTTCATCAAAATCATGTTTGTTTAAAAAACTGTTTGACCATGCCCACTTACGCCCACAAATTTTTTTTTACAAAATTATTGGAATGATTATAGAAAACAAGCAAATAACCGCATTCAAATCCGACCACTTTTTCTCATTTCATTTGAAGAATTAATTTTTGACCATGCCCAGTTAAAACCTCGATTTCGCCCATTTAACGGCTTTTCTCAAGGATGAAACTTGTCGCAATAATTTTTTCTTGTCAAGTACCACCAAACTGCAAAATTTCAGCAAAATCGTTAGAGCCGATCTTGAGATACTGGAGACATTTATATATATATATAAATAAATATATAAATATATATACAAAATCAGCTCGTTTTATATATTAAGATAATCAGAAGAATCAGCTGTGTTCATTGAAATAGCAGTGCTGTATAATTTATATGACAATCCTTACTAATATTATAAAGGAAGGTGTATTTATTTATTTATTTTCGTTTGTACTGTTTTCACGCCTAAACGGCTGAACCGATTACCTTTGAACATATATTGAGATGGGTCTAGAAGGATTTATAGGCTATATGAAATCTGCCACGTCCACATATTACGCCCACAATTAGTAAAATTAAGTCAACAAAATCGATTATTTCACTAATACTATTCCAAAATACTCAAATTTGGTATTTGAGTTGGTATGGTCACGACAACTCCACCAAAAGTGGGTGTGGTTGGATCAATTTAACGCCCACTGCCGTAACTTCGGAACGCGATGGTCTGCAATGACAGTTGCGAAATTCAGTTTAGAGGTACATGGTGCCAATATTTACAAACACACAACAGGGAGTAACGGAAAGTTCTGTATACAAATTTGGTATAAAATTACCAATTTAACCAGATATTCATACAAATATAATTCAAAAAATGGTGGGCAAGGCTGGAAAGTTTATTAATCTTAAATAACAAATAAATTAAGACTTGATTCTATTAAAAAAGAACCCGGGCAACGCCGGGTAATTTAAGCTAGTAAACTATAGCAAAAGAAAAATTTTAATTTTAATGGGTAGAGGACCTCACTGCTTTAAGGAAAAAATGTATTGATCCTTGATCTAAAAAAGAAGGGGAAAACATATAAAGAAATACAATGTTTTTTAATATGTTCTGCTAAGATGGTATGCAATTCCATAAATTATGAACTGAAGCTCGAAAAACGTGGTGCCATTCGCAAAACTACAAATTTAGAGGACCAACGCATAGTGCGCTTTATCAAAGCCAATCCTTTTGCATCCTCTAGGATTATAAAAGCGGAGCTGATCAGCGATGTAACCATTCGACGACGACTATTGAATATAAATCTGTATGCGCTAAACCCACCAAAGGTGCCATTACTTAATCAAAGACATATCAAAACCCGATTGGAGTTTGCCAAAAGTCATTTGAACTGGCCAATATCAAAATGGTGTAATATCCTTTGGGCAGATAAGTCCAAACTGATCTTGTTTGGTTGTGCAGGTTCTAGACAGTATGTCCGTCGGCTCCCGAACACGGAGTACCTTCCAAATTATTGGGTCAAGACAGATAATCACGGTGGCCTTAAAATTTTGGTATGATCCTATTTTTCGTGTAGCGGTGTGGGCCTAAAACATTTGATCGATGGGATAATGGACAAAAATGTGTACGTTAATAAATTAAGGAACGTTATGCTGCCAAATGCCTGTTGAGATATGCCTTTAAAATTTACATTTCAGAAGGATATCGATCTAAAACACACTAGCAAATTGGCTAAAAATTGGTTTAACTAAGAAAGGATCGATTCAATGCCATGCCTAGCTCAGTCCCCGGATCTCAACCCTATAGAAAACTTATGGGGGACATCAAACACCATGTCCGGAAGCAATCCCCATCTTCTAAGCTGCAGCTTTGGTAGATTTTTCAATAGGCATGGTCGCAGATTCCCCTTAAACGTTGCCAGGACTTGGTCGACTCCATGCCAAGTAGATGCGAGGCTGTAATAGCCAATAAAGGATACACCACTAAATATTAGGGCATAACCAAAATGTTAGTATTATTAAGTTTATAAATGAGTTACGTTGAACTTTTTAATTTTTTTTATTAACACTGCTATTTCACTGAACATCACAATTTATTGTTTTTATTTTATTATTCAGCCATATTTGAAAAATCCTTACTAATATTATAAAGGAAGGTTTATTTATTAATTTATTTATTTTCGTTTGTACCGTTTTCACGCTTAAACGGCTGAACCGATTTACTACAAACTTGGAACATATATCGAGATGGGTCTGGAAGGAATGACAGGCTATATGAAATCTGCCACGCCCACATATTACGCCCACAAGTAGTCAAATTAAGTCAACAAAAACGATTATTTCACTAATAAAATTCCAAAAAATCTCAAATTTGGAATTTGAGTTGGTATGGTCACTGTCGACAACTCCACCAAAAGTGGGCGTGGTTGGATCAATTTAACGCCCACTGTCGTAACTTCGGAACGCGATGGTCTACGATGATAAAACTTGGTATGTAGGTGTATGGTGACGAAATCTACCACCTCACAAAAAGTGGGCTTGGTTTTATCAATATAACGCCCACTGCCGTAACTCCTGAACGCGATGGTCAGAACTATATCTACCATCTCAGCAAAACTGGGGTCAATTTAACACTCATCGCCATAGCTCAGGAACGTAATGTACTACTATGAGAAATTTGGATCTTAGTAACTAAATCTGACCGGAAAGTGATATTACAATTTTAGCTACATACAAATGCGTATACCGGGGAGGTTAACAGTTGGGAAACTCAGTTTATAGGTACATGGTGACAATAGTTACAAACACAACGTGGAGTAACGTATATATATATATATATATATATATATATATATATATATATATATATATATATATATATATATATATACAGCTACGTGCAGCTAATTAGGGACAGTAGTTTTTGAAGCAAACATACAGTAATAAAATTTCCAGAGTGTAGTATAACCCTTTACCGTTATTTGTGCAAAGTGACGTAATTTCATAATTAGTTGAAAAGCTGATCGTGCATTTAATTAAGGACAGTTACAAAATTTGAACTTATTCGTTAAATAATCAAAAAGAAAAGGTTTGTTTATAGTATTTTGTAGTAAAGACTTATTTTACAATAGTTTTGTTCTAATTTAGAATGGGTAAAAATAAATCTTATGACGTCAGCACACGTAAAGTTATTGTTCAAATGCACCAAGAAGAATTCTCATGTAGACAAATCGCTGCTGCCTTAAAGGTTTCGAAAACCATGGTGGATAATGCTCTACAGTATTTTAAAATGCGACGGTTGAGAAAGTTGTACGTAAGCAAAAAAGACGTATAACAACAGCTCGCGAAGATACTCTGATCATCCGAGAATCAAAAAAAAATCCTCACAAATCAGCAAGAGAAGTTCGGGTGGCTATCTATGGTGAAAACGAAGCTGCCCCATCAGTAGATACAATTAAAAGACGTTTGCGTGAAGCCGGTCTCTTTGGAAGGATTTCTCGGAAGAAGCCGCTACTATCCGAACGTAACCGAAACAAAAGACTTGAGTTTGCAAAAAAGTATCGTGATTGGACTGTGAGGGATTGGAAAACAGTTTTGTTTTCCGACGAAACTAAAATTAATAGAGTTTCTCCTGATGGGAAAAAATATGTCCGCCGCACGAGGTCAAAGGAGTTCAACCCTAAGTACACGCGAGCTTCTCTGAAGCATGGTGAAGGAAATATCATGCTTTAGGGTGCTATGTCATGGCGTGGTGTCGGCCCTCTGCATAAAATTGAAGATCGTATGGACAGGTTCCAGTATATTGACATTCTTGAAAATGTGATGCTGCCTTATTCGGATGAGAATATGCCTGTTACATGGATACTGCAACAGGACAATGATCCGAAGCATACAGCAAGACTAGTCAAGCAGTGGTTTATCGATAACCAAGTTACTGTTTTGGACTGGCCATCTTGCAGTCCGGATCTCAATTCCATTGAGAACCTATAGCAAACTTTGAAAAACGAGGTGAGTCTACTGAAGATCAACAATTTCGATGAACTTTACCGCGAAACCAAAAGAGTTTGGGAACCACTGCCAAGGAATATATGTGAACACCTAGTTGAATCTATGCCGCGCAGATGTCAAGCTGTGATTGACAACAACGGTTTTGCTACGAAATATTAACAAAAAATCAATAAAGTTTTAATTAAAATATAAAAATTGATGTGTCCCTAATTATCTGCACGACTTGTTTAAGTTCATTTTCATGTTTTTTTTATTTTGAAAAATATTGGTTGAAAATTAGAAATTTAAAGGTTCTAATAGAAAGGCATTGAAACTCTGCAGAGAGTATCAAGCAAATTTCAATGTTTTTTTGTCTTAAAAATAACAATATTATGGAACAAATAAAAATTTACTTAGTGTCCCTAATTAGCTGCACGTAGCTGTATATATTTATATATATATATAAAAATGCGGTGGCTTGGGTGGATCTCCAAAACATCCAAAACAAAACAAGAAGCCACAGCTCGAGGGGGGCACCGGCGCAGGAAGTTCCAATTTAGAAAAAATAAGGAAAAAACAAAAAAAAAAAACAATGTTTTAAACGTTATAAAAGAGCAGCTTTATTTCAGGTGTTGTTACCTTTGCGGTTCCGATAAGTCTTTAAACGATCATGTTTATTCATTTCTAAAAATTGGCTACAAAAACTAAGTGGGTGGCCACCTTTACAGATGCGACAAACCACAGCACGAGAATTTGCAACTTCCTTAGAAGTTTGCTTTTTTACAATCGAATTAGAAACAAGTGTTGTAAAAGAAGACACATTTGTATCAGGCAGAGGACCGGTCAAAATCCAACCAAAAACAGATTCTTGAGCCAACAAAGATTGACAAACTTTTTGCCTGATGCCATCACAAATAATTGTGGGATAAAGATCTCCACCGATGAGCACATCAAATTGATTACTCTTGATTTTGGATACAAGCCGAACGGACATATTTTCCGAACTTTTTCTGGTAATTTTTCTTTTACACAAATAAAAGCCACTTTTTTGCCCCATAAAAATTTGTATTTTTATTTTACTTGAAAATTAGTTTGTTTATTCCATAACAACATAACCTTATCATGTTATTAAGTTCGCATTAGCATCATATATTTTTCTTCATCTAAAAATGTCTCAATTTGAGCCAACTAAGTGTCATTTGCGGGAACTTTTAATTTATTTTTTTAATTTAAAAAAATCTGCTGCTGAGTCGCATCGATTGCTCGTAGAAGCATATAATGAGGAAGCTTTGAGTGAGAGAACATGTCGTGATTGGTTTCAAAAATTTAAAAAAGGTGATTTTGACATAAAAGACAAAGATCCAGTGGAAGGCCGAAAATTTACGAGGATGCAGATTTGGAGAAATTATTGGCTGAAGATTCGTCTCAAACACAAAAGGAACTTGCACTTAGTTTAGAAGTCACTCAGCAAGCAGTCTCACATCGTTTAAAATCGTTTAAATATTATTTTATTAACAAAAAACGACGGAAACTTATTTGTACACCTATATAGGGGAGAGGCCCCCAAGGTGGACACCAATCTTTTGAACAAATGTAGAATCTTAACAACACAAGATATCTTGAAGTGTTATGTATTTCCTGAAAGCTTAACTCATTAGCTTACTATCCATGAAAAAGAATTTTGATATCATCATTAGAACCAAAGTTATGACTGATTTAAAAAATAGTCGAAAATGACGACTTTGAAAAAAGGTCCCCCAAGGTGGACACACCTGAAAAATTCACTCCAAAAGTCGGAATAAAAACAGAAAATCCTTGTTTCGACAAGTTTATTTAATGTTCAATGTTTTTCATTGGAAATTACATCAAATTGTTACGAAAAAAAAAATTGCTGCAAAATGAATGCCGACCAAGCGTGAAGTAGACAAAAAAAAGGGCTTAATCCGAATCGTCGGAGGTTGTAACAAAACAATCAATTCTTGTTTTTCAATTTCCAAAAAATTAATGTTTTATTCTGTATCCAATTTTGCGAGATATCTTCTCAGACTATTCCGGGGTATCTCGAAACTTTTCGCTGCTGTAGAAAGAGCGTAATTTTCTTTCTTTACAGCTAGTACAGCGTATGCCAATTTGGCAAAGTCAAAATTTGTAAATTCAGTTTTCCGTTTGTACGATGTCATTCTGAAAAAATAAAAAACTTTGCAAAAAATATTGTTTTCAAACATATATTCCTCTGTTTCGAAAGAATAAGATAGATTTTCAGCCCCGGGGTCCCGCTGACTGTCGCTACGGCACTGGACTCGCAGTGTGTGTGACTGTTAACAATGTATGAGTCACACGCCTGTGACTGTATTTGCTTTTTTACATTTATAAAAACAAATAGGTACCATTTGTGCACAAATTTTAGTGAAAAACGTAAGTATCCACCTTGGGGTTCAAAAAGTGTCCAGCTTAGGGTGAAAATGCAAGTTATTTGGAAAAAGCATAGAAAATTATCAGACAACAACACTAAGCTAATCTGTTTACGATATGTTTGTTTGGTACGTTAGCTAAGCTAAAAGGGTATTTACCTTCTCGCGAACTCTTTTTTCGATCATTTGATCGCACTTTTCACGAGCGCCGTCAAAACTTTACGGGTCACTTTCGTGTCCGAGGTATTGCAGCGGACAACGCGCCACGAGTTGACACTTCATAACATAACCAAAAACTGCGAAAAAATCCTAAATACACGGATGGTTTAACTTACCGTTAGGGCCATATTTATTTTGGTTGGTTTTCACTTGATCTAGAGTAAGACCGCGGTCTCCGTCTGTGCCAAAAAAATTCAAGGACTGTTCGACGGTTTTACTATGTCCGTCCTCCATTGCTTCCTTAATGATTTTCACGCAGCAATTCTGAAAAATAATAAATACAAATTATATACAAAAATTATTTATATAACCTTAATTTTTTAACGAATAGTTTATCGGTTACATTAAGGCTACTAATTTTACACATAATTTTACTTATTGTGGTCGATACAAATTTCATATTGTCGATGGAGCCTTCCATGATTTAAGTTAATGAGACAGTTCATTAACTTAAATCAAATGTTTGGAAATATATTTTTGTGGGTTGTCGACAAAGTTTTTTCGTATTTTGTCAATAGATGTCGTTGGAGTCGTCTATCTCCAGTGCTACCAATCACATTGTGTCATACCATATGGTGTTGGAAAGGTGACATTTTAAGCTTAAATTAAATTCGGAGGAGTTGAAAAAAAGTTACAGCTGTTCAAAAATGAGTTAAAATAATGAAGACATTCGCTATATTTTGAAATATTTTGAAGTTTACGGAGACGATGTTGTATCAGTTCGTGTAGCACAACAATGATTCGCTCGCTTCCGGTTTGGAAATTTTGATGTGAAAGATGCACCTCCCTCTGGTCGACCTATCGTTGAAAACGATGAAATTATGGAAAAGATTGACCAGGACCGTCACATAAGCAGCCATGACATCGTTAAGGAACTTAAACATTCATCATTAAACGGTTTTGAACAATTTAAAAAAGGATGGCTACAAAAAGAAGCTTGATGTACCACATGAATTGTCTATAAAAAAATTTAATGGACCGAATTAACATCTGCGATTCTTTGCTGAAACGAAATGAAATCGAACCATTTCTGAAGCGAACGAATGGTAACAGGAGACAAAAAGTGGATCAAATACGACAATAATGTGCGAAAAAGATCATGGTGCAAGCGTGGTGAAGCTCAACAAATGGTCGCAAAGCCAGGATTGACGCCTCGAAAGGTTATGCTGATTTTTTGGTTGGATTGGAAAGGAATCATCCACTATGAGCTGCTCCAACCTTGCCGAACGATTGATTCTACACTTTACTGTCAACAACTGATGAGATTGAAGCAAGAAATCGAAAATAAAAGGCCAGAACTGATCAACAGAAAGGGCGTCGTCATCCACCAGGACAACGCTAGACCACACACATCTTTGATGACTCGGCAAAAACTGGGAAGTTTTGATGCATCCACCATATAGCACTGACCTTGCACCATCGGACTACCATTTGTTTCGGTCAATGCAGAACTCCCTTAATGGAGTAAAAGGCTTCTCCTTTGAAAATTACTTGTCGCAGTTTTTCGCCGAGAAACCACAAAAGTTTTACACTGATGGAATAATGTCTCTAGCGGAAAAATTGCAAAAGGTGGTCGACCAAAATGGTACATATTTGGTTCAATAAAGTTTATTATAAATATAAAAACAAATTAGTTGAAGTTTGATTAGATATACGAAACTTGTATAATTTTAGAACCATTGGAGATATTGGGTTGAAACTTTGTAAACGAATTTCCTGTTATGCTTGTGAAATGGAAATTATTTTGGAACCAATTAGAGCGACTCAAGTTTGTTATTTTTTAATTGTATTTTAAATTATAGTTGTTATTTTGGTACACAAACGGTCTTAAATAAGTTTAGTAATCTAATTAATAAATAAATTCAGGTAATTCGTAAATTCAAATTTTTAATATTTATTTTTTTTAAATAAATATTTTATTTAAATTTATATTTTAAAAATCTATCTATATAAAATGAATACTTCTTTCTTTTAATATTTCTTTCTGTCTTTGTACCAAATAGCGGTCTAAAACCGGTCTGATTGCGATGAAATTTTGAGGAGTAGCTGTGCTCACGTCAACTTAGGTTTTGGGCAAAGAATACTTTCCACACTCACCTATTACGCCCATAATTTGTAAAACTAAGTGAAAATATTCGATTATTTCGCTATATTGCTCCTAAAAATCTGATTTTGTATAGGCACTATCAACAACTTCAAAAAAATGGACGTGGCTGGATCAATTAATATACCACTTTAAAAAAAAAGAGAAAATATACGATTACATTGCTCTCAAAAATTTGAGATTTTGTTTCTCAGTTTGTATATTTCTTCCCGATAATTTTATTGCCGTAACTTAGAATCACTACAACGGTGAGTACCGGGAAATTCCGCTAACTAAAAGGAATACCGGGAAGTTCCGATAACATTTTATTTTTTTTAAGTGGCATTGTAACGCATGCCGGGCATTCGCTAATAACATATAATATAAAGTTTTCCCGTCATTTCTAGAAGTCAATTGCTTTAAAGTTGTGCTCCAATACTAAAAGAGAAACTGCAAGAGGAGTGGCAGTATATAACGCGAAAAGAGCTCGAAAATTTAGTAGCTTCAATACCGTGACAGTTGCAAGCAGTCATTGATGCTGGTGGCGGCCCAATAAATTTTTAAATTCGGTTATTTATTATTCTCTTATCATAATTTTTATAATTTTTTAAGTTCGTATGTACACTTTTGTCCGTGCCTTTTTCAGTTTTAATTGAATAACTTTAAAGTTTAATATTGGACATTTATATTTTTTTATTATTTAAAACAAATCTGCATCATTACTTTTCTTTCAAATCCTTAAGAACTTAGTAAAAAAGGGGTTGTATGTAGACTTTTGTCCGCCACTGTATATTAAACTTTTTTTTTTTTTGTTAAAACTTTAATTTCACTCAGGAGGTAGATGTTATACTTATCTGTGGTATACCAAATTTAAAGTAATTGATTGACTGGAAATGTGGTAATTAAAAAGCAATTATTATACCTACGAAAGTTTTAGAGCGATCGCAAAAAAACGTATGAGGCCTTCAATTACTTTTTAATATTTTTAATTACTGTGGGCGAGGAGGCGAGCGATAAAATTGGTTTATCTTAATCTGATTTTTAGCTTAATACCACCAATACCACCAATTTTTACATTTGCAAAAACTATTTAAATGGTGTATTATTATATATAACGAAACCCTAACTGCACGCTAAATTCATCACAATTGTTTTCGTTGTCGTGCAAAGGAGCTTTCCCGAAAAGTGGGCTGCTATTTTTCGAGTTGTCACATTTAAGGGAATTATAATAACTCACATATATTAACAAAAAAAATCGACATATAGTTTACGCGACAATTTACTTTCAGTCGGATTCAAGAAAAAAAAAATTTAATAACTTGGTATTTTTTATAGGTTTGCAAACTTGCAAAGTTTAGAGGATTTCGATACATTTTCGGGTTTAATGGAATTACCCTAATATCAGCGAATAGTTTATGTGATTAACCAGATTATTTTACAATCTATATTTCTAAATGAATTCTTGAATATTTTTTTATCTTAATAATTTACAAAACATTTAAGGCGGAAATTTGTACAAAAAAAAATTCAATGTATATGCTTTAACGAAAAACCTTTTATAACCTTGTTTTTATTATGATTTTTCATCGAGTGACTGGAAATAAGGTCTCCTCCTAAAGATTAGTTAACTTAATGCTGAATTTAAGTTTTTCTTATTCAATTGTGATTAAACTTTTTCTATTTCTTTAATCAAATAATGAAATTTACAATCTTAAATGAATGAAAAAAATTATTGTAAATTTGTTTTTAGATGTTTTTTGCATTGCGTGCAAAGTTTTCTGACCTAAAAGTTAAATTTTGATTAAAATATTGAAAATTATTGTGCATGTACCTGATTTCAATAAAACGTCTTCGTTTCCGCTATAAATTTCGAAACCACACGTGTCACTTCGAAATTGAGAAACGATAAATACGTCCTGGGAAAAGTTTTACAATATGGTTTTGGCACACATATATTATATAAAATGTGATTGATTTCAAATATAAAAGTATTTATTTTTTATCGCAGTTAACTACTCGTATAGAATTTTCTAAAATGCCTGTGTTGACCATGCAAAATTTTCACTCTAGTTAATCTGCTGCCGATTCGAAATTATTTGAACGGCGTAACAGTTGTTAAAATTATTTGGCTAAAAAAATAATTATGATAATGTTGCCAGATCAAAATATATATCAAATTAATAATTCAAGTAATTACGTTCCATTCTAACTGCAATAGTAAACGAATTCTTAAAAACGCTTACATGTCTGATCAAGGTAAAATTTAATCAAGTAATACTGGTCTATCACTAGATTGCATAACATTGTCTTGTATTCTCAAAATTTCTGTATTTCATCAAGCGAAGTAACTTAAAACCCAAAAAACAAAAGGTTCTGTATTCGTAATATAAAATCACGCACTGATTCCGAAAATGAATGAAGTCAAAAACATTTGAAAGAGATCAAATTTTGATAGAACCCGAAGTAACCATATTATGCGTTTTAAAAAAAAGTGTTCTTACTTAATTAATTTTAGTAATCGCATTACAAAAATTATTTAAATATTGTATAATTTCATAATAAACAAAATGTTTAGTTTAATCTTTTGGCTGTTTTTGATAATCATTTTTGCAAATTTTTAAAAATAATTTAAGTTGTAATTAGTTTACAGTAATTAAAAATTTTTTGTATACTATTTTTTTTAAAACTATAAAAATTTGAATTTGTTAATTGAAATGATCATATTTAGTTGTTAACATGTTTTGTCTAAATTTATATATTAATGTAAAAAAATCAATTGAGGTGGTTGATGAAATTTATTCGGTTATTCGGTACTTATACTTATATTTATATTTATATATATATATATATATATATATATATATATATATATACAACAGACAACAGAATTTGTTGTACAAAGTTTCAACATAATATCTCATATGGTTCTCAAGATATCGTGTTAACAAGAAATCTCAATTTTTTTAAATAGTGGGCGTGGTCATGAGTGGATGCTCCGAAATCAGTTCCTGGAGGACATAAAAGTAACTAGTGTACAAAATTTCAGCTCAATATCTCTTATGGTTCTCCCGCTGCCGTGTTAACAAAAAATGATGACAGACAGACAGACGGACATTGTTAAATCGACTCAGTTTTTGATTCTGAGCAAGAATATATATTTATATGTCTATATCTGTCTTAAGTATTTTTCTACGTTACAAACATTGGAGCAAAACCAATATACACCATCAGTTTCAAATAAATGTATCATTTGGTTCTCAATATATCGTGTTAACAAGAAATCAGTGTGTTTTGTATGGTCATGGGTGTGGTCATGGGCGTAAAGGCTCCAAAATCTAATCAATTCTAATCAGGCAATCAATGTACAAAATTTCAGCTCAATATCTCTAATGGTTATCTCGCTATCGCGGTAACAAAAAATGATGACAGACAGACGGACATGGCTAGATCGACTCAGTTTTTGATATTGATCACGAATATATATTGTGGTTGATTTATCAAAATTTAAATTAAAGAAAATTTGTTCTTTTCTTGTTGAAGATTTATTATAAATTGAAAATAACATTTTTTATTTTGAAATATAACAACAAATTAAAAATGTAGATTCTAAGCTAACAAAAAAATGTTCACAAAGTAAGAATGTACAAGGTGAGTGATCTTTGAATAACCACATATATATACCTCTATATCTATCTTGAGTACAAGTATTTCTCTACGTTGCAAACATTATACTAAAACCAATATACTCGTACTAAGTGGAGCATAACCTATTTTATTTCCGTAGCAATATGCTCGCAATGCTCTTGAACTCAATCAAGAATATTGTAGTGTACTCAAGACTCTCGCAAAATTTAAGACTCTTGAAATACACGCAAGATTATTCTTGAATTCCGGAAATAAAAAAAAAACATTGGGATTGTAATGAAAAATTGTTTTCTGGAATTTTGTATAAAACCGATTTTGCTACTATTTTATTTAATTTTTTGTTTTGTTTAATTTAAAAAAAGATAGGTGACATAAAAAAAGGTAACCAGGCCCGTACCTAGGAATTAAGGCGCCCGGGGAAAGAGTTAATATTGTCGCCCTTTCAAAATATTTTTATGAAAAAGTAGTTGTTGAAAAATGTAACAGTAATTTTTTTTCATAAAAGCAGATGAAGAAGCTAAAAAAATAGGTCCACAATTTAAAAATTATCGCATCTTCCTTACATGAGAATTGCATATGAAGAAGCAAAAAAAATCACTTTTGTAAGTGTCGCCCTACAGCTTGTTCCACATGCCGCCCTTACAAAGTGCCGGCCGGGTCATTTGCCCCCTTTTCCCCCTAGATACAGGCATGAAGGAAACTAAATATAATCTAACGGTATCTTTTTTATGATATAATATAAAAATGCACAATATTTTTCGATAAATGCTTAAACATCAATGTTATTTTTTGTTTCTACTTGTTTCACTGTACTCGTTATTGTTTTTATGTTACTTTTGTTTTTAAGTCATTTTCTTATCAAAATTGTCATACGAGCAACAATTTTATAAGTAAATTTAAATTTTATATTTAAAATTATTTTTTAGATTTTAACAGCGTTGCAAATAAATCGTATTTACTAAATTCAACAATTTATATTTATTTAGATGCAGCAATTATTTTTTTAACTGAAGCTCTCCGAAGTACCTTTTTTATGATATCTTATATATCTGAATCCTCCAGAGCATTCTCAAGTTTTAACTGTTTAGTTTTTTAACTGTTTAAGCGGCGACAAAACTCAAAATGTTTTTTTGGTGTTATTTTTTTTGAAAGGGGGAATAAAGAATATTAGCTCACATATCGCATTTCAAACAAACTCAAAATACTTTTCATTACGTGCTTGCACGTGGTAAAGGTTATAAAAATAAACAGAAGATGTCAATTCACAGTTAAACTTCAAAATTTCCCCCGTAACTTTTTCTGAGTTTCAAGGTGATTAATGAAAACTCTGAAATGAAATATGCAAACACAGAATGCGGTGTAAGCAATTGCTATGCAGTGTTCGCTTGTGTGTTATCTCTACATCACTTCAAACTCTTAAAAATATCACCTCCAAGTGGCATGAATTAATTTCAACAATTGTAGTGGAATCAAACCAAAGCTCATTATTTACGTGCTTGCGCGTGGCGAACGATATAAAAATCCTGTATTGTTTATAGACTCTGGGATGTCTGGTGAACAAAAGGTTTTGTATTGTAGAAAGGAAGATTTTCTGTTTATAAAAACAAAAAAAAAAGTTTTAAAACATTTCTTCAATTCTGATCAACCAACACAATTAACACAATACAATTAACAGGAGTGGTCATTTGTTTAATTTATATCTAAAAGTTCTATGTTTTAAAATTAATAATTTCCAATTTTCAATTATGAAAAGAAAATAATTAATAACATATAATTCAAATATATATATAATGGTATATAAGCCTTTAAACGTAGTACAGAAACATATTTTGTATTCTTTTAAGACCTAAATATATAATACATATTCTTCATTAACATAAGAAACAATTATTTAAAGTAATTTTAAAACTTTCAATTTCTACTTTACTTATTAAGATACGACTTTTATAAAATTAACTATGATAATTGCTATTCAATTTTCTTTACTAATTTTTTTGACTTTTGGATAGCCTTTATGTATTTAAAAAATATATTTAATTGTAAATGTTGCAGAAATAACTACACATTAAAACTCATTAAAAGAAAATGTATAAACTTTGAATAAGTTCTTACCACTTTGTCAATTTATAAAAAGTAATATTTTAATTTTAAGAGTTTCACAATTTTTTTTACATTGTATCTTCTACACATGTGCATGTAAATACATGGTATATATATGTAGGTATATTACTTATTAAAAACATATACGTAGAGTAAAATATTTTAAGACTTGTTTGCGCAAACTCCAATGAAAATTATATATATATATATATATATATATATATATATATATATATATATATATATATAACACATTTGTTGTGCCTGTATTGCATTGTAGACCATGTGACACTTGCCAAATAAATTCTATAAATAATTTTAATAAGTAGTTCTGATTTTTAACAATTTGTTTTATTAGAACTAAGCTATGTCTATGATTTTGAAATTTAGGAAGCAATGTGTTATTATTATTATTTTTAAGTTATATTGGAAAACTGAATTTTAGTGTGATTAAATTATAAATTAAATTGAAAATATCAATTTCCCACGTTAGTATAAAAACAAAAAAACTCTTATTTAGCTTGCTTCTCTTATACAAATAATATTTTTATCCATAAATTTCAATTTTTTTTCGTGATTTCACTAAAACATATTATGATATTTAAAGATCATTTAAATAAACAGCCATTTTTAAAAATTACAATGATTACGCAACTTCTGGAAATATTCACTTTTGTTCAAACTTTTTTTTAAAGGAATTTTAATTAAATAATTATTTTTTTTATGGATTAAGGTAATATTCCGAACTTTATAATAATTGCAAATATATTTTTGAGCACATTTTATCACTATTTTTTAACACAAATTCGATGATTTTTTATTGATTAATGTGTTCTTATCACAAAAAAAAAATAAATTCAAAATTGTTAAAAACTTCAGTTTTGAATAAACTTACAAATGTTGTTCTTTAATTGTTGTCTGAACCGATATTTATATTTAATTATATAATAATTTTAGCCCAGCCCAGAAGCCAAGAACTATGAAAAAGATCGCGCTTTTGAAACGATCGACGGCGACTGAACACAAGGAGCAAAATGCTTGATGAGAGTGTCTATCTGAATTACAAAATTTGTTGATTTTGGCAAAATTCCCAGATAGACATTCACTCTCTATAACCCGGGAAAATACTTTTAGCACGTAAGAATATTTGAACACTAAAGCCGCACAAATTCTTATACGTATATGTATACATCATAATATTTTTTTTTATGAATATTCGATTTTTTATTACACAGTGGGAAAATTTTGTAATTTTAATAGCTATAAGTGAGTTTTGCATTACCTAAATTCAATTTAGAAATTGTGCAATAGGACAATGAACAATTTTTAGCGACATTATTCGCAAAATCAATAATATTTTTTTATTATAATTATTACTTAAATATTATTTTTTCAATGTCTTTACATTCAATTTTCTGATAGTTTTCATTTTTAAATAATTTAATAAGTATTATTTAACATGCTACAGATAATTATTTTTAGATCCACGCAGTACCGAAGAAGAAAACATTTCGTATATATTAAGGCATTCAATCCCGATATTCTGAAGGGTTTTAAAAACCGAAATTCCAGGATTGGGAATTCCATATTCCGGAGTTTTGAAAAGAAAATATATTGTTCAAAGTACAAATATTTTCAGTATTACATCTGGAATTAAGCGAAAAATTGTTGCAAACATTTTAAGTTCTGATCAACGATAAAACCGCTTTAAAATTGTATCCAAGAAAATTAAAAAGACCTAGTTATACGAAAATATTACTGTTAGTTTTTTTAACTAAAACTGATATTATAAATATTTTCGACTAGGAGAAATATTGAGAGCTATTGTCTACGATTACAATTTATAATTTACTATACGATTCAATCCAATTTAATTTTCCAATTATTAATAAATTTGAAAGATATTAAATGAATGAATATTTATTTAACGAATCAGACTACCTCGTCCCTCTCAATTTCTTTCTGAAAAGGCCTACTTTGCAGAACTCGAGAAAACGTCAAAGAAGTTAGAGTATCGCTGGGTCAAGTGTATCGAACTTAAAAGAGGTTTGGTTTGGTTTGCAGTGGTGACCAAAGTCTAAATAGTGCTTAAAAGAGACTATGTTGAAATATAAATAAATAGCACCTCTTTCAGAATTTTCGCTTTTATTTTGTAGGCTAAGTACTTATCGGACCCTTGTATATATGTTACATAACATAGAAAAAGAAATGCTCAAGATAGAAATTTACATACACGAGGTATGTATGTTCAAAAAGTAAGGTGACTTTTCAAATATTGCGGGCAACGTACTACATTCGATTTTTTTGTTTTGTTATGTTGGTACACTCGTCACGAAAGTATGTTTACAGTTTCAGCTATATAGCATGTTAAGTTTGTTTGTGAGGGGCATAACGATTAGAAGTGACCCTCATTGGAGTTGTTTTTGGCCAAAAACTCTCTTAGAAGCTAATATGAGTTTAGAATCAAACTTCGCTGACACTCGTCTCATGCCCAAAACGTTCGAAAATATGAAATATGCCAAGCGAGGCTCGTCATTGGCATCGTCCCGGCCATCTTACCACTTATAAAAAAATTTTTCTTACTCAGAACAATTTCACCGTATGCCACTGTCAACATTTCAAGTGTTTTGGAGCACCTAATTTAATTTTTTACACAAAATTTGATGCAAATTCTTTGATCCATTTTTTTCGATAGCAAAAAATACACGTTCTGCCTCTCACAAACAGCTGAAACTGTAAACATATGTTCGTAACGATTGCACCAATATAAAAAAAACATCGATGATTGAATGTAGTACATTGCACGAGAAATTTGAAAAGTCACCTTACTTTTTGAACACACCGCGTATATTCTCAATCACAAATTGAGTAGATCTAGTCATGCCATTTTTGTCCTTTTCTGTTTATCTGTATAATTTGTAAACACGATAGCGAAAGAACTGTTACAGATATTGAGCTGTACACTGGTTGTTTTTATGCATTAGATGAACTCATTTTGGGGCCAATTGGACCATGACCATTTCAAAAATACTTACTTCTTGTTAACACAATGTTTTGAATACCATTAAAAATATTGTTTAAATATTTAAAAAAAAATTTCTGTTATGCTTGAGATTAACTGATTAAATCATGGAAACGATTAGTGTGGTTCTTATATATAATATTATTTTCACAAATTACACAGTGCAACACCAAAAAAGAGCTTCAATGATTCCAACGCGAAATGCAAGCAGTCCATCAGAGGAACAAAACCTATTAAGGGTTTTGCAAGATTAGCTTATATGTTTTTTTAGCCTCTTGAAGTTGGCATGAGGTTTTTCAATATAAATTTAAAAAAAACTAAAGATGTATTCACTGACCTATATTAAAATTATATAAAAATTTAACGAGGAGCATTTTCCTTGATTTTTGACATTTTTCTTCAAAAGTTCCTAAAAGATCCATTAAACATCGAAATATAGGGTTAAAATATTCTAGAAAAGTAGATCACTGAAGAATATAATAGTTGAAAATGCATATTAGTAGCACACGACAAATGGCAAAACATTTAAATCCGCATAAAGTTAGAGTGTTAATATTGTATATTCTGGAAAAATGTTCTTTGTTTAATTTAACTATAGGATACTGAATACATATTTAACTTCAGAAGCAGAAATAAAAACTAGTAAGAAATTATAGTCGGTCCTACCGACTATTACAAATGCATTACGTTGTTAAATATCACAATGAAATTAGGGTGGGTCATGATTTAAAAACTTCATTACACATTTTTTGAAAAATATTACATTATTTAAAACAACATATATTAAAAATTTTTAAATATCGATTCACCATAATTTTATAAATCTTGAACCACCCTATTATATAAAAACCACTATACTTATTTAAGATCGTTTGTGCTTTGTTTTAATATATAATAAAAAAATAACACAAACATGGACCATCCAAATAATTTGCAAAATATATATACATATATATGTATATATTTATATATAATCCACCCATTATCACGCCCACTATAACAAATAATACTGACATGTCTCCAATAACGTGCTGCAGTTGGATCTCCTTGTTTTAAATGCCAATTGTTTTGCGCGTTTGATTCGTTTTCAGAACGTGCATTTGTAAATCGATAAAAAATTGTATTTGTAGCAGCGCCTGTACTCTTATTTATTTGGCTATTTTCCTGTCGATACCCTAATTCAAAAGCACGCAGAGATGGGTTTTCTAAAATTGGCATTTGACCTAGATTATGCATACTATGATTTGTTGAAGCACTTTTATTAGTACAAGGTGGCGCAACAGAAGTCATCCGATGTTGTTTGGCTCTTATTTTTTTTCTAAATAAAAAACTTCGATTCTGTTTTTTGATTATGTTTATTTAGACCTTTAGAATTAATTGTGTTAAGTCGAGAAGATGATATCGGATAAATGGGCGACGTCACAATTGATTGCCATACGGGCTCGTTTTATGGCATTTTCCATCACTTCGGCGAGAGTTTCGGGCGATAAATTCTCGCAAATCGCCAAAACGCGAAATTAAGTGACCCGGAAACGCGGCCTTCAGAATGTCGGTTGTGGCTCGTGCAGTGTGTGCTGTTGCTCCGTCCTGTTGGAACTACATGTCCACCAGTCCTAATTCGTCCAGTTCGGGCAGAAAAAAATCGGTCAACATTGCCCTATAGCGCGCACCGTCCACTGTTGTCGTTTGACCCGCGGCGTTCTCGAAAAAAAATGGCCCGATGGCTCCTCCAGCGTGAACAGCGCACCACGCAGTCACTTTGAGCGGGTGTAATGGTTTCTCGTGCATCACTCGCGGATTTTCGGTTCCCCAGAAGCGATAATTTTGCTTGTTCACGTACCCGCTGAGGTGAAAATGAGCCTCATCGCTCATTATGATTTTTGTCGAAAAATCGTCCACTTCGGTGTCGAGATTGAGGATAGCTTGGGCATAAGCTACGCGCGTTTGGCGGTCGGCAGGCAGCAGCTGATGCACGGACTGAACTTTGTAGGGGAACATGTACAAATATTTCACCAAAATTCGTTGCAGGGACCGCCGGCTGAGGCCCAATTGCGTGGCGTGGTCGATGTTTCGGGCCTCACTACGACGTCCTCGGCTACAGCGGCGATATTCTCGGCAGAACGGGCGCTCCGGGGCCGGCCACTATTGGCAACGTCTCGTGTGGTCCCATACTCTTCAAGGTTAGTGGCTAAACGGCGCAGTGTTTGCGCAGTCGGTGTCGGATGGCCGGGAAATCGGCGACGGAATTCGCGCTGCGCCAACACCACAGATGAATTGTTACGCAAAAAAATAGACACAATTATTCCGCGTTCTTGGGGAATGTATCGCTCCATGGCTTATTCACTTGTATTCTGTATCTGTCTAGTCCACAAATGTCAAAACAGATTTGACATTGGCGGCCATTTGCAAAAATGAGAGCATCTTCCAATAGGGTGATTTCTGTTGCGCCACCTTGTACTAACTTTTGTTGATGCCCTCAAATTTGCAACATCTGCTCTTAGCGGCTCTATAACCTCATTAATTTGTTTCATAAAATCAACAAAACCTAATTCAATTGTTTTTCTTGTTTCTACAGAAATTTCGGACCTAAGTGCTGCGCGATACGTTGTGTGAGCTTGTGCAATAGCTGCATTGACTGTCGATCGAAGCTCAGTCTGCGAAAATGACTGGACTAATTTCCTTACTTTCCATAGGCAACACGCCTTCATTTCGCAAAACATTTTAAGGACCACCTGGTACTGGTTTACTCTGCAGGGGCGGTGGTCGCGACATATCTGGTAAACGTTTTGGGATCGCGCCTAAATTTCCCTCTCCTGCAGTGTCTTGGAGACTAACTACATTTTAGGTAGCTACAGCATTTATGGAAGCAGACATATCCCTATAAGATGGATCATTTCCTCAACTTGGATTATTTTCAGGTGAATGTTCAAAGGGCATAACGGTAGCGTCTTCTTGATTATTTGTGTTTTTATTCTGATCGAAAAGTGAACTTCTTCTAATCGCTTTGTATATTATATTTTTCTCAATACTCGTATTCATAATAAATACCAAAAATAAATTTAATCGAATATGTGTTTTTAATTGAAATATCTTAAGAATTAGGGTGTGTCAAGTTCAGCTTTTAGCGAGAAAATATTTTATTTTGTGAACATAAAAACATAAAGACATTTATACAACCATTCTTTGTTTCTTCTCATATGTTTGTTTCTAAACTAATGGAAAAAAACCCCTCCCTATTTAAAAAATACCTAATTAAAGGATGTTTTTTGAATGCTTTTTTACAATATATTTGTTTCATCGTAGCTGTCTGGCTTCAGACGCTCGGACATCAAATGTTTTTTTTTATGTTTAGACAAGTGACTACACGAATGTACTTAAATTAGCACTTCAAGGATCACATATGAATTCAACTCCTTACATTAATAACATTTATGTAATAATTCATTATAAATCGGACTGACGATCGTCGTATAGACGACATAAACTAGACAATACAAGAATAATCTTTGCTAAATAAATTTTAAAAAGTGAAATTAACGACGTCAAATCACTTCATGTCAAGCTACCTTCCACGACAGTACAATTGAAAAAAACCAAACAACAAATAAAAACTGAACGGAAATCACAACAGTGTGATTGTAAAAAAAATATATATAAATCTATTAAATTAACCCCAAACACATAATTTTACCAACAAACATACGAAGGGGTTTAGATTAAATTTCCCCTTGTTCGCCCTCCCTAAACCGTGGTCATTAATTTGAACGATTTTTTTTGATGACCTCATAACCGGAAGTCTCCACTTCCTATTACATCAACGTCATTTACTCCTTTTAGATCGATAACAACGATTCAAAAGTGGAAGCGTTTTTTATTCGTCCCGTGCGTGAATCGTTTTTACTAGTGTTACAGTGTTTTTATAATCCATAAAATAGCGAAATAGACGCTCAAAATCATTGTGATCGTTTTGGCTTGTTTAACCCGAATTGTCCCAGTGTGTCCATATGGCAACGCAGAAATGGTCCGCAGTTAACGATTTTTTTTAAATTAACAAAGCGTTTAAATATTAAGTAGGTGGCGGTTTTGTGTGCTTATAAGAGCCGTTGTTTTTTTGTAACAAGCGTTTCGACGATATATTTTTTAGTTTTCACGTGATCGTCATAGAAAAAAGTAGTAAAAAGAAAAATGTCAAAAAAATGCAAAACTGAATTTATGAGGAGGTAAATGTATTTTTATAAAATCTAATGCTTGTATCCAAACTTTTTTCTATGATGAATTATAATCTAGATACATGAGAGATTATTTAGAAATAATAACTTTTTTAAATTATTTTGTTTTTATATAGTATTTTTGTTATTTTATATCGGCGTTGCCATATGGCAACACCGGGTCATACTGGAATTTTCAAAATATTAAAAAGTGAAATTTTAAATTTGTGTCTAGGAAAATAACACTTCAAGAGACAATCGACTATTTGGAAGAGTTGAATTTCGATGATGACGTACCTGAAGCTATACATATATTGCCGCCTGAATACGAAAATGGGGTGTGTAAAATTGTCCGTGGTTATTCTGTTTCAAAAAAAATACAAGACAAAAACATTTTATTGACAAAATGGGTAGATAATTCGGTAGTATGTGCTGAATTAAGTCCATTTTGAATGAATCCAGTGTCTAATGTCCAACGCTACTCCAAGGCGCACATGCAAAAAATTAATTTGCCTCGTCCGAACGTTATTGGCAAATATAACCAATATATGGGAGGCGTTGATAGAATGGACCAAACGTAAGTCTATACCGAATATTTACTTGGTTGGTTGATGTGTCGGTTCAAAATTCATGGTAACTACAGAGATCTGTAGAAAAGACTATGCCACAATTAGAATTTCGACGAGAGATTGCCACATTTTACTGAAAACATTACGGAGTAGTTCCTTTAGACCTGGTTCAACACGAAAGCGCAAAATGGAAGGAACGGTGGTGGAATCACTTCGTTATGATGGAGTCAAGCATTGGCCAATGCCTATCGAAAATAAAAGATGATGTGCTGAAAACACCTGCAAGAGTACTGTGCGTACTGCCTGTAAAAAATGTAATGTTGGTATGTGCATCAATTGTTTTGAAAAGTACCATACCAAAATGTAAAAAATACAACATAAAAATGTTCTTATGTATATTTATTCTATATTATTTGTTTTTCAAAATAAAGAAATTATTCGAAAAAGTGTTCAACAAAGATTTTATTTATTTGCATGTGAATTTCCAGTATGACCCAGTGTTGCCATATGGCAACGGCCCCCTACCGAATAAACCACCCAATGAAAAAATATTTTGTTAACATTTCTGTCATCATTAGTCACCATTTAACTATTTTATGCAAGCAAATATTGGATATTCCAAAAAAAATAATTGTGGGACAATTCGGGTTAAGAAAGCTGCCAACGGCACAAAACAATTAAAAGTTAAAAAAATAAATATCAAAACAAACAAAAATAAAAATCAATAATAACAAAAAACACCAACAATGCCAATGGAGAGATCTCCAGCTCGAGAGAGATGTAACTCGAAGGCAACTACAACAAATACACCAGTTCAAACACTAGTTAGTTAGTTAGTTAGTTTGTAATGGCGTCCCTTATAAGGAGTCACACTTAGGCTTGGAGCCCTTTGTGATGCCATGCGGTATTCCAGTTATACCGCTAACTGAACCATCCTGTACTATTTATAAATTGAAGAATATTAATGATATTCGATTTAGATATATCTACTAGGCCTACGAAGAAGTGCTTTCCTAGATGTGTATATCGTTTTTACATGTACTACTCCCCAACCATCTGGAGTTAGTTTCTCTGATACAGATTTCTCTGATGAGGAGTTTACATGTTGAAAGAGGAATACCATATTCCTTGTTGATGGGTAGGATTTCTTTTGTTGTGCCCTCTCTGGCGAGTTCATCAGCTTTACAGTTCCCTGGAATGTCCCTATGGCCGGGAACCCAGCATAGTTTGATTTATAGCTGCTCCGCAATCTCATTGAGAGATTTGCAACAGCTGAGGACAGTTTATGATGAGATTTGAACTGATTCCAGGGCTCTCAGAGCAGCTTGACTGTCTGATAGAATAAGGATTTCGATACCTTATATCCTGTTCTCCAGAAGCCAAGAAGTTGCCTCGTGGATGGCGGCTATTTCAGATTGAAACACACTGCAGTAGTCAGGTAGCCTAAATGAAATATTGAGATTTAGGCTTTCAGAGTAGACTCCACCCCCTACTCTTTCAAGAAGTTTTGAACCATCCGTGTATATATGGATGGCTTTAGTTGAAAGAGGATCGCCTTGCTCCCATTCGTTTCTTGAAGGGATCGAAACATTAAAATACTTATCAAATATAAGCATTGGTGTGATGTAGTCTACTAGATCCGGTATTTTGTTGAATACCTGAAGTATAGATGAGTGTCCTTTATTTCCCGTTCTCCATTGTAATGAGGCCCGCAGTCTAGTAGCTGTATTGGCAGCTAATTGTTTGCCAAAGATGTCAATGGGTAGCAGGTAGAACATGGTATCCAGCGCCACTAATACACAATGCCGCAGAACGTTGAATTTTTGAGAGTATTTTTGAGTTAGTGATTTTGTCCAGTGATGGCCACCAGACAGATACACCATAAGTCATATTAGGGCTAATTACGACCATATGTGGGTAATTTTAGGCTGTTATCCCCATTTCTTACCTTTGGCCTTTTTTACAAGAGTACAGAGCAATATTAGTCTTTTTGGCCCGCTCTTCGGTATTCGGTTTCAAGTTTAGCTTCCTATCTAGAATAATTCCTAAGTACTTAGCTCTATCAGAGAATGTTAGACGGGTATCTTTAAGTTTTGGAGGTTCCAAGTCCAAATGTCGTTGTTTTTGACATTTGGCATTTATGACATCTACGTATGTACTCTTGTATATGACGTGTCATATTTTTCCAATAGTAGTGTCTTTTGATTTTTGCTAGCGTTTTTGTTAGGCCAGTATGACCGGCTGGAGTAGCGCTACTCTCAATGATATTAATATTTTATTGTCCATTATTTTGAAAGTATCTATTGAAAATGATCCAAAGATCTATTCGCTCGGTGACACTTTAAATTGGCTGATTTTTTAAATATCGGCCTGTATTTCAAGCCTTTGGAAGAACTGAACTAAGTCCAGAGTTCCATTGGTATACAAATCATAAACATCAATTCTTGCTATGACTTTATTTCCATGTTTTAATAAACATTTAGCTTCAGTTATTCGCAAGGTCTCTACTTTCAGTACTTCGTCATTTGTAATAACTTCATGTACGTTGGGCTTACATGGGTTATTGGGTTCTTTATTGTTAACTGTACAGTTTTTTTTTTGTCTATTTTGTTGCCTGGTAGTGACTTTCAGGACTTTATTATGAATATTTTTTAGTTCAGATATTGTTATCCGCGATAGGGCATCTGCCACAAAATTATCTTTTCCCTTTAAGTACTCAACCGTAAAATCATACTCTTCAATTCGAGTCTCATGCGTGTTAATTTTGAACTGGGATTTGTCATTGAAAATAAAAATGTAAGTGGTCTGTGATCCGTTTTTACTGTGAAATGTTTTCCATATATATGTAGTCGAAAATGTGGTATTGCCCAATGAATAACAGCTAGCTCTTGTTATGTTGTGCTTTTATTAGATTCACCCTTTGTGAATGATCGTGATGCATATGCTATTGGGAGATGAATTCTATTATGGTTTTGAGTTAAAACCGCTCCACAAGCTTGTTTACTAGCATCAGTTATTATGCAATATTCTTTGCGAAAATTTGAGTATTGAAATAACGTAAGGTGCATTAGCTTTTCTTTAAGATGTTGAAATGCGTTTTGCCATTCATTTGTCCAATTGAATGGTACATTCGTAGTCGGCGAAGTTTTTAATAAAACGACGGTAGTAATTGCAAAATGCAACGAATCGTCTAGCGCTGTCCGCATCATGTGGAACTGGATAGTTTTTGATGAGGTCATATTTTTTGTCATCTGGCAAGACTCCTTTATCAGTGCATTTGTGACCTAGAAAAGTCACTTCATCCATAAAAAATGAACATTTTTCTAGATGCAATTTTAAGTTGTATTTCTTACATATTTCAAAAACATCTGTTAAGTTTTTAAGCACATGTTTTTCAGAACAACTTATTACCATTAAGTCATCCATATACAGGAATGATTGCGAAGGTTCAAGTCCAGAGAATGCTATGGTCATCATTCTCTGAAATGAGTTAGGCGCTATTTTTAAACCAAATGGCAATCGCGTAAGGCGATATGAGCTATTGTTGTTGGCTATGAGGACTTCGATAATTTTTTTTATATATATTGGTTCATTGTCTTTTAGTCTCAATTTTTGCTTATAAAGTTGTAAATTGTTATCGATTCGGTTTTCAGTCCGAATACATCACTATATTTGGTGCATAATTCTACTAATTGAGCTAAGACGATTTCGTTTCTGTTTTCTTGATTGGTTTGAACTACATCATAGTTCGAAAGTGGTTCATATTCTATTTTAAGAAGTGAAATATCTGCACCTGTGTATACAAGGAATGTTAATTTTATTTTTGTTAGTGCATTTTGAAATGACACATTAATGTTGAGACTATAATTTATTGAATGAACCTTTTTACTTAGAACTCGCTGACATTATTGTTGTTCCCTCTGTTTGAGTTACCACGGCCTCTAGAGTTTCCTCTATTTTGGCCTTGTCCGCTATTATAATTTCGATTGTAATTTTGGGTATTGTTTCGGGAACCATTATTTTGGTAATTACCTTTTCCACGGTAATTACCTCGGTTTCCTCTATTATTTTCGCATTGTCGCTGACGGAAATGCAGTACAGAATTTGCCTGTCCGGTTGCTTCCGTACAACTGTTGACAAATTTTGAAATTGCATCATTCATGTTATTGAATATGCCTGCCAGCATTATAAGTTTTACCTTATCAATTGCGCAGTTTTGCGTTATGGCTTTTACTGCTAATGTCAAGCTGTACTTGTTTGCTAGTTCTGGGCTTAAACCATCACTGATATAAGCTCCTTCTAGAGACTTGGTCAATTTTTAAACCTCTTGGGTGTACTAATTTGCCTTTTTGCTCTTTTGCTGCAGATATTACCTCTACGGATTCTTCTTTTACAGTTTTGGATAATTGATTAATAATGGCAAGAATTGTCTGCTCATTACTTATCAAGTTTCTAGCATTACCCTAGAGTTTTGTCTTTATTATGCACACAGCAGTTAGTTCATGAGCGCCTTTTAACGAATCTGTATAAACTTCTAAACAGCACCAAGAAATGTTTGGTGTTGTTTGTAGTTTAATAAATGTGAACATATCGATAGATAAGCAGTATCTAGTCCGTTATGATCTGTCTGGTCATTTAGTGACCAGCCAGTTTATTTAGGTTACAAATCTAGTCCTAAAAGATGTGTCTGTTCGCTTTATGATCAGCATATTTGTTTAGGTATGATTGTTAAGGCCGCTTATCTATCGTCTGATAACTAAATAACTAGTATGTTATATTAGACTAGAAATAAGGGTAGTTTTTAGAGTTTATAAATAAAGGGCTTCGGTCAAAACGAAGCCAGTGCCTTTTTAAATCTTAAAGTGAAAAGTGTTTTAGTTTAGTGTTTAGTCTTTTAATCAGTTCAAGCAGTGTGTGTTTCTATTTAGAAATTTTCCACTTGACAAGGCCCTGGAAAACGAGTAAAGCATTGCAAGTAGCAGCAGTAGCAGCAACAGCAAAAGTGGCCAACAGGCAACTGCAACAGTAGCATCAGTGGTAAAAGGACCAAGAGCAAAGTGTCTTGTACTCTGTCAATTGAAACGTTTTTATTTGTGACCCCAGAAAATGAACACGGTAAGTTTTTTTTTTAAATTGTATTGAGTATATTTAAAAAATTGTTCTTTATTTTGGAAAAATGAAAATTTTTCAAAATAAAATATTAAAAAAAAAGAGGCACTCAGGAGTTTTATTATGTTGTAGAAAAGGTAAAATTTGTAGTTTTATTTTCTAAATATATGTAAAATAAAAAAGTAAATAAAAAATTATAGTTTATCCTTGAAAGGTATTTTAAAATACATAACAAAAAGGAGTTTTGTATTTTAAAATAAGATTAGGGAAAATGATCGGTTTTTAAAACAGAAGTTTCAGAATGTTTTAAAAACTTTTCAAGAAAAATTTGATGACTTCAATAAAGGGAGTCTAACAATTGAAGAATTACAAAAGTATTCCGATAAAGCAGAGGAGGTATATTTTGCCTACATGAAAACGACTAGGGATGTTGACGAACTTGAAGAAAATTTTTATTGTCTGCAGAAAACATTTAATAAAACAATGAAAGAAGTAAAAGAATTTACTATTTCGAATAAAATAGAAATTCAGGGCACTAAATTTTCTTCAGGTAATAAATTTGAGGGATTTGAATTCCCAGAAAGTAAAGAAGCTTTTGAGTTTTATATTCCAGTTAAAAAAGAAGTTCTGGAAGCTAATGTGTGTCCGATTAATAATATTAAGGGCTTTGAAATCCCAGAAGAATCGTTTAAGGTTTTTATGCCATGTAAAAAAGATATGAAAAAACATTTTTCTTCAGATAGGGAAATTAATAAATTTGAATTTCCAGAAGGAAAGGGTTTTTCATTTTATAATCCAAATAAAATTGGTGATGTTAAGGGATTTGAGGTCCCTGTAGAAAATAATCCTTTTCGTCTTTTGAATGACGAATATTTTTTAACACCTGTTGATAGTTGTGAAACGCAGAGCTATCAAAAGTGTCAGAATCACTGCGAAGAAAATAACAGTGATGGCAAAATATTAAAATTAAATAAATATTTGCCAAAAAATAAAGTGAAAAATAAAGAGCTTACAAATGCTAAAAATATTGAAAATTATTTTTTTTCAAATTGTGGATGTAAGAACCAGCATAAAACGATAAACGTTGTTTGTTCTTTTCCTACAATTGAAAAAATTAATGGTGATAATAAATGTTTGAAAAATGATGAAAGAGCCAGGATCGGATTATCAAATGTGTTGATAAACGATGCTTGTTCTTTTCCTTCAATCGAAAAAATTAATGTTTATACTAAAATTTTGCAAAATAAAGAAGTAAGAGCCAGGATCGTAGTATCAAATTTTTGTTGTTTTCCTACCAAAGAAAATGAAAATAATGGTAATTCAAGTTAAAGAAATAGTTAAAAAGGATATTCAAGAAAATGGAAATAATGAAAATAATTGTATTATAATTCAATAGTAAAAGAAATTGTTAAAAAGAATATTCATTATAAAAATGTTGAAATGTTAAATAACTTAAACGAAAAATTTCCTAAAGTAAAATATAAAAATTTATATGGTAAAATTCCAATGGTAATTCAATAGTTAAAGAAATAGTTAAAAAGGATATTCAAGAAAATGAAAATAATGAAAATAATTGTAATTCAATAGTAAAAGAAATTATTAAAAATGATATTCATTATGAAAATGTTGAAATGTTAAATAACTTAAACGAAAAATTTCCTAAAGTAAAATATAAAAATTTATATGGTAAAATTCCAATTAAATTAAAGAAAGAAATAGAAATAGATAAGTTAGGGAAATTTTATAGAAAGGCAGTGAATGTTGAAATAAAGATAACGGCATGGGATGACATCGCCGACGAGTGGAAATTCAAAAGGAAATTTAATCAGGTGAAGATGACAACACCGGTGAAGCAGAGGTCAGCAGCGGGCAACGTTAACAGTGCGAAAACAACCAATCAGCTATTGATACGGTTTTCAAGAAACTACGACATCGTCCTGAACTCGAAAGATAAAAAACTTCAAATTCCATCATTGGTATGTGTTGGTGGTGTATTACATTCATTTTTTGGGCAAATGAATGAACAATACTCTGAAAGATTTGGGCAGAAAATCCACTAATACCAAATTACAACAACAACTGTAGCTATTCAGGTCCTGAACTGTCGCATTTCGTACATCAATAAAGAGCGAATGCAAGCTTATGTTATCTGTTTTTACATAACATATCACGACGATTTTTGTGGTAGCGTTAAACTACACTACGGTTTAAAAAATTTAAAATTTAACCATTGTCCACGATCTTATTCTGGCCTCAATCTCATCCTGTTCATACCATTAGGACAGCAGTCAATTGCGAAATTCAATTGTTCCTGAAGCAGAAAAGTTTACCTCGTGGCTGCGATATCAAGATTCGTATACCACTGATCAATAAAGACCGGCTGCATGCGTATGCAGTATACACGTATCCAATATTTCGTGATGGTTATTCTATTAGCAGGAAGCCTAACTACGAAAATATATTGTTGGACGTGAGGAAGACAGTATATTATCGCCTGACATGTGACACATTCTATAAGTACAAACGCATGGCGAAGATTTTTATTTGGCCGGAAACTAAACCGATTTACAATATACGAACAGGTGCTACCTGTATAATTCAACTGTTTCTCAACCGGAGGAAACTATTTTATGACTGCGTACTCAATATGATGACATTGTGTAATTTCAATTGTCAAATATTAGTGTATGGTATAAGTTAAACCAAATATTTACACGGCGGTAAGGTACCGCACATTCAAGAGCAGACTACGATTGTTGGAGTTTTCAATTGCCTATCATCGCGAGAATCTGACTTCGAGTAGCTCAATGTTGCTGATCATCGTGGCTGCGCAAATCGTTTTTAAGGAAATTAAGCCGATCATCTCCAACATTTCATTGTTTTTCCACGTATATTAATGTCAATTTGGTTTTTATAAGAAAAAAGAAAACAATATAAAATTAAAAAGTTAAAAGAAAGTTATTGTTTGAAAAATTAAAAAAAAAAAGAACAATTTTGTTTAAGATAAAGAAATTATTTTGAAAGATTAAGAACTTTCAACGCGGGCAGATTGGTAAATTGCTCAATTTAATAAATAAAAGTAAAAATATATTTCGATGTTGAACTTGGATAAGTTGCTGAATTTAAAAAAAAAAATATTTTTGCATATAATTACATAGTTGTTGTAATTAAGTTATGATTATTATGATTTATGAAAATTGAGAAAATATGTGAAACTAAAATTTGATTTTAAAAAAATGTTTATTACAAATAAGAAATATCTGTTTTAAATATTGTTTAATTTTATTAAAAGTAAAGTTAATTGAATATGAAGAAAAATAATTAAAAAGAAATTTAATGAATTTAAATAGGGGAGAGGCCCCCAAGGTGGACACCAATCTTTTGAACAAATGTAGAATCTTAACAACACAAGATATCTTGAAGTGTTATGTATTTCCTGAAAGCTTAACTCATTAGCTTACTATCCCTGAAAAAGAATTTTTATATCATCATTAGAACCAAAGTTATGACTGATTTAAAAAATAGTCGAAAATGACGACTTTGAAAAAAGGTCCCCCAAGGTGGACACACTTGAAAAATTCACTCCAAAAGTCGGAATAAAAACAAAAAATCCATGTTTCGACAAGTTTATTTAATGTTCAATGTTTTTCATTGGAAATTACATCAAATTGTTACGAAAAAAAAAATTTGTGCAAAATGAATGCCGACCAAGCGTGAAGTAGACAAAAAAAGGGCTTAATTCGAATCGTCGGAGGTACACTGAGGACAAGTGTACCAAGAACCGCGCATTTTCACACATTTCAAGTGTACTTCTCGGTTACATACGTTGCACGCAATTGAATTGAATTTTGTAAGCGTCAAAGGCATATTTTTTAAGCAAATGATACAAAAGTCTACATCATCTTCAGACGACGATTTCGATTCTTGCTTTGCTGTCGCTACGGCACTGGACTCGCAGTGTGTGTGACTGTTAACAATGTATGAGTCACACGCCTGTGACTGTATTTGCTTTTTTACATTTATAAAAACAAATAGGTACCATTTGTGCACAAATTTTAGTGAAAAACGTAAGTATTGGGGTTCAAAAAGTGTCCAGCTTAGGGTGAAAATGCAAGTTATTTGGAAAAAGCATAGACAATTATCAGACAACAACACTAAGCTAATCTGTTTACGATATGTTTGTTTGGTACGTTAGCTAAGCTAAAAGGGTATTTACCTTCTCGCGAACTCTTTTTTCGATCATTTGATCGCACTTTTCACGAGCGCCGTCAAAACTTTACTGGTTACTTTCGTGTCCGAGGTATTGCAGCGGACAACGCGCCACGAGTTGACACTTCATAACATAACCAAAAACTACGTCTTATCAAACTGTAATACTGACATGGAGCGCACAGTGCTGCCACCTTTTGCCAACAAAAAATGCAAGTGTGTCACCTTAGGGGGATGTCCACCTTGGGTGCCTCTCCCCTATAGGCGGTGAAATTATTGCTTTTTTTAATTCTTCGAACGAACGGCTTTTCTCAACAATTTATTAATTGGTAAGGCCATCTTTGCCAATACGGGCACAAATTTACGGTAGTAATTAACCTGTCCTAAAAAAGATTGTACTTGTTTACAAGACCGTGGTGGTGGAATATTTTTCAAGCTTTCCACCTTGGCAGGATCAGGAAGCGCTTCTTCTGCCGAACATTTATGTCCTAAATAAACTACCTATTCTACGCAGAAAATTGCATTTTTCTGTGTTTAGTTTTAAATTATTTTTCCGTAAGGCTTCGAGAACCTTACACAACCTCATGGAGTGCTCTTCCAAATTACACCCATAAATGAATATGTCATCGAGGTATACGAAACATTCTATCCCCTGTAACCCTGTAAGAATGTGATTCATGATTCTTTGAAAAGTGGCTGGTGCCCTTGTTAAACCAAATGGCATTCTATTAAACTCGAAATGCCTAAGCCCTGTGCTAAAGGCTTTTTTCTCTTTGTCGCCCTCATCCATCATCACCTGATGGTAGCCACTCGCTAAATCTAGCGTAGAAAAATACCGGCTATGTCCCAATTGCTCTAGAATTTCTTCTTTTCAAAGAATGGGAAAAACTTGCTTAATTGTCGCTTCATTAAGTTTTCTGTAGTCGATGACTAACCTCCATTTTTTCTGACCATATTTACCACTTTTCTTAGGTACCAACAAAAGTGGTGAATTCCATGGCGAAATACTCGGTGAGATTATACCATCATGTAACAATTTCTGTACTTGTTTGTTTATCTCTCCCCTGTGCATTTGTGGCAATCTGTATTGTTTTTGATTAATTGGTGCCTGATCTTGTTTAGTATCGATGCAATGTTTTAACACATTTGTACTCGCCAAGATGTCACCTTCGAAATGAAAGACATCATTATACGCCATAAAAATATTTTCCATCGCATTTTTTTCTTCAACATATCGGCTTGAAATCAAATTTTATTTACTTAACAATTCAGTTATCCGATCACTTGTTTTAAGTTCATGCATGCTCATGATATTGTTATCTTCCGCTTCTTTGTACTTATTGAAATCGGTAAATACTGACTCAATATCATTACACCATTCAACGTCGTTCTCTGATGCATTTAGCACTGGAGCGTAAACTACACCTTTTTTATTGTTAACTAAAGTTTCGGCTAAATAAACACTTGGTGATATTTCTTGTTTATGGATCACCAAAGATGAAATTTTCGTTCTTACTTTCATCGGTACTATCGTTACCGTACGCAATTTTATTTTCATCGGTACTACCGTTACCGAATGCGATTTTAAATTTACTTCATTATTACAATATTATATTTTCATTGACTTCCATCTCTTCAATGAGAACTTTTTCATTTCACTCCCTGATTTATTAAAGAATATTAATTCTTTTGCTATCGTATTTATAACCGATTTATTCCATAAGTTATACCTACCCAGTATACCATCTGCCGGTATGCCTTGCCGTAAGTTTACTACATGGAAATCAAAAATCAAATCAGAACAATCTGATTGACAAATCTGAATAGAGCCGGATGTGGTAACCTGTCCTCCAAAAGCTCCGCTCAAATCTTTTACATCATCCTTATCCTTGTCAATAAAATCATTTATAGCATTTGCTTTCACTAAACTAGTGTCAGCGCCAGAATCGACGAGTAATGTGAGTTTTCCCTTTTTCGCTTCTTTGCAAGGTAACTCTACATAAACGTCTTTTGTTGACGAATGAAAACTTTTACTTGCATTACTATACAATTTTTGTTTCACTGCTGGCGTTAACCTGCCAGACAAAAATTTTAAAAACGTATTGAAAATATTATTCAAACAATTATTATAATTTTTGATAAATTCATGCAACGGAGGATTTATCAACAACTTTTCCCATTTATTTAGAATTATATCTGAACAAAAATAAATGATCGCGAACATCATTACGAAAATATTTAACAAAGTATTACATTACCACTGTACCAAATTACCTACAGCTGGTCTAATATACTCAAAAAGGTTTACTTTCTCCTTTTGCTCAGATTTAATTGTTCTTTGCTCTATTCTGCAAGAATTTAATTTTTGTTTCTCGTACTTTATTTTTCGACTTTTGCCATTACCGGCATTTATTTTAAATGAAACTTTCTTCAATTGAGCCCGAGTCCTGGGCTCCACATTATTATTTTTAACCAGATTTACTTCGTCTTTCGTCTGTTTATTAACCTCCGTACTCTGATCATTTTGTAACAAATTTACTCCATTTTTCATCTGTTCATATACCTCTGTACCTGGGTTATCCCGATCCAGATTTACTTCATCGTTCGTCTGCTCTTTGACCTCTATACTCTGATACTTTTAAACCAAATTTACTTCATCTTTCATTTGTTTACTTATCTCTGTACCCTGGTTCTCGTGAGACAGATTTAATTCATCTTTCGTCTGCTCAATTAATTTTTTACTTTTCATCAATTTATTAACATTTTTCGTTACATCAGTTTTCAAAGTTATTGTTATAATTGCCTCTATTTTGGTTTCGAGTATTATTATAACCATTATTCTTATTTTCATTATTAATATATTTCTTATTTTGTTGATAATTTTGATTTTTTCTATAGTTATCGTATCCTGAATGCTGTACGTTCTGTGCATATCCTGCGCCAAGCGGATTTTCATGATGTCTACTCTTTTGACTACAATTCGGACCTGGTTCGTGTCCATATTCTCCACATTCTCTACAATAAGGAGTATTTTCTCGACTAAAACACTTAGCTCGTGTATGACCTGCCTTATTGCAAAATGAACAAATTGGAACTGATGGATGGGGTTCCGAAAGATTAGTTTTTGTTACTGGTCTCGTTTCTTCATTATGCCGCTGCAACTGAGATCCTTCGTTTCCCTAAAGATGGTTGCATATTTATTTGCGCTGCCACTCGGTCGGTTTTGTGACGTCATCGTATACAACTGCTGTGTTATTTCTTGCTGTTGTCGTGCCAACTGTGTAAAAGCGTTTATAGTTGGCGACATCTCTTGAGAGTTTATATGATTAATAACCGATTTTTCATTATTGAAAGATGTACCGAAATGACATCTTTTCCACTCTACTTGTGCGCAGTTGGCTTCAATTTCTAGATCTCCTAAGGTTTTTGCACTTGACCTCATTATATGAAGTCGAAGTGTGGGGTCTCTAAGTCCTAACCTGAATGATGATTTTACTGAAGTATTTATTTCTTCTAATAAAATATCACAATCTCTACCTGGATATCGATCCTCTATAATTGTTTTTGCAGAAGTAAACAAACAACGTAGTCTTCTCGCAAACCTAGAAATATCCTCTCCTTCCAACTGTACTGCCTGTCGTATCTCCTGTTGAACATCTTCCAAAATGGTTATTTTTGAATACGCTCCAATAAGTAAACTTATTAATTCATCTAAAGATTTTATCTCTAATGACCTCACAAGATTATATGCCTCACCAAACAATCTGAGTTTTATACAATCTAACATTACTGGGTAATCTTCTGGTTTTATATCTTTTTCTACTATACGACAACTTATAGCAAATTTGTGTAATTCCGATGCCAAATCATGTGCCCTCGAAGCATCAAAAAATGGCACCACCCTGTTTACCTCTTCTGCTATCCTCACTAAACTCATTTTGAATATTTTAGAATCGTCCGTTTGTTTTACAATTTTCTGTTTATTTTTCAAAGCTAAATCTGCTAATTTCCGTTCAAACTCCTTATGTTGACTAATTAATTTTGTATTCAAAGCGCTGATTGTATTATTTGCCTCTTCTAATCTGGTTATGTTCAGATCCTTTTTAAATTCAATGTCCTTTGGTAAACCTATCTCCTGTCTAAAGTGTTCGTTTTCCCGTTCTAATTCGTGTGTTTCCTCTAAATTTTTGTCTAACCTCTTTTTCAAAATCACGTTCTGTTTCCTAAAACTATCTAACTCTTTCAATAATTCCTCTCTCTCTTGGTGTAATACACAATTTTTGTTATCCAAAATTTCGAATAATTCAGTTAAAGCCAAATCCGCCTCTTCTAATTTTGTTAATTTTCTTACGCTCAATTTTTCCTTTAAATGTAAAAAGATCTGTTCAGACTCACTAAAATGTCTGATAAGTGACCACAACTTGTCAACAAATCTCACAACTTCTTCTTGTTCTTTTTGTAAATCTGCTTTTGCTTGTAAATATTCAGATTTTAAAGCTTCCATTAATTAATTTGATCACTCATAAATTTAACAGTTATTTCAAAATTTCTGTTTATTCAATAAGAGATAATTTCAATTAATATAAAGCCTTTTTATTTTACAAAACAATTTTCCAACAGAAACAAGAAAATAAAGTCAAATTGTAAATTTTGCAATATGCGTTAACCAACAAACAATTTCAATTAAAAGAAAATCAGAAGCTCTCAAAAAAAAATACAAAAAAAATACGAAAATACTGACACTACTAAACTCACAAAAAAAAAAAAAAAAATCACACAAAAAATAAAAAATAATATTAATACGATATTAATATTTTCTCACAAATAGAATATTTCTTTCTATCAAGAATCTCTTACCACTGATGGGGGAAAATCACTTGATAAAAATAACTGTTTCTTTAATATAAATAAATTGTTTCTTACCACTGGAGGTGGAAAACAATTTAATATTTTAAAGATTGACAGTTGTTATTACTTGAATCCCAAAATTCCCGCAAAAAAGAAGTTATAGTTATTTTAACTCCTAATTTGCCTTGATAAAATTTTTTTATTAGTAGAATGACCTACGTAGGTGAGCAGGCGTTAAACGCCACCAGTCTCTCGGTTTTTTGTTAATTACGAACACAAAACGTACTCACCAGTAATTTTTTATCCATTGTATCCATTTGTTGCTGCCACTGACCGTGTCCAGTGGTTGGAAGCTTCTTCGTGGTTCGAAAATTTTCTTCTGCGAATCCTTTGTTTCTTAAGTCCTTAGTTTGTCCTTAGTTTTGCTGCTGCCACTGACCGTGTCTAGTGGTTGGAAACTTCTCTTCTGTGGTTCGAAAACCGGCTGCGCCAATGTTGTAACTTCAAGTGAGGACACCCGAATGTAGATACCTTTTTTAGGTGATAAACTTTTCACACGCGAATTAAAAAATTTAGTTAAACGAACTACTGAAGACTGCGATTCCTATCCAAACCAGAATCTAAAGAAACCTACTTATCTTTGGCAACGCCCAGCGGTTACGTTTTACTCTTCGTAACCCGCTCCTAACCTGGGCCAAAAGCTTAACCGAGAACCGATCGCGGCTTCTGCATTGGTTGACCTAATTCTTTATATTTACTTATGCATATTCAGCTTATTGTAATAATAAGTCGCTTACGATTTATTTGTTTACAAAAAATTGCTATTTCCGCATTGCTTGCAATTTTTGAGTTCATCGTACTTGACAATAATTACAATCCGCTTCATGCGAATAAGCCAATATACAACATCCCTCACCCCCCTAAAAGAAAACATGAAATGATTTCCAACTAGTCTCTTTTTAGAATTTTTTTTTTTTCTACAACTAGTTTGGAGAAGTTGCATATAAATACTTTACAAATCAAAAATACATTTACATTGCAAAACGATAATATGAATATTAAAATATGAAAATTTTAATTTGTTACAATAAAAATTATATATTAGGTGTACAAATAAGTTTCCGCCGTTTTTTGTTAATAAAATAATATTTAAACGATTTTAAACGATGTGAGACTGCTTGCTGAGTGACTTCTAAACTAAGTGCAAGTTCCTTTTGTGTTTGAGACGAATCTTCACCCAATAATTTCTCCAAATCTGCATCCTCGTAAATTTTCGGCCTTCCACTGGATCTTTGTCTTTTATGTCAAAATCACCTTTTTTAAATTTTTGAAACCACTCACGACATGTTCTCTCACTCAAAGCATCCTCATTATATGCTTCTACGAGCAATTGATGCGACTCAGCTGGAGATTTTTTTAAATTAAAAAAAAAAAATTAAAAGTTCCCGCAAATGACACTTAGTTGGCTCAAATTGAGACATTTTTAGATGAAGAAAAATATATGATGCTAATGCGAACTTAATAACATGATAAGGTTATGTTGTTCTGGAATAAACAAACTAATTTTCAAGTAGGTTACCATCTGCGAATTCCAACGTAAACCTCGTGCCACGCCATCTTTCTCAAAACTTATTGTAACTTATTTGTACACCTAATATTAAATATTGTATTTACTTTACTCTTAAAATCTTTCTCTTTCGTACATTTATTGTAATAATATTTATTTAAAATTGGCAATCATCGGGGTTTTTCTTCTCTTCTCTGGTGATGGTGATATTATCGGTGATCATCTCGGAACAAGTATTCTTGGGCGATGTCATCTTTCGCAATCGTTAATAAATATGACACTAACCGCCTAGCATCGTTTATTTTTAATGCTAGTGGATTAACTCATTGCCATGCTGCAACTATAGTTTTTCTTCCGTCAATGCTGTGACTCAATGCTGAACCATTAACTCTCAAATTGGTGATGAACTGTGATCAGATGGAAATCTTCTTCTTGTAGACATCAGTAGTAAATCTTGCTCTTATACTGGCTGTTGATGATTAACTTTAACAACCGTCGAACGTCGTAGCGTTCTCTTGCACATGTTGATGAAGACTAGTGTGAACAACCATAGTGTTTTGGTGTCTGCCCGAGGACTCTTATTGTGACGACACAAACATAGGTATCAGTGTAGCTCGATGAAATGCCCCATAAATACGTATATTAACGGTACGTATGTTACTTCTGGGCGGAAACTCTGCTGCTATCGTGCGTATTGATAAGAACATTCTGATTCATCTTCATGCGTGAAAATTCGAATTGGGTGGCAATATAGTTCATTTGACAAACGATCATTAGTAGTTAAGTGACATCAGTGGAATGAGTATGTGATGATGTTTATTTCGTATTATCTTCGCAGTGTTGTTTACTTTGTATTTAACATCGTACAGTTGTTTTCTCGTGCTTGGGTAGTCGTCTTGGTTCTCATTCTGATTTAATTTTACGAAACTCACGAAATCGAATGAAAATAAAAATGGTTAAACTTTTACTCTGAAAACTACTTGCATTTAAAAATTATCTCACTATTCTCACAATAAACACTTCTACAAATCCCAAAAATTTTAAAATTCTGCTTATGCAAAACTTTTATGCAACTTCAATGCTCACACAAAGCCTAAAATTTCAAAAAAAAACTAGCGTTATTAACCTAACGTCTTTACGTTCCTAACCCTTCCCCCTCTTCTTTTTTTATATTTTATGTACATATGTGTGGCCATTGTAATTGCATTCTATTTAAATTTCTCATCGACGAAATTTACAAACATTTTATAATTAATGTTAAGACTTGAAATTATTTATCATCAAAAAAACTTATCTACAAATATTTTTAATATTTTTTATTCTCTTTTTATTTTATTTTTAACTATTGTTCTTTTGTTTTTTTTTTATTTAATTTTTTCTTCCTTTTTTTTAACTTTGTTTTCTTTTAAATTATTTTTTATTATATTTTTTTCTCTTATTTTTTCTTTATAAAATATATTATTATTTATTTTTTCGCTTTTTTTTTTTTTATTTCATATATTTTTTCTTATAATTTTTTTTCACCTTTTTTTTCTATATATATATTTTTTCTCTGTACTTTTGTTATAATTATTGGCTTAAACCAAAGTTTAAGTTTCTTGCTCTAGTCCTTGAGCGAGTCGACATCCAATGCAATTAAATAAATTAAAACACATTGGGTGCGCTTTGACACACCTTTTTCTGAAAATCATACATAATCTACCATATACTCCTTTTTACCAGTACTTTAACTTTTTAGTACTGTTTACTCATGTATTATCCGTATCTGGTTAAACTTCTAAAATTTATGAATCATTGTTAAAATAAAATAAATTACTCCCTAAATTAAATTACTCCCTAAAAGTATACTATAATTGTTACTTTTTATATTTTTAAATAAAAACTCTGCTCGACAAAAACTGCTTATATAGCATAAGTCATGAACTTGACATTGAAAATTAAATAACTACATATATACATACACATGGGTATGTTTACTTCTTTCGCTAGCACATTTTACTTATTAGTGCTGCTGAACTTTTCAGAATTGAAATCGATTACTTTATCATTTAATCAAATATAAAAAATTTATTTCGTATTTGTATATTAACTATTATTTTATTTCTCCACACATATTTACAGCATTACCACTTTATGTGTAATTGCTGTAATTTTAAAAATCGTTCTAATGTTACATACATGTTTTTAAACAATTTGTTTTCATATTGTTTTTAAACATCTCATAATTTTAAATTTTGAATCAATTTTAATCACCGTCCCTTTATCGACAATACTTCATAATTTTTCTTATTTATTAATCACGTACGTTTGGTTTTTCTGACCATCAGTTGATTCATGATATAGTTTTAATAGATTGTTGTGAATTTTTTTAAGTTTCGACTTAATTTTTATCACCGTCGTGACAGGTCCCTTTATCGATACTACATCATATGGGCCTGTCAAAATTGAAGAAAATTTGTTTTTCCGGGTGTTGTTTTCTTGGTTTAGTCTCACCAATTGATGTGCCCTTTGAATTTGATATTTAAGTAATTTCGCGGAGTCTTCTGTATTATATACAGGATCCCTTTTTCGTTTCAAATTACTGGGTATTTCTATATCAAATCCATATAGTGTACGAAAAGGTGATTGTTTTGTTAACGTATGTGGTGTGTTATTGTGCACATGCATAGCCGCTGACAACCACTGATCTCAATTTGATCCGTCTTCATTAACAAAACTTCTTAAATATTCCGCTAAAGGTCGATGACTTCTTTCCAGTGAGCCATTAGCCTGCGGATGATACGTGGTATTGTGAAGCTTTTTTTATTCCTAACGTTTTACATATGTTAGAGAATAATTCCCAAATGAAATTGGTACCGTTGTCGGTAATCAACATTTTAGGAATGCCATGGCGAGTAACTATCTCGTCGTAAAAAGCTTTGGCAACCGTACTTGCTTCCGCGTCAGGTATGGCAATACATGCCATATATTTTGAGAAGTCATCTTGAAAAGTCAAAATATTTTTATTGTCTGAAGTTGTTTCCGGTAGGGGCCCAACCATGTCCATGTACAACTTCTCAAAAGGATGTTGCGGTGTATCGGTTACCACCATAGGCATTTTTGTCAGTTTTGAACTCTTGTTTAAATGACATTTTGAACAACTCCGAACATATTCGTTTATTTGTTTTTGCATTCCTTTCCAACGGAATTTTTCTCGTATTCTTAAATAAGTTCTCAATGCACCTTGATGACCTCCTAAAGGTAAATTGTGATAGTCTTTTAATATTGTCTCAATTTGTTTTTGATCGGTTAAAATTTTTATATTTTCGGCTAAAATTTTACTATTTTCAACTCTACTGTCGTCAGTGCCTGTGTCAAGCACCGTTTTATTTTCTCTGTCGGTATTGTCAATTGCTACCGGTTGTTCATTCTCTTTTTCTAATCTATCTCTTTTTTGAAGCCTCGTCTCTACGGCGGCTATTTTATTATTATCATCACTTTCTCTAACTGTTCTACTTAATGCATCGGCATTAAGGTTTCGTTTGTCTGGTTTATAAATTATCTCAAAATTATACTCTGACAGTTTATGTCTAAATCGTGCTAATCTGGACGTTTGGTCCTTTTAATTTGCTATTCCATCTTTGCCATCATTGCCAATACGGGCACAAATTTACGGTAGTAATTAACCAGTCCCAAAAAAGATTGTACTTGTTTACGAGACCGTGGTGGTGGAATATTTTTCACACTTTCCATCTTGGCAGGATCAGGAAGCGCTCCTTCTGCCGAACATTTATGTCCTAAATAAACTACCTCTCTACGCAGAAAATTGCATTTTTCTGTATTTAGTTTCAAATTATTTTTCCGTAAGGCTTCGAGGACCTTACACAACCTCATGGAGTGCTCTTCCAAATTACGCCCATAAATGACTATGTCATCGAGGTATACGAAACATTCTATCCCCTGTAACCCTGTAAGAATGTGATTCATGATTCTTTGAAAAGTGGCTGGTGCCCCTGTTAAACCAAATGGCATTCTATTAAACTCGAAATGCCCAAGCCCTGTGCTAAAGGCTTTTTTCTCTTTGTCGCCCTCATCCATCATCACCTGATGGTAGCCACTCGCTAAATCTAGCGTAGAAAAATACCGGCTATGTCCCAATTGCTCTAGAATTTCCTCTATTCTAGGAATGGGAAAATCTTGTTTAATTGTCGCTTCATTAAGTTTTCTGTAGTCGATGACTAACCTCCATTTTTTCTGACCATCTTTACCACTTTTCTTAGGCACCAACAAAAGTGGTGAATTCCATGGCGAAATACTCGGTGAGATTATACCATCATGTAACAATTTCTGTACTTGTTTGTTAATCTTGATTAATTGGTGCCTGATCTTGTTGAGTATCGATGCAATGTTTTAACACATTTGTACTCGCCAAGATGTCACCTTCGAAATGAAAGACATCATTATACGCCATACAAATATTTTCCATCGCATTTTTTTCTTCAACATATAGGCTTGAATCCAAATTTAATTTACTTAACAATTCAGTTATCCGATCACTTGTTTTAAGTTCATTCATGGTCATGATATTGTTATCTTCCGCTTCTTTGTACTTATTGAAATCGGTAAATACTGGCTCAATATCATTACACCATTCAACGTCGTTCTCTGATGCATTTAGCACTGGAGCGTAAACTACACCTTTTTTATTGTTAACTAAAGTTTCGGCTAAATAAACACTTGGTGATATTTCTTGTTTATGGATCACCAAAGTTGAAATTTTCGTTCTTACTTTCATCGGTACTATCGTTACCGTACGCAATTTTATTTTCATCGGTACTACCGTTACCGAATGCGATTTTAAATTTACTTCATTATTACAATATTATATTTTCATTGACTTCCATCTCTTCAATGAGAACTTTTTCATTTCACTCCCTGATTTATTAAAGAATATTAATTCTTTTGCTATCGTATTTATAACCGATTTATTCCATAAGTTATACCTACCCAGTATACCATCTGCCGGTATGCCTTGCCGTAAGTTTACTACATGGAAATCAAAAATCAAATCAGAACAATCTGATTGACAAATCTGAATAGAGCCGGATGTGGTAACCTGTCCTCCAAAAGCTCCGCTCAAATCTTTTACATCATCCTTATCCTTGTCAATAAAATCATTTATAGCATTTGCTTTCACTAAACTAGTGTCAGCGCCAGAATCGACGAGTAATGTGAGTTTTCCCTTTTTCGCTTCTTTGCAAGGTAACTCTACATAAACGTCTTTTGTTGACGAATGAAAACTTTTACTTGCATTACTATACAATTTTTGTTTCACTGCTGGCGTTAACCTGCCAGACAAAAATTTTAAAAACGTATTGAAAATATTATTCAAACAATTATTATAATTTTTGATAAATTCATGCAACGGAGGATTTATCAACAACTTTTCCCATTTATTTAGAATTATATCTGAACAAAAATAAATGATCGCGAACATCATTACGAAAATATTTAACAAAGTATTACATTACCACTGTACCAAATTACCTACAGCTGGTCTAATATACTCAAAAAGGTTTACTTTCTCCTTTTGCTCAGATTTAATTGTTCTTTGCTCTATTTTGCAAGAATTTAATTTTTGTTTCTCGTACTTTATTTTTCGACTTTTGCCATTACCGGCATTTATTTTAAATGAAACTTTTTTCAATTGAGCCCGAGTCCTGGGCTCCACATTATTATTTTTAACCAGATTTACTTCGTCTTTCGTCTGTTTATTAACCTCCGTACTCTGATCATTTTGTAACAAATTTACTCCATTTTTCATCTGTTCATATACCTCTGTACCTGGGTTATTCCGAGCCAGATTTACTTCAGCCTTCGTCTGCTCTTTAACCTCTATACTCTGATACTTTTGAACCAGATTTACTTCATCTTTCATTTGTTTACTTATCTCTGTACCCTGGTTCTCCTGAGACAGATTTAATTCATCTTTCGTCTGCTCAATTAATTTTTTACTTTTCATCAATTTATTAACATTTTTCGTTACATCAGTTTTCAAAGTTATTGTTATAATTGCCTCTATTTTGGTTTCGAGTATTATTATAACCATTATTCTTATTTTCATTATTAATATATTTCTTATTTTGTTGATAATTTTGATTTTTTCTATAGTTATCGTATCCTGAATGCTGTACGTTCTGTGCATATCCTGCGCCAAGCGGATTTTCATGATGTCTACTCTTTTGACTACAATTCGGACCTGGTTCGTGTCCATATTCTCCACATTCTCTACAATAAGGAGTATTTTCTCGACTAAAACACTTAGCTCGTGTATGACCTGCCTTATTGCAAAATGAACAAATTGGAACTGATGGATGGGGTTCCGAAAGATTAGTTTTTGTTACTGGTCTCGTTTCTTCATTATGCCGCTGCAACTGAGATCCTTCGTTTCCCTAAAGATGGTTGCATATTTATTTGCGCTGCCACTCGGTCGGTTTTGTGACGTCATCGTATACAACTGCTATGTTATTTCTTGCTGTTGTCGTGCCAACTGTGTAAAAGCGTTTATAGTTGGCGACATCTCTTGAGAGTTTATATGATTAATAACCGATTTTTCATTATTGAAAGATGTACCGAAATGACATCTTTTCCACTCTACTTGTGCGCAGTTGGCTTCAATTTCTAGTTCTCCTAAGGTTTTTGCACTTGACCTCATTATATAAAGTCGAAGTGTGGGGTCTCTAAGTCCTAACCTGAATGATGATTTTACTGAAGTATTTATTTCTTCTAATAAAATATCACAATCTCTACCTGGATATCGATCCTCTATAATTGTTTTTGAAGATGTAAACAAACAACGTAGTCTTCTCGCAAACCTAGAAATATTCTCTCCTTCCAACTGTACTGCCTGTCGTATCTCCTGTTGAACATCTTCCAATATGGTTATTTTTGAATACGCTCCACTAAGTAAACTTGTAAATTCATCTAAAGATTTTATCTCTAATGACCTCACAAGATTATATGCCTCACCAAACAATCTGAGTTTTATACAATCTAACATTACTGGGTAATCTTCTGGTTTTATATCTTTTTCTACTATACGACAACTTATAGCAAATTTGTGTAATTCCGATGCCAAATCATGTGCCCTCGAAGCATCAAAAATTGGCACCACCCTGTTTACCTCTTCTGCTATCCTCACTAAACTCATTTTGAATATTTTAGAATCGTCCGTTTGTTTTACAATTTTCTGTTTATTTTTCAAAGCTAAATCTGCTAATTTCCGTTCAAACTCCTTATGTTGACTAATTAATTTTGTATTCAAAACGCTGATTGTATTATTTGCCTTTTCTAATCTGGTTATGTTCAGATCCTTTTTAAATTCAACGTCCTTTGGTAAACCTATCTCCTGTCTAAAGGGTTCGTTTTCTCGTTCTAATTCGTGTGTTTCCTCTAAATTTTTGTCTAACCTCTTTTTCAAAATCACGTTTTGTTTCCTAAAACTATCTAACTCTTTCAATATTTCCTCTCTCTCTTGGTGTAATACACAATTTTTATTATCTAAAATTTCAAATAATTCAGTTAAAGCCAAATCCGCCTCTTCTAATTTTGTTAATTTTCTTACGCTCAATTTTTCCTTTAAATGTAAAAAGATCTGTTCAGACTCACTAAAATGTCTGATAAGTGACCACAACTTGTCAACAAATCTCACAACTTCTTCTTGTTCTTTTTGTAAATCTGCTTTTGCTTGTAAATATTCAGATTTTAAAGCTTCCATTAATTAATCTTCGGCCACCATTTTCACCACATTGACCAAAGAGGTCACGAGGGAACTCAACATCCATATATCCGGACAAAGAATTCCCTCTGTGAAGAACCCCAAAATCCTTGGGGTTCACTTTGACAGCCTCTTCATGTTCTCCAAACATGCGGAGGTTGCGGCCAGTCGAGTGAAAGGGAGAAATCGCGTATTAAAGGCACTAACGGGGAGCACTTGGGGCAAAGATAAGGAGACGATCCTAACGACTTATAAAGCCATAGGTCGTCCCCTTATCGACTACGCTGCTCCCGTTTGGTCGCCTTGTATAAGCGACTCACAGTGGAGAAAACTCCAGACGGCCCAGAACGCGGCTCTGAGGGTGGCCACAGGTTGCCATTTCATGACACCTGAGGATCACCTGCACGAAGAGACCAAAATTCTTCCCGTCCGGAGCCACTGCTCCCTTCTCACGAGACAATACCTACTAGGGTATATGACCACCCTAACCACTCCATCGTTAAAGGTTCGTCGACCCTCGGATTAAGACAGGTTAGGCACGACCTACGAGCCGAGAAATCGGCAGTAAGTCACCTGTTTGATTTAGCCTTGGCAGTGCATTGACGCTGCACCGTTTTTATGGTCAAATAATTCCCATGAAAAAAGTGCAGCGTATGCAGAATTTGCTTGTCGCTCCAGACGGAAATACGACACTTCCGTTTGAAGCGACCAGCAATTTTGGTGAGAACCAAAATGCACCGAAGGTGCATTGTCAGGGTTAATTTCTAAATAATAAAACTAAGCATAAAAATTGTATAAATAACGATACAAACAATAAATTAATTCAGTAGTCAATTAGACACCAAAAAAGCATTTTCATTTCTGCGATTTGTGTTCGGTTAATGTGCCGACACAAATAATCATTCTACAGAAATTTACATTTGGAGGCCCCGGCGAGATCTTCGCCCCAGACGAGTTTCAGAGATTTCATCCTCTCACTAGACTTGGTCAGTGAGCGCAGCCCGACGGTGTTGTGGTTGGTTTATGTGCCAGCACAACCAAATTGACTAGACTTGATCAAGAGTGCAGCCCGACGGTGTTGTGGTTGGTTTATGTGCCAGCACAACCAAATTGCCAAAGACTTCAAAGGACTTCGCGTTTTAGTGTTGTATTCGGACAGCCATTGTGCAGGACATCATGGCAAGTTTACACGAGCTTGTGGTACAGCAGGACCAAAATGCAGTAAATCTGCAGAAGGCAATTGCAAATTACAGAAAAACTCCAAGGGAACGTAAAACCTTGGAGTACGTGGAAAAATGAAGGAAGGAAATTTACGAATTATGGTCGATTTTCGAACGGCTCGACAATATAATTCGTCGAGTTCCGACTGCAACAGAAGATCACCCTTACTTCATAAAAAATCTTCACGCAACAATCGGTGAAAAATACAGCGAGGTACAAGATGACATTGCAAGGACCTTGAAGTTGCTCAAAACACAGTCGGCTTCAGGACCTGCTCCAGAGTCGACGCCATCAGGAGTTGCAACAGGGTCTACATTATCAGGACCATCAGCGGCTAATTCCAAATTAATGATCGCTAGTCCAGTATATACCATTATTGGAAAACAAAACACTATAATTGGTATTATACAACGGATGCTCGATGATGTCATAAACGATGCATCATCTAATCCAATTCGGTACTACTCCAGTAAGGCTAAAATCATTGAGCACCACTGGAGTACAGTTCAAGGCTGGCATGATCAAATCATGCAATTGCTGGTAGATTTCAGCTCAACAGAATACGATTTGGAATCGTATTTAAAAACCGAAGAGGATATTACAAAAAAAATCCTTAAAATACACGAGAAGTGTGCAGATGGATCGACAACAACACAGAGTCAGTCGTCAGTCCATCAACACTTGCCAAAGGTAACGCTCCCCAAATTCGACGGAGATTACCTGAAGTGGCGGCAATTCTTTGATCTCTTCAATGAAATGATCAATAAGAAGGAAATGCCTACCATACAGAAGATGTGGTACCTGAAAACAAATCTATCCGGGGAAGCTGAGAAGTTCATCCAACATCTCTCGCTTACGGAAGAAAATTACACAACAGCTTGGACTATGTTGCAGGACCGATTTAACAATAAACGATTGATAACCGCGTCACTCATGGAAAAGCTATTAGGACAACCAAAGCATCCCTCTGACACTCCATCGGTGGCATCGTTAAAGGGTCTTCACGATACAACGAAAGAGACGTTGTTAGCACTGGAAAACATTGGAGTAGAAACACGTTTTTGGGATCCAATACTACTGCATTTGTTTCTCAAGAAGTTGGACAGGAGCACGCATATGCTGTATGAGCAGTCATTAGAAAAACCAAGGGAGCTGCCTTCACTCGATAATTTCCTGAAGTTCCTGGAAACAAGGTTCCAGTCACTAGAGGCAGTTGGTCAAAAAGAAAGGCCGTCATCAGCAAAAACATTGACATCGGTTACAACTACAGACAAACAATTAAAAAAATGCAAACTGTGCAATGAAAAGCTACATCTACTTTATGCATGCCAGAAGTTTTTGCAGCTACCAGTCAACAAAAGAATGCAACATTTAAAAACGAATAAGCTATGCATAAGTTGTTTAAAGTATGGACACTTTGCAAAAGATTGTGTAGCAAGAAATTGTTCCATGTGTAACCACAAACACAATACACTTGTTCATTTTGAGAGCAGCCCACAAGCGACCGGAACTGAAACTTCTAGTAAACCTGCACAACAGTCTATGGCTCTGGCAGCATCCAAAGGATCTTATCAACAAGGATACGTTCTTCTCAGCACAGCTATAGTTAAACTCAACAAAACTGAGGGTTGTTTTCGATGCATCTGCAAAAACCTCCACTGGTCTAGCCCTCAATGATCTAATATACACAGGACCTACAATTCAAAGCGAATTATTTTCTATCTTACTTCGTTTTCGTTGTCCAAAATTTGTATTTATATCAGATATCCAAAAAAAGTACCGACAAATTTTGGTGAACAAAGAGAATCGACCGTATCAGCTAATCGTCTGGAGGAACGATACAAGGGAAGATCTGCAATGTTACCAACTTAACACTATAACATATGGAACAAGATCAGTACCATACCTGGCTACAAAATGCTTACAACAGTTAAGCAAAGATGCTATCTCTCAACATCAACTAGGAGCCGAAATACTTCGTGACGATTTCTATGTGGATGACTGCTTAACTGGATCTGACAGTTTAACAACAGCAGTTGAAATGCAGAAACAACTTACACAAATTTTACTGGGCGCAGGATTTCGTTTACGTAAATGGTGCTCCAATCATCCGAAATAGCTTCAATCAATTCCAATGGAAGACCAGGAGGTCAATCTTGACTTTAACAGCGACATCAACAACGCAGTCAAGACGCTAGGACTGACATGGTTACCGAAAACCGACCAATTCTGCATAAAAGTAAACCTTACTGCACCCACTCAATTTACTAAGCGAATGATAGTATCTGACGTGGCCAGAATTTTCGACCCGTTGGGAATCCTGGGGCCTGTGGTAGTAAAAGCAAATATACTCATACAAGAGCTGTGGCAAATGAAACTATCATGGGACCAAGAGCTTCCGAAAAGTCATCAAAAGAAATGGGCTCAGCTTCGAAACAGTCTAAAAGAGCTAAACAATACACAAATTCCTAGACACGTCTTTCAACAAGGTATAAAAAGGTCGATTCAGCTACATTCATTTTCTGATGCCTCAGAAAAAGCATATGGCGCAGCAGTTTACATCAGATCAATTTGCAAAAATGGGTCAGTTATTGTACGACTTTTATGCGCAAAATCTCGTGTGGCGCCCCTCTAAGCACAATCGATAGCGCGACTAGAACTTTGTGCTGCACTTCTAGGCACTCAATTCTAAAAGTTCCAAATGCTCCAGCTTACTTTTGGACCGACTCGCAAATTGTTCTTGCATGGATCAACTCCAGCTCGACATCGTTTGTAACATTTGTTGCTAATAGGACAACACAGATTCAAGAGTTGTCCGAAGCCAATCAGTGGCGACATGTTAGTTCGAAAGAAAATCCAGCAGATGTGTTGTCAAGAGGGTTGTGCTCCACAGAACTAACGTCGTGCAGCTTATGGTGGTATGGACCGGCATTTCTTCAAGGGAAAATTAATGAATGGCCTCAGGAGTAGGCTATGGAACTTGCAAACAAAAATGCCATCGAAAGAAGACAGAAGGTGGTAGCTGCGTATGTGGTGGCCAGAAGCAACTCAAATATCATTTATGAAATCGAAAATAAAAATTCATTCAAATTTTTTTTATACATAGTGGCTTACATGCTCAGGTTCAAGGAGCATTCCCGAAAAAGGCAGGAAGACCGATTAACACAAATTTCACTAACCCCTGGTGAGCTCAAACAAGCTCTAGCCATCATAATTCGAAACATGCAGTCTATGCATTTTAAGGATGAAATCAAGGCACTCAAAAGAAACGAATGTGTCAGCCGAACAAGTCCAGTAAGCGGCCTTCGACCTTTTCTGGATGACGAAGGACTCATTCGAGTTGGTGGACGTATCGAATTAGCCACTAGCACATAAGACGCTAAGCATCAAATGTTAATTCCAAATAACGATCCGCTATCCAAACTACTCTTAAAATGGTGTCATGAAGAGCATTATCACTGTGGACCACAGACTCTTTTAACTCACATTCAGCAACGATTTTGGCCGATCAAAGGAAAATCTATGTCACGATCAATAGTACACCATTGCGTCAGATGCACCAAGGCAAGACCTAAGTTGTTCCACCAAATAATGGGAGGTCTACCTGAAACAAGAGTCCAGCCAGCACGACCGTTCATTAACTCTGGAGTGGACTTTTGCGGACCGTTCTGGATTCACTATAGGGTTCGAGGAAAACGACCACACAAGGCCTATGTTGCAGTTTTCTGTTGTTTTGCCACAAAGGCAATTCATCTGGGAATAGTAAGCGATCTTACAACAGATGCGTTCATCGGGTGCCTAAAACGATTTATAGCTCGAAGGGGACGTTGCCAAAATCTGTATTGTGACAATGCAACAAATTTTGTAGGCGCCAAAAATAAACTGGCTGACCTTAAAGAAGTTATCCACACTAAACAGGCGCAGGATGCTATCATAAGGATATGCAGCGATAAGAGCATCAAATTTAGCTTCATTCCTCCAAGAGCTCCACATTTTGGTGGGCTATGGGAAGCGGCAGTCAAATCAGCCAAGAGTCTCTTCGTTAGAAGCGTTTCAAATGCGTCTTTAACATACGAGGAGTTGGAGACAGTTATGGTAGAAATCGAAGCCATACTAAACTCTCGACCTTTGACCCCAACATCATCTAATCCGACTGACCTACGCGCTCTAACGCCCGGGCACTTCCTCATTGGCGAACCATTAACCGCTCAGATTGATACAACTGCAGCACCCAGCAAACTATCATTGCTAACTAGATGGAAGATGGTATCACACATCAAACATGATTTCTGGAAACGTTGGTCACAAGAATATTTGAACGAACTACAGTTCAGGCAGAAGTGGAAGGAGCAAAGGGACAACATTAAGCCAGGCACGATGGTGATATGCCAAGAAGACAACCTACCACCTTTGCAATGGCCGCTTGGTAGAATTATAAAAACTTACAAGGGCCATGATAACGCAGTCAGAGTTGCAGAGATTCATACAGTTGCTGGCATACGAAAGCGACCAATCCACAGGCTTGCTTTCCATTGTCAAACACCGAAGATGAACCCCTTCAACACAAAATCGACATAATACCAGCTGAAAAACGAGGTCTAAACAAAGAGCCAACAGTCATTAAAAGAAAACGAACGTCATCACTTTATAATTTTATGACCATAATCGCAATCTGTTTGATGTTACCAGTCGTGTTTTGCGGTTCGGTTGAAATAGAAAAATTCAACCCAAAAGCTGGAATGCATTTTAAGAAAATAGGTTCGAGCAGCATAATTTCAAGCGAATGGAATTGTTGTATATTGACTTATTCGCATGAAGCGGATTGTATAATAATTATTGTTGAATTCAATGAACTCAAAAATTGCAAGCAATGCGGAATTAGCAATTTTTGTGAACAAAATACAATGAACTCAAAAATTGCAAGCAATGCGGAAATAGCAATTTTTTGTAAACAAATAAATCGTAAGCGACTTATTATTACAATCAGCTGAATATGCATAAGTAAATATGTAGAATTAGGTCAACCAATGCAGAAGCCGCGATCGATCTCGGTTAAGCTTTTGGTTTTTATTGGCTTAGGTTAGGAGCGGGTTACGAAGAGTAAAACGTAACCGCTGGGCGTTGCCAAAGATAAGTAGGTTTCTTTAGATTTTGGTTTGGATATGAATTGCAGTCTTCAGTAGTTCGTGTTAAGTGTAGGATCTATGAGCAAGTGAGCTCTTTTATTTTAATAGTAATAAATAGTGATTTTTTTAAGTAAAGTAAAATAAAGTAAATTCAAAAAGTGTTTTAAATGAGAATCGCGATAGGATCCTGATAATATTACAACATCTGAGTTATTACAACATCAACTTGGATACAACATTGGCGCAGCCGGTTTTCGAACCACACAAGAGAAGTTTCCAACCACTAGACACGGTCAGTGGCAGCAGCAAGAAGGAAGGATTCGTGAAGTATACAACAAAAGGACAATAAAATGGATAAAAAATTACTGGTGAGTACGTTTTGTGTTTGTAATTAACAAAAAACCGAGCGACTGGTGGCGTTTAACGCCTGCTCACCTACGTAGGTCATTCTACTAACAAATCAAAAATTTTATCACAGCAAATTAGGAGTTAAAATAACTATAACTCCTTTTTTGTGGGAAATTTGGGATTCAAGAAATAACAACTGTCAATCTTTAAAATATTAATTGTTTTCCCCCACCAGTGGTAAGAAACAATTTATTTATAGTAAAGAAACAGTTATTTTTATCAAGTGATTTTCCCCCATCAGTGGTAAGAGATTCTTGATAGAAAGAAATATTCCATTTGTGAGAAAATATTAATATCGTATTAATATTATTTTGTTTTATTTTTTGTGTGATTTTTTTTTTTTATTGTGAGTTTAGTAGTGTCAGTATTTTCGTATTTTTTTTTGCGAGCTTCTGATTTTCTTTTTAATTAAAATTGTTTATTGGTTAACACATACTGCAACATTTACAATTTGACTTTATTTTCTTGTTTCTGTTGGAAAATTGTTTAGTAATATAAAAAGGCTTTATATTAATTGAAATTATCTCTTATTAAATAAACAGAAATTTTTGAAATAACTGTTAAATTTATGAGTGATCAAATTAATTAATGGAAGCTTTAAAATCTGAATATTTACAAGCAAAAGCAGATTTACAAAAAGAACAAGAAGAAATTGTGAGATTTGTTGACAAGTTGTGGTCACTTATCAGACATTTTAGTGAGTCAGAACAGATTTTTTTACATTTAAAGGAAAAATTGAGCGTAAGAAAATTAACAAAATTAGAAGAGGCGGATTTGGCTTTAACTGAATTATTTGAAATTTTAGATAATAAAAATTGTGTATTACACCAAGAGAGAGAGGAAATATTGAAAGAGTTAGATAGTTTTAGGAAACAGAACGTGATTTTAAAAAAGAGGTTAGACAAAAATTTAGAGGAGATACACGAATTAGAACGAGAAAACGAACACTTTAGACAGGAGATAGGTTTACCAAAGGACGTGGAATTTAAAAAGGATCTGAACATAACCAGATTAGAAGAGGCAAATAATACAATAAGCGTTTTGAATACAAAATTAATTAATCAACATAAGGAGTTTGAACGGAAATTAGCAGATTTAACTTTGAAAAATAAAATTGTAAAACCAACGGACGATTCTAAAATATTCAAAATGAGTTTAGTGAGGATAGCAGAAGAGGTAAACAGGGTGGTGCCAATTTTTGATGCTTCGAGGGCACATGATTTGGCATCGGAATTACAAAAATTTGCTATAAGTTGTCGTATAGTAGAAAAAGATCTAAAACCAGAAGATCACCCAGTAATGTTAGATTGTATTAAACTCAGATTGTTTGGTGAGGCATATAATCTTGTGAGGTCATTAGAGATAAAAACTTTAGATGAATTAATAAGTTTACTTAGTGGAGCGTATTCAAAAATAACCATATTGGAAGATGTTCAACAGGAGATACGACAGGCAGTACAGTTGGAAGGAGAGGATATTTCAAGGTTTGCGAGAAGACTACGTTGTTTGTTTACTTCTGCAAAAACAATTATAGAGGATCGATATCCAGGTAGAGATTGTGATATTTTATTAGAAGAAATAAATACTTCAGTAAAATCATCATTCCGGTTAGGACTTAGAGACCCCACACTTCGACTTCATATAATGAGGTCAAGTGCAAAAACTTTAGGAGAACTAGAAATTGAAGCCAACTGCGCACAAGTAGAGTGGAAAAGATGTCATTTCGGTACGTCTTTCAATAATGAAAAATCGGTTATTAATCATATAAACTCTAAAGAGATGTCGCCAACTATAAACGCTTATACACAGTTGGCACAACAACAGCAAGAAATAACACAGCAGTTGTATACGATGACGTCACAAAACCGACCGAGTGAATGTGCAAATAAATATGCAACCATCTTTAGGGGAAACGAAGGATCTCAGTTGCAACGGAATAATGAAGAAACGAAGCCAGCAACAAAAACTAATCTTTCGGAACCCCATCAATCAGTTCCAATTTGTTCATTTTGCAATAAGGCAGGTCATACACGAGCTAAGTGTTTTAGTCGAGAAAATACTCCTTATTGTAGAGAATGTGGAGAATATGGACACGACCCAGGTCCGAATTGTAGCCAAAAGAGTAGGCATCAGGAAAATCCGCATGGCGCAGGCAATGCACAGAACGTACAGCATTCAGGATACGATAACTATAGAAAAAATCAAAACTATCAACAAAATAAGAAATATGATAATAATGGAAATAAGAATAATGGTTATAATAATACTCGAAACCAAAATAGAGGTAATTATGACAATAACGGTCCGAAATTGTGTTTCTTCTGTGATAAAGAAGGACATATGAAAAGCGAATGCGCAGCCAGAAAAGCCTTCTTAGGGAAACAGGGAAACTAGATGGGGTCCGGACGTTATCACACGACCGGGATCCCCAAAATACTTTAGAAAATGACAAACGAGATAATAAATATAAAAACGAGCAAAGTCCGGTCAAGGCAACTTTGAAAAATGATGTGACGAAAAATGTTAATAAATTGATGAAAAGTAAAAAATTAATTGAGCAGACGAAAGATAAATTAAATCTGTCTCAGGAGAACCAGGGTACAGAGATAAGTAAACAAATGAAAGATGAAGTAAATCTGGTTCAAAAGTATCAGAGTATAGAGGTCAAAGAGCAGACGAAAGATGAAGTAAATCTGGCTCAGAATAACCCAGGTACAGAGGTATATGAACAGATGAAAAATGGAGTAAATTTGTTACAAAATGATCAGAGTACGGAGGTTAATAAACAGACGAAAGACGAAGTAAATATGGTTAAAAATAATAATGTGGAGCCCAGGACTCGGGTTCAATTGAAGAAAGTTTCATTTAAAATAAATGCCGGTAATGGCAAAAGTCGAAAAATAAAGTACGAGAAACAAAAATTAAATTCTTGCAGAATCGAGCAAAGAAAATTTAAATCTGAGAAAAAGGAGAAAGTAAACCTTATTGAGTATATTAGACCAGCTGTAGGTAATTTGGTACAGTGGTCATGTAAAACTTTGTTAAATATTTTTGTAATAATGTTCGCGATCATTTATTTTTGTTCAGATATAATCTTAAATAAATGGGAAAAGTTGTTGATAAATCCTCCGTTGTATGAATTTATCAAAAATTATAATAATTGTTTGAATAATAATTTCAATACATTTTTAAAATTTTTGACTGCCAGGTTAACGCCAGCAGTGAAACAAAAATTGTATAGTAATGCAAGTGAAAGTTTTCATTCATCAACAAAAGACGTCTATGTGGAGTTACCTTGCAAAGAAGCGAAAAAGGGAAAACTCACATTACTCGTAGATTCTGGCGCTGACACTAGTTTAGTGAAAGCAAATGCCATAAATGATTTTATTGACAAGGATGAAGGTGATATAAAAGATTTGAGCGGAGCTTTTGGAGGACAGGTTACCACATCCGGCTCCATTCAGATTTGTCAATCAGATTGTTCTGATTTGATTTTTGATTTCCATGTAGTAAACTTACGGCAAGGCATACCGGCAGATGGTATACTGGGAAGGGATAACTTATGAAATAAATCGGTTATAAATACGATAACAAAAGAATTAATATTTTTTAATAAATCAGGGAGTGAAATGAAAAAGTTCTCATTGAAGAGATGGAAGTCAATGAAAATATCATATTGTAATAATGAAGTAAATTTAAAATCGCATACGGTAACGGTAGTACCGATGAAAATAAAATTGCGTACGGTAACGATAGTACCGATGAAAGTAAGAACGAAAATTTCAACTTTGGTGATCCATAAACAAGAAATATCACCAAGTGTTTATTTAGCCGAAACTTTAGTTAACAAAAAAAAAGGTGTAGTTTACGCTCCAGTGCTAAATGCATCAGAGAACGACGTTGAATGGTGTAATGATTTTGAGCCAGTATTTACCGATTTCAATAAGTACAAAGAAGCGGAAGATAACAATATCATGAGCATGCATGAACTTAAAACAAGTGATCGGATAACTGAATTGTTAAGTAAATTAAATTTGGATTCAAGCCTAAATGTTGAAGAAAAAAATGCGATGGAAAATATTTGTATGGCGTATAATGATGTCTTTCATTTCGAAGGTGACATCTTGACGAGTACAAATGTGTTAAAACATTGCATCGATACTAAACAAGATCAGGCACCAATTAATCAAAAACAATACAGATTGCCACAAATGCACAGGGGAGAGATTAACAAACAAGTACAGAAATTGTTACATGATGGTATAATCTCACCGAGTATTTCGCCATGGAATTCACCACTTTTGTTGGTACCTAAGAAAAGTGGTAAAGATGGTCAGAAAAAATGGAGGTTAGTCATCGACTACAGAAAACTTAATGAAGCGACAATTAAGCAAGTTTTTCCTATTCCTAGAATAGAGGAAATTCTAGAGCAATTAGGACATAGCCGGTATTTTTCTACGCTAGATTTAGCAAGTGGCTACCATCAGGTGATGATGGATGAGGGCGACAAAGAGAAAACAGCCTTTAGCACAGGGCTTGGGCATTTCGAGTTTAATAGAATGCCATTTGGATTAACAGGGGCACCAGCCACTTTTCAAAGAATCATGAATCACATTCTTACAGGGTTACAGGGGATAGAATGTTTCGTATACCTCGATGACATAGTCATTTATGGGCGTAATTTGGAAGAGCACTCCATGAGGTTGTGTAAGGTCCTCGAAGCTTTACGGAGAAATAATTTGAAACTAAATACAGAAAAATGCAATTTTCTGCGTAGAGAGGTAGTTTATTTAGGACATAAATGTTCGGCAGAAGGAGCGCTTCCTGATCCTGCCAAGGTGGAAAGTGTGAAAAATATTCCACCACCAAGGTCTCGTAAACAAGTACAAGCTTTTTTGGGACTGGTTAATTACTACCGTAAATTTGTGCCCGTATTGGCAAAGATGGCCTTACCAATTAATAAATTGTTGAGAAAAGACGTACCGTTTAAATGGACAGAAGACTGTCAAAATTCGTTCGAAGAATTAAAAAAGGCGATAATTTCACCGCCTATATTAATATATCCTGATTTTAATGAAAAATTTTTATTAACGGCAGACGCAAGTAACGAAGCGTTAGGGGCGGTTTTGTCCCAGGGAGTCGTGGGAGAAGATAGACCAATTGCATTCGCAAGTAGAGCTTTGAATGATGCTGAAAAGAGATATTCTACTATTGAAAAAGAATTTTTGGCAATAGTATGGGCTACAAAAAACTTTAGACCATATCTTTTAGGACGACATTTTGAGGTATATACCGATCATCAACCTTTGAGAGGAATAGCAAATTTAAAGGATCAAACGTCCAGATTAGCATTTTAGACATAAACTGTCAGAGTATAATTTTGAGATAATTTATAAACCAGGCAAACGAAACCTTAATGCCGATGCATTAAGTAGAATAGTTAGAGAAAGTGATGATAATAATAAAATAGCCGCCGTAGAGACGAGGCTTCAAAAAGGAGATAGATTAGAAAAAGAGAATGAACAACCGGTAGAAATTGACAATACCGACGGAGAAAATAAAACGGTGCTTGACACAGGCACTGATGACAGTAGAGTTGAAAATAGTAAAATTTTAGCCGAAAATATAAAAATTTTAACCGATCAAAAACAAATTGAGACAATATTAAAAGACTATCACAATTTACCTTTAGGAGGTCATCAAGGTGCATTGAGAACTTATTTGAGAATACGAGAAAAATTCCGTTGGAAAGGAATGCAAAAACAAATAAACGAATATGTTCGGAGTTGTTCAAAATGTCAGTTAAACAAGAGTTCAAAACTGACCAAAATGCCTATGGTAGTAACCGATACACCGCAACGTCCTTTTGAGAAGTTGTACCTGGACATGGTAGGGCCCCTACCGGAAACAACTTCAGGCAATAAAAATATTTTGACTTTTCAAGATGACTTCTCAAAATATATGGCATGTATTGCTATACCTGACGCGGAAGCAAGTACGGTTGCCAAAGCTTTTTACGACGAGATAGTTACTCGCCATGGCATTCCTGAAATGTTGATTACCGACAACGGCACCAATTTCATTTCGGAATTATTCTCTAACGTATGTAAAACGTTAGGAATAAAAAAGCTTCACATTACCCCGTATCATCCGCAAGCTAATGGCTCACTGGAAAGGAGTCATCGACCTTTAGCGGAATATTTAAGAAGTTTTGTTAATGAAGACGGATCCAATTGGGATCAGTGGTTGTCAGCGGCTATGCATGTGCATAATAACACACCGCATACGTCAACAAAACAATCACCTTTTCGTACACTATATGGATTTGATATAGAAATACCAACTAATTTGAAACGGAAAAGGGATCCTGTATATAATACAGAAGACCCCGCGAAATTACTTAAATATCAAATTCAAAGGGCACATCAATTGGTGAGACAAAACCAAGAAAAGGCGAAAATCGCATCAAAAGTGCAATATGACAAAACGATAAACGAAGTAATTTTTAAAGAAGGAGATAGGGTTGTTATGAGAAACAACACCCGGAAAAACAAATTTTCTCCAATTTGGACAGGCCCATATGACGTAGTGTCGATAAAGGGACCTGTCACGACGGTGATAAAAATTAAGTCGAAACTTAAAAAAATTCACAATAATCTATTAAAACTATATCATGAATCAACTGACGGTCAGAATATCTAGACAGACGCGAATAATAAATTAGAAGTAATTATAGGATAATATTATTCTATTGATGGGTTAATAATTCAAAATTATTTCAAAAATAGTACTGGTAGCCAATATACAGTATTTAATTGAGACGAAGTATTGTCTATAAAGGGACGTTGTTTAAAATTACTTCAAAATTTTAAATTATGAGATGTTTAAAAACAATATGAAAACAAATTGTTTAAAAACATGTATGTAAAATTAGAACGATTTTTAAAATTACAGCAACTACACATAAAGTGGTAATGCTGTAAACATAATGTGTGAAGAAATAAAATAATAGTTAATATACAAATACGAAATAATTTTTTTATATTTGATTTAATGATAAAGTAATCGATTTCAATTCTGAAAAGTTCAGCAGCACTAATAAGTAAAAAGTGCTAGCGAAAGACGTAAACATACCCGTATGTATGTATATATGTAGTTATTTAATTTTCAATGTCAAGTTCATGACTTATGCTATATAAGCAGTTTTTGTCGAACAGAGTTTTTATTTAAAAATATAAAAAGTAACAATCATAGTATACTTTTAGGGAAAAATTTAATTTAGGGAGTAATTTATTTTATTTTAACAATGATTCATAAATTTTTGAAGTTTAACAAGATACGTATAATACATGAGTAAACAGTACTAAAAAGTTAAAGTACTGATAAAAAGGAGTAAATGGTAGATTATGTATGATTTTCTAAAAAAGGTGTGTCAAAGCGCACCCAATGGGTTTTAATTTATTTAATTGCAGGTAAATATCATTGACGTTGAGATCTGCAAGCTAGACGATACCGAGAAACATTGGATGTCGACTCGCTCAAGGACTAGAGCAAGATACTTAAACTTTGGTTTAAGCCAATAATTATAACAAAAATACAGAGAAAAAAATATATATATAAAAAAAAAAAAAAAAAACATTTTATAAGAAAAAATATATGAAATAAAAATAAAGAAAAGAGAAAAAATAAACAAAAATATATTTTATGAAGAAAAAAAAATTTAAAAAAAAAGAAAGAAAGAAAAAGATATTATAAAATAATTTAAAAGAAAACAAGATTTAAAAGAAAAAAGAACAAATAAAAATTAATAAAAAAAAAAAAACAAAAGAACAATAGTTTTAAAAAAGAGAGAGAGAAAAAGAGAGAAAAAAAAATATATTAAATTAAAAAAAAATAAAAATGAAAAGATATATAATATTAAAAATATTTGTAGATAAGTTTTTTGATGATAAATAATTTCAAGTCTTAACATTAATTATAAAATGTCTGTAAATTTCGTCGATGAGAAATTTAAATAGAATGCAATTACAATGGCCACACATATGTTCATAAAAAAAAAAGAAAAGGGGGAAGGGTTAGGAACGTAAAGACGTTAGGTTAATAACGCTAGCTTTTTTTTGAAATTTTAGGCTTTGTGTGAGCATTGAAGTTGCATAAAAGTTTTGCATAAGCAGAATTTTAAAATTTTTGGGATTTGTAGAAGTGTTTATTGTGAGAATAGTGAGATAATTTTTAAATGCAAGTAGTTTTCAGAGTAAAAGTTTAACCATTTTTATTTTCATTCGATTTCGTGAGTTTCGTAAAATTAAATCAGATAATGGTTTAGGTAATTTTTTTGATTTATATTGATTTATATTTTGTTTGTATACTATAATTTATATCGTATATTATACTATATATGTATGTCCAGAAAATTTTATTTTGACTTATTTAGTATTTTTGAGTAAAAAGTAGAAGCATTTAATATATTGGCATGATTCGTCCGGTTCCCAGCTTGTGAATCGAGAACCAAGACGATTACCCAAGCACGAGAAAACAACTGTACGATGTTGAATACAAAGTAAACAACACTGCGAAGATAATACGAAATAAACATCATCACATACTCATTCCACTGATGTCACTTAACTACTAATGATCGTTTGTCGAATGAACTATATTGCCATCCAATTCGAATTTTTACGCATGAAGCTGAATCAGAGTGTTCTTACCAATACGCACGATAGCAGCAGAGTTTCCGCCCAGAAGTAACACACGTACCGTTAATATACGTATTTATGGGGCGTTTCATCGAGAATGTACGACTTCGGTATCTGAGTTACACTGATACCTACGTTTGTGTCGCCACAGTAAGAGTCCTCGGGCAGACACCAAAGCACTATGGTTGTTCACACTAGCCTTCATCAACCTGTGCACGAGAACGATACTACGCTCGACGGTTGTTAACGTTAATCATCAACAACCAGTGCAAAAACAAGATTTATTACTGATGTCTTCAAGAAGAATATTGAAATCTGATCACAGTTCATCACCAATTTGAGAGGTAATGGTTCAACATTGAGTCACAGCATTGGCGGATGAAAACTATAGTTGCAGCGTGGCAATGAGTTAATCCACTAGCATTAACAATAAACGATGCTAGGCGGTTAGTGACATATTTATTAACGTTCGCGAAAGATGACATCGCTCAAGAATACTTGTTCCAAGATGATCACCGATAATATCACCATCACCAGAGAAGAGAAGAAAAACCCCGATGATTGCCAATTTTAAATAAATATTATTACTATAAATGTATGAAAAAGAAAGATTTTAAGAGTAAAGTAAATACAATATTTAATACATAATTTCTATTGTAACAAATTTAAATTTTCATATTTTAATATTCATATTATCGTCTTGCAATGTAAATATATTTTTGATTTGTAAAGTATTTATATGCAACCTATCCAAACCACTAGTTGTAGAAAAAAAAAAAAATAAAAAAATCTAAAAAGAGACTAGTTGGAAATCATTTCATGATTTCTTTTAGGGGGTGAGGAATGTTGTATATTGACTTATTCGCATGAAGCGGATTGTATAATAATTATTGTTGAATTCAATGAACTCAAAAATTGCAAGCAATGCGGAATTAGCAATTTTTGTGAACAAAATACAATGAACTCAAAAATTGCAAGCAATGCGGAAATAGCAATTTTTTGTAAACAAATAAATCGTAAGCGACTTATTATTACAATCAGCTGAATATGCATAAGTAAATATGTAGAATTAGGTCAACCAATGCAGAAGCCGCGATCGATTCTCGGTTAAGCTTTTGGTTTTTATTGGCTTAGGTTAGGAGCGGGTTACGAAGAGTAAAACGTAACCGCTGGGCGTTGCCAAAGATAAGTAGGTTTCTTTAGATTTTGGTTTGGATATGAATTGCAGTCTTCAGTAGTTCGTGTTAAGTGTAGGATCTATGAGCAAGTGAGCTCTTTTATTTTAATAGTAATAAATAGTGATTTTTTTAAGTAAAGTAAAATAAAGTAAATTCAAAAAGTGTTTTAAATGAGAATCGCGATAGGATCCTGATAATATTACAACATCTGAGTTATTACAACATCAACTTGGATACAACAGAATCTTGTTAGCTACTACGATCTATCACCGTTAATGGCCGACGTACAGACGTTGGCAAATGGCATCACAGTGATGCAGCATTTATGTCAACAACTTCAAGAAAAATCACTTTGTGAAGATATTGTTACACAGTTCCAACATTCTGAAGCCGAACTACGTCTTGACAACGACCTATTGACTAAACCTAGACAAAAGAGAGGAGCAATCAATGTGATTGGTAATGTTGCCAATTCCTTGTTTGGAGTATTGGACTCTGAATATGCCGAAAAAATGTCAGAAACAATAATGGCGATTCAAACAAACGAACAGCATTTACTATCACTCTTGAAAAATCAGACGTCAATAATTGATTCAACCACCAACACCTCAGCCGCGAACCAGACTCCAGACGTCGGACGACGCGTCTACATTTGAAACAACTTTTCCATAAGTTGACCTTCAGTCAACGTGGAGGAGTATGTTTGATTTAGCCTTGGCAGTGCATTGACGCTGCACCGTTTTCATGGTCAAATAATTCCCATGAAAAAAGTGCAGCGTATGCAGAATTTGCTTGTCGCTCCAGACGGAAATACGACACTTCCGTTTGAAGCGACCAGCAATTTTGGTGAGAAAAAAAATGCACCGAAGGTGCATTGTCAAGTTTAATTTCTAAATAATAAAACTAAGCATAAAAATTGTATAAATAACGATACAAACAATAAATTAATTCAGTAGTCAATTAGACACCAAAAAGGCATTTTCATTTCTGCGATTTGTGTGCGGTTAATGTGCCGACACAAATAATCATTCAACAGAAATTTACATCACCTGCTAAACCTGGTGTCTGAAGGCCTTCTTAGAGATGCAAAGGCCCAGCTCCATACCGAAATGGTCTCCGAGTCCATTAAATGTGGTACTCGGTGGTAGACCTCCACCAATCTCATTGTTTGAGGAGAATCTACCACACAAAACGCGTGCCACACTTTTTCAGCTCAGGTCAGGTTACTCTAAATATTTGAATAGTTACCTAGCCAGAATGAACCCGGAGACCTCGGAAAAATTTCCCGTATGTGACCCCGCGCCGCATACCACAGCCCATCTTTTCGAATGTTCCCTCAGACCTACTAACTTCACACCTAGGTCTCTCTGGACCATTCCAGTCGAGGTAGCTCGCTTCCTTGAACTGGATGGGTAATAGCTAGATTTCTTTCTTTCCCTTTCGAAACTTTCATTATCCACACTAAATACGTTTTCCTCACATATACATGCATGTGATTATTCCAGTGGACGCTACAACAACCAATATTTATGCAACAGCAACACATCGTGTTTAAATATTACACAGCTAAATCCGACTTTAACTTTTTCTTAGGAACACGTAACAGCATCGTATGCACCTTCAAACTATGACTCTACAAATCTTCCATCCAACTGCCAAACACCAAGAATTCCAACGTCCGCAATGATGAACGATATTAACCATGAGTGTGCCAACTTTGTAAATCCGGTGTCGAGGCTGATCCAAATTGACAAATGGGATATTGTTTTAGATGGCCGCATAGATAGAATGTCAATAGAAGATTTTATATTCCTCATCGAACATTTGCAGAGGCATTACGCGTGTCCATTATCTAAAATAATCCGAGATTATCATAGATTGGTTAGCGGAGAAGCACGAGAGTGGTATTAGCTTTTTATCCGATCAAACCCAACAGCCAACACACTCAATTTCAAGTCATGTGCAATTTATTGGAACGAAAGCAACAGAAGGGAGAATCTGCTGAAATATTTTTCCACGACATGCTGAAGCTTAGATCACAACTGAAAAGCCCGATAACAGACACACAACTGATCAAGGAGATTGAGCAAAATTTGGAAGAAAACTTTGCGAGGACTGTGTTTTCAGTACAAGTGCAGACTGTAGATGAACTAAGAGACGTCTGTATTGGCGTCGAGCATGCATTTCCGAAGCGCACATTTCGCCACATAAATATACCTTCAAATAAATATGCAGAATCTCCGCCAAGGCAACAACCACATCGTGCGAATATAAGCGAAATTGTACAGGACGAAGAAGACAGATACGTCGAAAACGAAGATGATGTGGCCGTAGTCGATGAAGTCGCCGCTCAAAACCAACAACAACAAAAGCGACGGCCACTAATCTGCTAGAACTGTCGCCACTGACCTACGCGTCGAAATACAACGATACTATTTTCTGGTCCATACAGCTGTTGGTCGTCGACACGCTGTGATTGGTAAAGTTGTGTTAAGCGTAAAATACCGCGAGAAAGAACACGACATGACATTCTACTTATGCCCGTCTCTACAACAGCGAGTGTATCTTGGAATAGACTTCTGGAGAAAATTCGAATTAGCAACTGACGTCTGGGCGTAGAAGAAAATGTGGTTCGCGAATTTAAGGAAGAGCAATCTTCTGTAGGTCCAATCGAGCACGAATTGACTAAGGAGCAGCGAAAGAAATTAGAAGCGATAAATAATGAGTTTTTATCATATGAGACGCATGGTCTCGGCCGAACAAAGATGGAAATTCGTACGATCCAGTTGGTGGAAGGCGCAGTGCCAGTCAAAGATAGGCACTACCCCATGTCACCCGCGGTTCAACAGCTTGTGTACGCCGAAGTCGACCAAATGTTAGAATGGGGCGTTATTGAAGAGAGTCCTGGCCCATAGAGTAATCGCAAAACAATAGTACGCAAACCCGGCAAAAATAGATTCTGCCTAGATGACCGAAAATTAAATGATATAACAATCAAGGAAGGTATACTTAGCCGCGTAGATTACACGCACTTTATAAGCAGCGTAGATTTGAAATGTGCTTTCTGGCAAATTGAACAAGAGGAGAAAAGTAAACCACACACTGCATTCACAGTACCCGAAAGACCACTCTACCAATTCGTCGTAATGCCATTTGGTCTATGCAACGGCGCGCAAAGACTCTGCCGCCTGATGGACAAAGTCATTCTTCAGCGTTTAAAATAGTACGTTTTTATTTACTTGGACGATTTGCTCGTAGTGTCCCCGGATTTTGAAACACATATACGCATTTTAAAAGAAGTAGCGAAATGTCTGAAAGAAGCGAACTTAACAATCGGAATGAAAAAGTCACACTTCGTTGGCTTGCTGAAGACAGACCCAGAAAAAGTGACGGCGATTACACGCATACCAGTACCGCTAAGCCCAAGAAAAGTTCACAGCTTTTTAGGTACGGCCAGTTGGTACCGACGTTTTATAAGAAACTTTGCTACAATTTCGGCCCCAACAAGCGACACTCTGAAAAAAGGTAGTAAATTTATCATGACTTCAGCAGCCATGAAAGCCTTCACCGAATTAAAAAAGGCGGTAACTACAGCACCAGTGTTAAGGCATACGGATTTCTCGCGAAGATTTTTTAAACAATGTGATGCGTCAGCATATGGAGTGGGTGCAGTACTCTTCCAACAAGATGAGGACAAAAATGAAAGGCCAATCGCATTTTTCTCCAAAAAATTAAACGGCTGCCAATGTAATAACAGTGTCACCTAGAAGGAGTGTCTCGCCGCCATCCTAGCAGTGAAACGTTTTCGACCCTATGTGAAAATGATGCCATTCACCATCATAACCGACCTTAAATGGTTGATGGCGATAAAGGACCTTATCGGAAGATTGGCAAGATGGTCACAATTATTACAAGCATTCGATTTTCAAATCGAACACCGAAAAGGATCCGAAAACATTGTCGCCGACACCCTATCACGCACTGTCGAAGAGGTCGCTGAAGTTGAAAACAATGATGAGCCATTATTGGATTTTGAGACTACTGAATTCGATTCACCGGAGTATATTGAATTGATCAAAACCATCGAAAACAATGCTGCTGAATTGCCAGATCTTCAAATAGAGAACGGAAAAATTTATAAGCGAACCGAAATTAACAGAAACAACCCAGAATAAATTGAATACGCCTGGAAGCTATGGATACCGGAAGCGTAGCCAAAACATAACAAAGACTGCGACAATTTTTTCACTGGCCAGGTATGGTAATTCAAAGGAAAAACTTTATTCGTAATTGTGAGACATGTAAAGAAGTAAAGCCAACCAACACAACTCCAAAACCTATAATGGGACAAGAAGTGGTAACCCATCGTCCTTTTCAGAAATTAAATGTTGACTTTCTAGGCAAATACCCAAGATCATAGGGCGGAAACGCATATATATTTATCGTGGTTGATCATTTTACAAAATTTACCTTTTTAAAAGCAATGCGCGAAGCAACATCAGCAAATATTATTCAACTTCTAGTTCATGAAATATTTCATAAATTTGGTGTACCTGAGATCATACACTCAGACAATGGTAAACAATTCACTTCCAAAGATTTTCAAAAACTCATGGAATCTTACAAAATAAATCACTTAAATGTAGCTGCTTACGCCTAACAAGCAAACGCATATGAGCGCGTAAGCCAATCAGTGCCAGCAGCCATAAGAACCTATTTAGCAAACGACCATCGCGATTGGGATATGTATCTAACAGAAATCGAATGCGCGCTGCGCAGCTCTGTACACCAAGCGACTAGCGTAACGCCCTACTTTGCTCTGTTTGGATAAAATATGTACACTAGCGGGGTCAATTTTAAAATTGCAAAAAAGTTGATTTCGTTAGATGACAATGAACTTCGTATTTTAAACAGGGAAGACAAGATTGCGCTTATCCGCGACCAAATAAAACAAAGCCAACCAACGGGCAATAAAATTATTATATTACAGCATGGTAGGGTGGGTGTACCGGAAAAGGCGAGCAAAAACATCGGTTCGTCAACATGTCGGGTACGATGGCATGGGTGAGAAAACATGGTCAGTTCGTTTTGAACAGCCAGCTTGAGCTAAACGATTTTTTTTAAAGTGATATTAGAGGTTTAACTGGTGCTAGATTAGAAGAGAATTCCTGTATATTGGAATAGTAGGAGGAGATTCAGGAGGAATCCCACGGGAGTATTATTGTGTAGTCTTTTGTTAAGTTATATTTTGGTGTTATAGTGCTTTTAGTTTATTTTGTCCGTCCAGCACTCGAGCCAAGTTCAGACGTGAACACGGTGAAATAAAGAATCTAGTCGTTAAGAATCGTGTGAGGATTCAGTTCTCTATTGCCGAATTCGCAACTAGAGAGCACAACATAGAGATAGTTTTTTTCTTCTTTTTATTAACCCCCCCCCCCCTACTCGGACTTAGCTAGGTAGGAAAGTTCTTTATCACCGGTGATAATAATTGTTTGCGGCCTAAATTATTTCGTGATAAATTGGAGCCCCACGTTGGGCGCCACAATTTGTCACACCGAAATTTAAACGCGACGCGATTAATTTAATTTTAAGTTTAATTCTAGTTTAAAACGATTTAACTATTTTCAAAATTAAACAAAATCAAAACGAATTTAATAACCGCGACGGTCAGACAAAACAAAACAGATGATGACAACTGTTTAACCCAAACACACAGCTTATTTTAGAATGGCCTAATTTTGAATTGTCAAAAATACAGAGAGCGCGCGACTCATAAGGAGTAGCGCCAAACGTTCTAAAACGGCTTTTCCGCATCTTTGTTATTGTTTTGAAAACCCCCTCACTCGTTTATGAACAGTGGAAAGGGTAAGAATACGTCTCAAATATATTGTAATATAAATTAAAGACTTATACTGCCTTTTATTTCTATTCTTTCTTTTTTCCCGAGAAATATTAGCAGGATTTACCCTCATATTTTTATTGCCAGCAAAGCATAACGCTTGCAGCGCAACATTTGGTCCTTCGAACCGGATGAAGAAGTCCTGGAACAGCAACGTAGGAACTCCACATCAAATACAGTCCACTCATCAGATATCACAATAAATTGTATTTAAAAGGTGCGTTGAATTTATTTATTTGGTGTTAAAAAAAAGTGCATAGAAATAGTTAATTTATATATGATATATAGATATATGTACATAAATCTCTTTCGGTGCAAGTGCGAATTTGTTTCCATTTAAAGTTGTTATACAAAAAATTTGCACAGTGGTTCGGTGCTCCATTGGACACCCATAAATTGTAATAAATTATATGCGTATTCATATTGAACCACTGTGAAAATAATTTTCACATTTGTATATACTTATATATATTAACATACACCACGCGACGAACATACCAAATCTCCTTTTGTTTGTTCTTACAAAAAAACCTATAAGAAAAAAACGCAAACGAAGTTTTGTATTTTTTTTTTTGTGCCTTCGACAGAGATTGCAGTTAGAACAGTTGCAGTGCACACACGCATATACACAGCACACCCTCGGTAGCAGCGGTTGATCGTTTTTGTTTTTTTTTTGTTGTTCCTATTCTGCTTTAATGATATTTTGGTTTGCTTGCTTTGCAAACAAAAGTAAGATCAGTGGTTCTTAATCGTGAAAAACCATACGAGTTTTAAAATAAACTATACAAATTTTTCGTGCGTTTGTTCACATATTCAAAGGTTGTTATTATAATTGCTATTTTTATTATTTTTACTTATTTAATTAAAGGGTAAATGAAAAATTAAATTTTTTGGCTCGAGTTAAATAACTTTAATAGACTGGTCCTCATTTTTAATGTTACACTTTAAAGTGATCCAACTCTTTTTTTTTATTTTTTTATTTTGATTGGTATATCACTAGGGTGTTAGCTTTAGATACATATTAGAGTGGTTGTAAGAAACCATCAGAGTGGTCCTCATTTTAACTCGAAATATTTTAATTGTTCTTTTTTTGCAACTAACTTTAGAATTTTCATTTAAAGAAGTATAAGGGTGAATTAAAATTTTGCTAATAAGTAATTAAAATTTTGCATTGCAACATTTTACTAGCATATTTTATAGGAGAATTTGTTTGTATATTTCTGTAATATATTTCTTTATTAAATTTGTAAACTTTTTGAGTAATTTTTTGAGTAAATATGACCTCAGTAGAAAAATATAATTCGTTGGCAGATTATTCACTGAACGAAATAGTTCTGATTTTTAATGAAATGGATTCCCAAGAGTTAAGCGTTTTTTCAATTGAAGTTCAAAGGGAGGAACTTCAGTCCACATGGGATGCTCTTAAGGCAGCATATTATCTATATCTACAAGAAGTCAAGACTACTTGCGGGGAAAATACAGAATCCATAGCTTTGATTAAGTCAAACTACCGTAGTTGTCTTAACGTATACGTTGCAACTGTTGCAAAAATGAGTGAATATACCGATAATCCCAACAATCACAATTCAGATCCTAACCCCAATTTATTAAATAGAGAAGTAACACCCCAAGTTACACCAGTTCAAGATACATCCATTCAAACAGCAGTAAATGAGGTTTCCCCAACTAATTATAGCACAGTACCACCCACAAATTAAGAGGCATTTATAACCAATAGTTCAATGATGTCATATCCTATGACGGATACTCATATTAACCGGTCCCTTGCGACACAGAAGTTTTCCACGGCGACTAAGCTTCGTGGCCCTCATTCCGTGACTTATTCACTGCAATATATGCGAATAATATTTCCCTCATGCCGGTGGAAAAGCCTTTCCATCTTAATTAGTAAACTAGGGATGAAGCTAGGGAAATAGTTCAAAAGTCTCCACTAACTAACGATGAGTTTGCGCAAGCCTGGCAGAACCTGTCTGATAGATATGAAAATAAGAGAATTATAGTTAACACACAGTTAATAAAAAAATGTTGTTAAATCTCCCGATAGTTGACACTGAGTCTGGTAGCGCCTTAAAAAAATTGCAACGTGATATCAATAATTGCATCTCCACTATAGAACTATGTAAGATAGATGTTAGCAATTGGGATACAATTTTTGTATATCTGTGTTGTACTTGTTTGCCTGAAGCCACGCTCTCCTTATTGGAGCAAAGTATTTCCAAAAAGTTCGAGCTTCCCAAATGGAAACAATTATACGATTTTTTGACAAGTAGGTTTCAAACTCTTGAAACAATTTCGGATCTAAGATCAACTACACATCTAGGTTCACAAAATAAGTTATTTGACGCCCCAAGTTTAAACTGCATTAGACCATATCATACGGAAATGGGTTATAATTGTAAACTGTATCCTCATGAGCAGCATTCTTTAAAAAATTGTCCGACGTTTACTGAAATGAGCTTAAATACGAGATTAGCTATATGGTGCATTCTCACCAGTCTGTTAGAGAAGACACAACTCACTTTTATACCGTGGTTACACTGGAAATTCGTCTTTATTTATTCGCTCAGATGAACTTCAACAACCAATTTCTCCTATTCCAAGTAGCGATATTAATGCTGCCAAAAGGTAACGAGATCCTATCATATTTTTCGACAATTTCACCTTGCGTAAATTATTGAAAGTTCTCCAGTTCGTTAGAAGCTCCCAGCAAAAAGAGCATTAAAAAACCCTCTACAAAAATTTTTTTTTCAAGTACATGTCGCGTTTCCTTAAAATCACATCCAATTCGCCTTTGCCCTAAGTTCCGAGCAATTGATGTAAAAGAGAAGCTACATACGGTGCTCTCAAAGAAATATTGTTCAAATTGTCTCTCCCAGAACCACGAAAATGCTTAATGTGAAAAGAAAATACGGTGTCAGTATTGTGGTCGAATGCATCACAGTATGCTACATCATTTTTAAGAAAACGATCGGATGCCAGCAGTTGGTTGGTCCCTAATTAAGCCGGTAGCTGGACCCGGGCCAAAATCGCCTGGGCTGGCTACCAAGTTTAAAGTAGTCAAAAAATTCAATAAGAAGGTAGCTGGACCCGGGCCAGAATCGCCTAGGCTGGCTGCCAAATTCAAAGAAAATACCAACTTAAATAAAAAAGCTGGACCCAGGTCACTGCCGTCTGGGCCAGTACTTTCGACGTGTATAGTTAGGTTGGAGCCGCTGATCGCTGGTCATTGCCGTCTGGGCCGGTACTCTCGAGGTCTATGGTTAGGTTGGAGCCGCTGATCGCTGGACCCGGGCCAGAATCGCCTGGGCTGGTTGCCAGGGTTTACCCTCCCTTTTTTATTCCCAGCAAAGCATAGGGCTTTCATGGCTGCCGTCTAGCATGATTGGTCTGCCGATTATACGGCGTATGTTTTGGATCTACCAGAATTTGCCTGTACATTTTCTCTATATCGCCATTGACAACAAATCTGAAACACCTCCACTTTAGAATCAAAACAGTAAGGTCCGTTTGAGGAACTGGACCGGTATGAAGGATTGAATTTAAACTTATTCCATTTGAAGTGGGAGCTGAAGCATTAAAAACCACTCTAACTTTAGTAGAAGTACTTTACTCCGCGAAAGTTGCTTGGTCTCGTTTAAAAGACCAGCCAACTTTCGAACAACAACAGAAAGTGCTCTTAACCAGTTTCCATATCTGGTAGCACAGACGGACATTACTCAGATTGTTTTTGGATTGTTTTTGGAGCAACTTGTTGGCGGCGGTACAAAAGTATTAACGTTTGTACGCACAGCCTCCAACTTGCGCCCAAGCTCAACCAACTCTACGAAGGATTTAGGCTCGGCTAAACCCAGTAGAGTCTGGCAGAAAGGGGACAAGTTTGACCTAACTAAACCTTAGGCTCTCTGACAAAGGTTCGGATAAACGCCCGAATAGTCTTTTCATCACAGCCACATAAATTCCTATAGACTCACAGCTTCCTTGAGTCCGTCTTCTGATTTCGTCTAATAACTGCTCGTCATAATTTGAAGATACAAATTCTAACTTTAACTCTCCGACTAAATTCTGCCAACTGCTTACCGTTTTACGAACGGCCCTAAATCATACAAGCGCATTTCCTGCAAATAAATCTACAGCGCTTTTAAATGATTCTATCTTACTGACACCGCGAGCTTCACATAGCAAGGCTGCACGTTCTAAAAACGCGTGAAGGGAAATGCTGGATTCTTCTCCAGTAAATTTAAGCTACCACCTGTATAATTTTAGATTTTTAACATTCTAAGCATTACCTTTAAATACAGAAAAGGAGTCAGCTGCCTGTTCAAAATTATTAGAACAACCTATTCTTTAAATCACTGCCCTCTATTATTTCTTTGGCATTAGTCGGTTTTGACCGACACAATCGACCTAAACCCCACTCGATTTTTGCCAGTACATTTAAATACTCATTCTCTGCTAATGCTCCTATTTCTAATAATTTCTCCTCAACCGCTTCTATATCTTCCGAGAACTCGAATGGATAATCCGAAAACAAATCGACCGATACGCTAGCTTCAATCTGCCTCGCAGCAGTTAATATTTTTCGCATGATATCAATAGAGGCTACCGGCAACCCGCGCGATTCCATTTCGTACTCTATCTCTTCTACGATAAGACGATAAAAATCCATTTTAAGAAAAAAAATATATGTATAAAAAATTATAAAATTGCTTTAACAAGAGACCGTCGGTTTTTTTTTTATTAAATAACAAAAATATAAAGATTTAAAAAAATTAAATAAAGTAATACCTTAGCCCACTGTGCGACTTTGGTATATATTACGTTATCGAATAAAATAAACAATGAATGATATAATTTACAAACAAAATTTATATTACAAAAAAAACAAGACACTGTACATACATATATACATATGTTAAATACAAGATAAGTTATAATTAATAACTTAATAATACAATAAAATACAGAAATTTATAAAAATATTCAAAACAAAAAATAGAAGAAAAATATTAAATTAATCCCACTGTGCAAAAGAAATCCGCACAATGAGCATACACAAAAAATAACCGTACAGTCTAAACGAATTTGAATTACAAAAAAATTAAAGCAACAAAAAAACTAAAGTCCGCAACTGGACAGACACAACAAAAATTTAAAATATGGAATGCCGACGGCAAAACAATCCAAATTTTTCCTTTTTCAAGCCCCACGTTGGGCGCCAATTTATCACGTAATAATTTTGACCGCGAACAGTTATCACCGGTGATAAAGAACTTCCCTACCTAGCTAAGTCGGAGTAGGGGGGTTTAATAAAAAGAAAACAAAAACTATCTTTATGTTGTGCACTCTAGTTGCGGATTCGGCAATAGAGAACCGAATCCTCAAACGAATCTTAACGACTAGATTCTTTATTTAACCGTGTTCACGTCTGAACTTGGTTCAAGTGCGGGAGGGACAAAATAAACAAAACTATAACACCAAATAGATGTAGTAGTAGTATAAGTGGCGAGAAAACTAGTGGAACTCCACCAGTACAAGTAGCATAATTAATGCCGTTTTGTTACCACGATCTCCTGAAGGGGCGGGGAGGGATCATTGCTGGAACCATCCTTAATTGTTGAGGAATTTTGAAATGTTCATTAGTGGGTAGTCAGATAAGACTTCTAATGAGGTTGGAAAGGCGGAGTGGAGTGTACGAAGCCTGACTCTTGCTAAAGCCGGGTAGTCGCAGATGAAGTGACTCAGAGTCTCTGGTTCATTGGTCTTTTTGCAGCTACAACAGTGGACATTATAGGGAATTCCCAATCTGCAGGCATGTTCACCAATAGGCCAGTGTCCAGTGAAGATGTATGTGATCCGCGCGATGTCTCGACGCCTCAAGTTAATGAGTTCAAGGGATCTTGAAAGGTTGTAGTTCGGCCAAGTTTTTTTTGGATACAACGCATCCTGCGGTGTTTTTCCATATATACTTGGCTTTATTGAGAAAGAAATTGCAGATTTCAGATTTGACCTTGCCTATAGGTACCGGAACCGGAACAGCCAGATCCAGAGCCAATGCAGAGCCCTTCCTGGCCAGGTCATCGGCCACTTCATTATCTAAAATGCTCCTATGTCCTGGAACCCAGATAAGGTTTATTCTATGTCTGTGACCGAGAAGATCAAGTTTATTCCTGCCTTGAAGAACTAATTTTGATGTTATAACATTAGAGGACAATGCTTCAATAGCTGCCTGACTGTCGGAGAATATGGCTATGTTCTTTTTACGAGTTAGTTTGCTACTAATAATGCTACAAGCTTCTAAGATAGCTATCAATTCAGCTTGAAACACATTGGCCTCATCAGGAAGTCTAAGAGATCTAGAGATACCAAGGTGTTTACAGAAAACACCTGCGCCAACTCCACAACTCATCTCGGAGCCATCCGTAAAAATGGCAACGCCGAATTTGTCGATTACACTATTGGATGATCATTCTTCTCTGGATGGAAATCTGTGTAAAAAGTTCTTGTTAAGAACTATTTTCGGTGAAATGTAGTCAGTCGTTACAGGCACTATCTCTTTAGGTAGCGTACCTAAAATTCTGCTATGGCCATATGTCCTAGCTTGCCATGACCCTTCTTATTTGAGTCTTGCTGCAGTGCATGCGGCTACAAATTTGATGTAAAGATCATTGGGAAGAAGATGCACAAGTACATTTAGCACATCTGAGGGACTGGATCTCAGAGCCCCAGTTATGCCAATGCATGCGGATCGTTGCACTCTTCCTAATTTTACTATATTATAATTTTTACTAAGCGCTGGCCACCAAACGTGAGCTCCGTAGGTTAGAATCGGTCGAACTACAGCCCTGTACATCCAGAGTACCAGCTTTGGCTGGAGACCCCAAACGTTTGCCAAACATTTTATTGCATGTATAAAAAGCAATGCAGGCTTTTTTAACTCGCAGTATAATATTATTTTTCCAATTTAGCTTTGTATCAAGAAGAACACCGAGATACTTGGCTTCAGTGGAGAGAGTGCTTGTCCGTTTAGAACTGGTAATTTGAATTGAGGTATCTTGGTTTTAGTGGTGAATAATAGCAATTCTGTTTTCACTGGGTTCAATGATAAACCGCACCTAGCGGCCCATGAGCTTAGTGTTTTTAGCGCCCTGCACATGATTTCACTAAGGACGGGCGGAAACAGACCTGATACTAGAATCACAACGTCGTCGGCATACGCAAGTGCTTTAATGCCGGATTTTTCGAGAGATTTTAACATATCATCCATAACAATCAACCACAGGAGTGGTGAGACTGATTTAGTGATATTACAATTGCCCAAATTCGCCTGTATCACCCGAGACTGCAACATGACCATAGTCCAGTATACAATTCCCGCATCTACTTGATGCTCTATCAGAAAATTTTTAATGGCATCAGAGCTAACATTGTTTAAAGCGCCTTCAATGTCCAGAAAGGCTTCTAACGTATACTGTTTGGAGTTAATAGACCTCTCGATTACCCGGATTACCTCATGTAGTGCCGTATCCGTGGATCTATCTTTGAGGTAAGCATGCTGGGAATTCGAAAACCCTCCATCTGAGATGTGAACGTCTAATATTATAGTCAATGATTCTTTCTAATGTTTTAAGTACGAAAGAGGACAGGCTGATGGGTCTAAAGTCCTTCGCGGACTCATGTCCACGCCTACCAACCTTAGAAATAAAGACCACTCTAACGATCCTCCAACTTTAGGGAATATAGCTGAGAGTGATACTTTGTTTGAAAAGATGTTCCAGCCATGGGACCACTGTGTCTCTGAGGTTCTTGAAAGCCCATATAATACGTTCCTTAGTGATGAGTGAGTCAGCTAAAACAGAGAAATTGCCATGCTGTGCATCTTCTGGAGTAGTTAGATTCATCTCGTCATCTCCGCTTGGAAAGTGGGTATCCATAAGGGCAGTCAATGATTCATTATGAGATTCAGCCCAAGACCCGTCGATCTTTTTGATAAAGGATGGGCAAGAGTGTTCTTTGGACAGGATTTTACTAAGTCTGGCAGAGTCTTTAACAGTCTCGATAGATTCACAAAAATTTGACCAAGAGCTAGCTTTCGTCGATCTGATCGCCTTTTTGTAGGTTTTAAGACACTCTCTGTAGGAGTGCCAGGAATTTGGTATATACGCCTCGTTGAACTCCTTTCTGACAAGCTTCCTTAGGCCTGTCAAGTCATTTACTCTTACTGCGAGTGACAGGGCATGAGTTCATGAAAGCCAAACTAACAGCTTTCTCAAATTTTCCTGCTCTATCATCTAATTCAGAAGGGGATGAAGAAATGGGTGAATACCTGCCTAAAGAGGAGTTCACGGAATTTCGGAATTTTTCCAGTTAATCCTTTTTGGATTCCTATAAATAGGTGGGGCATCAACTGTAAGATCAAGACTGAAAAGTATACAGGCATGATCAGAAAAGGATCGCTGACTTGACACTCTCCAGCCTTCTACTTTGATCTCGGCATTGAGATTAGTTAGTGTGATATCGAGAACTTCCTCCCATCCTATGAAATCATCCGTACTCGGAAAGATAAAGGTGGGAGAATTTCCCCGGTTACAAATGTCTAATTTAGTTTGTGTAATAAAATCAAAAAGTGACTCACCTCTGTCATTTATCTCACTGCTACCCCAAAGCGTATGTCTGGCATTGGCGTCGCAACCTAAAATTAAGGTTTCATCCCTACACAGGTTTTGGCCAAGCCAACTCACTTCGTCTGGTGGAGCAGGCATGTCATGCGCCATGTATGCAGATGCAACCACTAGTTTCTTACCACCGTCTAGCTCGATCCTGACAACTGTCAGATCAGCGGAACTGGAACTGCTGCAAAGAAATGCTTTAATGTGTTTTTTAATAATAATACAAGATCTAGGTTTACCTGCATCTTTCTTGTAGTATAGTAGATAGTTGCTGTCCGTGAAACCCTTGATGCTGCTACTGTTCACCCAGGGCTCTTGGATAATGCCGATGTCTATGCCTCCCTCCTACCTTTCCAGCGGGGCAAAGCTTTCCCCGCTGATCGACAAAAGGAAGGACATGCTGAGTTTGTGGGGTTTCTCAGCTCAGATGACAAACTATTCATCCATGGGTTGCCTTGGAATGTCCTTGACTGGAATGGCTTTGATGCTCAAATCCTTCCAGACATTGCCGAGCTTGGCAATGCTTTTTTCAAGGAATTCCTTGGAAAACGGGTCCCCACATCTAATCACCCTACAGCCTCTGACCATCTCCGAGGAGTCGAAGTTAGGAAGAGGACCATCCTTGTTGCAGAGGACGTAATTCATTACGTCTTCAGCAAGTTTGGCCTCCAACTCACCCCAAATCTCATTGATGCGTCTGCCATTGCTGGTGTTACCATCAATCAGTGCCAGAAGAAGCGGATTCCTTCAACTTCGCTGAATGGTTTGGATGTCCTTTTGGAGGAAGCCGAGTTCGACGCCGCATTGGAGACCTTGGCCCTATTGGAGTCTTGCGTAGATTCCTTGAGAGAAAGGTTCCTCTTCGACGACGCCTTCGGCACCTTCAACGCTTTGATGGCCTGGTTCCTCTCGAACTCTTCGACCATCGCGGTACATTTCAATCTGTCCTCCTGATCTCGCTTGTCAGAGATACCAGCGGCCTCATTCTTTGCAATCTTGCTAAGAATATAGAGAGCCTTCTGGTATCTTGATTTCGCAAGGCTACCGGAGGATTTCTTAGATTTTTTGGATGTGGAAGGTTTCACGGTGCTATGGCCATTACTCCCTGAAGTTTTTACTGACGGGGGGTTGGGAAGAGGTTAAGAGAGGTGAAGTGAAATGAAAAATGAGTTGAGGAAATATGTGAAGATGGAGGTCACCGCTTCCGTTGGCCCGACCTGAAACATGACCGGACTCGGTTACCAGGAGGCACCACGTGGAGGTGGAAGCCGACTTGCATGCTCGATAGAGTTACGGAGAGCCGTCCTGTAATCCCGTTATCCCCCACTATCAAACAAGCCATGCCACCCAAGATGTATTTAAAATGGTTTTAAATGAACCAAAACAAGTTAAACTATAACTACTAACAATACGGCTCGACTGCCGTGCAAAATATAACTAAACAAAACACTACAAAAAAATACTCCCTTAATAAAGCTTTGTTCGCTCTTTTATTTTTCAAATATTTAAATATCAATGCTATTATTATAGCCAGACCGATTAAACAACATGCAATAGTTAATTGGATAGCAAATGAAATTGATTTTTGTCTTTTTAATTCCTCAATTTCCTTAATATTTTTTTCATTATAAACAGAAATACGTTAATTGTTTTGTAAAATTTAATGTAGCATTAAAGTTAGGAAACATAAATTTTTTAACAAATTGTGTTTTGTTATTAGAAAAATATTGATTTAATATTTTGAACTGACAATTACTAAAATTTATTAGATATTGACCAGTTAATATGATTTTTCTGTCATCGCAAGTCTGTTCCATTTCAATATTTCTTATATTTTTTATTATGACCAAGTCATCTTCTATAGAAAATATTTCTGTTTGGTTGTTGAAAATTAATTTACAATTACCTTGAATGCTACAATGTTTTGATAATTTAAATTCGTTCAAAACTTTATTTTTTCATATGAATAATAACGATTTGCAAAGTTAAATACAAAATCGTTTGGAAAATCTATTTCTTGGTGATTTTGATTTGGTATTGCAATTAACATATTTAATTTTACAGTCATAAAGTTCTTAGGAATTTTCACAAAAATTATGAGTTAGGAATTTTGACTACAATTAACATATTTAACTAGCAAATGCCCGGCATGCGTTGCAATGCCACTTAAAAAAATGGTAGCAGAACTTCCCGGTACTTCCCGGTACTTCCCGGTACTTCCCGGTACTTATCGGTACTTCCCGGTACTTTCCGGTACTTCCCGGTACTCCCGTTAGTTAGCGGAACTTCTCGGTATTCACCGTTGTAACGATTCTGAGTTATGGCTGTGAAATTATCGGCATACAAACTCAGAAACAAAATCCCAAATTTTTAGGAGCAATATTAGCAATGTAATCGCATATTTTCTATTTTTTTCAAAATGGGCGTTAAATTGATCCAACCTCGCCCATTTTTGGGGATGTTATCGACAGTGTCTATACAAACTCAGATATCAAATTTCAGATTTTTTGGAGCAATATTAGCGAAATAATCGAATATTTTAACTTAATTTTACAAATTGAGGGCGTAATAGGTGGGCGTGGCAAAATTTTATTTGCCCTAAACCTAAGTTGTCGTGAGCACAACAACTTCCTAAAATTTTATCACAATCGGATGAATGGTTTAGACGCGCATAGGAGACAAAGAAAGATAGAAAATTTCATTTTTATATATGTATATAGTAGATTACACTCGCAAATAAAGCAATTTATTTAAATCAATGTGATAGTTATCAATTTCTTCCTTAGTAATTATACCAGGATGAATAACTTCACTTTGAGCCATATTTACACAATCTTGTATTTGTTCGATTTGTCAAAATAGTTAATTTAAGTGATTGTTTATGATATAAATTTTGCAATATTAAATTTCTAACAGTCCAGTTAACCTCGGCTAAATGGTTTAACATTTTATACCTATCTTGGTATAAAGTGTCTTCCAAATGACAAAGCATCTGGTATTCATTGTACATTATTAATATACGATTTCAAAATCGTATTCGCATATGTCGCAAAAAATAAAAAAATAATAATAATACTATTGTCACCTTTCGAATTTTCTGTCCTACTGACCGAAACATTTGCACAGGCGTCAATTAGAAATACAATTTTTTCTTTTTTTTTCTTTTGCGTCATTGCAGTTTATTTAAAAAAAATTCTTAGATTTGTTTTCGGCAGTTTGGAACATTTTCATGCTCCAAGCCACTGTAATTGTTTACTACCTGTACACGGCGTGTCTGGTTTCTGTTCGAATTGTTGTTGTAGTTGACATAATTTCTATTTTACAGAATTTCAATTGATACGGTCATTGCCCTGATTGTTGCGGTACGTTATTTTGATTTCTGTTGTTGTTAAAAATATGATTGTATGATTTACTTATACATTCTATACATATACATACTCTATTTATGTGCAAATGCACGTATTTTAATTAATATATTGATTGATTTTATACAGTATGAATAAGAGAATGATAATAATTAAAATATCAAGAATATAAATAAAATAGTTATCAGCGTCGTCGAGATGATCTCGTCTGATGTAGTCGTTTTTCTATTGCCAGCATTTAAGGATTTCTTCTTCTTTACTATCTGGGAGTTCTTCTTTAGCTCGGCTTACAACTGCTCGAGCGCATCCCACAAATCAAACGCTATTTGAAATGGTGGGGGTGGATCTTCGTTGGACTTGATATGTCCAATTCGTCGACGTACCCAGACGATTCGTCCACCGCGCTTTGGTTTTGGTGGCGGCAGCTGGACTCTAGGAATCGCTGTTAATATGGACTCTTTACTGCGCAATTGGTGCGCCCGATACCCTTGAATGCTGAGCGGCTTTGGTCCTTCCGAAATTGGAGTTAGGACATATGCCGGAGCATCCGTTGGAGGAATCTCGTATTCCGAGTTCATTAAGGCAGGATCGCCATATAATGATAAACGAAGTTTATTGTTTTAAAATAATTAACTTTATTTTAGATTAAAGATTATTTAATTTTAGTTGGAATTGGCCGAGGCCACGAATTCCGGGAGAGTTGGAGACAGCTTAATTGGGACGAAGCCCAAGAGCATATCAGCTCAACTCTAAACTCTTTAGCTACGGGATCGGCTTTATATAGCAGATAGAAATACCATTGGTGATCGCAACATAATTTGCTCAACCAAGGCGCATTTCCATTAGTTAGAACATAAACAAAGAACGAAATAGTAATTGAGTGTAATTCGGTCATTGAGTGAAATGCATACATTTTTGTATACAATGCACTTGGTGACGAAAATGTGTTACACGAAATCGAACACCCAAAAACCAAAAAGAACTTTGTATATTCATCAAGAGTGTACGCTACACTATAACATTTGGCTTAGTCGCCTAGTTCGTACACTACACATTATTAATTTTAACTTGCTGATTCAATGTAATTATTGAATTATGCAAATTTGTATCATGGATGTTCAAATGATTTTCAATATCTATTTTATCGTTGTAGTCCATTGTACCAAACAAATAGCTTGACAATTGTCCGACTGCATTAACTAAACCACGTTTATTTCTGGTTTTTGGAATTAACGTACTTATTTTGCTTTTTAATGTGGCAATTCTTTCTAACAATATTGTTTTATGGTCAGAATGCAAATTTTGAAAAGTAAACTGTATGTTATTAATAATCTTTTAAATTTCTAGAGGGTTAATAATGTGCAAAACCAGGTCCGTTTCGTTAGCTATAGTTGTTTCTTCCAATCCAATTTCGGTAAATCCATGATCATTGTTTATTTCTTGTACTTGCAGTACTGTTTGAATCGGATTGATCGCCAGAAGGGTTAATAGGATTATAGAAATCATTGCCTGCAAATTTTGGAGATCGTTTAATATTTTCAGAATATATATCTTTTAATTTTGATATTTATATTTTGGTTCTTAATTATGCCTAACAGTTTTATAATTTTTTATGAATCCTACATCTCTATTTTCGTCATATATTTCTCTGGTTTTATTTAATTTATTAATAATTTTTTCTTGTATAGCAATAAGTCGAGATTTAATTTCTTCAAAATTTTCTTTATTTTTAATTTTTATAGGTGTCATTTGTATAGTTGAATGGAAACGTTCGTTATAATTACGTACAGCTAAGTCGTTTCTGTAAATAATAACGTCATTGTTTTCTATTGGTTCCTGTGAATTTACAATTTCATTTATTTCATTTTCGCTTGTTTCATATTTAATTCTGGATAAAAAAATCTGCAACTTTATTGTCTTTGCCTTTTAAATAATCAATTTCATAATTATATTCTCCCAGTTTCAAGATCCATCTTTGATGTCTTGGTATATACCTTTATATTTAGTTACTAATTATTTTATTGGTTGATGATCAGTAAGTATTTTAAATTTACGTCCATATAGATAAGGTCGATAGTAAGTGATTGCCCAAATGATAGCCAAGAATTCTTTGTCTGTAGCGGAATAATTTTTTTCGTGTACGTTTAAAGTTCTAGAGGCATAACAAATTGGGTGATTATCTTGATAATCTTATGCGTCCGTTATGAGCGTAAAGGTTTTTTCAAAGTTTGGAAATTTTATAATTGGATGTTGTGTTATTAATTATTTTAATTTTTCAAAGGCATTTATATAATTTGGATCTAAAATATTTATTTTAGCATATTTTTTCAAATATTTTATTATTGGCTGTGCAACTAATGAATAGTTTTGTATGAATTTACGGTAATATCCTGTTAGTCCTAAAAAACTCATTATTTCCTTTGCTGTTTTTGGTAATGGTACAGTTTGAATAGTTTTAATTTATCTGGGTTAGGTTTAATACCGTCTTTAGTTAAAATATGTCCTAGAAATTCGGTTTCTTTTTTCATAAAATTACATTTATCAACTTGAATTTTTAATTCATTTAATTTTAAAATTTTAAATATTTATTATATATTGTAGAAGTGATGTACTAAACATAAGTATATCATCTAAATAAACAACACATGTTTTATTAATTTGATTTCGTAAAATTTCATTCATTAATCTTTGAAAAGTAGCTGAGGCATTTTTAAGTCCAAATGGCATTCTAATAAATTCATATAAACCGTGGGGTGTTACAAATGCAGTTTGTCTAAGATTGAATCTATGTTAGGAAGAGGAAATTTATAGTCAACAGTTAATTCATTTAATTTTCGGTAATCAATGACAATTCTATATTTTCGTTTACCAGAATTATTCATTTTCTTTGGTATTATACTATTAAAGGACTTGTATATTTTGAATGGCTTTTTCTAATTATTCCTTGCCTTTCCATTTCAGCAATTTATTTTCTAACTTCTGCCTCATGTTGTGGAGGATATCTATATAATTTTGAATTAATTTGTTGGTCAGTCAGGTCTCCTTCTTTGAAAAATAAATTTGAATATTTATGTATTAATTGTTTTAATTAAATATTTTCTTCAACATTTAAATGTTCAGTTTCGATTTTGTGATTATTTGAGGTAATTTCTAAAACTTGAATTTTATCGTAGGGATGTTCAACAAAATTAATTTGGTGTTTATTATAATATTCAATAACAACCTTTATGCATGTCAATTGTTGCTTTTAAAAAATTTAAAATATTTGTTCCAATAATAAATTGATAACATCTGTTATTAGGAAATGTAGCTACTCGCCATCTTGTCTTCCAACGAGCATCCAATTTAAATTCAATTGGTGCTTGTGTATGAATTTCCTCAGTTATAAAATCATTTTTATTTATGGTAGAAAATTGATATTTTTATTTTATTTAAATTTGTTGAATTTGAATCGACTAAACTAATAATAATAGCTCCGGTATCTATTAATGCTAAATATGATTTTCCTTCGATGGTTATTTTTATAATGGGTAAAGTATAGAGTTCCGTGGCTCTTAAATAAAAAACTCGTTATTAATTGAATAATTTTCATTATTTAGATTTGCGTTGTTTGGCAATAAACGTTGTTGCATGTCAATATTTTGTATTGCATTTGGATACATTGGATTATTTTGTGAGTTTGCATCATCGTTCGTATCATAATAATTTTGATTATTTTGCTGTGTATTATCATTAACGTAAGGATTATTTGAATTAACGTTACTAGTTGTATTTAATTGGCATTGTATATGATCTACTTCCATTGGTACAGGTTTATAATTATTTTGGTATTGTTGTCTGTTTTGTTGTTGTTATTTCTGTTAAAATTGGGATTTTGATTAAAAAAAGTTTGATTAAAATTTTGACTAAAATTATTTTGATTTGGATTAAAAATTTGATTTCGGTTTTCATATGGAATTTGATTGTTGTAATTTTTATTCTGATTGTTAAAAGTTTTATTTTGATTATTAACATTTTTGTTTTGACTATTGCCTGATTTTTAGTATTATCTTCAGTATTTTTGTTCGCATTTGGTTTAGTACCATAATAAGCATAATTTGCTTCAAATAAAATATTCATTGCTTCAACAAAACAAAATCGATTTCATCGGTTCATGAAGCTTTTTTTTAAATATTTTTAAAGCTACCACAATGTTTGAGCTAATTAAATCATCGACATTTTGAGCGTTAGCATGAGTTATTTTTGTTTTTTCGTTAAGTCGTCTTAGCAAATTTTTAATATCGTCATAAAATTCCTTAGCATTTGTTTTAAAAATAACTCCTCTAAGTTCGTCAAATAACTGTTCCACTGACAATCTATCTCCAAAATTTTGATTTAGTAAATGTTTAATCTCTGTCCAAATTCCTATATGGTTATTTTTGTCGACAACTTCACGAGCTTTACCTTTTAATTTTGATTTTATAACATCGCAAAAAATCTCCTTAGATAACTCGTCATATCGATTTAAAACGGGTGAAATTCTATCTACTAATTCCAGAAAAGCTGGTAATTCCCTAAATTTTCCGTCAAAGATGGGTAACCTATCCAAATATTTGAAAGGGTCATTACTAACTGTGGTTCTACTGCCATTATTTAGATTTTATAAAAAAAATAATGAATTTACAATATTGATTTTGTCTTAATACTAATTATTTTCTTACGTATTTTATTGAGTTAAATATTATCGTCTCGCTGCTATCTTTTTTTGTTGCTTGCTGATTTTCTTTTCGTTTGTTGCTTTCCGTCTGATGGTTGTTGCTTGCTGATTTTCTTTCCGTTTGTTGCTTAAATTTTATTATTATTTATTTTGTTTATTTAATTTGTGATTGTTTTGATTGGGTTTTCAGATCGTTAATTACCTAAAGTTATTTTTTAATAAAATTGTATGTGTTAAAATGTTTAACGTCTGGGTTTACAGATAGTTAGTTTACAGAGTTCACTTTTTAAGCACTATAGTTGTTTACGCCAAACGTCGTAAATATTATTTTTTCTCTTTACAAATTTGAAATTGTTTATACTTTTTATGTATATTTACAGTTGGCACTTCAGCCACTGTAAATATCAATATTTCTTAAATTTGTTGTTACTATTTTATTACGGCTTTTGTTTTGCCGCTTGATTTAGAGATCAGACTCTTATCGGAACCGCAAAGGTAACAACACCTGGAAATAAAGCTGCTCTTTTATAACGTTTAAAATATTGTTTTTTTGATTTTTCCTCTTTTTTTTCTAAATTGGAACTTCCTGCGCCGGTGCCTCCCTCGAGCTGTGGCTTCTTGTTTTGTTTTGGATGTTTTGGAGATCCACCCAAGCCACCGCATTTTTAATAGTCTTTTTGATTACTTATTATTTTAATCTGGAGGGTCACGCTTTATGGGCTACAGATTCGCAGACTAATTGTTGATTTTATTAATTTTTTTTTTTGTAAAATTATTTTTTTTCGGGTTTTTATCGTTTTTCGGGTTTTTACTGCGTATGGTTAAATATAGCTGTTGTCAACTGTTTAACTACAAAAACGTTTTCGAATTCGGGATTTTATTATATTTTGGTTAAATGCATTTAAAATTAAATGTTTAACTTCAAAATAAGGTACGAATTAATCCGACCGCCGACCGTGCCACTTTTATTATATGCTAATAAAGAAAACTCAACTTTATTTTGTGGTTATCCAAATTAGACTGACTTTATTCTTTTTGAAAATTCTTCAAGCTAGATTAAGACTATGCTCAAGAACAAAGAAAGATTTCTAATGCTTGTTGATGAGTGAAATCGTTCTTTGTTTACATACTTTCAAGAGCATTCGATCTTATTACATTTGTCACCATTGGTGGTAATGGTTGATTTTTGGATTTTACAAAGCCGCTGCTTGCTTGTGATCGGTCTTTGTTTACATTAAAACCACTTATGATTTAATTTATTAAATATTTAAGGTAAAAGAGGATGATGATTAGTATGGGTTTAGGGTAAAATAGTGTATGATTATTATTATGGGTTGTGAGCGTAATACATAAATCGCGCGATTCCATTTCGTACTCTAACTCTTCTACGTTAAGACGATAAAAATCCATTTTAAGAAAAAAAAAATATATGTATAATATAAATTAAAAAATTAAAGTTAAAAAAAATTATAAAATAGCTTTAACAAGAGACCGTCGGTTTTTTTTATTAAATAACAAAAAAATAAATATATAAAAAAAATTAAATAAAGTAGTTAATTAGCCCACTGTGTGACTTTGGTATATATTACGTTATCGAATAAAAATAACAATGAATGATTTACAAACAAAATTTATATTACCAAAAAAACAAAACACTGTACACTTATATATACATATGTTAAATACAAGATAAGTTATAATTATTATAATAACTTTATAATACAATAAAATACAGAAATTTATAAAAATATTCAAAACAAAAAATAGTAAAAACAAATTAAATAAATCCCATTGAGCAAAAGAAATCTTGTATAGCAATAAGTCGAGATTTAATTTCTTCAAAATTTTCTTATTTTGAATTTTTATAGGTGTCGTTTGTATAGTTGAATGGAAACGTTCGTTATAATTACGTACAGCTAATTGAATTATGAGTCGAGGTTCTAACTCTGTACTATCGTTTTTTATAAGCCTAAATTTTTCAGCTATTGAATTATGAAATCTTTCAATATCTGCATTACCTGTACTATTTGATTTAGTAAAATGAATTTCTATATTTTCTTTGGATAGAAATTCTTTAACTTGTAAATTGTTAAATTCATTATCAGCAACAATTTTTCTTGGTTTTTCAATTCTAGAAAAATTATCGTCTAGTGTTACTACAGTAGTAGCAGCATGCCTGTTTTCTAAGAAATAAATATAACCAAATTTAGAAAATTTATCGATCATAGTTAAAAAACTATGTTTCATAATAACGTAAGTATCATTATGTAAAATTTCATTAGCGTTACTTGGAGTTTCTGTAATTTTGAATTGTTCTTTAATTGGATTTCTATCATATTTAATCCTTTTACAGTGTTGGCAATTATTTATTACCCTAACGATTATTTCGAATAATTTTGAGTAGTAAATTTTATTTTAAATAGATTGATATGTTTCAATGATTCCTGAATGTAAACTTTTTGGTGTACGGTAAAGTGATATTTGGGTAATGGCTTCATTTTCGTTAGCCATTTCCTTTGCTCTAAAGTTAGTTTTAACAAATTTAATTGACTGATGGTTTATGTATAAATTTATCATGATTGACTCGAACCTTTATTAGGATTGTTCGCTTAACGTTGAGAAAATTCCGATTTTTCCGTTAGTCAAATTGGTCTTTAGAATGTTTTCAATTTGTCCGAAATCTTGTTCACTAATATCAATTATTAATTTATTATTTAAAAGTTCAGTTTCGATTATTTTTTCATTTGTTAAAATTATTTGTATTTTATAATTATTTACTAAGTCGTTTCTGTAAATAATAACGTCATTGTTTTCTATTGGTTCCTGTGAATTTACAATTTCATTTATTTCATTTTCGCTTGTTTCATATTTAATTCTGGATAAAAAAATCTGCAACTTTATTGTCTTTGCCTTTTAAATAATCAATTTCATAATTATATTCTCCCAGTTTCAAGATCCATCTTTGATGTCTTGGTATATAGCTTTATATTTAGTTACTAAGTATTTTATTGGTTGATGATCAGTAAGTATTTTAAATTTACGTCCATATAGATAAGGTCGATAGTAAGTTATTGCCCAAATGATAGCCAAGAATTCTTTGTCTGTAGCGGAATAATTTTTTTCGTGTAGGTTTAAAGTTCTAGAGGCATAACAAATTGGGTGATTATCTTGATAATCTTATGCGTCCGTTATGAGCGTAAAGGTTTTTTCAAAGTTTGGAAATTTTATAATTGGATGTTGTGTTATTAATTATTTTAATTTTTCAAAGGCATTTATATAATTTGGATCTAAAATATTTTTTTTAGCATATTTTTTCAAATATTTTATTATTGGCTGTGCAACTAATGAATAGTTTTGTATGAATTTACGGTAATATCCTGTTAATCCTAAAAAACTCATTATTTCCTTCGCTGTTTTTGGTAATGGTACAGTTTGAATAGTTTTAATTTTATCTGGGTTAGGTTTAATACCGTCTTTAGTTAAAATATGTCCTAGAAATTCGGTTTCTTTTTTCATAAAATTACATTTATCAACTTGAATTTTTAATTCATTTAATTTTAAAATTTTAAATATTTATTCTATATTGTAGAAGTGATGTACTAAACATAAGTATATCATCTAAATAAACAACACATGTTTTATTAATTTGATTTCGTAAAATTTCATTCATTAATCTTTGAAAAGTAGCTGAGGCATTTTTAAGTCCAAATGGCATTCTAATAAATTCATATAAACCGTGGGGTGTTACAAATGCAGTTTGTCTAAGATTGAATCTATGTTAGGAAGAGGAAATTTATAGTCAACAGTTAATTCATTTAATTTTCGGTAATCAATGACAATTCTATATTTTCGTTTACCAGAATTATTCATTTTCTTTGGTATTATACTATTAAAGGACTTGTATATTTTGAATGGCTTTTTCTAATTATTCCTTGCCTTTCCATTTCAGCAATTTATTTTCTAACTTCTGCCTCATGTTGTGGAGGATATCTATATAATTTTGAATTAATTTGTTGGTCAGTCAGGTCTCCTTCTTTGAAAAATAAATTTGAATATTTATGTATTAATTGTTTTAATTAAATTTTTTCTTCAACATTTAAATGTTCAGTTTCGATTTTGTGATTATTTGAGGTAATTTCTAAAACTTGAATTTTATCGTAGGGATGTTCAACAAAATTAATTTGGTGTTTATTATAATATTCAATAACAACCTTTATGCATGTCAATTGTTGCTTTTAAAAAATTTAAAATATTTGTTCCAATAATAAATTGATAACATCTGTTATTAGGAAATGTAGCTACTCGCCATCTTGTCTTCCAACGAGCATCCAATTTAAATTCAATTGGTGCTTGTGTATGAATTTCCTTAGTTATAAAATCATTTTTATTTATGGTAGAAAATTGATATTTTTATTTTATTTAAATTTGTTGAATTTGAATCGACTAAACTAATAATAATAGCTCCGGTATCTATTAATGCTAAATATGATTTTCCTTCGATGGTTATTTTTATAATGGGTAAAGTATAGAGTTCCGTGGCTCTTAAATAAAAAACTCGTTATTAATTGAATAATTTTCATTATTTAGATTTGCGTTGTTTGGCAATAAACGTTGTTGCATTTCAATATTTTGTATTGCATTTGGATACATTGGATTATTTTGTGAGTTTGCATCATCGTTCGTATCATAATTATTTTGATAATTTTGCTGTGTATTATCATTAACGTAAGGATTATTTGAATTAACGTTACTAGTTGTATTTAATTGGCATTGTATATGATCTACTTTCATTGGTACAGGTTTATAATTATTTTGGTATTGTTGTCTGTTTTGTTGTTGTTATTTCTGTTAAAATTGGGATTTTGATTAAAAGAAGTTTGATTAAAATTTTGTCTAAAATTATTTTGATTTGGATTAAAAATTTGATTTCGGTTTTCATATGGAATTTGATTGTTGTAATTTTTATTCTGATTGTTAAAAGTTTTATTTTGATTATTAACATTTTTGTTTTGACTATTGCCTGATTTTTAGTATTATCTTCAGTATTTTTGTTCGCATTTGGTTTAGTACCATAATAAGCATAATTTGCTTCAAATAAAATATTCAATGCTTCAACAAAACAAAATCGATTTCATCGGTTCATGAGGCTTTTTTTTAAATATTTTTAAAGCCACAATGTTTGAGCTAATTAAATCATCGACATTTTTAGCGTTAGCATGAGTTATTTTTGTTTTTACGTTAAGTCGTCTTAGCAAATTTTTAATATCGTCATAAAATTCCTTAGCATTTGTTTTAAAAATAACTCCTCTAAGTTCTTCAAATAACTGTTCCACTGACAATCTATCTCCAAAATTTTGATTTAGTAAATGTTTAATCTCTGTCCAAATTCCTATATGGTTATTTATGTCGACAACTTCACGAGCTTTACCTTTTAATTTTGATTTTATAACATAGCAAAAAATCTCCTTAGATAACTCGTCATATCGATTTAAAACGGGTGAAATTCTTTCTACTAATTCCAGAAAAGCTGGTAATTCCCTAAATTTTCCGTCAAAGATGGGTAACCTATCCAAATATTTGAAAGGGTCATTACTAACTGTGGTTCTACTGCCATTATTTAGATTTTATAAAAAAAATAATGAATTTACAATATTGATTTTGTCTTAATACTAATTATTTTCTTACGTATTTTATTGAGTTAAATATTATCGTCTCGCTGCTATCTTCTTTTGTTGCTTGCTGATTTTCTTTTCGTTTGTTGCTTTCCGTCTGATGGTTGTTTCTTGCTGATTTTCTTTCCGTTTGTTGCTTAACTTTTATTATTATTTATTTTGTTTATTTAATTTGTGATTGTTTTGATTGGGTTTTCAGATCGTTAATTACCTAAAGTTATTTTTTAATAAAATTGTATGTGTTAAAATGTTTAACGTCTGGGTTTACAGATAGTTAGTTTACAGAGTTCACTTTTTAAGCACTATAGTTGTTTACGCCAAACGTCGTAAATGTTATTTTTTCTCTTTACAAATTTGAAATTGTTTATACTTTTTATGTATATTTACAGTTGGCACTTCAGCCACTGTAAATATCAATATTTCTTAAATTTGTTGTTACTATTTTATTACGGCTTTTGTTTTGCCGCTTGATTTAGAGATCAGACTCTTATCGGAACCGCAAAAGGTAACAACACCTGGAAATAAAGCTGCTCTTTTATAACGTTTAAAATATTGTTTTTTTGTTTTTTCCTCTTTTTTTTTTCTAAATTGGAACTTCCTGCGCCGGTGCCCCCCTCGAGTTGTGGCTTCTTGTTTTGTTTTGGATGTTTTGGAGATCCACCCAAGCCACCGCATTTTTAATAGTCTTTTTGATTACTTATTATTTTAATCTGGAGGGTCTCGCTTTATGGGCTACAGAATAGCAGACTAATTGTTGATTTTATTATTTTTTTTTTTTTGTAAAATTAATTTTTTTCGGGTTTTTATCGTTTTTTGGGTTTTTACTGCGTATGGTTAAATACAGCTGTTGTCAACTGTTTAACTACAAAAACGTTTTCGAATTCGGGATTTTATTATATTTTGGTTAAATGCATTTAAAAATAAATGTTTAACTTCAATCCGATTAATCCGACCGCCGAACGTGCCACTTTTATTATATGCTAATAAAGAAAACTCAACTTTATTTTGTGGTTATCCAAATTAGACTGACTTTATTCTTTTTGAAAAATCTTCAAGCTAGATTAAGACTATGCTCAAGAACAAAGAAAGATTTCTAATGCTTGTTGATGAGTGAAATCGTTCTTTGTTTACATACTTTCAAGAGCATTCGATCTTATTACATTTGTCACCATTGGTGGTAATGGTTGATTTTTGGATTTTACAAAGCCGCTGCTTGCTTGTGATCGGTCTTTGTTTACATTAAAACCACTTATGATTTAATTTATTAAATATTTAAGGTAAAAGAGGATGATGATTAGTATGGGTTTAGGGTAAAATAGTGTATGATTATTATTATGGGTTGTGAGCGTAATACATAACTCGCGCGATTCCATTTCGTACTCTAACTCTTCTACGTTAAGACGATAAAAATCCATTTTAAGAAAAAAAAAAATATATGTATAATATAAATTAAAAAATTAAGGTTATAAAAAATTATAAAATAGCTTTAACAAGAGACCGTCGGTTTTTTTTATTAAATAACAAAAAAATAAATATTTAAAAAAATTAAATAAAGTAGTTAATTAGCCCACTGTGTGACTTTGGTATATATTACGTTATCGAATAAAAATAACAATGAATGATTTACAAACAAAATTTATATTACCAAAAAAACAAAACACTGTACACTTATATATACATATGTTAAATACAAGATAAGTTATAATTATTATAATAACTTTATAATACAATAAAATACAGAAATTTATAAAAAAATTCAAAACAAAAAATAGTAAAAACAAATTAATTTAATCCCATTGTGCAAAAGAAATCCGCGCAATAAGCATACACAAAAAATAACCGTACGGTCTATTAAAAAAACACGGAACCAACAACAACAACAATTGCTAAACACCGCGATCGACTCCTGTCTGCGTTGTTGGTAAAAAAAAATGTCTCGGTTCGACTCCTGTAAAATTAAACGAATTTGAATTACAAACAAAAATTTAAAATATAAAATGCCGACGGCAAAATAATAACCAAATTGTTTCCTTTTTAAAGCCCGAAGTTGGGCGCCAATTTATCACGTAATAATTTTGACCGCGAACAATTATTATCACCGGTGATAAAGAACTTCCCTACCTAGCTAAGTCGGAGTAGGGGGGGTTTAATAAAAAGAAGAAAAAAAACTATCTTTATGTTGTGCACTCTAGTTGCGGATTCAGCAATAAAGAACCGAATCCTTACACGAATCTTAACGACTAGATTCTTTATTTCACCGTGTTCACGTCTGAACTTGGCTCGAGTGAGGGACGGACAAAATAACCTAAAGGCACTAGAACACCAAATAGATGAATTTAAAATGGTTTTAAATGAACCAAAACAAGTTAAACTATAACTACCAACAATACGGCTCGACTGCCGTGCAAAATATAACTAAACAAAACACTACAACATAATACTCCCTTAATAAAGCTTTAGCTTAGTTATTCGCTCTTGAGATTCCTTCTGAATCTCATCGCACTATTTTAATATTCAGGATATTAGCTGCTCTCCTAGCACCAGTAAATCCTCGAAAAATACTTTAATAAAAATCTCATTCGTTCAAACTCGCTGTTCAAAACGAACTGACCAAAACTGCGATCCTTGCAGATTTTGTTCCATTTCACCAAATATGTGAGAAATGGGCTATCAGCCATTTTAATACAGAGAGTACGGTTTACAACAAACAAGAGTCAGTATGAGGTGACCTGCCAAGAACCATGTACGAAAATTCAAAAAATGGGAATTTCTTTTAAATTCTGGCAAAGTACAGACCTCGCTCCCACCAAATCAGAAATGAACTTTGGAGGCATCTGTGCATGGTCGGCGTCATTCTTGGCTCCACCAGGGGCATAAAAACGACGGAACAAACAAAACTTTTAAAAGTATAATTGACAAAACTTGTCCTTGTCCCGTTCGTATTTGGTCACGAATGTCTGTATCGCTGGTAGATAGCTGGATATTAAAATACGCGCTTTAAAATAAGGAGAAATCACACCAGAGGCCGAAAAATTAAATATGTTACAATTAAGCAACCATATTGGGAATATTATTCTGGTAACTTTTATTTACTTAAGTGGCATGGCTTGTTTGATAGTGGGGGATAACGGGCTTACAGGACGGCTCTCCGTAACTCTATCGAGCATGCAAGTCGGCTTCCACCTCCACGTGGTGCCTCCTGGTAACCGAGTCCGGTCATGTTTCGGGTCGGACCAACGGAAGCGGCGACCTCCATCTTCCCATATTTCCTCAACCCATTTTTCATTTCCCTTAACCTATTCCCCCCCCCCCCCCTAAACCAGGGTGTGACGCGTTACCGTGCCCATTGGTGTTTGCAATCAGGGGTAACAGATTGTATTTGTATGGTGCCTACCCGATACCAGGCCGCCTCGGATAGTAGCTTTGGCCTTACCGTAGTAAATGGGCTCTGCTGCGGTGGACTTTTCTTTCCCTAATCTCCATTTTGATCGCCGAGTCTTTGACCCGGCTAAGCGATCGTAAGAACCAGAATGAACAAATTTAACTCAGCCTCGGATTTATTCACAAAGAAACCCCCAGTCTTCAGACATGCTGTCTAAAGACGCCCTTCTGGCCTCCAGTCAGGAGACCATAATTGACGACGGCAATCCTGGTACCAGCCATAGTACCTCGGAAAAACCGTCAGTAAAAACTTCAGGGAGTAATGGTGCATGCCATAGCACCGTGAAACCTTCCACATCAAAAAAAACAAAGAAATCCTCCGGTACCCTTGCGAAATCAAGATACCAGAAGGCTCTCTATATTCTTAGCAAGATTGCAAAGAATGAGGCCGCTGGTATCTCTGATAAGCGAGATCAGGAGGACAAATTGAAATGTACCGCGATGGTCGAAGAGTTCAAGAGGAACCAGGCCATCAAAGCGTTGGAGGTGCCGAAAGCGGCGTCGAAGAGGAACCTTTCTCTCAAGGAATCTACGCAAGACTCCAAGAGGGCCAAGGTCTCCAATGCGGCGTCGAACTCGGCTTCCTCCAAAAGGACATCCAAACCATTCAGCGAAGTTGCAAGGGATCCGCTTCTTCTGGCACAGATTGATGGTAAGACCAGCAACGGCAGACGCATCAATGAGATTTGGGGTGAGTTGGAGGCCAAACTTGCTGAAGACGTTATGAATTACGTCCTCTGCAACAAGGATGGTCCTCTTCCTGACTTCGACTCCTCGGAGATAGTCAGAGGCTGTAAGGTGATTAGATGTGGGGACGCGTTTTCCAAGGAATTCCTTGAAAAAAGCATTGCCAAGCTCGGCAATGTCTGGAAGGATTTGAGCATCAAAGCCATTCCAGTCAAGGACATTCCAAGGCAACCGCGTGCTCGTATCTGTTTGCCCAAAATGAAGTTGGATAACGCGAAGCTGATCGCGTACCTAAAACTGCACAACCCAGAGGTTCCGATGGATTGGCGATGCAAGTAAGCTTCTCGATGAGCTTAGCATCGTCAAGAATGCCACAACAACCTGATGCTCAATGCCGTGCAGATTAATCTGCAGCACTCGAAATGTGCTACAGAGAGTCTGATTGTCTTCCTCAGGGAGGGAGGCATAGACATCGGCATTATCCAAGAGCCCTGGGTGAACAGTAGCAGCATCAAGGGTTTCACGGATAGCAACTATCTACTATACTACAAGAAAGATGCAGGTAAACCTAGATCTTGTATTATTATTAAAAAACACATTAAAGCATTTCTTTGCAGCAGTTCCAGTTCCGCTGATCTGACAGTTGTCAGGATCGAACTAGACGGCGGTAAAAAACTAGTGGTCGCATCCGCGTACATGGCGCATGACCTGCCTGCTCAACCAGACAAAGTAAGTAGGCTTGGCCAAAGCCTGTGCAGGGATGAAACCTTAATTTTAGGTTGCGACGCCAATGCCAGACATACGCTTTGGGGTAGCAGTGAAATAAATGACAGAGGTGAGTCACTTTTTGATTTTATTACACAAACTAAATTAGACATTTGTAACCGGGAAAATTCTCCCACCTTTATCTTTCCGAGTACGGATGATTTCATAGGATGGGAGGAAGTTCTCGATATCACACTAACTAATCTCAATGCCGAGATCAAAGTAGAAGGCTGGAGAGTGTCAAGTCAGCGATCCTTTTCTGATCATGCCTGTATACTTTTCAGTCTTGATCTTACAGTTGATGCCCCACCTATTTATAGGAATCCAAAAAGGATTAACTGGAAAAATTCCGAAATTCCGTGAACTCCTCTTTAGGCAGGTATTCACCCATTTCTTCATCCCCTTCTGAACTAGATGATAGAGCAGGAAAATTCGAGAAAGCTTTTAGTTCGGCTTTCATGAACTCATGCCCTATCACTCGCAGTAAGAGTAAATTCCCGTCATGGTGGAACAATGACTTGACAGGCCTTAGGAAGCTTGTCAGAAAGGAGTTCAACGAGGCGTATATACAAAATTCCTGGCACACCTACAGAGAGTGTCTTAAAACCTTCAAAAAGGCGATCAGATCGGTGAAAGCTAGCTCTTGGTCAAATTTTTGTGAATCTATCGAGACTGTTAAAGACTCTCCCAGACTTAGTAAAATCCTGTCCAAAGAACACTCGTGCCCATCCTTTATCAAAAAGATGGACGGGTTTTGGGCTGAATCTCCTAATGAATCATTGACTGCCCTTATGGACACCCATTTTCCAAGCGGTGATGATGAGATGAATCTAACTACTCCAGAAGATGCACAGCGCGGCAATTTCTCTGTTTTAGCTGACTCTCTCATCACTAAGGAACGTATTATATGGGCTGTCAAGAGTTTCTCTCCTTTTAAATCTCCAGGTCCGGATGGTATACTTCCGGTCATGCTATGGAACCTCAGAGACACAGTGGTCCCATGGGTGGAGCATCTTTTCAAACAAAGTATCACTCTCAGCTATATTCCCTAAAGTTGGAGGATCGTTAGAGTGGTCTTTATTTCTAAGGTTGGTAGGCGTGGACATGAGTCCGCGAAGGACTTTAGACCCATCAGCCTGTCCTCTTTCGTACTTAAAACATTAGAAAGAATCATTGACTATAATATTAGACGTTCACATCTCAGATGGAGGGTTTTCGAATTCCCAGCATGCTTACCTCAAAGATAGATCCACGGATACGGCACTACATGAGGTAATCCGGGTAATCGAGAGGTCTATTAACTCCAAGCAGTATACGTTAGAAGCCTTTCTGGACATTGAAGGCGCTTTAAACAATGTTAGCTCTGATGCCATTAAAAATTTTCTGATAGAGCATCAAGTAGATGCGGGAATTGTATACTGGACTATGGTCATGTTGCAGTCTCGGGTGATACAGGCGAATTTGGGCAATTGTAATATCACTAAATCAGTCAACAGAGGTACACCCCAGAGAGGGGTTCTCTCACCACTCCTGTGGTTGGTTGTTATGGATGATATGTTAAAATCTCTCGAAAAATCCGGTATTGAAGCAGTTGCGTATGCCGACGACGTTGTGATCCTAGTATCAGGCCTGTTTCCGTCCGTCCTTAGTGAAATCTTGGGCAGGGCGCTGAGAACACTAAGCTCATGGGCCGCTATTTGCGGCTTATCAGTGAACCCAGTGAAAACAGAATTACTACTATTCTCCACTAAAACCAAGATACCTCAATTCAAATTACCAGTTCTAAACGGACAAGCACTTACTCTCTCCACTGAAGCCAAGTATCTCGGTGTTCTTCTTGATACAAAGCTAAATTGGAAAAATTATATTATACTGGGAGTTAAAAAAGCCTGCATTGCTTTTTATACATGCAATAAAATGTTTGGCAAACGTTGGGGTCTCCAGCCAAAGATGGTACTCTGGATGTACAGAGCTGTAGTTCGACCGATTCTAACCTACGGAGCTCACGTTTGGTGGCTAGCGCTTAGTAAAAATTATAATATAGTAAAATTAGGAAGAGTGCAACGATCCGCATGCATTGGCATAACTGGGGCTCTGAGATCCAGTCCCTCAGATGCGCTAAATGTACTTGTGCATCTTCTTCCCATTGTACTTCACATCAAATTTGTAGCCGCATGCACTGCAGCAAGACTCAATGAAGTAGGGTCTTGGCAAGCTAGGACATACGGCCACAGCAGAATTTTAGGTACACTACCTAATGAGGTAGTACCTGTAACGACTGACTACATTTCACCGAAAATAGTTCTTAACAAGAACTTTTTACACAGATTTCCATCCAGAGAAGAATGGTCATCTAATAGTGTAATCGACAAATTCGGCGTTGCCATTTTTACGGATGGCTCCAAGATGAGTTGTGGAGTTGGCGCAGGTGTTTTCTGTAAACACCTTGGTATCTCTAGATCTCTTAGACTTCCTGATGAGGCCAGTGTGTTTCAAGCTGAATTGATAGCTATCTTAGAAGCTTGTAGCATTATTAGTAGCAAACTAACTCGTAAAAAGAACATAGCCATATTCTCCGACAGTCAGGCAGCTATTGAAGCATTGTCCTCTAATGTTATAACATCAAAATTAGTTCTTCAAGGCAGGAATAAACTTGATCTTCTCGGTCACAGACATAGAATAAACCTTATCTGGGTTCCAGGACATAGGAGCATTTTAGATAATGAAGTGGCCGATGACCTGGCCAGGAAGGGCTCTGCATTAGCTCTGGATCTGGCTGTTCCGGTTCCGGTACCTATAGGCAAGGTCAAATCTGAAATCTGCAATTTCTTTCTCAATAAAGCCAAGTATATATGGAAAAACACCGCAGGATGCGTTGTATCCAAAAAAAACTTGGCCGAACAACAACCTTTCAAGATCCCTTGAACTCATTAACTTGAGGCGTCGAGACATCGCGCGGATCACATACATCTTCACTGGACACTGGCCTATTGGTGAACATGCCCGCAGATTGGGAATTCCCTATAATGTCCACTGTTGTAGCTGCAAAAAGACCAATGAACCAGAGACACTGAGTCACTTCATCTGCGACTGTCCGGCTTTAGCAAGAGTCAGGCTTCGTACACTCCACTCCGCCTTTCCAACCTCATTAGAAGTCTTATCTGACTACCCACTAATGAACATTTTAAAATTCCTCAACAATTCAGGATGGCTCCAGCATTGACCCCTCCCCGCCCCTTCAGGAGATCGTGGTAACAAAACGGCATTAATTATGCTACTTGTACTGGTGGAGTTCCACTAGTTTTCTCGCCACTTATACTACTTTATTTACTAATACACTATTTTAGTGTTCTAATCCCATTAACTTATTTAAAATCTAAGAGCTGTTTTATACCGCGACACCTTCCGATCTCTAGCTCAGTTTTAGTTTCGGGCTCTATTTCGACCCGTCATATTTGATCGAGGTCAGACAATAAATTGTCGATAAAAAAACGACAAAAGAAAAAATAAAAAATAAAACAAAATACATAAAAAAAACTTTAACTGAAAATTAATTACTACTCACAAAATTTACTCAAAACGAAAGATTTAAACATCGAACTCAAACACCATAATATTCAAACCAACAAATGTCACATGATCCTACTAAACAATCATATTACCAAGATGTTGGACGATTTGGCAGCGCACCCTCCCTACCATGGCGATTTTTTTTAAAATGTAAAATCACCCCTAACGTCAATTACGGACTTACCACTTTTTCACCACCACATTACTCACCCCTTATAATACCACTGTGTGAATGCTTTAAGCGCTCATAGTGTGACGTATTTTCAAAAGAGAACAAAAGTTATCATTTAGAAATTTTAAATTTAATTATTAATTTATTAAAAATATGTTAAACTCAAACTTTACCATTACTATTAATAAAATTTTTTTTGTTATTAATCACTTAAATTTTAATTGAACACAAAAAAAAGTTTTAATTATAATTTTTATCTTACAAATTATTAGAAAAGCAAAACAATAAAATTAAAATTTATTAAATAATTTACACAGAGAAAAAAAAAATTACTTTAAAGAAAAGGACAAATTGACCGTTTATGCGACAACACAATTTTGCGGTTAACACAGTGTTAAATTTTAAATTGCACCTAAAGCCTGTACCTGTCTTGAGAGAGCTCTCTAAAGTTGGGTTGAAAGGGGCAAAAATATAATTTCATGTAATTTGTTTTATTTTTCTATCTTTTTTGTTTGTTTTTGTATTAAGAAAAATCAAAATTTGTGAGCTCTTACATAATAAAAAAAGGAAATTAATTTAAAAAAAATATAAATAATATTAAATGTTTAAAACAAAGAAAAATAAAATCTCATATATACATATATTTTTTTGGCGCTAATTATTGTCTTTAGGCAAAATTCTAATTTTAGATTTGCCTCTTAACGCAATTAATTTTATTTTACTGTAAGTTATGATTTAAATTTTTTTTTTTTTGTGTACCTCTTTTCAGGTTATTTAAAAAAAATTTATATATAACAAATTAATGTAATTTTTTTTGTTCTTCTCTTTCAGGTACTCAACTTTCAAATCTTGTAATATAGTTTTAGATTGGAGCTGCTCTTATTTTATTTTAACTGCAAATTTAATCGTAGTTAAAAACTAGTAAGAGAATTATCTTCGGCTATGCCGAAACTCATATACCATTCGTCATTTCAGTGACACCAAAAATGTGTTTTTTTTTAGCACATAAGTGCTACATGTCACTATTATAAGTGGGCGTTGTTTTTATGCGATTACGCCCCTTCTTGGTTAGTAATTTTATGTACCTACCGAAGTGTTAAATACCTTGAACTGGTTATCTACGCTGTAGCTATTTTTAATAATTTTTTTCCGAATGGAAATGGGAGGTTTGTATGGGAGGTGGGCGTGAGTCTTATCCGTTCACGCCCATTTTTTGTGAGCAGTTTTGTGTTACTACAAGGTGGCGCAAAATAAGTCATCCGGCCTTCAGAATGTCGGTTGTGGCTCGTGCAGTGCGTGCTGTTGCTCCGTCCTGTTGGAACCACATGTCCACCAGTCCTAATTCGTCCAGTTCTGGCAGAAAAAACTCGGTCAACATTGCCCTATAGCGCGCACCGTCCACTGTTGTCGTTTGACCCGCGGCGTTCGGCCCGATGACTCCTCCAGCGTGAACAGCGCACCACGCAGTCACTTTGAGCGGGTGTAATGGTTTCTCGTGCATCACTCGCGGATTTTCGGTTCCCCAGAAGCGATAATTTTGCTTGTTCACGTACCCGCTGAGGTGAAAATGAGCCTCATCGCTCATTATGATTTTTGCCAACACCACAGACGAATTGTTAAATCTCTCTTTGGTTTAAAGAGGGATGCCAATTTGTGCTTCAAATTTTGGGTCGCACGATTGGATTTTTACCACATTTAAAATTTAAACTTCCTACCTTATTTGTAGTTTATGGTCACTTCGCCATAAATCGGGGTGGCTTCCTCGTCGGTTAACGTTTCGGATGCACTGCCTCCTGCCTCGATCAAATGTATTATAAATTCATGCTCACGTCACTAAAGTTACTTGTGTTACAAAAAATAATGTTTAGGAACGAACTGATTTGATTGGTTTTATACACCACTGAACACACAAAATAAATTTAAAAAATAACTCTTTATAGCTTCTTTTAACAACTGTAATGAACGTCGCGTGTTTTGCTGTCGGACCTCTGTTGGGCGCTATTTTCTTAAATACTTCACGCGTTCGGCAGCCTGTGGGTAGGCGCACAGCATGCGAAAAGCAAAACAGGATGACTAGATAAATCGGCGGCCGTGCACACCTAGCGGTGCTCTTGCTAGCTCGTCGGATTGGGGGGGATCTTGCCGAACTCTAACCACCACGACACTACAACATTTATTTATGTGCACTTTGAGAGATATAATTTATTCAAAAGAAAACGGAAACTAACTGAAAGAACAAAAGCAAATAACTTAACCCATTGCTGCTAACCTTGAAGCTATTCGGAGTTACCTGGATGTTAGGGGCACTCCTTGGTCGTCTATACCCTCCCTACCTTTGACAAGTTATGGACCTATGCTTTAAACTTGCCCCAAAAATACCTAAAATATTTTGTTAAGCTGACCTCATACTCCCATCTTCACCTAGCATTGTACCTAACTGACACCGGAGTTTACTCCATAGTCTTTAACGAATTTTCGCAACAAAAGTTTGAGTTATTCATATAAGTTTATTTACAAGAAGTTTTAAATTGTTGAAAAAAAATCGATAACAGGGATAAAGTAATACTTAAAAATTAGCTTCATACTAAATAATCGTGTTTTAATAAATTCGATATACAAATTTGCTCTTCAAACTTGTACTACTTTGACAAAATACCGCTTTTTATTTAAAAACAGTAGTTTTTACCATGTTATAAAAATTAATAGAATTTATGCCAGTAGGCAACATTGAAATTATTGGCATTGCCTTAAAGTGACTTAGGATATAGATAATAACCAAAAAAACTCAATTAAAATGAACGAGCAAATTTGCACTCGCGAGAGAGGAAGAGAGAGTGCGCTCAGCGGCTCGCAATAAATGATTTGTAGTTAACAAAAAAAATTAATGCTGAAAGAGTGATTTGTTTACAGTAATTCTTTGCATTTTTGCGGTATTGTTGATTAACTTAGCAAAAGGTGCTAAGTCTACTATTTATTAATTATAAATTTTATAGCTATAATAGTTGTTAAATAGTTTTAAGTAGGTTGTTACTATTTAGTTTAAATCGTTTTTGTTAACTAGTTTTAAGTTGTTTTTTTTTCTCATTCAGCTTTAATAAATTATTTTTTCGTTACCTAGCTTTAAGTAGCTTGATAACTAATTACATTTATCATTTAGTTAACCAAATTTTGTATAAGTAGTTAACTAGTTTTAAGCTTTTTTTTTTTATCATTTAATTTTAAGAAATTAGTTAACTAGTTTTCATTCGGTATTTAACTAGTTTTAAACATTTCGTTAAATAGTTGTAAGTTTGTTTTTTTCTTTTGTTTAAGTGTTAATAAATCAGTTAACTAGTTTTAATTCATGTAGATAACTTGTTATGGATATGGTTCTTTAGCTTAAAATCAATCTACGCATGTAGTCTTTATTGCCACTTAAATACTTTGGTTTTTAGGTTTCAAGAATAAGAGTACACACAAATAGAGCACTTACCTACATTCTCCAACTCCGACGTTGAGCTCAGCGACGAAATTGTGTTGTTGTAGCATTTTGCGTTGTTATTGTGTTTGTTGGATAGAGAGGGGGGATTTAAATGTAAAACAAATATACTAAAATACTAAAGCATATAAATGGGCAAAACCGGACATCTCAAATTGTTTTTTTTTTTTCCTTCTTTTTTTTTTTTTTAAAATTCAAAAAAAAAAAATTTATATTTTATGTTATATCTTTTTTTCCGTTTCTTAACTTTTTTTTTTTTCTCGTTTGTTTTTTTTTTTTTTTTTTTTTTTTTTTTTTATTAGCTAAATACTTATATCAATTTTAAGTTTCGTATTCTAATTTATATAGTCAACTTTTGTTTGAACCCATAAAATTGAATTTGTATTTAAACTTATTCTAATTTAAGTATAATTAGAATTAATTAAATAATCATGGAAATAGTTAAGCACAAAAAAATTGAATGAGTAGTCTAATTTCGATGGTTAAACCAAACTCGTTGGAACCAAATAAAAAAAATATAGACTTAACCAAGTTTGCATAAGCCTACAAACACACTTTCCAAATATTCACTCATTTGAATTGCGAAACTTAACTATGCCTTTAACTAAACTAGTTAAGTCCAGAGTTAAGTTTCCCAATTCTATGGGTCAATCTGAATATGCTCAACTAAGAATTCCCTTATCGGACTTAAATTAATTTTGTTTTTTTTTTTAAAGAAACATAATGAAATTAACTGCTTTTGACAAGTACTAAACCTAACTTAATGTAGGTGACTTAATCTAAAATGTAGTACAGGAAGTGAATTTGCTCATATTAGGCAAACTTATTCGATGACCTGAGCCTAGCCGGGCAACGAAGACTCGGAGATGTTTAAGCGGACAAAAGCATAACTGCAACAGTTAGATTTTGGGGACGTGTTGGTATATAGGGGTTGGACGATAATTGGACGGAGCGCTATTGAGACCGATAGGTTGTGGACGCGCCTACTCGTACGATCGACTCTTCATCAGTCGGGACAGACGGAAATTTGTTGCGCTCGCTCGGACGGAAATTTGTGGGCGCTCGTTCGTTCGCTCAGCCGTCTCTGCCGATTATAGGCGCTGCTGCTGCCACCAGCAAGCGTTGTGCACGGACAGAACGAAAATTTGTTGCGCTCGCTCGGGCGGAAATCTGTTGCGCTCGCTCGGACGATCGCTCGCAGAACTAGGCACTGAAGTCTTTGCCGTTGGAAGGCGCTGCTGCTGCCACCAGCACGCGTTTTTGATGGACAGGAAGGTTGCCCATGCGTCTCTCGCACCTGTATTTTTGCCAGCTGCTCATTTGGGGATTGCCCATTAACGTTACCGCCGACTCCGGTCGCTGCTGCTACCACCAGCAAGCGTTTTGATGTTGTGAGGCGCGTAACCGTACCGCCTTACCGCGCAATTACTAGCTGAAGTGAGCAAAGTGTCCTACCAATTTTTTTTTACATGAGAATTGTTTTTTTTTTTTTTTTCCGAATAAAATCAACCAACTCACCGCAACTAAATTGCTATTCAAATTTAGCACAATTCCCATCCGCCCAAAAGTGAACGCCTTTTCTTCCGTTTAAGTGGGCTGCTCCTTTTGGATCATATGCCACGTGTAAATTTGATCGAAACTAAACAATATGCATACGCAACATTGTATGAAAACTGAGTTATAAGAAAATTTGCATGCGAACCTTTATTTAAAAATACTTGTTGAAACTGCACGTTAATTAGATACTTTATTTTAATTTCTAATTATACTACTTCGCGAGAAACATGAACGTTGCGTTAGCGTCCCAAGTTTGAAATTTATTTAGCGAAGTCTATATGTAAGCCACGACCATTCGCTTTCGGGGTTACGATGAAAAGAAATAATGAACGAAGGCGATTGAATTTGAAGCAGCAATGGTGATACCGAAGATTTTGAACCGTTAACGGGATCTTATCGCACTTCCAATGCAATTTATGCTGTTGTCGGTCTAGGTTGTAGTTAGCATGCCCTACACTATGCACGTATGCACCAAAAGAAAATCGCAATTGCAAATCCCGTCCAATCGCATTTATTTTTAGATTGATTTCTGTTCATTATCATCTTTTCTATTGAAATGAGTTTAAAATAAAACAAAGGTAAATTAATTTTAAAACTAAAATTAATTTTCTACCCACATGGAAAATGACTTAAACCGTTTTTGAAGATGTTATTTTCGAACAAACCTGCATAAGTCGTTTTGTATTATGGTCATAACTTCTGTAAACAAAAAGAAACGAAAAGAACATTGTACGCGGAATCGTTTTGTCATAATATAATTTTGTCATAAGTCCACACAAGTCATATTTCCCTATCGACAGAGAATTGTTATGCCTGCCAAAGATAAAGCATACTGCGCATCGATAGCACTGCCGTAGTTGTGTAGCGCATAACGCTTTAGGTGGTAAGGTGGCGTGACTTTTGCAAAGTTCGTGTGCGTTGTATATGCGCCAGCCTCACACCCTGCTATTTGAATTCTTAAAAATATATTTACTTGTATGGTAAAGTAACTATTTGAATACTGTAAATTGTAGTATTCTATCAATTTAATTAATCGGACTGACTTTTTTCGGACGTTAATAGGCGGAAGCTCTATGGACTTAAAATTGTGAATATGTTTTTAGTCATCGAATTTACTTTATCTAAAGTACTTCAGACTGACTAAGTTATAAAAGATTGTCTTTGACTCTATCGATCCACCATGTATCAGCTCAAAGTTCTACCAAAGCAATATTATCATTATTGCCATCATTATACATGAAAAGATGTAGCGAATGAATGTACCGAACCAAACTGCGATAATTGTAGGGTATGTTGCAAAAATTAGGATTGAAAGAAGATGAGCGAAGTGATGAGCGAAGAGAGCACCATCACGTGATATTTGTGTGCCAACCGAAAAACAAACAATGGCGGATAGCCGGTACTTTGATGGATGGTGCTGCGCAAAGCACAAGATATTTCACTAATATGTGCATCCCAAGTCGAATGATCTTTCTCTATGTACGCTCTTATAGCTGCTATGATTGAGCGATTTACTCTTTCGGAAGAGTTCGCTTGCGGAGCGTAAATTGCAGTGCACATATGTGAAATCCCAAATCGAGTCAAAAAACTTTCAAATAAGCCTGATTTAAACTGAACACCGTTATCCGTCAGAATGGTTTCTGGAACGCCAAATGTATAGAAAAGGTATTCTTCAAGATAATCGCAAATCGCTTTGGTTGTGAACTTTTTAAGCGGTTTTAGAAAATGAAACTTGGACATATGGTCGACGACTATAAGTAAACCTATTTGGCCTGCTTTTGACCGGGGATAGGGGCCTAAAAGATCGATAAATAACTTTTGAAATGGGCGGTCGGAGACTACTGGTCTTCCCATAGGTGGACGCAACACTGTATTTGGACTTTTTGTGCATCGGCACGTTTCACATTTTCGTATAAACTCTCTTATCTGCACCACCATCCCTGGCCAAAATAGGTATCGCCTTAATTTTTTCCAATGTTTTTCCTGAACCAACATGAGCAGATAACGGAGGATTATGCGCACGAAATAGAACGTCGGGAACTAGTGCTTGAGGAATCCAAAGTTTCCATGCACTCGACTCTTGTTCTTCTTCGCCGAGGTAATATTCGGTTCGTTTATAAAGAAAATTGTTCATAACTTTCAGATCTGGTAATTTGTGTTGATGTTTTGTAACCTCATCTTTTAGCTTTCTATACTCTTCGGAATTAAAATGTTCGGAATCTAAGTCAATTATCGGACCGACGTCTTCTAGTTCACTAATCTCTTCAGGGCGACGCGACAGAGTATCTGCAACAATATTTTCTGTACCGCAACGGTGTTTAATCGTAAAAGAAAAACTTTGAAGCTTGAGAGCCCATCGGGCTAATCTTCCGGAAAGATCTTTCTGCCTCATCAACCATTGTAGGCTCGCGTGATCGGTAATCACCGTAAAATCTTGGCATTCAATGTATGGCCGAAACTTCTTGATACCTTGAACAACTGCCAAGCACTCTAAATCAGTAACAGAATAATTTCTTTGGGTCTTAGTTAATTTTGTTGACATGAACGCGATAGGCAACTCGACACCATCATCATTACATTGCGCCAAGACGCAACCTAATCCCACCAAACTTGCATCGCACAACAACAAAAATGGTTTCGAAAAATTCGGGGTTATTAAAATAGGAGAGGAAGTCAGCAAGTGTTTTAATTTTTCGAATGCCGCTTGAGCACTGCCATTCCATAAAAACGTTTTGGTTTTCTTGAGCAACTCTGTCATTGGAAAAGTAACGGTGGCGAAATTCTCAATAAAGCGCCTATACCACCCAGCTAAACCTAAGAAGCTGCGAAGCTGTTTTACTGAGGTAGGAACGGGGAACTCTTGAATCGCTATTATTTTACCAGGGTCTGTTTTTATCTCACCATACCCGATGATAAACCCTAAATATTTGACTTCGGTCATGCAGAACTTCGATTTTGCGATATTTAGTGTCAAGTTGGCCTTGCGCAAATGCAACGCAATTTCTTGTAACAAAATTAAATGTGAATCAAAATCGTCAGAGAGAACCAGTAAATCATCGAGATAAATGAAAACGCGATCCCGAATATTATTTGGGAGCACGCGGTCCATTAGCCGAACGAGCGTTTGTGGTGCGTTGCACAAACCAAATGGCATAACCTTATATTGATATAGCGGCCGATTTGGTATTGTGAACGCTGTAACTTGTCTAGATTTTTCTTCCAGAGGGATCTGCCAAAATGCGTGTTTCATGTCCAAACCAGATATGAAGCGCGCAGGTGGTAACCGACTAAGAATTCCGTCGATGTGTGGGAGAGGATAAGCATCCTTTATGGTATGCTTATTCACTTCACGTGAGTCAAGGCAAAGTCGACTCTTACCGTTTCGTCGAACAAGAACACAATTGCTGCTCCAAGGGCTTGAAGATTCCTCTATAATATCTAACGCTAACATCTGGTCTACTTCACTAAACATTAATTTCTCTATAGCTGGTGAAACGGGAAAATGTCTTTGCTTCACCGGCTTAGCACTACCTACGTCAATTATATGCTCTAAAATATTAGTGTGGCCTAATCCGTTTTTTTCAAAGGAGGGGAAAACATCGATAATCGCTCTCAATCTATTCAATTGTTCCGGGGTTAGTGCGTGCATTTTCGGTTCATCACCAACCTCTTCTTCCTTGCCAACATCTAATTCTGAAATTGTACTAATCGGACTTAAAATTCTATCAACCAGACCGAAAGCACTCCAAAAGTCCATGCCCAAATAAACATTTTGCTTAAGGCTGGGTATGATAAAGAACTCAATTGTCTTAGTACCAGTTTTGTATGTCAAGTTTGTCCAAATTTTACCAGTCACTTGGCATGAGCTGCCGTCAGCTGTTTTAAAAACCCCAGAGCATTTTCTTGCGTTTGGATTTAACATAATATCGCTCGCCGCCTCTGCGCCTAGACAACTGATCGTGGCACCAGAATCTAAAAGTGCTAAATAGGATTTATCACAAATTTTAACTTCTGTAAACATACGATTGTCAGACGTTGTAAAAATAGCCGAGATAATTCTTTTTCGAGTAGAAACTACTTTTCTCCAAAAGTTTCTTAATCTACGTGTGGAGTATTTCGGTTTAGTTTTGTACAATTGACAAATGCTAGCGTTCTCACCGAAAATTCTCCGTCGAGTTTCATTGTATGTGTAAAGACGTTGGTGATAGGGAATGAGAGGTCTTAGCCCAGGTAGGCGGTCATCTGCAGCCCTATTTACGATTTTCGGTTGAAAGTCATGAGAGAGAAAATCTGGTAATTGTAAGTTCGTTAAAGTCAAATCAGGGAATGTAGAAGTACTTGCATCTTTATGCTCTACCTTAGTATTTGGGGATGCGCTTAAGAGGTGTGGTTTGACGCATCCCTCATCCGGTTTACCGAAACAGCGCAAGTGGGGCAGGTGGGTTTGAATGTATCTTTTTTACCGCACCCATAGCAGAAAATCTTTCTTTGTTCTACACAATCTTGATAACTGTGACCCTGTTGATCACAATTCCAACAGACAAAAACTGGACGAGAGGAGCGAATTGCTGAAATTTCTTCCTCATTAACGCCATCAGAAGCATCGTTATCATTTACCTCCGATACGTGAGGTTTATGCCAGATTGGTTTAGGCTTAAAAAGTTGAGAACTAAATTCCGAAAAGAAGTTTTCATGCTTACGCACTTCAGTGCGAAGTTTCGTAATTGTGTTTATATTTAGATGTAATAGTTCGTGGCGCAAGGTGGGTTTTAGGTTTCGAATGAGTACCTCAACCAACTCGGGTTCCTCAACTTCATTTTGCAATTTATCAGTTAGTTCTTCTATTGCCAAATGATAGTCATCGAAACTCTCACTTTCCTTTTGTCGTCTCTTGCGAACTTTTTCCCACAACTCGAAGTCAGATATTGAATCCTCATATCTTCTAGTTAAGTGTGAACTAAAGAGATCCCAGGAAAATGGACGATATTTCTTATGAAATTTCCAGAACCAATCTTTCGCTTTGCCCACGAAAAGTACATGTAAATTGTTACACAGTAAATCAAAGTCATTATTCAAGTTTTGTCGAGTAAGTGCCCTAAGTCGGTACAGAAATTCGTCTACCGCCATTCCATTCTTAGAACCGTCAAATTTTAGCTGCCAATTCTGAATTAGGCTAGCCACTTTTTCGGGTTGAGCAATAAATCGAGCGCTTGATTGCGATGCGCGCACCGGATCCGCTTCAGTTTGATCAATTGGAGTCCTATGAAAAAGGGGCCTATCATTTAAATTGCGAAAAGGCATATCGTTTGGCCAGTTAACAGGCCCTGCGCCCGCAGCGTTCACTGGACTGTGGGTTTCTGCAACTCTGAGTGAGTTAAGTTGTCTCTGCAGAATCTGTTCTATGGTCGAATCGAAATATGCCGACATCTGCTCGACCATTTCGCGTTGAGTACTCTGAACTATGTTGGTTGCAATATTGGTAGCAATATGTACAACATCATTTTGATTTAAAGATGGTATTTGCCGTTGAGGCTGATTAACGTCTTGATTTAAAGAATTTCTTGAAGGAGTATGAGCGATGCTCTCATTAGCATGTTCATTATGTTGTACTGCTTTGTCATTCTTAGAATTGGTAAATTGACCTGGACGGTCTAAACTACCCTCGCGGTAAGTCCAGTCAAGTATGTCTGATGCAGCTCTTTGCATCTGCGAACGAGTAGTCGGTCGATTGCCTCTAGGCGTCCTACCTCTACCACGATTGCTCTTAAAATTTCGTCCGCGAATTGGTACCGCTCGGTTAGGCTCATTGCCTCGCTCAGGCGAAAGTGAAAGTAAACGATCGGTTGATAAGGATACCCGTTCACCCGAAGGAACTACAGTTAAGTTATTAACGTCGCATGCTGTCCGACACAAAGGACAAGCATTCTTGTCTTTCAAGAAATTTGAAATGCAAATCTTATGAAACTTATGATTACATGGAGTGGTGGAAAGATGCTGTGTTTCATTCATAATTTCCAAACAAACTCCGCAACAAGGTTCATCCGTATTGACTACAACCGCAGACTCGTTGCCGGTACTGCGCCTTACAGCCATTATAAATTTTGTAAAATTGAAAGAAAAATTTTAAAAGTGTCTAGGTACAATGCTCTAGTGGAATGAAAAATATCTGGAGCTAACCCTTCTCGCTCAGCAGCAACAGAAAAATTTTAAAATACTATTGACGCTAATTGAAAATTCAAACTATTTATTAATTTAACTAACCTCGCATTAATTTCGCCATCTCTTAGACGACTAACCCGCAGCAATGCTCGAGTTATTAAATCGTAAATTCAAAAAGAAAATGGTATACGAAATTATGCAAAAACAAAAAAAAATTTAAATTATAACGCAATGTTACTACCAAAACAAGAAACTTTTTGGATGTCGTAAAAACCAATCCGTCTTCGGACGACTAAACCACAGACATGCTCGATTTAATAAATCGTAATTCCAGAAGATCGGCATAGTAATACGCCATTCTATAAAGCAAAAAAAATAATGTTAAATGTATTGATATTATATGGCACCTGTACTATCTACCTTAACCTTGACGACTAAACCACAGTATTACTCGATTCAATAAATCGTAATTCAAAAGTTTGGCCTGATAATAACTAGCACCAACAAAAATCTAAAATGAAGTTTTAATAATTTTGAGAAATTTAAATTCAAAAAGAAAGCACTAGTACGATAGATGTTACTCATACCGATATTTTATAGAAGGATAAGAACGTGGCAATGAATTGCCACGCCCCACGTTGGGCGCCATTTTGTAATGAACGTCGCGTGTTTTGCTGTCGGACCTCTGTTGGGCGCTATTTTCTAAAATACTTCACGCGTTCGGCAGCCTGTGGGTAGGCGCACAGCATGCGAAAAGCAAAACAGGATGACTAGATAAATCGGCGGCCGTGCACACCTAGCGGTGCTCTTGCTAGCTCGTCGGATTGGGGGGGATCTTGCCGAACTCTAACCACCACGACACTACAACATTTATTTATGTGCACTTTGAGAGATATAATTTATTCAAAAGAAAACGGAAACTAACTGAAAGAACAAAAGCAAATAACTTAACCCATTGCTGCTAACCTTGAAGCTATTCGGAGTTACCTGGATGTTAGGGGCACTCCTTGGTCGTCTATACCCTCCCTACCTTTGACAAGTTATGGACCTATGCTTTAAACTTGCCCCAAAAATACCTAAAATATTTTGTTAAGCTGACCTCTTCACCTAGCATTGTACCTAACTGACACCGGAGTTTACTCCATAGTCTTTAACGAATTTTCGCAACAAAAGTTTGAGTTATTCATATAAGTTTATTTACAAGAAGTTTTAAATTGTTGAAAAAAAATCGATAACAGGGATAAAGTAATACTTAAAAATTAGCTTCATACTAAATAATCGTGTTTTAATAAATTCGATATACAAATTTGCTCTTCAAACTTGTACTACTTTGACAAAATACCGCTTTTTATTTAAAAACAGTAGTTTTTACCATGTTATAAAAATTAATAGAATTTATGCCAGTAGGCAACATTGAAATTATTGGCATTGCCTTAAAGTGACTTAGGATATAGATAATAACCAAAAAAACTCAATTAAAATGAACGAGCAAATTTGCACTCGCGAGAGAGGAAGAGAGAGTGCGCTCAGCGGCTCGCAATAAATGATTTGTAGTTAACAAAAAAAATTAATGCTGAAAGAGTGATTTGTTTACAGTAATTCTTTGCATTTTTGCGGTATTGTTGATTAACTTAGCAAAAGGTGCTAAGTCTACTATTTATTAATTATAAATTTTATAGCTATAATAGTTGTTAAATAGTTTTAAGTAGGTTGTTACTATTTAGTTTAAATCGTTTTTGTTAACTAGTTTTAAGTTGTTTTTTTTTCTCATTCAGCTTTAATAAATTATTTTTTCGTTACCTAGCTTTAAGTAGCTTGATAACTAATTACATTTATCATTTAGTTAACCAAATTTTGTATAAGTAGTTAACTAGTTTTAAGCTTTTTTTTTTTTTATCATTTAATTTTAAGAAATTAGTTAACTAGTTTTCATTCGGTATTTAACTAGTTTTAAACATTTCGTTAAATAGTTGTAAGTTTGTTTTTTTCTTTTGTTTAAGTGTTAATAAATCAGTTAACTAGTTTTAATTCATGTAGATAACTTGTTATGGATATGGTTCTTTAGCTTAAAATCAATCTACGCATGTAGTCTTTATTGCCACTTAAATACTTTGGTTTTTAGGTTTCAAGAATAAGAGTACACACAAATAGAGCACTTACCTACATTCTCCAACTCCGACGTTGAGCTCAGCGACGAAATTGTGTTGTTGTAGCATTTTGCGTTGTTATTGTGTTTGTTGGATAGAGAGGGGGGATTTAAATGTAAAACAAATATACTAAAATACTAAAGCATATAAATGGGCAAAACCGGACATCTCAAATTGTTTTTTTTTTTTTCCTTCTTTTTTTTTTTTAAAATTCAAAAAAAAAAAAATTTATATTTTATGTTATATCTTTTTTTCCGTTTCTTAACTTTTTTTTTTTTTCTCGTTTGTTTTTTTTTTTTTTTTTTTTTTTTTTTTTTTTTTTTTATTAGCTAAATACTTATATCAATTTTAAGTTTCGTATTCTAATTTATATAGTCAACTTTTGTTTGAACCCATAAAATTGAATTTGTATTTAAACTTATTCTAATTTAAGTATAATTAGAATTAATTAAATAATCATGGAAATAGTTAAGCACAAAAAAATTGAATGAGTAGTCTAATTTCGATGGTTAAACCAAACTCGTTGGAACCAAATAAAAAAAATATAGACTTAACCAAGTTTGCATAAGCCTACAAACACACTTTCCAAATATTCACTCATTTGAATTGCGAAACTTAACTATGCCTTTAACTAAACTAGTTAAGTCCAGAGTTAAGTTTCCCAATTCTATGGGTCAATCTGAATATGCTCAACTAAGAATTCCCTTATCGGACTTAAATTAATTTTGTTTTTTTTTTTAAAGAAACATAATGAAATTAACTGCTTTTGACAAGTACTAAACCTAACTTAATGTAGGTGACTTAATCTAAAATGTAGTACAGGAAGTGAATTTGCTCATATTAGGCAAACTTATTCGATGACCTGAGCCTAGCCGGGCAACGAAGACTCGGAGATGTTTAAGCGGACAAAAGCATAACTGCAACAGTTAGATTTTGGGGACGTGTTGGTATATAGGGGTTGGACGATAATTGGACGGAGCGCTATTGAGACCGATAGGTTGTGGACGCGCCTACTCGTACGATCGACTCTTCATCAGTCGGGACAGACGGAAATTTGTTGCGCTCGCTCGGACGGAAATTTGTGGGCGCTCGTTCGTTCGCTCAGCCGTCTCTGCCGATTATAGGCGCTGCTGCTGCCACCAGCAAGCGTTGTGCACGGACAGAACGAAAATTTGTTGCGCTCGCTCGGGCGGAAATCTGTTGCGCTCGCTCGGACGATCGCTCGCAGAACTAGGCACTGAAGTCTTTGCCGTTGGAAGGCGCTGCTGCTGCCACCAGCACGCGTTTTTGATGGACAGGAAGGTTGCCCATGCGTCTCTCGCACCTGTATTTTTGCCAGCTGCTCATTTGGGGATTGCCCATTAACGTTACCGCCGACTCCGGTCGCTGCTGCTACCACCAGCAAGCGTTTTGATGTTGTGAGGCGCGTAACCGTACCGCCTTACCGCGCAATTACTAGCTGAAGTGAGCAAAGTGTCCTACCAATTTTTTTTTACATGAGAATTGTTTTTTTTTTTTTTCCGAATAAAATCAACCAACTCACCGCAACTAAATTGCTATTCAAATTTAGCACAATTCCCATCCGCCCAAAAGTGAACGCCTTTTCTTCCGTTTAAGTGGGCTGCTCCTTTTGGATCATATGCCACGTGTAAATTTGATCGAAACTAAACAATATGCATACGCAACATTGTATGAAAACTGAGTTATAAGAAAATTTGCATGCGAACCTTTATTTAAAAATACTTGTTGAAACTGCACGTTAATTAGATACTTTATTTTAATTTCTAATTATACTACTTCGCGAGAAACATGAACGTTGCGTTAGCGTCCCAAGTTTGAAATTTATTTAGCGAAGTCTATATGTAAGCCACGACCATTCGCTTTCGGGGTTACGATGAAAAGAAATAATGAACGAAGGCGATTGAATTTGAAGCAGCAATGGTGATACCGAAGATTTTGAACCGTTAACGGGATCTTATCGCACTTCCAATGCAATTTATGCTGTTGTCGGTCTAAAGACTGACTAAGTTATAAAAGATTGTCTTTGACTCTATCGATCCACCATGTATCAGCTCAAAGTTCTACCAAAGCAATATTATCATTATTGCCATCATTATACATGAAAAGATGTAGCGAATGAATGTACCGAACCAAACTGCGATAATTGTAGGGTATGTTGCAAAAATTAGGATTGAAAGAAGATGAGCGAAGTGATGAGCGAAGAGAGCACCATCACGTGATATTTGTGTGCCAACCGAAAAACAAGCAATAAGCTAAAGAGAAAAAAATCAGTCGAAGCACTGGAATAATTTTTAGCCGAAGCGCTTTTCTCATTAGATGTTAATAGAGATGCGCTTTTGGTTCAACAATATGCAGCATACAAAACTTGTCCATTACACAACGTAACAGTTTGAGTTTAAATTATTTAATTTTATAAATTGTAATCACCGTTGTACACAAAAAAGAAATTTAATGTAAAAAAATTATGTTGAAACACCAAACAAAATGAAAGGCATATAAAAAAGAAACATTACTTAATAATATTCTAACATTTTAAAATCAATGAAAATTTAAAGTTACTTTTTTTAGTTATTTCAAAATTTAATAATTTACTGAATTTTTATTTTTGATTCTGGTTATTTAATTTAAAAAAAAAAAAAATCTAGCGCGCTGACCGATTCGTACAAAAAATTCCTGTGATTAACCTCTTTGTACAAAATGAAATCGTACAGGGTTCATCAGTTTTCATTCCTCTTGTGATGATTTTCTCGTACGATAATTCTACAAAAGATCTTATAGGTACTTTTGAGCGAATCAGAAAGCCTTTTTTTAAATGTCCCGCCAGGAATCTTTACGTCAGTCTCATCTGTCCATTTTCCCGTTTTCAAGTAAATTTTCAGTTTTTATAAAAAAAAGGCTTTATGACTTTGACAAACATAATAAATCGGTCTAATTTATGATATATTTTGCATCCGTTAGACAGATGCAGTACCAGGCGCTCATACGCTTCAGCAAGAAAACGACTTGCACTTTTCAATGCATGAAATATTCAAGACTCAATGGGAATATGGGCCTGGCAATACCCTTCATTTTCTTAAATAGAGTTACCATGAGTCCTGTTATATTCCGCTCACTACTACGGCGAATTGAGATACTTTAGCCAGAGATTCTAATGTTGCCATAATGTAGTACTATCTAGCTTAAAGTATTCGGAATAAACATTGTTTTATTATTTCGGATTTGTAAAATCGCAACAAAACTCTGGACATATGAATAAAAGTTTAATATATTAAAACGCGTTTTAATATATTAAAACGCCCAACGTAGGATAACGCCCACACCCTCAACAGTCTCAATCTTAGCCGGCCATTTGACTCACTATTTTATGTCTTCGGCATGAAAAACTCCTAGCGACTTTCCTCGTAAATTTTCTAGCTCATACATGTTTTTACCAATAGGCTTGACCACTCGACATTTGACAAATTTTCTACAGAATTTAGCATTATTGTTATTTTTAAAATCACTCAGTACAAAATTGCGTTTAAACACTTCTTATCCAGGAAGAAAAGTGACCATTCGACTGCGTTTATTGTATTGCCTTGCACCTTTCTCGTAAGCCGTATGCATAATTTTTTGTATGGCCTCTCTCACTAATGGAAATTTGTCTACACGACTCATCATCTTAATGTCAGCATCTTCTAACGCACCTAGTTTTCTGGCTAACTTATAATCCGCCCCGGAAGTAAACATCGTTTGACCGAAAAGACTAAAATAAGGAGTAATACCTGTTGCAGCATGAACCGAACTTCTTATGGCACACTCGATTTCAAAAACATTCGAATCCCAATCTCGATGGTCAGTATCTAAATATGCCCGAATAGCCGCTAACACCGTGTGATTGACCCTTTCAGAGACGTTGGCTTGTGGAGTGTATGCCGCATTTCTGATATGTTTGATTTTGTATGCATCTATAATTTTTTTAAACTCTTTAGACAAAAATTGCTGACTGTTGTCGGAATGAAGTAATTCTGGTGTTCCAAACTTGTAGAAAATTTCGTGAATTAGAAATTCGACTACCTTTCGCGCAGTCGCCTCTCGCATGGCCTTTAAGAACACAGATTTCGAAAAGTGGTCTAATACTATAAAGATACACGCGTTCCCCCCTTTTTTAACGCAGATATTTCCCTAGAAAATCGAAGGATTTTTTTGGAATGGTCGAACTGTGACCACTTCGGCACCCATCGTCGGTCGCATCTCAAAATTCGTTGGTTTGGTTTCTTTACAAACATTGCAACTACGTACAAAGATTCGAACTTGTACTGTCATTCGTGGCCAGAAATAAAATTGACGAATACGATATAAATTCTTTGCAACTCCTCCGTGTGAAGCGATCTTTTCTTCATGAGCTTTTTGTATCATTTTTGACGTCAATGCTTCCGGAATCCATAACTTCCGGACGGCACCAACACCAACCTGGGAAGCATCACACTGAATAACGAATCTGCGCTTGAAATCGGGGTGTGTTAGAACCGGCGTCGTAGTCAGAGCTTGTTTCATAACGTTGAATGTATCAATTGGGATATCGAAAACTTTTTACCTTTTTTTAAGGAATCACTTAAAGGGGCCGAAAGAGAAGCGAAATTGTTAATGAACCGCCTATACCAACCCGCGGTGGCAAGAAAACTTCGAACCTCTTTAGTAGAACGTTGAATCTTTATTTTGGAAATCGCGGTAACCTTATCCGAATCAGTTTTAAGAACGCCACCGATCTCGTAAGATCTTCAAGTGAGTATCAAAATCATGCGAAATTACTAGCAGATCGCCTAAATACACAAACACATTATTTTTCAAGCGCTGGGACACCACCTTGTGTATCAGGCGGCACAGGCGTTATGCCGCATTGCACAAGCCAAATGGCATAATTGCAAACTGGTACAAGGGTCTTCCAGGAATCGTGAATTCGGTGTATTCTTTGCTGTTTTGATCCAGCTCGTTTTGCCAGAACGCAAACTCAAGATCGACACTATTGATAAACACTGTCTGATCAATACGACTAAGGATTCTTTCAATTTTCTGAATCGTGCATCTAGACACAATCTGTTCTTACCAGGTGTCCTCACCAACGTCGTTCGGCTACTCCATGGTCTGTTGCTTTCTTCAATTATGACGAGGCACAACATTTCGTCGATCTCCGCATAAAGTAACTTTTGGACTGCAGGAGATACCGGGTAGTAGCGATCTTTTACCATTATTGATTTTAAAAACTCAATTCGGAAAACAAAATCATCTACCGTACTATTATCGCGATTACCATCAAAATTAATTTGAAAACTGGAGCTGGATTGTATTGACGACCTCTGATGTAATTTGGCTGAGCATAAGCAGTCAAATCCTCTCTTCGTTCAGGCTGTTCGTCATGAGCTACATACGGCGCAGTTGGCTGTCTAACATAAGTTCCGCCTATCCACTGGGAACTGAACTGACCTACACTCACACTGCCGTTTCTTGGGACGTTGGTGATAGGGAATGAGAGGTCTTAGCCCAGGTAGGCGGTCATCTGCAGCCCTATTTACGATTTTCGGTTGAAAGTCATGAGAGAGAAAATCTGGTAATTGTAAGTTCGTTAAAGTCAAATCAGGGAATGTAGAAGTACTTGCATCTTTATGCTCTACCTTAGTATTTGGGGATGCGCTTAAGAGGTGTGGTTTGACGCATCCCTCATCCGGTTTACCGAAACAGCGCAAGTGGGGCAGGTGGGTTTGAATGTATCTTTTTTACCGCACCCATAGCAGAAAATCTTTCTTTGTTCTACACAATCTTGATAACTGTGACCCTGTTGATCACAATTCCAACAGACAAAAACTGGACGAGAGGAGCGAATTGCTGAAATTTCTTCCTCATTAACGCCATCAGAAGCATCGTTATCATTTACCTCCGATACGTGAGGTTTATGCCAGATTGGTTTAGGCTTAAAAAGTTGAGAACTAAATTCCGAAAAGAAGTTTTCATGCTTACGCACTTCAGTGCGAAGTTTCGTAATTGTGTTTATATTTAGATGTAATAGTTCGTGGCGCAAGGTGGGTTTTAGGTTTCGAATGAGTACCTCAACCAACTCGGGTTCCTCAACTTCATTTTGCAATTTATCAGTTAGTTCTTCTATTGTCAAATGATAGTCATCGAAACTCTCACTTTCCTTTTGTCGTCTCTTGCGAACTTTTTCCCACAACTCGAAGTCAGATATTGAATCCTCATATCTTCTAGTTAAGTGTGAACTAAAGAGATCCCAGGAAAATGGACGATATTTCTTATGAAATTTCCAGAACCAATCTTTCGCTTTGCCCACGAAAAGTACATGTAAATTGTTACACAGTAAATCAAAGTCATTATTCAAGTTTTGTCGAGTAAGTGCCCTAAGTCGGTACAGAAATTCGTCTACCGCCATTCCATTCTTAGAACCGTCAAATTTTAGCTGCCAATTCTGAATTAGGCTAGCCACTTTTTCGGGTTGAGCAATAAATCGAGCGCTTGATTGCGATGCGCGCACCGGATCCGCTTCAGTTTGATCAATTGGAGTCCTATGAAAAAGGGGCCTATCATTTAAATTGCGAAAAGGCATATCGTTTGGCCAGTTAACAGGCCCTGCGCCCGCAGCGTTCACTGGACTGTGGGTTTCTGCAACTCTGAGTGAGTTAAGTTGTCTCTGCAGAATCTGTTCTATGGTCGAATCGAAATATGCCGACATCTGCTCGACCATTTCGCGTTGAGTACTCTGAACTATGTTGGTTGCAATATTGGTAGCAATATGTACAACATCATTTTGACTTAAAGATGGTATTTGCCGTTGAGGCTGATTAACGTCTTGATTTAAAGAATTTCTTGAAGGAGTATGAGCGATGCTCTCATTAGCATGTTCATTATGTTGTACTGCTTTGTCATTCTTAGAATTGGTAAATTGACCTGGACGGTCTAAACTACCCTCGCGGTAAGTCCAGTCAAGTATGTCTGATGCAGCTCTTTGCATCTGCGAACGAGTAGTCGGTCGATTGCCTCTAGGCGTCCTACCTCTACCACGATTGCTCTTAAAATTTCGTCCGCGAATTGGTACCGCTCGGTTAGGCTCATTGCCTCGCTCAGGCGAAAGTGAAAGTAAACGATCGGTTGATAAGGATACCCGTTCACCCGAAGGAACTACAGTTAAGTTATTAACGTCGCATGCTGTCCGACACAAAGGACAAGCATTCTTGTCTTTCAAGAAATTTGAAATGCAAATCTTATGAAACTTATGATTACATGGAGTGGTGGAAAGATGCTGTGTTTCATTCATAATTTCCAAACAAACTCCGCAACAAGGTTCATCCTTATTGACTACAACCGCAGACTCGTTGCCGGTACTGCGCCTTACAGCCATTATAAATTTTGTAAAATTGAAAGAAAAATTTTAAAAGTGTCTAGGTACAATGCTCTAGTGGAATGAAAAATATCTGGAGCTAACCCTTCTCGCTCAGCAGCAACAGAAAAATTTTAAAATACTATTGACGCTAATTGAAAATTCAAACTATTTATTAATTTAACTAACCTCGCATTAATTTCGCCATCTCTTAGACGACTAACCCGCAGCAATGCTCGAGTTATTAAATCGTAAATTCAAAAAGAAAATGGTATACGAAATTATGCAAAAACAAAAAAAAATTTAAATTATAACGCAATGTTACTACCAAAACAAGAAACTTTTTGGATGTCGTAAAAACCAATCCGTCTTCGGACGACTAAACCACAGACATGCTCGATTTAATAAATCGTAATTCCAGAAGATCGGCATAGTAATACGCCATTCTATAAAGCAAAAAAAATAATGTTAAATGTATTGATATTATATGGCACCTGTACTATCTACCTTAACCTTGACGACTAAACCACAGTATTACTCGATTCAATAAATCGTAATTCAAAAGTTTGGCCTGATAATAACTAGCACCAACAAAAATCTAAAATGAAGTTTTAATAATTTTGAGAAATTTAAATTCAAAAAGAAAGCACTAGTACGATAGATGTTACTCATACCGATATTTTATAGAAGGATAAGAACGTGGCAATGAATTGCCACGCCCCACGTTGGGCGCCATTTTGTAATGAACGTCGCGTGTTTTGCTGTCGGACCTCTGTTGGGCGCTATTTTCTAAAATACTTCACGCGTTCGGCAGCCTGTGGGTAGGCGCACAGCATGCGAAAAGCAAAACAGGATGACTAGATAAATCGGCGGCCGTGCACACCTAGCGGTGCTCTTGCTAGCTCGTCGGATTGGGGGGGATCTTGCCGAACTCTAACCACCACGACACTACAACATTTATTTATGTGCACTTTGAGAGATATAATTTATTCAAAAGAAAACGGAAACTAACTGAAAGAACAAAAGCAAATAACTTAACCCATTGCTGCTAACCTTGAAGCTATTCGGAGTTACCTGGATGTTAGGGGCACTCCTTGGTCGTCTATACCCTCCCTACCTTTGACAAGTTATGGACCTATGCTTTAAACTTGCCCCAAAAATACCTAAAATATTTTGTTAAGCTGACCTCTTCACCTAGCATTGTACCTAACTGACACCGGAGTTTACTCCATAGTCTTTAACGAATTTTCGCAACAAAAGTTTGAGTTATTCATATAAGTTTATTTACAAGAAGTTTTAAATTGTTGAAAAAAAATCGATAACAGGGATAAAGTAATACTTAAAAATTAGCTTCATACTAAATAATCGTGTTTTAATAAATTCGATATACAAATTTGCTCTTCAAACTTGTACTACTTTGACAAAATACCGCTTTTTATTTAAAAACAGTAGTTTTTACCATGTTATAAAAATTAATAGAATTTATGCCAGTAGGCAACATTGAAATTATTGGCATTGCCTTAAAGTGACTTAGGATATAGATAATAACCAAAAAAACTCAATTAAAATGAACGAGCAAATTTGCACTCGCGAGAGAGGAAGAGAGAGTGCGCTCAGCGGCTCGCAATAAATGATTTGTAGTTAACAAAAAAAATTAATGCTGAAAGAGTGATTTGTTTACAGTAATTCTTTGCATTTTTGCGGTATTGTTGATTAACTTAGCAAAAGGTGCTAAGTCTACTATTTATTAATTATAAATTTTATAGCTATAATAGTTGTTAAATAGTTTTAAGTAGGTTGTTACTATTTAGTTTAAATCGTTTTTGTTAACTAGTTTTAAGTTGTTTTTTTTTCTCATTCAGCTTTAATAAATTATTTTTTCGTTACCTAGCTTTAAGTAGCTTGATAACTAATTACATTTATCATTTAGTTAACCAAATTTTGTATAAGTAGTTAACTAGTTTTAAGCTTTTTTTTTTTTATCATTTAATTTTAAGAAATTAGTTAACTAGTTTTCATTCGGTATTTAACTAGTTTTAAACATTTCGTTAAATAGTTGTAAGTTTGTTTTTTTCTTTTGTTTAAGTGTTAATAAATCAGTTAACTAGTTTTAATTCATGTAGATAACTTGTTATGGATATGGTTCTTTAGCTTAAAATCAATCTACGCATGTAGTCTTTATTGCCACTTAAATACTTTGGTTTTTAGGTTTCAAGAATAAGAGTACACACAAATAGAGCACTTACCTACATTCTCCAACTCCGACGTTGAGCTCAGCGACGAAATTGTGTTGTTGTAGCATTTTGCGTTGTTATTGTGTTTGTTGGATAGAGAGGGGGGATTTAAATGTAAAACAAATATACTAAAATACTAAAGCATATAAATGGGCAAAACCGGACATCTCAAATTGTTTTTTTTTTTTTCCTTCTTTTTTTTTTTTAAAATTCAAAAAAAAAAAATTTATATTTTATGTTATATCTTTTTTTCCGTTTCTTAACTTTTTTTTTTTTCTCGTTTGTTTTTTTTTTTTTTTTTTTTTTTTTTTTTTTTATTAGCTAAATACTTATATCAATTTTAAGTTTCGTATTCTAATTTATATAGTCAACTTTTGTTTGAACCCATAAAATTGAATTTGTATTTAAACTTATTCTAATTTAAGTATAATTAGAATTAATTAAATAATCATGGAAATAGTTAAGCACAAAAAAATTGAATGAGTAGTCTAATTTCGATGGTTAAACCAAACTCGTTGGAACCAAATAAAAAAAATATAGACTTAACCAAGTTTGCATAAGCCTACAAACACACTTTCCAAATATTCACTCATTTGAATTGCGAAACTTAACTATGCCTTTAACTAAACTAGTTAAGTCCAGAGTTAAGTTTCCCAATTCTATGGGTCAATCTGAATATGCTCAACTAAGAATTCCCTTATCGGACTTAAATTAATTTTGTTTTTTTTTTTAAAGAAACATAATGAAATTAACTGCTTTTGACAAGTACTAAACCTAACTTAATGTAGGTGACTTAATCTAAAATGTAGTACAGGAAGTGAATTTGCTCATATTAGGCAAACTTATTCGATGACCTGAGCCTAGCCGGGCAACGAAGACTCGGAGATGTTTAAGCGGACAAAAGCATAACTGCAACAGTTAGATTTTGGGGACGTGTTGGTATATAGGGGTTGGACGATAATTGGACGGAGCGCTATTGAGACCGATAGGTTGTGGACGCGCCTACTCGTACGATCGACTCTTCATCAGTCGGGACAGACGGAAATTTGTTGCGCTCGCTCGGACGGAAATTTGTGGGCGCTCGTTCGTTCGCTCAGCCGTCTCTGCCGATTATAGGCGCTGCTGCTGCCACCAGCAAGCGTTGTGCACGGACAGAACGAAAATTTGTTGCGCTCGCTCGGGCGGAAATCTGTTGCGCTCGCTCGGACGATCGCTCGCAGAACTAGGCACTGAAGTCTTTGCCGTTGGAAGGCGCTGCTGCTGCCACCAGCACGCGTTTTTGATGGACAGGAAGGTTGCCCATGCGTCTCTCGCACCTGTATTTTTGCCAGCTGCTCATTTGGGGATTGCCCATTAACGTTACCGCCGACTCCGGTCGCTGCTGCTACCACCAGCAAGCGTTTTGATGTTGTGAGGCGCGTAACCGTACCGCCTTACCGCGCAATTACTAGCTGAAGTGAGCAAAGTGTCCTACCAATTTTTTTTTACATGAGAATTGTTTTTTTTTTTTTTTCCGAATAAAATCAACCAACTCACCGCAACTAAATTGCTATTCAAATTTAGCACAATTCCCATCCGCCCAAAAGTGAACGCCTTTTCTTCCGTTTAAGTGGGCTGCTCCTTTTGGATCATATGCCACGTGTAAATTTGATCGAAACTAAACAATATGCATACGCAACATTGTATGAAAACTGAGTTATAAGAAAATTTGCATGCGAACCTTTATTTAAAAATACTTGTTGAAACTGCACGTTAATTAGATACTTTATTTTAATTTCTAATTATACTACTTCGCGAGAAACATGAACGTTGCGTTAGCGTCCCAAGTTTGAAATTTATTTAGCGAAGTCTATATGTAAGCCACGACCATTCGCTTTCGGGGTTACGATGAAAAGAAATAATGAACGAAGGCGATTGAATTTGAAGCAGCAATGGTGATACCGAAGATTTTGAACCGTTAACGGGATCTTATCGCACTTCCAATGCAATTTATGCTGTTGTCGGTCTAAAGACTGACTAAGTTATAAAAGATTGTCTTTGACTCTATCGATCCACCATGTATCAGCTCAAAGTTCTACCAAAGCAATATTATCATTATTGCCATCATTATACATGAAAAGATGTAGCGAATGAATGTACCGAACCAAACTGCGATAATTGTAGGGTATGTTGCAAAAATTAGGATTGAAAGAAGATGAGCGAAGTGATGAGCGAAGAGAGCACCATCACGTGATATTTGTGTGCCAACCGAAAAACAAGCAATAAGCTAAAGAGAAAAAAATCAGTCGAAGCACTGGAATAATTTTTAGCCGAAGCGCTTTTCTCATTAGATGTTAATAGAGATGCGCTTTTGGTTCAACAATATGCAGCATACAAAACTTGTCCATTACACAACGTAACAGTTTGAGTTTAAATTATTTAATTTTATAAATTGTAATCACCGTTGTACACAAAAAAGAAATTTAATGTAAAAAAATTATGTTGAAACACCAAACAAAATGAAAGGCATATAAAAAAGAAACATTACTTAATAATATTCTAACATTTTAAAATCAATGAAAATTTAAAGTTACTTTTTTTAGTTATTTCAAAATTTAATAATTTACTGAATTTTTATTTTTGATTCTGGTTATTTAATTTAAAAAAAAAAAAAATCTAGCGCGCTGACCGATTCGTACAAAAAATTCCTGTGATTAACCTCTTTGTACAAAATGAAATCGTACAGGGTTCATCAGTTTTCATTCCTCTTGTGATGATTTTCTCGTACGATAATTCTACAAAAGATCTTATAGGTACTTTTGAGCGAATCAGAAAGCCTTTTTTTAAATGTCCCGCCAGGAATCTTTACGTCAGTCTCATCTGTCCATTTTCCCGTTTTCAAGTAAATTTTCAGTTTTTATAAAAAAAAGGCTTTATGACTTTGACAAACATAATAAATCGGTCTAATTTATGATATATTTTGCATCCGTTAGACAGATGCAGTACCAGGCGCTCATACGCTTCAGCAAGAAAACGACTTGCACTTTTCAATGCATGAAATATTCAAGACTCAATGGGAATATGGGCCTGGCAATACCCTTCATTTTCTTAAATAGAGTTACCATGAGTCCTGTTATATTCCGCTCACTACTACGGCGAATTGAGATACTTTAGCCAGAGATTCTAATGTTGCCATAATGTAGTACTATCTAGCTTAAAGTATTCGGAATAAACATTGTTTTATTATTTCGGATTTGTAAAATCGCAACAAAACTCTGGACATATGAATAAAAGTTTAATATATTAAAACGCGTTTTAATATATTAAAACGCCCAACGTAGGATAACGCCCACACCCTCAACAGTCTCAATCTTAGCCGGCCATTTGACTCACTATTTTATGTCTTCGGCATGAAAAACTCCTAGCGACTTTCCTCGTAAATTTTCTAGCTCATACATGTTTTTACCAATAGGCTTGACCACTCGACATTTGACAAATTTTCTACAGAATTTAGCATTATTGTTATTTTTAAAATCACTCAGTACAAAATTGCGTTTAAACACTTCTTATCCAGGAAGAAAAGTGACCATTCGACTGCGTTTATTGTATTGCCTTGCACCTTTCTCGTAAGCCGTATGCATAATTTTTTGTATGGCCTCTCTCACTAATGGAAATTTGTCTACACGACTCATCATCTTAATGTCAGCATCTTCTAACGCACCTAGTTTTCTGGCTAACTTATAATCCGCCCCGGAAGTAAACATCGTTTGACCGAAAAGACTAAAATAAGGAGTAATACCTGTTGCAGCATGAACCGAACTTCTTATGGCACACTCGATTTCAAAAACATTCGAATCCCAATCTCGATGGTCAGTATCTAAATATGCCCGAATAGCCGCTAACACCGTGTGATTGACCCTTTCAGAGACGTTGGCTTGTGGAGTGTATGCCGCATTTCTGATATGTTTGATTTTGTATGCATCTATAATTTTTTTAAACTCTTTAGACAAAAATTGCTGACTGTTGTCGGAATGAAGTAATTCTGGTGTTCCAAACTTGTAGAAAATTTCGTGAATTAGAAATTCGACTACCTTTCGCGCAGTCGCCTCTCGCATGGCCTTTAAGAACACAGATTTCGAAAAGTGGTCTAATACTATAAAGATACACGCGTTCCCCCCTTTTTTAACGCAGATATTTCCCTAGAAAATCGAAGGATTTTTTTGGAATGGTCGAACTGTGACCACTTCGGCACCCATCGTCGGTCGCATCTCAAAATTCGTTGGTTTGGTTTCTTTACAAACATTGCAACTACGTACAAAGATTCGAACTTGTACTGTCATTCGTGGCCAGAAATAAAATTGACGAATACGATATAAATTCTTTGCAACTCCTCCGTGTGAAGCGATCTTTTCTTCATGAGCTTTTTGTATCATTTTTGACGTCAATGCTTCCGGAATCCATAACTTCCGGACGGCACCAACACCAACCTGGGAAGCATCACACTGAATAACGAATCTGCGCTTGAAATCGGGGTGTGTTAGAACCGGCGTCGTAGTCAGAGCTTGTTTCATAACGTTGAATGTATCAATTGGGATATCGAAAACTTTTTACCTTTTTTTAAGGAATCACTTAAAGGGGCCGAAAGAGAAGCGAAATTGTTAATGAACCGCCTATACCAACCCGCGGTGGCAAGAAAACTTCGAACCTCTTTAGTAGAACGTTGAATCTTTATTTTGGAAATCGCGGTAACCTTATCCGAATCAGTTTTAAGAACGCCACCGATCTCGTAAGATCTTCAAGTGAGTATCAAAATCATGCGAAATTACTAGCAGATCGCCTAAATACACAAACACATTATTTTTCAAGCGCTGGGACACCACCTTGTGTATCAGGCGGCACAGGCGTTATGCCGCATTGCACAAGCCAAATGGCATAATTGCAAACTGGTACAAGGGTCTTCCAGGAATCGTGAATTCGGTGTATTCTTTGCTGTTTTGATCCAGCTCGTTTTGCCAGAACGCAAACTCAAGATCGACACTATTGATAAACACTGTCTGATCAATACGACTAAGGATTCTTTCAATTTTCTGAATCGTGCATCTAGACACAATCTGTTCTTACCAGGTGTCCTCACCAACGTCGTTCGGCTACTCCATGGTCTGTTGCTTTCTTCAATTATGACGAGGCACAACATTTCGTCGATCTCCGCATAAAGTAACTTTTGGACTGCAGGAGATACCGGGTAGTAGCGATCTTTTACCATTATTGATTTTAAAAACTCAATTCGGAAAACAAAATCATCTACCGTACTATTATCGCGATTACCATCAAAATTAATTTGAAAACTGGAGCTGGATTGTATTGACGACCTCTGATGTAATTTGGCTGAGCATAAGCAGTCAAATCCTCTCTTCGTTCAGGCTGTTCGTCATGAGCTACATACGGCGCAGTTGGCTGTCTAACATAAGTTCCGCCTATCCACTGGGAACTGAACTGACCTACACTCACACTGCCGTTTCTTGGGACGTTGGTGATAGGGAATGAGAGGTCTTAGCCCAGGTAGGCGGTCATCTGCAGCCCTATTTACGATTTTCGGTTGAAAGTCATGAGAGAGAAAATCTGGTAATTGTAAGTTCGTTAAAGTCAAATCAGGGAATGTAGAAGTACTTGCATCTTTATGCTCTACCTTAGTATTTGGGGATGCGCTTAAGAGGTGTGGTTTGACGCATCCCTCATCCGGTTTACCGAAACAGCGCAAGTGGGGCAGGTGGGTTTGAATGTATCTTTTTTACCGCACCCATAGCAGAAAATCTTTCTTTGTTCTACACAATCTTGATAACTGTGACCCTGTTGATCACAATTCCAACAGACAAAAACTGGACGAGAGGAGCGAATTGCTGAAATTTCTTCCTCATTAACGCCATCAGAAGCATCGTTATCATTTACCTCCGATACGTGAGGTTTATGCCAGATTGGTTTAGGCTTAAAAAGTTGAGAACTAAATTCCGAAAAGAAGTTTTCATGCTTACGCACTTCAGTGCGAAGTTTCGTAATTGTGTTTATATTTAGATGTAATAGTTCGTGGCGCAAGGTGGGTTTTAGGTTTCGAATGAGTACCTCAACCAACTCGGGTTCCTCAACTTCATTTTGCAATTTATCAGTTAGTTCTTCTATTGTCAAATGATAGTCATCGAAACTCTCACTTTCCTTTTGTCGTCTCTTGCGAACTTTTTCCCACAACTCGAAGTCAGATATTGAATCCTCATATCTTCTAGTTAAGTGTGAACTAAAGAGATCCCAGGAAAATGGACGATATTTCTTATGAAATTTCCAGAACCAATCTTTCGCTTTGCCCACGAAAAGTACATGTAAATTGTTACACAGTAAATCAAAGTCATTATTCAAGTTTTGTCGAGTAAGTGCCCTAAGTCGGTACAGAAATTCGTCTACCGCCATTCCATTCTTAGAACCGTCAAATTTTAGCTGCCAATTCTGAATTAGGCTAGCCACTTTTTCGGGTTGAGCAATAAATCGAGCGCTTGATTGCGATGCGCGCACCGGATCCGCTTCAGTTTGATCAATTGGAGTCCTATGAAAAAGGGGCCTATCATTTAAATTGCGAAAAGGCATATCGTTTGGCCAGTTAACAGGCCCTGCGCCCGCAGCGTTCACTGGACTGTGGGTTTCTGCAACTCTGAGTGAGTTAAGTTGTCTCTGCAGAATCTGTTCTATGGTCGAATCGAAATATGCCGACATCTGCTCGACCATTTCGCGTTGAGTACTCTGAACTATGTTGGTTGCAATATTGGTAGCAATATGTACAACATCATTTTGACTTAAAGATGGTATTTGCCGTTGAGGCTGATTAACGTCTTGATTTAAAGAATTTCTTGAAGGAGTATGAGCGATGCTCTCATTAGCATGTTCATTATGTTGTACTGCTTTGTCATTCTTAGAATTGGTAAATTGACCTGGACGGTCTAAACTACCCTCGCGGTAAGTCCAGTCAAGTATGTCTGATGCAGCTCTTTGCATCTGCGAACGAGTAGTCGGTCGATTGCCTCTAGGCGTCCTACCTCTACCACGATTGCTCTTAAAATTTCGTCCGCGAATTGGTACCGCTCGGTTAGGCTCATTGCCTCGCTCAGGCGAAAGTGAAAGTAAACGATCGGTTGATAAGGATACCCGTTCACCCGAAGGAACTACAGTTAAGTTATTAACGTCGCATGCTGTCCGACACAAAGGACAAGCATTCTTGTCTTTCAAGAAATTTGAAATGCAAATCTTATGAAACTTATGATTACATGGAGTGGTGGAAAGATGCTGTGTTTCATTCATAATTTCCAAACAAACTCCGCAACAAGGTTCATCCTTATTGACTACAACCGCAGACTCGTTGCCGGTACTGCGCCTTACAGCCATTATAAATTTTGTAAAATTGAAAGAAAAATTTTAAAAGTGTCTAGGTACAATGCTCTAGTGGAATGAAAAATATCTGGAGCTAACCCTTCTCGCTCAGCAGCAACAGAAAAATTTTAAAATACTATTGACGCTAATTGAAAATTCAAACTATTTATTAATTTAACTAACCTCGCATTAATTTCGCCATCTCTTAGACGACTAACCCGCAGCAATGCTCGAGTTATTAAATCGTAAATTCAAAAAGAAAATGGTATACGAAATTATGCAAAAACAAAAAAAAATTTAAATTATAACGCAATGTTACTACCAAAACAAGAAACTTTTTGGATGTCGTAAAAACCAATCCGTCTTCGGACGACTAAACCACAGACATGCTCGATTTAATAAATCGTAATTCCAGAAGATCGGCATAGTAATACGCCATTCTATAAAGCAAAAAAAATAATGTTAAATGTATTGATATTATATGGCACCTGTACTATCTACCTTAACCTTGACGACTAAACCACAGTATTACTCGATTCAATAAATCGTAATTCAAAAGTTTGGCCTGATAATAACTAGCACCAACAAAAATCTAAAATGAAGTTTTAATAATTTTGAGAAATTTAAATTCAAAAAGAAAGCACTAGTACGATAGATGTTACTCATACCGATATTTTATAGAAGGATAAGAACGTGGCAATGAATTGCCACGCCCCACGTTGGGCGCCATTTTGTAATGAACGTCGCGTGTTTTGCTGTCGGACCTCTGTTGGGCGCTATTTTCTAAAATACTTCACGCGTTCGGCAGCCTGTGGGTAGGCGCACAGCATGCGAAAAGCAAAACAGGATGACTAGATAAATCGGCGGCCGTGCACACCTAGCGGTGCTCTTGCTAGCTCGTCGGATTGGGGGGGATCTTGCCGAACTCTAACCACCACGACACTACAACATTTATTTATGTGCACTTTGAGAGATATAATTTATTCAAAAGAAAACGGAAACTAACTGAAAGAACAAAAGCAAATAACTTAACCCATTGCTGCTAACCTTGAAGCTATTCGGAGTTACCTGGATGTTAGGGGCACTCCTTGGTCGTCTATACCCTCCCTACCTTTGACAAGTTATGGACCTATGCTTTAAACTTGCCCCAAAAATACCTAAAATATTTTGTTAAGCTGACCTCTTCACCTAGCATTGTACCTAACTGACACCGGAGTTTACTCCATAGTCTTTAACGAATTTTCGCAACAAAAGTTTGAGTTATTCATATAAGTTTATTTACAAGAAGTTTTAAATTGTTGAAAAAAAATCGATAACAGGGATAAAGTAATACTTAAAAATTAGCTTCATACTAAATAATCGTGTTTTAATAAATTCGATATACAAATTTGCTCTTCAAACTTGTACTACTTTGACAAAATACCGCTTTTTATTTAAAAACAGTAGTTTTTACCATGTTATAAAAATTAATAGAATTTATGCCAGTAGGCAACATTGAAATTATTGGCATTGCCTTAAAGTGACTTAGGATATAGATAATAACCAAAAAAACTCAATTAAAATGAACGAGCAAATTTGCACTCGCGAGAGAGGAAGAGAGAGTGCGCTCAGCGGCTCGCAATAAATGATTTGTAGTTAACAAAAAAAATTAATGCTGAAAGAGTGATTTGTTTACAGTAATTCTTTGCATTTTTGCGGTATTGTTGATTAACTTAGCAAAAGGTGCTAAGTCTACTATTTATTAATTATAAATTTTATAGCTATAATAGTTGTTAAATAGTTTTAAGTAGGTTGTTACTATTTAGTTTAAATCGTTTTTGTTAACTAGTTTTAAGTTGTTTTTTTTTCTCATTCAGCTTTAATAAATTATTTTTTCGTTACCTAGCTTTAAGTAGCTTGATAACTAATTACATTTATCATTTAGTTAACCAAATTTTGTATAAGTAGTTAACTAGTTTTAAGCTTTTTTTTTTTTTATCATTTAATTTTAAGAAATTAGTTAACTAGTTTTCATTCGGTATTTAACTAGTTTTAAACATTTCGTTAAATAGTTGTAAGTTTGTTTTTTTCTTTTGTTTAAGTGTTAATAAATCAGTTAACTAGTTTTAATTCATGTAGATAACTTGTTATGGATATGGTTCTTTAGCTTAAAATCAATCTACGCATGTAGTCTTTATTGCCACTTAAATACTTTGGTTTTTAGGTTTCAAGAATAAGAGTACACACAAATAGAGCACTTACCTACATTCTCCAACTCCGACGTTGAGCTCAGCGACGAAATTGTGTTGTTGTAGCATTTTGCGTTGTTATTGTGTTTGTTGGATAGAGAGGGGGGATTTAAATGTAAAACAAATATACTAAAATACTAAAGCATATAAATGGGCAAAACCGGACATCTCAAATTGTTTTTTTTTTTTTCCTTCTTTTTTTTTTTTTAAAATTCAAAAAAAAAAAATTTATATTTTATGTTATATCTTTTTTTCCGTTTCTTAACTTTTTTTTTTTTTCTCGTTTGTTTTTTTTTTTTTTTTTTATTAGCTAAATACTTATATCAATTTTAAGTTTCGTATTCTAATTTATATAGTCAACTTTTGTTTGAACCCATAAAATTGAATTTGTATTTAAACTTATTCTAATTTAAGTATAATTAGAATTAATTAAATAATCATGGAAATAGTTTAGCACAAAAAAATTGAATGAGTAGTCTAATTTCGATGGTTAAACCAAACTCGTTGGAACCAAATAAAAAAAATATAGACTTAACCAAGTTTGCATAAGCCTACAAACACACTTTCCAAATATTCACTCATTTGAATTGCGAAACTTAACTATGCCTTTAACTAAACTAGTTAAGTCCAGAGTTAAGTTTCCCAATTCTATGGGTCAATCTGAATATGCTCAACTAAGAATTCCCTTATCGGACTTAAATTAATTTTGTTTTTTTTTTTAAAGAAACATAATGAAATTAACTGCTTTTGACAAGTACTAAACCTAACTTAATGTAGGTGACTTAATCTAAAATGTAGTACAGGAAGTGAATTTGCTCATATTAGGCAAACTTATTCGATGACCTGAGCCTAGCCGGGCAACGAAGACTCGGAGATGTTTAAGCGGACAAAAGCATAACTGCAACAGTTAGATTTTGGGGACGTGTTGGTATATAGGGGTTGGACGATAATTGGACGGAGCGCTATTGAGACCGATAGGTTGTGGACGCGCCTACTCGTACGATCGACTCTTCATCAGTCGGGACAGACGGAAATTTGTTGCGCTCGCTCGGACGGAAATTTGTGGGCGCTCGTTCGTTCGCTCAGCCGTCTCTGCCGATTATAGGCGCTGCTGCTGCCACCAGCAAGCGTTGTGCACGGACAGAACGAAAATTTGTTGCGCTCGCTCGGGCGGAAATCTGTTGCGCTCGCTCGGACGATCGCTCGCAGAACTAGGCACTGAAGTCTTTGCCGTTGGAAGGCGCTGCTGCTGCCACCAGCACGCGTTTTTGATGGACAGGAAGGTTGCCCATGCGTCTCTCGCACCTGTATTTTTGCCAGCTGCTCATTTGGGGATTGCCCATTAACGTTACCGCCGACTCCGGTCGCTGCTGCTACCACCAGCAAGCGTTTTGATGTTGTGAGGCGCGTAACCGTACCGCCTTACCGCGCAATTACTAGCTGAAGTGAGCAAAGTGTCCTACCAATTTTTTTTTACATGAGAATTGTTTTTTTTTTTTTTTTCCGAATAAAATCAACCAACTCACCGCAACTAAATTGCTATTCAAATTTAGCACAATTCCCATCCGCCCAAAAGTGAACGCCTTTTCTTCCGTTTAAGTGGGCTGCTCCTTTTGGATCATATGCCACGTGTAAATTTGATCGAAACTAAACAATATGCATACGCAACATTGTATGAAAACTGAGTTATAAGAAAATTTGCATGCGAACCTTTATTTAAAAATACTTGTTGAAACTGCACGTTAATTAGATACTTTATTTTAATTTCTAATTATACTACTTCGCGAGAAACATGAACGTTGCGTTAGCGTCCCAAGTTTGAAATTTATTTAGCGAAGTCTATATGTAAGCCACGACCATTCGCTTTCGGGGTTACGATGAAAAGAAATAATGAACGAAGGCGATTGAATTTGAAGCAGCAATGGTGATACCGAAGATTTTGAACCGTTAACGGGATCTTATCGCACTTCCAATGCAATTTATGCTGTTGTCGGTCTAAAGACTGACTAAGTTATAAAAGATTGTCTTTGACTCTATCGATCCACCATGTATCAGCTCAAAGTTCTACCAAAGCAATATTATCATTATTGCCATCATTATACATGAAAAGATGTAGCGAATGAATGTACCGAACCAAACTGCGATAATTGTAGGGTATGTTGCAAAAATTAGGATTGAAAGAAGATGAGCGAAGTGATGAGCGAAGAGAGCACCATCACGTGATATTTGTGTGCCAACCGAAAAACAAGCAATAAGCTAAAGAGAAAAAAATCAGTCGAAGCACTGGAATAATTTTTAGCCGAAGCGCTTTTCTCATTAGATGTTAATAGAGATGCGCTTTTGGTTCAACAATATGCAGCATACAAAACTTGTCCATTACACAACGTAACAGTTTGAGTTTAAATTATTTAATTTTATAAATTGTAATCACCGTTGTACACAAAAAAGAAATTTAATGTAAAAAAATTATGTTGAAACACCAAACAAAATGAAAGGCATATAAAAAAGAAACATTACTTAATAATATTCTAACATTTTAAAATCAATGAAAATTTAAAGTTACTTTTTTTAGTTATTTCAAAATTTAATAATTTACTGAATTTTTATTTTTGATTCTGGTTATTTAATTTAAAAAAAAAAAAAATCTAGCGCGCTGACCGATTCGTACAAAAAATTCCTGTGATTAACCTCTTTGTACAAAATGAAATCGTACAGGGTTCATCAGTTTTCATTCCTCTTGTGATGATTTTCTCGTACGATAATTCTACAAAAGATCTTATAGGTACTTTTGAGCGAATCAGAAAGCCTTTTTTTAAATGTCCCGCCAGGAATCTTTACGTCAGTCTCATCTGTCCATTTTCCCGTTTTCAAGTAAATTTTCAGTTTTTATAAAAAAAAGGCTTTATGACTTTGACAAACATAATAAATCGGTCTAATTTATGATATATTTTGCATCCGTTAGACAGATGCAGTACCAGGCGCTCATACGCTTCAGCAAGAAAACGACTTGCACTTTTCAATGCATGAAATATTCAAGACTCAATGGGAATATGGGCCTGGCAATACCCTTCATTTTCTTAAATAGAGTTACCATGAGTCCTGTTATATTCCGCTCACTACTACGGCGAATTGAGATACTTTAGCCAGAGATTCTAATGTTGCCATAATGTAGTACTATCTAGCTTAAAGTATTCGGAATAAACATTGTTTTATTATTTCGGATTTGTAAAATCGCAACAAAACTCTGGACATATGAATAAAAGTTTAATATATTAAAACGCGTTTTAATATATTAAAACGCCCAACGTAGGATAACGCCCACACCCTCAACAGTCTCAATCTTAGCCGGCCATTTGACTCACTATTTTATGTCTTCGGCATGAAAAACTCCTAGCGACTTTCCTCGTAAATTTTCTAGCTCATACATGTTTTTACCAATAGGCTTGACCACTCGACATTTGACAAATTTTCTACAGAATTTAGCATTATTGTTATTTTTAAAATCACTCAGTACAAAATTGCGTTTAAACACTTCTTATCCAGGAAGAAAAGTGACCATTCGACTGCGTTTATTGTATTGCCTTGCACCTTTCTCGTAAGCCGTATGCATAATTTTTTGTATGGCCTCTCTCACTAATGGAAATTTGTCTACACGACTCATCATCTTAATGTCAGCATCTTCTAACGCACCTAGTTTTCTGGCTAACTTATAATCCGCCCCGGAAGTAAACATCGTTTGACCGAAAAGACTAAAATAAGGAGTAATACCTGTTGCAGCATGAACCGAACTTCTTATGGCACACTCGATTTCAAAAACATTCGAATCCCAATCTCGATGGTCAGTATCTAAATATGCCCGAATAGCCGCTAACACCGTGTGATTGACCCTTTCAGAGACGTTGGCTTGTGGAGTGTATGCCGCATTTCTGATATGTTTGATTTTGTATGCATCTATAATTTTTTTAAACTCTTTAGACAAAAATTGCTGACTGTTGTCGGAATGAAGTAATTCTGGTGTTCCAAACTTGTAGAAAATTTCGTGAATTAGAAATTCGACTACCTTTCGCGCAGTCGCCTCTCGCATGGCCTTTAAGAACACAGATTTCGAAAAGTGGTCTAATACTATAAAGATACACGCGTTCCCCCCTTTTTTAACGCAGATATTTCCCTAGAAAATCGAAGGATTTTTTTGGAATGGTCGAACTGTGACCACTTCGGCACCCATCGTCGGTCGCATCTCAAAATTCGTTGGTTTGGTTTCTTTACAAACATTGCAACTACGTACAAAGATTCGAACTTGTACTGTCATTCGTGGCCAGAAATAAAATTGACGAATACGATATAAATTCTTTGCAACTCCTCCGTGTGAAGCGATCTTTTCTTCATGAGCTTTTTGTATCATTTTTGACGTCAATGCTTCCGGAATCCATAACTTCCGGACGGCACCAACACCAACCTGGGAAGCATCACACTGAATAACGAATCTGCGCTTGAAATCGGGGTGTGTTAGAACCGGCGTCGTAGTCAGAGCTTGTTTCATAACGTTGAATGTATCAATTGGGATATCGAAAACTTTTTACCTTTTTTTAAGGAATCACTTAAAGGGGCCGAAAGAGAAGCGAAATTGTTAATGAACCGCCTATACCAACCCGCGGTGGCAAGAAAACTTCGAACCTCTTTAGTAGAACGTTGAATCTTTATTTTGGAAATCGCGGTAACCTTATCCGAATCAGTTTTAAGAACGCCACCGATCTCGTAAGATCTTCAAGTGAGTATCAAAATCATGCGAAATTACTAGCAGATCGCCTAAATACACAAACACATTATTTTTCAAGCGCTGGGACACCACCTTGTGTATCAGGCGGCACAGGCGTTATGCCGCATTGCACAAGCCAAATGGCATAATTGCAAACTGGTACAAGGGTCTTCCAGGAATCGTGAATTCGGTGTATTCTTTGCTGTTTTGATCCAGCTCGTTTTGCCAGAACGCAAACTCAAGATCGACACTATTGATAAACACTGTCTGATCAATACGACTAAGGATTCTTTCAATTTTCTGAATCGTGCATCTAGACACAATCTGTTCTTACCAGGTGTCCTCACCAACGTCGTTCGGCTACTCCATGGTCTGTTGCTTTCTTCAATTATGACGAGGCACAACATTTCGTCGATCTCCGCATAAAGTAACTTTTGGACTGCAGGAGATACCGGGTAGTAGCGATCTTTTACCATTATTGATTTTAAAAACTCAATTCGGAAAACAAAATCATCTACCGTACTATTATCGCGATTACCATCAAAATTAATTTGAAAACTGGAGCTGGATTGTATTGACGACCTCTGATGTAATTTGGCTGAGCATAAGCAGTCAAATCCTCTCTTCGTTCAGGCTGTTCGTCATGAGCTACATACGGCGCAGTTGGCTGTCTAACATAAGTTCCGCCTATCCACTGGGAACTGAACTGACCTACACTCACACTGCCGTTTCTTGGGACATACTCCTCAACTCACCTACCTAAATACACAGGTACTGGGAAATCTGATTAAGTTCTTCTCTTGCCGGAGTCTAAAAAGAATTGGGTAAGTGTGGCCTTTCTAGTATGGGTTCTAACTCTTGAATTTTTTATTAATATTTTCAAAAAAACAAAAAAATATATATATTTCGATGCTACATGTTGGCAACAAATTGTTAGCTAATGGCCACCGAAAATTATTATTATTTGGCAATTAAATAAAAAAATAACTTTACTTTAAAAATAATAAAAAAAATTTGCATCTGAATTTAAATAAAAAAATATTTGAAGTTATTTTATTAAAAAAAAACTCATTAGATAGTTTAACGTACCTAAATAGAAAACTACATTATAAATATCAAATTTTAATATTGACTTTATTTTTTTTTTCAGAATGAGCAAAAACAAAACATTTTTATTTGACTTGAAAAATTAAAAAAAATTAGTTCCAACAAATCTTTCTTTTCTTTTTAATTCACCATAGATGAATGACAATGTTAAACAAACAAATGTGCCAATATAAGCTTCACTAACTTTGTTTTCACTGACAAGCAATTTATTTCCGTTGGTCCATTAAATTTTGATTTTATTTAATATGCTTCCAGTTTCGTTTTTGCATATTTTTTCGAACCGCTTGAGCTTGTTGTTGTAATTTATATTGCTATCAATGCTTGACATAGCGATCTCTATGCGACCATACTATACTAGCGATGCTGTTGTATAAGTTGACGCTAGTACCTCAAGATATTTTTGACATCATGAGCCGCGTGTACCACCATCTTCCTTGCCATCGTTTTCGCTATCCGAACCGCCGCTACTGGACGTCGAGCTCGACGAAGATTTACTTGAGCTTTCCGATGCAAAAGCAAGTCTAATGACAAACCAACAATAGGGCGAACGCCGCCTTTCGCAGCATTACTTAAAGAGATCATCTAAAAAAAATACTGCTGTACCACATAATATTCGAGCAGCTTGCGAGGATGCTCGCCTAAACTCGAGTCCAAAAAGGTACAGCGGCGCATCATAGAGTGTAGTGCGCAAGTTATGTCCATGCTAGTCATGTCCATATCTACTTCACCAGAAACCTTGGATATTTAAACATTTTCTCATAAGAGACGAAACATTCCCATAGATTGAAAAAAGTAATTAAAATTATTAAAAATATTAATAAAGATACAAATGTAAAAGACAACTATTATATTTTGAGACAGATACTTTGCATCTCATGAAAATGCATTATTAGTAGGACATATATATTTAAATAATGAAAACTAATAAAACGAATACAACGGAGAAATTTCCAAATTAAAACATCCGAAATAAATATACCAAATTGTAATTTCCAAATAACTAGAAATTCCCAAATTGTAATAACTAGAAATCGGGACTAGTACTGTTATTATAAGCTATTAAACTTTTTTATAAGGATAACATAAACAAATAAATATAAATTCCAAAATTGTAATTTCCAAAATGACTGGAAATTCCCAAATTGTAATTTCATAATTGACTAGGAATTCCCAAATTATAATTCCACAAATAAATATTGGAAATTCCCAGATTTTATTACTGTCGCAGAAAGCGCCAAATTTATAAACTAAATTTACATGTATAATCTTAAGATTTCAATATACCTTATTGAAATCTTAAGATTATACATGTAAATTTAGTTTAAGAAACCATTTTGTAATTTTAGTATAAATATGAAGTTATGAATAAATAAAAATGGCAGTTCTGAAGAATAAGCCAAATACAGCAAAGAACCAATAACAGAGTTCTGAAGAACCCAGCAAAAAAATAAACATCTGTTATGTTTTTAAATTAAAAAGAGACTCGCATTCAAACTTTTGGTTGCGATACTTTTTCGAGAGACGCTGCAGCGTCCATTTGTCCAGCACTGTCTAAACCTCAATCTCAACCGGTGAATAAGGCCGCTCGAAAAACACAATTCTCTTCACAAGAGATGTGCAGACCATTCCTCCAGATCAGCTAATTCGGGTCGTGTCTTCTTCTTAACCTCACAATTACGTGAAAATGCGTTTTTTTTGTTGTGGGATTTTTTTAGTGTGCGTCTCTTTTTTCTTGTTTGTAGCGTTTTTTATTTCTTAATTGTTCTTTTCTTTTTTACAAATGTTTTCTTTGACTCTAGTTATTTTGTTTAATGGCCTTTTTGATGTTTGTGTGTTTTTTTTTCTTTTATTATTTTTTTAATTTAATAATTGCAAGCGTACAAAAATTACGCTGCCTTTTTCTTCAGATTCTGTTCGGCAAATTCGACAACTGTTCAAAGTTGACTGATCGATCTATTTTTTTACTTTTTAAATTAAATTACCAATGATAGAAAATAAAGTTAAGCGTTGAATTATGTGAATTTACTTTAAAATGTAATAAATGTATATATGAAAGCTTTTTATTTTAGTGCTCATAACAAAACAAAATTATTAAAAACTGGATTGCAATGTTCAAAAAAAATAACTACAAAAATCTTCACAATTGGATGATTTCTGATGTGCAACTCCTTGTACAATTAGCTTGAAACTATGTTTATCAGCTAAGCAGATCAGGAGTGCATATCAGAAAACTCCAATTATGCCTTCACAGAAAATATATAAAAAACAAATTATTGATTTTTTATTCTTCTTTTTGAATTTCAACTATTGGGCGCCATATTTGTCACCAACCCTGTGTCATCGTATACCGTGTGGCTGCCAGCTAGCTCTTCATGGTCGGTCGTGGAGTTACTTAACCCGCCACACGGTATCGAGGTGGACAAAATTTATTTGTTTATATAAAACTCAAAAAAAATAAACGAAACTAAAATCTCAAACAAAAGCAAATACTAAAAAAAAAATCACGAAAATCCCATTACAAATATACTAATTTTACTTTCCTAACAAACACAATGCAGGGTATCTAAAGGAAAGAAGAGGTTTTTGGTCCCTCCTACTGTGACCCACCCTACCTATCATAAAATATAAATATTTTTTAATAACACCCACTTAAAATAATTATTACTTATGTGATTTGCCAATTTTTACTCACGTCCATTTCAAATTTGATCCCACCTGAAATCTCCTCCCATTCACAATAAAATTAGCAGCTCATTATGAATGTTTTACTAAAAATGAAAATTTGATGAAGTTGGCAATTTTTGCTCGACTTTCATTTGACTATTTAAACACAAACAACTTCAGCATGACGTTATGTTTAAAAAAAAATAACCGAAAACGAAAACGTGTGTAAAATTTTTTTTTAAGTCTAATAAGTGTTTTAATTGAAGAAAAATATCAACATAAAATACAAAAATACTAACATTATACTTAACAAATTAATAAAGGTAAGTCTATGAATTATTTAAACTAAATTAAATGAACATGATACCATATATATTAATAGACACTAAACTGTGCAATTATTCAATTAAAAAGAAACTATATTAACAAAACAAAAAAAATTAACAAAATCGCACATAAAAAAATATACAGTAAAAATAACAAAAAGAAAGAAAAAAAATCAAAGAAAAAAGCATTGGCGAAATAATCCCAAAGGGTTTTTGCAAAAATACTTCGTTTAAAACTAAATAGTTCTCACACATCCCTAAATGAGCTCATTCTCGGTTTATGGACAAACAAAAAAACTTTAAATGTTGGGCATTTGCATTTAACCCAAGGACAATTTGTTACCACCCCAACTCGATCGTATCAGATATGATCTTCCGAATTCTAGCTCAGTTTTGGTTTCGGGCTCTGGTCCGACCCGTCATATCTGATCGAGGGCAGACAATAAATTATCGATAAAAAAACGACAAAAGAAAAAATAAAAAATAAAACAAAATACATAAAAAAACTTTAACTGAAAATTAATTACTACTCACAAAATTTACTCAAAACGAAAGATTTAAACAACGAACTCAAACACCATAATATTAAAACCAACAAATGTCACATGATCCTACTAAACAATCATATTACCAAGATGTTGAACGACTTGGCAGCGCACCCTCCCTACCATGGCGATTTTTTTTAAATATACCGTTTTTTCACCACCACATTACTCACTCCTTATAATACCACTGTGTGAATGCTTTAAGCGCTCATAGTGTGACGTATTTTCAAAAGAGAACAAAGGTTATCATTTAGAAATTTTAAATTTAATTATTATATTAAATTATTAATGTTTTATTTTTCTTTCTTTCTTTTTTGTTTGTTTTTGTATTAAAAAAAATAAAAATTTGTGAGCATTTACATAATAAAAAAAAGGAAATTACTTAAAAAAAATTATAAATAATATTAAATGTTTAAAACAAATAAAAAAATAAAATCTCATATATACATATATTTTTTTGGCGCTAATTATTGTCTTTAGGCAAAATTCTAATTTTAGATTTGCCTCTTAACGCAATTAATTTTATTTTACTGTAAGTTATGATTTAAATTTTTTTTTTTGTGTACCTCTTTTCAGGTTATTAAAAAAAAATGTATATATAACAAATTAATGTAATTTTTTTTTGTTCTTCTCTTTCAGGTACTCAACTTTCAAATCTTGTGATATAGTTTTAGATTGGAGCTGCTCTTATTTTATTTTAACTGCAAATTTAATCGTAGTTAAAAACTAGTAAGAGAATTATCTTCGGCTATGCCGAAACTCATATACCATTCGTCATTTCAGTGACACCAAAAATGTGTTTTTTTTTAGCACATAAGTGCTACATGTCACTATTATAAGTGGGCGTTGATTTTATCCGACTACGCCCCTTCTTGGTTAGTAATTTTATGTACCTACCGAAGTGTTAAATACCAAATTTGAACTGGTTATCTACGCTGTAGCTATTTTTAATAATTTTTTCCGAATGGAAAGGGTTGGTTTGTATGGGAGGTGGCCGTGAATCTTATCCGTTCACTCCCATTTTTTGTGAGTAGTTTTGTGTTACTACTAAAGTGAAAACTATCGAATTTGAACTGGATATCTGCACTGGAACTATTTTAATCGTTTATTTTTTTGTATGAAACATGGGTGGTTTGTATGGGAGGGGGTAGAATAGGAGCATACCAAATTTCAGCTCGATAACTCCTAAACTACGGCTGTTATCGCTGGGACAGACAGACAGACGGACGGTAGGACGGACGGACGGACAGACGGACATCGTTAAATCAACTCAGAATCCGACGGTGATATATATACTTTGTCATACCTACCACGCCCCCTTCTGGGCGTTACAAACGGACGAACAAACTTAGTATACCATTCGGTACGTGCACTTGCACGTGGCGAATAGTATATAAAATGTATTATGTGAATAACCTTTTTTTTTTTTTACTATTGTATCCTATAATTAAGGCAGATTATTAAATAAAAACTTGTTCCATTCATTGCCAAATACTGTGTTGTTCTCTTATTTTTCTGTTTAAATATAATCAGTAAGTATAACTGCTTCATGGTTCTTCAGCTCATTCGACTAAAAAAAGGGCGGTAAAACATTTTGCGCAAGGTAATTGCCAATCAACTTTGGCATCGTCCCTTACATATCCTTAACTTGGCCAACATATATTTTGATTAATTGTTTGCTATTTTGGCTGTACCTCATTATCGGCTTATCATTTATACCAGTTTACATGTTACAAAAACTTTTGTGTTGTACTACAAATTTTCTATTTGCGGGAAGAATATGTAGTTTTGTAATAAGCCCTTCGTGCCATACTTTATCAAATATGATATTTTGAAAAACTGCGTAGCAGTAGTGTTTGTTTTCAAATGTGGCTTTTATTGAATCCACATTGCGATGCACCTGTTCAATTGTGCCATGTTTCTGTCGGAACCCAAATTGATTATTGGGAATCACAACTTTTTTAGTAATTTTGGGTACAATCAACTTTGTTAAAAGTTTTTCAAAGAGTTTTGAAATAACCGGGAGCAAGCTTATTGGTCGGTATGAAGACACATTACTAGGGTCTCTTTCGGGTTTGGGGATAATTTTAACTTGTGAAAGTTTCCAGTCATCTGGGTAGTGACTAGTTCTAAGAATAGCATTGAATATATGGAGCAAATAAGTTGTAGCAATGTTTGGCAGTTCTTTTACCATTTTAGGTGTTATCAAATCCGAACCTGGAGCTTTATTTGGTTTTAAGCATTTATTTATTGTCTCCATAATTTCCTTTCATTTAAAGCGAGGGGTATTCGAGGTATGTTGAGCGACTAATGCCGGTAATGGGGTATCACCAAATGTCGTGTTTGGAGAAAACACAGTTTTGAGGTGATTGGCAAATGCCGCACCTTTTTCCACATCGTTTCTGGCCCAATTTCCGTTTGCTAACCGAATAGGAGGTTTTGACAGTATGGGGTTTTTCATATTTTTGGCAGCTCGCCAGAGAGAGTAGTTTGACGATTTGGTGGGTGCGAGCTGTTCAATGAATTGTTGTGGGTTAAACTATTTGTTATTGAGCCGGGAGTTGAGGTAGCTGCTTGTGTAAGCAGAGAAGTAAAATTTTTACCGCTATATTTATTTGGTCTTTCGTTTTAAGTGACACATTAGGGTTTATGTGTGAACTTATATACTGCCTATATTTGAGCCAACTTGTGAGCTTGCTGGTCAATTTATTTATTGTAGTAACATCGATGCTTGGGACATAATTAATTGTATTAATGGTAGGCGTATGGTCTGATAATAAATCTAGAGAAGATTCAGTAGTTAATTGGCTTCTTTTTAAGGTTTTAAAGACTGCAAAATCGATTACATCGGGATTTTTGCGTCTATCTGTTGGCCAGTATGTTGGTTTGCCAGAGGAGACTACGTCTAGACCAAGTTTAGTAACTGTATTCCACTGCAGCCTTCCCTTAGGTGATATAAGACGAGAACCCAAATACGTGTGTTTGGCGTTATAATCACCAGCAGCGAGACTCTTTTGTCCAAGAGAGTTGAAGAATGACTGAAATTGCTGTTCACTTATTTTATGTCTAGGTGGACAGTATATAGCCGTTAATGTTAGACTTTTTAGATATTCATCGAGAGAAATACTAGTTGCCTGTATATAATCTGTACAGTAATTCTAAAGAGCATAATGTTTGATCCTGCTTTTAATGAGAATTGCAGATCCACCTCTTGCGTTACCGCTTGGATGTTTTGTGTCGTAGAGTCTATACTCCGGAATATTGAAATAGTGTTTTTCAGTAAAATGAGTTTCCGAAATTAGCATTACATCTATGCTTGACTCTTTTAGGAACTCGAGAAGTTCTAGTTTGTGTAGACAGAGGCCGATTGCATTCCAAAATGATATTTTTAAACCATTCATGGTTTGGATAGGAGATGCTGAAGCAGAAGATTTTGATTTTTAATCATGTCTTGTACCATGTTTTGCATACTAGACATAAATTGAGACATGTTTTGCATAAACATTTGAAGGGTTTGTTCGAGATTGCTGCTTTGAGGAGCAGTCTGGACGTTTATGGGGACTGGGTTGTCACCTTTTAGAGCACTTGCGTACGAAACACCTTGATTCATAAAGTGATTTACATTAATTGATGCATTGAAATGTTTAGGGGGGGGGGGGGGGGGCAACTTTTGCATGACTTGGTTGGAATTAGTGGGTCCAACTGAAGTAATAGCTTTGTTTTTGAAGGTCTGAAATACTGGACAGCCACGATAGTTTGCTGTGTGGTTTCCAAAGCAGTTGCTGCATTTTTTTACATAAGAATCTTCTTTAATTTTATGGCATGTTAGGGATGAATGTAGATCTCCACAAATTACGCATACACTGGAAAGCGTGCAGTAAGTTTTTTAGTGGCCAAATTATTGACAATTTTCTCACTGGATTGGTCCACTGCGTTTGTAGGGCTCTTCTACAGTAATTTTGCGATGTAAGAGATATCGCAGAGAGTAAATTGGGTGGGATTCACCTTTTTTAAGAGATTTTGTATCGAATTCCAGTTCCACTCGGAAGAGTGGCTGTGGAGTTTTGTTGCGATTTATTATATTAGATACCATTTTAACTGAGAAGCCCTCTTCCTTTATCGCTTCTTGAATTTCTTTGCATTCAACGAAAGAGTCAATGCCTTTCAATATTACTGATAGGCCTTTGGAGCTTTTGAGCTGATATGTGTAATAGCTCTTTTTAGCTTTATCGAGAGAATTGATAATTATTCTATAATTTGGCTCACTGTATATTTGAATTTTTGTTTCATGTATTTCTCCTTTACGGATAGGGACTACATAAAATTGTTTACGCCAATATTTTGTGTGAGTAAATCTAAAAGAGATTTAGAGTTTTGCTCACGTAGATAGATTGGAGGGGGTTTTTGAGTTTTCGGCTTGGGATCCGTACTCATATGATCGGCAAAAATCGCGTACCGATTCTGTCCCTGCTTGGTAAATTCATATTTTCAGCTCGGGGAGGAGTAAGTTTTCGTTTTGGATAGTAGCGGTCAATGCCAGTCTGCACTACCGTAAATTTTCTGTTTTCGTTTCTATCACTAGAACTTTTGCCTGTATTGGGTGTTAACGCTTTTTTATTTTTATTTGGGGTATCGCAAGGGGGGTTTTGCGTATTTAATTTAATAAAGGGAGATACAGAGTTACCTGGGATCATATTTGGAGTGACATATTGAGAACTCCAAGGAAGAGCAGGAGAGAGAGACTCAGCATGAAATACTACCGGAAGCGTAACATTTTGTTTTTCTTGATTTTGTAGTTGTTGGACCCTTTGCTGAAGACTGCAAATTTGTTGTTCGCTATGTTCATTTTGGTTAATGATCAGAGTATCGTTGTTGGTCACCAACTATGATCAGAGTATCGTTGTTGGTCACCAACTATGTCTTGCAATTTTCCCACTGGGTTATGAGTTTTAGCATCGGCAGAGCGCACAACAGTACTCTGAGCTGTAATGTTTTTTGTTGTTTGCTCGTGTTTGTTTTGTTGTTGAACAAACGGACTTGCGGGGGAAGACGATAAACTTTTTGTTTTTTCGCAAGAGTCAAACAAATTATTTTGGGAGCCTTAAGTAGTTGTTTTTGGAACATTGTTCATTGTTTTTAGTGAATTGAGATACTTTAGCCAGAGATACTAGTGTTGCCATACTGTAGTACCCATCTAGCTTAAAGTATTCGGTATAAAAAATGTTTTATTTTTTTAGATATGTACCAACCGCAATAATATATTTATTAGGTATATTTAGGTATCATAGTATCCTCAAATTTTGAAAAATTAATTTAGACACTCCGACTGTGAGTGCGCCAACATAATACAGTCTATTCTAGTGGAACCCTGAATCAGCTGACTACAGGATAAAATATAAAGTTATTTAAATCATCGGTAAATTCTTGTTCGGAATAGTCTGAGCAAAGGGTTTTTCAAAAGGAACGCTACAAAAGTAGACCGATAGGGACAGCAAACGACGCCATATTTTTTTCGTTCTCTTGACATTTCTCTTCAGTAGGGTTTGTCATTTCATCATGGAAAGATATTCGATATCAAATGAAAGGTAATTGATGGAGCTTTAGCTCTTTTTTATTAAAATCGGGTCAAAATAATGCATTACGAAAAATTAACCCTTACAAGCCAAAATTCCGATTAAATGCTTATATACTTTTATACTTTTACTTATATTACTTTTTAAAATATTACAAAAAATGGTGTAAGGTTTTGAAGAACTCTTTAATACCTTTTGTTTACGCCAAACGTCGTAAATATTATTTTTTCTCTTTACAAATTTGAAATTGTATATATTTTTTATGTATATTTACAGTTTGCACTTCGGCCACTGTAAATATCAATATTTCTTAAATTTGTTGTTATTATTTTATTACGGCTTTTGTTTTGCCGCTTGATTTAGAGATTAGACTCTTATCGGAACCGCAAAGGTAACAACACCTGGAAATAAAGCTGCTCTGTTATAACGTTTTAAACATTGTTTTTTTTGTTTTTTCCTTATTTTTCTAAATTGGAACTTCCTGCGCCGGTGCCCCCCTCGAGCTGTGGCTTCTTGTTTTGTTTTGGATGTTTTGGAGATCCACCCAAGCCACCGCATTTTAACCTTTTATTTAACACGTCAATCATACTGATCCAAATAAAACTCAGCGAGTATTTCCAATTAAGAAAAAATGTAATTGTCAACTTTAAAGCTTTACCGCCCCCATGCCACGCCTTTCCTATCATTTTCTCCTACATTTAAAAATTCAGCTCTTAAGGCCACGTTACTGGTAAAAAAAATGTAATCGGAGTCACCGGGCTAAACTTTACTTTTTCCACAATTTGTTTCTGCGCTGGCAATATCAATCACTGTGATTGGGCAACAACAAAAAAATTAAACCAGTATAATATTTTTATATATCTTTATTTTATATTTTTTATATATAAAAGTATACAAACAGTTGTTTAAATATACTGCAGTGCGGTATTCATCTTGAATTATGTTGTATGTAATTAACAACTTATTTTTTTTAGACATTATTAAAAATTAGTCAAATATTAAACACTGTGAATACCCTAAAAGAAAAATAATGTATTTTGAGATTAAGGATGGATGGCATCACCTTCTTTATCTTCCGAAGAAACTTCTACAATCCCCGCCATATTTCAGTATTTCTAAATAAAAACCTTTTAAAATTGTGAATTTGAAACTGTGTAGCCCTGTATAAAAAATGACGTATATGTGTATACTTTAGTTAAATACAATATATTTGATAAACAAAACATTGACTAAATCAAAATTGTTTTAATGACTATAAGGTCAATGTTTATTAAGTTAAAACTAAAAAAATTGTTTTCTCTAAAATTTTAAGTTCATTGTGCTCATTTTGCTTTGGATACACTTTATTGGTAAAATATTTTAAAATAAACCCTATATTCAACTGTAAGTTTTGTCATTTAGTGGTCCTTAAATACTAGACCGTTTGTTTTGTTACACTTTTAAGTTAAGTTTTTTTGTGATCGTAATTTTGATATAATAGTATGCGTTCTGAGAATGCCATACAAAAGTGGGATTACATTACAGATTTTGCTTTTAATTAAAAACCAACACAAACCGCTAATTTAAATTGATTAAACTAAAATTTGTATGAACATGTAGACATTATCTTGAAAAAAGGTGAAGTAAACTCCAGCCATCCTATCTTTTAAGTGGGGTATAAAATATTTAGATTAAAAAAAACATTTCTCATCTTATGTTCTAATCTATGTTTGGAACAAGTAAAGCGTGCTCCGTTCACTCCGATTTTATTTTTTTTTACCAGATATGTGGCCGTGAGAGCTGATTTTTTTTGTGTAAAAGAAAATGATAGGAAAGGCGTGTTATGGGGGCGGTGAAGCTTTAAAGTTAAAATTAAATGTTTTCTTAATTTGAAATACTCGCTGAATTTTGTTTGGATCAGTATAATTGAGGTGTTAAATAAAAAGTATTAAAGAGTTTTTCAAACTATATATCATTTTTCGTGGTATCTTAAAAAATGTTTGTGATATAAGCAATTTTATATTTTTGCTTCGGAATTTTTGCTTTCAAGGGTTAATTTCTCGAAAAATTACGTAATTATGACCAGATTTTAATAGATTAGGCCATTACCGACATTTCTGGATTACTTTTTTTTACTTTGGAGCGTTCGCCGGTCAAGTAAACTATCATCATTTTTGTTTACCAGGCGTGTAGCCTTAAGAGCAAATTTTTTATTGTAAAAAAAATTTTGGACGGTCGTGGTATGGAAGCGAAAAACAATGTCTTTTAATTATAAAAACGCTTTTAATTTAAATTAGATTAAAATGAGTGAGGTGTGAAATGAAAGGTATTGAGAAGCTCCTTAAAATTGTATACCATTTTTTGTGATATATTAAAAACTTTTTGAGAGAAGCATTTTTGAATTTTTGCTTCGAAATATTGACTTTCATGTGTTAATATTTCGAAACAAAAAATCGTTGTTATGACTAGATTTAAATAGAATAGGACACCATATGTCTTACCTTAATACTTATTTTTGCAGTAACTTCACATGCCTTAAATACCATTTGAGGTGCCCTAACCCAAAAAAAATAGAAGTTTATATCTATACTAGCGAATGCCAGGCATACGTTGCAATTCCACTTAATAAAATTGTTTACCAGAACTTCCCGGTACTTACCGTTGTAGCGATTCTGAGTTACGGCGGTGAAATTATCGGCAGTTACCATACAAACTCAGAAACAAAATCTTAATTTTTTAGGAGCAATATTAGCAATGTCTTCGTATATTTTTACTTAATTAAACAAATTGTGGGCTTAATAAGTGGGCGTGGCAGATTTTGTATATCCTGTTATTCTTCCCGGTGCATCCAGTTACATGTTTTCTATTTAGCACATCAAGTTTCTGAGCAAATGGTGGTAGGCATAAAAATGATCCACCCTTTTTTTTGAAAGTGTTCGTTAAATTGATCCAACCACGCCCATTTTTGGGGAAGTTATCGACAGTGCCAATACAAATTCAAATACTAAATTCAGATTTTTAGGAGCAATATTAGCCACGTTATCGCATATTTTCTATTTTTTTCAAAGTAGTCGTTAAATTGATCCAACCTCGCCCATTTTTGGGAAAGTTATCGACAGTGTCTATACAAACTGAGATACCAAATTTCATTTCATCTTTTGGATCAATATTAGCGAAATAATCGAATATTTTAACTTAGTTTTACAAATTGTGGGCGTAATAGGTGGGCGTGGAAAAATTTTCTTTGCCCTAAACCTAAGTTGGCGTGAGCACAGCAACTCCTGTTAACAAGAAATCGCTATTTTTTTTCAATAGTTTATATATATATATATATACAGCTGTGTTCATTGAAATAGCAGTACAACACAAGCGAAACTATATTAATGTTTTTTAGCATATTCCTTTTCGTTATTTGATCGTTTACATATTGGTTTTGTAAAATTAAATATAGAGATAAGAAATAAGCAAAAACCCCATTAGATTTGCTAAGTTTTTGTGCTCTCTTGATATTTTTACACACGTCCACAAATTTTTGGCTGTTTACTGAAATAGCAGTTTTTAATTTTCTTCCACGAAATGTTCCCAAAAATTTTTCAAATTTGTGAATTGTGAGTTTGATTAAGTTGATTATTATAATTTATATGACAATACACTATTTCAATAGGAAAATTAAATTTTTAATGGGTAGAGGACCTCACTGATTCAAGGAAAAAATGTATTGATCCTTGATCTAAAAAAGAAGGGGAAAACATATAAAGAAATACAATGTTTTTTAAAATGTTCTGCCAAGATGTTATGCAAATCCATAAATTATGAACTGAAGCTCGAAAAACGTGGTGCCATACGCAAAACTACAAATTTAGAGGACCAACGCATAGTGCGCTTTAGCAAAGCCAATCCTTTTGCATCCTCTAGGATTATAAAAGCGGAGCTGATCAGCGATGTAACCATTCGACGACGACTATTGAATATAAATCTGTATGCGCTAAACCCACCAAAGGTGCCATTACTTAATCAAAGACATATCAAAACCCGATTGGAGTTTGCCAAAAGTCATTTAAACTGGCCAATATCAAAATGGCGTAATATCCTTTGGGCAGATAAGTCCAAACTGATCTTGTTTGGTTGTGCAGGTTCTAGACAGTATGTCCGTCGGCTCCCGAACACGGATTACCTTCCAAATTATTCGATCAAGACAGTTAATCACGGTGGCCTTAAAATTTTGGTATGAGCCTGTTTTTCGTGTAGCGGTGTGGGCCTAATACATTTGATCGATGGGATCATGGACAAAAATGAGTACGTGAATATATAAAGGAACGTTATGCTGCCAACTGCCTGTTGGTTGGTTGGTTGGTTTAGGTGCTGCCTGAGAAGACACAAAAATTTCAGGCTCAATTAGCACAAAAGTGCCATTTTGGTACACCACTTGTTGAACCACTGATGTCTGATTTAATCAAACCATTTTGATTTGTTTATAAATCCACTTATGTTATCTATTTTAGTTTCAGCGAGCTCGTTGAGGTTGTTCATTGCAAATGTTCCTAACGTGTTATGTCGTAGAGTACCTAAACCTGGGCACTCGCATAGAAAATGGAAAACTGTTTCTTTGATTCCTTCTTGGTGACAGCTTCGGCATCTGTCGTTGTGAGGCCATCCCATTTTCTCGGCATGGTCTCCTATCGGCCAGTGACCGGTTATTGTCGATGTAATCCTGAATATATCTTTTCTTGGCTTTCGTATTAATTCTTCGGTTCTTGATTTATTATACTTTGCCCAGATTTTCTTGGATGTTTTGCAGGCACCCGTTTTAGCCCACCTGGTTTCTGCTTCTTGACGATATTGCATATACAGCTTTCTTTTAATGGCGCTGAGAGGGCATCCAACTCCCACTGCCTCAGATTCGCTGAGGGAGGCGCCTTTTCTCGCCAATGCATCAGCCTTCTCATTTCCTTCTATGTTCCTGTGTCCAGGTACCCAGATGAGAGTGATGTCCATTGTGCGCGCTATTAGGTTTAGCTCGTTTTTGCATTGCCTGATGATTTCTGACTTAATTATTGGTGAGACAAGTGCTAAAAGGACTGCTTGACTATCAGTAAGTATGCATGCTTCTGATGGCTGATAAGGATAATTCCTTAGTACCCTACATGCTTCTCTGATTCCTAGAGCTTCCGCTTGAAAAATGCTGGTTGAGTTTCTCAGTCGGAAGGAATTAGATGCCATAAGTTCTTTGGAGTACACCCCTGCTCCTACCCCTTCATCCGACTTGGATCCATCGGTGTATAGCTTGACGGTGTTTTCCTTAACTGCTAGGTTCAATTTCCATTCGTTCCGTGTGGGAAACTTAACCACAAACTTCTTTCGAAAGTCAAGGATTGCAGTGATATGGTCCGAAGATTTCTTTTCGAGATTTTGGCTTCCGAGAATTTTACAATGACCAAACGGTTTTGCATGCCACAGGCCATTCTCCATAATTCTGGTAGCTGTATTTGCTGCTGTTAGTCGTAATTGAATTTCGATTGGGAGTAAGTTGAGAATGACGTTCAGTGCCTCGGCTGGGCATGATCTCATGGCTCCCGTTATACCCGCGCAGGCTGCACGTTGTAAACTGTTGAGTTTTCGAACATTATACTGTTTATTAAGTGCTGGCCACCATACTATTGCACCGTATGCTATAATTGGTCTTATTATAGCAGTGTACATCCATAGTGCTAGTTTTGGTTTTAGTCCCCAATTTCGACTGATGATTCTTTTGCACGTATAATAAGCTACATACGCTTTCTGTATACGCTTTTGCACGTTATCTTTCCAGTTTAGCTTTGGATCTAATACAACTCCTAGATACGTAGCTCTGTTTGATAGCGGGATTTTGACTCCATTGAGGGATGGAAGTATGAACTGAGGTATTTTGGTCTTTTTTGTAAATAGCATCAACTGTGTTTTACTTGGGTTGACATTAAGGCCGCTACTCCTGGCCCATGCGCTTAGTTTCTTTAGAGCTCTTTCTAATATTTCGCTGATAGTAGATAAGAACGGACCTGTTGTAAGAATCACGACGTCATCTGCATACGCGACTACCTTTACTCCTCCTCTGTTGAGTTCTAGTAGAATATTATTTAGTGACAGTACCCATAGGAGCGGAGATAGGACTCCGCCTTGTGGAGTGCCTCTACTCGCAAACTTTGTAATAGAAGCATCTCCAATGGATGCTTGAATGATTCTGGTCTGTAACATACAACGAATCCAATTGTTTACGCCGTCATTGACACCTGACCTGACAAGCGATTCGAATATGGTGTCTACTGAGATGTTGTTGAAAGCCCCTTCAATGTCTAGGAAGGCTGCCATAGTGAATTGTTCCTGATGTAAAGATTTTTCAATTTGTCCAACTACTTCATGAAGAGCAGTTTCTGTGGATTTGCCCTTCATATAAGCATGTTGTGCGTTCGAAAGTGAGTTCCCGCTAACTGTGGACCTAATGTGGATATCTACTAGTCTTTCCAGTGTTTTTAATAGGAAAGAAGTTAAGCTAATCGGCCTGAAGTCTTTGGCTGCTTCATGGTTTTTCTTACCCGCCTTGGGTATAAAGACCACCTTAACTCTTCTCCAGCTTTCTGGAATATAGGTGAGGCGTAAGCAGGCTTTAAATATATTTACGAGCCACGTTTGAATAGTCCTCAGGGTCTTCTGAAGCATAATCGGTAAAATACCATCCGGGCCCGCTGATTTAAAAGGTTGGAAACTATTTATAGAAAAAACTATCTTGTCTTTATCTATTATTGAATCTACCACATCATTTGATATGAATCTATTGATTTCCCAGGTCTCAGATCTCTGCTGAGACTCGCAACCGGGAAAGTGACATTTAACTAGCGTTTCTAGAGAATCCGTTGCAGAAGTCGTCCACTCTCCATCTACACTTTTAACATAAGTTGGATTGGAGTGCTCTTTAGACAACATTTTACTAAGCCTTGCAGATTCTCTGGAGTTTTCTATTGATGTGCAATAGGATTGCCAAGATTCTGCTTTTGCTACCCTAATTGCTTTCTTGTACTTTTTCCGTATGTCATTATAAGGTTGTCTTAACCCGGTTAAGTAACATTCATTAAAGACCGTCCTGACTTTGTCTCTAAGTTTTTTCAGTTCACCAGTCCACCATGGGGGGGATTTATTCTTCGTGACACTTATTGGTGTTGATTTCTTGAAGGCTACATTTAAGACCTTCTCTAAGGTATTAACCTTCTTGTCTATGTCTGAAATAGAGTATATCTCTTCACAAGATTTGTTACCTCCTAGTTTGCGTTCTGATATTTTAATAAAGTTTTCCCATCGTGTTCTTCTGGGATTTCTGAAAAAGGAGGGGGTGAAGGACCTGCCACGGAGGTTGAACAGTATCAGACAGTGATCAGACATTGATGGTCTATCTGATACTATCCAATCTTCTACAGTTACACTATTGCTCTCTGTCATAAGCGTAAGATCCAAGACCTCCTCCCATCCCGGAAAAATATCTGTACTTGGGAAAATAAAGGTTGGCTTGTTACCCCTATTACATATACTTAGCTTAGTATATAATAAAAAGTTTAATAGTGACTCACCTCTGTCGTTTGTTGTACTACTGTTCCATAGGGTATGCCTTGCATTAGCATCACACCCGATGAGGCTGATGTCCTTCTGGTGGTCTTCGATGAGACGTTTCAAAGCCTCCGGTGGTGCCTCTGTGTCATGAGGCATATAGACCGATGCCACTACTAAGTCCTGCAGTCCGGCCTCTTCTACCTTAACCACCGTCATATCTGATGTGCTGTAATTAGAGCAGAGGAATGCATTTATACCTTTCTTGACAAGAATGCACGCCCTTGGCTTACCTGCCTCTTTACTATAGTAGAGGTTGTGTGTACTGATGTTGAGCCCCATGATTTTGTCGTGTCTAATCCAGGGCTCTTGGACGAGACTGATGTCTATATCCCCCTCACTGAGGAGGATATTTAGGTTGTCGGTGGCACACTTAGAGTGCTGCAGGTTTATTTGAGCAAACCTCAGCATTCTCACCTTCGTCTTGCAGGTTGACCACCGAAAGCAACTGACCCGCATTGTCGACCTCTTCCGTGTCGTCTTCCTCGGGGTTTGCATCGCCTCTGAAGATTTTCATCTTGGCCATCCGGATGCCAAAGCGAATTTTGTTGTCCGCCTTTGACAATGCCTCCAATGATTCCTCACTGATGGCCAAGAGAAGTGGTCTGCTGGACTTTCTCGATTCCTCGACCTTTATCAACTGCCAGTCGTTAACAGCCGGGATATCTTTGTTCTGCAGTTTCAAGCACCGCAGCAGCTTTTCGCCTGGTTCGTTCATCGGAGGCAACCAAATGCGAGCTCGTGGTCTCCTTGGGATTTCACTCACTGGAATCAGCTTGAGCTTCAAGCCTGATATCGTGCCGCTGAGCTTAGCGACACTGTCGGTGAGGAAATCTAAGGAGAAACGGTCTGCACATTTGACTACTTTGTAACCCCTAAAGGTTTCCGATGAGTCAAACTCTGGGTGGGGACCTGCAGGATTATCGAGTACGTAGTTCATTACGAGTCCCGATAGTGCTACATCAATCTCTACCCATTTTTGCTGTACGGTGAGTGGCGTCTTCGTTTCTGCATCGATAACTGACACTTGCAGGTTGTCTCTGGCAACCTCACTAAAATGCCTTGTCATCGGTGCAACTTTGGAACCGCTTGGCTCAGCATCCCCAGTCTTTCTCGACCTCTTGGGGTGAACGTTCCCACTCTCATTCTGCGAGCGGTTGCGTTTTTGAGCTTGGCTGCTTGATGTTGGTGCTGGAGTATTTTCGGTGAACTTCTTATATTCATCCAGCACCGCTTCATACCTGCGTCTGTCCACTTCGTCACGCTCATGAACAGTACCAGCTGCTGCATTTTTGGATATTCTATCCAACATGTAGACAGCCTTCTGGTACCGCTGCTTCATAACCGCTCCCAGCGATTTTTTCTTTTTTCCCTTGGACCCGCTGGGCTCAGCGGCGTCGGAGGGTTTTGATGTTGTTTGTTTGGTTGTTGGTACTGCTTGCGGTTCGGGTGTGCTATGTCTGGCACAACCCGGCACGCTTACTGCGGTCTCCTGACTAGAGGCCAACAGAATATCTTCATCCGATTCAGGGGATACCTTCGTCGGAATCCGATAAGAGAGAGAGTCCGTTTGGATTTCCAGGTCGTCATCGGTAGTTTTGTTGTTGTTTGTTTTTGTTGTTTTTGTGTCTGTCATATTTTGGTCCCACGAGTATGCTCGGAAGGGTTGGTCACTCGTCCGCAGAGCCGGCATGCGTAGAGAAGGCACTTATACAACCGACCTTGCCCGGGCGTCGGAGGGGACCGTTTGCGATCAGCGATCTTTAAACACCCACTGACCATTCAGCCATCGGCACGGGTACCTCAACACCTTGGCTTAGGGTGGCGTTGGTACGGCAATCTCTATATTAGTCACAAGAAGAGTTCTTCTGGTGTTCCAGTCTTGGATCATCCAGGTCTCCCCTTGTTACTATTACAGAGCTTTCCTCTTAGTTCACGGTGACACAGAAACTCTCTGACTTGAGAACTTCTATATAACCATTAGCAGCTGCCGACGATCATAAGAGTCTCAAACCAGAGAGATCCATATGACCGCTTAAGCCTCTTCCCCACGTCAAGGGGACCAACATCGAAGAAGACTGCCTGTTGAGATATGCCTTTAAAATTTACAGTTCAGAAGGATAACGATCTAAAACACACTAGCAAATTGGCTAAAAAATTGGTTTAACTAAGAAAGGATCGATTCAATGCCATGCCTAGCTCAGTCCCCGGATCTCAACCCTATAGAAAAACTTATGGGGGACATCAAACACCATGTCTGGAGGCAATCCCCATCTTCTAAGCTACAGCTTTGGCAGATTTTTCAATAGGCATGGTCGCAGATTCCCCTTAAACGTGACCAGGACTTGGTCGACTCCATGCCACGTAGATGCGAGGCTGTAATAGCCAATAAAGGTTACACAACTAAATATTAGGGCATAACCAAAAGGTTAATTAGTATTATTAAGCTTATTAATGAGTTCCGTTGAATTTTTTAATTTTTTTTGTTAACACTGCTATTTTACTGAACATCAAAATTTATCGTTTTTATTTCATTATTCAACCATATTTAAAAAATATTGAATAAATAAACAAAAATTATTTGTTAAGTTATGTGAAAATAAATACATTTAGCAGTTATAAAAAAATTTTCTCCCATAATGGTCTTTATAATAGAATTTATCTATTTTAAAAGTGTAGGTCTTCTGCACTGCTATTTCAATGAACACAGCTGTATATATATATTTTGGAGCCAATCCGCCCATGACCACGCCCACTATTGAAAAAAATAGCGATTTCTTGTTAACAGGAGTTGCTGTGCTCACGCCAACTTAGGTTTAGGGCAAAGAAAATTTTTCCACGCCCACCTATTACGCCCACAATTTGTAAAACTAAGTTAAAATATTCGATTATTTCGATAATATTGATCCAAAAGATGAAATGAAATTTGGTATCTCAGTTTGTATAGACACTGTCGATAACTTCCCCAAAAATGGGCGAGGTTGGATCAATTTAACGTCCACTTAAAAAAAAATAGAAAATATGCGATAACGTGGCTAAAATATTGCTCCTAAAAATCTGAAATTTAGTATCTGAATTTGTATTGGCACTGTCGATAACTTCCCCAAAAATGGGCGAGGTTGGATCAATTTAACGTCCACTTAAAAAAAATAGAAAATATGCGATAACGTGGCTAATATTGCTCCTAAAAATCTGAAATTTAGTATCTGAATTTGTATTGGCACTGTCGATAACTTCCCCAAAAATGGGCGTGGTTGGATCAATTTAACGAACACTTTCAAAAAAGGGTGGATCATTTTTACGCCTACCACCATTTTCTCAGAAACTTGATGTGCTAAATAGAAAACATGTAACTGGATGCACCGGGAAGAATAACAGGATATACAATATCTGCCACGCACACTTATTACGCACTCAATTTATTTAATTAAGTAATAATATACGATGACATTGCTAATATTGCTCCTAAAAATTTGGGAATTTGTTCCTGAGTTTGTATGCCGATAATTTCACAGCCATAATTCAGAATCGCTACAACGGTGAATAACGGGAAGTTCCATTACTAACGGAAGTACCGGAAAGTTCTGCTACCATTTTTTTAAGTGGCATTGCAACGCTTGCCGGGTCTTCGCTAGTATATTATGTTAAAATTTTGTACCACAAATTCTGTTGTCCTTGGGGACAACTGATTAAACTTTGGAACCGATTAGGTTGGTCCATGTTTGTTATTTTTTTTATTAAAAGTTTAAACAAATATCTTAAAACTTTAATATAATATTTTGGTACTAAAACTATCTAATTAGGGTGTTTCACGATTTATAAAATTAGGGTGGTCCAACATTACATTTTTTTAAATAATCATGAACCATCCTAATTTGATCTTGATATATACAAATGTGATGCATTTGTAATAGTCGGTATGATCGACTATAATTTCTTACTCGTTAAATTCTGAATTTGGACTGAAACTGATTTTATAAATTTGTATTCATATAAAAAGGGCAAGTTTGTATGGAGGGGATTCTCTGGATTCTCTTTAAACCATCCTGTGGCCTTAATACAACTAACTACTTTCAACAGTTTAATATCTGCTACTTCAGTTAAGTTGTCGAGAAAGCCGGAACCAAGAATTGTAACCTCCTTATACAGAGAGCCATGCACCTGCATAGAAGGTATTCAACATTTTCTGCCTCTTCTACATCTTGACAACTCCTAAAATAGTCGTAAAAAGGAGCCCCTATTCTACTGGCATGTATACCTAGGATACAGTGCCCTGTGAAGATCCCAACTAAAATTGTAACGTCTTTTCCGCTGAACTTCAGTAGACGATTTGTGCGACCCATATTCAACTCAGGCCACGTTTGTCTACTAGTTACGCAGGTTGTGTACTGTCGCCAGCGAGTATTGGCGATATCTATCGTATGTTTGTTAATCAACAGCTTACACATTGCCATTGGCATATGTATATATATATATATATATATATATATATATATATATATATATATATATATATATATATATATATATATATATATATATATATATATATGTATATATATATATATATATATTCCCTATCAGAACAGATTGGTTGCGTTGTGTCTATTCTAGCCAACTCATCTGCCTTACACTTTCATAAAATATTTCTATGACCTGGCACCCAGATCAGATTAATCGTAAAGTACAGTGTGTATACACACAATAAATCGTGACATTCCTTCACTGTCTTAGAAGTATGTTTAATGATTGTAAAGAACTCAGAGCTGCCTGACTGTCGGAATAATTACATATATCTTTAGTGGTTAAAACACTCTTGCTCAATGTTAATAGACTTTCTTTAATTGCCACAATTTCTGCTTGAAACACACTACAGTGATCAGGTATACGGAAGGAAATACTGGTGCCTCATTTTTCTGAGTAGACACCTCCTCCTACTTTGTCATTAAGCTTTGAACTGTCAGTGTAGATGATGACTCCTTTATTACAGTTGATTAAACCATTGTCCCAATCTTCTTTTGACAGAAAGATCGTGGTAAAATAATTGCCTACATGTAATGCAACCGAGTTACAGGAGTCGGTAATATTGGGAATTCGAGCAAACTTATTGATTATATAATACATAAATGTCCTCTGTTGTTAAAAGGCAAGAGGGATCATTCCTTAAGTCTTATTGCCGATATAACTGCTATCTGTTACAGGTCAGTCGGTACTAAATGCAGTATGATGTTCAACGCTGCTGTGGGTGTTGTTGTAAGTGCTCCGCTAATACATAGACTTGCTGAATACTTTCCATACGTTTAACCGTGGTTTTATTCTCGATCAAAACCCCATACGTCATACCACTGCTGTGTACAGCCAGTGTATTATTCGAGGGGCTAGGACCCACCTTAAACCTGCTGTTCTTTTGCACAAGTATAGCGCTATAGCAGCTTTTCTTACTCTATCCTCTACTTTTAACTTCCAAGAAAGCTTCCTGTCTAATATAAGCCCTAGATAACGTGCTTTATCAGCGACCGAAAGTGTGATACCATTCAGTTTCGGTGGCCTGAAATCGGGAAGTCTATGCTTCCTAAGTAAAAAGAACTAATTCTATTTTGTTTGCATTTCAGCCTATGCCACAAGATTTAGCCCAAAGATATATGTTGTTTAAAATACCTTGCATTTGGTCAGAGAGAGTGTCTGGAAATTTTCCTCTTAACACTATAGCGAAATCATCTGCGTAAACCACAACATGAATCCACCTTTCCTCTAGATTTAACAATAACTTATTCATTGTTAGAATCCACAGTAATGAAGAAAGTACACCGCATTGAGGAGTACCTCTGTGAACAGATCTACGTAACATCGAAGTCCCTAACGTCGAATTCACAAACCTGCAGAGTAGCAACTGTTCTATAAAATTCACAAGGGCTTTTGAGATACGTAAATCTGACAGCGCGTCTGTGATGGACTTCGGCTGAATGTTATTGAAAGCGCCTTCGATGTCTAGGAAGGCTACAAAGGTATATTCTTTATCCTCGATTGATTTCTGAATTTCGGAGACAAGTGAGTTTAAAGCCGTCTCTGTTGATTTATGCGAGTTCGCAAGCTGCGAAGTCGGTATGTGGTTTCTTATAAACATATCTATTAATCGCTCTATTTTTAGTAGAAGAGATGATAAACTAATTGGCCTTAAATCTTTAGGATTAGTATGCGAGCTTTTGCCTGCCTTTGGAATAAAAATAACCTTTACCTCTCTACATAGAGAGGGAACGTAGTTTAATTTTAACACACTTCTGAAAATGGTTAATAACCAGTTCATTGTGTGACCTATAGAATGTTGAAGTAGCGCCGGGAAGATACCATCTGGTTCCGGCGACTTATATGGCTTGAAACTATCCACAGCCCAATTAATATTTGCTTCCGAAATAGTGTCTATCTGACTCTATCACAGTATCTAACTTGCGAACAAATTCCGTGGCTCCATTGTCTCTGTCTGAGCTCCCCGGAAAGTGTGTATCTAACAATAACTTCATTGATTCCTCGTTAGATGTTGTCCAGTTGTTATCTAACTTCTTAAGATAACCAATGGGTTTAGCGGATCTAGCTAGAATCTTTCTAAGTCGAGATCCTTCAACAGTAGTTTCTATTTCACCGCAAAAAGACCTCTTTTAGCTTTCTTCAAATGTTTTTTTAAAGACTTAATTTATTATAATCGTCCCACTCAGATTCAACACCAGAGTACTTAGCTCTGTTAAATTGATTTCTACATAACTTCCTTAACTGGTTAAGCTCAGGTGTCCACCATGGTGGTTTAACTTTCCCTTTATGCCTAATCATTGGACACACCCTTTTCAGCGCTAGATTACAAGAATTGGTAAATGTCTACAATGTAGTCCAAATCTTTAATATTATGAGGGTAGCAGTAGGGGTTACTAGGAAGCCTTTTTTTCAGCTTGTGTGAGTACACTTGCCAGTCTGTTTTCCTAAAATTCCTATTTGGGATTATACGAGGAGATTCCTCTTATAAAATGAATTCAATATACCGGTGATCCGAAAAAGAATGAACATCTAGCACACTCCAGTGGACTACCATTAAGGTGATGTCAAGAACCTCCTGACGATTCCTTATTATAAAGGTAGGTTCATTGCCCTGGGTACATATCAGTAACCTCGTATTGAGAATATAATTAAAGAGTAACTCACCTCGTTCGTTAATATTTGAGCTACCCCACGTTGTATGATGTGCATTTTCGTCACCTCCTAGTATTAGCCTGCACTTGGAGGCTTAACCTCCGTTTGGAGAATATAATCTCATATACTAAATTCCGATATCTCAATATATCAATATATCAATATATATATATATATATATATATATATATATATATATATATATATATATATATATATATATATATATATATATATATATATATATATATATATATATATATATATATTTATATTTATATATATATAATATATATAATTTAATTTTATAAATTAAAAAAATAACACTTGAAGTGCGCGTATGGGCCACGCATTGGCTCTGGAGAAGTCCCAGTGGAAGTGTTTTTTGAAGAGCACATAATTTTTGTTGTTATTCAGTGTCAAAAGTACATTTCTTTCCTTGTATCATATGCGCGTCTAAACCATTCATCCGATTGCGATGGGGAGTTGCTGTGCTCACGTCAAGGATGGTTTGCTTAGGCATGTAATTTGTTTATTATTTACAAAGTTTTAAATATAGAACAAAATATCTTTATACAATATTACTGCATAATGTAAGAAAATGGCGAATTTCTTTCACGTTTGAGGGAGTTTAGTAAAATAAATAAAATAAATTTGTTTTTTGTACCGCTTAAAAAGTTTTGTTTTTAAGTTTCTTAACTTTTAAATCTCGTCAAAGAACCAAGATGAATGGTTTGATGTCAATATATTAGTTTTAGGGACAACAAACTCAAAGCATTTATGAATATTTTTAGTAAACAAAACAACTGTCTCATTAAGTTTGTCTATAGATGTCTGTGTATTATGATATGGTAAAAAATTATAGTCAAATTTTAAAAGTGAACTTTTTAAACTTAGCGTAATTTGTTTTCTTGAAATTAAACTTGTTATCTAGAATATGAACTTTATTGTTAGAACCGAATGAAGAGAATTCAATGGAAATTTATAAAGTTGGATTGTGCAGGTTTTCTAGTAATTTTAAGGAATTGGCCTTGAAGTAATTAAATTTGGGTAATCGTCTCTATAATTTAAATCTTATTCTATTGTCTACATTATATATTTGATTAATTTGTGAAAGTCCTTGGATAGAAATAGAATTAAAAAATTCAGTATCTATTAAGGTATTAGAAAAAGATAATTTAAATTGGTCATTGGAGTTAGTATCTCAGTATACATTTGGTAAATTAAAATCACCTGCGACCAGTTTATGTTCACTAAGATTAAGTGGTAAACATATCTGGCTTATAAGTTAAATGTTTTTGATATATTTCTAAAGAAGAGTTTGATGGAACATAGGAACACGTTATGTATAAAATTTGGGACTCGTACTTTACTTTTACACAGCAAAACTCAATGTCTATTGCATCAGATAATTTAATTTTTTCAGAATAGTAAGATGAGTTTACTGCGATCAAGCAACCACCGCCATTAGATGTTTATTTTTATTGAAATTCGGTTTTTACGGAAAATAACAAATTTATTGCACAAGATTTCAGAATTAAGAACTTGAGGTTTAAGCCAGGTTTCTGTTAAAATAAAAATATCATACTCTAAGCCGGAGCTAATTAAAAAATTGGAGTTAGTATCTCAGTATACATTTGGTAAATTAAAATCACCTGCGACCAGTTTATGTTCACTAAGATTAAGTGGTAAACATATCTGGCTTATTAGTTAAATGTTTTTGATATATTTCTAAAGAAGAGTTTGATGGAACATAGGAACACGTTATGTATAAAATTTGGGACTCGTACTTTACTTTTACACAGCAAAACTCAATGTCTATTGCATCAGATAATTTAATTTTTTCAGAATAGTAAGATGAGTTTACTGCGATCAAGCAACCACCGCCATTAGATGTTTTATTTTATTGAAATTCGGTTTTTACGGAAAATAACAAATTTATTGCACAAGATTTCAGAATTAAGAACTTGAGGTTTAAGCCAGGTTTCTGTTAAAATAAAAATATTATACTCTAAGCCGGAGCTAATTAAAAAAAGGTCTTTAATTTTTGTATTTAAACCACGTACGTTTTGATAAAGTAAACCGCACGTATTTCATTTTGTTAGTTTTTTTAATTATTAATAGATCGAGATAAGCGCAAGGTGCATAAATTCATTAACAAATGCCCTAGGATGCCAAAAGTTAGAATCTTTGACCTTATCATAAATAGTTTACGAAACCGTTACTTTAAAAGATGAATTATGTCTTTCATAATTAAAATTAAATTTAGTCGCTGAAATATTATTTTTATTTTCCTGAGTCATATTTAAATTAGATAGAACATGGTGCAACTCATCTTCAATAGAAATATATACGAGAAATATAAACATATTTTCTACCCGGGACTAAAGTAAGCTTTTTAAGTTGATAATTAGTATTGGAATTAATACAACTCGTGACGCCCGACAAGGTTCTGTCTTCACTGGAGTAAGTATTAGCACCAACATTTTGTATTTCGGACAAATTTGGAGAATTTATTTTCATGAAATTACTACTATTATAATTAATCTATATATATAAAAATGAAATTTTCTATCTTTCTTTCTTTGTACCAAATGGGCGTCTAAACCATTCATCCGATTTTGATGAAATTTTAGGGAGTTGCTGTGCTCACGCCAACTTAGGTTTAGGGCAAAAAAAAATTGCCACGCCCACCTATTACGCCCACAATTTGTAAAACTAAGTTAAAATATTCGATTATTTCGCTAATATTGCTCTTAAAAATTTGAAATTTGGTATCTGAATTTGTATAGACACTGTCGATAACTTCCCCAAAAATGGGCGTGTTGGATCAATTTAACGCCTACTTTGAAAAAATTGAAAATATGCGATAACGTGGCTAATATTGCTCCTAAAAATCTGAATTTGGTATCTGAATTTGTATTGGCACTGTCGATAAATTCCCCAAAAATGGGCGTGGTTGGATCAATTTAACGCACACTTTCAAAAAAAGGGTGGATCATTTTTACGCCTACCACCATTTGCTCAGAAACTTGATGTGCTAAATAGAAAACATGTAACGGGATGCACCGGGAAGAATAACAGGATATACACTTATTACGCCCTCTATTTAATTAAGTAAAAATATACGAAGACATTGCTAATATTGCTCCTAAAAATTTGGGATTTTGTTTCTGAGTTTGTATGCCGATAATTTCACAGCCACAACTTAGAATCGCTACAACGGTGAATACCGAGAAGTTCCATTACTAACGGAAGTACCGGGAAGTACCGAGAAGTACCGGGAAGTTCTGTTACCATTTTTTTTAAGTGGCATTGCAACGCATGCCGGGCATTCGCTAGTACTATCTAAAAATCTGAAAAGCCCTGTGCTTCGGAGAAATTCTTCTAAAATGTTTAGCGGGGTTAATTCCGGGAGTTCAGCGAAAATAAAATAAAGAAAGGTGGTTTTTCAATATAAATCCAATATTTATTGCTGGAGCACAGAGGATGCTTACCGTAATTCTTGATATCCAAAAAAAAAAAATAATAATAATAACAAATAAAAAAAAGCCGTAAGTAAACAAAAACAATACATATTAAAATGCCAGCTACATTTTAAATTGAAATTTAAATTAATGAAAGATGCCACACGACGTTTGGTGTAAACATTACCGCCCGCCTTCCAGCATCACTGAAAACTAAAAAATAAATAAAAAATATCTTTAACTAATTGTTCGTTGCATTTTTGGTACGTATGGTGCATAATTATTATATTCAAATATAATTCGAAAAACATTTAAAATTTATTCAAGTAGGACGGATCGACGAGGCGCAACGAGCGAGGTCGAGCTCCCGAATGTCTACTATTATCGATGGATGCACCGATGCGCGACGAGCTAGGTCGAGCTCCCAAGTGCTGATGTGTTCGGTTTGCATCTGGGCGCGACGAGCTAGGTCGAGCTCCAGAGCGTTTGCTATTGGCATCTAGGCGCGACGAGCGAGGTCGAGCTCCAGTGCCGTTTTGCTGCGAATTTTGAGCTTTAACAACATTACCAAGTCGCCATTCGTTAGGGGGTAAATTTTCTTCTCGATCTACAACCAAATCACCTATTTCAAAGTCTTTTAAAAACAAATTTTTTGTTTGTATTATGAAAGGAAACACAGTTCGAAAAGGAAGAAACATTCTGAGTATTGACTGGGCCAGTAAAAATCCATCCAAATATGGTTTCTTGTGCGATCAACGACCCTAAAACATTTCGTTGAATACCATTACATATAATTTTACGATAAATGTCCGCTCCTATTAAAATGTCAACTTGTCCACTTTTAAAAAAGTATGCATCCGCAAGTTGAAGATCTGGCATCCTTTTAATATAAGACTCATCAATAGAATGAGTTGGCAGGTTGCCAGTCAGCTGAGGTATTATAAGACATGTTGTTTGAATCTTTACACCCGAATCTATAGGAGATCCTAGTATAAAGTCACAAGCCTTTTGAATGTGCGCTAACACAACTTTGTTTACACCAGAAACTTGGGCATTCGTTCGTTGGTATGGTAGGTTCAAAACACGCTGTAATCTTTCAGAAATAAATGTGCATTCAGAACCAGGGTCGATAAGCAATCTGGCTTTGTATTCGGTACCTAAATGACAAACGGTCACCACTGCTGTACCTAGAAGCACATTTTTCTTGCTTAAAGAAAGACAGGATTGAACAGAATTCGAAGAACTAAACGTAGTAACTTGAGCAGTATGAGAAGTATTGTTTGTGGAATTCTGAAGAGAAGTTGAAGAACTGGCCTGAATAATGCTCGTGGGTGCAGAAGTTATTTCATTCCGATGTATAAGCGTATTATGACGCATTTTACATTTTGAACAAGTTAAAAGACTAGTACAATCTTATACTTGATGTGAGAGCGAAAAACAATTCAAACACAAATGGTGTTTGCGTACTGTTGCTAATTTAGCGTTAAAACTCATGCCTAAAAATGTAGGACAATTCCGAAGTGGATATTGCTGAGAAACACACAGCTTACAATTAGCACTAACTGCGTTGTGATGTGTTTAGAAATTTCTATTAAACGATGGCTGGGAAAAAGCTTTTCTTTTAACGGGCTTATTAGAAGTTGCCGTTGATCTAAGTCCTGAAATAGTCTCAAGGGTTTGGAACCGACTAGGTTAAAACTTATCCAATTTGTACCATTTGGGGATATCGGATTTACTCGCAATACTCTGCTCCCATAAGGAAAGCGTAGAGTCTGGTAACCTAGTTGAGCAATGATACGTGAAATGCATCCTAATTTTTTACGTCAATATCAAATAACTCTAACGTAGAGATACAGCCGTTTATATATCTTTGTAGTTTTTTTCAATGACCCATCTGATTCTGAATTAATTACGGGTAAATTAAACAAAATTTGCAGTTGATTAACACGAATACGTTTGTGTTCGGGCGGAGGGCTTGTTCTTCTCCGTTCTAGGGGTGGGGCTGGTTAAGCGGAAACTTCCTTTGCTTCGAAAAATGGAAAAAGCGGCTATGTTTTGTTTTCAGCTTAAAAATCGCTCTTTATTCTTTAGAGTTCGGTTATAGAATAAGAAAACTCAAAATGGTTAGCAAGCATGCTACCATATCAAAAAAATATAAAATCTACTAAATAAATTTTAACTTAACGACGTTTGGCGTGAACATTGCCGCCCGCCTTGCAGCATCACTGCAATTTAAAATTCAATAAATATAAAATATTACATTAAAATTCTAAGAAATGTTCAATCGTAAATAATAATTATCTCTAAATAGCGTTGCAAAGATTTTCTAATTCAGTGGTTTGGTTTATATCTTCTTCACAAACTTCAATAGTTCAAAAAAATTCAAAATTCAATATATATCATAATATAGGGGGTTGGTTTTACAAAACCAGTTTAATAAAACCACGTTACACTGGGCTGGAACCCATAACTGCATAGCCAAAGATCGTGTTTATTGCTATGAGCGAACCAGATCCTTGTTTAATCCCTTCCTTCAGGATTCTAGGATAAATATCGGCACCCAAAAACACATCACGGCGGGACTGGATTGATAAAAGGTATTATCTGCCAGTATCATATTGTCGAACTGATTCTTCATGAAAGCATCGACTGAACGCCACGGAGTCACGCGTTTGTAATCGTGACGGACTGGCAAAATAACGTTTAATTTACCAAAAGCACCAATTAACGTCACGGTTGTGTATCGGTCTAAGCCTTCACCAGTCGTTTGCAACTTAAAACGGTTGACCAAGACACTGGCTCGTACTTTTTGCTTCCGTCCACCATTCGCTAGTATTGTTACTACAGCAGTGGGTGACAACGTCGTGATACGTTGCAACGGAGCCCTTTCTATGGTTTGACCAATTCGTTCTCGCGCATCTTGGGGTCTTGTCGATCGCGAATTATTTCTACGGCCAGTGTGACCTTGCACACCTTGGGGCCTCTGTTCGCCATTATTGCGTCGATTTGGACCAATGCGACCTTGCGCATCTTGGGGCCCGTCGGAACGCTTTGTGTTTCGTCGATTTTGGTCAATGCGGCCCAGCGCATCATAGGGCTTCGAGCGTCTTTTATGTTGAGGATGACCAATGCGACCTTGCACATCTTGGGGCGCGCTGGCTTTACTCCCAAGGGGGGACGAAAAGCGCGCGAATCGACAACGACCCGCTGTTGCGACCACGATTGGGATCGCTTTTGGCTTCTTCATTCTTAGCTTCTTCATCAGCAGTACAAAAAGACGGACTCGGGGATCTTGAGGGCAGCGAACAAAAAGTGTTATCTGACATCTCGCTTGTATCATCGGTCAGTTGATCCAAGTTCATGACCCGATTTCTCCATCCACCATTATTTCGTTTGGCACTGCGTTCCGTCGAAAGCTTGCGGTATGCATACTTATCATGCAGCATGCTATGATGATTTTCGCTACAGAACTCACATCGTACTTGACTCCGGCATCGACTAACTACATGGTCGGCGGACAAACAATTTGAACAGTACTGATGGAGTAAAACTGTACGCAGCCGTCTCTCATAGCTCATCTCCTTAAATTGTCTGCAGAACCGAAGTGGGTGAGACCCTTCGCACACGCGACACGGGAAACCCGAGCTGGTTCTTTTCGGCGTAATGACCCATGGTTATTATTGAACTAAAACATGTGATTATATATATAGTTTTAATTTTAAAAAGCTTCATTCGTCGGAAGTATGACGAGTTTCACTATAGGACGAGTAAGTATTCCTCGAGCTGTTTTAATATCTGCAACTCGGACTCTTTGATCTTTACCTACGTATACTTTTGCCACTCTACCTAATCTACATTCGTTCGGGGGTAAATTTTCGTCTCTAATCACAACTACATCATTTACTTCGCAATCTTTATTGGGATGCTTCCATTTATGTCGTTTGTGGAGTTCGTGTAAATATTCCGATTTCCACCTTCTACAAAATTGTTGATGAATGGCTTTTATCTTTTGCCATCTATTGACTATAAAAATAGGGTTGTCATGTATTTCTGGTTCAACCCTAGATAAAAGTGGGGCTCCAACTAAGAAATGACCTGGAGTTAGAGGAGCTAATATATCTGGATTTTCTGACGTAGAACTTAAAGGTCTGTAGTTCAGACAAGCTTCAATTTTCGATAATAATGTCGAAAATTCTTCAAAAGTAAATCTCATTCCTGAAGCAACCTTTTTAAAATGCTGTTTGAAACTTTTTACACCAGCTTCCCAAAGGCCTCCCATATGAGGCGCACCAGCAGGCCATTCAATATTCTGATGTGTATAGTGGTTACATACTAAATCTCGAGAAGAATTTAAAAAAGTTCGAAATTCGCGACTAAGTTCTTTTGACGCTCCTACGAAATTAGTTCCATTGTCCGAATAAACGCGAGCAGGACAACCTCTTCTTGAACTAAACCTTGAAAATGCTGCCATAAAAGCTGCAGTAGATAAGTCGCTTGTTGCTTCAAGATGAATTGCTTTCGTCGCAAAGCACACAAAAACACACACATAACTCTTAGTAATTAAGCAAGCGCGGCCAGTATAATTTTTAATTTCAAATGGGCCCGCAAAGTCAATACCTGTAGTTGAAAAGGGTCTCGCAAATGTAGTTCGTGATGTGGGTAAAGCGGCCATTACTTGAGAAAGAGTTTTCTTTCTATTTATTACACAAATTTTGCAATTATGAATCACAGTTTTAATTAACGTTTTAACTTTCAATATAAAAAATTCAATTCGTACAAGTCTCCAGACTAATTGATTTCCACCATGCAAGGAAATCGTATGAATAAACTGCACCAAGAACTTTGAAAATTTGCCTTTATATGGTAATATAATTGGAAATTTCTCGTTGTAAGAAATTTCGGAAGCTAACGATAATCGCTCATAACTTCTCAAAATTCCCTTTTCATCAAGAAAAGGTTTTTGCGAGAATACACTTATATTCATCAGCAAAGTTAACTTTTTGGCACAATATAATCAGTCGTGTTTTCACGAAACTAATTTCCTGTTGGGATATTTGTAATGACGTAAACATCACTGTATTTTTTCTAGTTCGATTATTAAAACGAAATACGAAAGCGAGTACTCTTAGTGCTTTCGGCAGAGATGAAAAACGATCTAAAACGTCATCATAATTTGTGAAGAAAGGAGAATGTGATTTAACTGGTTTCTGTTCTTCTTCAGTCTCAAATGACTCTCTATTTGCAAAATTTGGCCAATTGGATTTACCTAATTTAAGCCAGGTGGGGCCTATCCACCTGCGTATGCTAGTTCAGAGGCATCACAAAAGCCATGAAACTCTATTTTGCACCAAGGCGAAAAATTAAGCCACCGCGGAATTTCAACTTCCGTCAAAAATAATTTCCATTCGGTAAGCAGTTCAGTTGATAATTCATTATCCCAATCAATTTTTTCCTTCCAAATCTTTTGCATTAAAATCTTGGCAGTGACAATAATGGGACTCAGCCATCCAGCTGGATCAAAAAATTTAGCAATTGTAGACAAAACTTCTCTGTTCGTGTAATTTATTTTAATTTCAAGCGGTTGTATTATAAAATAGAAGAAATCTGCATGAGCATTCCATCGAATTCCTAACGTTTTTGCAATACTAGAATCTTCGAATTCTAGAAAATCGTCATTTAGCAAATGTTCTTTTTGAATATCTGCTAAGATTTCTTTGCAGTTGGCTGTCCATTTTCGTAGAGCAAAACCAGCTGAATCAAGAGCCGAAATTAATTGATTTCGTGTTTTAATCGCTGTAGAAACATCATGAGATCCCGCTTAAGCATCATCAACGTACATACTGGTCTTTAAAACTACAGATGCTAGCGGATATTTATCTTTTACATCATTAGCTTATTGAATAAGCGTTCGAATTGCTAAGAAAGGGGCACAGTTTAAACCAAACGTAACAGTTTTCAACTTAAAATCTTTCAGAGGCGGTTCAGGTGAATCTCTAAATACTATCCTTTGAAACGGAGTGTGTTTCGGATCAACAAGTATTTGACGATACATTTTCTCAATATCACCATTCAGAACGTATTTATAAAAGCTCCATTTTAAAATAAGAAGAGTTAAGTCAGTTTGTAAAGCCGGCCCAGGATGTAACACATCGTTTAAGCTTATTTTATTAGAAGTCGGACAAGAAGCATTAAATACTACACGGACTTTGGTATCACACTATCAGGCTTTAAGACTGCATGATGTGGTAAATAGTAATGAGAGGAGGGCATTTCATTTCTAGGGGCAGATATTTTCTTCATATGGTTTAAAGTCACGTATGCATTCAATACGTTATCGTAAACATCTTTAAACTCTGGTGTTTTGCATAATTTTGCTTCATTACGATAAAATTGTTGTATCGTACAATTTCGAGAGACTCCTAAAGTGAGATTTTGTTTAGAATCTTTCTTAAAAAGAAGTGAAACGGTGTATCGTCCATCGGGGCCACGTTGTGTTGTAGCAACAAAATTTTCCTCACAAAAAATCTCATCTGGGGTTCTAAATGTTTGTTTTGGAATTTCTTCTAATTCCCAAAATCTCGAAATCTGTTTGTCGAGAGATATTTCGTTAAAGAACGCTACCATTGTAGATGAAGGGGCTTTATCATAAAGTAGTGGACCTGTTAAGATCCATCCGAACACGGTTTCTTGAGCAATAAGGGAACCTAAGATATTTCTCCTAATTCCATCTAAAATTATTGTGGGGTATATCGCATCCAATAAGTATGTCAACTTGTCCACTTTTATGGAAATTAACATCCGCTAATGGTATGTCAGGCAGACTTTCTAAAAGAGCGTTATCAATAGTGCTGCTTGGTAAATTTCCAGTTTTATAGGGAAGAATGAGAGCCTTTGTCTCAATTTTCAAACTATGTCGTAAAGAACCTATCACTAAGCCGCACGATTTTCTGACTTGGGCCGAAATTATGTTGTTAAGTCCGGATACCTGAGCATTAGCATTATGAGCGGGAATTTTCAAACGATTTTGTAACCGTTCTGATATAAATGTGCCTTCAGATCCCGAATCGATTAAGGCACGAGCCGGAAAAACAGATCCCATGTGACATACATTCACCATGGCTGTTCCTAAAAGCACACTTTTTCTACCAGATGCAAAACAAGCTGTGACATTATTGGGACTAAATTGTGGAGCGGACTGTATTTGCGCATTTCCGTTGGAACCATTTGAACCGGACGGACTATAATTATTAGATCAAGAATTTGTCGAAATATTTGCAGAAAACTCCCTATGTAAAAGCGAATGCTGTCGTCTTTTACAATGACTACAATTATAACTACTTTTACAATCTTTAACTAAATGTGAGTTAGCTAAACAGTTTAGACACAAGTGATATTTCCTAACTGCAATTTGTCTTTCGTTAACATTCATTTTTAAAAATTTAGGACAATTTTTAATAACATGCGATGCAGAGGGGCAAAGTTTACAATTTGGAATCGATAAATTCGCATGATGAATGTTAACTTTCCTATTTTATAAACTCCAAGAAATTTCTTTGGGTAATTTGGAAGCAGTTGATTTTTCCACATGAGAATCTTTTAGATCGGACACAGTTTCAAGTGTTTGAAAACGACTTGTCAAAAAACGATTTAAATCGGACCATTTTGGAATTTCGGACTTATTTGTTATGCTATGTTCCCACAAAGAAAGGGTAGATTCTGGTAAATGAGTCGAACACAAGTATACAAATATAGGATCCCAATTGTGAATATCTATTTTATGCATTTCTAGAGCAGAAATGCAATTATTAATATCCTTTTGTAGTTTTTTTATCGAACTCCCAGATTCGGATGTAATCATGGGAAGATTGAATAAAACTTGACTATTCACCAAAATACGTTTATTTTCGTATCGATCTGTCAAACTTTCCCATGCTGCTTCAAAACTGTCAGTTGTTAGAGGGAATTTTTGCACGATGTCCTTCGCCTCTCTCCTAACCTTACTGTTTAAGTGAAATAATTTCTCAACATTAGAAAGCCGTGCGTTCTTAATATAAAGGGCAGTGAATAAATCTCTAAAAGATGGCCAAGTTGAATAGTTGCCATAAAACAATTCGGTGTCACAAGGCGGTAACTTTATATTATGGCTTAAGGCCTTTACAGCTTCTAGGGTTTCCTCTATAGCGTTTGGAGCTATGAGGTGGCATCACCGTAAGATGCGCTCTATCTCCAATTTGGCCAGCACAAGTTAAATATGCAGTGTAAACATTTCTTTACAAAAGTTTACAATTCTCCATTTCGTCAAAATTTCCTGTTTTTGTCAGCTCTTGATTACAACGTTCATACGCAAGTTTGAACGCGTACCATTGAGCTTTGAGTTCATCTTTCTGCACATTTAAAACACCTGCAGAAAGGTTTCCCTGAGGAGTCTCATTAAAATCGGACTCAAATTCTAAAATAGCGTTAGCCAGACACCTAAATTTCGCTATTGACGCCATATTATTGAGTAAAATGTAGCGCGACAACAATAAGAACAATTGCGAATTTAAAAAAAATTTTCTTTTAAAAGCACTTTTTATTTAGCACAAAACCGCACTAAAGAAATGAATTTGTTTGTTAAAATTCGTGAAAAACTATAGAACCGTATTTTACTTATACGTCAAACAAAATTTTGGATTATTTTCTTTATACTAATTACGTCTTTGCAATTAGTTAAAAATAAAATTATTTATTTATATAAAAATAACAAAATTATAAAAATTAGTTTAAAAAACTTTTGCCCAAAAAACTTCGATTTTGTTCCACTGTGTATCGTCTGATATGTGTGGCTTTTAGTGTGTTTGTTGTTGTTGTATTTAGAATTTTCCTTGTGTCGGCTTTTCCCACGTTGTTGTCCACTTGTACTCCTTTTCCTGTATATTGTCCTATGGTGTTTGTTTTCCTTTTATGTTTTTACTAGCTTAAATTACCCGGCGGTGCCCGGGTTCTTTTTTAATAGAATCAAGTCTTATTTGTCAATTAAGATTAATAAACTTTCCAGCCTAGCCCACCATTTTTGGAATTATATTTGTATGAATATTTGCTTAATTTGATAATTTTATACCAAATTTGTATGCAGAACTTCCCGTTACTCCACGTTGTGTGTTTGTAACTATTGTCGCCATGTACCTATAAACTGAGTTTCGCAACTGTTAACCTCCCCGGTATTCGCATTTGTATGTAACTAAAATTGTAATAGACCTTTCCGATCAGATTTAGTTACTAAGAACCAAATTTCTTCATAGTAGTACATCACGTTCCTGAGCTATGGCGGTGGGTGTTAAATTGACCCCAGTTTTGCTGAGATGGTAGATATAGTTCACAAACACCTTCACACTAAAGTTAATCATCGTACAGTATCACGTTTCTGAGCTGCAACGGTGAGCGTTCAATTGACCCGACCACGCTCACTTTTTGTAAGATGGTAGATTTCATCATCATACACTTCTATATCAAATTTTATCATCAAGGAACACAACGTTCATTAGATATCGCGGTGGGCGTTAAATTAATCCCACCACGCCCACTTATTGTAAGGTGCTGGATTTTGTCACTATACACCTACATACCAAGTTTTATCATTGTAGACCATCGCGTTCCGGAGTTACGGCAGTGGGCGTTAAATTTCACGCCCACTTTTCGTGGACAGAAGTCATATGATATATTAGGTTGTCGACAGTGACCATACCAACTCAAATTCCAAATTTGAGATTTTTTGGAATTTTATTAGTGAAATAATCGTTTTTGTTGACTTAATTTGACTACTTGTGGGCGTAATATGTGGGCGTAGCAGATTTCATATAGCCTATCATTCCTTCCAGACCCAACTCGATATATGTTCCAAGTTTGAAGTAAATCGGTTTATCGTGAAAACGGTACAAACGGAAATAAATAAATACACCTTCCTTTATAATATTAGTAAGGATTAATTTTGAGTTTAATTTTACTTTAATTGATTATTTAATTTTACTTTAAAACTTTTATTTTTCAAAAAACAATCAAAAAAAATATCAGCGTCAGCGCGCTGTGCAAATCAAATATAAAATGTCCACAAACGTAGAATCAAAGCAGACAGAACAAAATCTGAGCTTTTTAATAGAGCGAGAAATATGTATATACTTATGCTGCTTCCCAGCCAGCATTTTTGCTCTCGGAAGACTCTTCAGCGATCGGAATAAGCGATTAATTTGATCTTCCGCGAGCTCGTTTTCTGATCGCGGAAGATCAGGCCTACGGGAGAAACTGTGTCAACAAAGCGATTCGCGCAGAAGAATCTTCGACGACGCATCAAGAAGAGTCTTATGCGACACACCAAGAAGAGTCGCCGAAGAGTAATTTGGAAGACTCTTCTAAGAGTCGTCCAACCGACGCTAGGACGATTGTTTTGTTTTATGTTCTGCCTCAATCATTTAATAAAAATACAAAGTACCACATTTAAATGTTTGCTTTTATTTTCGGTTTTTATAAGGAACACATATTAAAAATATTCTTTAAAAATTTAGGTCCATTAAATATTTATAAAAAAGTTAATTAACAACTGTAACTGATTGTTTTCTTGTCTGTGTAAAAAATTAAATTAAATTAAGTTGGAACATAGATATATTGTAAACTATAATATGTATAAATACTTCTGATAATTTCAACAAATTTGAAATGTTGAATGCTCGGATTTGCGTCTGTAAATTTTATTAAAGGAAGCACGCAGGAAATTGGAAGTAATGTAGCAGCCGACTTCGCTAAAGACAAGTTTCTAGAAAAAAAAAAATGCTATAAAATTTGTTAAAAAAATATAATGTTTATAAAAATTTACCAATTGAATGCCGATATCTTCATTTCGTCCAAGATTTTTATCGTCTTTAACAGAAGTTGAGACAAGAAATTTCATGTTATTTCTTGAACAGAATATTTCGACTGAAAAATCTTCGCAAACTACAAAAACCAGTTCTTAAAATACGAAAAACAATCGCCAGTGCGATTCAAAAGCGATTAAGTCGCTCAGCAATCGTCAACGCGATTCAAATGAGAGTAAAATAAAAGAAACGGTAAATTTTGCTCTTATTTCGGAGAGAAAAAAACAAAAAATCGTACTTTAATCGCCCAGACGTTTAAAAGAAGAGTCGCCAAACAATCGCGCTCTTCCAACAAACTTCCAAATGCTGGCTGGGTTATTATGTGGGTGATACCTGTGTGTGTGTGTGCTTGAGTTAATTTTTTATTTTCTCCAAGCCGAACAAGAAAAAAGAGCACCTGAGAATAATTGCACTTATTCTGTAAATATGTATGTCGTGCAATTATCTGTTTTGAGTGCGTTAATTATGTTGTTGTTTGCTAGTGTAGCAAGTAAATATGTATATGGGGACTAGCGGTCGTTTTCGCGCTTCTGCTTTTATGCTTATAGCGGCAGCGAAAATAATTTGTATTTTCAAAACTTTCCGACGCAGTTTTTACTGTGAAAACGAATTTTATTCGAAAAAAGCAACTAAACAATTTCTATTTAGAATTGAAAAAGGAAGGTTTTTATGTGTTTAGATAAATAAATAAATTTTAACTTAACGACGTTTGGCGTAAACAGTTTGTTTTCATAACGATCTGACAGATTGCGCAATCCATCATTCGTTAGTGGCGATTTATTGACAATGTCTTTTGCTTCACCTCTAGTTTTTTGTTTCAGGTGATATAGTTTTTCAACTGACGTAAATTGAAAATATAAATAGCAGTGAATAAGTCACGAAACTAAGGCCACGTATTATAATCTCCATAGAATATATTCGTATCACAAGGTGGTAAATTCATGTGATGACCAATAGGTGGGACTACTTCTACAATATTTGAAGCGCCACGAATTGCTGTTGTTACTCCGCGATGAGGAGAAGACGCCATTGTAGGATGCACAGTTAAATTATGTACATATTCGCCCATTTGCGAAGCGGTAGCAACATATGCATTATAACAACTACGAAATTTTCCTTTGATAATGCTTATCGCTTTAGGGTTAGTTGAACTGGCTAATTTTACAATTGGCAAAGCTTTTTCGTATGCCGACTTAAGTTCAACCCATTTAGACTTAAATTCTTCTCTTCGAACTTCCACTGAGAATAAATAATGTTCGTCTTGAGCAGTTTCATTAAGTTCTGCCTCGAATTCCAAAAGAGATTCGGCTAACATAATAAAACGATCTAATTCTGACATTGTAGAATTAATTTTATTTGAAATTCAAAAACGGATTAAATTCCCAAGAAAGTCGCAAATTTAAGTATGTGAAATATGAAGATCTGAAATGTTAATAAGAAAGAAATAAAACGCACAATTTATTTTTTAATTGAATACAATATTTTTAATAAAGTTATTTTATAAATACAATTAAATTATGTAAAACTAATAGTACAAAATTTAGTTATGCCTTATAGGCAAGCAGTAGCGCGCACAAGTATTCGAAAAGTTTAAACACAAGATTTAAACTTAACGAAAACCTAATCCGCGAAATTCCTTGAATTCTAATACGTAGAATTTACAGCTTAAACAAATGATTTAAGCTCGCCAGAAATCTGCGTCAGTAAATCCTCCTTGTGGTTGTAGCTGCTGCTGCACCGCCTACACTGTTTGTAGATTTTTTGTCTCAATCTATATGTAAATATTTCTATATATACATACGCGTAATTACTAAAATTTAATTAAAAACACACTTTAATTAAACCCTGCACAGAGTTTATAATAAAATTAAAATAAATCTATATATATATAAATGAATTCTTCTTTCTTTCTTTGCTAATATTGCTCCTAAAAATTTGAGATTTTGTTTCTGAGTTTGTATGCCGATAATTTCACAGCCGTAACTCAGAATCGCTACAACGGGGAATACCGAGAAGTTCCACTAAATAACGGGGAGTTCTGCTAACATTTTATTTTAAGTGGCATTGCAAAGCATGCCGGGCAATCGCTTGTAGTTAATAAAAAATCGATTTATATTCGAAAATTTTCAGCAACAGTATATACACAGCACTGGAACACACGACAATGCACTATCTCATTCAGCTTTAAACAATATTTAAAGCTTAAAAATTCACAAATTTAAAATAATATGAACACATTATAAAATTTTGCGACTTTATAAAAACAATGTTGCTAACTCTGTTATCCCTGCTATTATGTACCTCCAAGGTGTTGTTTGTTGGGCCACTCCTGTATATCTCTTATATTGCAGATATGCTTAAAAATTAAACTGATAAAGACTCACTTGGCAGAAACACATTGAATTTGAAATGACTTAGATGAAACTTCAAAGCATTGAACTAAATTGGCTACTCTCAAGGTAGTCAAAGCTCAATCTCACTTACAAGATCCAACTATACAAAAGTATAACAAAAATCCATATTGACTTTTGGGATGGAGCTATGCGATACAGCCTCTCTCTCAAATATAAATAAACTAAAAAAATTCGAATCATTGCGTCAAATTGCAAGAACCTCTTGTTATATAAGAAACACATCCACAGAGATCTAGGAACTTACTGAGACCTCTGAACCCCTCACTTCTTAATATTGTTAAAATATATTCTCTATATAAAAGAAGCAATAAATTACACATTGCTTATTTCAATGGACATCGACAGTACAACTAAAATATAGTAGATTTAGTTAATCTTAAATCTCAAATATTGTATATGAATTACATATTGTAAGATCTACTTGGATGATGCAAGAAAATAGTTATTAATATGAAAAAAAAGTTCTGTAAAATTCGTGTTGTAATTATAATGGACGTTTAAGTTAACGAAGTATTACTTCTTCAAGCAAAGTGGGCGGGATTAAACAACATCCACGCCCATTCGCACACAAATAAACAAATTAATTTATTGCAGAAAATTTTTTTGCAAACCTGGTTTCGCCTTGTTAAAATTTCAGATATATTTTTAGTTTAATGTCGCTGATAGGGCATCCAACATCTACCGCCTCGGATTCGTTGAAAGATGCTCCTCTTGCCAATGCATCAGCTTTCTCTTTTCCTTCTATGTTTCTGTGTCCTGGAACCCAGACAAGAATGTCCATTGTCTATTTTGCATGATATTAAGTTAAGCTCGTCCATGTATTTTCTAGAGATTTATAATTTGATTATTGGTGAGGCGAGTGCTAAGATGACTGCTTGGCTATCAGTCCGTATACATGCTTCTGATGGTTGATGAGGATGATTACTAAGAATCTTACATGCTTCTCTAATTCCTAGAGCTGCCGCTTGAAAGATGCTGGTTGAGTTTCCCAAACGAAAAGGTATATATCTTTTTTGTACATGCCCCGCATTGGCTAATAAACGATATATACATCTAGGGAAGCACTTTTTCGTAGGACGTAAGCGGTATAACTTGTATACCGCATGACATCACAAAGGGCTCCAAGCCTAAGTAGGTTTCTTATCAAGAGACATTACTAAGTAGTTAGGTAGGTAGGTAGGTAGGTAGGTAGGTAGGTAGGTAGGTAGGTAGAAGGTACAAGGTGGCGCAAAAGAAGTCATCCGATGTTGTTTGGCTCTTATTTTTTTTCTAAATAAAAAACTTCGATTCTGTTTTTTGATTATGTTTATTTGGACATTTGGAATTAATTGTGTTAAGTCGAGAAGATGATATCGGATAAATGGGCGCCGTCACAATTGATTGCCATACGGGCTCGTTTTATGGCATTTTCCATCACTTCGGCGAGAGTTTCGGGCGATAAATTCTCGCATTCGTGTCGGATATTTTCCTTGAGGGCTTCCAAGGTCTCAGGCTTGTTGATGTAAACACGAGACTTCAAAAAACCCCATAAAAAGAAGTCCGGGACCGTTAAATCGGGCGATCTGGCGGGCCAGTGCAAATCGCTAAAACGCGAAATTAAGCGACCCGGAAACGCGGCCTTCAGAATGTCGGTTGTGGCTCGTGCAGTGTGTGCTGTTGCTCCGTCCTGTTGGAACCACATGTCCACCAGTCCTAATTCGTCCAGTTCGGGCAGAAAAAACTCGGTCAACATTGCCCTATAGCGCGCACCGTCCACTGTTGTCGTTTGACCCGCGGCGTTCTCGAAAAAAAATGGCCCGATGACTCCTCCAGCGTGAACAGCGCACCACGCAGTCACTTTGAGCGGGTGTAATGGTTTCTCGTGCATCACTCGCGGATTTTCGGTTCCCCAGAAGCGATAATTTTGCTTGTTCACGTACCCGCTGAGGTGAAAATGAGCCTCATCGCTCATTATGATTTTTGCCAACACCACAGACGAATTGTTACGCAAAAAAATAGACACAATTATTCCGCGTTCTTGGGGAGTGTATCGCTCCATGGCTTATTCACTTGTATTCTGTATCTGTCTAGTCCACAAATGTCAAAACAGATTTGACATTGGCGGCCATTTGCAAAAATGAGAGCATCTTCCAATAGGGTGATTAATTTTGCGCCACCCTGTAGTTCCAGTGGAGATATCCTGTTCAAATTCAATACTATGGTAGTAACAAAAAACTACTGACAAAAAATAGGCGTGATCCGATAAGAAAAACGCCCACTTATGATGGAGACATGTAACATTTATGTGCTAAAATAAGCAGATTTCTTGGTGTCACTGAGGGTATATGAGCTTCGGCATAACCGAAGATAGTTTTATTAATAGTATTGAAATTGAAATAATTTTTATAGATAACAAGCTAATTTTTTTATACAAAATCTAAAAAAAATAAAATATTTAACTTAACTTTAATTAACTACGTCAATTTTCATGAATTTTTAACTCAGAAAAGTTCATGGAATTTATTATTAAAGTGTTCTATTTTTTATTTTAAACAATTTTGTTTTCTGACAAGCATATTTATTCAAACAAAACCTAAAGTTGACCTTGAATAGCTCTTAAACGACTAAATCGATTTTCATGAATTTTTAACTCAGAAAACATCAAAGAATTATCTATTTAAAATAAAAATAAAAATTTCATATACAATATAACAAACTAATTCTTTCATACAAAAACTTAAAAAAAAAAATTATATTTCGATTTTGACCTTGGAGTGCCCTTAAACTACCAAGTCGATTTTTATGAATTTTTAACTTAAAAAAGTCCAAGGAATTTCCTGTCGAAAGAAAATATTTATGTAACATTATTGGTTCAAAAGTTACAGACTTTTGGCCGATGAAAAAGGTTTTCAGTCCACTGTGCGGCGCTATCAGTTTGTGAAAAGCGTGAAATAATGAATATAGTAAAAAATAACCGAAATCTTTATGATCAGGAATAGCTTCAATGACGGATGAAAGTTTTGGCAAGGAGGTTGCCCCTCATACTGTACGCAGAGTGCTGAATTCTACAGGGTATAATGCCCGAGTTGTGGGTTTTGTACAATATACCTCACACCACATCAATATCCAGACCTCAATTCCTTCGAACATTTATGGGACTATTTGGATGAACGCATAACAAATCATCACATTACATCAAAATGTCAGTTAAAACCAATATTGCAGGAAAAGTGGCCAAAATAGGACCAGATGTTACCAAAAAACTAGTACCTTCGATGCCAAATCGTTTAAAGGAATTAATTAAAACAAAAAAAAAACAAACCAGATATTGATTTTTGTTTCTTTTAATTTTAATAAGTGACAAACACTTTTGTCCACATGATATAATTTGATTTTTGTTTGTATCAGAAAATTAACTTAATTAATACTAGTATTTGTTAAAAATATTGCATTTTGTGTTGCAATAATTTTTTGGGCGTGGTGACACTTTAAAGGGTACAAAGGTAAAATAAAAACACTTATCCAACTGTTATCCTAATTAATATTATAAAGGAAGGTGTATTTCTTTATTTATTTATTTATTTTCGTTTATACCGTTTTCACGCCTAAACGGCTGAACCGATTTACTTCAGACTTGGAACATATATCGAGATGGGTCTGGAAGGAATGATAGGCTATATGAAATCTGCCACGTCCACATATTACGCCCACAAGTAGTCAAATTAAGTCAACAAAATTGATTATTTCGCTAATACTATTCCAAAAAATCTCAAATTTGAGTTGGTATGGTCACTGTCGACAACTCCACCAAAAGTGGGCGTGGTTGGATCAATTTAACACCCATTGCCGTAACTTCGGAACGCGATGATGGTCTACAATGATAAAACTTGGTATGTAGGTGTATGGTGACTAAATCTACCATCTTACAAAAAGTGGGTGTGGTCGGGTCAATTGAACGCTCACCGTTGTAGCTCAGAAACGTGATACTGTATGATGATTAATTTTAGTGTGATGGGAACTATATCTACCATCTCACCAAAACTAGGGTCTATTTAACATATTAACTAAATCTGACCGGAAAGATCTACTTCAATTTTAGTTACATACAAATGCGAATATCGGGGAGGTTAACTGCAACAGTTGAGAAACTCAGTTTAGAGGTACATTGTGACAATATTTACACACAACGGGAGTAACGGGAAGTTCTGCATACAAATTTGGTATATTATAAAATTGACCAAATATTTATACAAATATGATTCCAAAAATGATGGGCGAGACTGGAAAGTTTATTTATCTTAATTAACAAATAAACTAAGACTTGATTCTATTAAAAAAGAACACGGGCACTGCCGGGTAATTAAAGCTAGTATATTTATATATTTACATACAATGTATATAATTGTCTCCAGTATCTCAGATTTTGGTGATATTTTGCAGTTTGGTGGTACTTCACTAGAAAATAATTTTGCGACATGTTTCATCTTTGAGAAAAGCCGTTAAGTGGGCGAAATCGAGGTTTAAACTTGGCAGGGTCAAAAAATTTTTTTTCAAACAAAATGAAAATGTGTGGTCGAACTTGTATGCGGTTTTTGGCTTATGGTTTATAAGCCCACCAAGAATTTTGTAAACAAATTTGGGAGCGTTAGTAGGCATGATCAAACAGATTTTTTAGCAAACATTATTTGGTTGATTGTGTACTTTATCTTGGAAATGGCTTTAACGATTTTTATGAACTTGCCAACTTGCCGTTAGTTAGTGCAACAATAAGATTGCGACATTTTGGACCTTCGCGAAAACTTGTAAAGTGGATAAAAACGAGGGCATGGTCAAAAATTTTTTCTTATCATATAAAATAAAAAAGGTTGGTCAGATTTTGATTCAGTTTTTGCAATTGGTTGATTGATCATCCACTGGAACTAAAGATTAGACAAATCTAAAAGTTCTTGGGGAATATTTCCTATTGGAATTTCTTAATAAGCTAAGAGCGTCCTTTCAAACTTTTTTAAGCAAATCAGTTTTTTTGTCACTAAATAACAACAAAAACCATGTGTTCTTCAAAAAACAGTTCCACTGGAATTTTTCCAGAGCCAATGGGTGTCCTCCAGAACTTTTTTAGGTAAATCTTTTTAATTTGCACTAAATAACAACATGTGCTCCTGAAAAAATACTTCCTCTATGATTTCTCCCGAACCTATGCTTGTTCTCCAGAACTTTTAAATGCAAATCGGTTCTATTAGCACTTAATAACAACAAAATCTTCAAAAATTTAATCCACTAGGATTTCTTCAGAACCAAAGCGTATTCTCTAGAACTTTTTAATGCAAATCGGTTCTATTATTAAATAACAACAAATCTCATGTGCTCTTCCAGTGGGATTTATGCGTTTTCTTCAAAAATTTTTTTATAATTCGGTTATTGAACCAAATATGTACCATTTTGGTTAATAACCTTTGCCATTTTTCCGCTAGAGACATTATTCCATCAGTGTAAAACTTTTGTGGTTTTTTTGCGAAAAACTGCGACAAGTAATTTTCACAGGATTCTCTTAAAGCCAACTTTACTTCATTAAGGGAGTTCTGCATTGACCGAAACAAATAGTAGTCCGAAGGTGCAAGGTCAGGGCTTTATGGTGGATGCATCAAAACTTTCCAGCAAAGCTCTTCCAGTTTTTGCCAAGTCATCAAAGATGTGTGTGGTCTAGCGTTGTCGTGATGGAAGACGACGCCCTTTCTGGTGATCAGTTCTAGCATTTTTTTTTCGATTGTTTGCTTCAATCTCATCAGTTGTTGACAGTAAAGTGTAGAATCAATCGTTCGACCAGGCTGGAGCAGCTCATAGGGGATGATTCCTTTCCAATCCCACCAAACACTCAGCATAACCTTTCGAGGCGTCAATCCTGGCTTTGCGACTATTTGTTGAGCTTCACCATGCTTGCACCATGATCTTTTTTTGCTTAAAATGTCTCCTTTCAAACACCGTATGGTACGACACAATGCAATTGGTAGCACTGGAGTTAGAAGACTCCAACGACATCTATTGACAAAATACGAAAAGACTTTTCCGACCACCATATTTATTTATTTTTTTTAATAAAGAAAATAGTTTTGAGACAAAATTTTTCTTTTCTTATTGCTTTTAATACTTTAATACTTCTTATTGTGTAAAAACTTTTTTTATTAAAGCAGAAACAAATTTTTAGGTGATGCAAATATAATTATTATACTGAGGTACTTTGCTTGGTGAAGCTTTGTGTTTCTATATTCGTCTATAATCTGCTTTGGTTTAGAAACAAGCGGGAATTTAAAGAAAACTCAGAAGTTGTAAAACGCAAGATTAGGATATGCGAATGAAAAAAGCGACAACAACTAAACAATACTCACTTCTTTTTCATGTAGCCGAATTCTTTGTTCAGTGTTCAATATGTGTTTAAAAAATAACTTTGACGGAAAAAACAAAAATATTGTTTTTGTTCGGTATCTTCTCTGAAAGTAAGTTTAATTTTTTCTCTATAAAATGCTAAGTATTTGAATGGGAAAAATATGTCTAAATTTAATTTTTTTTAAATATAAAGAAAAAAATAAATTTAATATTTGCTAGAAAAAATAAAAATCAAAAATAACTACCAAAGAAATTAGGAAAATCACTTTTATATTTTACATTAACATTATAAAAGATTAATCCTTACGGTCCGTGATGAGTCATTTTGCAAATGATTTAATTTTCTACATTAGAAATTAATAAAAAAACTTGAAAATACAATAAAAAACAAGTAAGAAATTATAGTCGGTCATACCGACTATTACACCACATTTTTAAATAACAGAATCAAATTAGAGTGGTTCATGATGATATATAAAAAAAAATTTATGTTGGACCACCCTAATTTTCTAAATCTTGAATATAGCAAACATGGACCACCCCAATCGTGTCCAGAATTTTTTTGTACAAAGTTTCAACCCTATATCTCATATAGTTCTCAAGATATCGTGTTAACAAGAAATCCCTATTTTTTGCAATTGTGGTCATGGGCGGATTGACTCCAAAATCTAATCAGTTCCTCGAGGACATAAAAGTAACTAGTGTACACAATTTCAGCTCAATGATTCTGAGCAAGAATATATATATATATATATATATATATATATATATATATATATATATATATATATATATATATATATATATATATATATATATATATATATATATATATATATATATATATATATTCTTGCTCAGAATCATTGAGCTGAAATTGTGTACACTAGTTACTTTTATATATATATATATATATATATATATATATATATATATATATATATATATATATATATATATATATATATATATATATATATATATATATATATATATATATATATATATATATATATATATATATATATATATATATATATATATATATATATATATATATATATATATATATATATATATATATATATATATATATATATATATATATATATATATATATATATATATATATATATATATATATATATATATACATATATATATATTCTTGCTCAGAATCAAAAGCTGAGTCGTTTTAGCGATGTCCTTCGGACTGTCATCATTTCTTGTTATTGAGCTGAAATTGTGTACACTAGTTACTTTTATGTCCTCGAGGAACGAGATTTTGGATATATATATATATATATATATATATATATATATATATATATATATATATATATATATATATATATATATATATATATATATATATATATATATATATATATATATATATATATATATATATATATATATATATATATATATATATATATATATATATATATATATATATATATATATATATATATATATAATAGAATCAAGTCTTTTTTGTTAATTAAGATTAATAAACTTTCCAGCCTAGCCCACCGTTTTTGGAAATATATTTGTATGAATATTTGGTTTATTTGATAATTTTATACCAAATTTGTATGCAGAACTTCCCGTTACTCCACGTTGTGTGTTTGTAACTACTGTCACCATGTACCTATAAACTGAGTTTCGCAACTGTTAACCTCCCCGGTATTCGCATTTGTATGTAACTAAAATTATAATAGCACTTTCCGGTCAGATTTAGTTACTAAGAACCAAATTTCTTCATAGTAGTACATCACGTTCCTGAGCTATGGCGGTGGGTGTTAAATTGACCCCAGTATTGCTGAGATGGTAGATATAGTTCCCAAACACCTTCACACTAAAGTTAATCATCGTAAAGTATCACGTTTCTGAGCTGCAATGGTGAGCGTTCAATTGACCCGACCACGCCCACTTTTTGTAAGATGGTAGATTTAGTCACCATACACCTTTATACAAACGTTTATCTTCGTAGAGAATCGCGTTCCTGAGATATAGCGGTGGGCGTTAAATTGATCCAACCACGTCCCCTTTTTGTGAGGTAGTATATTTCATCATCATACACCTCTATATCAAATGTTATCATCAAAGATCACAACGTTCCTGAGATATCGCGGTGGGCGTTTAATTGATCCAACCACGCCTCCTTTTTGTGAGGTGGTAGATTTTGTCACCATACACCTACATACCAAGTTTTATCATTGTAGACCATCATCGCGTTCCGAAGTTACGGCAATGTGTGTTAAATTGATCCAACCACGCCCACTTTTGGTGGAGTTGTCGACAGTGACCATACCAACTCAAATTTGAGATTTTTGGATTTTTATTAGTGAAATAATCGTTTTTGTTGACTTAATTTGACTACTTGTGGGCGTAATATATATATATATATATATATATATATATATATATATATATATATATATATATATATATATATATATATATATATATATATATATATATATATATATATATATATATATATATATATATATATATGTTACGCGCGAGGTGAACACTCATTTGAATCTCTAAAATTTGTCAGTCAATAGATACCAAGCGGCATGATTATTTGTCTTCAACTAGCTCAGAGGGGGTGGCGTGGTTCTTGTATCTATGTACCGATGACGCATAACTATAAAAAAAACTTCATGCCATTAAAAAAAATCGCCGAAAACCAAAACAACAACACACAACAAAACTACTAGCAAATTTGTGACGAGATGTTTAGTCACACGAAGTGCAAGTCTCCCACCCACAAATCGAAGATTTGTACGCCTATGGCAGTCAAGAGCACTTATTAAAATTTATTGACGCCCCCAAGCCTGATATTCACCTAATCAGTAGACCATACCTCCATCCTCATTAGCATTCCCCTTAATTAATCGGTTTAGCAATTCATTTTAAGAATTTAATTTAATTTTATTCAAAATTTCATTTCCATATATTTCCGAAAATAGTTCATAGTTAAAATTATTTCAGAATTAGAGAGATGCCAATATTGGCTTATAGCTATTTTGATCTTATTAAGTTAAGCTTAATTACGTTAATAATTACACTTAATAATAACTACTTTCCATTATAATTATGCGATTAATTGAAGTATATATATTTAAATATAGCAAAACCAGAAGAAAAAATTTTGCGCTTACATACGAGTGGGTTTTTTTTTGGTTTTTTGTCCATGTGAAATATATATATAACTTTACCGATTTGTTGTGATTGTGCTGTTTATATAAGTTGATGAAAAAAAATCTATATTACGAAGAGTTGGCCGAGTTGATGCGCATCCATTCGGAGAATTCATTCTGTGGATAAAAAAATTATGAATTAAAAGTTCATAACATCATCTTAAAGTTATATATTCATTAACATGGATAATTATGACTTTGTGGTATGCGTATTTTCAAAGAAATCTTAAATATATATTTTTTTTTCCTCTAATGAGTGTTTTCATTTTTTCTTTTTTTGCAAAATTGTAATGGAATTACATTTATAATTTGATTAATAGTTAACTATATCTTAATTAAATTTAAGTTTGTTTTAGTTTTAAAGATAAGTTTCCTTCTTTTACATTTATAAAAATAATAATTAAGTTTTGATTTACATCACGATACCAGTTACTCCACTCATCGCACTTTTGTGTAAATATGAGTGCCTAGAAAGTCTCGTTCTGCCGAGAATTCGTTTCGAAAATCAATGCGAAGGTTCCTTCTAATTCGCAATCAATGGCTGTGGACGCTGCCACCGCTCGTTTCGGGTCAGGCCGGTGGTACTTGTTTAAGAAGGAAAACTTATGTTTTTATGGTCGCCAGCAACTCAGTGCGCGGCGCTGCAAATCGCTGTGTGGCCGGACTGCAGCGCTGCTTCTGTACTCATACAGTAAAAGGGCGCTTCACGTGGCGGAGCGCCAATACGAATGATTCGTAGAAGATAAATAATTGTGTAGGCCAATGTGCGTAAACTACCTGCCCTTTAAAATGTAAAGAAAACTTTTTATATTTAGTTTTCGTGTGGCAAGTTTTTTTTTTTTCTGTTTTATTGCTTACTTTTTTTTCCTTTTTTTTTTTCCGAAAACTCCAGAAAATAAATGAAAATGTTACAAATAAATGAGTGGGCAAGTCGATGGTGTTATTGAGATCGAGACAGATCTCAATATCTTGCGCGATGTTCGATTTTTCACTGACTATTTTAAGATTTAATTACGAACTTTTTTTTTTTTTCGACGTGTTCGATTCGGGATCTTAATCGTAAAGGAAGGTTGATAAAACGGAAGCAGTAAATGTAATGTGAAGTTGGTTGAGCTTCGTGAGTTGCTTATTTGTCCACGGCTAAGTTCATGAGGTTTGTGTATAAACTTAGTGCTCATGAAAACGGATAATTAAAAGTAAAAAAAAATTGCGTTTGTTTAAGTAAATTATTTTAAAGTACATTTTTAAATATTTAGTAACCAAAGTTAATTTTATAAATCCCTAACAAAACTGCTTCGTTATTGTACACGTAATAAGAACGAACAGGAAAAGGATTTATTTGTGTTGCAGAGCTCAAGGTGTGGCTCGACCCACGAAAAGCCGGGCTAGAATATTTGTTTGGATTTAATGCCCTAAGGTCGAATATCGCTAGCGTGAAATTTTCCGACAAAATTCCCTTGAAAGTCTTCAATATCGTAAAGTGTATTTCCAATTTTCTTTCTAATGCGACATTTAATAAATTTGGGTAAAAATTTAGAGTTGATGCCTTTTTGAAAATTGCTTAACGCCTGGTTACGGCGGAATACTTCTTGACCGACTCGGTAACTAATAGGTTTAGCTCGAGTGTTATAGACCTTGGCACCCTTTTTATGAGCTTTCTCTAAATTTTTACAAATGTTATCCCGAATTCTATTTAAACGATCGGAACGGTGTTTGATTTCAATGTCGTTATTATCTAAGTTGTTAAGTTTTTGGAGAATTTCGTATGATGAACCGTGCTGACACATGTTTTGACCAAACAAAGCAAAATAAGGTGAACAGTTAATAGCAGTGTGAAAATCGCTTCGCAAAATTGACAGAATTTTTGGAATGTGCTTATCCCAATTTGTGTGGTCTTGGTCTTCCTTAAGAAAACACCGAATTTTTACGATAATTTCACGATTTGCTCTCTCCGAGGCATTAGCCTGTGGGGAGTATAACCCAGTTTTAATGTGCGATATGCCATAAGTGGAGAAGAAATCTTGCATATCTTTTGAGATAAACTGCTTCCCATTATCACTGTGGAAGAACTGAGGGACTCCGAAGGTTGGAAACAACTCCTTTTCTAGAAAAGCTATTACATGTAATGAAGTTGCGGCACGTAAAGGCTTTAGCGAAATATATTTTGAAAAGTGGTCAATCGCAATAAATAAATAAGAATTTTTATCTTTTGAGCAGGTGTAAGGTCCTAGAAAATCACAGTAGATTCGTTGAAAGGGGCGTAAAGTTTCAAAAGAGTTTCCCATTAATGGTCTTAAGGACTGATTCGGAGACTTCATAGTCTTACAGTTATCGCAGTTCTTAACATATTTATAGATATCACTCGCCATCGAAGGCCAGTAGTATTTTTGCCTAACCCTAGCTAAAGTTTTAGCGTAACCACCGTGACAACTAACAACAGAATCGTGAGTACCTTTAATGATACTTTCAGTCATTATGGATACCCAAAGACATAACCGCCATAATGAATCTTCTTCATCTTCTGAGCCTTGTCGAAACTTAACCCGCTTATAAATAAAATTTTCTGAAATGCAAAGATCTGGAAGCATATCACTATTATCCGATACAGTCTTTCTAAGAGTTTGATATTCTTCGTTATCGAATTCTGGGGAAGAAAAATCCACTTCTAGTGGCATATCGCCAATAGTCAATTCGTCAACATCAAAACGTGATAACGTGTCTGGAACCACGTTCAACGACCCTTTTCTATGTTCCATTTTGAAGTCAAAAGATTGCAGCTTCAAACTCCACCTCGCCAAACGCCCGCTCAAATCTTTTTGAGTCATAAGCCATCGTAAACTTGAGTGATCAGTTACTATACGAAATGGTAAACCCTCAACATATGCTCTAAATCTCTTCACACAAACAACCGCGGCCATACATTCTAACTCAGTGACTGTGTAGTTACGCTGCGCTTTGTTTAGTTTCTGAGAAACAAAAGCTATTGGGCGTTCCTTACCCTCATCGTCAAATTGATAAAGTACACCACCTACGCCGACCTTGGATGCATCGCACTGAATGACAAATTCTCTCCTAAAATCAGGTTGGGCCAAAACTGGGGCAGATGAAAGAGCTAGCTTGAGTTTATCAAAGGCTTTGATTGCTTCCGGACTTAGTTGAAATGGTTTGGAAGTTTTGCGAAGGCAATCAGTTAATGGGCCTGCTAAGTCAGCAAAGTTTATAATAAAAGAACGGTACCAGTTCGACATTCCCACAAATCGTCGAATTTGTTTGGGAGATTTAGGCAAGGGAAAGTTCTTAATTGCCTCAACCTTCTCAGGGTCTACTTTTAAGCACCCATGACCAATTCGATAACCTAAATATTTTATCTCTTTTTGACAAAATTTACTTTTGCTTACGTTTATTGTTAAGTTCGCTTTCTGTAAACATTTTGCAACTTCCTCTAACAGTTCCAAGTGTGATTCAAAATTGGGGCTGCAAACCAGTAAATCATCAAGATATATGAAAACATTTTCTCTAAATTTAGACGGAATAACTTTATCCATAAGTCTGCTCATGGTTTGGGGGCCATTGCAAAGCCCGAACGGCATTACTTTAAATTGATACAAAGGTTTTCCTGGAACAGCGAAAGCTGTCTTTTCTTTTGATGATTCAGTAAGTTTTATTTGGAAGAAAGCATCTTTCAAATCTATCCCACTTATAAAATGGGTATCCTTAAGCCTGCTTAGTAACCCGTTAATATGTGGTAGAGGATAAGAATCTTTCTTTGTTAGAGAGTTAACCTTTCGAGAATCTATGCAGAGCCTAACCTTTCCAGGTTTTCGAACCAGAACAACAGGACTGCACCAGGGAGAGTTGGATTCTTCGATTACTCCCATATTCAATAAACGGTCAAGTTCAAGGAAAGCTTCTTTTTGTCGAGGAGGTGAAAGGGGAAAATGTTTTGATTTAATTGGTACTGAATCGCCAGTGTCAATATGGTGTTCAAGCAAAGAGGTGCACCCTAATCCGAGCTTTTCAAATGACGGAAATTTCAAAATGACTTGTTCCAGCTCGAGATTTTGCTCGGAACTTAGCTCATGAAAATCGGACGAACTTGCGCTATCTAATGCAATGCATGCGATTTCTGGGATAACTTTAGGTGCTAAAGCAAAAGCACGCCAGAAATCCACACCGAGATATGCTTCTTGGGTTAGCGACGGGACTAGATAGAAATAGATAGACTTCGTAACATTTTTATAGGTGACTGGAAGAAAACAATAACCAAAAACCTTTTGTTTTGCTCCATCAGCTGTTGATATTTCACATTTTAAAGGTTTTATTACTGTATTATTTCTTTTTAAAAATTCTAAACAGTCTTTACCTAATACCGAAACATTTGCACCTGAATCCAAGAGTCCAAATATATCTTCATTCATCACTTTAATTTTTGCAAAAGGGCGATTATCTGAGCTAGCAACTAATTGTGTTGACTCCACCATTCGACGAAATAATTTACGATGTTTGAAACGTTTTCGGCATTTTAATATTTTGTCAGACAGACAGCTTACTGATTTATTAGACATACGAACATTATCTTGAAAAATTATTGCTCTAACTTCTTCATAACGCAGTTTCCGTTGATGTAAACTTAAAGGCTGATTTAGATTGAAAACGGTTTTGTCTTGAAAATTGTCTGATTCAGATTGCCTGTGGCTAACTGAAAGAGATCTGGGAATTATTTGTACTTCGGGGTTGGTAGGGGCGAACGAGAGTCCCCGGTGGCCATCTCGCTCCGTTTCTGGTTTCCCTGGTGTGAGTTTAAACATTTTGGTGTAACAACACCTCTCTGTCCACATTTAAAGCAAAACACATTTCGAATTTCCTCTGGACAGTATATGTACGAGTGTCCAAGTGACAGACAATTCCAGCATTGTATTTTAGAATAATCTGGTTTATGTAGTTGTCGTGGAAACTGTAAAGCTTCTAACTGTGGGTCGATTTCTACCTCTGAAATTTCATCTAGAGAAATACATTCTTCAACTTCATTTATCTGACGCGCAGTAAAATTCCCAGTCGATTGGTTTTTGTTCTCTTTAACTACCTTTTCGGCTTTTCTAGCTACATCTCTAAAACCATCTAAATTTGAATACTGTGCGTTGAACATTAATAGCTTCAAATTTGTACTTAAATTATGCCGAAGAATTTCAATCAGATCTGTATCTGGAATTGGGTTTTGAAGCCTTGAATTCATAGACACAACAGCAGAGTGAAAATCATCATAGCTTTCCTTTGATTGCTGCTTGCGTAAAGAAATTTTCATCCTAGCTTCATGGTCACTCTGAAGACCCCCAAACTGTTTTTTGATTGCGTCGTGAAGCATTTGGTAGTTCGCGTTTGGGTGTTGTTTGGTAAACAACCAATACCATGCTTCAGCTTTTCCAGTTAAAAATATCTGGAAATTTGCCATTAGATGAGTGTAGCAACATTGAGAACGGAAAACGAGTGTATCGATCTTAAAAAGAAAATCGGAAACGCTCGATACTCCATCATAAGTGACCTTCCAATCTTTTAATTTGATACTGGAATCAGCACCAGTCGGTCTCTGATTCAAATTAGGCGACACTAAGTTTGGTATAGGAAAATTGCTGTAGTTTTGACTACTTATTGCCCCACTTAAAGTTGTTATATCTTCCCTAATACTTCTAAGTTCACTCGAAAATTCAGTTCTAATTGTTTGCTGCAATAAGGAGACAAGGTTTTCTATAGAAGTTACGCTGTTGACATTTTCACCAACAGTTGGTTGATTGTGCCTAGAAAACGAAGCGGAGTTTTGCGCAGTCCGTTCCGGAAATCTCGGTAAAAGAGGTGCTTGTAAATTTTGGGGTGATCGTCCTCCTAAGCTTGTCAAAGAAATATCGATATGATTTTCTGCTCTAACCGATCCCGCTGGAGTAACGTTTTCAACAGTAGGATTTTGTGAAACTTGCAGTTGTTGTACAGGTTGTTGTGTAGGGGAACGTTGTACTGGGCGAAATGAATTATTTAAATTAGACGCATTTGAGTTATTTAATGATCTACGTCGACCACTATTATTACGACCGCCGCGGGGAGTAACTCTACCACCTCTGGCAGTGTTATTGGACATTTGTCTAGTGTTCATAACTCAAAAAAAAGTTTTAATTGCTTAAAAAAAATTATGTACTTAACTAATGATGAAAATAAGTTGCGGAAAAAACGGTAAAGACTTGATTAAAATAATAATCAAATCTCAAATTAGTAATTGGTAATGAAACAGTATTTAAAAGTTTATTTATTTTCGGGGAATGCCAATGTTATATGATGTAATTAAGAATCCACCAAAAAGGAATACTTAAAAAAATTATTTACGTAATTTTATCCAACAGGCAAGGTATGAAATATATCTCAAGATATATGTTATCAACTCCACACCGACTCTATTAGGCAAAAGTACGCATAAAAAAAATAAAAATTTAGAAAAAATTTGTGTTTTATGATGCAACGTTTAACACTTTTATGTGTACTAACGGACTAATCTAATTGAAATAAAATTTTTTTTTTTTTTTTTTGGGTAGGCTAAATTGGAACACATGATTCTTATTGGTTTAGGGGTAATTGCAACACGGTATTCTATTATTAATATGAATAGCCGGGACTTATGTACCTTGCCATCAATTTAGATATCATTAACAACAAGTGAAATAAATATGGCAACAAAAAAAAACAAATTTAAAATTTGTTAACTATGGACTCACATTTCTTTCAAAAGTTGTAATAAATCCCAATGAAATCTATAGTTTATAAGCAATACTACTGTTACTTTCATCTATGCTAGTCCTGATGTTATTTAGCCCACGAATAAATAATTTGAGTAGTTCCAGTTATGTGCTTTATTTTGGTTTAAATTTTTGTATATTTTATTATTGTTGGAAAGTTTACCTAGCAGCGGTAAAAGACGAATACAAATTAAAATAAATTATCAAGATACAAAAAAAACAGACAGACGTTGGGCGCCATCTATGTTACGCGCGAGGTGAACACTCATTTGAATCTCTAAAATTTGTCAGTCAATAGATACCAAGCGGCATGATTATTTGTCTTCAACTAGCTCAGAGGGGGTGGCGTGGTTCTTGTATCTATGTACCGATGACGCATAACTATAAAAAAAAACTTCATGCCATTAAAAAAAATCGCCGAAAACCAAAACAACAACACACAACAAAACTACTAGCAAATTTGTGACGAGATGTTTAGTCACACGAAGTGCAAGTCTCCCACCCACAAATCGAAGATTTGTACGCCTATGGCAGTCAAGAGCACTTATTAAAATTTATTGACGCCCCCAAGCCTGATATTCACCTAATCAGTAGACCATACCTCCATCCTCATTAGCATTCCCCTTAATTAATCGGTTTAGCAATTCATTTTAAGAATTTAATTTAATTTTATTCAAAATTTCATTTCCATATATTTCCGAAAATAGTTCATAGTTAAAATTATTTCAGAATTAGAGAGATGCCAATATTGGCTTATAGCTATTTTGATCTTATTAAGTTAAGCTTAATTACGTTAATAATTACACTTAATAATAACTACTTTCCATTATAATTATGCGATTAATTGAAGTATATATATTTAAATATAGCAAAACCAAAAGAAAAAATTTTGCGCTTACATACGAGTGGGTTTTTTTTTTGGTTTTTTGTCCATGTGAAATATATATATAACTTTACCGATTTGTTGTGATTGTGCTGTTTATATAAGTTGATGAAAAAAAATCTATATTACGAAGAGTTGGCCGAGTTGATGCGCATCCATTCGGAGAATTCATTCTGTGGATAAAAAAATTATGAATTAAAAGTTCATAACATCATCTTAAAGTTATATATTCATTAACATGGATAATTATGACTTTGTGGTATGCGTATTTTCAAAGAAATCTTAAATCTATATTTTTTTTTCCTCTAATGAGTGTTTTCATTTTCTCTTTTTTTGCAAAATTGTAATGGAATTACATTTATAATTTGATTAATAGTTAACTATATCTTAATTAAATTTAAGTTTGTTTTAGTTTTAAAGATAAGTTTCCTTCTTTTACATTTATAAAAATAATAATTAAGTTTTGATTTACATCACGATACCAGTTACTCCACTCATCGCACTTTTGTGTAAATATGAGTGCCTAGAAAGTCTCGTTCTGCCGAGAATTCGTTTCGAAAATCAATGCGAAGGTTCCTTCTAATTCGCAATCAATGGCTGTGGACGCTGCCACCGCTCGTTTCGGGTCAGGCCGGTGGTACTTGTTTAAGAAGGAAAACTTATGTTTTTATGGTCGCCAGCAACTCAGTGCGCGGCGCTGCAAATCGCTGTGTGGCCGGACTGCAGCGCTGCTTCTGTACTCATACAGTAAAAGGGCGCTTCACGTGGCGGAGCGCCAATACGAATGATTCGTAGAAGATAAATAATTGTGTAGGCCAATGTGCGTAAACTACCTGCCCTTTAAAATGTAAAGAAAACTTTTTATATTTAGTTTTCGTGTGGCAAGTTTTTTTTTTTTCTGTTTTATTGCTTACTTTTTTTTCCTTTTTTTTTTTCCGAAAACTCCAGAAAATAAATGAAAATGTTACAAATAAATGAGTGGGCAAGTCGATGGTGTTATTGAGATCGAGACAGATCTCAATATCTTGCGCGATGTTCGATTTTTCACTGACTATTTTAAGATTTAATTACGAACTTTTTTTTTTTTTCGACGTGTTCGATTCGGGATCTTAATCGTAAAGGAAGGTTGATAAAACGGAAGCAGTAAATGTAATGTGAAGTTGGTTGAGCTTCGTGAGTTGCTTATTTGTCCACGGCTAAGTTCATGAGGTTTGTGTATAAACTTAGTGCTCATGAAAACGGATAATTAAAAGTAAAAAAAAATTGCGTTTGTTTAAGTAAATTATTTTAAAGCACATTTTTAAATATTTAGTAACCAAAGTTAATTTTATAAATCCCTATTATAAATCCCTAACAATATATATATATATATATATATATATATATATATATATATATATATATATATATATATATATATATATATATATATATATATTGTCCACGGCTAAGTTCATGAGGTTTGTGTATAAACTTAGTGCTCATGAAAACGGATAATTAAAATTAAAAAAAAATTGCGTTTGTTTAAGTAAATTATTTTAAAGCACATTTTTAAATATTTAGTAACCAAAGTTAATTTTATAAATCCCTATTATAAATATATATATATATATATATTTTAAGATTTAATTACGAACTTTTTTTTTTTTTCGACGTGTTCGATTCGGGATCTTAATCGTAAAGGAAGGTTGATAAAACGGAAGCAGTAAATGTAATGTGAAGTTGGTTGAGCTTCGTGAGTTGCTTATTTGTCCACGGCTAAGTTCATGAGGTTTGTGTATAAACTTAGTGCTCATGAAAACGGATAATTAAAAGTAAAAAAAAATTGCGTTTGTTTAAGTAAATTATTTTAAAGCACATTTTTAAATATTTAGTAACCAAAGTTAATTTTATAAATCCCTATTATAATATATATATATATATATATATATATATATATATATATATATATATATATATATATATATATATATATATATATATATATATTCGTGTAGCACAACAATGGTTCGCTCGCTTCCGTTCTGGAAATTTCGATGTGAAAGATGCACCTAGCTCTGGTCGACCTATAGTTGAAAAAGTCGATGAAATTGTGGAAAAGATTGACCAGGACCGTCACATAAGCAGCCATGACATCGCCAATGAACTAAACATTCATCATCAAACGGTTTTGAACAATTTAAAAAAGGCTGGCTACAAAAAGAAGCTCGATGTTTGGGTACCACATGAATTGCCTGTAAAAAATTTAATGGACCGAATTAACATCTGCGATTCTTTGCTGAATCGGATCAAATACGAAAATAATGTGCGAAAAAGATCATGGTGCAAGCGTGGTGAAGCTCAACAAATGGTCGCAAAGCCAGGATTGACGCCTCGAAAGGTTATGCTGAGTGTTTGGTGGGATTGGAAAGGAATCATCCCCAATGAGCTGCTCCAGCCTGGTCGAACGATTGATTCTACACTTTACTGTCAACAACTGATGAGATTGAAGCAAGCAATCGAAAAAAAAGAACGGCCAGAACTGATCAACAGAAAGGGCGTCGTCTTCCATCACGACAACGCTAGACCACACACATCTTTGATGACTCGGCAATACCTGGGAGAGCTTGGCTGGGAAGTTTTGATGCATCCACCATATAGCCCTGACCTTGCACCATCGGACTACCATTTGTTTCGGTCAATGCAAAACTCCCTTAATGGAGTAAAGTTGGCTTCAAGAGAAGCCTGTGAAAAGTACTTGTCGCAGTTTTTCGCCGAGAAACCACAAAAGTTTTACACTGATGGAATAATGTCTCTAGCGGAAAAATGGCAAAAAGTGGTCGACCAAAATGGTATATATTTGGTTCAATAAAGTTTATTATAAATATAAAAAAAAATGAGTTGAAGTTTGATTAGAAATACGAAAAGACTTTTTCGACAACCCAATAATATATATATATAGGATTTAATTAATAAATTCAATACCGCACGGTAAAATATAGAAATAATTTATTTAAAAAAAATGTGAAAACGCGTACAAATTAAATTTTCTTCAATGACAATTGTTAGACGAATGAATAACAATGTAGTAAATTTCATCAAGGCTTGCTATTACAAAACATATTGATATAATAGTTGAAATAACACAAGTGCTAATGAGTAAAGTATGTGATTGATTATAATAGGATCAGCCATTACCACAATCGGCCATCCTACAATACATCCGAGCCGGATGTCTCATTGTACAAAGTTTCTCTGCTTCATGTGGTCCGCACTTGTCGATGTCCTTCCTGGTCATTATTTCATACGGCCCATGGTACTTTGGCTGCAACTTCATTCCAACGCCGAATTGTGTGCGAGCTATGCACACCAAATCACCTATTTTATATTGGATTGGCAATTTTCGTTTCTTATCAAATGTGGCCTCATTTTCTTTTTGGACAGCAGCGATTTGTTGCTATGCTTTGATGCGAAGATTCTCTCGCTCTTGGTGAAATTCAGCTGTTACCTCTGCATCGATTATTTCAGCAATGTGAATATCATTTTTTGTGTTCATTGGAACGCCAATCATCAACTCGAATGGCGACGCGCCTATCGATCGATGGATCGTTTTGTTCAAGTACTGTTGAACTGCATCAACATGTTGGTACCATTTTTCCGCATTGTTAATGGTCAGCTTGGATAGAACAGAAATAATGGTTCTCTGGACTCGTTCGACTTGTCCGTTTCCTCTTGGTAAACCAGTAGTTGTAAAAATTAAATCAATATTTTTCAGCTTTGCAGTGTTCTTTAAACACATCTGCGGTAAATGCTGTGCCTTTATCTGAAATGATACGCCTCGGATTCCGAAAAATACTAGTTATTATTTTTAATTTACCCACTGTCACCAGAGCTGTAGTCGATTTAGTAGGAAAAATCCACACGAATTTAGTGAAGGAATCTACAATTGTCAACAAATGCCTGTAATTCTTGCTTGTTGATGGCATTGGTCCAATGTGATCCATGTGCCACGTATCTAGTGGCACACAACCTTTTGGAATTGGGTGCAAAAATCCTTCCTGTTTGCCAGATTTCTTCTCAGCTAAAATACATTTTACACAGTTTTGCAACACACTATCGGCTATTGCTTTCATCTTCGGTATATAAAATTCTTTTTTTTTTTAAATCTTCCATTTTTTTCTGATTAAAATGTTCTTGCTCATGTGCCTTTCTTACAATACCGTATTTCATCGCTTCTGGTACGACTATTACAATATAACCACTGAAGTTTTTACATAAAAGTCCATTGTGCATGATGTAATTGTCATAACTTCGTTCTTTTAATATTTCGATGATAGCTTGTACGTGTTCGTCGTTTGCTTGAGCCCTTTTAATACTGCCAACAAGACTTGCTTCCTGTATCAAATGCATTCGACTTAATGCATCAGCGTGCTTCATTTTATCTCCGGCGCGATGTACCACTTCACAATCATATTATTGTAGTAAAAGAGCCCAACGAGATATTTTCGACACATCTTTCTTTTTCATGGTAGCTTCAAATGCTTTGCAGTCCGTCACAATCTTGAAATGTTGTCCAAGCAAATATACTCGAAATTTTTGAACAGCTTTTACCACAGCTAGTACAGGGTGGCGCAAAATTAATCACCCTATTGGAAGATGCTCTCATTTTTGCAAATGACCGCCAATGTCAAATCTGTTTTGACATTTGTGGACTAGACAGATACAGAATACAAGTGAATAAGCCATGGAGCGATACACTCCCCAAGAACGCGGAATAATTGTGTCTATTTTTTTGCGTAACAATTCGTCTGTGGTGTTGGCAAAAATCATAATGAGCGATGAGGCTCATTTTCACCTCAGCGGGTACGTGAACAAGCAAAATTATCGCTTCTGGGGAACCGAAAATCCGCGAGTGATGCACGAGAAACCATTACACCCGCTCAAAGTAACTGCGTGGTGCGCTGTTCACGCTGGAGGAGTCATCGGGCCGAACGCCGCGGGTCAAACGACAACAGTGGACGGTGCGCGCTATAGGGCAATGTTGACCGAGTTTTTTCTGCCCGAACTGGACGAATTAGGACTGGTGGACATGTGGTTCCAACAGGACGGAGCAACAGCACACACTGCACGAGCCACAACCGACATTCTGAAGGCCGCGTTTCCGGGTCGCTTAATTTCGCGTTTTGGCGATTTGCACTGGCCCGCCAGATCGCCCGATTTAACGGTCCCGGACTTCTTTTTATGGGGTTTTTTGAAGTCTCGTGTTTACATCAACAAGCCTGAGACCTTGGAAGCCCTCAAGGAAAATATCCGACACGAATGCGAGAATTTATCGCCCGAAACTCTCGCCGAAGTGATGGAAAATGCCATAAAACGAGCCCGTATGGCAATCAATTGTGACAGCGCCCATTTATCCGATATCATCTTCTCGACTTAACACAATTAATTCTAAATGTCTAAATAAACATAATCAAAAACAGAATTGAAGTTTTTTATTTAGAAAAAAAATAAGAGCCAAACAACATCGGATGACTTCTTTTGCGCCACTATGTACTTCTAATTCGTAGCTGTGACAATTTTGTTCGGCCTCTGATGTTTTAATGCTAAGATAACGTACTGGATGCAACTTGCCATCATCGAAATCACGTTGCATTAATATTGCTGCAAATGCCCACTTGGATGCATCTGTGTGTAGTTCGGTTTCGGCGCCTTGTCGAAAAAGTGTTAACACTGGTCGTTCTGATATGCATTCCTTCAAAAGTTGAAATGATCGCCTCTGTGGTTCACCAAATTTGAATTGGACGTTTTTTCGTAACAGGTCACTCAATGGTTTTGCAATAATTGCAAAGTCTTTAATAAACTTACGAAAGTATCCTGCCAAACCAAGAAATCGCTGTACTTCTTTTTCCGTCCTTGGCTCTGGAAAATTTCGAACAGCCTTAGTTTTCAGCGGAGATGGTTTGATATGACCATTTTCAATCTCGTAGCTCAAAAACTCAATATTGGTTTGCAGAAGTTCACATTTTTTCCACTTAATATTTAAATTATACTCTGATGCAACATTTACAGCGACGTGAAAAAATCCGTTTGCCAAATCGAGCGTGCTAAATACTTGCTATCCTGCAACATATCAATTTGGTCTTCAATCACTGGCATTGTCCTTTACAATTTTTTGATTCAGCCGTCGAAAGTCAACACACAACCGCTTCGTACCGTCCTTTTTCCCTACGAGAACAATTGGACTAGCGTAGTTTGAAATACTCGGTCGAATAATTCCATCCGCTAACCACGTATTTATCTGCTTTTCGACTTCGCATTTTTCGAAATAAGGTAATCGACGCGGACGCTGTGCAACTGGAATATCATCTGTAAGAATTATCTTTAAACTCACCAGTGACTCCTTAATTGGTTGGGGCTTGTATTCACTGATCATCTTTCTGACCTCGTCTAGTATTTTTTTGTTGTGAATATGTGTGAGATCCGGCAGCGAATTTTTTTCATTAGAAATAAACAAACAATTGGATTGCTGTGCTATTTCCTTTGAGATTTCATCGTTTGTTTTTCTTGATGTTATCATTACTCCGTCCTCTGAGAAACATACTGTCGCTTGCTTCGTCAAATTTGTACCAATTATTAAATCAATACTCACGCAATCATTTGGCATCACAGTACATTTATCTGCTTTAACCTCGATATCGAATTCGCCTATTGCTTTTGTATGTTCTGTTCCGACGCCGCGAACAATCATATCCGTGTTCGAATATTTCCCGAATCGTTTTGAATAAAAGGCATCCTTTCGAATTGTCGTAATCTGGCTGCCGCTGTCAATGAGTGCTTCCATTTAAACACCGTTGATGGTAATCATCTTGTACGACCTCTTGTTTTCTTGCATGTGCAAAGTAGACCTGGTGCCATTCTGTTCCACAGACTTTGAGCAGCTGTTAGACTTGTGACCAAACTCGTGGCATTTGAAACATTTTGGTCCTTTCATCTTGTTCGGGCATTTGTCTGAAGCGTTTTGTCACCACAATTGAAGCAGTATTTTTTTTCACCTGTATTGTTCTTGAAATTCTCGAATTTAGTGGAATTTCTCTCAATTTTGTCATACGACTTTTTTGGTTCTTGAATTTTCGACTGAATTAAATCATACGTTTCTAGTTTCTCTTTTAGGTCTGTAACAGTTTTTGCTTCGTACAGAAAAGCTTTGCTGTGTGGCGATCCTGAAATGCCGTCGACAATCTAAACAATGACTGCGCTTGTTTTAATTTTTGCTTGTGCAGCAATGTCAATCATCGTATAAATGTATTGGCGGTATGATTCGTTCGACTTTTTCTTACGCTCGTACAGCATTCCATGCACATTGGCGCTGTTCACTGTGGTTTTGAATTCCTTTTTGAGTTCTTCTGCCAGTACTAAAAACGATTTTGCCTTGCACTCATGTTCTATGAATAGTTTTGCAGTTCCCTTTAGCAATCGCTTTGCGTAGATCAACTTTTGCAGCTCTGTCCATTGTAGCAGCACGCTATTTTGTTCAAATACATCAAGCCATTCGCGCCCGTCTTCGCCTGAAAACTTTAGCATGGATTCTTCAATATCACGAAATGTAAAATCAAATCGACTTGGTCGAACTTCCTCGTTTGCGCTAGCTCGGTAAATTGTTTGCAGGGAAATTGCTCCTTGGACACTTGAACTAACGTGCACTGCCCTCAATTTTTGCAATTCGATCTGTACCCTTTCTTCAAACCGTTGCTCTTCTTCCGCTGCTTTTCTTCTTTCTGCTTCTAATCTTGCCCTTTCTGCAAAAAGTCGCTCGTCTTCTCGTTACTTTCGTCGTTACTATCTTGATGTCTTTTTATTTGTTCATCTTCATTTCTCTTAATCTTTTCAGCTTCTGACCTCACTCGTTCATCTTCTTTCTTCTTTTCAATTTCAGCTTTCATCCTTTCATTCTCTTCATTCTTCCTTTTTTCTGATCGTTCCTTTTCGTTTGATTCGCCTTACCAATGTCGTCCTATCACCTTCCTCTGATAATCGGTATCGCGTTATTCCAGTCCATATTCTTTTGTTGATTCTTCAACCGGAACGAGCTCCCAAATGTAGGATTTGATTAATAAATTCAATACCGCACGGTAAAATATAGAAATAATTTATTTAAACAAAATGTGAAAACGCGTACAAATTCAATTTTCTTCAATGACAATTGTTAGACGAAGAATAAAAATATATATATATATATATATATATATATATATATATATATATCTATATCTATCTTGAGTATTTCTATACGTTACAAACATTAGACCAAAACCAATATACACCACTGAGTGATGCATAAAAATCAGCTTATTATATAAATTTATGATTTTGCTAACTAAATAAGTAATAAATTTGCATTTAATTATGTCTTACAGATCATATTAATTTAATTATTATAAATGCCCAGAAATGAATGCTGTTACAGTAATGGATGAAAATGATCAAGAAATTAAAAGTCCTATGAAGCGCGTGGGTTCTACAAGAAAAATATTGGTGTTTAACAGTAAGTAAATTTGATTTTTATATGGTCTAGGCTGCTGTTGATATATCTATCTATCTATCTATCTATCTATCTATCTATCTATCTATCTATCTATCTATCTATCTATCTATCTATCTATCTATCTATCTATGTATGTATATATATTAGGTGTACAAATAAGTTTCCGCCGTTTTGAGAAAGATGGCGTGGCACGAGGTTTACGTTGAAATTCGCAGATGGTAACCTACTTGAAAATTAGTTTGTTTATTCCAGAACAACATAACCTTATCATGTTATTAAGTTCGCATTAGCATCATATATTTTTCTTCATCTAAAAATGTCTCAATTTGAGCCAACTAAGTGTCATATGCGGGAACTTTTAATTTATTTTTTTAATTTAAAAAAATCTGCTGCTGAGTCGCATCGATTGCTCGTAGAAGCAAATAATGAGGATGCTTTGAGTGAGAGAACATGTCGTGAGTGGTTTCAAAAATTTATAAAAGGTGATTTTGACATAAAAGACAAAGATCCAGTGGAAGGCCGAAAATTTACGAGGATGCAGATTTGGAGAAATTATTGAGTGAAGATTCGTCTCAGACACAAAAGGAACTTGCACTTAGTTTAGTATAGAAGTCACTCAGCAAGCAGTCTCACTCATATATATATATATATATATATATGTATATATATATATATGTATATATATATATATATATATATATATATATATATATATATATATATATATATATATATATATATATATATATATATATATATATATATATATATATATATATATATATATATATATATATATATATATATATATATATATATATGTATATATATATATATATATATATATATATATATATATATATATATATATATATATATATATATATATATATATATATATATGTATATATATATATATATATATATATATATATATATGTATATATATATATAACAGAATATCCTGTACCTGAACAACACACATCATATATATCATATATATCAGGTACAGGATATTCTGTTATTGGATTAATACAACAACGCAAATTTTTTATTTTTGACAAGATATGCATGAACGAACCCAACTTGTTATACCTTTATTAATGCTTGGTCACACAAATTTATTCTTAATTAATTTTTAAGACGCACGTGTGCCAAGATGCCCATATAAAATGAACATTTTGAAAAACTTTGTTTTGAATTACTTTTGGTACAAAAGGTCTTTCTTTTCCATTAAACACGTCACACCAAACACCACTTCCGACTGATTGATTCCAATTTTTTTTAAGATTAAAGATGAATTGTCATGATGTTGTAAATTTTTTATTCCCGAATCATTTTTTGAGCTTCTTTTATTTCCAAAACAAGGTTACTTTAAATTTTGATTGTTTCAATCCTGGACAAGAAATCTGTAACAATATTTTCAGTTCCTTTAACATGATTAATATATGTAGAAAATTGTGCGATAAAATCTAAATATCGAAACTGTAATTTATTTTTAAAGCAAATGTTATTGGTTTGTGGTCGGTATATATTAAAAATTTATGTCTTTCCAACATATATCTAAGGTGCCTAATGGATTCATAAATCGCAAATAACTCTATCGTATATTGAATATTTTGTTTGCGGTGAAGATAACATTTTTAAAAGAAAATCCAAGTGGTCCCTGTTGCGAACCATCTGGCAGCAGCACGGACAGAGTACAAAGAAGTGTGTACAAAACGTCTGATTTTTATAAAAATGAAATTTGGTGTTTTATGAGCGAATGTTAATAAGTAAGTGATTTCTAGAAAGCCGCTGAAGTAAGTTAAAATAAATTGTTAAAGAAACTAAATTAAAGTAGTAGTAGTAAGTATAAGTGGAAAGAACTGGTGGAGCTCCACCAGCACAAGTAGCATAATTAATGCTGTTTTGCAACCACAATCTCCTGAAGGGGGGAATGGATAAATGCTGGAGCCATCCTGAATTGTTTAGGAATTTTAAAATGTTCATTAGTAGGTAGTCAAATAAGACTTCTAATCAGGTTGAAAAGGCGGAGTGGAGGGTACGAAGCCTGACTCTTGCTAAAGCCGGACAGTCGCAGATGAAGTGACTCAGTGTCTCTGGTTCACTGGTGTTGTTACAGCTTCGACAGTGGATAGGGAATTCCCAATCTGTGGGCATGTTCACCAATAGGCCAGTGTCCAGTGCAGATGTAAGTAATCAGCGCGATGTCTCGACGCCTCAAGTTAATGAGATCAAGGGATCTTGATAGGTTATAATTCGGCCAGGTCTTTTTGGATACAGCGCATCCTGCGGTATTTTTCCATCTAGCCTTGGTTTATTAAAGAAGAAATTGCAGATGTCAGATTTGCCTTTGCCTATAGGTACCGGAACCGGAACCAATGCTCCAACAGATCCAGCGCCGATGCAGAGCCCTTCCTGGCCAGGTCATCGGCCACTTGATTACCTACTATGCTCCTATGTCCTGGAACCCAGATAAGGTTATTCTATGTCTGTGACCAATAAGATCTAGTTCGAGTTAGTTTGCTACTAATAATGCTACAAGCTTCTAAGATAGCTGTCAATTCAGATTGAAACACACTGGCCTCATCAGGAAGCCTAAGAGATTTGGAGGTACCAAGGGGTTTACAGAAAACGCCTGCGCCAACTCCACAGTTCATCTTGGAGCCATCCGTAAAAATGGCAACGCCGAATTTGTCGATTACACTATTAGATGACCATTCTTCTCTGGATGGAAATCTGTGTAAAAAGTTCTTGTTAAGAACTATTTTCGGTGAAATGTAGTCAGTCGTTACAGGTACTACCTCTTTAGGTAGCGTACCTAAAATTCTGCTGTGGCTTATGTCCTAGCTTGCCATGACCCTACTTCTTTGAGTCTTGCTGCAGTGCATGCGGCTACAAATTTGATGTGAAGATCAATGGGAAGAAGATGCACTAGTACATTTAGCGCATCTGTGTGACTGGATCTCAGAGCCCCAGTTATGCCAATGCATGCGGATCATTGCACTCTTCCTAATTTTACTATATTATAATTTTTACTAAGCGCTAGCCACCAAACGTGAGCTCCGTAGGTGAGAATCGGTCGAACTACAGCCCTGTACACCCAGAGTGCCATCTTTGGCTGGAGACCCCAACGTTTGCCAAACATTTTATTGCACGTGTAAAAACCAATGCAGGCTTTTTTAACTCGCAGTATAATATTATTTTTCCAATTTAGCTTTGTATCAAGAAGAACACCGAGATACTTGGCTTCGGTAGAAAGAGTAAGTGCTTGTCCGTTTAGCACTGGTAATTTGAATTGAGGTATCTTGGTTTTCGTTGTGAATAATAGTAATTTTGTTTTCACTGGGTTCACTGACAAGCTGCACCTAGCGGCCCATGAGCTAAGTGTTCTCAGCCCCCTACCCATGATTTCACTAAGGACGGACGGAAACAGACCTGATACTAGAATCACAACGTCGTCGGCATACGCAACTGCCTTTATATCGGATTTTTCGAGAGTTTTTAACATATCGTCCATAACAATCAACCACAGGAGTGGTGAGAGAACCCCTCCCTGTGGGGTACCTCTGTTGACTGACTCGTGTCCACGCCTACCCACCTTAGGAATAAATACCACTCTAACATTCCTCCAACTTGAGGGAATATAGCTGAGAGTGATATTTTGCTTGAAAAGTTGCTCCAGCCATGGGACCACTGTGTCTCTGAGATTCCATAGCATGACCGGAAGTATACCATCCGGGCCTGGAGATTTAAAAGGAGAGAAACTCTTGACAGCCCATATAATACGTTCCCTAGTTATGAGAAAGTCAGCTAAAACCGAGAAATTGCCACGCTGTGCTTCTTCTGGAGGAGTTAGATTCATCTCACCATCACCGCTTGGAAAGTGGGTATCCATAAGGGCAGACAATGATTCATTAGGAGATTCAGCCCAAGACCCGTTCATATTTTTAATAAAGGATGGGCACGAGTGTTCTTTGGACAGGATTTTACTAAGTCTGGCAGAGTCTTTGACAGTCTCGATAGATTCACAAAAATTTGACCAAGAGCTAGCTTTCGCCGATCTGATCGCCTTTTTGTAGGTTTTTAGACACTCTCTATAGGAGTGCCAGGATTTTTGTATATACGCCTCGTTGAACTCCTTTCTGACAAGCTTCCTTAGGCGTGTCAGGTCATTGTTCCATCATGACGGGAATTTACTCTTACTGCTAGTGACAGGGCATGAGTTCATGAAAGCCAAACTAACAGCTTTCTCAAATTTTCCTGCTCTATCATCTAGTTCAGAAGGGGATGAAGAAATGGGTGAATACCTGCCTAAAGAGGAGTTCACGGAATTTTGGAATTTTTCCCAGTTAATACTTCTTGGATTCCTTTAAATAGGTGGGGCATCAACTGTGAGATCAAGACTGAAAAGTATCCAGGCATGATCAGAAAAGGATCGCTGACTCGACACTCTCCATCCTTCTACTTTGATATCGGCATTGAGATTAGTAAGTGTGATATCGAGAACTTCCTCCCATCCAATGAAATCATAAGTACTCGGAAAGATAAAGGTGGGAGAATTTCCCCGGTTACATATGTCTGATTTAGTTTGTGTAATAAAATCAAAAAGTGACTCACCTCTGTAATTTATTTCGCTGCTACCCCAAAGCGTATGTCTGGCATTGGCGTCGCAGCCTAAAATCAAAGTTTCATCCCTGCACAGGTTTTGACCAAGTCTTCTCACTTCGTCTGGTGGAGCAGGCATGTCATGCGCCATGTACGCAGATGCGACCACTAGTTTCTTACCACCGTCTAGCTCGATCCTGACAACTGTCAGATCAGCGGAACTGGAACTGCTGCAAAGGAATGCTTTAATGTGTTTTTTAATATGCTTTAATGTGTTTATTAATAATAATACAAGATCTAGGATACCTGCATCTTTCTTGTAGTATAGTAGGTAGTTGCTATCCGTGAAACCCTTGATGCTACTACTGTTCACCCAGGGCTCTTGGATAATGCCGATGTCTATGCCTCCCTCCCTGAGGAAGACAATCAGATTCTCTGTAACACATTTCGAGTGCAGCAGATTAATCTGTACGGCATTCAGCATTTGGTTGTTGTGGCATTCTTGACGATGCTAAGCTCATCGAGAAGCTTACTTGCATCGCCAATCTCGTCCGGGTCGTCCGCACTGCCTTGGAATATTTTAAGTTTCGCATGTCTGACGCCAAACTTAAGTTTATTATCCAACCTTTCCAGCGGGGCAAAGCTTTCCCCGCTGATCGACAAAAGGAAGGACATGCTGAGATTGTGGGGTTTCTCAGCTCGGATGACAAACTATTCATCCATCGGAACCTCTGGGTTGTGCACTTATAGGTACGCGATCAGCTTCGCGTTATCCAACTTCATTTTGGCCAACCAAATACGAGCACGCGGTTGCCTTGGAATGATGCTCAAATCCTTCCAGACATTGCCGAGCTTGGCAATGCTTTTTTCAAGGAATTCCTTGGAAAACGCGTCCCCACATTTAATTACCCTGCAACCTCTGACTATCTCCGAGGAATCGAAGTCACGAAGAGGACCATCCTTGTTGCAGAGGACGTAATTCATTACGTCTTCAGCAAGTGTGGACTCCAACTCACCCCAAATCTCATTGATGCGTCTGCCATTGCTGGTGTTACCATCAATCAGTGCCAGAAGAAGCGGATCCCTTGCAGCTTCGCTGAACGGTTTTGATGTCCTTTTGGAGGAAGCCGAGTTCGACGCCGCGTTGGATACCTTGGCCCTCTTGGAGTCCTGCGTAGATTCCTTGAGAGAAAGGTTCCTCTTCGACGCCGCTTTCGGCACCTCCAACGCTTTGATGGCCTGGTTCCTCTCGAACCCTTCAACCATCGCGGTACATTTCAATTTGTCCTCCTGATCTCGCTTGTCAGAGATACCAGCGGCCTCATTCTTTGCAATCTTGCTAAGAATATAGAGAGCCTTCTGGTATCTTGATTTCGCGAGGGTTCCGGAGGATTTCCTTGATTTACTGGTAGGTTTCACGGTGCTATGGCTGGCACCATTACTCCCTGAAGTTTTTACTGACGGTTTTTCCGAGGTACTATGGCTGGTACCAGGATTGCCGTCGTCAATTAAGGTCTCCTGACTGGAGGCCAAAAAGGCGTCTTCAGACAGCATGTCTGAGGACTGGGGGGTTTTTGTGGATAAATCCGAAGCTGAGTTTAATTTGTTCATTACAACTGGTTCTTAAGATCGCTTCGCCGGGTCAAAGACCAAGCTCGGCGATCAAAATGGAGATAAGGGAAAGAAAAGTCCACCGCAGCAGAGCCCATTTACCACGGTAAGGCCAAAACTACTATCCGAGGCGGCCTGGTATCGGATAGGCACCGTACAAATACAATCTGTTACCCCTGATTGCAAACAGAAATGGGCACTGTAACGCTTCACTCCCTGGTTTAGGGGGGTGGGGGAAGAGTTTAAAGGAAGTGAAATAAAAAAGGTTAAGGAAATATGGGAAGTTGGAGGTCGCCGCTTCCGTTGGCCAGACCAGAAACATGACCGGACTCGGTTACCAGGAGGCACCACGAGGAGGTGGAAGCCGACATGCATTCTCGATATAGTTACGGAGAGCCGTCCTGTAAGCCCGTTATCCCCTTCTATCAAACAAGCCATGCCACCCAAATTAATACTATTTGAATTAATCAACAGGATTTTTTTTTATAAAACATGTTGCAAAACTTCAAAAAAATCGTTTACGAATTGCATCATGTCTTCAAGAAACGAAAAGTTAGGTGTTACGCCAAAAATGTATAACTGCGTCGTGTGCAACTGGGTGGATAATCTCAAAATGGTTCAATATATCAATTGTGATACCTGGTACCACTATAATTATGTGGTAGTGACGGCCTCAGTGGTGATCTATGATTGACGCTGTCAAACATGCTAGGAGCTTTTGGGCAAAAAGTCAATGTAAAAACGGGAAAATAGTCAATCTAAAAACGCTGTGGATTAATATCCGATGAAAATCAAAATGTCTTTGACCAAATTTTTTATTTTTTTATAGGCCCGAGGGCCTGAATTATACCTCCTATCATAGCTAATTTATAAATTAACTAGGGAGTCACCTATCCCGATATAATTAAATATCATGAGATTAGTCTCTGAGGGAACTAGTCCAAATACTAGCCCTTTGGGAGGTGTCTGAAACGAAAACTAAAACCTAAAAATAAATATTACAAACTTAAACTTTTTCTGATGATGTTCATCATGGGTGGACGGAGATACAATTCATCAACCAGACAACCATATTCTCAATATGGCAGAGAGAATAGTATTAACCGTCCATCACACAATGAAAAGACCAGCATCGACATCAACGACCATCATACAGCTAAGTGTGGCGATAGTTTTAAAGGTCAAAAAAGGAAAAACAAACAATACAAATACAAACAAATAACCAAACAAACACAGATAAATTATATATATATAAACATTAAACAAAAACAAGAAAACAAACATTTAATTATTTAGATTTGCTAGTAAGGACTTTTAACTTTTATGATGGAATCAGTCCAATTAAAGATGGAAAAATAAAAGTTGAATTCATTGCACATTAATCGAAAAGGATCGTGTTGTGTGTTGCTTAAAAGTAAGCCTTGTGCTTAACTAGGCAACGAAAAATAGAGGGGGATTAGTGGCGTTGACTCTCGTGCAAATGTACAAAAAAAAAAAAAGATTTTTTTAGAGTTATAATTATTGTTTCTTTATTTGGGAGAGATTCTTACCTAGAATATACAAATTCATTGTGATTTTATCAAAATCTAAACGGCCATTACAAAAAGAAGAGAACTTCGGAAAAGACTCGAAGGTAAATAGAACAGTTTATTATATCAATAACGCGCATTAAAAATGCGCGCGCTCTCTGACTTTGAATATAAATACATGGTGATGAAATGAATAAAACCTTTGGCTTAAACATTGCCGCCCGCCTTGTAACGCTGCAATCAAAATAACTTAACCTAATTCTATATAACCAAAATTTAAATTTCAAATAAATATTTTTGATACATATGAGTGCCTAAGTGTGTATTAAAAAATCAAAAAATATAGAGGAAATAATTCAATGTTATGCATTCAATGTTTATTCAAGCAAATTTTTTTAATCTATATATATAAAAATGAATTCTTCTTTTTTTCTATCTATCTATCTATCTATCTATCTATCTATCTATCTATCTATCTATCTATCTATCTATCTATCTATCTATCTTTCTTTGTACCAAATAGGCGCCTAAACCATTCACCCGATTGTCATGAAAATTTGGGAAGTTCCTATGCTCACGCCAACTTAGGTTTTGGGCAAATAAAAATTTGCCACGCCCACCTATTACGCCCACAATTTGTAAAACTAAGTTAAAATATTCGATATATTCGAAAATTGTCCACGCCCACTTATTACGCCCTCAATTTATTTAATTAATGAAAATATACGATGACATTGCTAATATTGCTCCTAAAAATCTGGGATTTTGTTTCTGAGTTTGTATGCCGATAATTTCACAGCCGTAACTCAGAATCGCTACAACGGTGAGTACCGAGAAGTTTCGCTAACTCATGGAAGTACCGGGAAGTTCCAATACTAACAGTAGTACCGGGAAGTTGAATGCCCGAGTAAAATTTAAAGTGGTTTACAGAGTTAAATTCCTGATGCAACACATTTAAAAATTGTGCTTTTTACAACAATCTGCCCTTGTACGCTCGGGACCACCCCTTCCATCGTCTGCGCCCAAAACCATATTGATAGGCCCGACCGCTAAGAGTCACTATCCGCCAAAATTACGTTCGCATATCGATTTAGGATGCGGACGTCCAACGTGATAGAAGAGTCTTCTTACCCCCGTTTCCCACAAGCCTCCCATATGAGGAGCGCCTCCACTAATATAAAATATGGTCTTTTAGCTTTTGATAAAATCACACTGAATTTGATAATTCTAGGTAAGAATTTCTCAGAAAATTATAATTCGTTGGTAGATTCATTGTATGAAATATTTTTTATGTATAATGAAATGGATCCCCAAGACTTAAGCGTTTTTTTCAATTGAAGTTCAAAGGGAGGAACTTCAGTCCAAATGGGATGCTCTTAAGGCAGCATATTATCTGTATCTCCAGAAAGTTAAGATCACTTGCCGAGAAAATAAAGAACCCATAAATTTGGTTAAATCAAACAACCGTAGTTGTTTTAACGCATACGTTGCAACTGCTGCAAAAATGAGGGAATCTACCGAAAATTTAAACAAAAATCATGAATCAGATACTAACCTAAATTTATTTAATAAGGAAGTTTCACCCCAAATTGTAGGAGTTGTCAAGACGCAGATGTGGAAGAGAATATCGAACATATTTTATGCAGGTGCATGGCTCTGAGTAGAAGAAGGTTTCAATTTCTTGGACTCTACTTTCTAGACAACATCACGGAAGTAGCAGATATCAAACTGACAAAAGTAGTTAGCTATATTAAGCCCACAGGCTGGTTTAAGAAAGACTCAGAGGAAGAGTAAGGTGAAATTTTTAGTTCCGGTGGTATCACAATGGGCCTTCAACAGGCCTAGGTGCGTCGTCAGACAGCCACTCTACCTACCTATTACACCAGTTCAAGCCGCATCCATTCAAACAGCAATAAATGAGGTTTCCCCAATTAGTTTTAGCGCAGTACCACCCACAAATCAAGCGGCATCTATAACCAATAGTTTAATGATGGTATATCCTATGACGGTTCATTATATTAACCTGCCCCCTTGCGACACATACGTTTTCCACGGCGACTACGCGTCGTGGCTCGGCAAAATATGCAAATAATACTTCTCTCATGCCGGTGGAAAAGCTTTTCCATCTTAACCAGAAAACTAGGGGTGATCCTAGGGAAAAAGTTCACCCAACTAAAGTTGGGTTTGCGCAAGCTTAGTAGAACTTGTCTAATAGATACGAAAATAAAAGAATTCTGGTTAAAAATAATTGCATCTCCACCCTAGAACAATATAAGATAGATGTTAACAATTGTGATGTAATTTTTGTATATTTGTGTTGTACGCGCTTACCTTATGGGAACAAAATGCCACAAAAAAGTTTGAGCGAATTATGTTGCCTTTTTCAAACCGAACAATTATATATTGTCTTTGAAAATCTTTAACGAGATGTTAATGTGCAAAACAATTCAAACGCAAGTTGTACAGTCACCAATCGGTTGTTTATATGCATATTCTTAAAAACAGGACAATATCTAAGTGGATGCCGCATTGTGGTGAGCTTGTATCTTTCTTATTTGGGACCAATGACTGAAAACCCGTTTTTATTTCAGCTACTTACTCTACTATTGGTCTCAAATCGGAAATGGTTTCAAGCGTTTGAAACCTATTGTCAAGAATTCATTCCATTTGGGCAATTTAAAAATCGCTGTGCTGGACGTCGTGCGTAAAATGGATATAGTAGGTCCTTGAGATGTTATACAGGAGATGATTTTTGCGAACCATCTGGCAACAGCACGGGCAGAGTAAAAAGATGTGGATGATGAAAGCTACGAAAGAAAAGAACCACCATCTTGTGTACAACACGTTTAATATTTAAAATTTTTTTTAAATTGAAATATTTTATTTTACAAGTGAATGTGAATAAGTACGTGATGCTAGGACACTAAAGTAAGTTAAGAATTAACTTCGGCTTTGCCGAAGCTCATATACCCTCCGCCATTTCAGTGAAACCAAAAAATTTGTTTTTTTAGCACATAAGTGCTACATGTCTCTACTATAAGGGGGCGTTGTTCTTTTCGGATCACGCCCCATTTTGGTTAGTAGTTTTGTGTTCCTACCAAAGTGTTCAATACCGAATTTCAACTGGTTATTTACGCTTTAGCTATTTTTAATCATATTATCCGCAAGGGGTGGTTTGTATGGGAGGTGGGCGTGGTTCTTATCCGATCATGTCCATTTTTGTGAGCAGTTTTGTTTTATTACTAAAGTGCTAATTATCGAATTTGAACTGGATATCTGCACTGAAACTATTTTAATTAATGTTTTTTTTTCGTATGGAAAGAGTGGGTTGTATGGGAGGGGTAGAAATTTTGATCCGATCTTGCCCATCTTAAAACCTACCTTTCGCTTGGAGAATAGTAGCCCATATACCAAATTTCAGCTCAATAGCTCATAAACTACGGCTGTTATCGCTGGGACAGACAGACGGACGGACATCGTTAAATCGACTCAGAATCCGATAATACTTTGTCATACCTACCACGCCCAATTCTGGGCATTACAAATGGAAGATCAAACTCAATACACCATTCGGTACGTGCACTTGTACGTGGCAAAGGGTATACAAATTATTGAACTAAGTTAATAAAATTTGATTTAATTAAAAGGAATTTTTTAATAAAACATGTTGAAAAACTTTAAGAATCAGTCTTAATTTTTTACAGGTTCTCATGCTTTCGTCAACTTTTCGAGGAAATGATTTTATTTCTTTAGATGAATTTAGGAATGAATCCTAAAAACTCTGCCGAATTCACATATAATAATCTCCAAATTTCTTAAGACGTTTAAAAATTATTTTTATATTCATTTTGTTTGAATTTCATTCTCAGGGGGTATCAAAATGTCATCAATGTATGCAAATTCAAAAGGTAATTCATTTATAATTCCATCAACATACCTTTGCATAGATTGCGCTAAATTCTTAAAACCAAACGGCTATCGAACATAGTCAAAAAGGCCAATTGAATCTTGTTTCATCCGAACTTGCTGGAATGCCTTTACCAAATCAAGTTTAGAAAATATTCCCTTATTGAATAAATTGATTGAAAAATCTCTTATATTAGGAAGAGAATATCTGTCAAGAACAGTTTTGGCATTTAAAAAATTATAATCTCCGCATTGGTCTCCACTATCCATTCGATATTAGCACCATATGTAAAGGTGAAGTCCAACTACTTTTTAATCTTCTGATGATCTCTAGCTGAAGAAGTGAATCAGACTCTTTTTTTCGTGGCAACAAATTTTTGGAAATTAAGTAGTACCTAAAATTGGGAGGGTATATCAAAGTTAGGTGCTTTATCATTCACAACTTTACTTGTTAAATTTTTATAAACAATTTATTTTAATACTAATAGAAATTACGCTAATTTTTTTAAATTTGTTTTTAAGATCAATAGTAAGATTGTAATGATGAAGGAAATCTGCTCCAATTATATCTTTATTTAAATCAACATTTTTTTTAACTTAAAAAAATTTAAATTTGAAATTTTTAATCTCTGCAATTTGCAGCAAATAAATTTTGTGTAATTTATTTGATAAAACATGTTATTTGGTAGTATAGAAACAGCGGCTCCAGTGTCAACAAAGAAATAAATTTTGGATAGTGGATATAAAATGTGAAGTCGACTACAATTTTTTCAGTTGACATCATTAATCGCCATTAAGGATACAGATCTCGGTTTTTTTTATAAATTCGGTTTGAAATTTACAGGTGAACTTGCATTGAAACATAAGTTTCCTCACATGTATTTATAAATGATTTGTTGCGTCAAAGTTGTGGTGTATTTTTTATAATATTCTGATTTTTACATACAGCTTCAATTCAATCAATTTTATACAGTAAATCACTTATTTCGATTTTAGAACTCACAACACGCTTTTCTTCCGACCATTCATCAGTGACTAGTAAGAGTTGACTGATATCTTTTACTTTAGACAGACCATTTCATCCTCTGGATGATAGTGCTTCAAAATTCGCGCTGCTACATTTTAAATTGATAATGCTGGTTTCTTTTGCTTAACAGTTGACGTTAGGCCAATTCTCCGAAGCGCTCTGCGTGCTGTCCACTCACTAACGGGTTTATTTATGGCGGCTGCAGCTTCTTTTGGGGTAAGCATTGGGTTATTGGTCATTAGGTACTCCATAGCTCAAGCATTCCTCTCCGTAAGTAATCTTGGTCGGCTTTTGTTCGGTTCAGGTGGGTTTATATTGCGTCTTTTTCTAATTTAAAGCACTGTTCGGTATTTAATGTTGTCGCCAACACTGTCGACGAAACAGGTGCAAAAAGCACAACATAAAATTTTGTTAGTGTTTTTTGTACACACGTATATTTGTTTTTGTTTTATGAACTGTTTAAGTTACGGTTACGGTGCCTTGTCCTTTTGTATATAAGTAGCACATATGTATGCCGCTTCAAGTTAATATTTTATTGTCTGTTTACCTTTACAAGACGCCGGTCGTAAAGGAGTAAGTTTTTATTTAATATTTTTTATGTTGTATTGTTAATATTTTTTATATATTTTTATGTTTTATATTAATATTATTCTTTTATAATTTAATCTTTTTAATTTTATATAGAGAATAAACGCTAAATTTTTGCTCTTTGAGTATTAAATTTTTGGAGTTTATTTTTAAAAGCAGCGTGCCTTGTCGCCCTTTAGGTAAAGCGACAAATGTTTTAGCGGTTAGAAGCGCTGAATTGTTTTTTTTTGTCATGTCAACAATACGAATTTTTAAGGATGCAGCTATAAGGATAGCTATCAAAAACCTTTCTCGAAACTTATTTACTTGATTTCAATTTTAAACGGATAGAGTAACGGTTTATTTTTGACATATAAGACGATGCAAGGAACAAAAAAAAAATTGTACGTAAAATGTAAATGTGTTATAACATAATTTTTTAAATAAAATCTGAAAAATTTATTATAAGTTATGTTTATTGAATTAATAAAGTCTTTAATTAAAAAAAAAAAACAATGCGATAAGTTAAATAGTTTTACAGTTATTCAAAGGCAAATGTTATCAACGTGTATCCACATGTGCTCGCCACTGTATATCCTAATACTAATAATAACCGAAGTAACAACAAATTATTTTTGTATCATAATTCGACATACAAAATAAAAAAAAAATCTAAATAATCCAATTAAAGAATACGAAAAAAAATTAACTTAATAATTAATTATTTGGCGGGAAAGAAAAGAAATAATTGTTCATAAAAAAAAACAATAACCGTTAGCTGTTTGATGTGGGTCCAAACGAGTCTCCGACTTGGCTACAACTGTCTTGATACCGGATTGCACGAGAGATTTTAGCATATCATAAATAACAATCAATAACAGTAGTGGTGAGAGAAACCCTGTTTGGAGGGTACCTCTGTTGACTCTGTTGATTCGATTTAGTGATATTACAACAGCCCGAATTCACCTGATTCACCCGTGACTGCAACATGAACATATTCCAATATACAAACCTGCAATCTACATGATGTTCGCTAAAAGAATTACATTCTGCAGAGCAGATGCCGCAGATCTGCTTTTAAGGTAAACATGCCGGGAATTCAACAACCCTCCATCTGCAAGAGAAGGTTTGATATTATGATCCGTTCGAGTGTCTTGATTACAAAAGTGGAGAGGCTGGAGAGGCCTGAAGTCATACGCTGACTCATGTCTTTGCCTGCTCGCCTTAGGAATGAAAACCACTCTCACATTCCTCCAACTTAGGGGTATGTAGCTGAGAGTGATGCTTTGCTTGAAAAGTTGTTCCAACCAGTTAACCACAAAGTCTCTGAGGTTCCATAACATAACTGGAAGTATACAATCCGGACCTGGAGATTTAAAATTAAAAAAAAGGTCTTGACTGCCCAAAGAATGCGATTCCTTGTGATAGAGAGTAAGCCAGAAACGAGGTGCTCACACATTCATCACTGCTAGGAAAATGAGCATCCATGAGGGCAGTCAAAAATTCCTTAGTAGAACCAGTCAAATAAAATAAATGACGGGCACGATTGCTCTTTGGAGAGGATTTTACCAAGCCTAGAATAATCCTTAACTGTCTCTATTAATTCGCAAAAAGTATACCAAGATCAAACCTTAATCGCACAGATCGTTTTATTTGTTTGCAAGTTTTTTCCTTGTAGGAGTGCCAAGATTTACGTTTGTAAATACAATGATAATAACATAAAAATTAAAAAAAAATAAAAGTTTTTAAAGTTAAAAAAATCTTTATTTGTTATCCGCCGCAGTCAACGAAAAGGTGATCTTATATCTAGTTTACACTTCTGCTTATATTCTTATTGATCTTATAGTGTTGAAAAATGTATTTCGCAATTTAAAGAATGGCTAGGTTTTAGATAATTTGAGCCCCGTTCCACTCTGTGGATTGTTTATATCCTAAATACAAATATTCAACTTCTTTCGTGTATTTTAACTCTTCATCAATTTTCATTTATTTCTTCAAGATTGTTTAAGGCCTTTAAAATAGATTTTTGTGGTTTTTTACTTAATTTTTTTTTATAATATGATTTTAATTTAAACGAAAAATAAATTATAAATTAAAGTGATTAAAAATACCGAACAAAGTGTCGTGTGGGAGTTGCATTCATTTCTTGTTAAATTTATCAAATTTCAGTTATATAATTTAGTGTTTAAAGAAAACTCCTCAATGAAGGCGAGTCATATTTTCATTATGGCATTAGAATTTTGGACAGATATTGCGAAAGTTAATGGTCACAGGCCATATAAATTTCCAGATTAGAAACTGACGTATATTTATTTTTCGTTAGTAGCATAATTTTGTTTAGTAGAGTTTAAAGTTTTTTAAATTAGAAATTATTATTTTTTAATTTTGAAATGTTTTAAGCCAATAGACATTAGTAAATATTCGTATTTACCATTTAATCGAAACCGGATTCCTAATCAATTGTCGTAAAGTATTTAGATTTGCTCAAATTTGATTTGAAAAAATTACATTAATAACACTACTCGACAGCCAAAATGATCTGGGTTAACCAATATCCATTTCCTATGTAAAATGAGGCGCTGATTTCGAATATTCCGTTAATTAATCGAATATTTTAGATTAGTTTTACAAATTGTGGGCGTAATAGGTGGGCGTGGCAATTTTTTTTTTGCCCAAAACCTAAGTTGGCGTGAGCACAGCAACTTCCCAAAATTTAATCTCAATCAGATAAATGGTTTAGACGCCCATTTGGTACAAAGAAAGAAAGATAGAAAGAAAGATGAATTCATTTTTATATATATAGATTTAATTACAAAAATGCAAAACTCTTCCAGGTTTTATATTTTTAAGTCAGAACACGTTTAATTGAGAACAAAACGGCGTATACAAAAATCCGTTAATAGACTTAAATGCAAAAATTGCAAGAGTGATTTTACAATTTTTTTCCCACATAAATGCAAATGAAGAGATATACTTAACTGGTCGACACATAGTGAAGTGTAAAGGACTTCTAAAGTTATTAAATCCTTACTTATATTATAAAAGAAGGTGTATTTATTTATTTATTTTCGTTAGTACCGTTTTCACGCTTAAACGGCTGAACCGATTTACTTCAAACTTGGAACATATATCGAGATGGGTCTGGAAGGAATGATAGGCTATATGAAATCTGCCACGCCCACATATTACGCCCACAAGTAGTCAAATTAAGACAACAAAAACGATTATTTCACTAATAAAATTCCAAAAAATCTCAAACTTGGAATTTGAGTTGGTATGGTCACTGTCGACAACTCCACGAAAAAGTGGGCGTGGTTAGATGAATTTAACGCCCACTGCTGTTACTTCGGAACGCGATGGTCTACAATGATAAAACTTGGTATGTAGGTGTATGGTGACGAAATCTACCACCTCACAAAAAGTGGGCGTGGTTATATCAATATAACGCCCACTGCCGTAACTCCGGAACGCGATGGTCTACAATGATAAAACTTGGTATGTAGTGTTGTAATAAGTCAATGTTGTAATAACTCAGATGTTGTAATAATGTCAGGAATCCTGTTGTATTAGTCAAATCTTATCGCGATTCTCATTAAAAACACTTTTTGATTTTAATTTACTTTAATTTATTTACTCAAAGGAAAATAGTGGAATCAACTTATTCCTAAAACGAACTACTGAAGACTCAATCTCTTAACGAACTACTGAAGACTGCAATTTCTATCCAAACCAAAATCTAAAGAAACCTACTTATCTTTGGCAACGCCCAGCGGTTACGTTTTACTCTTCGTAACCCGCTCCTAACCTAGGCCAATAAAAACTAAAAGCTTGACCGAGAATCGATCGCGGCTTCTGCATTGGTTGACCTAATTCTTCATATTTACTTATGCATATTCAGCTGATTGTATTCATAAGTCGGTTACGATTTATTTGTTTACAAAAAATTGCTAGTTCCGCATTATTTGCAATTTTTTTGAGTTCATAGTATTTGTTCACAAAAAATTGCTAATTCCGCATTGCTTGCAATTTTTTTTTGAATTATTGAATTCGACAATAATTATTATACAATCCGCTTCATGCGAATAAGTCAATATACAACATTCCTCACCCCCCTAAAAAAAATCATGAAATGATTTCCAACTAGTCTCTTTCTAGATTTTTATTTTTTTTTTCTACAACTAGTGGTTTGGATAGGTTGCATTTAAATACTTTACAAATCAAAAATACATTTACATTGCAAAACGATAATATGAATATAAAAATATGAAAATTTAAATTTGTTACAATAAAAATTATGTATTAAATATTGTATTTACTTTACTCTTAGAATCTTTCTTTTTCGTACATTAATAGTAATAATATTTATTTAAAATTGGCAATCATCGGGGTTTTTCTTCTCTTCTCTGGTGATGGTGATATTATTGGTGATCATCTCGGAACAAGTAGTCTTGAGCGATGTCATCTTTCGCAAACGTTAATAAATATGTCACTTACCGCCTAGCATCGTTTATTGTTAATGCTAGTGGATTAACTCATTGCCACGCTGCAACTATAGTTTTTCTTCCGTCAATGCTGTGACTCAATGCTGAACCATTGCCTCTCAAATTGGTGATGAACTGTGATCAGATGGAAAACTTCTTCTTGTAGACATCAGTAATAAATCTTGCTCTTGCACTGGTTGTTGATGATTAACGTTAACAACCGTCGAGCGTAGTATCGTTCTCGTGCACAGGTTGATGAAGGCTAGTGTGAACAACCATAGTGCTTTGGTGTCTGCCCGAGGACTCTTACTGTGGCGACACAAACGTAGGTATCAGTGTAACTTAGATACCGAAGTCGTACATTCTCGATGAAACGCCCCATAAATACGTATATTAACGGTACGTGTGTTACTTCTGGGCGGAAACTCTGTTGCTATCGTGCGTATTGGTAAGAACACTCTAATTCATCTTCATGCGTGAAAATTCGAATTGGATGGCAATATAGTTCATTCTACAAACTATCATTAGTAGTTAAGTGACATCAGTGGAATGAGTATGTGATGATGTTTATTTCGTATTTTCTTCGCAGTGTTGTTTACTTTGTATTCAACGTCGTACAGTTGTTTTCTCGTGCTTGGGTAGTCGTCTCGATTCTCATTTGACGTTTTCCTCCGTAGTCGTCCAACGTCGTTTCACAAGCTGGGAACCGGACGAATCATGCCAATATATTAAATGCTTCTACTTTTTACTCAAAAATACTAAATAAGTCAAAATAAAATTTTCTGGACATACATAAATAGTATAATATACGATATAAATTATAGTATACAAACAAAATATAAATCAATATAAATAAAAAAAAATTACCTAAACCATTATCTGATTTAATTTTACGAAACTCACGAAATCGAATGAAAATAAAAATGGTTAAACTTATACTCTGAAAACTACTTGCATTTAAAAATTATCTCACTATTCTCACAATAAACACTTCTACAAATCCCAAAAAATTTTAAAATTCTGCTTATGCAAAACTTTTATGCAACTTCAATGCTCACACAAAGCCTAAAATTTCAAAAAAAAAACTAGCGTTATTAACCTAACGTCTTTACGTTCCTAACCCTTCCCCCTTTTCTTTTTTTTTTTTTTTATGTACATATGTGTGGCCATTGTAATTGCATTCTATTTAAATTTCTCATCGACGAAATTTACAAACATTTTATATAAAATATATATCATCAAAAAAAACTTATCTACAAATATTTTTTATTCTCTTTTTATTTTATTTTTTTTTAACTATTGTTCTTTTTTTTATTAATTTTTTCTTCCTTTCTTTTTAAATTTTGTTTTCTTTTAAATTATTTTTTATTATATATTTTTTTCTCTTATTTTTTCTTTATAAAATATATTTTTGTTTCTCTTTTCTTTTATTTTTTTTATTTCATATATTTTTCTTATAATTTTTTTTTTTCACCCTTTTTTTATATATATATGTTTTCTCTGTATTTTTGTTATAATTATTGGCTTAAACCAAAGTTTAAGTTTCTTGCTCTAGTCCTTGAGCGAGTCGACATCCAATGTTTCTCGGTATCGTCTAGCTTGCATCTTCTCAGCGTCAATGATATTTACTTGCAATTAAATAAATTAAAACCCATTGGGTGCGCTTTGACACACCTTTTTTAGAAAATCATACATAATCTACCATTTACTCCTTATTACCAGTACTTTAACTTTTTAGTACTGTTTACTCATGTATTATCCGTATCTTGTTAAACTTCTAAAATTTATGAATCATTGTTAAAATAAAATAAATTACTCTCTAAATTAAATTTTTCCCTAAAAGTATACTATAATTGTTACTTTTTATATTTTTAAATAAAAACTCTGCTCGACAAAAACTGCTTATATAGCATAAGTCATGAACTTGACATTGAAAATTAAATAACTACATATATACATACATATGGGTATGTTTACTTCTTTCGCTAGCACTTTTTACTTATAAGTGCTGCTGAACTTTTCAGAATTGAAATCGATTACTTTATCATTTAATCAAAAATTTATTTCGTTTTTGTATATTAACTATTATTTTATTTCTCCACACATTATGTTTACAGCATTACCACTTTGTAATTGCTGTAATTTTAAAAATCGTTCTAATGTTACATACATGTTTTTAAACAATTTGTTTTCATATTGTTTTTAAACATCTCATAATTTAAAATTTTGAAGTAATTTTAAACAACGTCCCTTTATAGACAATACTTCGTCTCAATTAAATACTGTATATTGGCTACCAGTACTATTTTTGAAATAATTTTGAATTATTAACCCATCAATAGAATAATATTATCCTATAATTACTTCTAATTTATTATTCGCGTCTGTCTAGATATTCTGACCGTCAGTTGATTCATGGTATAGTTTTAATAGATTGTTGTGAATTTTTTTAAGTTTTGACTTAATTTTTATCACCGTCGTGACAGGTCCCTTTATCGACACTACGTCATATGGGCCTGTCCAAATTGGAGAAAATTTGTTTTTCCGGTTGTTGTTTTTCATAACAACCCTATCTCCTTCTTTAAAATTTACTTCGTTTATCGTTTTGTCATATTGCAATTTTGATGCAATTTTCGCCTTTTCTTGGTTTGGTCGCACCAATTGATGTGCCCTTTGAATTTGATATTTAAGTGATTTCGCGGGGTCTTCTGTATTATATACAGGATCCCTTTTCCGTTTCAAATTAGTTGGTATTTCTATATCAAATCCATATAGTGTACGAAAAGGTGATTGTTTTGTTGACGTATGCGGTGTGTTATTATGCACATGCATAGCCGCTGACAACCACTGATCCCAATTTGATCCGTCTTCATTAACAAAACTTCTTAAATATTCCGCTAAAGGTCGATGACTCCTTTCCAGTGAGCCATTAGCCTGCGGATGATACGGGGTAATATGAAGCTTTTTTATTCCTAACGTTTTACATACGTTAGAGAATAATTCCGAAATGAAATTGGTACCGTTGTCGGTAATCAACATTTCAGGAATGCCATGGCGAGTAACTATCTCGTCGTAAAAAGCTTTGGCAACCGTACTTGCTTCCGCGTCAGGTATAGCAATACATGCCATATATTTTGAGAAGTCATCTTGAAAAGTCAAAATATTTTTATTGCCTGAAGTTGTTTCCGGTAGGGGCCCTACCATGTCCATGTACAACTTCTCAAAAGGACGTTGCGGTGTATCGGTTACTACCATAGGCATTTTCGTCAGTTTTGAACTCTTGTTTAACTGACATTTTGAACAACTCCGAACATATTTGTTTATTTGTTTTTGCATTCCTTTCCAACGGAATTTTTCTCGTATTCTCAAATAAGTTCTCAATGCACCTTGATGACCTCCTAATGGTAAATTGTGATAGTCTTTTAATATTGTCTCGATTTGTTTTTGATCGGTTAAAATTTTTTTATTTTCGGCTAAAATTTTACTATTTTCAACTCTACTGTCATCAGTGCTTGTGTCAAGCACCGTTTTATTTTCTCCGTCGGTATTGTTAATTTCTACCGGTTGTTCATTCTCTTTTTCTAATCTATCTCTTTTTTGAAGCCTCGTCTCTACGGTGGCTATTTTATTATTATCATCACTTTCTCTAACTATTCTACTTAATGCATCGGCATTAAGGTTTCGTTTGCCTGGTTTATAAATTATATCAAAATTATACTCTGACAGTTTATGTCTAAATCGTGCTAATCTGGACGTTTGGTCCTTTAAATTTGTTATTCCTCTTAAAGGTTGATGATCGGTATATACCTCAAAATGTCGTCCCAAAAGATATGGTCTAAAATTTTTTGTAGCCCATACTATTGCCAAAAATTCTTTTTCAATAGTAGAATATCTTTTTTTAGCATCATTCAAAGCTCTACTTGCGAATGCAATTGGTCTATCTTCTCCCACGACTCCCTGTTACAAAACCGCCCCCAACGCTTCGTTACTTGCGTCTGTCGTTATTAAAAATTTTTCATTAAAATCAGGGGATATTAATATAGGCGGTGAAATTATCGCATTTTTTAATTCTTCTAACGAATTTTGACAGTCTTCTGTCCATTTAAACGGTACGTCTTTTCTCAACAATTTATTAATTGGTAAGGCCATCTTTGCCAATACGGGCACAAATTTACGGTAGTAATTAACCAGTCCCAAAAAAGCTTGTACTTGTTTACGAGACCTTGGTGGTGGAATATTTTTCACACTTTCCACCTTGGCAGGATCAGGAAGCGCTCCTTCTGCCGAACATTTATGTCCTAAATAAACTACCTCTCTACGCAGAAAATTGCATTTTTCTGTATTTAGTTTCAAATTATTTTTCCGTAAGGCTTCGAGAACCTTACACAACCTCATGGAGTGCTCTTCCAAATTACGCCCATAAATGACTATGTCATCGAGGTATACGAAACATTCTATCCCCTGTAACCCTGTAAGAATGTGATTCATGATTCTTTGAAAAGTGGCTGGTGCCCCTGTTAAACCAAATGGCATTCTATTAAACTCGAAATGCCCAAGCCCTGTGCTAAAGGCTGTTTTCTCTTTGTCGCCCTCATCCATCATCACCTGATGGTAGCCACTCGCTAAATCTAGCGTAGAAAAATACCGGCTATGTCCCAATTGCTCTAGAATTTCCTCTATTCTAGGAATGGGAAAAACTTGCTTAATTGTCGCTTCATTAAGTTTTCTATAGTCGTTGACTAACCTCCATTTTTTCTGACCATCTTTACCACTTTTCTTAGGTACCAACAAAAGTGGTGAATTCCATGGCGAAATACTCGGTGAGATTATACCATCATGTAACAATTTCTGTACTTGTTTGTTAATCTCTCCCCTGTGCATTTGTGGCAATCTGTATTGTTTTTGATTAATTGGTGCCTGATCTTGTTTAGTATCGATGCAATGTTTTAACACATTTGTACTCGTCAAGATGTCACCTTCGAAATGAAAGACATCATTATACGCCATACAAATATTTTCCATCGCATTTTTTTCTTCAACATTTAGGCTTGAATCCAAATTTAATTTACTTAACAATTCAGTTATCCGATCACTTGTTTTAAGTTCATGCATGCTCATGATATTGTTATCTTCCGCTTCTTTGTACTTATTGAAATCGGTAAATACTGGCTCAAAATCATTACACCATTCAACGTCGTTCTCTGATGCATTTAGCACTGGAGCGTAAACTACACCTTTTTTTTTGTTAACTAAAGTTTCGGCTAAATAAACACTTGGTGATATTTCTTGTTTATGGATCACCAAAGTTGAAATTTTCGTTCTTACTTTCATCGGTACTATCGTTACCGTACGCAATTTTATTTTCATCGGTACTACCGTTACCGTATGCGATTTTAAATTTACTTCATTATTACAATATGATATTTTCATTGACTTCCATCTCTTCAATGAGAACTTTTTCATTTCACTCCCTGATTTATTAAAAAATATTAATTCTTTTGTTATCGTATTTATAACCGATTTATTTCATAAGTTATCCCTTCCCAGTATACCATCTGCCGGTATGCCTTGCCGTAAGTTTACTACATGGAAATCAAAAATCAAATCAGAACAATCTGATTGACAAATCTGAATGGAGCCGGATGTGGTAACCTGTCCTCCAAAAGCTCCGCTCAAATCTTTTATATCACCTTTATCCTTGTCAATAAAATCATTTATGGCATTTGCTTTCACTAAACTAGTGTCGGCGCCAGAATCGACGAGTAATGTGAGTTTTCCCTTTTTCGCTTCTTTGCAAGGCAACTCTACATAAACGTCTTTTGTTGATGAATGAAAACTTTCACTTGCATTACTATACAATTTTTGTTTCACTGCTGGCGTTAACCTGGCAGTCAAAAATTTAAAAAATGTATTGAAATTATTATTCAAACAATTATTATAATTTTTGATAAATTCATACAACGGAGGATTTATCAACAATTTTTACCATTTATTTAGGATTATATCTGAACAAAAATAAATGATCGCGAACATCATTACAAAAATATTTAACAAAGTTTTACATGACCACTGTACCAAATTACCTACAGCTGGTCTAATATACTCAATAAGGTTTACTTTCTCCTTTTTCTCAGATTTAAATTTTCTTTGCTCGATTCTGCAAGAATTTAATTTTTCTTTCTCGTACTTTATTTTTCGACTTTTGCCATTACCGGCATTAATTTTAAATGAAACTTTCCTCAATTGAACCCGAGTCCTGGGCTCCACATTATTATTTTTAACCATATTTACTTCGTCTTTCGTCTGTTTATTAACCTTCGTACTCTGATCATTTTGTAACAAATTTACTCCATTTTTCATCTGTTCATATACCTCTGTACCTGGGTTATTCCGAGCCAGATTTACTTCATCTTTCGTCTGCTCTTTGACCTATAGAGGTCAAAGAACCAGGTTTACTTTATCTTTCATTTGTTTACTTATCTCTGTACCCTGGTTCTCCTGAGACAGATTTAATTCATCTTTCGTATGCTCAATTTATTTTTTACTTTTCATCAATTTATTAACATTTTTCGTTACATCATTTTTCAAAGTTGCCTTGACCGGACTTTGCTCGTTTTTATATTTATTATCTCGTTTGTCATTTTCTAAAGTATTTTGGGGATCCCGGTCGTGTGATAACGTCCGGACCCCCATCTAGTTTCCCTGTTTCCCTAAGAAGGCTTTTCTGGCTACGCATTCGCTTTTCATATGTCCTTCTTTATCACAGAAGAAACACAATTTCGGACCGTTATTGTTATAATTGCCTCTATTTTGGTTTCGAGTATTATTATAACCATTATTCTTATTTTCATTTTTATCATATTTCTTATTTTGTTGATAATTTTGATTTTTTCTATAGTTATCGTATCCTGAATGCTGTACGTTCTGAGCATTGCCTGCGCCATGCGGATTTTCTTGATGTCTACTCTTTTGACTACAATTCGGACCTGGGTCGTGTCCATATTCTCCACATTCTCTACAATAAGGAGTATTTTCTCGACTAAAACACTTAGCTCGTGTATGACCTGCCTTATTGCAAAATGAACAAATTGGAACTGATTGATGGGATTCCGAAAGATTAGTTTTTGTTGCTGGTTTCGTTTCTTCATTATTCCGCTGCAACTGAGATCCTTCGTTTCCCCTAAAGATGGTTGCATATTTATTTGCACTTTCACTCGGTCGGTTTTGTGACGTCATCGTATACAACTGCTGTGTTATTTCTTGCTGTTGTTGTGCCAACTGTGTAAAAGCGTTTATAGTTGGCGACATTTCTTGAGAGTTTATATGATTAATAACCGATTTTTCATTATTGAAAGACGTACCGAAATGACATCTTTTCCACTCTACTTGTGCGCAGTTGGCTTCAATTTCTAGTTCTCCTAAAGTTTTTGCACTTGACCTCATTATATGAAGTCGAAGTGTGGGGTCTCTAAGTCCTAACCGGAATGATGATTTTACTGAAGTATTTATTTCTTCTAATAAAATATCACAATCTCTACCTGGATATCGATCCTCTATAATTGTTTTTGCAGAAGTAAACAAACAACGTAGTCTTCTCGCAAACCTAGAAATATCCTCTCCTTCCAACTGTACTGCCTGCCGTATCTCCTGTTGAACATCTTCCAATATGGTTATTTTTGAATACGCTCCACTAAGTAAACTTATTAATTCATCTAAAGTTTTTATCTATAATGACCTCACAAGATTATATGCCTCACCAAACAATCTGAGTTTAATACAATCTAACATTACTGGGTGATCTTCTGGTTTTAGATCTTTTTCTACTATACGACAACTTATAGCAAATTTGTGTAATTCCGATGCCAAATCATGTGCCCTCGAAGCATCAAAAATTGGCACCACCCTGTTTACCTCTTCTGCTATCCTCACTAAACTCATTTTGAATATTTTAGAATCGTCCGTTGGTTGTACAATTTTATTTTTCAAAGTTAAATCTGCTAATTTCCGTTCAAACTCCTTATGTTGATTAATTAATTTTGTATTCAAAACGCTGATTTTATTATTTGCCTCTTCTAATCTGGTTATGTTCAGATCCTTTTTAAATTCAACGTCCTTTGGTAAACCTATCTCCTGTCTAAAGTGTTCGTTTTCTCGTTCTAATTCGTGTGTTTCCTCTAAATTTTTGTCTAACCTCTTTTTTAAAATCACGTTCTGTTTCCTAAAACTATCTAACTCTTTCAATAATTCCTCTCTCTCTTGGTGTAATAAACAATTTTTATTATCCAAAATTTCAAATAATTCAGTTAAAGCCAAATCCGCCTCTTCTAATTTTGTTAATTTTCTTACGCTCAATCTTTCCTTTAAATGTAAAAAAAAATCTGTTATGACTCACTAAAATGTCTGATAAGTGACCACAACTTGTCAACAAATCTCACAATTTCTTCTTGTTCTTTTTGTAAATCTGCTTTTGCTTGTAAATATTCAGATTTTAAAGCTTCCATTAATTAATTTGATCACTCATAAATTTAACAGTTATTTCAAAAATGTCTGTTTATTTAATAAGAGATAATTTCAATTAATATAAAGCCTTTTTATATTACAAAACAATTTTCCAACAGAAACAAGAAAATAAAGTCAAATTGTAAATGTTGCAGTATGTGTTAACCAACAAACAATTTTAATTAAAAAGAAAATCAGAAGCTCGCAAAAAAAAATACGAAAATACTGACACTACTAAACTCACAATAAAAAAAAAAAAAATCACACAAAAAATAAAACAAAATAATATTAATACGATATTAATATTTTCTCACAAATGGAATATTTCTTTCTATCAAGAATCTCTTACCACTGATGGGGGAAAATCACTTGATAAAAATAACTGTTTCTTTACTATAAATAAATTGTTTCTTACCACTGGTGGGGGAAAACAATTTAATATTTTAAAGATTGACAGTTGTTATTTCTTGAATCCCAAATTTCCCACAAAAAAGAAGTTATAGTTATTTTAACTCCTAATTTGCTTTGATAAAATTTTTGATTTGTTAGTAGTATGACCTACGTAGGTGAGCAGGCGTTAAACGCCACCAGTCGCTCGGTTTTTTTGTTAATTACAAACACAAAACGTACTCACCAGTAATTTTTTATCCATTTTATTGTCCTTTTGTTGTATACTTCAGGAATCCTTCCTTCTTGCTGCTGCCACTGACCGTGTCTAGTGGTTGGAAACTTCTCTTGTGTGGTTCGAAAACCGGCTGCGCCAATGTTGTAATAAGTCAATGTTGTAATAACTCAGATGTTGTAATAATGTCAGGAATCCTGTTGTATTAGTCAAATCTTATCGCGATTCTCATTAAAAACACTTTTTGATTTTAATTTACTTTAATTTATTTACTCAAAGGAAAATAGTGGAATCAACTTATTCCTAAAACGAACTACTGAAGACTCAATCTCTTAACGAACTACTGAAGACTGCGATTTCTATCCAAACCAAAATCTAAAGAAACCTACTTATCTTTGGCAACGCCCAGCGGTTACGTTTTACTCTTCGTAACCCGCTCCTAACCTAGGCCAATAAAAACAAAAAGCTTGACCGAGAATCGATCGCGGCTTCTGCATTGGTTGACCTAATTCTTCAAATTTACTCATGCATATTCAGCTGATTGTATTCATAAGTCGGTTACGATTTATTTGTTTACAAAAAATTGCTAGTTCCGCATTATTTGCAATTTTTTTGAGTTCATAGTATTTGTTCACAAAAAATTGCTAATTCCGCATTGCTTGCAATTTTTTTTTGAATTATTGAATTCGACAATAATTATTATACAATCCGCTTCATGCGAATAAGTCAATATACAACAGTAGGTGTATGGTGACAAAATCCACCACCTCACAATAAGTGGGCGTGATGGGATTAATTTAACGCCCACCGCGATATCTCATGAACGTTGTGATCTTTGATGATAAAATTTGATATAGAAGTGTATGATGATGAAATCTTAATCTTATAAATCTTAATTAACAAATAAGACTTGATTCTATTTAAAAAGAACCCGGGCACCGCTGGGTAATTTAAGCTAGTTGTATATAAATGGGTCATTTTAAACACAATGGCGTTTTCAGTTTTCGCCATCACGTCGGGTTCGTTGTGTATTTATACAGGGTGGCGCAACAGAAATCACCCTATTGGAAGATGCTCTCATTTTTGCAAATGGCCGCCAATGTCAAATCTGTTTTGACATTTGTGGACTAGACAGATAAAGAATACAAGTGAATAAGCCATGGAGCGATACACTCCCCAAGAACGCGGAATAATTGTGTCTATTTTTTTGCGTAACAATTCGTCTGTGGTGTTGGCAAAAATCATAATGAGCGATGAGGCTCATTTTCACCTCAGCGGGTACGTGAACAAGCAAAATTATCGCTTCTGGGGAACCGAAAATCCGCGAGTGATGCACTAGAAACCATTACACCCGCTCAAAGTGACTGCGTGGTGCGCTGTTCACGCTGGAGGAGTCATCGGGCCGAACGCCGCGGGTCAAAGGACAACAGTGGACGGTGCGCGCTATAGGGCAATGTTGACCGAGTTTTTTCTGCCCGAACTGGACGAATTAGGACTGGTGGACATGTGGTTCCAACAGGACGGAGCAACAGCACACACTGCACGAGCCACAACCGACATTCTGAAGGCCGGATGACTTATTTTGCGCCACCTTGTAAAAAACTAGCGAATGCCCGGCATGCGTTGCAATGTCACTTAACAAAATTCCCGGTACTCCCGTTAGTTAGCGGAACTTCTCTGTACTCACCGTTGTACCGATTCTGAGTTACGGCTGTGAAATTATCGGCATACAAACTCAAACACAAAATCCTAAATTTTTAGGAGCAATATTAGCCACGTTATCGTATATTTTCACTTAATTAATTAAATTGTGGTCGTAATAAGTGGGCGTGGCAATTTTGTATATCCTGTTATTCTTCCCGGTGCATCCCGTTACATGTTTTCTATTTATCACATCAAGTTTCTGAGCAAATGGTGGTAAGCGTAAAAATGATCCACCCTTTTTTTGAAAGTGTGCGTTAAATTGATCCAACCACGCTCATTTTTGGGGAAGTTATCGACAGTGCCATTGTTGTGCTACACGAACTGATACAGCATCGTCCCCGTAAACTTTACAAATTTCAACTTCTCCGAATGTAATTTTTTTTTTGCATGAGAATCATCTTCAACAACTCTTTGAACGATTACAAGAACACGGAGTTGTGATTAATGTTGCCAAATGCAAGTTTGGTCAACGCGAAATTAATTTTTTGGGACATTTGGTTTCTCAAGATGGCATCAGTCCATTAAAAGAAAAAGTTGCGACCATTTTAAATTATCCACAGCCCAAAACAGTTAAAAAGATACGAAGATTCGTTGCAATGGTAAATTTTTATTGACGATTCATTCCTTATGCAGCAGAAACGCAGATTCCGCTTCTGGCATTTCAAAAGGGTAATATTCAAAACGATCGATCTATAATTACTTGGTCTGATGAAGCAAATTTAGCGTTCGAAAAATGCAATGTTGCCAATTGCACTCTTCTTGCTCAGCCTTCGGAAACACTATGTGTTATGGTTGATTCTTCTGATTTCGCTATCGGTGGTGTTCTTCAGCAAAAATCTGTTGATGGATGGAAACCACTTAGTTTTTTCTCAAGAAAGCTGAATGACACACAGAAGAAATATAGCACTTATGATAGAGAACTGCATGCTGTATATTCGGTAATAAAATACTATCGCCACATGTTAGAAGGTAGGGATTTCATCATCTTTACGGATCATAAACCTCTTACTTTCGCTTTCAAGCAAAGTTCTGATAAAGCATCTCCGCGTCAGTTTCGACAGCTCGATTTTATTTCGCAATTTACAACGAACATTCAACATATCAGCGGAAAAGACAATGTGGTTGCTGATTCACTTTCAAGGTTAGCAGCTATTTCTTGCCCGGCGATTATTGATTATGAAGTACTCGCTTCATCTCAAGAACAGGATTCAGAGTTGCAAGAATTTCTTAAGAATCCAGAGAAAACGTTACTACAACTTAAATCTCTTAAAATATCACCTGGTAGCAAAGCCGTTTATTGCGATGTATCAACTAATCTTGCACGGCCATTCGTGCCGCCTCAATTTCGTAAACAAATTTTTGTATCAATGCACAGTCTTTCACACGGCGGCATAAATGCAACAATCAAGTGATTTCAAAAACGTTTCGTGTGGCCAAAAATGAAACAAGATATCAAAAGATGGACCCAGGAGTGTTTAAATTGTCAACGTTCAAAAGTTTACAAACACACGCATCGGAAGTTTTCCTCAGACGGATCGATTTGCTCACATTCATATTGACATTGTTGGTGCCCTGCCAGCATCTCAAGGTACGTCTTATATCTTAACTTGTATTGATCGCTTTACCAAATGGCCTGAGGCATTGCCTATTCCGGACATACAAGCAAAGACCGTAGCGAAAGCACTTTACTTTCCGATCAGGGGCGGCAATTTGATTCATTTTTTTTTAGAGAACTTACTCGTCTTCTAGGTTGTGAACGTATTCGAACTACCCCTTATCATCCATGTTCGAATGGCATTGTCGAACGTTTGCACCGAACCTTAAAAGCTTCAATTATGTGTCATGACACCACCCGTTGGATGGAGGTCCTACCTACCATTCTGTTAGGTCTGCGTACAAGTATTCGCGAAGATGTAGATGCAACTCCCTCGGATTTGGTATACGGCATTACAGTTACCATTCCTGGTGAATTTATGACTGATGACAATGATTTTATTCCAACCAACGAGTTTGTTCTTCAATTTAAACACGACATGCGTTCACTTCAACCAAAAAAAGTGATTTTAAAACGAAAAAATACTATATTTATTCAGAAAAACTTGCTTAACTGCGAATTTGTATTTGTACGTAGTGATTTTGTTCGAAGATCTCTGTAACAACCCTATGATGGACCATTTCGAGTTCTGAGCGTTCCGAAAAATTATTCACACTACATGTAAATGGAATTAAAAAAAAGATTTCAATCGATCGCGTTAAACCGGCGTACCAACCGAACCCGGAAATAAATATTTGCAGCATGCAATTAGCATCTCTGGAGGAGGACTAATGTAAGCAACTTTCTTGTTGTCTTGTTTTTACTGTCAGAATAAAAAGATATTAAAAATTGTAAGATTTTTTGTAAAAAAACATAAAATACATAAAACTTTCTTAATAGATAGATAGATAGATAGATAGATAGATAGATAGATAGATAGATAAATAGATAGATAGATAGATAGATAGATAGATAGATAGATAGATAGATAGATAGATAGATAGATAGATAGATAGATAGATAGATACGAAAAGCATAACATGACTAGATGACTAGAGACATCAGCCCAAAAAGAATGTTCCATATTTTATTAAGATAACCCTATATTTTCTTTCTCATCTAGCAGTGTACCTAACACATATATTATATAAAACAAAGTTGCATACCTATGAACACGCATCACTCAAGAAAGGATCGTCCGATTTGACTTAATATTTTTTGTTGTTTTAGTTTGCGGCCAAGGTTGAACATAGGGGGTATTAAAAATTGGTATATTCAGAAAGTGGGCGTGGCAAATTTTTCCCTATAAAGCAAAATTGTTGTACTACAATATTGAAATTTGGTATGTGACTACATACAGATTTTAGATTAGATTTTGATTCATTAAATATAATTACATTTCAATAAACATTAATTTAAATTACGACAATAATAATTTATATTGTGTGTCGTTTAGATATATACTTATTCTAACATTTTTTTTTTGTTATTTTAGGATTTAACAATTGAATTCATTTATTATAAGTTCTCTATATTTAAGGGAGTACGATAAAAATTCGTAAAGCGCTTTGGAGTTTGCTTCGTTTAAAATTTTTAATACTTCAGCAATTCCAAGAAATTTGTTGCCAAACAATCTTAGTCTTACATTACAAAAAAGGACAAACATCAATTAAGTGAAACATATTTTCTATTTCATCCAGTTTACAAATTGAAATGATCTACCGTTTAAATCAAGCAGACCACATCATGCTTTATGGATTTACTGGCCATGTAGTATGGAGCAATGTCATGACTTAATTGTGAGTATAAGTCATGATATTGGGAATTTCTGCACATGAGACATGTTGTTGATATTTTTCAAAGTTTTTCAGAAAAAAAACTCATATGAGCATCTAGAGTAGAGGGAGAAAAATCCTGAGGCATATTAATTTCTAACTTCGCGTGTAGCTTATTCCAATCATCTGCCCAGAAGACACCTTTTCTTAAAACCTCTTTGGCTAGTCTCAATGGTAATCTTTCATGATTCAGTTTTTTTATTCCGACTATGATTAAGATGAAAAATAGAAGTTAAGTTGAAAATGTTGTCAACCGTCGAATAGCCTTTGCGGGAACCCGCCTGGTACTCGTTCATAATGTTATTTATAGATATCCAGGAATTGATTCGATTTGGGATCAAACCTGTAAATATTTCGTAATATGTATTAAATAGAGACCTCTATAATTAGCTACGTTATTTGGATCACCTTTTTTATACATCGGGATGATAGACTTACGGAAAGCTGAAGGAATGTTAAAAATGTAAAGAACTTCTTCTAGAAAGCATGTAGGGGCGTTTTTATAAAATTCGTAGCTGATCCTATCTAAGTCAGGTGCTTTGTTGAGTTTAGACCGTTTCGCAACTAGGCTGATGTCTCAAAGTTCGAACGGAGAGTCTAGGAAATGGTTAACAAACATTGGTAAAGACCAAGATATGGTTTGAACGTAGTGGTTTGCTGAGAGCAGTATTTTAAAATGTGTGCAAAACTCTTCTGCTGACAGTGAGTTACTAACTGCCGAAGACGATTTTTTCATTGAGCTAGCAAGTTTCCACCGATCACTAATGTTTTTAACCGTATTTAAAATAATAATATTGTTATTTTCATACAAAAGTTTTTTATGTGTGCAAAGTTGTGTGTATTTTCTCTTGCTCGCCGTATATTGGCACCTATAAAACTCTGTACAACGCTTTTTAGAAATATTTAGTTGGTCTAACATCTGTTTACGAGCAATTGCGCATTTGGTATCAAACCATTTACTTCTTGGCTCAAACATTTTTTTCGAGCTTTGACTGCCCGAGGCGACTAGAATTTTATTAAGCAAAACTGAAATTTTTTCATCAATAATCTTTACTCGAGTTATCAGTTAAAGCGTTACGGTATTTATTTACACGGTATTGTTTCCAACGGATTTTTTGTGGTAGTAAACTTTGTGTTGTATTACAAAAGAATGGTACAAATAAATTAAGCACCAGTGGCAGATGGTCAGAAAACTCTTTAGATGGTAAGGAGAAGTCTGTCACATATTCTAAGAAATTGAACGAACTGGCACAATAATCTATAACTGAATATCCAGCACCACTACAGAAGGTAAAATTTCCATCTGTATCACCTCGATGACTGCCATTTAAAATAACTGCTCCAATGTTTTCAAACAAGCCTAAAATCTTTCTACCTCTACTGTCTATTATTTTATCTTTAGAGGCTTTTTCATAATCTAATAGAGGGTTACATGACACCAAGTTTTCATCTAGTGACTGTGAGTTAGCAAGATCACCGATGATACAAAAGTTAGATGAGTTTAAATCTAAAACGAGATCTTCAAGTTTTTTAAAGTCTTTACTCCAATTATTACAGAAGAACCTGCATTTGGCTTGAGCCACTCGTTGACAATAATTTCACAGTAGTGTTTGATTGTTTTTAGAAGTTCCCGCAAAAATACTGCATCCACATTACTTTAAGCAATCAAACCATGAAAATTGTTTTTCTTTGACAAAATTCGCGAAGTCTCCAAGACAAATATCCTTAAGCTCGCTTAGTTTCTTAGATAACATTCTAAGGTGATACCGCTTGTTGCGCTCTTTTTCGGTGTAGTCTTTTTCTATGAAGACAGTCGAACCGTTAAGTTTTTTCTAGCAGATAGTACTGTATAAAATTGCGCAATTGAATTTAAAGTTTAATTGCATCTGACACCTCGACTGTGATTTTTAAATCGGTTGCGCAGAGTTTAGCAAATTCGCTTTCCGCAGATTTCACCTCCTTGATGGTAAAGCCACGTACAAGAAGTCGGCCGCGCCTGGTGCTTCTGTCTATTTGTTCAAGCCTTTTAGCATCGAACTCATCTTATCCTTTAGCTCTGCATTTTCATTACGGAGCTGCTGAATTTCCAAAACAAAAAATGTTCGAAACAAAAAGTTTGTCGAATACACTCCAAAAGAAAACATCAGCAGTTGAACCACCTTTATTCGTGCACATTTTTGAAGGTTGCAAGGGACTACGGTTGGTTTTTTGTGACCGTATAAATGGAGACGAATTTCTTTTCGGACTATTATTAGACGCCAAATCCGGTGAGGTTTGCATAAGCGATCTTTTTTTGTTCAACTTAAGTTACATAAATAGTGGGGCTGTATTTAAAAGACAGGTGGCTTTCAGAAAAATATGTAAAATGCAAATAAAAATGTGTAAAACTGTAATGTCTTCCAAGTAACATTAAATGCAAGTTTTGGCTCACTGGGTTGTCATAGCTCACATATGAGCCAGCTCAAAAATAGCTCACATCGTGAGCTAGCTGAAAAGTGAGTTAGCTCAAATGTGAGCTAGCTCAACCTGTTTGAATCTGGTCAAAGTGATATTGACTACATATTTCAAATATTTATTTTACAAAATATTATCATTGGCAATTAAATATGACCTAATAATGACACTGATATGGGTTTTGCTTAAATTTTGAAATGTATCTAGTAGAAAACTAGAACTGCACTTTGGCAAAGCAAATATTTTACCGCCCTCAGAGTATGAGTAGATTTGCACCTGATATATCAACTGATCAGATAAAAAATCATATAATAATTACTAAATTAAAGAAACGTTCCTGCTGACACTTTCGAGTTACTCATTCACAAAAACTGTTGGCCAAATGATGCTTTAGTCCACGAGTTTGTTTATAAATCTAAACCTCGTTCTATTAAATTTGCACAAATTCTTGAAAATATTTCAAAAAACTTTTGTCAGGGTACGTTTAGGCAAATGGATAAAACATGAAATAATTGATTTTAACAAAAGAAAAAGTGTTTATTGAAAATAATTAAATACAAAACGTTTCGGCTTTTTAATTATGCGTCATTATAATTATCGTTCTTCTTTCGGCGAAGTCTGTACGAACTCTCTATTCTTCGTTACATCGTTTTGTCAGTGTTGCAAATATATATTTTTATATTTTAGGGTTGACAATTCGGCCTATCCTGATGTGGAATCGTCCTCGATTTCATCGGAATCGATATCGCTAACGTCATCCAGCTCAGGCGAATCTCGACACCACGGTTTGATTTTGTCTGAGGCGTATATTGATGAGAACTTCCGAGATTTCACCTGCATACCCGGAATGTCTTCGACCAAGAACCTATCTTTTCCAATTACTTTTGCGATGACGTACGGTCCGCGGTATTAAGGTTCTAGTTTTCGTGACTCTCCAGTAGCTGCAGCTTCATTTTCGATGACGACGAGATCGTTTTGGCAATATTCAGTCGGCTTGGCATGCTTTTGATCAAATCGAAGCTTCCATCGGGCTCGTTCTTTCATAATATTGCAAATTGCTTTTTGTCGTTTTTCACCGATTGCTAATTCGCTGTGGACAGCGGCAATTAGTCGATTTTGAACAACATCGGTCAGCTTAAAATCGAAAATAAGCTCATTTGGACTAAATCCAGATGTTGCATTGGGTTGAGAATTAATTGTCCACTGCAGGTCGCGCAGTAACAAATCCCAATCCTTCGGGTCGTCAGTGGAAGTTCGCAAATAGTTTAAAATTGTTTGGTTCATTCGTTCAACCTGCCCGTTCGCTCTCGGAGTACGAACTGCGGTTTTAACATGCTGAATACAATTGTGTTCGCAGAAATCTTCGAATGATTTGGATGTAAAGGCGGTACCCCGGTCACTTATGATGGTTTTGGGTAAGCCAAAATAACTAGTTATTTCATTTAAGACATTGATTACTGGAATCGTTTTAGTGTTTCGGGTTGCTTTTACGATTGAAAATTTACTGAAAGAATCAGTAACGACCAAGATATATAAGTTACCTCGCTTGCTGCGAATGAACGGTCCCAAATGGTCAATATGGACTAGGCGAAATGGTATTGGTTCAGGTTCGTCGTAGTGCATTCGCCCTTCCGGTTTTCCTCCTTTCGATTTGTTATAACAACATTCGATACACGACGCAATATACTGTTTTACATATTTGCGAATTTTCGGAAACCAAAATGACTTTTTGATGCGAAGGATTGTTTTTTCTTGACCAAAATGTCCCATATCATCGTGACTCATCTGCACGATTCGCCATCGTACGGATTTTGGCACCACAAATTTGAGCCCATCTTCGTCCTTGCGACACAATCGGTTTTTATGTAGCGTATATTCGGATTTTATCTGCTTTTGTTGATCTGATTCACGAGTACCATTTAATACGGCGACGATGTTCAGTAGCGATTCGTCTTGCAATTGCATTGTCAAAAGCCAGTCTTCAGTGTCGACGGTAACTTTCATAATGAATCCGGCTGGCTCGACCTCATTTGGTGGTTGATCTGGTGATCGGCTTAGTGCGTCGACGTGTGCGAGACGATTTCCGTTGCGATGGATTATTCTGCAATTATATTCTAAAAGTTTCATATACCAGCGTGCAATTTTAGGAATTAATTCTTTTTTTTCTTAGCGGTAGCGATAGCTGAACAGTCGGTTATTAAAGTAAATTGCTTGCCCAACAGGTAGACGCGAAAACGTTCCAAAGCCTCCACCACAGCCAGAACCTCCAGTTCGTAGCTATGATATTTATTCTCGGTGTCTGTACACTGACGACTATAGTAAAATACGGGTCGCCAATCTTTGTTGTTGTTTGATTGTAGAAGTACTCCAGCTAGTCCAACGCTGCTAGCGTCGGTATGGACTTCGTGATGCGCAGAAAAATTATAAAGCGCAAGAACCGGCTCGTCGCATAACTTCTCGATTAGTTTAGTGAAAGCGCGTTGTTCTAATTCACTCCAAATAAATGGTTTTTCCGTTTTTCGAAGTAGATTTGTTAGTCGTTTCGAAACGAGGGAATAATCGCATACGAATTTTCTGAAAAATCCGGTTAATCCCAAAAACCGTCGAACTTCAGTAACATTGGTAGGTGGCTTAAAATTCCGGATTGCACAAATTTTCTCTTTTCCGGGTGAAAAACCATCTTTATTGATCACGTGACCCAAGTGTGAAAGGTTCGTTACAAGAAACTTACATTTGTCCAATCGTAGTGTAAGACAACTTTCCCGCAGAATTGTTAAAAATTTATCCAGTCGTTGCAGGCCTTCCGTAATAGTTCTGCTTGGAATGATAACATCGTCTAAATAAGCAAGTGCTTCTCCCGGGCCCATTCTCGATATGATTTTATTCATAAGCGCCTGGAAAACGGCCGGCGCATTAACGAGACCGAACGGCATTCGGTTATATTCATAATGACCATCGGAAGTTACAAACGCAGTTAATTGTTTTGAAGATTCAGAAATTTCTATTTGATGATAGCCCATTCGTAGGTCAAGCGTAGTGAAGAACTCATTACCGGCTAGTAATGCGAACTGTTCTTCCATAATCGGCATAGGAAACGGAATTTTAATAGTAATTTGATTAAGCATTCGATAATCAACACATAAACGATGTTCGCCGTTTTTCTTCTCTACCAATACGATCGGAAAAGCGTACGACGATTCTGACGGTCGAATGATATCGTTTTCCAGCAGCTCGTATATGATTTTCTTTACAATTGGTCGTTTACCAAATGCAAGACGGTACGACTTCATAGCGACTGGAACATTCGTTGTCAAAGAGATTTCCATTTTCGTTTCGGTGCATTTTCCTAAATCGGCGACGGATTCGCCGAAACTACGACGATGAACAGTAAGTACGGATTTTAGTTGGTTGAGGTCCTGCGTTGATAATTGCTGATTGATTTGTATATTGTTCGTTTTGTCAATCCAGCACCCATCTCCCTCAATAACTAGACGATTCCCGTCACGGCATAGCGTATCTTTGCCGAGCAGGATGTTTTTGGAAATGTATTGGTCAGCCACGATAAGTAGGTCTCCCATGAAAATTTCGTTATCGATTTCCAACGAAACGCAAATCTTTCCGGTACAGGCGTACTGTTCTCCAGCGAAACCTCTAAGAATCGTTGAACACTCAAGTTGTGGTCCAAGTTTCGCAGCGAAAGATTTTCGAATCAATGTACGGTTGCTTCCAGGATCTATAAATGCCGTAGTTGGTTTTTCATTTACTTTGATTTGCTTGGTGATCAGGTCGTCGGATTGCGAACTTGTAACCGCAATTTTATTTACTGTTGCCTTCGTGTTCAGCTTCCCCTGAGTACAATCAGTCGTTAAATGAGTTGTACGGTGACAGATACCACAACGTTTCTTTTTCTGCGGTTCGGGACACTTTATAGCATAGTGTCCGAATTTGAAACAGTTGTAGTATTTGACGCCTTTTTCACTAGTTTTATTTTCGGCGATTGACTTTGTAACTACAGGCAGAACACTCGACGACTTTGGCACAAAAGACAGAAATTAAGATTTCGCGGCTGTTGAAGACACTTGTTGCGTTTCATTGTAACTGCAGTAAATATTTATGTCGCGAAGCAAATCATTACAGGAAGTGTACTCGTTTGATATTTCTTTAAGTCCGGCTCGTTTATTCCGTTTATGATGAGTCGAACTGTGGCAGATTCCGGAATAGTACCCTTGGTACCCATCGCAAGCATTCGATAAAAATATTCCTGCGGTGTCTCGTTGTGCTGACGATTGCTGCGAGCCATTTTTATGTGCACATCTGCTTCATTTTCGGTGCAAGGAAAAACAGTTAAAAATTGTATTACAAATTGTTGCCAAGTATGGAAGACTTCTTGAAGAGAGTCCACCCATAATTTGGCTGGTCCGTTCATTTTTTGTTGAACCGCAAAAATGACGGTCTGGTCACTCCAGTTGTATGCAGTTTTTAAAATTTCAATTCGTTTCACAAATTGGTTTGAATTCAATAATCTGTCATTTGACGGATTAAATTCTGGCAGTAGCGCGATTACATCCTTGACGTTGCCATACGGACTAACAATGGTTTGTGAAACATGCTGCGACAGACATGGAGGCTGCTCTGCATAATTTGATGGCAAAGCAAATGGCGGCTGCATTGTGTACTTCGGCTGCGCTGTATACGTCGGCTGAGATGTATACGTCGGCTGAGATGTATACGTCGGCTGCGCTGTATACGACGGCTGCGGCGCACAAGACGTATGCGCTGCATAAAACGAAGGCTGCATCTCAACGTAGGGCGCGACAAACGCAGAAGATGTAATGTAGGGTGTCGTTATGGGTGTGGCGTTGGCATACGGTTGCATGATAACGCTTTGTGGCGGTAGAAACGTCTGCGAGGCATGAACCAGATTGGCTGAGCCAGTTGACGTTACTGCTGCAAATACTTGCTGCCGCTGTGACGAAGGTAACGCAGTTGATTGTTGAACAGGAACGTATAGCGCCTGTTCTACCGACGGAATGCCAACTGCAACCGCCGGCCTCGTGAAAGCTTTTTTTTCCGTGGCACTTTTCTGCAACTGCATTTCGACAATCGTTCTTTCGAGCATTGTTATACGTTTTTTTAGAGTTGAATCCTCTTCGCTTTCGAAACCCCGCTCTTCATTGTGAAATTCTTTCAATCGTTGAATTAGTTTTTCTTTTCTGCCCGAAGTTGACAACCCTGAAGCTTTGCATTTTTGTCGCAATGTATCGACTTTTAATTTGCGAAAATCGCCCATATTTTTTTCAACAAAACAAAATAAAAAAACACTTTATTCAATTCTCCGCGAATTTACGCGACTGTCCGCGAAGCTTCGCTGCATTTTTTCAAAATGGAAGTTTGCACACAAATTTATTTTATTGTACAAACGCGATTTCGTCATCCAATCTTTGTTAAACGATTGTTATTTCGTGCGATCCCACTTTTGAGGTGTACGGGTACGTTTAGGCAAATGGATAAAACACGAAATAATTGATTTTAACAAAAGAAAAAGTGTTTATTGAAAATAATTAAATACAAAACGTTTCGGCTTTTTAATTATGCGTCATTATAATTATCGTTCTTCTTTCGGCGAAGTCTGTACGAACTCTCTATTCTTCGTTGCATCGTTTTGTCAGTGTTGCAAATATACATTTTTATATTTTAGGGTTGACACTTTTAACTTCTCTAAAATTCTTATCCGTGCTTTATCAAAATGTCACAGGATTAAGGTTAAGTTAAGGCTTAAGGCTTCTATTAATAACTCAGAAATCTTAAGTAACTCCTTCAAAATTTACGTAAAGACCGTTCTAAAACTGGTGGAGGTGTACTAATAGCTATTAAAAATAATTTTCTCTGTGAAGAACTAATTTTACCTGAAGCTGAGAATTTAGAATTTATTTTTGATTGCATTCATATAAATAATTTTAATGTTTTTATAACATGTTTTTACATTCCTCTAAACTCTGACCTAGACTTGCACATGCTTCTATTATTAAATCTATTCATAAAATAAATAAATCATCAGATATTTTTGATATTCTTGGGGATTTTAATTTACTTTTTGTGTCCTGGAGTTTTTGCATAGACTCAAACCAATTCTTGCCTTCTTCTTTTCGCGAACTTTTTGATGAATTCTTAGATATATTTCTTGATTTGTGCTTAAGCCAAACAAATAGAATTTTAAATAAAAATGGTAAAATTTGGACTTGGTATTTGTGGATGATCCCTCAAAAATAATTATTAACGTTGTTAATCCTTTTGTTTGCCCGGAAGATAGTTATCATCCTACATTCCTATTAACATTTGAATATAATCAAAGCATTGGCTCGAGTCTAAGCGCTCATGTATAATTTTCTCAAATAAAAAATTTTTGTTTTCGCAAAACTGATAATTTGAAACTAAACAAGCTACACAAATTTATTTTGCCCTTAATCAAAAATACCAGTCGCTTAATAAAGTTGTTAAATAGAATATTTAACTGGTCTCAAACTAAAAATAAAAAACAACTCAAAAACCTTTTATGATTTTGTAAATTCAAAAAGAAATGAATCCGGTTTGCCCACTACTATGGAGTGTAATGACCACGAAACTAACTGTCCGTTGGAAATCTCTAATATGTTTGCAAACTCCGAAGAAACCTATGATGACAACTCCCATATTGAAGTTTATAACCAACCCTTTAGTTCCATTTCAAATATCACTTTAACTCCTAACGATGTTCTAATACATCTCCAAAACTTAAATTTTTTTTACTATCCTGGCCCATATAAAATCCCAAGTTGTATTTTAAATACATGTACTGAATCTTCCTCTCACTGAGCTTTTCAATGCTTCCTTAAAAAAGGATATTTTCTAAATATTTGTAAAGAATCCTTTATTATTCCTCATTTTAAATGTGGATCTAAATCAAACGTTTCAAACTACAGAGGTATTGCGAAACTGAACGTTATTCCTAAATTATTTGAACAAATCATTACAAAAAAATTGGTACATAATGTTACACCATTCATTTCAAATTCACGACATGAATTTCTCCAGAGAGAAATTGCTTGAATTTCCACTGAAACAATTTATGGATATAAACCTTCCTCCATATACCCATCGCTTAAATTGGTTGTCGAAAAAGTATTTTCGTATTTTGTCAATAGATGTTGTTTGAGTCGTCTATCTCCAGTGCTACCAATCACATTGTGTCATACCATATGGTGTTGGACAGGTGACATTTTAAGCTTCATTTAAGCAAAAAAAAAAAAATTCATTTGGAGCAGTTGAAAAAAAGTTACAGCTGTTCAAAAATGAGTGAAAATAATGAAGAAATTCGCTATATTTTAAAATTTTTGTATAAAAAAGGGAAGAATGCCACGCAAGCCACCAATGAAATTTGTTAAGTTGACGGAGACGATGCTGTATCAGTTCGTGTAGCACAACAACGGTTCGCTCGGTTCCTTTCTGGAAATTTCGATGTGAAAGATGCACCTCGCTCTGGTCGACCTAACGTTGAAAAAGTCGATGAAATTATGGAAAAGATTGACCAGGACCGTCACATAAGCAGCCATGACATCGCCGAGGAACTTAACATTCATCATCAAACGGTTTTGAACAATTTACAAAAGGCTGGCTACAAAAAGAAGCTCGATTTTTGGCTACCACATGAATTGTCTGTGAAAAATTTAATGGACCGAATTAACATCTGCGATTCTTTGCTGAAACGAAATGAAATCGAACCATTTCTGAAGCGAATGGTAACAGGAGAAGAAAAGTGGATCAAATACGACAATAATGTGCGAAAAAGATCATGATGCAAGCGTGGTGAAGCTCAACAAATGGTCGCAAAGCCAGGATTGACGCCTCGAAAGGTTATGCTGAGTGTTTGGTGGGATTGGAAAGGAATCATCCCCAATGAGCTGCTCCAGCCTGGTCGAACGATTGATTCTACACTTTACTGTCAACAACTGATGAGATTGAAGCAAGCAATCGAAAAAAAAAACGGCCAGAACTGATCAACAGAAAGGGCGTCGTCTTCCATCACGACAACGCTAGACCACACACATCTTTGATGACTCGGCAAAAACTGAGAGAGCTTGACTGGGAAGTTTTGATGCATCCACCATATAGCCCTGACCTTGCACCATCGGACTACCATTTGTTTCGGTCAATGCAGAACTCCCTTACTGTAAAGTTGGCTTCAAGAGAAGCCTGTGAAAAGTACTTGTCGCAGTTTTTCGTCGAGAAACCACAAAAGTTTTACACTGATGGAATAATGTCTCTAGCGGAAAAATGGCAAAAGGTGGTCGACCAAAATAGTAAATATTTGGTTCAATAAAGTTCATTATAAATATTGTATAAGAAAAAAATTGTTGAACTTTGGTTAGAAATACGAAAAGACTTTTTCGACAACCAATATACATTATATTCTTATATTGAAAAAAAAATAAATGTTTACTTTTAGCAAAACTAAACATTATTAATAATTAGTCCATGTTTGCGTTTTATCTTTTTGTGTTTTTATATATTAATTTTTATTAATAATATTTGATTGATTTTTTATTTGTTTCTTTACTGCAATTAATGTTCTAAATTTAAGCTGTATTTTAAAGTTTAAACTAAAGCATTTTGACTGGAAAATTTTGCCTTTTTCTTCTCATATGTGTTTACTCAGACAAGGTACACCCTTTGCCGGTCTGGCCGCATTATGACGGAAGACTGTGGACACTGTTTCTTTTACTGCGTGAGAAGATGATACTTCACTCTACACCATATGATAAGTTTTGGGTAGATGATGGTTGATATATCTCCCACGTTCTGAAGGAAACTTTTCTCCTCTTCACTATTTTCACACTAACCATTTTCTATTATTTCGTCTCTTTTCAGCTCGAATATATTAATCGAGTCCCACCACAGCCTAATCTCATGATGCACTATGCATCGGGATAGGTACTTCTCAGCTAATTATCTTATTAAGCTAACTTCTGTAGCCTTTATTGACTGATTTCCGTCGAAATGTCGATCTTCTCACTATATAGATATTGAGAAAATTTACAGACCGATGTGACTAATCGAAAAATAGTTACGGAAGCTAACTTTCGAGTTGGTGAGCTGAAACTCTAAAAACAAAATTGACATTACAACGTATGCCGAGCATTCGATAGTTGTATATAGATTTGAATAGATTTTGTTGTATTTATAAAATGTTTGAAACACTTTGGTGTGTTAAGTTTTTTGTGTGTGGTTTAAATTTGAATTTTGATACTTTATAAATACGAATATTATCATAATTTTTATTTTTTAGGTATTCGCCAACAACTAAATGAACAACTTCGGTGTCTTGATATTAGAGTCGAATCCCAAGTATCTCTTATTCAAGAACTTCAGGATTTTTTTCGTCGTCGCGGTGAACTGGAGTTAGACTATAGCAAAAGTTTGGATAAACTTACAAAAAGTATTTTATTGAGACACAAAGAACAGAAACAAAAGTAAGTTGAAAAAAGAAAAAAACTTATATATTAAAATCAAGATAAGTATTTATGGTATTTCAGTGCCTCCAAAAAATATGTCTCTTTCATCACATATCTGCTACATGTGTCTATTTTCTCCACTGGAACTATATTAATTACTTTTTTTTCGCATGGAAAGAGGTGGTTTGTATGGAAGGGGTTAGTGGTTTTGATCCGATCCGATGCCCATCTTAGAACTTAACCTCCGCTTGGAGAATAGGAGCTCACATACCAAAATTTAAGTTTGATAGCACTTAAACTACGGATGTAAACGCTCAATATACCCTACGGTAAGTGCTCTTGCACTTCACTGCAGAGAAAAAGACTAGATTTGAAATAGCGAATCACTAGTTACTTTTGCACCACCATTAGTAAGCATTTTATCTCTTTCCCATGGAAACAACAGGTGAACTTAAAATGAGTATGTTTTAGGCGGTATCAATTACCCCACTCTGCATTACTTTTTCTCCAGTTATGAACTAAATATAATATAACTAGATTCGAACTATAAAGTTACTGGACTATAGGTATATAGTTCAAAATTGGCACAAAAAACAATAGTTTGTAACTTAAACCAAAGTCTTCAGATTAAATTCACTAGTTAATAAATTAAACAATTATTACTTCAGAATGATTTTAAATGGTTTTATTAAAATATATAAATATCATTATTTAAACATAAACATTTTAAATTCGCACATCAATAAAAAATAATTTAAATTCCGTTTGAGTTTACGAACTAATTTAAAAATTACATGTGTAGTTGAAGAAAATACGAAATTAATATACATTTGTATGTGCTTATAATTTTTTATAAAATACATATCTTCTGTTAGCATATAATATTATATTTTGTAAATCTGTAAAATAGAACACAAATATGTTTCATGAAAAATCGAAACAGACCATTATTATTTAATTACCCAAAAGCGTAAAATATAAGTTTTTGTTGTATGCAATCTGTTTTTTCCCGGGTTCAAAGCAAATAACAAATAGTTTCTCAAAAGAGACTTGTTTTGAAATGGATTCTCTAAATGAACTATTTAAAGCAAATATTGTATATATGATGCGGCCGCACAAGACGCCCCATTATTTATTTCTAGCATTTTTTTCTTGCAAAAATTTACGAACTACTTCCTCATTTATTTCGCTAACAAGTTCACTTGTTAAATTTGTTGTACAAATTTTTGTATTTCGTTTAATATTAATAATCACAAAACTTTCACAGTTGACAAGTTTATTTGTTGAAATAATCACACGACTCTAGAAAACTAAGATGGCGGTACCAGAATTATCAAAACAGAAAAAGTTCGCGCCAAAGTTTGTTCGCCGTGTCATTAATTTTTTTTTAATATTCTTATAATATATAAATATATTGAATGTTTAAGTGTTTTTTTATTGTTTAAATAATAATTTGTGAATTAAATTAATGTTATTAAAGTGTTTTACTTAAAAAACTTTTGTGATTTTTAAGCAACAACAATTTATCACACATATAGTTGTTTGTGTATTTAGTTGCTGTTTTTTTCCATTCTTTCGTGTTGTTGATTGACGTCCTATATCTGACAACTGTTAACAAAACAACAACTTTCTAATCTGTTGTAATCCAGTTATATTCAAACTTTTTAACTTTTTCAAACTTTCTTTTTTTTTTAATTATAATTTACACTGTGTGTTATATTTTATCATCCATTTTATAATACCAATTTATTTAATTTTATTTTTTATTTTTTTATTAAAATGAATTGTTCGCAAAATAAGTGCGTTATTTCTAGAGAAAATAAACTACAAGTCAATTGCTGGTTATGTGACAACAATGTTCATTTAAAATGTGCGAAATTAAATGGTCGAATTCTTGATGCTCTTAATGATAGCAGTAAAGGTTTACGTTGGTCATCCATTAATTGCAGAAAGACCGAAAAAGATTTTTACAAACTTTTTAAAGCAACAATAAAGGGTTTCGTTGATATTGGCAAGCTGTTTTCAGCTCTGGGTAATAAATTCAAATACTTTGAATCTCAATTCAATGATTTTAAGTGTTGGGATGAGCCGTCTTCACCAAAAAGGAAAAAGACTGTTATGCACCTGAGGCAAAAAAAAAAATTTGAATCTTTGCCAAAATCTACTTCACCACAACCATTAACACCTAATTTGACGGATATGTCTGTTTTGCCACCTACCGCATCTCCTACTGTTCCGCCAATTTTACCACATTTACTAAATCAGATTGAGTCTCAGTTTGTTGATGACATAGGGGACAAATCAGATTCGTTGCCTCCAAAGGTACGACCTGAGCGTGAAGAGAAGACTAAAAAACGTGCACCTAAACAACTTGTTGTTATTGGTCCTAAAAAATCAATTTTTGTGTCTCGCTTTGATCCAAATACTGAAGTAGAGGATATTAACTTTATTAAATCTAAATTAAACCGTCTTGTAGATATATCGACTTTTATATTTAATTTTTCATATGCTAGATCAAAATCATTTTTTAAAATAATTGTTCCTGAAGATTTATTTTCAACAATAATAGACATAGATTCATGGCCGCTTTAAAAAAACCGATTATATTAAACTTAACTCCCTGTTAAACAATATTGACTGGTTAACATTATTTGTACCCAATGACCTTGAAACAAATTTAATCACTTTTAATAAGCTTCATGAATGTTTCTCTAAATCGGTACCTAAAAATTTAAATCATATAAAGGAAATTAATATATCATGGAGCAATAAAACTGTTAAATCTTTTTAAGCCAAACGCTTGAACTTTTATATTTTTTAAACTGTTCTATTGAGAAAATTCCATTTTTGAAATGCACAGGGCGCATATAAATTTTCTCAATCGAATGTGTCATTTTTGATCGAAAGTGCCATTTTGATGTATTTTTGTTTTTGAAAAAATAACACTCTTGATTTGGAAGACAAGCTGCACAGACGTCCTTTTTGAATTTTGATCTCTTGAATTTGCAAGGCAAACCCAGCACTCGATTTTTTATTGGTCCTTCGAGCTGTAGATCGTATAAAGAAGTTCGCCATTTTATGAAAAAAGGATACAAATTTGAAGCCCCACTTTTATTTGGAAATCTTTTGGAATTTTGTAGCCGAATTCAATAAATAAGGTGCGTTACATTTTATTGTTGTGACAAAAACAAGTGCGGTAGTAATATTTGATTGAAATTAAAGTTTTTTTTCGCTATTTGCACAATTTCGTTTGAAACCCACCATGTGTGTGAAGTTATCCAGAGATTTTTTGTGGAACCCATCCATAGATTTCCCCTTCGGAGCCAAAATTTAATTACATCCCACTAAAGTATTTTGGAATAAAATTGAATTTTGTTAAAATTAAGCAATATTATTAACAAAAACATTCACAAATCAATACTAAATTGTTTGTTTTACCATTTGGTATAGATAAAGTATGAAATTTCTTTTTTGATTGCAAGTAAACCAAAGGTCAAAATTATTTTTTTGGGGCAGTCACTACTCAGACCCTACGATTTCTACAGGCTTAACCAAACTTATTTTATAATCCTACAGTGGTTATCATTTCGGAGGCCAAAGGAATCCTCGGAGAAATTCTTTGTTTAGATGCAATTCAAATTTTTAGGTTAGGCTACAAAAAATTGTTTGTTTGGTGGGCACATACATGGACCCTACGACTTCTACAGAAAAGATCGATAGCATTTTAGGAGGTGCTTGTGGTGGTAATTATATTGTCTAAGGGAATTTCTGTAGAAAGTTTTCGTTCAGCCGCAAAGTGAATCTATGGATGAAACTTTGCGGCACAGATCCAGGAACCCTACGGGTCCCATAGATGTGGTGGTTAGTGTTTTAGAAACTACTTTTGGTGTAGTCTATAGTGTCTAAGGGAATTCCTGTAGAAAGTTTTCGTTCAGCCGCAAAGTGAATCTATGGATGAAACTTTGCGGCACAGATTCCAGGAACCCTACGGGTCCCATAGATGTGGTGGTTAGTGTTTCAGAAACTACTTTTGGTGTAGTCTATAGTGTCTAAGGGAATTCCTGTAGAAAGTTTTCGTTCAGCCGCAAAGTGAATCTATGGATGAAACTTTGCGGCGCAGATTAAGGGAACCCTACGGGTCCCATAGATGTGGTGGTTAGTGTTTCAGAAACTACTTTTGGTGTAGTCTATAGTGTTTATGGAAATTCCTGTAGAAAGTTTTCGTTCAGCCGCAAAGTGAATCTATGGATGAAACTTTGCGGCACAGATTCCAGGAACCCTACGATTTGCAAAGATGTGGTGGTTAGCATTTTAGTAAGTACTTTTGGTGTCAATCAAAGTGCCCAAGTGAATTCCCAGGGAAAGTTTTTGTTCAGCCGCAAAGTGAATCTATGGATGAAATCCATAATGTGGTTCCCTAAATGTAGTTATTTCCAAAAAAACAATCTCACTTCTACTAAGATTAAAATAAAATATTAAATTGGTATTTGGTATATTTATTAATATGTTAAAATTATTAATATCACAAGCTTTAAAATCTTTTTACTTATTTAATTAAATACTTATTTTAAATATTCTTCTATTCGTTTGTTAGTTTACAATATTTAACATTTTCCAGGAAGGTTAGTTAAAATTTAAAAGCAGCGCCTACTGCCTGGTTTTTAGTTCCATGAAAATTGCATCGGCAACATAGAAATTGCTATTGATTATGACCGGGTCGTGAGCGCGCAAACACACATTCTTTCCATACTCCTAATAATCCAGATTCAGCATTTCATGAAAAGCGAGACTTAACTACCCGGCGCTCCAGTCATGTACATCGAACCCTGGTAAAACAATAGTTTATTAATAAATATAATTTATTTTAATATACATGACTTACTTTGTACACGATACAGGAATGCGCCGTCACTTTTAATTTTATTGTGTTGGCGGGCAAGTGGACAGATAATCAGATAAGCTCAAACCCTGGGCTCACTTAGCAAGGTTATAGTGTACGATCAGCTGATTTGTTTTTTTTATGTAAAATTTTTAGATTGTCAAAATCATTTTTCTTTTGTGACATTTGTAAATTCTTATTAGCGCATATGAGAATTTTATAATGTAATGGTAAACCTGATTTAAAAATACATGTGTGGCAACTCTGCAACTAACGTAAGATGTAAAATCATGATACAATAATAAGGTAGAAGCGTTGTTAAAAATTCATGATATAATAGAAGGTAGAGCCGTCGTTGAAAAGTCATGATAAAATAGACGGTTCTATTTTTAATTCATTTCTTATGTAAAGAAAAATATATTTAAAAACAAATTTGACAATAAATCTAAATAGCTACCAATAATGAATAGTAATTATGTGTCAACTATTTTATGTATAAATAACAAATACAAGTTAAATTCCATTCATAATCGAATGCTTCAACAAAGCCGTAATACTTTTGAACTATTTATTTATAAAATTTATCAAATACTTCAATATGATTATTTTCAATGTCTTTTGATGACAAAATGAAGAAACGTATGTATTTATTATTTAGTACAAATTATTTAATTTATTTACAATAATACTATGCATGCAAAAAAATTCCTTGATTTTATAAACCAATAAAATTCTGAATAATTTTTATCTTAAGGTAGATTTACATTACATTTTCACTTCGGTAGCACAAGTGGACCTAAATCATTATTGTTTATCTAATTAAAATAATATAATTAATCTTTTACAGTGTCACTTCTAAAAGTGAAATGATGCTGTGAATTAAACCCAATACAAAGGGTGAAAAATAAATTCGATGCAAATTATAACGTTTAGCAAAGACACAAACCGCATATTAATTTAATCCGCCTACACTCTATATCGGAATATCACATATGGCAATATGCGTTTTTTGTTATAACTTGAAAAGTTTTGACTGTGTGTCCAGAATTTAAAGCGTGAAATGAAGCAATTAAAATTATCTATCGAACGGTATCAAAGGATATACCAATACTAAGATTTTTAATTTTTTTTGAAAATTGATTTATTCGCTTAACATTTTCACAATTAAAAATTTCAGAGCTGGCAATTCCGCATCAGAATTTTTGGATTTTCTGGAATTTGCAGTCAAATATAAATAAATGGCAACTTTTAATATTTCGCCCTTCACTTATGTGATATTCCGATGGCGAGTGTAGGCGGATTAAATTAATATGCGGTTTGTGTCTTTGCTAAACGTTAAAATTTGCATCGAATTTATTTTTCACCCTTTGTATTGGGTTTAATTCACAGCATCATTTCACTTTTAGAAGTGACACTGTAAAAGATTAATTATATTATTTTAATTAGATAAACAATAATGATTTAGGTCCACTTGTGCTACCGAAGTAAAAATGTAATGTAAATCTACCTTAAGATAAAAATTATTCAGAATTTTATTGGTTTATAAAATCAAGGAATTTTTTTGCATGCATAGTATTATTGTAAATAAATTAAATAATTTGTACTAAATAATAAATACATACGTTTCTTCATTTTGTCATCAAAAGACATTGAAAATAATCATTTTGAAGTATTTGATAAATTTTATAAATAAATAGTTTAAAAGTATTACGGCTTTGTTGAAGCATTCTTTCAAAACGTTATCCTAAACAACGTTCGATTATGAATGGAATTTAACTTGTATTTGTTATTTATACATAAAATAGTTGACACATAATTACTATTCATTATTGGTAGCTATTTAGATTTATTGTCAAATTTGTTTTTAAATATATTTTTCTTTACATAAGAAATGAATTAAAAATAGAACCGTCTATTTTATCATGACTTTTCAACGACGGCTCTACCTTCTATTATATCATGAATTTTTAACAACGCTTCTACCTTATTATTGTATCATGATTTTACATCTTACGTTAGTTGCAGAGTTGCCACACATGTATTTTTAAATCAGGTTTACCATTACATTATAAAATTCTCATATGCGCTAATAAGAATTTACAAATGTCACAAAAGAAAAATGATTTTGACAATCTAAAAATTTTACATAAAAAAAACAAATCAGCTGATCGTACACTATAACCTTGCTAAGTGAGCCCAGGGTTTGAGCTTATCTGATTATCTGTCCACTTGCCCGCCAACACAATAAAATTAAAAGTGACGGCGCATTCCTGTATCGTGTACAAAGTAAGTCATGTATATTAAAATAAATTATATTTATTAATAAACTATTGTTTTACCAGGGTTCGATGTACATGACTGGAGCGCCGGGTAGTTAAGTCTCGCTTTTCATGAAATGCTGAATCTGGATTATTAGGAGTATGGAAAGAATGTGTGTTTGCGCGCTCACGACCCGGTCATAATCAATAGCAATTTCTATGTTGCCGATGCAATTTTCATGGAACTAAAAACCAGGCAGTAGGCGCTGCTTTTAAATTTTAACTAACCTTCCTGGAAAATTTTAAATATTGTAAACTAACAAACGAATAGAAGAATATTTAAAATAAGTATTTAATTAAATAAGTAAAAAGATTTTAAAGCTTGTGATATTAATAATTTTAACATATTAATAAATATACCAAATACCAATTTAATATTTTATTTTAATCTTAGTAGAAGTGAGATTGTTTTTTTTGGAAATAACTACATTTAGGGAACCACATTATGGATTTCATCCATAGATTCACTTTGCGGCTGAACAAAAACTTTCCCTGGGAATTCACTTGGGCACTTTGATTGACACCAAAAGTACTTACTAAAATGCTAACCACCACATCTTTGCAAATCGTAGGGTTCCTGGAATCTGTGCCGCATAGTTTCATCCATAGATTCACTTTGCGGCTGAACGAAAACGTTCTACAGAAATTCCCTTATACACTACAGACTACACCAAAAGTAGTTTCTAAAACACTAACCACCACATCTATGGGACCCGTAGGGTTCCTGGAATCTGTCTTCGATCTTTTCTGTAGAAGTCGTAGGGTCCATGTATGTGCCCACCAAACAAACAATTTTTTATAGCCTAACCTAAAAAATTGAATTGCATCAAAACAAAGAATTTCTCAGAGGATTCCTTTGGCCTCCGAAATGATAACCACTGTAGGATTATAAAATAAGTTTGGTTAATCCTGTAGAAATCGTAGGGTCTGAGTAGTGACTGCCCCAAAAAATTAGTTTCTAAAACACTAACCACCACATCTATGGGACCCGTAGGGTTCCCTTAATCTGCGCCGCAAAGTTTCATCCATAGATTCACTTTGCGGCTGAACGAAAACTTTCTACAGGAATTCCCTTAGACACTATAGACTACACCTAAAGTAGTTTCTGAAAAACTAACCACCACATCTATGGGACCCGTAGGTTTCCCTTAATCTGCGCCGCAAAGTTTCATCCATAGATTCACTTTGCGACTGAACGAAAACTTTCTACAGGAATTTCCTTAGACACTATAGACTACACCAAAAGTAGTTTCTGAAACACTAACCACCACATCTATGGGACCCGTAGGGTTCGCATAATCTGCGCCGCAAAGTTTCATCCATAGATTCACTTTGCGGCTGAACGAAAACTTTCTACAGGAATTCCCTTAGACACTATAGACTACACCAAAAGTAGTTTCTGAAACACTAACCACCACATCTATGGGACCCGTAGGGTTCCTGGAATCTGTGCCGCAAAGTTTCATCCATAGATTCACTTTGCGGCTGAACGAAAACTTTCTACAGGAATTCCCTTAGACAATATATTTACCACCACAAGCACCTCCTAAAATGCTATCGATCTTTTCTGTAGAAGTCGTAGGGTCCATGTATGTGCCCACCAAACAAACAATTTTTTGTAGCCTAACCTAAAAATTTGAATTGCATCTAAACAAAGACTTTCTCCGAGGATTCCTTTGGCCTCCGAAATGACAGTGGTTGTAGGATTATAAAATAAGTTTGGTTAAGCCTGTAGAAATCGTAGGGTCTGAGTAGTGACTGCCCCAAAAAAATAATTTTGACCTTGGGTTTACTTGCAATCAAAAAAGAAATTTCATACTTTATCTATACCAAATGGTAAAACAAACAATTTAGTATTGATTTGTGAATGTTTTTGTTAATAATATTGCTTAATTTTAACAAAATTCAATTTTATTCCAAAATACTTTTGTGGGATGTAATTCAATTTTGGCTCCGAAGGGGAAATCTATGGATGGGTTCCACAAAAAATCTATGGATAACTTCACACACATAACCCACCCCTATTAAAATTAAACCCATTTGCTATTTAATAAAAGTCCGATTAGCCGTCGGAAAAGTGCACAAAATAAAAGAAAAAGAACAACGAAACGGTACACACACACAGCAGCATCCTTGGACGGACATTCCTGGATTTTTTGCCCAACAGAAGACGAGTCACAGCAGAACAATAGAACCTCAGAAGAAGCAACAAAAACAACAAACACACTTTTTTAATTCTGTTGTAATTTTAATTGAATTTATTTGAACAATAATATTTAAAAATTGTTTTGCTGACGTTTTTTATTTCTTTCTGTTCACTTTTTTTTCTTCTAGAACAGCTGTGTATTTGTCGGCATAGAAACTTGCCACCTAGTCAGAAATTTTCTAATAGATTAAAACGGGAAATTTGTATGAGATAATTTTAAAGGTGCCGCCATCTACAAAAATTTATTTAATTTTTTTCTCGTGTTTAATCAAAATTTTTCATTTGTATTTTGATATAATCGAAAGAATAACTCATTATTAAAGAAAAATTTAGCCCGGTGACTCCGATTTAAATTATTTTTTACCAGATATGTAGCCGTGACAGCTGAATTTTTTAGTGTAAAAGAAAATTATAGGAAAGGCGTGGCATGGGGGCGGTGAAGCTTTAAAGTTGACAATTACGTTTTTTCTTAATTTGAAATATTCCCTGAATTTTGTTTGGATCAGTATGATTGAGTAGTCACCCTACAGTTTTCCTGTGTAAAATCGCGATTTTTCAAATTTTGAATAAAAATAAGTGGCAATTAAGGTTAAAATCCTTATTTATCGAAAAATTAGAAGGTAAGTAAGATGTGTACTATATCAAATGAAAGGTAATTGATGTAGCTTTATTCCTATTCTATTAAAATCTCATAATAATGAATTTTTCCGAGAAATTAACCCTTGAAAGCCAAAATTCCGAAGCAAAAATATAAAAATGCTTATATCTCAAAAACTTTTTAAGATATCACGATATAAGGTTCAAAAGATCTCTTAAATACATTTCATTTAACACCTTAATCATACGGATCCAAATGAAACTCAGCGAGTATTTTAAATTAAGAAAAAATGTAATTGTCAACTTTAAAGATTTACCGCCCCAATGCCACGCCTTTCCTATCATTTTCTTTTACACTAAAAAATTCAGCTCTCAACGCCACTTAACTGGTAAAAAAAAAATATAAACGGAGTCACCGGGCTAAACTTTACTTGTTCCAAAATTTATTATTAATTAATTTAAAATCATTTTTAAAGTGTATCTGCATGAAGCTAAGGCCTTGACGGTGGTAGATAGAGTTGATGAAGTAGCAAGATTGAAGTTTGTGTATCAAAATTGTTACACGGCTTACATCGCATGTGCTGGAATGATGGAAGAGTACTCAACATTAGTCAGGACCATCGATGCGCATCAAGAACCAGCTCGCACTCCTCCATCTAGCAGCTCAACGGTCAGAATGGATTTCGGAAATTCCTAAATGGTCCATCAAGGACTCGTTTTTGACTCGTCGATTTAGGACATTAGAAACAGTGTTAGATCTGCAAGGAGTATCAACTTCTTAACCAGCAGTGAAAAATACATCTGTCTCCAAGTCCTTCAATTCTTCGCATAAGAATGTGAAAACTTATAAGCAAATATTTCAAATTTCGATTGTCGACTTTGCTTTTCCAAACAACATTTATTAAATTCGTGCCCCAAATTTTCGAATATGAAACCGGTTGATCGTTTTTGGCAAGTCAACAAATTGTCTTGCCTATTCGCATTTGTTGAAAGAATGCAAGAGTACTTATAATTGCTCAGTATATTAGCAGCGTAATCACTCACTTTTGCATCGTGGGTCTTCAGATGCACCCCCTAGTTCTAACCCCATTCGAAATGCAATCTCGCCCCACGACTCCTGTTCGCGCAAACATGCAAAATCACACTGTTCAAATACATACAGCTCCATCTCCTGTTGAAATCGATAACATTACTTCAGATTTCACATCATCTGCCTAAAGCGTTCTCTTGGACACGGCTATGGTTAACATTTGCCACTTAGGGTCAGTATATACTGCCATAGCACTAATCGATTCTGGCTCTGAAGGTACTTTTATTTCTGAGCGTATCCAAAAATTACTTTAGCTACCAGTTAAGAAAGTCAACGTGCAAGTTTCAGTTCTGAATAACGCTATTTCAGCTCGCGTGCAAAAAATTTGCAATTTTGTTTAAAGTTCACCCACAAATCCTCAGCTACAAATTGAATCATTAGCTTTGGTGATTCCACATCTTACTGGTAAGCTTCCCACGACTTCACTTGATCTTTCGTTTGGCGACAGTTTTCGAGGCATGCAACTTTCTGATGTCAATTTTTTAAAAAGTAATCAAGTCCATGTTTTTTCCATCAATTGTTCTTGAGGGTCTCAAAAAGAATATTCTCGGTTCTTTAATTACCCAAGAAACCGTGTTTGGTGGATCCTTACCGGTCCACTACCAAATGAACAAATTTCTTGTTAGTCTACATGCGTTTCATTTTTTAACAAAGTCTCTTTGGATAAGCAGATTGCGCGTTTTTGGAAGCTGAAAGAGTTTCCAAAAAATAAATTTCAAAGCGAAGAAGATAATATTGCGAGAAATATTTAAAAAATACGACAAAACGTGATTCTAGCGGTCGTTATATAGTTTCACTCCCCTTTAAGCCTCAGTTCACAAACAGCCTTGTATTATGCAATTTCTTAGAAACGAAACTAATCTACGCAATCTGCATTTGAAAGCTCAATATGATCAACTGGTAAATGAGTATGTGCATTTGAATCATATGAAGAAAGTGTCAGTACTAACTTTTGTACAAACACCAACTCATTTTTATTTACCACACGACGCTGTGATTATGCCTGAAAGCACCTATACCTATACCTATTTTTAACGCATCTAGTAGTTCGTTAAATGGTGTGAGCCTTAATGATGTTCTTTATACTGGTCCGGTGCTACAGGCTGATCTAATGCTATTGGTTTTAAATTGGTGTTTTTTTCGTTATGTTTTAATGGTGACATCGAAAATATGTATCGACAGATTTTGGTCGATTCTAGTCACACCCCTTACCAACGAATTCTATTTCGTAATTCAGCTAAAGATGAAATTCGTGATTTTGAATTAAAAACAGTAACATTTGGTGTTAATTGTGCGCCATATTTTGCAATACGCACACTTCACCAATTAGCGGATGATGTGCAAGACAAACTCCCCCTTGCTTCTAAAATTCTTCATCACATGATGTATGTTGATGATGTATTAGCTGAAACCCATGATATTTCAACCGCTATCGCTTTTCGTGATGAGCTTGTATCTGCTCTTGATTCTGCTGGTTTTTGATGCGAAAGTGGACTTCAAATTTTGAAGACCTCCTAAAGGGCCTACATTCTGATCATCTGTTTAACGAAGATTTTTTAAAAATCGAAGATTCTAGTAACGTGAAGACGTTAGGAATCCGTTGGAATGCCAAATCCGACACATTTTATTTCACTACCACTCCTTTCGATCTTCGTAAATTTTTCACTAAACGAGAAGTCTTATCGATAATTGCTCGTTTATTTGAACCAGCCGGCTGGTTATCACCAATTGTCATTTCTGTAAAAAATGTTGATGCTTAAAGTTTGGATGACAACAATTGATTGGGATGATAATCTGCCCGTCGGCATTCTCCACATTTGGCAACAATTTTTGAAGGATTATGTCTATATTCAAGATATTCAGATTCAATTTCATGCCTTTTGTGATGCGTCAAAGGTTGCATATGGTGCATGTATTTATGTTAGAGTAGAGCAATCTTCTTCCAGTTTTTCAACACATCTTTTATTTGCCAAATCCAAAGTGGTGCCAGTAAATACTGTTGCATTGCCTAATTTGGAACTTTGTGGAGCTGCACTTTTGGCATACATGGTTGATTCACTTTTTCAATCAATCACAATCGATCGTAATAATTTGTACTGCTGGTCGGACTCCACAATTGTTTTAGCCATGCCATTGGACTACGTTTGTTGCTAATCGTGTTTCGAAAATTATTGACAAAGTTGGCAACAATCGTTGATATCACGTTGACTCGGGTGATAATCCAGCCGTGGAGTCTCACCGCAGGATCTTGTTAGCAACCGAAAATGGTGGTATGGACCATCTTGGTTGCCAGAAGGATTTTTTTGTTTTTTTTTGAACTTTTTACAACGGGTACTAATCTTCGAGCTGCAGTTTTAGATCTCTTTAATTTGCAAGGCAAACCCAGCACTCGATTTTGTATTGGTCCTTCGAGCTGTTCCAAGTTCTCTATAGTCTTTTTTGAGCGTCAAAATTTTGAAACAGCTTTGTCAGAAAAGCCAGTAAAATCATTTTTTACATATTTTGTTCATTTTGAAGACGTGCTGGAGAGATTTTCGTCGTTGCTACGAGCACTTCGAGTATTGTGCTACGATTTTCGTTTTCTACATCGCTCCCGATCTCGTAAATTGTTTGAGACTTTGGATATTTTCAGTGACGAAATAAAAACTGTAAAATTTAGTCTTATGTTGATTTGCCAACAGATTCATTTTGTGTACGAGTGTCATGATTTGTCTGAGAAACGTCAAATTACCTCTTCCAGTAGTCTGGCTTCATCGAACCTCTTTTTAGATGACCAAAAATTGCTTCTTTGTAATGGAAGAATTAATTCAGCCCCAGGATTATCGTACGACGAACGGCTTGCTGGTTCGTTTTTTGCATGAAATATCGTTGCATGGAGGAAATCAACTGATGCTGAAAGATGCAGTTGTATGTACCAAACGTGAAAAAAATGATCAGGTCCACTATCCACAACTGTAAAACGTACGTAGTTCAGCGAAAAACGACAAGAACTCAACTCATGGCCCCCTTGAATGAGTAACGCTATCTCGGCCATTTTCTTGTACCGGAGTAGATTTCGCTGGACCTTTCGACATTAAAAACTATACTGGTCGCGCTTGCCTTATAACGAAAGGATATGTCTGCATATTTGTGTGTTTCGCGACTAAGGCAATCCATTTGTAGGAAGCGGGCGTCAAAAGCTTTAAATTCTCGATCCGCCCGCAAACATTCGCCAAGTATGAGACCTCGTCCGTCTCAGCAAGATATGTCAGTGGCTCCACAATCACGTCAGATCGGAAAGCGATCTGAGTCTCCGAGCTCTACGCCCCAACTTATTAAACGTGCAAGGTTTGTCAAACCTGACCATAAAAACCAACGATTTGCAGAGCCACGTACCACCAACGTCGCTCCTACTCTTCATTTGCAGCGTGTCATTAAGCTGCAGCCTACCGCGATTGTCAAGGTGGTCATCGATGGAAAATTCCACAAAATGCGTGCGCCAGTGGATCCTGTTCATGGTGTCGACGTGTATGCAAAAATAGTTCTCAATGGAGTGATTGGTGGTACACTAGGTCATCCGTAGGGACAGAGCACTATTTTCGGCTATATTATGTCTGGTTTGTTTTGGCTGCACTCTAATTCATTTTGTTTGTGATTAAGTTTCTTTTTGGATTTGTTTCTTTTTGTTAGATGAATTTATTTTTATTTTTATTTTATTTAATATTAATGAATTTCTAGTGTACAAGATAACAAAATCTTATGAACTACACTAGACTTTAAATTGTCAGTTAAAAAAATGTGCAAAAAATATAATAAATATAATAGTTAACACAAATATTTAGTTTATTAAAAAAAGATAATTAAAAAAAATTATAGGTTTAAAAAAAAAATTGAAAAGTTAAGTTAAAAATACAAATAAGCATTATTACATTGATTTCAAACATAAAACATTGGTTATTACGAATTTACATAACAAATATTATTAAACAAATTTTTATCACAGACCAGAAAAATATACTGAAAGCATGTTTTTAAAATGGTTTGCGTTGCTTATAATTTGAAGACTATGAGGTAGCGAGTTCCAAAGTCGTACAGCAGAGATAAAAAATTGCCTTTGTGATACTAATTTAAAGTGTTTCTTCTGTATCAATTTTTTACCACGTTTAGAGCGTGAAAAAGTAAGACTGTTAAACAAGTATAAAGGTTCTTTCGTATAAATAATTTTATGAAGAAAAGTTAGAGTTTTGAGATTTAACAAATTTTCAAATGTAAAATTAAAAATTTGCCTTGCAAACTGCGATACATGATCATATTTTTTTAAGCCAAATACATAGCGAGCAATATTATTAAAAAGTACGTTTAACTTTGTTTTGCTCAAAGCGTCGCAATTTGCAAATATTTCGCACCCATATGTTAAAGTAGGAATCAAGTAAGTCTTAGCGAGTAGAAGTCTTATTTTCTGAGGCGTGGAATATTTTAGTATCCATAAATTTCGAAGCATTGCGTATACTTTGCCAATTGTTACATTGATGTGATTTGTCCATGTTAGTGTGCTATTAAAAATAATACCAAGATTTTTGTATTTTTCTACTATTTCAATAGGAGAATTATTTCTAACTATTTTTGGTATATCTTTTATTTTAAAATTTTTTTTTGTGAATGATAATGCATTTGGATTTCAGCGGATTGATACAAAGGCCATTGATTGAAGCCCAGTTGTTTACATTTTGTAGTTCTAAATTTAAGTTTGAGATGCAATTACCAATGAAATCTGTCCTGCAACTTGCGTACAATTGCACATCATCCGCATACATTTGGACACCACAATTTAAAACACTAGGAAGGTCGTTTACATATAAGGAAAAAAGTAACGGACCAAGAATGGACCCCTGGGGTACACCTCTGTCAACCGGAAGATAGTCTGATGTAAAATTATTGTAACTAACCGCTTGAAATCTATTAGTTAAGTAGGATAATAAAAGACTGATAGCTGGTTGTGAAAAATTAAATAACTTTGAGAGCTTTGTTTGCAGAATTTTGTGATCAATAGTGTCGAACGCTTTAGAGTGATCCAGTAGAATTAAAAATGCAACTTTGTCCTCGTCAAGGTTAACGCGAATATCCTCGATTACATCTATCAACGCCGTTATACAACTATGTTTCGCTCTAAATCCCGACTGTCTTTCTGTTAGAAGAGAGTTTTCACATAAATAATGATTTATTTGCTGGTGCATTAGCTTTTCAAGTTCTTTCGATAAGAAAGGTAAAATAGCTATTGGACAAAAATCATCACCGGATTTCGGAATCGGTACAATTTTTGCTATTTTCCAATTTTTAGGGAATGACGACGATGTAATTATACAATTAAATAAATGCGTAACAAATGGTAATATTTTTGATATTAGTAATTTTAGAAAAATTGGATGAATATCGTCCAAACCAATCGCATTGGATTTAACGGATAATATACTTTTAAATACATCATCTTGCCTAAAACAATCAAAACTAAAAATTTCACCTGCACTATTGTTGCTCTTTAAAATTTCGTAGAAACCATGGTTTGATGTAGGCATAGAAATATTGACAAATTTGTGGTTTAGCTCATTCACGTCAATATTTTTATCTACGAATAAAGCACTTTTTTTTAACACCAATTTGCCTAATTGTCTGCCAGGTTGCTTTGTTGTCTACAGCCGAATTAAATTTGCTTTCAAAAAAACTCGATTTAGATTTTCTTATAGTTTTAATTACATCATTTCTAAGTTTTGAATATTCTTTATGCAGTTCTGGGGTTTTAAAGCGTTTCCATCGATTAAATGCACTATTACGACGAGAAATCAAATTTTTTATTTCACATGTAAACCAAGGAGCTTGATTAAAATTCACTCGCTTTATTTTTAAGGGAACGTATTTTTCGTATAAATAACAAATATTACTTTGTAAAAACTTAAGTTGTTCATCAACTAGAGGCATATAAAACATCCGTGTCCACTCGATATTCTCTACTTCAATTCTTAATGACTCATAGTTTATGTTTTTAAAATCGCGATAGCTGACGAGCTCATTAAAAGTCACAAGTTGAAAGTCATATATTAAAAAAACTAAATCGTGTTAAGAAAACATCGGGACAGAAATTTGATCGTATAAAAGTATTTTTTTACGTTCATTAACAAAAAAAAAGATCGAGAAGCGTATTTATTGTATTTGTGTAATGGGTGGGGGTAGACGTGTTGACTGAGGTTAAACCCAAGGCTTCCATATCATCGGTGAGATGATTTTCTACCAGTGTATTGCTGTTGAAATCTCCGCAAATAATTATGTCAGAATAAGGAAGGCTTATGGATTCAATTATTGCAATGAAATTTGTTGTGTCCATGTTGCGATGAGGCCGGTACACGCTACCAATAAGAAGTTTCTTTGAGTCATATGTCACATCAATAAATATATACTCAATGCTATCACTTATATTTGACTTACAATTTAAGTTACACGATATTCCATCCCTCACAAAAATTGCCACACCGCCACCGTGACTCAGTCTATCAGCACGAAAAAGTTTGTAACCGTTAACATTAAAAAAATTATCATGTATACACGGCTGAAACCAAGTTTCAGAAATGCATACGACATCGACCATAGAGTTTTCAAAAATATATCGAAACTCATCAATTTTATTGTTCAGGCTTTGTGCATTAATATGGCAAATTTTAATGCCTTCTTTTTGTCTGCTTAAAATCCGAATAAGGTTGTGCGTATTGTCTATGGAATTGCTACTTCGGTTATAAGTTATAGTCATAGTTTTTATAATAAAAACCTAACTCAACTGCAACGCAAACGTAAAAATCTGTCTGTTATTTTAATAATAATATTTAAATCTGAATAAAAACAAAAAAAACTAAGTAAGTAATTAGAAATATCAATGATTTTAAAAATTTTTAGGAAAAAATAAAAAAAAGTAAAAAAGTAATAATGTTTTAAATTAGGTGGCAGCATCAGCAACATCACCGCCAGCGATGATATTAGAAACTTCATTGTTGTATGAAGGTACACTCCGAAAACAGTTATTTGTGAGTAATTGTTGGATACGACGGTTGTGAATTGGTTTTTGATTAAGATCAGTTTTATTGCCTACAGAGCACGAATTGACGAACTGATCTAATTGTTCGAGAGCGTCGATCCGAGTAGCTTCATCAGCGCCACTACGTTTAACATACACGATACCGCGCATTGAAAAAGCCGATATAAGGAGATTTTGTTTTTTATGCCGTATCGCTGTTTTTAAAATGTGAAAGTTCTGTTTGGTTAGACTTTCATTAACATAGAAAGGGGTATCAGAATTAAACCCAATGTGACGGAGGCATAAATAAGTGTTATTTGCGCGTTTAAAATTAGAAATTGATTTTAAAATTCCAACTTTATCGTGGGGTGAAGTTAATTTTATAACTATTACGCCATCAGGAGATTTTTGGTTGTCATTGTTTTTTAAGCGGAAAATATTTTTAATTGTAGGAGTTTGAATTTTTAAGGTATTGCACAAAATAGTAAACATTTCATATAAATTTTCACGGTCACAAAAAGGTATGCCGTTAATTCTAAGGTCACTTGCTACATTCAAATTGTCCTGCCGCGCAAGTCGTTTTTTTAATAAACAAATATCTTCTTGCAGTACATTTATTTCGGACGCAACTGTCTCCAACTGCTCCACTCTTTTCGTAACTGCACATAACTCTCTACGTACATCGTCTATGCGGCGGCTAAACTCCTCCAGAATGCGATTCTCGCTCTCCTTTATATTAGAGGCGATCGTTGCAGCAATAAAATCGTTCTGTTTTGCAAATCGAATTTTGGCAAAGTTTCTTGAACTATTTTTATTTTTGCAATAGTAGACTTATGCCAGTCGAAAAATTGTTCCAAAAGACAAGAGGTGAAGCGAAAGATATAGTAAGGATGTCGCCTCTCACAAATGATTTATTTGCACAAGCGTGGCAAAACCTTTTCGATCGTTATGAGAATAAAAGAATTCTTGTAAATTCTCAATTGAAAGTTCTTTTTACCCTTCCTAAAGTTTCAAAGAAAAGGAAAAAGAAACGCTCTATGAAAAATTGTGCTTACAAACAACCAAAAGCAATGAAGGTTAATCTGCAGTAGAGTTGCCCTTTCACATTAATTTTTCAAAGTAAATAAATTTTGGTCATTAACGGAAAGGAACTATTAGTTAATTGAATTGAAATGAGGTTATTTTTAGTAAGAGGCCAAATATTTAGGGAAAATCGATCGGATATTAATGGAATATTTAGATCTAGAACAAATACATACTTCACAAGGAAGTTTGGTGGTATTATTCAAAAACAACCCAACAACTCAACACCGAGTCGGTGGTGCTGGTGTCTGAAGAAAATTTGCCGTCAAATGAATGTCGTTTAGGTAGAGTCATAGAAGGTAGAGATGGTAGAGTGATAGTAGCTGATATTAGAACAGGACGTGGGACAATTACTCGACCAATTGTAAACTCGTCATTTTACCTACGTGTTAAATTCTACAATCATCATTGTCCGTTCATGTTTACTTTTTCAGCTTTCTTTTGTATCATCCGATCGCGACGGCGACACTGAGGAAATACGATGAAATGATGATCGGACTCACGTCGGATTTCGATAGCGATGACGGCCGCAAGATTCAGCAGTATCGAGCACCCACTTCTATTCCCGCTGGACCCTGGTCTCTTCCGTCAGGGCCAGTTAATAATCAAACTCCTGACATTGAAGCCGGACCCTGGTCTCATACGTCAGAGCCAAATAATAATCAAACTCCTGCCATTGAAGCCGGACCTTGGTCTCATACGTCAGGGCCAAATAATAAGCAAACTCCTGCCATTGAAGCCGGACCCTGGTCTCATACGTCAGGGCCTTCCATTGCTGTGCGGTAGCGCATCATATGGTCTTGTTCGTCTGGGCTAGTGACGCTGATTGACCAAACTAGACCCCGGTCTCATCCATCTGGGCTAGCAAACTCGAAAGCACCCCCCTTCCAGCGTCCACGGTGATTCCAGGAGCTATTGTAGGGGAGTTAGGGCTCGACGATAGGAAAGGTAGATTGGAAACCTGTCCAATCAAGATTAAGGCGAATAACGACCATCACGACCATCAACGTGATCGCAAAATAGATCGTGCATTGAAGAAAACGATGCCATCGGTGTCGCTAGATGTTCGCGTAAAAAATAATTTTGCAAACTACGTTTTAGCAGACAAAGACTTTTGGCGGTCGGGACCCATTTACACATGGTGTTGGGGGCAGACGTCCATGGACGTATGTTGATGCAGGGGGTTGTGCCGAGTCCGACGGGTCAACTCAATGCGCAGAACACAATATTTGGATGCATAATATCTAGAATTGCCAAAGAATGTTACATGCTACAAAAATATATACATATATAAAATAATTAATTTTAAATTCCATTCCAATTAATTTTTTATTTTATTGATATTACAAGCCGCATTTAAGTTTTCGTTTAACCAAATGAACTGAACGCAAGAATGAAGATAAATTTATGGATTTACTTATTATTATATAGAATATTAGCTTAAATTACCCGGCGGTGCCCGGGTTCTTTTTTAATAGAATCAAGTCTTATTTGTTAATTAAGATTAATAAACTTTCCAGCATAGCCCACCATTTTTGGAATTATATTTGGTTAATTTGATAATTTTATACCAAATTTGTATGCAGAACTTCCCGTTACTCCACGTTGTGTGTTTGTAAATATTGTAACCATGTACCTATAAACCGAGTTTCGTAACTGTTAACCTCCCCGGTATTTGCATTTGTATGTAACTAAAATTGTAATAGCACTTTTCGGTCAGATTTAGTTACTAAGAACCAAATTTCTTCATAGTAGTACATCACTTTCCTGAGCTATGGCGGTGGGTGTTAAATTGACCCCAGTGTTTCTGAGATGGTAGATATAGTTCCCAAACACCTTCACACTAAAGTTAATCATCGTACAGTATCACGTTTCTGAGCTGCAACGGTGAGCGTTCAATTGACCCGACCACGCCCACTTTTTGTAAAATGGTAAATTTAGTCACCATACACCTTTATACAAAAGAGCATCGCGTTCCTGATATATAGCGGTGGGCGTTAAATTAATCCCACCACTCCCACTTACTGTGAGGTGGTGGATTTTGTCACCATACACCTACATACCAAGTTTTATCATTGTAGACCATCGCGTTCCGGAGTTACGGCAGTGGGCGTTATATTGATAAAATCACGCCCACTTTTTGTGAGGTGATAAATTTCGTAACCATACACATACATACCAAGTTTTATCATTGTAGACCATCGCGTTCCGAAGTTACGGCAGTGGGCGTTAAATTCATATAACCACGCCCACTTTTCGTGGAGTTGTCGACAGTGATCATACCAACTCAAATTTCAAATTAGAGATTTTTTGGAATTTTATTAGTGAAATAATCGTTTTTGTTGACTTAATTTGACTACTTGTGGGCGTAATATGTGGGCGTGGCAGATTTCATATAGCCTATCATTCCTTCCAGACCCATCTCGAGATATTTTCCAAGTTTGAAGTAAATCGGTTCAGCCGTTTAAGCGTGAAAACGGTACAAACGAAAATAAATAAATACACCTTCCTTTATAATATTAGTAAGAATTTTTAAGTTTAATTTTTTGCAGTGCTGCTGCAAGGCGGGCGGCAATGTTAAGTCCAATTTCGAACTTATTAACTTTGAAATAATGTTTAAATTCACATACATATGGCGCGCGTGTCATTAGCATACGTGCCAGATAATGTTAATCGTATTCTGAGCCTTAGACTAATTTATGTAATGTCGGTCAATCGTTTTACGACAGCGACCAAGGGAGGTAAGCATTGTTTTCATTAAACCACCTTTTTTAATTCGAAACTTAATTCTGCCTTTTATTTCACATTTCATTTCATTGCGAGACTTTTTTGGATTGCTCTAATCCCCTTTTTCGTTGCCAGATGATTAAAGGAATTTTCTGAGCAACACTAATTTTATAAATCATGAACCACCCTAATTGGAAAACTATATTTATTTAAGATCGTTTGTGTACCAAAAAATTAAAGTTATTAGAGCTTAATTTCAAAATATAATAAAAAATAACAAACATGGACCACCCTTATCGTTTTCAAAGTATAATCAGTTAATAGTACCCTTGTTTACCGGAAAGAAATATATACTTGTTTATCTTTGAACTTAATCTCTGCATGTAAAATAAGAGCTTATATAATCTTTTATCAATAGTTCCAAAACTAAAACTGTAATCGATCGGGCAGACAACGAAATAGGCGTCGTTAACTCTATACACCTCCTTATAGGTTTTACAAATATAACTGAATAATGTCTTCTTATGGTTCCTTTGTAGTCTTACGAAACTTTGCAATGTCATATATTCTCTGCTTTTGTGTTTTTAGTTTAGCATATTCATCACTTTACACTTTCAAGAAACAACATTTTCTCTTCAAATCGACAGGTGTGGAACACAATAATGTTTGGAAAGAAATTAGTGTACATATTACAAAAATGCATTTTGACTCTGTTAGAGTTGCATGAACCCTGTATCACAAACATTGAAACTAAAGGGTTTTTCAAAAGGGACGCTACAAAAGAAGAACGATAGGGACAGCAAACGACGAAATATTTTTTCCCGCTCTCTTGACATTTCTCTTCTCTTGAAATGGCAAACCTTACATTTCATCATTGAAAGATATACGAGCCAACAACGAGTCGAAATTATTAAAATTTACTACCGAAATTCGGAGTCAGTTGCCTCAACTTGAAGAGCGCTACGTCCAATTTATGGTCGTCATAATCGTCCTACCAAATCAACAATTGAGCGTCTAGTGGAAAAATTTGAATCCACAGGCATAGTACAAAATGTTCTCGTACCAGTGAGACAATGAAGTGCCCGTAGTGTCGCGAATATTGCTGCCGCTGAGGCTTCAGTTCAAGAAATCCCAAATGTGTCTCTCACACGTGGTTCTCAAGCGTTGGGCATCTCTGTGACGTCATTATGGCGAATTTGAATCCACAGGCACAGTACAAAATGTTCCCGTGCCAGTGAGACAAAGAAGTGCCCGTAGTGTCGAGAATATTGCTGCCGCTGAGGCTTCAGTTTAAGAAATCCCAAATGTGTCTCACGTCAAGCCTTGGGCATCTCTGTGACGTCGTTGTGGTGAATTTTGCGAAAGATCTTGGCCTACATCCTTACGCAAGAACTGAAGGCGCTTGACCACCAGAAGAGTCGTATGTTTGTGAATCAGACCAATGCACGCATATACGCAACAACTTGAAAATGATTCGGATTTTCATCGAAAAATCATCTTCAGCGATGATATGCGTCAGCAAAATATGCGTTATTGGTCAGGCAGTAATCCACACGTACTCCATGAGTCATCATTGCATCCCGAAAAAATTACGGTTTGGTGCGGTTTATTTGCCAGCGGCGTCATTGGGCCGTACTTCCGTGATGATCAAGACCGACACGTTACTGTGAATGGGAATCGCTACCGTTCAATGTTAACCGAATATTTTTGGCCCCAATTGGATGATATGGACTTGGAGGACATGTGGTTCCAACATTACGGCGCCACAAGCCACACAGCGAATGGCACAATCAATTTTTTGGAAACCATGTTTGGTAGACGTGTTATCTCACGAAATGGTGCAGTCGATTGGCTGCCCCGGTCGTGCGATTTGACGCCTTTAGACTATTTCCTGTGGGGCTACGTCAAGTCTATGGTCTATGCCAACAAGCCAGCGACGATTGATGAACTTCGTACGAATATCGAACTTGAAATTGCAGCAGTATCGGCCGATTTATGCTTGAAAACCGTCGAAAATTGGGTTCAGCGTCTAGACTTCTGCAAGCGTGCCCGTAGTGGCCATGCAAAATAAATCGAGTTCCATACATAATGGCATCGAATGTACTTTCACAGGAATAAAGAATTTCATTGATATCCAAAACCGTTTTTGTTTTATTTAAAAAACTTTTGTAGCGCTCTTATTGAAAAACACTTTACAACCTATTTCACTAATCTGTCTTTTATTCTATTTTGACATTTTAGTTCACCAAGCTTTAATAGTTTTTATCCGAACCCTAGTGAAATGACCGAAAAAACCGAAAATACTTTTGTACTTTTTATTTTGTCATTAAAAAAATATTGTATTTATATTATTAATATTAAAACAAAACGTGTTAAAGGTTAAATTTGACTCATAAGTTTCAAAACACAAGAATCACTGAAGACAGGCGAATGAAAAAAGCGACTTGTAGATTAATTTATTTTTTTACATTTTATATTAATTGTTACTTTCCAATTGTATTTTAATAATAATTGTATTATTTTTATTTAAGACGTGAGCAATGGCCACTTTTTTCTACATTTGCCTGTTGGCAAAATTTGGTTAACCAAACACAAGTGTTATCGAAAAATCATGCAAAATTATCTGACCTTTATTCTGGAAATATTGTTTCTGGTTTACAAACTACTATAGAGGATATGCAACGGATATATAAAAATGTAAGTATTTTTATATTCATAATTTTTAATTTTAATGTAATAATGTATAGTGTATTTGTGGATATATGCGGCAGTGTCATCCTTACTAATACAAGGTGGCGCAAAAGAAGTCATCCGATGTTGTTTGGCTCTTATTTTTTTTTCTAAATAAAAAAATTCGATTCTGTTTTTGGATTATGTTTATTTAGACCTTTAGAATTAATTGTGTTAAGTCGAGAAGATGATATCGGATAAATGGGCGCCGTCACAATTGATTGCCATACGGGCTCGTTTTATGGCATTTTCCATCACTTCGGCGAGAGTTTCGGGCGATAAATTCTCGCATTCGTGTCGGATATTTTCCTTGAGGGCTTCCAAGGTCTCAGGCTTGTTGATGTAAACACGAGACTTCAAAAAACCCCATAAAAAGAAGTCCGGGACCGTTAAATCGGGCGATCTGGCGGGCCAGTGCAAATCGCCAAAACGCGAAATTAAGCGACCCGGAAACGCGGCCTTCAGAATGTCGGTTGTGGCTCGTGCAGTGTGTGCTGTTGCTCCGTCCTGTTGGAACCACATGTCCACCAGTCCTAATTCGTCCAGTTCGGGCAGAAAAAACTCGGTCAACATTGCCCTATAGCGCGCACCGTCCACTGTTGTCGTTTGACCCGCGGCGTTCGGCCCGATGACTCCTCCAGCGTGAACAGCGCACCACGCAGTCACTTTGATGATGATGCACGGACTGAACTTTGTAGGGGAACATGTGCAAATCTTTCACCAAAATTCGTTGCAGGGACCGCCGGCTGAGGCCCAATTGCGTGGCACGTCGTCTGGTCGATGTTTCGGGCCTCACTTCGACGTCCTCGGCGACAGCGGCGATATTCTCGGCAAAACGGGCGCTCCGGGGCCGGCCACTATTGGCAACGTCTCGTGTGGTCCCATACTCTTCAAGGTTAGTGGCTAAACGGCGCAGTGTTTGCGCAGTCGGTGTGGGACGGCCGGGAAATCGGCGACGGAATTCGCGCTGCGCCAACACCACAGACGAATTGTTATACAAAAAAATAGACACAATTATTCCGCGTTCTTGGGGAGTGTATCGCTCCATGGCTTATTCACTTGTATTCTGTATCTGTCTAGTCCACAAATGTCAAAACAGATTTGACATTGGCGGCCATTTGCAAAAATGAGAGCATCTTCCAATAGGGTGATTTCTTTTGCGCCACCTTGTATTATAAAGGAAGGTGTATTTATTTATTTATTTTCGTTTGTACCGTTTTCACGCTTAAACGGCTGAACCGATTTACTTCAAACTTGGAACATATATCGAGATGGGTTTGGAAGGAATGATAGGCTGTATGGCAGATTTCGCCTACAATGAGTCAAATTAAGTCAACAAAAACGATTATTTCACTAATAAAATTCCAAAAAATCTCAAATTTGGAATTTGAGTTGCTATGGTCACTGTCGACAACTCCACGAAAAATGGGAGTGGTTATATGAATTTAACGTCCACTGCCGTAACTTCGGAACGCGATGGTCTACAATGATAAAACTTGGTATGTAGGTGTATGGTGACAAAATCCACCACCTCACAATAAGTGGGCGTGGTGGGATTAATCTAACGCCCACCGCGATATATCAGGAACGCGATGCTCTACGAAGATAAACGTTTGTATAAAGTTGTATGGTGACTAAATCCACCATCTTACAAAAAGTGGGCGTGGTGGGGTCAATTGAACGCTCACCGTTGCAGCTCAGAAACGTGATACTGTACGATGATTAAATTTAGTGTGAAGGTGTTTGGGAACTATATCTCCCATCTCAGCAAAACTGGGGTCAATTTAACACCCACCGCCATAGCTCAGGAAAGTGATGTACTACTATGAAGAAATTTGGTTCAATAGTTACAAAAACACACAACGTGGAGTAACGGGAAGTTCTGCATACAAATTTGGTATAAAAGTATGAAATTAACCAAATATAATTCCAAAAATGGTGAGCTAGGCTGGAAAGTTTATTAATCTTAATTAACAAATAAGACTTGTTTCTATTAAAAAAGAACCCGGGCACCGCCGGGTAATTTTAGCTAGTATAAATTTTTATTAATTCTTTGGAACATTGTCATGATGTGTGCTAAACAAAAATAAAGTTAAAATAGGAATAACAACTACCATTGCTTCAGACAAACTATGTTTAAAATGTTTTTTGGATTATTGGAAGAGTTTTTAGTGCATCTTTATTCTTAATCGGGTATACGAGGGTTGCCTTTTATATTTCCGGATTAGAGAAAATGAATATTTATCATCGAAAATGGTATATTGTTTTTTAAAATATTTTCTATGAAGATCAATACACTTTTGCACACATGTGAACCAATTTTCAAAGCATTCATTCTATTCAATTTCCATTCAAGGTCCATTCAAATTATGTGTAATTTAACGCGAAAAAAATTGTTTACAGTCAAATTTGTAAACAATATTGAATGTATGCTGGTCCCACTAATGTACAAGGTTGCCATTATCTCACGATAAAGAACATGTCGATCCTAACGTACAGAAACAATGTTTTCGGAACAAACACCGATTTTTGACGACCTTCACGAAACTAGTCGTTGAGCGAACTGCGGCCACGATTGAATTCACTAAACTTTCGATAACAACTAGTCATTGATGATCGCCAAAAATCGAATTTAGTTTATCGATACACTGTTATTGTTAATCCACGTTAAAAATTGTAAAAAGTAATCGCAGTTGTAAAAAAAATCACGATTTCAATTCAATTTTTTGCCGACATGAATTTTCAAGTTACTGTAAACAACACAAATATTTCTTTGTACCATATAGGCGCCTAAACCATTCATCCGATTGCTATGAATTTTTAGAAAAATGCTATGCTCACGCCAAGGATGGTTTTGGGAAACTTTGTAAAACTAAGTAAAAATATACGATTAATATTGCTCCAAAAAATCTGAAATTCGGTTTATGAGTTTGTATAAATAATGTCGACAACTTCACCAAAAAATGGGCGTGGTTAGATTAATTTAACGCCCATTTTTAAAAAGGGTGGATCGATTTCCGCATACCACCATTGCTCACGAAGAATAATAGGATATACAAAATCTGCCACGCCAACTTATTACGCCCTCATTGGTTTAATTAGGTGAAAATATATGATAACATTGTTATTATTGATCCCAAAAATTTGAGATTTTGTTTCTGAGTTTGTATGGTAACTGCCAAAAATATCACCGCCGTAACTCAGAATCGCTACACCGGTGAGTATCAGGTAGTTTCGCTAACTAACGAGAGTACCGGGAAGTTCTACTAACATTTTTTTTTTAAGTGGCATTGCAACGAATGCTGGGCATTCGCTAATTATTGATAAAGGCTATATAAGCACTGCGACCTGAAAGATCTATTGTGCAGCCTCGTTGCTCTATAAACACAATTCTAGACTATTTTTAAATCTTGTAATTATTATGGGCTTAATTTTTACTATGCATGCTTATATAAAAATTATTCGAACTTTTAGTGTTATCAATTTGAGTTGGAAATTTAAGATTGAAAGTTTAAAAGAAAACGTGATGTTAATTAAAAATAATTAAAGTATAAAGTAAAATATTTATAAGTAAAAATATAACTGCTACAACAGTGTATAAAGGATGGGATCTATTACGTTGCCTTGCAGAACACAAGCCTGAATAGGGTATTCAGCTGAGATAAAACCTTTTTGTTTAACAATGATTTTTCTACCGAGGAGGTAACTTTCGAGAAGTATGTATATATTAATTGACAACATACTTTTAACTTTATTTAGAATTCTTTCATGCCAAACTTTATCGAAAGCCTGCCTAATAACGATAAACACAGCAGAACAGTATTTTGTATGCCAATCTAATTGCCTGCACCATGCAGTGCACTTATTCGATGGTACTGTGGCGCTCTTATCTCAGTGCTCATTATTTACTAGTACATATAAACAGTTACTTTCTTTTCTATTTCTATTCAAAATTCTTCTGGTTAGTTAAAAAAAAGATTTAAGCGGCGTCGAACGTTCGGTTCTGTCCAGAACAAATATAATTAAAATAAATATAAAATCAGCTTTTAATTAACACGCGTAGAAAACAGTCAAAGTGGTGACCCCTACGTTTCCTAAAAAGTCAATCGCGAATTTTTAAAATCGCCGCGAAATAAATAAAACTTTTTAGGCTGAACAAACAAACAGTCGTCGCGAAAATTTTACTCGCAGGATGATGCTGCTGGCGGAGTGTCAACTGGCAGGGTAGTACAAATTCCAGCGGCAGCCAAAAACGTAGCGCAAGATTTCGAAGTCAATCGAGTCATCGTTAAGGTTTCATCTTTCTGGCCGGAGCGCCTCGAGATTTGGTTCGCCAAAGTGGTAGTGAAATTTGCAAACTCCAGAATTAATGGAGACGCATCGCAATTTTACACGGTTGTCGCTTTAACCAAGCTGCACAATTTCTGACTACATTATAAATCCGTCTGAAACGAGAAACAGCAACAGCCATATTCGAATGCTGATTTAGCTGGTTTAGCTCAGCTAGTCGGAGATTACCGTTATATGTCTGCGATTACTCCACCTGTCCTGTTCATTCTCTTCCACATGCGGAAATATAGAAATCAGCATGAGTTTTGAACGCATGGAGAGAATATTCGAAGAGCTTCTTCGCAACGATGGTAGTCAGAGCCGAAATACGACGCGATTCTCTTCAACAACGACAACCTACAAGCAAGCAACGTCGCTTGTCAACACCAGCACGAAACGTCGATGGTTTTTGTTGGTATCATACAGTGCACGTTGAAATTGCTCAAGTGTCGATAGCCATACTCCTATTCTTTGTCAAGCAAAAAACTAATTGGTCCGTCTGCTTTTGCAGATGGCAATGAAGACTCTCTGCATTGTAGAATAGCGCGTCTTTTCATGTCAGACAACAACACATTACGAAAGTTTTTAGTGGACACGGGAGCCGATGCCTCTGTGCTCCCACTACGAAACATAAATAAAGACAATTGCGTACACTCAACACAGTTATTCGCTGCGAACTTCTCAGCAATACAAACATATGGTGAGCGCCAACTGCAACTATCACTCAGACTTTCAATTGCTGATGTCACCTCGCCACTCATAGAAGAGAAGCAAACTAATCGACAGAGAGATACTGCTTGAAACGAACGGCGTTGCGCAATCAGGTACTGTGTGTATTTTATCCTACGATGAACATACAAAAATTTCAAACATACTTCATGAGTATAATGATCTGACAGTGCTCAATACGAATCGAAAATCCATCAGATCTGACGTCATACATCACATTATCACTAACGGCGTGCCTGTATTCGCACGTCCACGCAGATTAATTCAAGGAAAGCTAGAAACAGCAAAAAACGAGCTATTTCATCGAAACGGGAATTTGTCGGCTCTCAAAAAGGTAATTTGACCAGTCCATTACATATGATGCGGAAAGCCAACAAATAGTGGAGGCCGTGCGGTGACTACCGTGCTCTAAATGCGAAAACCGTACCCGACAAATATCCAATACCGTTTCTTCATGAAGTTACTATGTAGTATATTATTCGGTAAGAATCGATCTTTAACGGGCGTATCACCATATCCTCATCGAGCCTTGTGATATTATCAAGACGGCGTTATTCACGCCGTTTGGTCTATACCGATTTCCGTTCATGACCTTCGGTTTGCGAAATTCGGAGCAAACTTTTCAGCGACACATACACTACCTTCTACATGGGATTGACTTCGCGTTTTCCTACATCGATGATATCCTCATCGCGTCCAAAACTCAGAAAGAGCATGAACGCCTTTTGCGCATTGTTTTCGATCGCTTAAGTCATCATAATGGACCAATAAACGCAATTTATTGACAACTCGGTAAGAGCCAAATATTATTTTTGGGTCATAGTATCACTGCTGCGGGAATTATAGCCCCGAACTATCTTTTGATTTGTGGGTTTAATTCCGCTGTTACACTTAAAAAAGTTTTAAAATAATAAATTTATATAGTAATTTTAAATTACAACAATTATTTCCTGGCAACAAGAATCATGACACGACTCCCATCGGCTGGACGTCTGAAGGCATGGCTAGCGAATACTACACTGTTAAACTACCTAGCGCCAATCGCGAAGCTGACGTTAAGTGTCGATGTATTCCGTGACATTGATAGAGCAGTTTTACAACAAATCGTAGAAAACGAAGTTTAATCGCTCGATTTTTACTCTAAAAAGATAACAGCCGCAAAAAGAATTACTCGAATTTCTCGCGACTTTGCGGCGGTATTTCAGGGAGTGCATCACTTCAAACATATGCTCGATGGCAGAGAATTTGTGATATTCACGGATCACAAACCACTAGTTTACGCGTTCCTGCAAAGCTGCGAAAACGCTTCACCGAGGCATAGCTGACATGCTCTCGCGAATTAACGCAGTAACGAGTGATGTCATTGATTTTGATGAAATCTCTGCTGAGCAAATTTTCACTTTTATTAAAGAAACTAGCGATTGCCCGGCATGCGTTGCAATGCCACTTAAAAAAAATGTTTACAGAACTTCCCGGTATTCCCGTTAGTAACGGAACTTCCCGGTACTCCCGTTAGTTAGCGGAACTTCCCGGTACTCACCGTTGTAGCTATTCTAAGTTACGGCTGTGAAATTATCGGCATACAAACAGAAACGAAATCTCATATTTTTAGGAGCAATGTCATCGTATATTTTCACTTAATTAAATAAATTGAGGGCGTGGACAATTTTGTATATCCTGTTATTCTTCCCGGTGCATCCGGTTACATGTTTTCTATATAGCACATCAAGTTTCGGAGCAAATGGTGGTAAGCGTAAAAATGATCCACCCTATTTTTGAAAGTGTGCGTTAAATTGATCCAACCTCGCCTATTTTTGGGGAAGTTATCGACAGTGTCTATACAAACTCAGATACCAATATTCAGATTTTTAGGAGCAATATTAGCGATTTGAACTTAGTTTTACATATTGTGGGCGTAAACCTAAGTTGGCGTGAGCACAGCAACTCCCCAAACTTTCATCACTATCGGATGAATGGTTTAGACGTCCATTTGGTACAAAGAAAGATAGAACGATAGAAGAATTCATTTTTATATATATATAGATCAGTGCTGTTTTATAAACTTTAAAGATAAAATCTTTTCTGCAAATTTATTGGCGGAACAAAGTCAATTTAAAACTTCTATAACTTTAGTATAAATTACCAAAAAAAAAATCACAACAATATGTCTGCTCTTAAATGGCGCTTCGAACCAGCGGTAAATCGCCTCTGTCCAAGACTCCTAAGTTGTCCGATTATGGTCATCATCTCCAAAGTTGCTGCAACTCTGCCTGAAAAAGCAGACCGAAGGTAAACAGACAAGGTAAAATTTTGTGCGCGATTGATGAGAAAATTACGGATTACGGAATTGTCACCGAAAGAGTAAATCGCTTAGAGTCTGTTTCGTTTGAAGTCGAGGCATTTAAAACTGATGTGGCTTTCTTGAAAACACAATTATCAAAGAAAAAAAATGCTTCAGTGTTGTGCGACCTACGACTGCATGGAATCCCGTTCGACCAAAGCGAAAACCTTCGCGTAATCTTCGAATGTTTATGCCATTCCATCAAATTTACACCACTTAAACAAGGACAACTTACAAAATAAAGCAAAATACACAGATTCAGTGATAAGTATAAAATAAATATCACCGCAAGACAAAAATTTGCTTCTGAAATCAATCGCTGATTTTAATCGCCCCACAAATTATCAACTGCGCTTGCACCTCGTTGGTTTCCAATCAAATATGCCTATCTACATGAACGAAAGTCTGACAAAAACAAACCACAACATATTAAAAAAAGCAATAACATCAAAAAAGCATAACAATCTGCACTCGGCTTTCACTCGCCGCGGACTTGTGCATGACAAGCGCTATGTCCTCGACATGCCTACCTGTGTCGACTCAATACAAGTGTAAGATCAGCTTGCCGGCGTTCACAACAACGACGCGAATGAGAACAAATTGATCAACAATTTGTTTTTCGTGATAACAACTAATCTAGTAAACAATCTGCTGTTACAAACTGCGCAAAGAGTATACCCTAAAATATCAATTTTGTTCTAAATTTTGTGGGGTATATACAAACTATTGTTGTTTATTAAAACTAAAATTGTTATTTTATTAAAATTTAATGTAAAAATTTTGTATGTAATAGTTATTTGCGTTGCTAAATAAAAAAAGTCTTATAATAAGTTCTTTAATCAACCTAAATAGTATTACCAATAGTTCCAAAGACCAATCATACAACCTTATTCGAATATTAAGCAGGCAGCGCAATAGACTTAATGTGTGCCATATCAAAGCGCAGAGCCTAAAACATAAAATTAACGAATTTCATTTCTTATTCGAAGATTTATGCGTATCTTAAACTTTGTTTGTGCATTCTTTCGTTGATATGTTTAAATGTAATGGCTACAAGATTTTTATAGTAGACTGAGAAGGTCATGCTGGTTGAGTTGCAATATATGTAAAAAATGTTATTAAGTGTGGAATGTGTTGTCAATCTTTTTCTAATAGTAGCTTATCAATTACAATAGTAGCATAGAATTGTTGAAATTTGTAATAAAACAAGAAAGCTTTATACCAGCCTAATAAAAATTTTAATTTAGATCAATTCATGCAAACCGTAGAAGAACTATCTTTAAAATTTTATAATGTAATTACTGGCAATTTCAATAGCAACATCCTCAAGGAAGATTATTTACTTAACAGTATGACAGCTATCGCGTTTTTTTTTCAGCAAACACACATATCCCGACACATTACACGAAGTCAAGCAGCACACTCTTAGATTTGTTCTTTGTAAACGACAAAAAACAAATTTTACTTTATGACCAATTGTCTCTACCTGCTTTCTCCAAATATGATTTAATTTTTATTTCGTATGATTTTCAAATTTCAGTTGACACTCAAAACTTTCTATACAGGGATTTTAAAAACATTGATTATTACATAAGAAAGTTCAAGATATTAATTTGAATACAATTTTTTATTTAACATCAATTGATAAGAAAGTTGCATATTTACAAAATAATATAAACATATTATTTAATTAATTTTTACCATTAAAAGAAAACAAGAGAAACTATGATCAACGAACATGGTTCTATAATAGTATTAGTGAACTAATTACTGAACGCAATGTAGCTTTTAAAAAATGGAAACGATACAAAACGAATAAACTTTACGAAACTTTTAAAATATTGAGATCGAAAGTTATTAAAAACATAAAAAAATGATAAAACTAATTATTGTAAAGATAAGTTCAGTTCAACTGTAGGTTCGAAAGAGACCTGGAAACAAATTCGAAACATAGGAATTGGGAAAAATTAGCGGCAATGCAATGGGTTTCGGCCTAATTATTCCAACTTTTCTTAAAGCGTTACTTCCAGTTCTGTTAACCATACATTAACTACTTCCACTTTTCCAAAAAAACTGAAAAATTGCAAAAATAATTCCTCTACCGAAAACCAATAACGGATACAGGTCAATTTCTATCCTTCCTTACTTATCGAAAGTTCTAGAACTTTTAATGCACAAGCAAATATCAAAATTTGTATACAAAGAGAAGCTGTATAACTGAATTAATAGATGTACCTGAAAATATAAGAGCAGCATTAGATGAGAGCAAAATAACCTTTTTAGCTCTGCCTGACCATTCTAAGGCATTTGACTCAGTTAACCATAAAACTTTACTTTAAAAATAATGGATAAATAAACGCAATTTATTGACAACTCGGTAAGAGCCAAATATCATTTTTGGGTCATAGTATCACTGCTGCGGGAATTATAGCCCCGAACTATCTTTTGATTTGTGGGTTTAATTCCGCTGTTACACTTAAAAAAGTTTTAAAATATTAAATTTATACAGTAATTTTAAATTACAACAATTATTTCCTGGCAACAAGAATCATGACACGACTCCCATCGGCTGGACGTCTGAAGGCATGGCTAGCGAATACTACACTGTTAAACTACCTAGCGCCAATCGCGAAGCTGACGTTAAGTGTCGATGTATTCAGTGACATTGATAGAGCAGTTTTACAACAAATCGTAGAAAACGAAGTTTAATCGCTCGATTTTTACTCTAAAAAGATAACAGCCGCAAAAAGAATTACTCGAATTTCTCGCGACTTTGCGGCGGTATTTCAGGGAGTGCATCACTTCAAACATATGCTCGATGGCAGAGAATTTGTGATATTCACGGATCACAAACCACTAGTTTACGCGTTCCTGCAAAGCTGCGAAAACGCTTCACCGAGGCATAGCTGACATGCTCTCGCGAATTAACGCAGTAACGAGTGATGTCATTGATTTTGATGAAATCTCTGCTGAGCAAATTTTCACTTTTATTAAAGAAACTAGCGATTGCCCGGCATGCGTTGCAATGCCACTTAAAAAAAATGTTTACAGAACTTCCCGGTATTCCCGTTAGTAACGGAACTTCCCGGTACTCCCGTTAGTTAGCGGAACTTCCCGGTACTCACCGTTGTAGCTATTCTAAGTTACGGCTGTGAAATTATCGGCATACAAACAGAAACGAAATCTCATATTTTTAGGAGCAATGTCATCGTATATTTTCACTTAATTAAATAAATTGAGGGCGTGGACAATTTTGTATATCCTGTTATTCTTCCCGGTGCATCCGGTTACATGTTTTCTATATAGCACATCAAGTTTCGGAGCAAATGGTGGTAAGCGTAAAAATGATCCACCCTATTTTTGAAAGTGTGCGTTAAATTGATCCAACCTCGCCTATTTTTTGGGAAGTTATCGACAGTGTCTATACAAACTCAGATACCAATATTCAGATTTTTAGGAGCAATATTAGCGATTTGAACTTAGTTTTACATATTGTGGGCGTAAACCTAAGTTGGCGTGAGCACAGCAACTCCCCAAACTTTCATCACTATCGGATGAATGGTTTAGACGTCCATTTGGTACAAAGAAAGATAGAACGATAGAAGAATTCATTTTTATATATATATAGATCAGTGCTGTTTTATAAACTTTAAAGATAAAATCTTTTCTGCAAATTTATTGGCGGAACAAAGTCAATTTAAAACTTCTATAACTTTAGTATAAATTACCAAAAAAAAAATCACAACAATATGTCTGCTCTTAAATGGCGCTTCGAACCAGCGGTAAATCGCCTCTGTCCAAGACTCCTAAGTTGTCCGATTATGGTCATCATCTCCAAAGTTGCTGCAACTCTGCCTGAAAAAGCAGACCGAAGGTAAACAGACAGAAGGTAAAATTTTGTGCGCGATTGATGAGAAAATTACGGATTACGGAATTGTCACCGAAAGAGTAAATCGCTTAGAGTCTGTTTCGTTTGAAGTCGAGGCATTTAAAACTGATGTGGCTTTCTTGAAAACACAATTATCAAAGAAAAAAATGCTTCAGTGTTGTGCGACCTACGACTGCATGGAATCCCGTTCGACCAAAGCGAAAACCTTCGCGTAATCTTCGAATGTTTATGCCATTCCATCAAATTTACACCACTTAAACAAGGACAACTTACAAAATAAAGCAAAATACACAGATTCAGTGATAAGTATAAAATAAATATCACCGCAAGACAAAAATTTGCTTCTGAAATCAATCGCTGATTTTAATCGCCCCACAAATTATCAACTGCGCTTGCACCTCGTTGGTTTCCAATCAAATATGCCTATCTACATGAACGAAAGTCTGACAAAAACAAACCACAACATATTAAAAAAAGCAATAACATCAAAAAAGCATAACAATCTGCACTCGGCTTTCACTCGCCGCGGACTTGTGCATGACAAGCGCTATGTCCTCGACATGCCTACCTGTGTCGACTCAATACAAGTGTAAGATCAGCTTGCCGGCGTTCACAACAACGACGCGAATGAGAACAAATTGATCAACAATTTGTTTTTCGTGATAACAACTAATCTAGTAAACAATCAACTGTTACAAACTGCGCAAAGAGTATACCCTAAAATATCAATTTTGTTCTAAATTTTGTGGGGTATATACAAACTATTGTTGTTTATTAAAACTAAAATTGTTATTTTATTAAAATTTAATGTAAAAATTTTGTATGTAATAGTTATTTGCGTTGCTAAATAAAAAAAGTCTTATAATAAGTTCTTTAATCAACCTAAATAGTATTACCAATAGTTCCAAAGACCAATCATACAACCTTATTCGAATATTAAGCAGGCAGCGCAATAGACTTAATGTGTGCCATATCAAAGCGCAGAGCCTAAAACATAAAATTAACGAATTTCATTTCTTATTCGAAGATTTATGCGTATTTTAAACTTTGTTTGTGCATTCTTTCGTTGATATGTTTAAATGTAATGGCTACAAGATTTTTATAGTAGACTGAGAAGGTCATGCTGGTTGAGTTGCAATATATGTAAAAAATGTTATTAAGTGTGGAATGTGTTGTCAATCTTTTTCTAATAGTAGCTTATCAATTACAATAGTAGCATAGAATTGTTGAAATTTGTAATAAAACAAGAAAGCTTTATACCAGCCTAATAAAAATTTTAATTTATATCAATTCATGCAAACCGTAGAAGAACTATCTTTAAAATTTTATAATGTAATTACTGGCAATTTCAATAGCAACATCCTCAAGGAAGATTATTTACTTAACAGTATGACAGCTATCGCGTTTTTTTTCAGCAAACACACATATCCCGACACATTACACGAAGTCAAGCAGCACACTCTTAGATTTGTTCTTTGTAAACGACAAAAAACAAATTTTACTTTATGACCAATTGTCTCTACCTGCTTTCTCCAAATATGATTTAATTTTTATTTCGTATGATTTTCAAATTTCAGTTGACACTCAAAACTTTCTATACAGGGATTTTAAAAACATTGATTATTACATAAGAAAGTTCAAGATATTAATTTGAATACAATTTTTTATTTAACATCAATTGATAAGAAAGTTGCATATTTACAAAATAATATAAACATATTATTTAATTAATTTTTACCATTAAAAGAAAACAAGAGAAACTATGATCAACGAACATGTTTCTATAATAGTATTAGTGAACTAATTACTGAACGCAATGTAGCTTTTAAAAAATGGAAACGATACAAAACGAATAAACTTTACGAAACTTTTAAAATATTGAGATCGAAAGTTATTAAAAACATAAAAAAATGCTAAAACTAATTATTGTAAAGATAAGTTCAGTTCAGCTGTAGGTTCGAAAGAGACCTGGAAACAAATTCGAAACATAGGAATTGGGAAAAATTAGCGGCAATGCAATGGGTTTCGGCCTAATTATTCCAACTTTTCTTAAAGCGTTACTTCCAGTTCTGTTAACCATACATTAACTACTTCCACTTTTCCAAAAAAACTGAAAAATTGCAAAAATAATTCCTCTACCGAAAACCAAAAACGGATACAGGCCAATTTCTATCCTTGCTTACTTATCGAAAGTTCTAGAACTTTTAATGCACAAGCAAATATCAAAATTTGTATACAAAGAGAAGCTGTATAACTGAATTAATAGATGTACCTGAAAATATAAGAGCAGCATTAGATGAGAGCAAAATAACCTTTTTAGCTCTGCCTGACCATTCTAAGGCATTTGACTCAGTTAACCATAAAACTTTACTTTTAAAACTTATGCCTGGTTTCCACTATGCCATTTTTATATGTCATAGTGCCATTTGTAATGAGAACGGCAGTAATTTACATTTGAAGTCAATTTGTGACTACGCAATGGCAAAACAAATTATGACCTAGTGGAAAAACCTCCGTCAAACCGTTATGGCAAAAAATAACAAGCAGACATTTTATGTCATATAAGTAATTTTTTTAAAGAAGAACACAAAAAATAGATCAGCTCTTTTTTATATACGGCGACAGACTTTGCATCAAAAAATCAAAGTCGTCAGCTTAAAAAAAAAATTTCATGTCTGAAATTTATGCGGGGCGTTATATAAAACTCATTGGTGGGTCAGAGTCCCAAAGCTGGGCGTACCCAACATTCGTGATTTCTTTTGCGCCCCTTTTTTCTTCTTTGCTCCTGCAGAACCGCAGCCAAACACAGAGTAACGGTAACTAGTTGTATATTTTTCCTTTTATTTAAATTATAACAATTTCCAATCAATATACTGCATTAACTGTCATGAAAAACACAACATGTTTTCATTTGAATTTTCAAATGACAAGAAGAACAAAAATTAAGAAATTTTTAAACAGCTGTTTTTAAATTTCAAATTGACGCCAATAGTGGGAATGCCAAAATTGAATATGGCATAGAAATTGACTAGCACTGCTATATCATTTTTGTGCCAGTTTTCATGGCATAATGGAAACACAAGTGTAATATGGCACGTTGTCAAATAAAATCATTTCGAAATGTCATTAAAATGACATAGTGGAAACCAGGCATTAAGCACTTATTCGGTTTTTCGCCGACTACAACAAACTTAATTGAATCTTATCTGACCAATAGATCTCAAGCTGTATGTCTTGGTAGTTTGAATTCTAATTTTCCCAGCACAGACTTACTCGACTAATGTGCTGTTAATTTTAATGAAGATTTAGATGGTGTTAATAACTGGGCACAAAGAAATGGTTTATGTTTAAATCCAACTAAATCTAAATGGCTTTTAATCTATAAGGAATCACTTCAAATTTCTAGTATACCAAAACTGATGCTTAATGAATCCGAAATCAAATTTGTATATTCATCTAAAAATCATGGTGTTATTTTTAATAATAAATTAACGAGGGTCGATCATATTTCTGCTACTATTGGAAAAGTTTATGGTATGTATGTATGTATGTATGTATGTATGTATGTATGTATGTATGTATGTATGTATGTATGTATGTATGTATGTTTTTTTTTTTTTTGTTTTCGAAGGGGGAATCTTTCATAGATACCGTCAACCATGGACGGCATGCACGATTCATACTGCACGCTAAGGGTACACCTCATTCGGGACCACGCCCAGACAGTAATATTACTATGCTGGACTTGCGTAACAGTACACCTACGTACTAAACCCTTTAACTCCGACTGCAGCTTATTTGACCCTGCGGTACCGCCGCTAAGCATTTCATCGCAAGGCCGAGCTTAGCCAAATTGGCTCTTCATATGTGCCTTTCTAGCCTATTCTTCGCTATCTCTTCGATTTCCGCTATTGCGATGCCTCTCTTTTCTTCTCAACTCCTGCAGAGCAATTGCGGACCACGTTTTAACTCTATTCCACACCAGTTTAGATTGTATCATGTGGCGCATAATATTTTCGGGCGTCACTCTTTCCTTTATAAGCATCTCTAGATCTGCTCTGTCAACTTCGTATTTCGGGCAGTAGAAGAAAATGTGCTGTGCACTTTCGCTGCCGCTACCACACAAAGAACAATCTGTTCCGTCATCGTGACCATATTTATATAAATATTCTCTAAAGCAGCCGTGCCCCGTCAGGAATTGCGTCATGTAGTAATCAGTCTCACCATGTTGTCTCTCTACCCACATTTTCACGTTTTTGATTATTCTATGCGTCCACCTTCCTTTTGCCGCCGTGTCCCAGCGCTCTTGCCACTCATTTAGACTCGTTAGCCTTTCTTCTTTCCGCTCTTCTGTCGTGAGTCGTCTTCCAATCCTTCTAGATTTATCGAAAGTTCTTGTTATTTCCATGGCCAATATATCGGGTGGCATGATACCTGCTATGACTCCTGCCGCCTCGTGTGATACCGTGCGGAACGCGCTGATAACCCTGATTGCGCTTAGTCGAAACACCGAATCTGCTTTTTTGACATACGTTTTATGCTGCAATGCTGGTCCCCATATAGGCGCCGCGTACATTAGCACAGACTGACTTACTTTAGACAAGAGTGCTCGCCTACTCTGGTTTGGTCCGCCAATGTTGGTCATAATTCTTGAGAGAGCCGCTGTTACTCTCGCTGCTTTTTCACAAGCTTTCTCAATGTGCGTCTTGTAGTTGAGCCTTGTGTCTATCATCACGCCTAGGTACTGTGACGAACCTTCGGGCCGGGGTTGCAGTCAGCGGTGTCCGAGGGTCCGTCTCACAGAAATTTATTTGATTTCGGAAACTATGACAACAGAGGGGCAACTATATATTTAAATAAATTTCCACTTCACTCAATTTATTTTCTTAAGAATATGTAAATTTATTAATTGTTCACTTAGGTTTCATTAATTTAAAATTAAATTTGTTCACAATATTTTTTTAACTTATGTATAATTTAATTATTTCACTTCATGACTATTTCTATATTTAACACTGCTTTTATTTAGTTGACGCCTTTCTTTCGCAAGCAAATGGATTCAGCAAAATTAGGTATGATTCAGTTCCGTTATTAATGTTGATCGCATGACGGAGCGTAACGCTGGGACGCCGTTAGGAAATAATGATATTCAAGGCCATGTCACTTGAATTCTCAAATTGGAGTACGCAACGGGACAGAGGGAGAACGAACATTTAAGGAGGTGTCTCTTAAATTTCTTCTCGTACGGCACGAAGTTATTTGTGAGGGGAGAGCGAATATTCAAGGAGAGTTCTCTTGAATTTCGTCTCGTACGGGACGCAGCTGAAGAGGGAGAGCGATCATTCAAGGAAGTATCTCTTGAGACTCGTGATGACTGGAGAGCGAAAGTTGTCAAGGCAGTGTCTCTTGACCGATGTGCTCAATGCCAGAGAGTGAGAGCGAGTATTCATGGAGGGATCTCTTGAAAGACGAAGCGCTCTTGCTATTTTTGTTTAATAATTCTAAGCTAAATCTTTAGAATTATTAAACAAATTATTTCTTACCGCTCCTTATTTGGCTGCTAAATGTTTTGTCCGCTGGTGGACTGTTCACGGCTGCTGCTCGGCACTGACTCCCTTTTCGCTGATCTGCTTATTCATGTTAAACCTCCTTTTTACTTACGGTGTTGCCCCCTTGGGTTTTCTTATCCGTAACTTGTCAATGTTGCTCACTTTTATTTTCTAAACCGTAACTTGTCAGTATTGTACCCGATCGGTTGTGTTTGGAAAATATAATTATAATGTGTGGGCACAAACGCCGGCAGAACTTGTGTCCTCACACATCCTTCCTTTCCCGGGTAACGAGACGACGGCACTCCATCTTGCCGGAGTAATAAATTAGGAAGCTGTATACGCGATTACCGAAAATTTTCCTGTAACAATGTCGGCGGCCAATGTCAGGCTGCGGATGAGAGAAAGAAAATAATAAAATTATTTATGTTTTATATTGTTCACGAAAAAAAAAAAAATCGTGAACTAGGAATGGAATGGTTTAAGCTCGCTCAGGTGTGCGGTACGAAACCCCTTCTCTCCTTCACGCCTGAGTTGGGTTATCACTGGAGAGGTGAACTGGACCACTGTATACGGTCCTGCAAATTTTGGAGCTAACTTAGCAGCAAAACTATCCGCTGCCTTGGACAGCGGGTGTTGTCGTACCAACACTTTTTGACCGATTGCTGGTTTCCATGGTCGTCTCCGCAGATTGTAGTATCCTTGGGGTTTTGTGCCCCCGGGGCATTTTTTGTGCTTTCTTGGGTTTCGTGCCCCCGTGGCATTTTTCGTGTTTCTTGGGTTTCGTGCCCCCGTGGCATTTCTCGTGTTTTCTTGGGTTTCGTGCCCCCGTGGCATTTTCGTGTTTTTCTTGGGTTTCGTGCCCCCGTGGCATTTCTCGTGTTTTCTTGTCGTTGTTATTATTCTGATAGTCTCGTGTTAAGTTTCGAGAATACTTTTCTCGTGCTTGGCTTATAGCACCGCCAGCTGTGTCGCCTGTTTGCTGGTGAGTTCTCCTTTGTTTACAAATGCAGCGAACTGTTTTCGCCGCTCATCGACCCCGCCTGACATTTATATTTCGAATTCATCTGCATATGCGTTTAATTCCGACAGCTTTAAATAGTATATCCATGACGTAGTCATGGTATTGGTTTTATTCACTGCCATTTTTCACCCTTTTTTTTTCTTTATATAGATTTGCTCTAACTTTTCACTGGGTCTCTCGTGTTCACTTAGTTAATTTTTTTTTTTTTTTGTTTATTTGCACTTTCTTGCTGGTGTATATCAAAAGAAAAAAAAAAAAATTTTTGTTATTGTTCTTTATTTAATTTTTCGTTTGCAAAAGGTTTTTTTTTCTTCTTTTCTTTTTGTTTTCACTTAATTGTTGGTGTGATTCACTTAATTGTTGTTGGTGAGAGAAAAATTCCTCTTTTTTTTTTTTCTTCGGAGATTTACTGCACCCACGACACAATTTATTTCTTCGGTTTGAAATTTTTTTTCTGGTAATTTTGTTCGGTTTTTTTTTTTTTTTCCTTTTTAAAAAGAAAATTTTAATATAGTATTGTACCCTTAATGTCAAATAGTCCCTGCTCGGGCGCCACTGTGACGAACCTTCGGGCCGGGGTTGCAGTCAGCGGTGTCCGAGGGTCCGTCTCACAGAAATTTATTTGATTTCGGAAACTATGACAACAGAGGGGCAACTATATATTTAAATAAATTTCCACTTCACTCAATTTATTTTCTTAAGAATATGTAAATTTATTAATTGTTCACTTAGGTTTCATTAATTTAAAATTAAATTTGTTCACAATATTTTTTTAACTTATGTATAATTTAATTATTTCACTTCATGACTATTTCTATATTTAACACTGCTTTTATTTAGTTGACGCCTTTATTTCGCAAGCAAATGGATTCAGCAAAATTAGGTATGATTCAGTTCCGTTATTAATGTTGATCGCATGACGGAGCGTAACGCTGGGACGCCGTTAGGAAATAATGATATTCAAGGCCATGTCACTTGAATTCTCAAATTGGAGTACGCAACGGGACAGAGGGAGAACGAACATTTAAGGAGGTGTCTCTTAAATTTCTTCTCGTACGGCACGAAGTTATTTGTGAGGGGAGAGCGAATATTCAAGGAGAGTTCTCTTGAATTTCGTCTCGTACGGGACGCAGCTGAAGAGGGAGAGCGAGCATTCAAGGAAGTATCTCTTGAGACTCGTGATGACTGGAGAGCGAAAGTTGTCAAGGCAGTGTCTCTTGACCGATGTGCTCAATGCCAGAGAGTGAGAGCGAGTATTCAAGGAGGGATCTCTTGAAAGACGAAGCGCTCTTGTTTTTTTTGTTTAATAATTCTAAGCTAAATCTTTAGAATTATTAAACAAATTATTTCTTACCGCTCCTTATTTGGCTGCTAAATGTTTTGTCCGCTGGTGGACTGTTCACGGCTGCTGCTCGGCACTGACTCCCTTTTCGCTGATCTGCTTATTCATGTTAAACCTCCTTTTTACTTACGGTGTTGCCCCCTTGGGTTTTCTTATCCGTAACTTGTCAATGTTGCTCACTTTTATTTTCTAAACCGTAACTTGTCAGTATTGTACCCGATCGGTTGTGTTTGGAAAATATAATTATAATGTGTGGGCACAAACGCCGGCAGAACTTGTGTCCTCACAGTACTTAAGTGACTGCTGCGTAGTGATGTCATGACCGTCTATGTGAAGTGTAACATCCTCTATTTTTTTCCTGCTTGTAATCAGTACTGCTTCCGTTTTGTGTCCTGCTAGTTGAAGCTTTGTTGCTGTGAGCCATTCTTTGATTTTTTGAGCAGTTTCTTCGCATAGGCTCTCAATTTGGCTGAGTTCCTTTGCCACTATGGTTACTGCAATATCGTCTGCATACCCGATTATTTGCACCTCTTTTGGTAGTGGGAGTCGCAGCACTCCATCATAGAGTACGTTCCATAGAAGTGGACCCAAAACAGAGCCCTGTGGTACTCCGCCCGTCACCACGTACTCTTTAGGACCGTCGTCGGTGTCGTACAGTAATAACCTATCTGATAGGTAGTTGGATATCACTTTAAGCAAATATGCCGGTGTTCTCCTGTATTTGAGGGCGCTTATTATGTGAGGCCAGTAAGCAGAATTGAACGCATTTTTAACGTCAAACGTTACTACTGCACAGTACTCTTTTGTGCCATACATCCATCTAGTTCCTTCTATAGCTTTGCTTACGACATTGGTTAATTTTTTAATGGCGTCAATAGTCGATCTGTGTCTTCGAAAACCATATTGGTTCTCTGCAAGACCAGGGGATTCATCATCTAAATGCTGCTCTAAACGTACACATATTATTCGCTCCAGTATCTTGCCAATCGTGTCCAGCATGCAGAGGGGACGGTATGAGCTTGGCTCCCCAACCGGCTTATTTGGTTTTTGCAATAAAACCAACCGCTGCTTTTTCCAGATTTTCGGAAATACACCTTCTCGCAAACACCTCGTAAACATTTCTGTATAGGGACTCGCATCGTGCTTAATAGCAATTTTTAGCGCCTTGTTGGGAATTCCATCTAGGCCGGGAGCTTTGGCATTTCCAAATCTTTCTGCGGCTTGTATTATTTCCTCTTCGGTGACTGATAATGCGTCCATTACTGGAGGCTCATCTGCATGTCGGTCATTCGTTTGTGTAGGGAATAGGGTTTCCACTACGCTTTTCAGTAGGGTTGGGCAGGTTGGTGCTTGCCCTTTGCCACCTTTGATTTTTGTCATCACCAACGTGTAAGCGTCACCCCATGGATTTTCGTCGATGTTTTCGCAGAGCTCTTTAAAACAACAAGATTTGCTCTTTCTGATTGCCTTTTTAAGGTCGCTTCGCTTTATTTTGAAACACTCGCGCAGGCTTGTGTACTCCGGCGATCTTCGTCTTCTCTGACAGAGTCGCCTCGCTTTGTGGCATTCACTTCTAAGTCTGTCGATTTCTACATTCCACCAGTATGCAGGTTTTCTGTATGCGCCATGTTTTTTTCTGCACATAGCGGCGTCACATGCTTTGCTGACGTGTCTCACCAATGTCTCTGCCTGACGTTCCGTGTCTTCTACGCTGGCCATATTCTCGTCTAACATAAGTTTGAATAGTTCTTCGTCCAGAGTTTCAGCTTTCCACCCTCTCTTCTGCACTTTCCTGGTTAGCATACATCTTCGGCTGAGTGGAATTCCGATTTCCAGCATAATGGCCAGGTGATCACTGTGCGTATAGAGATCCGATACCACCCAACTTGTTGACCGCACCAGAGGACTGCTAGCAAACGTGATGTCAATTACAGAGCCACCACCGTTCTTTTTAAAAGTGTTCCTATTTCCCGTATTCAGGAGCACTACGTCCAACAATGAGAACGCTTTAAGTAGAGAATCTCCTCTTCTGTTCGTGTAGATGCTACCCCATTCCATCGCCCATGCATTAAAATCACCTGCCACCACGTTCATCGTAGTAGCCGAGACTTCTCGCACTAATTCGTCCAGGATCTTTTCAAATTCGCCTTGTGGCACGCTCGGTGGTATGTAGCAGCTATAAAAGTTGATACTACAGATCTTCGCCCGTGTGTAGTAAGCTTTCCCTAGTAGCGGCTTTTCTTGGAAAACTTTACCTCCGCAGGACCATATTGCGGCTTTGTTCGTATGGTCAGATATCCATGTTGCGCCGTCTATGTTTTTGTATTGTTCGCTTATTAATGCTACGTCAACTTTCTCCTCATACACCGTCTGCTTAAGTAGTTCTTGCGCAGCCTCGCAGTGGTTTAAATTCAGCTGTATGACTCTCATTACTTTTTGTACTTGTTGTACGCTTCTTGGTATATAGGACATTTTCTACTGCCTATTTGATGGTCAGAGTTCTTCTTTCCCTTTTTTTCGCACACGCTACAAAAAGGTTTTTTATCGCACGCCTGCACAAAGTGTCCTTTTTCGCTACAATTTAGACAGCACTGACTCCTATCATCCGGATTAGTGCATGCTCTCGCCAGATGCCCGTATTCCAAACACCTAAAACACTTTTTCAAGTTTGCCTTCTCTCTTATTCTGCACACTACCCAGCCTATCTTTATCTTTTGTGCATCTAACAGTATCCTTGCTTGCAGCGCGGGAAGGCTTACCACCGCTATTTGTGTACCTGCGTACGCCGCCCGGAGACTTCGGATCGCTCTTTCATCGAAACCGCTTAATTCCTTCACCTGATTCCGTATGGCCTCGGAAATGTCGTCTTTGGTGGTGATCTCGTCAAGATCTCGAATTTCCACCATTACCTCGTGAGTAAGCGCTTTGATTTGTGCCTGATCTCCAAGCACTTTGCTTATCTCGCTCTTAAACTCGCCTGTGCTTTCCATTTGCGTCTCCTTCAGTTCCAGCAGGATTTCGCCTTTGGCCGTCTTTCTAATACGCGATACATTCTCGCCCAGTTTTTGAAGAGCATCCTCTTTTTTGACCGCCCTTAGGATATCACTGTATGACATATCACCAGATCGCGCTATGATTATGGCATCGGGCCGCGGTGGCGGCTTGTATGGAGTCCTCTTGCTGTTTTGTGGCTTGCGTTTGACCGTTACCCAACCTTCTTCCTTTTCCACCTCCTTCTCTTTATGTTTGGTGGGATTTTCATGAGTTGTCACCTTACTCGAGTTGACTGTTGCATTCTTCGGCGCCTGTTCATGTATTGTTTTATTCCTCTTGGGTGGTGTTCTTCGCTTCATCTGATTTTCGTCGCGGGGCCTCTTTGGCGTTGTTTCCGCAGTTACAGGCATAAGAAAGACATTTCGTCTGGCTTCTTTAGTTTTTAAATGCTCCTCGTGTGCATTCGCATATAGCTTTTCTATAGAGCTGAGAATATCCCTCATACTGTTGTTAATGGAGCGCTGTGGAGGGCGCATAACTTCAGTCATCTTCTTGATTGCCTCCCCAAGCTGCGACATATAGTCTCCACTCTGTGGCACTGTTTTGGCCTGGGGCGTGCTATCTTGCAACGATGGTGGCGACGACCTCGCTCGTACAGGCTTTTCTACGTTCAGTGTCTGGTTTGGCGACCGAACAACTCTTGATACGCGCTTGAATGGGTCTGTTTCTGCAATCGGTGTATTTCTAGGCGGGTCTGCCGCAGATACCTTGCTATCAACTTTACTCGTGCTTTCAGCGCCACTGCTCATAATGTTGTCATACGTGTTATTACTGCTATTTGTAATGTTTCTCGTAGTTTTCGTATTAGTATTTATATCCATTAACTTCTTTTATCCAGCGCATCGTGTGTACGGGGGTGGGCCGAAATAAACAGGAACGGGTATACCCTCGGGGATCAAGCCCCTACCCCAGTTCCCTGAGGCCTGTCCTTCGCTTTGCCGATCCCGGAAATCACGGACGGACCGGCGCTCACCCGGAGCAACGCAAGCTACTACTCCTGCGTCCAATGCACACTCCCTGACCAGGGACCGAAGTGGCTGGTTACTGATACACAATGCGGCTAACACCTCGGCAGAGCAAGCTCACATCACCCTCTCCATCTCGTCAGCGGAGAATTCGCTGTCGATATTTCAAGAGACTCCCAATGCGCCGCGCTGTGTACCGGTCATGTTATTTATCAGCCGCACCTAACATGGTGAACAGACGCTGACCAGGAAGCCGTCCAATATGGATCCGTCGCGCCTGGGTTTTTGTATAACTCAACATGCCTATGCATGTTGAGGAGACACATACTTCAAAAAGGCGGTGTCGATTCGCCTCTGTCACAGGAATTTCATCGGTTTTTGCTAGCTTTTATACCGCATCCTCGATTTCTGCCGCTCATCGTCGTGGATTGCTTATTCGTTAAAACTTATTTCGCAACTAACCTGCTACTACAGGCCGTCCGGCTATCCGCGACCTGCCGACCCCCCCGGAAGCTTAGAGCTCAGCTATGGTGACCCTTCCCAATGGGAATCAAGTCCCCCCGAGTGTATGTATGTATGTATGTATGTATGTATGTATGTATGTATGTATGTATGTATGTATGTATGTATGTATGTATGTATGTATGTATGTATGTATGTATGTATGTAAGTAAGTAAGTATGTATGTATGTATGTATGTATGTATGTATGTATGTATGTATGTACGTATGTACGTATGTATGTATGTATCTACTCCCATGAAAATTCGAATGTTAGCAAAAACATATCTGCTACCAACATTATTATACGGGTGTGAAATCTACGCAAATTGTGAATCAATATGTAAAAGAAAACTTAATGTATTGTTTAACAATTGCAAGATACACACCTGATCAAAATAATACATACACCAATAATATTTTCACTAAAGTATTAATCAATTTCATATTTGATGACTCTGGTGAATAATTCTGATTTTAAATTAAATAACGTAGTATGGCAATGCCTTTAAATGTCAAAAAGAAATTGGTATATCCCCGAAATTCTTGCTTTGCAAAATTCTCGTTAGCTTGCGCAAATTTGCTTGATCAAAATATTACATACACTAGTTACTTCTTTCTTAAATTTAAGTCTTAAGCTTTAATTTATTGTGGGTTTTATTAAAAAAGGTAAGACTTTCAGTATAGAATGTGATTGCAATGAGTTATTAAAAAATTTACTGCATAGATGGGACGAAAAAGTCATTGTACGGATGAAGAAAAACTATTGGTTTTAAGACTCCGGAATTCAGGGAAATCCCTGCGAGACATCGCCAAATCAATAAATCGGTCTCTGGGTTTTGTGCAGAATGTTTTTACAAGAAAACCAGACAAGGAAACTCGAGGTAGACCAACAAAAACCAATCCAGCACTTGATCGCCATATCGTCACACTAGCAAAAAAAGATTCTTTCAAGTCCTCGAAGACAATTTCTGCAGAAATTGGTAATGTTGTAAGCGCTCCAACAGTTCGCCGTCGTTTACAAAAGGCAAACCTTCCCGGACGAATCGCTCGGAAAGTTTCTCTGATGCGTAAAAAAAATTTAGCCATGAGGTTAAACTTCGGTAAGGGTCACACTAACTGGTCAGGTCCTGAAGGAAAAAAAAATGGCGAAATATACTATGGAGTGATGAGACGAAGATTAACTTATTTGGAAACGACTTAGAAAGGAATGTGAGACGTCCCAAACATGGAGGCGGAAACATTATGGTGTGGTGATGTTTTTATTGGAACGGTGTTGGTCTAATTTTTCAAACAACAAACAAAATGAACGCTGTTGAGTACAAGGCTATTTAAGAGGAGGTAATGCTACCATATACAGAAGAAAATATGCCTCTGCGTTGGGTCTTTCAACAAGACAATGACCCAAAGCATACCTCCCGGCTGGTCAAGAAATGCTTTGAAGACAACAAAGTTAACCTTCTCACTTGGCCAAGTCAATCACCAGATATAAATCCAATTGAGAACTTGTGGGGGGATCTCAAAAAGAAGTTGGCAAAAAAAACTTTTACGAATAAGCAACAATTATGGCAATGTATCCAAAAAACGTGGTATGCAATACCAAAAGAAACATGCCAAATTTTGATCAACAGCATGCCGAATAGAATAGCTAAAGTTATCCACCAAAAGGGTGGATATACTGGATACTAGTCACATAAAGCTAATCGAGAAGTTCTAAAAGGCTATTATCAATAATTTCTTAAAAACTGTTTAAGAAACGTTAAATGTATTTTTTTTTTTTATCAGCAAATTTATGAACATAAAGTATTCATCGATTTCAGTTTATCTAAATATTAATATATCCTTTTGAAGTTCCTTTTTTCTTGTACATTATAGTACCTAAAATAAATTAATGTTATGTTTTTTTTAATAAATTGAATAAAAAAATGTTTTGTTATGTTCAATACAAAATTAGTAAGTGTATGTATTATTTTGATCAGTTGTGTATATATTTGGTTTAAAGCGCTTGGATCATATTTCTGTTCATAGAAACATTTTTGGCATTTCATTTAACAATATTCTGAATTACCGCCGGTTTTACTTTATAAAATAGGTAGTCATCAAACATTTTTTACTTCAAAACTGTTTAATATTTTGCGCTTGTATTCGGTTTTTCTTATAGCTAACGGTTGTAGCAACCTTGTTAATTTTTATCAGCTAGCCCTGGAGACTTTAAATGTTATTTTGATTACCCCTCAAATCGCGAATTTTTATGAGGTCTCCATAAAGAATTGAAAAAAAAGTTTTTGATTGAATTTAATTTTCAATTTGTACATAAGAAGTTTGAGAATAAGTGAGTGAACATGTAAAAATAGGTAGTAATAATAAAATATTGCTTAATAAAAATTTAAATGATTTTTTATTTTGGTGTACATTATAAAGTAAAATCGGCGGTTTTTACACAAAATTAAAAAGAGTAAATGCCACAAAAATCATTTTTGAAGGCGGAATGAAGTTCAGGGTTCGTCAAAAAACTGTAATGGAAAATGTTTTGTTTATATACTAGTAGTAAAAAGGGTGGATAACAGTGTTTGTTCAATGATACCTAACTACTATACTGTTATGCCATGAAGTGTAAAACGATGGTCAAGACTAAGTGGTAGTAAGGTAGGTAGGTATTAATTATTTTGATCAAGATATGAAAGCTTATCATATAGCCCTGAAGGAGAAAACTGGAGGTGTGTATTTTCACATATCTCATTGATGTACCGATTACCGATGCTTGAAAATCATATATGTTTACTAGCCCTGACTCCGATGAATATAAATCACAGTTAATTCATATATTGGATTTTTGGTATTTATTTTTTATATTGTATTTATAATGAACTTAATTGAACCAAATATGTACCATTTTGGTCGACCACCTTTTGCCATTTTTCCGCTAGAGACATTTTTCCATCAGTCCCAGTTCCCAGTTGATGAAATTTTAACATGTCGCTATTTTGAGATCCGCATTAATGAACAAAAAATTTTTGTGAGGTGGGTTCATCCGCACCCATTTTCCAGCCTGTACTTTATAAAGTACAACCGGCAGAAGAGGGTACAAAATTTTTCAATACAAAGAATGTTAAGTGATAATCTTCTATTTGATTTTATTTATTACTAGCTTAAATTACCCGGCAGTGCCCGGGTTCTTTTTTAATAGAATCAAGTCTTATTTGTCAATTAAGATTAATAAACTTTCCAGCCAAGCCCACCATTTTTGGAATTATATTTGTATGAATATTTGGTTAATTTGATAATTTTATACCAAATTTGTATGCCGAACTTCCCGTTACTCCACGTTGTGTGTTTTTAACTATTGTCATCATGTACCTCTAAACTGAGTTTCGCAACTGTTAACCTTCCCGGTATTCGCATTTGTATGTAACTAAAATTGTAATAGCACTTTCCGGTCAGATTTAGTTACTAAGAACCAAATTTCTTCATAGTAGTACATCACTTTCCTGAGCTATGGCGGTGGGTGTTAAATTGACACCAGTTTTGCTGAGATGGTAGATTTAGTTCCCAAACACCTTTACACTAAAGTAAATCATCGTACAGTATCACGTTTCTGAGCTGCAACGGTGAGCGTTCAATTGACCCGACCATGCCCACTTTTTGTAAGATGGTAGATTAAGTCACCATACACCTTTATACAAACGTTTATCTTCGTAGAGCATCGCGTTCCTGATATAATGCGATGGGCGTTAAATTGATCCCACCACGCCCACTTTTTTTGAGATTGTAGATTTCATCATCATACACTTCTATATCAAATTTCATTATCAAAGATCACAACGTTCATGAGATATCGCGGTGGGCGTTAAATTAATCCTACCATTTATTGTGAGGTGGTGGATTTTGTCACCATACACCTACATACCAAGTTTTATTATTGTGGACCATCGCATTCCGAAGTTACGGCAGTGGGCTTTAAATTCATCTAATCACGCCCACTTTTCGTGGAGTTGTCGACAGTGACCATACCAACTCAAAATACAAATTTGAGATTTTTGCAATTTTATAAGTGAAATAATCGTTTTTGTTGACTTAATTTGACTACTTGTGGGCGTAATATGTGGGCGTGGCAGATTTCATATAGCCTATCATTCCTTCCAGACCCATCTCGATATATGTTCTAAGTTTGAAGTAAATCGGTTCAGCCGTTTATGCGTAAAAACGGCAAATATATATCAAATCGGAGTAACAATAAGCTTTTTATAGACATTTTAAAATCAACAATTTTTGTTTCTTGGGGAGAGTGTACAGAAACTAAAGTTACAATTTTGGCCATACTTTTTAAAACCTTCATTTGTTGGATAAAAGCTAAAAAGCATTTTGGAGACAACTTAATTTCCTATTGATTGGAAGCTTTCTCGATCAAATCGGAGTAACAATAAGCTTTTTATAGACATTTTAAAATCAACAATTTTTGTTTCTTGGGGAGAGTGTACAGAAACTAAAGTTACAATTTTGGCCATAATTTTTAAAACCTTCATTTGTTTTATAAAACCTAAGAAGCATTTTTGAGACAACTTAATTTCCTATTGATTGAAAGCTTTCTCGATCAAATCGGAGTAACAATAAGCTTTTTATAGACATTTTAAAATCAACAATTTTTGTTTCTTGGGGAGAGTGTACAGAAACTAAAGTTACAATTTTGGCCATAATTTTTAAAACCTTCATTTGATGGAAAAAAGTTAAAATGCATTTTTAAGACAACTTAATTTCCTATCGGCTGAAAGCTTTCTCGATCAAATCGGAGTAACAATAAGCTTTTTATAGACATTTTAAAATCAACAATTTTTGTTTCTTGGGGAGAGTGTACAGAAACTAAAGTTACAATTTTGGCCATAATTTAAAAAAAAAAAAAAATATATATATATATATATATATATATATATATATATATATATATATATATATATATATATATATATATATATATATATTTTTTTTTTAAATTATGGTCAAAATTTAGTTTATATATATATATATAGGAAATTAAGTTGTCTCAAAAATGCTTTTTAGCTTTTATCCAACAAATGAAGGTTTTAAAAATTATGGCCAAAATTGTAACTTTAGTTTCTGTACACTCTCCCCAAGAAACAAAAACTGTTGATTTTAAAATGTCTATAAAAAGCTTATTGTTACTCCGATTTGATCGAGAAAGCTTTCAATCAATAGGAAATTAAGTTGTCTCAAAAATGCTTTTTAGATTTTATCCAACAAATGAAGGTTTTAAAAATTATGGCCAAAATTGTAACTTTAGTTTCTGTACACTCTCCCCAAGAAACAAAAATTGTTGATTTTAAAATGTCTATAAAAAGCTTATTGTTACTCCGATTTGATCGAGAAAGCTTTCAGCCGATAGAAAATTAAGTTGTCTTAAAAATGCATTTTAACTTTTTTCCATCAAATGAAGGTTTTAAAAATTATGGCCAAAATTGTAACTTTAGTTTCTGTACACTCTCCCCAAGAAACAAAAATTGTTGATTTTAAAATGTCTATAAAAAGCTTATTGTTACTCCGATTTGATCGAGAAAGCTTCCAATCAATAGGAAATTAAGTTGTCTCCAAAATGCTTTTTAGCTTTTATCCAACAAATGAAGGTTTTAAAAAGTATGGCCAAAATTGTAACTTTAGTTTCTGTACACTCTCCCCAAGAAACAAAAAACATCGCTAAATTGACTCAGCTTTTGATTCTGAGATTCTGAGCAAGAATATATATATATATATATATATATATATATATATATATATATATATATATATATATATATATATATATATATATATATATATATATATATATATATATATATATATATATATATATATATATATATATATATATATATATATATATATATATATATATATATATATATATATATATATATATATATATATATATATATATATATATATCTTTTGTCGGTACTATTTCTTGGTATCGTAGATTTGTTCCTAATTTCGCGGATTTGGTCAAACCGTTGACGGATCTGTTGAAAAAGAACAAAAGGTTTTTATGGTCAGATGAGTGCGAAGCTAGTTTTCAAATGGCAAAAGAGCGTCTCGTGACTGCTCCGGTTTTGACTTGCCCAGATTTTGATCGTAAGTTTTCAGTTCAAACCGATGCATCTGATTTCGGAATCGGTGCAGTGTTGACCCAAGAATTTGAGGAAGGAGAGAAAGTTATCTCCTATTTGAGTAGGTCTTTAAGTAAGTGCGAGAGAAATTACTCTACCACTGAAAAGGAGTGTTTAGCCGTTTTATGGGCTGTTGAGAAGCTGAGGCCATATTTAGAAGGCGCTCATTTTACAGTGGTAACAGACCACTATTCATTAGTGTGGTTGAATAATTTAAAAGATCCCTGCGGTAGGTTGGCCAGATGGGCCCTAAAACTTCAACAATATGATTTCGAAATTATTCACCGCAAAGGCAGAGACCATGTTGTACCAGACATGTTGTCTAGGACCGTTCCAGTCTTAGGAGAATCGCGTGCATCAGATCCGTGGTTGGACAGAATGCTTAAACGCGTTAAGGAAAATCCCCTCGAATTCGCAGCGTGGCGAATCGAAAACGGGATTCTTTATAAACATGTCCAAGTCAGGACAGTCCAAGTCGGGACACAATTTTTGAGTAGTGAGGATGGCTGGAAACGAGTTTTAGGCAGGAGTGAGCGACGCCAGGCGTTGCATGAGTGCCATGATGACCCTTTAGCTGGTCACATGGGAGTTAGAAAAACATTTGGCAGGATTTCTGAAAAATATTATTGGCCAAAAATGAAGGCAGACGTAACTAGATACGTCAAAGGATGTCAGGTTTGTCAATGTGTGAAACCAGACCATAGTAAACCAGCTGGTTGGATGATAGCTAGGTCCAAGGATTTAGATCCCTGGGAGATGATCTGTATAGATCTTGTAGGTCCCCTGGTGAGATCGACACATGGGTATTGCTATATACTCACCGTAGTCGACTACCTCACCAAATGTCCCCTGTTATTCCCGTTGCGGTCGGCCACCGCAAAATTAATTAATAAGGAGTTAGAAGATAACGTCTTCTTACTCTTTGGAGTGCCGAGGTCTATTGTATGCGACAATGGACCACAATTTCGCAGCAAAGAGCTGCAGCGGCTATGTTCGGCATATGGAGTGGCGTTGAGGTTTACGGCGAACTATCACCCACAAGCTAATCCTGCCGAACGAATCAATCAGATCATTAAGACCACTTTACGTGCTTATGTATCTGAAAATCACAGGACGTGGGATACGCACCTCTCAAAGGTGGCTTGCTGCATTAGAACAGCACGACATGACGTGTTAGGAGTTTCACCTTATTTTGCCAATTTCGGGCGAAATATGGCTGTCCGGGGAGACAAAGATTATAAAAGACATGACGACTTTGTTCCACCCAATATCGATGAGAGAGCTAATCTTTTAGCTGAACTCAGAAAAGACATACGAACTAAACTGGAGACAGCGGGTGCCAAAATGGCAAAGACTTATAATTTAAGACGTCGGGATGTCCAATACTTACCAAACGAACTTGTCTGGCGACGTAATTTTGTTCTGTCCGATGCTGCAGCTTTTTATGCTAGCCCCACGTTGGGCGCCAATTTGTCACACCGTTTTTATCACGTCGCGATGAATTTAAATTTAAGTTCTTTCTTAGTTTAAACGATTATTTAAACTTAAATTTAAATTCATCGCGACGTGATAAAAACGGTGTGACAAATTGGCGCCCAACGTGGGGCTAACTTAGCTGCATAAAAAGCTGCAGCATCGGACAGAACAAAATTACGTCGCCAGACAAGTTCGTTTGGTAAGTATTGGACATCCCGACGTCTTAAATTATAAGTCTTTGCCATTTTGGCACCCGCTGTCTCCAGTTTAGTTCGTATGTCTTTTCTGAGTTCAGCTAAAAGATTAGCTCTCTCATCGATATTGGGTGGAACAAAGTCGTCATGTCTTTTATAATCTTTGTCTCCCCGGACAGCCATATTTCGCCCGAAATTGGCAAAATAAGGTGAAACTCCTAACACGTCATGTCGTGCTGTTCTAATGCAGCAAGCCACCTTTGAGAGGTGCGTATCCCACGTCCTGTGATTTTCAGATACATAAGCACGTAAAGTGGTCTTAATGATCTGATTGATTCGTTCGGCAGGATTAGCTTGTGGGTGATAGTTCGCCGTAAACCTCAACGCCACTCCATATGCCGAACATAGCCGCTGCAGCTCTTTGCTGCGAAATTGTGGTCCATTGTCGCATACAATAGACCTCGGCACTCCAAAGAGTAAGAAGACGTTATCTTCTAACTCCTTATTAATTAATTTTGCGGTGGCCGACCGCAACGGGAATAACAGGGGACATTTGGTGAGGTAGTCGACTACGGTGAGTATATAGCAATACCCATGTGTCGATCTCACCAGGGGACCTACAAGATCTATACAGATCATCTCCCAGGGATCTAAATCCTTGGACCTAGCTATCATCCAACCAGCTGGTTTACTATGGTCTGGTTTCACACATTGACAAACCTGACATCCTTTGACGTATCTAGTTACGTCTGCCTTCATTTTTGGCCAATAATATTTTTCAGAAATCCTGCCAAATGTTTTTCTAACTCCCATGTGACCAGCTAAAGGGTCATCATGGCACTCATGCAACGCCTGGCGTCGCTCACTCCTGCCTAAAACTCGTTTCCAGCCATCCTCACTACTCAAAAATTGTGTCCCGACTTGGACTGTCCTGACTTGGACATGTTTATAAAGAATCCCGTTTTCGATTCGCCACGCTGCGAATTCGAGGGGATTTTCCTTAACGCGTTTAAGCATTCTGTCCAACCACGGATCTGATGCACGCGATTCTCCTAAGACTGGAACGGTCCTAGACAACATGTCTGGTACAACATGGTCTCTGCCTTTGCGGTGAATAATTTCGAAATCATATTGTTGAAGTTTTAGGGCCCATCTGGCCAACCTACCGCAGGGATCTTTTAAATTATTCAACCACACTAATGAATAGTGGTCTGTTACCACTGTAAAATGAGCGCCTTCTAAATATGGCCTCAGCTTCTCAACAGCCCATAAAACGGCTAAACACTCCTTTTCAGTGGTAGAGTAATTTCTCTCGCACTTACTTAAAGACCTACTCAAATAGGAGATAACTTTCTCTCCTTCCTCAAATTCTTGGGTCAACACTGCACCGATTCCGAAATCAGATGCATCGGTTTGAACTGAAAACTTACGATCAAAATCTGGGCAAGTCAAAACCGGAGCAGTCACGAGACGCTCTTTTGCCATTTGAAAACTAGCTTCGCACTCATCTGACCATAAAAACCTTTTGTTCTTTTTCAACAGATCCGTCAACGGTTTGACCAAATCCGCGAAATTAGGAACAAATCTACGATACCAAGAAATAGTACCGACAAAAGACCTAACTTCTTTAACACTCCTAGGTGCAGGGATTTTCAACATCGCCTCCACTTTTTCAGGGTCTACGTGTAACCCCATTCGGTCAACAACATAGCCCAAATATTTAAGAGAAGAAAGGCAAAAATTACATTTCTCTCTATTTAGTCTTAATCCTGCTAAGCAAACTCTATTCAAAACCTCTTTTAACACTTCTATGTGTTTTTCAAAGCTATTAGTGACAATAATTATGTCATCCAGATAAACGAAAACATTGGGTTCTAAATCGGCTCCTAAGACTGTATCAATAAATCTTTGCCAAGTGGCAGGCGCGTTATGAAGACCATAAGGCATACGCTTGAATTGATACAATCCCCTACCTGGAACAGTAAAAGCTGTAAACGCCCTAGAACTTTCTTCTACAGGAATTTGCCAATATGCAGATTTAATATCTAAACTTGAAAGATATTTTGCATCTTTAAGTTTATCCAACGTTGCCGATATATACGGAAGAGGATAACTATCTCTATCCGTATTTTTATTCAAAGTCCTATAATCAACACAAAACCTTTACGAATCATCTTTTTTCCTAATCATAACTACTGGTGATGCCCAAGGACTATGGGACACTTCTATCACATCTTTATCTAACATCTTCTCGATTTCTTCGTCGATTCTCTTCTGAATCGCTGGCGATACTGGATAATAACGCTGTTTAACGGGTTCTACATTTGGCTTGGTTCTAATCCGATGTTCGACCAAATGTGTACACCCCAGCCCATCCGGCATGGCATGAAAAGCTTCAACTATCAACCTATCTAAATCCTCAGCCTCACGATTCGTCAGCTCTGATCTCTCTACGATCGTAGCAACTGACGCGACCTCGACTTGGTCAGAAAATCTCCACTGATTTCGGGATAAATCCGGGATAATTTCGGGATAACACCTAAAATCAGTTTATGAGGCACTCTTGGAATTACGAGGCACTCTATAAGGACCGACTTGCCCTCAACCTCAAATGGTAGTGAAACAACGCCACTAACTAAAACTTGCTCGCCGTCTGCGAGAGCTACCTTCGTGAACAGCGAGTTTGTTCAAACAAACTTTTTTAAGTGACCTACGTGGTTTTTTTTTAATTTTAAAAGTGTTTTTTTTATTTAAATTGTGGCTGCTGTTTTTTTTTATTTTATTTGTTTTTGTGCGACGACCTTTTTTGTGCAGCCATTGGTTTTTGGATCGAGGTCAGCGTTGGAGGAAGAGAATTGTGGTCACGAAGATTTTGAGAAATCTCGTCGGCGAACCCAATTCGGAGGTTTTTGTTTTTGAACTCCAAGGGAGTATTTTTCTTTGGCGGTAGTGCCATTTGTTTTGTTGTTGCCCGGCAGTTGCGCCGTTGGCTTTTCTTTAGTTTGACAAAATTTTTATTTGTTTTATTTATTTAGTATTTTCATTTTTGAGTGTTGTTTTATTTAGTTTCTTTGTTTTCCAAAATTTTCCTATTTTCATATTTCCTTCCTATCCACGCTCGAGCTCAGTCCTAGTTTTGAGGACGAGTCAAAGTTATTGTCTCTATAATTTTTAGAGCCACAATAACTAAGGAATATTGCTGTTGATCGGATTCGGGTGGAATCCAGAAGGCAATATTTGTGCGAGAACTTCGGCAGTTTGCCGAGTTCGACAAATCGAGCGACCATTAAAATATATATTTTTTTTGTTGTATTTTTAGTGGCTTCGGGTTTTTTTTTTAATCGCGATAATTTTTTTTTTATATTAAATAACTTTAATTTTTCTTTAGTTATTTTATAATTTTGTCCCACTGTGTGATAAAACTTTAATTAAAGTCTTATCACACACGTTTAGTTTGATTGGGATTAATTAAAAGTCCTTTAATTAATCCCAACAAAAATAACCCACCCCATCTTCGACTGAGTGGTTGGCAACATTGTTGTTGTCATCACCTGTTTTGTTTTGTTTCGTCTGTCCGTCGCGAAAATTAAATTCGTTTTGATTATATATATATATATATATATATATATATATATATATATATATATATATATGTATATATATATATATATATATATACATATATATATATATATATATATATATATATATATATATATATATATATATATATATATATATATATGTATATATATATATATATATATATATATATATATATATATATATATATATATATATATATATATACATATATATATATATATATATATATATATATATATATATATATATATATATATATATATATATTCTTGCTTAGAATCAAAAGCTGAGTCAATTTAGCGATGTTCGTCTCCCATGACCACGCCCACTATTTAAAAAAATAGCGATATATTTTGTTAAAACTTTGTACATCAAATTCTGTTGTCCGTGGGACCAACTGATTAAATTATGGAAACGATTAGGGTGGTCCATGTTTGTTATTATATGTTTAAACAAAGCCCTTAAAACTTTAATATAATATTTTGCTACTCAAACTATCTTAAATAAGTAGAGTAATCTAATTTGGGTGGTTCACGATTTATAAAAGTAGGGTGGTCCAACATAAATTTTGTTTTTAAATAAACAGGAATCATCCTAATTTGATTCTGATATTTAAAAATGTGGTGCATTTGTAATAGTCGATATGACCGACTATAATATCTGACTTGTTGTTTGTTATATTCGTCTTTGGAACTCATTACCAACTCTATTTTCTAATTATTTAAAAAAACTTGAATAAATTTTATAAAATACTACATTTTCTTAATTTTTTAATTTAATTTTATAGTTTTCAATTTATAAAAATATAAATTTTTTTTTTTATTTTGATTTTAAATTTTTAAATTGATATTATATACTTTTATATTTTATTTTGTTTATGATGGTATTAAATAATATTATTATAAGAATTTTATTATATCATGTTAAACTGTTGCACATATTGTGACTGCCACTATAAATTATAAGTTATTTAAGATCTTGTTGTATTAGGATACCAAATAAATTAAATATAAAATGAATATAAATACCATTTTTATGTCATTTAAGTAATATGGTCGTAAGTAGTTGATAGTGGCCACATATGGAGTTGCGTTAGTCGATCTAAACAGAGTTAAAAACAAGATAATTGTTTTTTCTTGCAAAAAAATACTTTGCTTTTAAACATTTAATGAAATCAAAGGTCGCATAGTGAACCTTAAAAGAGTTTAAAAATTTACAAACAATACGGAACTTTACTTAAAAATTAATTCCGAATAATTAAAGGGTTTTTCAAAAAGGACGCTACAAAAATAGACCTATAGGGACAGCAAACAACGCTATATTTTTTCTCGCTCTCTTGACATACCTCTGCAGTAAGGTTTACCATTTCATCATGGAAAGATATACGAGCCAACGAGTCGAAATTATTAAAATTTACTACCGAAATTCGGAGCCAGTGGCCTTAACTTTAAGAGCTCTACGTCCAATTTATGGTCGTCATAATCGTACTACCAGATCAGCAATTGAGCGTCTAGTGGAAAAATTTGAATCCACAGGCACAGTACAAAATGTTCCCGTGCCAGTGAGACAAAGAAGTGCCCATAGTGTCGAGAATATTGCTGCCGCTGAGGCTTCAGTTCAAGAAAGCCCAAATCTGTCTCTCTCACGTCGTTCTCAAGCGTTGGGCATCTCTGTGACGTCGTTGTGGCGAATTTTCCTTACAAGATCAAATTGACGCAAGAACTGAAGCCGCTTGACCACCAGAAGCGTCGTATGTTTGTGAATTGGGCTGAGCAACAACTTGAAAATGATTCGGATTTTCATCGAAAAATCATCTTCAGCGATGAGGCTCATTTCTGGCTGAATGGCTTCGTCAATTAGCAAAATATGCGTTATTGGTCAGGCAGCAATCCACACGTACTCCATGAGTCATCATTGCATCCCGTAAAAATTACGGTTTGGTACTTCTTCCGTGATGATCAAGACCGGCACGTTACTGTGAATGGGAATCGCTACCGTTCAATGATAACCGAATATTTTTGGCCCCAATTGGATGATATGGACTTGGAGGACATGTGGTTCCAACAGGACGGCGCCACACAGAGAATGTCACAATCAATTTATTGGAAACCACGTTTGGTAGACGTGTTATTTCACGAAATGGCCCAGTCGATTGGCCGCCTCGGTCGTGCGATTTGACGCCGTTAGACTATTTCCTGTGGGGCTACGTCAAGTCTATAGTCTATGCCAACAAGCCAGCGACGATTAATGAACTTCGTACGAATATCAAACTTGAAATTGCAGCAGTATCGGCCGATTTATGCTTGAAAACCGTCGAAAATTGGGTTCAGCGTCTAGACTTCTGCAAGCGTGCCCGTGGTGGCCATGCAAAAGAAATCGAGTTCCATACATATTGGCATCGAATGTACTTTCACAGGAATAAAAAATTTCATTGATATCCAAAACCGTTTTTGTTTTATTTAAAAAAAACTTATGTAGAGCTCTTATTGATAAACCCTTTATTTATTCATTTATTAAGTCTTCCTAGTGTAACAAGATAGAGTCTTAATAAACTACACTAGTATCACGTACGCTATTGTATTATTTTAACAAATTTAATATTAAGTTATAATTAATTACATACAAAACACAAAATTATTTTAAAAAAAAAATAATACAAAATAATAATAATAAAAATAACAAACAAAGAAAAAACAGCTTAGCAAAAATTAAATTAAACAAAAGTGTATACATAATTATATTTGTTTAATTTTATTTAAAAATAAGTTTTAAGTTTGAGTTGCTAAAATCAAAACAAACAGTAGTAGTAATGTAAACAAATATAAAACACTCAAATGCCATAGACAATATTTTCAACGGAACTTATTCTAGTGACAAGGCGGATGATTTAATATATTTATTTATAGGTTACCATGCAAATATAATTTGCATTCCAAAAACATAGCATGTTTCAAAAAGACAAATAAACAACACTGACATATACACAGCACCCTTTGTCTTTGAAGCACAACCCAATGTTTTTATCTATTAACTTTACCTTCAAAAAAAAAAAGTTCGATTTATCAGTATGTCCGTTTTTTATTCGTTCCGTGCATGAATCATTTTTCATGTGTTACAGTGTTTTTATAAACCAATGGAGAGATTTCCAGCTCGAGAGAGACGTGACTCGAAGGCAACTCCAATAACTTCATCAGTTGAAACATTCAACGAAAAATTAAATCTGCAACATGGCTCGCAAAACAACGACTAACAACTCGAATATCAGCAGCAAGCATGTATCCAGCAGTCAAAACAGCAGCAATCCAAAAACAACATCTATCGTAAAGCCAACAACAGATTAGAGCACTACCTTCGGATAAGGAACAAACCGCCACGACGCCATCTGTAAATATATTGATAAGTGAGTGAACCCCATTGGCATAGGCCAAAAGGACCGGCAGTACAGACTGAAATAGATTGCTACATACTAGTTAAACGGAAATTAAGTCCGCAAAAACGGGAACAAAGGCAATGCTCCAAAATGACCAAAATAAATTCTGATGAATTATCTGATCCCTTAAAAAATAATAGGTTTCCTCCATTAGATAAAAAAAATTTAGATACATTAGATACCTAGTGCTAAAAGCACCAAAACGCCGCCAATTTATTTGCGCGAGCGTACCCCAAATGTGTTGGTTTCAAACATTCCTTTGACTAAAGGAACATGAAACCAAATTACAAATATACACTGAGAGGGTGGCGCAACAGAAATCACCCTATTGGAAGATGCTCTCATTTTTGCAAATGGCCGCCAATGTCAAATCTGTTTTGACATTTGTGGACTAGACAGATACAGAATACAAGTGAATAAGCCATGGAGCGATACACTCCCCAAGAACGCGGAATAATTGTGTCTAGTTTTTTGCGTAACAATTCGTCTGTGGTGTTGGCAAAAATCATAATGAGCGATGAGGCTCATTTTCACCTCAGCGGGTACGTGAACAAGCAAAATTATCGCTTCTGGGGAACCGAAAATCCGCGAGTGATGCACGAGAAACCATTACACCCGCTCAAAGTGACTGCGTGGTGCGCTGTTCACGCTGGAGGAGTCATCGGGCCGAACGCCGCGGGTCAAACGACAACAGTGGACGGTGCGCGCTATAGGGCAATGTTGACCGAGTTTTTTCTGCCCGAACTGGACGAATTAGGACTGGTGGACATGTGGTTCCAACAGGACGGAGCAACAGCACACACTGCACGAGCCACAACCGACATTCTGAAGGCCAGATGACTTCTTTTGCGCCACCTTGTATTAATAATTAAAACTACTACACATATCAGCTCTAAAGTAGCAAAGGACTAGTAGTGGTCATTAAAGGCATAGCGTAGATTCTAATGAATTTAAAGAAGCATTGGAAGAAAGAGGGTTCGTTGTGAAGGTTGTGATCAACATAACAAATAAGAATTAAAATTTGCAACCAATGCTCAAAATTGAATTAAACTTAAATTTAACCAATTTAAAAAAAACCAAACTCATCCTACAAAAAAAGAATTTCGAACGTCAACCTGTGCGGACGTGTTTTATTTTTTCGTCCCGTTGAACAAACAAAGTGGAAAAAAAAATAAACATATAAAATTTAAAAAAATAAAAAAAATAAATCCATCCGTTGTTTTCGGCGCGAGCTCCTTTAATGCCGTCAACAAACTAAAAATAAATAAATCGGAATCAAAACAAACATAAACAAATAATTTGCCTAAAATGCCTGTGGGGCGCTCTCCACCGGGAGAGCAGGTAAACTCTGCAGAAAAAGTTCGTGCCAAAAAAATTACCGGAACAAGTGCTTCTCGCTCTATTGCAACGGTCCCTTATATTCTTGTTACGACAAATGCTCACTCACCATCTGTTCCGCTCTCATGGAGCGAACAATGCGTGACACCAACAACAAACTCGCGCGATTTCTCAGAACAAAATACCGCAAAAAGCAGCAGTGCTAAAAGTGTACCTACACTGCGCCTGCAACATTGCGTTATCACGTGAACAGCAACAAACCTTCAACGCCCCTCCACTTCAAACTCCTGTTGAATGTAAGATAAGTATTTCGAATACTACTAATGTACTAATAAAGTCTCTCCTCACTGAGCAAGCACAAAAAAAGGCGGCCATACAAACAGCTATATACTAGTAAAGCGCAAGCATAGTCCCCAAGAAGCAAATACAATATTAAAAGGTCTGCTAAAATAAGCTAAAATAAGGCAAGCTTTGAATCAAAAAAGCAAGTGAAGCCATCTCCCATTTAACTGAGGGAGCGTAACTCTAACGCTCAAGTATCGTCTATAACAGCTTATATCGGTACTAATAGTTTCCATGTTGAACCAATAATAAGGGACTCTATTAAAGAAAAAAAAAAGGTATACCACAAAGCTAATTAAAGAATTTCAAATCAAATCTGTGTGCAACATATTTAACAAAAACAAAGCTCCGGTACTACTATATCGCGTTGAGCTACAGCCCGCAGATCTAACTCTGGGAAAAGGGGAATCACATCCTTTTTATAAACTTCGGTATCTCTTACACCGAAAAATTACTGTTGAAGAACCACGAAAGCGTAACACCCCCGTTCAATGTGCAAACTGGCAAGAATTTGGTCACACCAAAAAAATTGCACACTTCACAGTGTGTGCGTGGTTTGTGGTGACTTACATGAGTCACAGTCCTGTCCACAGTCAAAAGATATTTCTGCTGCTAAAAAATGCAGCAATTGTGATGAAAAATATACTGCAAATTTTAAAGGTTGCCTAGTCTATATTTAATACTTATGGTCCTCAGACAAGCACCTATGCAAATATTCTTAAGGGGTCTCCTTCAGTTAATCCCATAACAGTTGAGAAATCTAAACTTGAGAAAACTCTTCAAACATTAATTTCAAACATGACACAAATCATGTGTTCTATGCAGAACATGATGCAAGAGATGATGCACAATCAAAACATGCTTTTACAATCCCTTTTGTCAAAGCCATGAATGGTATACAAATTGCCACTGAAATGCCAACGGCATAAGCCAACATAAAGCAGAACTCAAACTGTTTTTTAATAAAAATCCAATAGATAAACGCAGAAGCACTTACTAGTTATTAAATTATGCAATATTTATGACACCAAACAACCCGGTGGAAAGGCTCGTGGTGGTACGGCTATTCTTATTAAAAACAGAATAAAGCACTCCCCTATGCAAAGTTTCTATACAGAATATTGAACGCTTTACAAGTATTCGTCTCGATGAATATATAAATGGTTTTACTATTTCAGCTATATACTGTCCACCCAGATTCAATATAGACGAAGGCCAGTACAAGCAATTCTTCAGCACTCTCGGTGCTAAATTCTTAGCTGCTGGTGATTTTAATGCAAAGCATTAAACCAGGTTCACGCCAGGTTTTACTCTAAGGTAGAAGACTATATAATACTTTAAACCAATTAGGTCTTGGCGTACTATCCTGCGATAGTTCCACTTTCTGGCCATCAGACAGAGGTAAGACGCCAGATCTTATTGATTTCGCTATCAATAAGAGATTAAAAAATATGAACTCCCGTGTGCAGTCTTCTTTAGAACTCTTCAGATCACTCGCCGGTATTAATAACTCACATTGGAAAATTATAATACATCTTCCAGAAACTCTAATAAATATAAAAAAACAGATTGGCTTAAATACAAAATGTATCTAAGCTCCCACCTTGATCTCAACGTTTCTTTAAAAACGGACCAGGAAATTAATAACGCTGTTGATAATTTCACCCAGATGCATTGAATGTAACATCAACCGATTTTACTAAAAAACACAACTCGCCATGAATGTACCCCTAATGATGTTCAAGCACTTCTCACTTAGAAGAGAATGGAAAAAACAGAGAACATCAAAAAAATTTCGACATCGTTTAAAGGTGAAAGAAGAAAGGGCTGGCATTTGCTAATCATTTGAAGCATGTTTTCACTCCGAATCATTGTAGTATTAACTCTGAGCCTTTAACAGCTAGCACTTGCACTGTCTCACCAAAACTGGGGTCTATTTAACACCTACCGCCATAGCTCAGGAACAGTGCTACTACAATTTTAGTTACATACAAATGCGAATACCGGGGAGGGTATCTACAACAGTTGCGAAACTCAGTTTAGAGGTACATGGTGACAATATTTACAAACACAGGGAGTAATGGGAAGTTCTGCATACAAATTTGGTATACAATTACTAAATTAACCAGATATTCATACTAATACTTGATTATATTAAAAAAGAACCCTGGTACCGCCGGGTAATTTAAGCTAGTATTCCATAATAGAAAAACGTCCTTGCCTCAATATAGAAAGTTCCTGTTCAAGCAATGTTATAGGTTTTTTGTCAGAATACGCGTGGTCAAGCCGGACTAAGATTGAATCAAAGTTTAGTGGTGTGCTGAAAGAGGCCAAAACTGTGTCTGCAGAGTTTGTGATTTTGTTTCTTAAAATTGCTACTGCTTGATAATAGCGATCAGAACCGATATATTTTTCATAAGGTTTTATTGCAGCTTTGGCTGCTTGTCGCCATGAAGGATATTTACCAATGGAACTAGCAAATTCAGGCACAGTTTTTGACTACATCTAAGCTAATATCGCACCTAATCCTTTCGTTTATAGTTATATCCCTATATGTTTCGACGGGTGGATCCGGTGCTGCCAAACGGTCTACCAAAGAGCTAATTTCATTAAACTGACTCGTAACTTGTCTAACCTGATCTGTAATCACTACACTTTCACAATGAGATTTTGAATGGCTTCAGCAGAAAGAGACATTATGCAAATTTGAAGAAACTGCACAGATAAATTTACAAATAAGTTTTTCTTAAATATTTATAACCTCAAATACAACAACAAACAAATTTACCCCAAAGAATTAATATTTTAGAACAATTTAAATGATGAAATATAAGCTTACAGTTCTAATTTTGCAGAAAACATTTCCATTGATTTTTCTTGACTGCTTTTGTTTTACTTCAATTCCCTCGTATTGTTGTTATTGATGATACTGTATTTGTTTTGAAAACATAGTTGTTGTGTCACTTGAATTTCCTCGTATTGTTGTTATTGATGGTACTGTATTTGTTTTTTTGAAACATAGTTGCTGTGTTACTTGAATTTCTTAATATTGTTGCTATTGATGTCAAATCTGTTTTGACATTTGTGGACTAGACAGATACAGAATACAAGTGAATAAGCCATGGAGCGATACACTCCCCAAGAACGCGGAATAATTGTGTCTAGTTTTTTGCGTAACAATTCGTCTGTGGTGTTGGCAAAAATCATAATGAGCGATGAGGCTCATTTTCACCTCAGCGGGTACGTGAACAAGCAAAATTATCGCTTCTGGGGAACCGAAAATCCGCGAGTGATGCACGAGAAACCATTACACCCGCTCAAAGTGACTGCGTGGTGCGCTGTTCACGCTGGAGGAGTCATCGGGCCGAACGCCGCGGGTCAAACGACAACAGTGGACGGTGCGCGCTATAGGGCAATGTTGACCGAGTTTTTTCTGCCCGAACTGGACGAATTAGGACTGGTGGACATGTGGTTCCAACAGGACGGAGCAACAGCACACACTGCACGAGCCACAACCGACATTCTGAAGGCCAGATGACTTCTTTTGCGCCACCTTGTATTAATAATTAAAACTACTACACATATCAGCTCTAAAGTAGCAAAGGACTAGTAGTGGTCATTAAAGGCATAGCGTAGATTCTAATGAATTTAAAGAAGCATTGGAAGAAAGAGGGTTCGTTGTGAAGGTTGTGATCAACATAACAAATAAGAATTAAAATCTGCAACCAATGCTCAAAATTGAATTAAACTTAAATTTAACCAATTTAAAAAAAACCAAACTCATCCTACAAAAAAAGAATTTCGAACGTCAACCTGTGCGGACGTGTTTTATTTTTTCGTCCCGTTGAACAAACAAAGTGGAAAAAAAAATAAACATATAAAATTTAAAAAAATAAAAAAAATAAATCCATCCGTTGTTTTCGGCGCGAGCTCCCTTAATGCCGTCAACAAACTAAAAATAAATAAATCGGAATCAAAACAAACATAAACAAATAATTTGCCTAAAATGCCTGTGGGGCGCTCTCCACCGGGAGAGCAGGTAAACTCTGCAGAAAAAGTTAGTGCCAAAAAAATTACCGGAACAAGTGCTTCTCGCTCTATTGCAACGGCCCCTTATATTCTTGTTACGACAAATGCTCTCTCACCATCTCAAAGGCGGCCATACAAACAGCTATATACTAGTAAAGCGCAAGCATAGTCCCCAAGAAGCAAATACAATATTAAAAGGTCTGCTAAAATAAGCTAAAATAAGGCAAGCTTTGAATCAAAAAAGCAAGTGAAGCCATCTCCCATTTAACTGAGGGAGCGTAACTCTAACGCTCTAGTATCGTCTATAACAGCTTATATCGGTACTAATAGTTTCCATGTTGAACCAATAATAAGGGACTCTATTAAAGAAAAAAAAAGGTATACCACAAAGCTAATTAAAGAATTTCAAATCAAATCTGTGTGCAACATATTTAACAAAAACAAAGCTCCGGTACTACTATATCGCGTTGAGCTACAGCCCGCAGATCTAACTCTGGGAAAAGGGGAATCACATCCTTTTTATAAACTTCGGTATCTCTTACACCGAAAAATTACTGTTGAAGAACCACGAAAGCGTAACACCCCCGTTCAATGTGCAAACTGGCAAGAATTTGGTCACACCAAAAAAATTGCACACTTCACAGTGTGTGCGTGGTTTGTGGTGACTTACATGAGTCACAGTCCTGTCCACAGTCAAAAGATATTTCTGCTGCTAAAAAATGCAGCAATTGTGATGAAAAATATACTGCAAATTTTAAAGGTTGCCTAGTCTATATTTAATACTTATGGTCCTCAGACAAGCACCTATGCAAATATTCTTAAGGGGTCTCCTTCAGTTAATCCCATAACAGTTGAGAAATCTAAACTTGAGAAAACTCTTCAAACATTAATTTCAAACATGACACAAATCATGTGTTCTATGCAGAACATGATGCAAGAGATGATGCACAATCAAAACATGCTTTTACAATCCCTTTTGTCAAAGCCATGAATGGTATACAAATTGCCACTGAAATGCCAACGGCATAAGCCAACATAAAGCAGAACTCAAACTGTTTTTTAATAAAAATCCAATAGATAAACGCAGAAGCACTTACTAGTTATTAAATTATGCAATATTTATGACACCAAACAACCCGGTGGAAAGGCTCGTGGTGGTACGGCTATTCTTATTAAAAACAGAATAAAGCACTCCCCTATGCAAAGTTTCTATACAGAATATTGAACGCTTTACAAGTATTCGTCTCGATGAATATATAAATGGTTTTACTATTTCAGATATATACTGTCCACCCAGATTCAATATAGACGAAGGCCAGTACAAGCAATTCTTCAGCACTCTCGGTGCTAAATTCTTAGCTGCTGGTGATTTTAATGCAAAGCATTAAACCAGGTTCACGCCAGGTTTTACTCTAAGGTAGAAGACTATATAATACTTTAAACCAATTAGGTCTTGGCGTACTATCCTGCGATAGTTCCACTTTCTGGCCATCAGACAGAGGTAAGACGCCAGATCTTATTGATTTCGCTATCAATAAGAGATTAAAAAATATGAACTCCCGTGTGCAGTCTTCTTTAGAACTCTTCAGATCACTCGCCGGTATTAATAACTCACATTGGAAAATTATAATACATCTTCCAGAAACTCTAATAAATATAAAAAAACAGATTGGCTTAAATACAAAATGTATCTAAGCTCCCACCTTGATCTCAACGTTTCTTTAAAAACGGACCAGGAAATTAATAACGCTGTTGATAATTTCACCCAGATGCATTGAATGTAACATCAACCGATTTTACTAAAAAACACAACTCGCCATGAATGTACCCCTAATGATGTTCAAGCACTTCTCACTTAGAAGAGAATGGAAAAAACAGAGAACATCAAAAAAATTTCGACATCGTTTAAAGGTGAAAGAAGAAAGGGCTGGCATTTGCTAATCATTTGAAGCATGTTTTCACTCCGAATCATTGTAGTATTAACTCTGAGCCTTTAACAGCTAGCACTTGCACTGTCTCACCAAAACTGGGGTCTATTTAACACCTACCGCCATAGCTCAGGAACAGTGCTACTACAATTTTAGTTACATACAAATGCGAATACCGGGGAGGGTATCTACAACAGTTGCGAAACTCAGTTTAGAGGTACATGGTGACAATATTTACAAACACAGGGAGTAATGGGAAGTTCTGCATACAAATTTGGTATACAATTACTAAATTAACCAGATATTCATACTAATACTTGATTATATTAAAAAAGAACCCTGGTACCGCCGGGTAATTTAAGCTGGTATTCCATAATAGAAAAACGTCCTTGCCTCAATATAGAAAGTTCCTGTTCAAGCAATGTTATAGGTTTTTTGTCAGAATACGCGTGGTCAAGCCGGACTAAGATTGAATCAAAGTTTAGTGGTGTGCTGAAAGAGGCCAAAACTGTGTCTGCAGAGTTTGTGATTTTGTTTCTTAAAATTGCTACTGCTTGATAATAGCGATCAGAACCGATATATTTTTTATAAGGTTTTATTGCAGCTTTGGCTGCTTGTCGCCATGAAGGATATTTTCCAATGGAACTAGCAAATTCAGGCACAGTTTTTGACTACATCTAAGCTAATATCGCACCTAATCCTTTCGTTTATAGTTATATCCCTATATGTTTCGACGGGTGGATCCGGTGCTGCCAAACGGTCTACCAAAGAGCTAATTTCATTAAACTGACTCGTAACTTGTCTAACCTGATCTGTAATCACTACACTTTCACAATGAGATTTTGAATGGCTTCAGCAGAAAGAGACATTATGCAAATTTGAAGAAACTGCACAGATAAATTTACAAATAAGTTTTTCTTAAATATTTATAACCTCAAATACAACAACAAACAAATTTACTCCGAAGAATTAATATTTTAGAACAATTTAAATGATGAAATATAAGCTTACAGTTCTAATTTTGCAGAAAACATTTCCATTGATTTTTCTTGACTGCTTTTGTTTTACTTCAATTCCCTCGTATTGTTGTTATTGATGATACTGTATTTGTTTTGAAAACATAGTTGTTGTGTCACTTGAATTTCCTCGTATTGTTGTTATTGATGGTACTGTATTTGTTTTTTTGAAACATAGTTGCTGTGTTACTTGAATTTCTTAGTATTGTTGCTATTGATTTTACTGTATTTGTTTTGAAAACATAGTTGCTGTTAGCTTTTTTATGTTAAAATTTATTTGAAATGTTATTCTGCATGTTTTTTCTTTTGAACTTCATTTAGTTGCTGTTAGTGTTGTTTTTTATGTTAAAATTTATTTTTGTTTTCTTTTGAAATTCACTCAGTTGCTGTTAGTGTTGTTTTTTATGTTGAAATTTATTTGAATTGTTATTCTGAAGATTTTTGTTTTCTTTTAAACTTCAATTAGTTGCTGTTAGTTTTTTATGTAAAAATTAATTTAAAACGTTATTCTGAAGATTTTTGTTGTCTTTTGAACTTCATTTAGCTGCTGTTAGTGTTGTTTCTTATGTTAAAATGTATTTATACAGGGTGGCGCAACAGAAATCACCCTATTGGAAGATGCTCTCATTTTTGCAAATGGCCGCCAATGTCAAATCTGTTTTGACATTTGTGGACTAGACAGATACAGAATACAAGTGAATAAGCCATGGAGCGATACACTCCCCAAGAACGCGGAATAATTGTGTCTATTTTTTTGCGTAACAATTCGTCTGTGATGTTGGCAAAAACCAACTGCTCCGAATGCGCGTGGCTATGCTGCTTTACAATAACGACAACGCTGTTGATATTTGATAACCAAAAAATAAATTATTTTAAAAATTTGACAAAACCAACAAATAATTTGTTGGTACGTTAACTCATGGTACCATCGAAAAAGTGCATCGTATAGTGCAGACAATTAGATTGGCATACGAAAAAAAAAACAATACTGTTCTGCTGTATTTCTCAATATTACGTAGGCTTTCGATAAAGTTTGGCATTAAGGAATTCTTAATAAACTCAAAAGTATGTTGCCTTTCAATATATTCATACTTCTTACGAAAGTTGATAGAAAATTCGTTGTTCGACAAAAAAGTTTTATCTCAGCTGAATATCCTATTCAGACTGGTGTTCCCCAGGCAGCGTATTAGACCCCATCTGATATTCACTATATACCTCAGACATGCCTACAAATGTCAATACTATGACTTGCACTTTTGCGGACGATACTGCAATTCTATGTTCACACTCTGATCCCATATTGCTCTGATCAAAACTTCTCCAAGAACATCTGAACACCCTGCAGGTTTGGCTTGAAAAATAAAGAATTTAAGTCAATAAGTCCAAATGTGTTCACATTACATTTACTCTGTGTAAAAGCGATTGTCCACTGGTGCAAATGAATTCTAAAATATCCCACAAAATACTGAAACCAAATATCTTGGTCGAAACACATTAGCACCAAAGAGTCTCATATAAGAATTAAATCAGCAAAATTACAGTGGCTTCTGAACCGCCAATCTAAGTTGAAATTGGATTATAAAGTCCTGCTCTACAAGGCCATTATAAAACCTATATAGATCTATGGAAAACTTCAAAGAGCACAGTCAGAAATTTTACAAATGATTGCCAATTCTCCCTGGTATATGAATAACGTTAATATCCACAAGGACTTAAAAATACCGCTTGTGACTCAAGAGGTCGAAATTCATGCTAAAGTCTATCCCAGAAAACTAAAAAAACATCCCAATGTTTTAGCTAGAAATCTTTTACTATTTACAAGGCGATGGACACACACGATTAAAAAGGAAAATGCTATAAATCTCTCAAAGCCAAAAAAAAACATTTTAAACAAAACTTGTCTGAAGCAGTTTTAATCTTTATTGTTACTTAATTTGTAGTTATATATTATTTTTAACATAACGAATTAATATTGTTAGTTCTATTTAATAAGAAGATTTAATATCCCTTCAATAAATATGATAAAAAAAATCCTATCTATGAGCTGAAATACTAATACGTAGAAGAACCACATAAGCGCAGTGGTCCGGTGTAATGTGCAAATTGTCAGGAATACGGACGCGAAGTCCTATTGCACACTGCGCACAGTATGTGTAGCTTGGAATCTTCATGATTCCTCCCAGAGTACTAGTAATAAAAATGAACTAAATTCGAAAAAATGCAATAATTGTAGAGGAAATCACACGACGAACTATAGAGGTTGTCCTGTGTACAAAGACTTGCTAGATAGATTAAATAAACGCAAGCAAGCAGCTCGTAATCAACCTGAAATTGTACCCCAAAACTTTGTTAAGCAACATAATGTTACATCAAATGCACCTAACCAAGTAACTCAAAATTTATCGTATGCAAGTGCACTAAAATCAGGAACAAAACAAATTTTTGGCTGCTGAAGATTATAATGCTAAACATACGCATTGGGGCTTACGTCTTGTAAATTCAAAAGGTAGACAACTGTTTAATACCATCCTTAACCGACAAAATAGATACGATGTCGAATCACCAGGTAGATCTACCTTCTGCCCGAATGATAGTAAAAAATACCAGACCTTATAGACTTTGCTATCATAAAAAATGTAAGCAGAAATCTAATCACAGCTGAAACAAGTTTCGATCTATCATCTGATCACTTTCCTGTAACCTTCTGCGTACTAAATAAGCCAATACTAGTCGAGTTTCCCACCCGACTAACCACACATAAAACGAATTGGCTTAAATATAAAAAGTATATCAGCAGTCATATCCATACAAACCCAAAAATAGAGTCTGAGGGGGATATCGAAGACTTTGTTTAAATTTTTAATTCAATGGTGACATCAGTGGCAGAACATTCTACTCCTAAGAACTTTACTGATACAAAAATGGCAGCATTAAATAATAGCTATATAGAAAAACTCGTAACAGACAAGCGTCGACTGAGTAGAGAATGACAAGGACATAGATCTCCTTTTGCAAAGCAAAGATGCTACGAGAAAACTTAAGGAGGCCCTGAAGCTAGAAGATGACAAAAAACCAAAGTAACTTTGTGAAAAGATTATCACCTATGTGTACAAAAAAGTTCTCACTGTGGAAGGCAAACAAGAAGATAAATTTACCTCGCCAATCAGAAATCCAGATGGTAACTGGGCACGCAGCGAAGAAGAAAAAGCCAAAGCATTTGCTAAATACTTGAGCCAGGTTTTTAAAACAAATCCGCCAACTCATGGATTTGTGATTCCTTCCTTTACTACCAAGTTATAGAACGGTGCCAGTTTTAAACCGTGATGAGGTTAATAATATCATACGAAACGACTTAAATCAAAACAAGTAAGAAATAATAGTCGGTCATGCCGACTATTACAAATGCACCAAACTTTTAAATAGCAGAATCAAATCAGGGTGGTTCATGATGATATTTAAAAAATGTAATGTTGGATCACCCTAATTTTATAAATCTTGAACCACCCTAATTAGATTTCTGTACTTATTTAAGATAGTTTGAGTACCAAAATATTATATTAAAGTTTTAAGGGCTTTTTTTAAACATATAATAAAAAAATAACAAACATGGACCACCCTAATCGTTTCCAAAATCCAAAATCAGTTGTTGCCAAGGACAACAGAATTTTTTGTACAAAGTTTTAACAAAATTTCTCATATTTTTCACAAGATATCGTGTTAACAAGAAATCGCGTTTTTTTTAAATAGTGGGCGAGGTCATGAGCGGATTGACTCCAATATCTAACCAGTTCCTCGAAGGCAAAAAAATAACTAGTGTACAAAATTTCAGTGCAATATCTCTAACGGCTTTCCAGCTACCGTGTTAGCCAGGCATTATGACAGACAGACTGACAGACAGACAGACAGACAGACGGACAGACAGACATATAGACGGACATCGCTAAATCGACTCAGCTTTTGATTATATATCTATCTTGAGTATTTCTCTACATTATAAACATTGGACCAAAGCCAATATACACCACTGAGTAGTGCATAAAAAAACAGCCCTGGGTATGATCTAATAACTCCGAAATTGATTATCGAACTACCAAGTATAGCTGTTGGACTTATCACACTACTATTTAATGCGATTTTTCGAACTAGACACTTTCCGATGGCGTGGAAAAAAATCACTTATTATAATAATACAAGCTTGTAAAGGACAAAACATTACCTTCCTCCTACAGACCTATAAGTCTACTTCCGTGCCTGTCCAAACTCTTCGAGAAATTGCTACTATCAAAACAAACACATTTAATTGATCGTAACATTATACCATCCCATCAATTTGGTTTCCGCAAAAACCTTGGAATCATAAGAAAAGCCTTTGAGATCCGAGAATACTGCTCAGCTTTTTTTCTCGATGTTGCTCGAGCATTTAATAAAGTATGGCTTGAAGGTCTTGTGTACAAATTAAAGTGCTTGTTCCCTCAAAGTTTTCATAAGAATCATACCTTCAAAATCGAACATTCAGAGTAAGGGTCAATGAATATATAACGAAAGACAATGTAATTGAAGCGTGTTTTCCTCAAGGAAGCGTTCTTTTGCCCATTATTTATGTCCTGTTTACCTCAGACATGCCAACGAATCCTGGTCCAACGACGCCAACTTTTGCTGATGATACTGATATTCTTTGCAGCAATAAATGCCTAATAAGAGCATCCAGATACTAAGACGAACACTTAAAACTTGTAGAAACATTTCTGTTGATATAGCGAATAAAAGTAAATGAGCAAAAGTGTAAACATGTCACATTTATATTAAGAATGGTTACATGTCAATCAAACGAAATTACTTACTTCGGTATTCATTCAGACAGACGACTGAAGTGGAGCAAGCACATTGAAGTTAAAGGACACTCTTGCGTTAGGTCGCAGTAATCTGTACATAAATAACATTTAATTATACAAGGCCCTATGATGCTCTTGGTCGCATTGGCCTTTTCCGAACTCATTCATCTAAGGCCCTACGATGCGCTAGGTAACATTTACCCTCACCGGAAATATCAACAAGTACAAGTAAAGCCCAATGATGCGCTAGGCATTGACTTTCTTCGAATATTAATGTGTACAAATCTTCACTACATGATTTAAGGTCCCATGATGCACTGTATGGCATTGACCACCATGTTCGCTGCCTATACAAATATATATATATATATATGCAATTTTTCTTTTATTCTGAACTTGTAATTATTTTTTGCTATTCAATAATTTTATGAAAATTAGAATTATTTTACAACTTCAGGTGGTTCAGAAATATCGTGAAGTGTAATGTATCGTTTTAGTTTTAAGATTTGAATACTTATTGTTAGTTCTTTAGTCAAGAAGATCCAATAAATAAAATAATTTATAAAATAAAAACAAGTGAACTATTCATAATGTATCGTATATAAAAACATCGACTAGTAATCCCAAATATGAGAACATAACTCTATTCTAATGGTCTGCAATCCTTCACATAGTGTCAGCAGAAAAACACATTTACCTTTCTAGAAACATCATATACCTAATGTCTCAGTTGAAAAATATGTCTAAGGATAACATTGTATATAATATGAAGCTATTCAAACATCATTTATGAATTTTGTGTTATTTATGATTTTATTTCTATACCGCGTCATTAAAGCCATAGACAAAATAATTAATTATCCCAAAAATATAATAAAATGATAATAAAAATAGAATATTTGTTAAAGACAAAAATGTTATAACTCCAAAAACTGATAGCGACATACGCAATTGTCAACTTCTTCCGTATGTCAAAAGTTATGAATTTCCATTGAATTTCAATTTAAATATCTATGTATATAACTATCTTCAACAAAAAAGGCAGTCGGGGAATTTTAGAACAGCTATTCATGTTCCTGAAAAAAGTCTCATTGCTCATAAGGTCTTCAAACTTAAACAAGTTTCACACAGAACTCCCAAGAAATGTGCAAGCTATCGTCGACCGCAGACTGTATTTTATTCTCACATACAATAAACAGATCCAAGCTGTAACCAGTAATAGCTTACATATGTCATTTTACCGTCATGTTACTGAATTTTTTAAATAAGGTGTACAATCGTAGTGCGAAGAAAAATGCTAGTAACTAACAGCATCATACAAGCTGTTATTTGGATATGATCGAAAGCTGAGTAGGACCTTACATACAAATCAGAAAAACAAAAACTACTTAATAAAACGTTCAATAATCTAGGGATCTTTAAAACTTAACGTCAGAGCGACGTGTTGGAATGTATAAAGTATTAAAGAATTTGATTTTTGAATTTAAATGGCTTGTTATTTTGTTGCAAGTTGTGTGGCAACGAGTTCCAAAGAGTAAAGATGTATACAACTTACGTTCCGAAGTCCAATGTATATGATTTGGAACAACCAGACTGTTGCCGCGGTTGGACTTTAAAAATTTTAATCTTTTATATAAATATTCGCGCTCCTTAATATTAATTATTGTGTGCAACAAAGTTAAAGTTAAAAGATTATTAAACGATGTACCAAAAAGTTGCCTTGCAAAAAAAGAAACATGATCCGATCGATTTAGACTGAATACTTTCATATATATTTTTTATTGTGACCGAATCACAATTGGGAAATATCTCATAGCCATATAACAACGTTGGAACAAGGTACGTCTTTGCAAGGAGAAGTCTTATCTTGTAAGGTGTAAAGTAAGGCACAAACCATTAACTGCAGCCCAACATCTAATACGCTGAAGATTCTCATTTAAATTTGCAATAAAATTTTCGATGAACATCCCAATTCTGATAGGATAATAGTCACCAAAGTAAAAATTGTGACAAATAAGTATTCTGAAATTTTACTACCGTAACAATATAAAAAATATTATAACCTGTCAAGTTAACAAGTTATTACCCGCTTTCAAATTAGAAAAATATATTTTTAAAACTTAAAAACGCAATGGTAGCAGCAATTTTATTGGCTTGTGCCATGGAGCAGGAGGAGCAGAATGAAATAAGAAATAGGAAACGCTTTTTTAAAAGTCTGTGGGTAAAAGTGAACCATTTTGCATTCTGAAAACAACCTTTCTCCAACATTTTTATTTGACCAATCTTATTGAAGAGCTCATGCCATTTTTATTTAAAACTTGTTTAAATTACCCGGCGGTGCCCGGGTTCTTTTTTAATAGAATCAAGTCTTAGTGTATTTGTTAATTAAGATTAATAAACTTTCCAGCCTCGCCCACCATTTTTGGATTTATATTTGTATGAATATCTGGTTAATTTGGTAATTTTATACCAAATTTGTATGCAGAATTTCCAGTTATTCCCCGTTTTGTGTTTATCAATATTGTCACCATGTACCTCTAAACTGAGTTTCGCAACTGTTGCAGTTAACCTCCCTGGTATTCGCATTTGTATGTAACTAAAATTGTAATAGCACTTTCCGGTCAGATTTAGTTACTATGAACCAAATTTCTTTATAGTAGTGCATCACGTTCTTGAGCTATGGCGGTTGGTGTGAAATAGTCCCCAGTTTTGGTGAGATGGTAGATATAGTTCCCAAACACCTACACACTAAAGTTAATCATCATACAGTATCACATTTCTGAGCTACAACGGTGAGCGTTCAATTGACCCGACAACGTCCGCTTTTTGTAAGATGGTAGATTTAGTCACCATAAACCTTTATACAAACGTTTATCTTCTTAAAGCATCGTGTTCCTGAGATATAGCGGTGGGCGTTAAATTGATCCAACCACGCCCAGTTTTTGTGAGATGGTAGATTTCTTCACCGTTCACCTAAATACCAAGCTTTATCGTTTTAGAGCATTCCGTTCCCGATTTACGACAGTGGGCGTAAAATTGATCCAACCATTTTTTTAAATAGTATTATCGAAATAATCAATTTATTTTACTTAATTTTATTAATTGTGGGCGTGATATGTGGGCGTGGCAGATTTCTTATAGCCTATCATTCCTTCCAGACCCATCTCGATATATGTTCCAAGTTTGAAGTAAATCGGTTCAGCCGTTTAAGCGTGCAAACGGTACAAACGAAAATAAATAAAGAAATATTTGTTCGGAGATCTTACTCGTAGGAGATGATAAAGCCAAAAGAGCCGGTTTAATATGGCGGAAGGCCTTAAATAGAACCCTGTGTTTGCATATAGTGTGTTTAGAAGAATTCAATTGACAGTTCATTTTCGAAACGATGTGTTTAGTTACAGTTCAATACAGTAGTGGTGAAAATAACATAAATGAAATACTTAACTACGTATAGCGATAACTGATGTTCATCTTGAAAAACAGGGCAGGACCCAAAATTGACTATAGGAATGAAGTAAAACTGAAGAATGAAGAAACTAAACCGTTACAACAAACAGACAAGTGGCAGTGGACGAAAATGAGACAATAATTTCAGCAGTTTTGTAACAGAAAATCGACATTGAACAAGGCATCTAACAAGCATTTAATATGGAATATTTTTGGAAGTTTTCAGACAAAAAAGGCTGTATATTGGACAAAAGCTGCCTATGTTTCCAGTTGAAAAATACAAAAATTAAAAATTGAGCGGTACAAAATTTCAAAATAAAATTCAAAACGAGAAATGCACAGCTTTGATTGAGAATGAAATAATAGCATGAAATTTGCAGCTTACAGACGGGCAAAAGCAGTAGGAACCATGTAGATAGTAAAAAAACTGTTTTCGGCAGGTTAAAAAAATTATTTGAGCAGAAAAGTAGCAGTATATTGGCAGTTCTCTAGGAAAAACAATAGTTGCTACATAGAAAAGTGGGAGTATTTTAGAAGTACAAATATTTATTGTACTTCTACCTATACTATGCATTAAATAATGGTACACAGGCAGTATTGTTAATATTTGTTATTTAATAGTATATAAACATAAATGGCTTTTGAAAATAAATACTCATAAATAAACAAGAAATTGAGTATTTTTTACCATTTTGACCGTTTAAATTGAAACATAGTCAATGTTTGTTAGAGCCAACTTGAAATAAAAATTTTATTTATTGAAGGTTTTAAATTAAAATAAATTTTTCATATGTGAAATAATGAAAAAAAGTGCTCGTTATTCGAAATAATATAATATTATAATTGATTTCTTCGACATGGGCAATGTAGAAGAAATTCATTAATGTTACACAAAAAAAAAAAATTATATCAAAGTTTAATTTAGAAAAAGTGTCTGTTAACATTTTTGAGTGAGTGTGGTCAAAATATCCTTCATTAAATTAATCGAAAAATTTTAAAATACTTATTATCGTAGCACATATTTTTGTGCTTTATTAGAAGCGAGGGTTGTTTAATAAATTTGCGTTACAACTTAACTTATTATCTGCAATGCAAGTATTTTTATTAATTTTTTGTATCACATATTGATTATCTAATACACTCAACTTCCCAAATTAAAGATTGTTATCTCTAAAACTGAAGTTGTAATTGCTGGGATAAACAAACGGACGAATATTGTTCAACTACAGGAAGTTGTTCTTTGACCATAACATAGTTAGTGCAGCTCCATTGGTGGCTAGGTCAAGTCGCGTTAATTAAAAAAATATTCCGGAAATTCGGCTTACATACCCTAATTTTTGAGAAAAAATTTTAGTTAAAATGACACATGGCGAATTTTGTTGACACATACCTTATGTCCTTTGGTTTTTTAAATTCTACAAATTGTGCTTCTGCCCCAAGAAAATGCAAACATAAACATTTAAATGTTTTTGGTGAATGACATCCAATTATATAAAACTTTAAAAATTTCATTTGAATGTTTGACTAAAAATATAAATGTCTTCCACTTTCCCTCCTGTTTGCAGCCAGTAAGCAGTTACATTTTGAATATTTTATAAACACAAACATTTTCTTTTCTGTTTGATTAAATTTTTCCGCCAGTAAGAAAAATAATTTTCAGTTTCAAATTTTGTTTCACTTGTTTCAATTTCGTTTTGAATTTATTTATGCTACTTTGGAGCCAGTATAGTATATACTACTTCTCGGCAGACACATTTGTGTTTTCCAATTTCAAATAACCGGTTTAATGTGTAGTTTCTATCGAAAATATTCCTACATAAATTTAAAAAAATTTGCCTTCATACTGTCAAGTTGCACGCTTCTTGTATTTCGTTTTTAACATTTTTTTTCCCTTTTATTAATTGTTCAAACAATAAAAAAATCCACCGCATTGCTGCTACTAGCAGGCTGCTTTTTTAAAAAGAAAATCGATTGGCTGCCTTCCCCTGTTTAAAACCTTCAGTGTGTTTTCCACAATACTGTTTAAATAATGTTACAAGGCTGCTCAAATTTGTGTCTCTGGAAAACCTGAAAAACTTGATTAGGAGAACTTCATGATCGACAGTGTTGAATGCCTTTGAGTGATCTGAAAGTACTAAAAATGAAAGCCTGCCGTCGTCAAGATTCATTCGAATCTCCTCGGTAACATCAATTAGAGCCGTGATACAATTACGTTTTGACCTAAATCCAGACTGTCTTTCAGTTGAAAGAGAATTTCTAAGTAAATACTTAATTTGATTATACATTAAGATTCTAGTGCTTTTGACAGGAAAGACAAAATGGCAACTGGGCGAAAGTCATCTAAAGATTTCGAATTGGTACCATTAACAGTTTTCCAATTTGTGGTGTAATAAGTTTTTGTTAGTATGGAATTAAATAAGTACGTAATATGTGGTAAAATTTTTGGTAACAAGGGCTTTTGACTTAACAACCAAGATACACTGCAAAACGTCGAGCTCAGTAATGCAATCCAAACTAAAATATTCCTTGTTTTTCGATGTAATGCTTAAATTATTATAAAAACTTTTTTCAGCTCTAGGCTATTTATAAATTTGTTATTCAGCTCATTAACATCGACGTTATGAGTACCGCTAAACTGCTTTTATCGATTCCATTTTTTTTCTAATTGTATTCCGAGTTTGCTTACTACCCACAGCTGAATTGAATTTTTTTTTTATAAAAAAAAATTTAGCTTGTATCATTTTTTTCACAACACTATATCGTAGTGCTTGAAATTGTTTGTGTAGCTCTGGAGTTTTAAAGCGGTTCCACCAATTATACAGTGCATCGCGGTAGTTAATTAAATTTTTTATTTCAATATTAATGTGGTTGGTTATGTTTTATTTGCTTAGTTTTCAATTTATTTGCCAATCATTGGATACAGGCAATAAACCAAATTATTTAAGCAATATACTTAGTTTAAGTTAAATTGTAAATCATAAATTAGTTTAAAATTATTGTTAGATCTAAGTTAACTTAGATGCTTCAATAAATATCAGGTATGATATATTGTTTTCCAAGAAGTGCAGCAGATCAACCTATGACAAACCGGAGACCAATTAATGGTCACTATACTTGTAACAAATTTTGTTACAATCTCATTATGTGTTATTATTATACAGCGTGCGCCATCTATTGCGAAAGCATTTGCAACTTGAATAACTTTTGATGTGGACAATTTTTTTTAATTTATATATATATATATAATATATATATATATATATATATATATATATATATATATATATATATATATATATATATATATATATATATATCAGAAATAAAGGAAGTCATTTGTTGGATATATATATATATATATATATATATATATATATATATATCCAACAAATGACTTCCTTTATTTCTGATGCAAAGGATGACCTTTTTTGTGCATTTTGCATCACATTTTCCAGCGTCTCGGTGGTAATAAGCGATATTTCCCGGCGAATATTGGCTTTGAGCTGAGCTATGGTCTGCAGCTTGTCGATGTAAACTTTGCTCTTCAAATACCCCAACAAAAAGAAGTCCGGTGGCGTCAAATCAGGTGAGCGCGGCGACCAGTCGAAATCGCCGTTTTTCGATATGACGCATCGGTCAAACATCGTGCGGAGTGGCGTCATTGAATCGCGGCTAGTGTGTGCTGTGGTTCCGTCCTGTTAAAACCAGAAGTGAGCCATGTCATTTTCAGTTATTTTCGGAAACACAAAGTCACGCAGCATCGCTTTGTAACGCTCGCCATTGATTATAACGGTGTTGCCAGCCTCGTTCTCGAAAAAAAATACGGCCCGATGATCTGTTTGGCCGATACGCCGCTCCAAACCGTCACTTTTTGATCATGTAGAGGCTCCTCAAATTTCTCACAAGGATTTTCGTCGGCCCAAAAGCGACAGACTTTCTTATTAACCGCGCCATTCAATGTGAAATGAGCTTCATCGCTCATGATGATTTTGAACCAAAACTCACCATCACCATGAAGCATGTTTTCGACGAAATGAGCGTACGCAAGACGTCGCGGCTTGTCTTGCGGCAACAAACGTTGTGTATTTAGTTTATTCATGATACAAAATAGACTGAAATGACATGTCGAACAAGCCGCTATATATATGTCAATACGTCAAAAAATGGCAGAGCTATTCAAGTTTGAAATGCTATCGCAACAGATGGCGCACCCTGTACTTGTGTATATATTTAGCAATTCTAATTCTTTGTGACAATTTTTTTTCACTTCATCAACTTTTTATTTTCAGTGTCGAGGAATTGGATTTGAAATTCATGAAGAAATTCTCCGTGTTTTACATGAACTACATGCCACTATGAAAACTTATCAAAGATATGAGGTATATTAAGTTCTGTTTGTATTATTTACAGTACAGTAGGAAAGTCACAACCAGTAAAGTATTTTGTGGCAAAGTACGCACTAGCACGTACCGAAGGGACCACCCGAAAACAGATCAAAGTCTATTAGAAAGGTGTAAAGACACCTTGAGGGCTAGCCATAAGTGACAACGAGTACTGCGAATGATATTTTTTTACTTAAAGTCCAATTACAACACTAGAATCTCTTCTACCTTCTTTATGAAAGATATAATAGAACTTGTCCAACCAGATGATTAAAGCTGGTGTTGGAAAACTCTGCTAAAAATTCAGCCAAGGACACTTAAAATTAAATGCAAATATCCTGCATTGGCTTATTAACCATCGATCTGCACGAAGCTTGGAGTACAAAGTACTCCTGTATAATAGCATTCTAAAGCCCATATAGACTTATGGCATGGTGTTACAACCTCTTCTAGGGACAGTCTGCATTCCGTATCTAAGGATAGACCCATTTTATGGAGGTAATATTTTCACCAGTTATGTCCCGTAAGATAGCCAATTATTAGGAATTGCTTAGTCTGATTCTATCCTGTGAGTCACTTAAACTCACGAGTAGCTTGGCTTGACGAGGACATCTAGAGTTCGTCCAATTTAGTTAGTATTCCTGGAACTGTTTTTCTATGATTGCCATGGCTGATGCCCATGCCTTTAGCAGAGGATGGTTCAGGGCCTATCATTCGTTATCTTAAAGCCTATATGTCTAGAGATTCTGTGTCTAGGAATGAAAGTTCTTTTCGATTTTACTTCTAAGGTAGATTCGTTGGATTTGTCTTTAATATAAGCAAATTGATCTTATGAAGAGGGATTGTTGTTTCAATCCGCTGTTTGATGTGAAAATCTATTAAACACTCCATGATTTTCACTATGAACGATGTTAGTCTGATGGTACGAAAATATTTTGAGAGTTCCATGTGCCTATTTCACTGCTTGGGGATGAAGAACACATTTACCTTCCTCCACGATGTGGAATATATTCAAATTTTAAGCTGGCTCGAAAGAGACTAATCGGTGGATCAGCGTTATGTCCATAGCATAGAACAGCTGTAAAGATCCCATCTCCTATAGAAACGTTTACTGCGGGAAGGATAATACCGCCCATTTAACTTTATCTATGTCGAATAAATTACCGGATAGACTTCATCACTCTTCCATAGTTTCGATGATCAATGGTAGGGAGGTTAGTTGATCGATGATGATCCAGGAAAGCGTACATACATTAAATATTCCAGGGTTTCCTGACGATATTTTGTAAAGGACCCATCTAATTGTTTTAAAAGACCAATTCATTAAATATTCCAGGGTTTCCTGCCGATTTTTTGTAAAGTACCCATCTGATTGTTTCAATAGACCAATTCCATGTAATTGATTTTTATGCAGTATTTTCTGAATTCGATCTGCTGAGACAATGATTGTAACATTTCACATTGCTGTCTCCAAGTGTCACGTTTGGATTGTTTTATTGATAAGTTGTATTCAGTGAGTGCAGTCCTGTATTTTACCCACTTTATGGATTTTTTAGCTTTGTTGAAAAGTTTCCTAACTTTTTTTTAATAGCAAGTTTACCATTTTATCATGGAACGTTCCGTTTTAAAACTTTTTAATTTTGATAATTATCTGCCGCTGTCTCCAGTTCGAGTGGAGATTGAACGCGGAGAAGAAAATAATATATTTTATCGTTGGTAAGCGCTCTGAAAAGGTTCTGTCTTCTTGGGTAGTTTGTGAAAATACATTTTCTCAAAACTACCTAGGAGAATAAAACGTACGTGTTGGTGATTAGATAAAGATGCTTTATCTTTAACCCTCTAATCTTATATATGATCGAACGAGAAACCCCTAACCAGAGTGAGAAAAAGTACCTCTCTTCTGACAGGTGGGTTTACATCCCCCACTTACTATGTCTACATTGTTAATCCTAAGAAAACAGATTTGAGAATCACTTTGGGATAGTTGTTATCACTGCTACCCAAAAGATTGTGGTAAGCGTTTGCGTCACTGTCAATGAAAAGTTTATTATATTTTTTTATTTTTTATTATTCAACTAGTTGTTGACACAGAAATTAAACAAATTATTTCTACTTATTTTATTTATTATTATATTTTCTCTTCATAGTAATAATAATATGTGGAATGAACAATTAAAATTAAATTAAAATACGTGTAAAAAATATTAAATACAAAAAAAATATCATAAAACAATAATAACACAAGAAAAATCTAAATAATAATATTGTAATTGTAAGAAATGAAAACTAAGCGTTGAAATAACAGCTATATGTTTTTTACCAGCCGAAGTGTCAATTACAGAAACAAGATACACGATATATATACAAAATTATTTACAATTTAAATTAAATTGATTTTAATTTAAATAAACTTAATATATTATTATACCTGGAATACCTGTCATTAAGAAGTTGTTTGAATTGCAAAGCGTTAAAAATTTTTCTTAAATAAGAAGGAAGTTCATTCCAAAGACGTATTGAAAAAATAAAAAATACGTATCTGGCAACGTTTATTTTTTGGCAATGTAAAAAGGTCGAAAGTTTTTTTTAAGTATAACAATACTCTTGGATTTACTCGGATTAAGACAAACACCATTTTTTGTGGCCCAGTTTGCGATTCGTTTAAGATCAGCAATAAGACAACAATTATACAATTCGAAATAGACCCACGTTTACAATTAGCATTCAATTGGACATTATCAGCATACATATGAACATTACATTTTGTTAATACAAGCGGGAGATCATTAATATAAATGGATGAAAGTAGTGGTCCAAGTATAGAGCCCTGAGGGACTCCTCTTTCAATTGGAAGAATTTTCGAAACAAAACCATTTACAAACACGGCTTGAAACGTTTATTTCATTAATGTCTTTCACAACGCACATGTCAGGTTTTTTATTGTTGATTACACCTACGGTTTTAACTTCTTTCCATGTTTGTTTACTTCCTATTTATCTTAATTTGTTATCATAAAATTTTGTTTTAGCGACTTTTATCTCTCTCATAACTTTGTTTTTTATTTGTTTTAATTCTTTAGTTGATGTTTTTTGAATCTTTTCTAACGGCTATAAGCCTCATCGCGCTTAACAATTGACTCTTTAATGCCACTATGGTCGTTTTTGATGTCGAGGATATTTTGGTTTTAGAGGAACAAACTCATCAAGGAGTTTATTTACATAATTTTGTAAGAAAATCACTTGTTCGTCTGTTGAATATTAGGTTATGTTTAGAAAATATAGTGGTTGAGAGTTTGTCATAAAGGTCAAGTAAAGTATTTACTGTTTTAGTAAAATACGTAGGTGTCATAGCCATTTAATTTAAACAAACCATTCTGCATATCTTTGCAAAACCACGTTTCTGAAACACATATATAAACTCGTATATTTTATTAACAAGACTTTGGGCATTCAATTCTGCAGATCGGGTAGAAGTAAATATCTTATATTTCCTGCACACGCATTTTCAGCCTCTAACAAATTGTTCTTTATTAGCGCCGTCAGACTACGAAACTCTCTTCCTATGAACGTGAGATCGGTAACTGATTCGTAACATTTAAGCGTGTAATATTAGAATATTTTTCTTAGTTTTTTATTTTCTACAAAAATCTCACTTCTATTCCTTTCTTATTCTTTTTTCTTCTACTTTCTTCTTTTCTTATTTATTCCTAAATACCAGCCTTTATATTTTGCAAATTTTTTAAAATTTAGTAATATTTTAATTTAATTCTTATTAAACAAATTTATATTTCTTGTTTATTTTGTATTTTAATGATAAACCTAACGCAACAAGTTGATATGTATTTTAGTAGGTTAAGTTGTTATTAATTTTACAATTAAAAAATAAAATCTTATATGCAAACTGCAATAAATAAATAAATAAATTGAAAATTAATGTGGCATATTTTTAAGCCATTATTTTTTTTTTGCTTAAGTTTCTAGTAAGATTAAACGCGATATCTTTGGAACAAAAACAATCATTATTTAACAAATGAGACATATAAATGAAAATAGTTTGACTTTATAGTTGTGCAATCATATGAAATCCAAAATTGTTCCATTTTATGCAATAATATAAAAGAGTTATAAATAATTAATGAAAAATTAAGATTAAAGAATAAAAATAAATAACTTTTAATTTTAGAAAGCAGAAAAAATAATACGTTTTACAGTTTTAAATGTAAAATTCGTAGTACTTTTCCCACTGTGCAGCTAAAGACTCACGAAAAAATAGATTTCTGCTAGACTGTATGTTGTTGCATTAAGAAGAACTAAAGTGGTTGGCGACAAGACGATTCAGACGATCAACGCTATCGATGCACGTACCATTCTCATTCTCGTTGTCCCCGAATTTTACGTAAACCTCACCACGAAGAGTGTATGCAGATGCAAGGTTGTTGTTTTCTCTTACTAAAATTATAAAGGGAGGTGTATTTCTTTCTTTATTTATTTTCGTTTGTACCGTTTTCAAGCTTAAACGGCTGAACCAATTTACTTCAAATTTGGAACACATATCGAGATGGGTCTGGAAGGAATGGTTATATAAAATCTGCCACGCCCACAATTAGTAAAATTAAAGGGGAAGTTGAAGTCACCTTTGAAATTAAAAATGTTAGGAAGACCAATTGGTCACTTTATAACTTCTACCTAGGAAAAAACATCGGTCACCTAAGGGAAAAAATAACTAACTCTCAGGAACTAAATCTGGAAGTTAACAACTTAGAAAATTTTATAATAGACGCTTTTGAAAACAGTTGCAAACTGGTTGTGAAGAAACGTTCTAGAAACATCCCATGGTGGAGTGGACAATTAAACGAGCTGCGCAAGAAAGCCCGTCAGTTATTTAATAGAGCCAAGTCTAATGGCTATTGGGCATCCTACAAGATCGCTCTAACGGCCTATAATAATTAACTGAGAAGATCTAAAAGAGAATCCTGGAGGAAGCACTGTGAGGAGATTGAATCACTCCCAGCAGCTACAAGACTGCAGAAATCACTCAATGAAGATCATTCGAATGGCCTTTCTACACTTAAAAAGGCAGACGGAAATTCTACAGAAAACGAGACAGCTACTGCTGGATACTCACTTTCCAAGCTGTGTCACCTGTGTAGAGGACTGTGGAACCATCGAAGGCACTCGTTTCTTGATGCCCACACGTAGGGAACTCTCACATTTTTAGGATAAGCTTAGAATTAGGCATGGTTCCTAAACGTTGGACGAAGGCTGGGGTAGCTTTCATACCGAAAGCAGCGATAATTGATTCATAGAGATGCGTCACTTCGCTTTTTCAAGGTTGATACTGATAACGATTGAGTGGCGACGGTAGGTCGTACCAACAAAATACACGCAAAATTCTCTCAATTCGCTCTCAGAGAACCCGAGCAGCTTTGCGAGTTGAGAGAGGACAGCCGAACGCAATACGCCAGCGATCGTATGTAACGCGTTTGCTACTTTGTGCCGAAAATTAGCATAAACAACAAAAGAGCAGCATTTGTTTTCATATTTGTCGGACTCAAGCTTCGAAGCGATTTTTGATATTTTTCTTCAAGGTCATTCTTATGAATGTACGCGCAGCACTTGTCATGAAATTCGTTGACCTGTCTCAACTTTATCATTTTCGGCAATTACAAATAAATGCAATATCATAACCCATATTTTATTATAATATTCATGCTCATTTTTATATAGCCTAAATAATATTAATATAACATCTTCTATGCAGGTGCATGGCTCTGAGTAGAAGAAGGTTTCAATTTCTTGGACTCTACTTTCTAGACAACATCACGGAAGTTGCAGATATCAAACTGACAAAAGTAGTTAGGTATATTAAGGCCACAGGCTGGTTTAAGAAAGTAAAAAGTTTGAATATAATTCTATTTGTTTTGATTGGAAAATCGGCTTTTAATAATTGAAAAGTGTGTTGACAAGATTCATTGCCTATGTATAAGTTTAAATCAACTGTGCCTAATGAGAATACTTTTTCTGATGTAATGCCTTATAATTTAAATTTTTCTTCTGGGTAATATTGCTCGTTGTTTTTATGTTGACTAATTTTGCAAATGGATATGTCAGCGCCGGTGACAACTAAAAATGCAATTTGTCTGTTTCTATGTGACAGGATTATGTAATTTGTATTTTTATCTTTATATCTTTATACTTTAATTATCTTTATTGTTGGCTGTCCGAAACTACAATGTGTTCCGAGCCCTGCATGTTTCCCTCATTGTGAATCATATGTACGTTGTTGTTGTTATATTGTGGTCTACTTCTGTTTTGGCCGTAATTTGTGTATGTGTTGTTATTTGGTCGATTTCTGTTGAAGTTGTTGCGGTTATTGCCCCAGTAACTTTTGTTTGGGTTACTTCGTGCATTGTTGTTGTGTTGGTTTGAATTTCTTTTCCACTGACCATGATTGGGATATGAAGTGTGATAGGTCATGACTGTGTTTTTATTTAAACTTTGTTCACTTTCGATTTCAATTGCTAATTCTACTGCTTCTATTAAATCTTTTGGTCTAGCAGCAAAAATTGTTGGTTTAAATTCATCTTTTAATCCTTTTTTAAAAGTATCCAAAGCTTGTTTATTTTTATTTTTATTTTTTATCACCAATTTTATAAGAAATAAATCATTCCTTTGACTTATTATAAACGAGCTACGCTATAATGGTGATGACCACAAAGCCGCACTTGCAATGAAACAATGCCACAAAGCAGTTTGCTGTTTTAAGCTATAATTGATTTTATTTCTGGCGCGAGGCCCTTTTTATACAAAATCTAATGCTATTGCTTTCTTATTCTAACATATATATTTGATAACTTAAAGTTTAATTTACTTATTCTATCTAGTTGTATTTCATATATTCAAAAATGCAATTTGGTGTTTTGAGTGAATAATTGCTTAGGTCACTTAATGCACAAAAATGAACTCGATCAAGTTGCATAAGTAACCCGATAACCTTTAATTATTAGTTGACATATGTAACTAAGTAAATAGAGCATACGCTACGCTGATTTTGGTATTAATCTTCAATAGGGCCGGCATGAAAATTGTAGCATCTGGATACTGGAGTTTTTATATCATTTTGCAATTAATTTAGCGAAATTTCGGTTGCTGCTTCGAAAATATTTTTAAACACTTCTGTATATAGAAGTACATAGTACCAGTTTGGACCCCACCGAAACTAGGCAACTCCACGCTTACAAAACTATCAACGAAATACCTAGGGGTCATTATGGACAGTAAGCTGACTTGGAGACTGAATGTAGAAGAGAGAACAAAGAAAGCCTTGAATGCCCTATACTCTAGCAGGAAAATGCTTGGTAGGACTTGGGGCCTTTCACCTCGCCTCTCACTTTGGATTTACACTGCAGTTATCAAGCCCATAATGGTGATAGTTTGGTGGTCGGCTATGGACAAGAAGACTTACGCAAAAAAGTTGGAGAAAGTGCAGAGAGCTGCAGATTTATGCATAACTGGAGCTCTGCGCACTTCTCCAACAGCAACTCTAGATTAACTACTGAACTTGCTCACAATTGGTCTAGCTGCACAGAATTCGGTAAAGAAATCTGCACTAAGGTTGATGATGATAGGACAATTCATATACAGACCATTTGGACATACCAAATTGCATAGAGGAATGAACGTTAGCTCAGACTATGTTATTCCTCAGGACAATTTCAAAAGAGGTCCACATATAGAAATAGGAATGAACAAGTGGAAGAAGGGACTTAGGCAGCATTCTCACTCTTTCAACTTTTTTACTGATGGATCTAAGACGACTAAAGGAGTAGGAACTGCTGTGTTATGCTCCGAACTTGATATCAAGCAGGCATACAGACTCCTCAATTTCTGCAACATCTTTCCAGCTCAAATCTTTGCTGTGTCCAAGGCAGATGATTTCGCAACTAAATACACTTCTCTTATCTCTCATATTAACTTATACATGGTTAGCCAGGCTGCTACAACGACTAAGTCACTTTGTGTGTGGGAATGCAGAATTAAAATGGATGAACTTTGCACAAAGAGACAAGTCACCATTTCTTTGTAGAAATCTCTTTCTTCCTGCAGGACGTCTAAAATCAGTCTCCGCCATTACAGTATGAATACTACCAACTATTTCCTATCGCTCTCAAGAGAAGATTATAGGTTAATGGTTGGCGTTTTAACGGGACATTGTCTCACACCGGCACATGCTGACAAATTAGGTCTGGTACAAGCCTGCAATGAATACAATGCTAGGGGGACCCTGGAAAACCTACTTTGTTATTGCCCAGCTCTCAATGGATCTAGACTGAACTATCAACACGTAGCTAATTTGCTCAAGCTATCTAAATTGTGTTTCACTAATCATTTTTGAACTTTGAATACCTTTATACAATCTTGGTAACACTAAGGACCTCTATAGGTCTATTTGTGACCTCATTTTTTTGAGGATCAGCCAATATAACCTAACCAAACCTTTATTAATTCCGAAACACTTTTTAGTGCCCAAATTAAGTCCAACAATTTCTTTTGAAGAAATATTGAAAGTGCAAACAACTTCAAACGAACTTGAACTGAAACAATAAAGCTTGATTTGCTTATGGATGCTATTAAAGCAGATGCAGTGGAATATATTTCCAGTTTTACTCCGATATTTTTTCAAAACTTACGCAAATCCATCGAACAGCTCAATAAAGTTAAGCACACTAGTGTATGTTGGTCCCCTTGGCGTGGGGAAGAGGCTTGAACGGTCATATTGATCTCTCTGATTGGAGACTTCTTATGATCGCCGGCAGCTGCTATTGGTTATATAGAATATTCTCAAGTCAGAGAGGCTCTGTGTCACCGTGAACTAAGAAGAAAGCTCTGTAATAATAACAAAGGGAGACCTGGATGATTCAAGACTGGAACTTGTGACTAATACAGAGATTGCCGTACCAACGCCACCCTAAGCCAAGGTGTTGAGGTAGCCGTGCTGATGGCTGAATGGTCAGAGGGTGTTAAAAGATTGCTGATAGCTAACGGTCCACTCCGACACCCGGGCAAGCTCGGTTGTATAAGTGCCTTCTCTCCGCATGCCGGCTCTGCGGACGAGTGACAGATCGTTATTCTTTGCATTTCCTCACCGACACTGTCTCTAAGCTCAGCGGCACGATATCAGGCTTGAAGCTCAAGTTGATTCCAGTGAGTGTAATTCCGAGAAGACCACGAACTTGCATTAGGCTGCCTCCGATGATCAAACCGGGCGAAAAGCTGTTACGGTGTCTGAAACTCCAGAACAAGGACATACCCGCTAAAAACGACTGGCAGTTGATCAAAGGTCGAAGAAGCAAGGATATTCAGCAGACCACTCCTCTTGGCCATCAGTGAGAAATCACTGGAGGCATTGTCAAAGGCGGACAACAAAATTCGCTTTGGCATCCGAATGGCCACGATGAAGATCTTTAAATGCGACGCGAACCCCGAAGAAGACGGTGATAATGCTGATGTTTGCGCATATAAACTTGCAGCACTCTAAGTGCGCCACCGACAACTTAAATATCCTCCTCAGCGAGGGGGATATACACATCAGTCTCGTACAAGAGCCCTGGATTAGACAAGATAAAATCATGGGGCTCAATATCAGCACTCACAACCTCTACTACAACAAAGAGGCAGGTAAGCCAAGGGCGTGTATTCTTATCAAGAAAGGTATAAGTGCAATCCTCTGCTATAATTACAGCACATCAGATATGACGGTGGTTAAAATAGAAGAGGCCGGACTGCAGAACCTCATTGTGGTCTCGGTCTACATGCCTCATGACACAGAGGCACTGCCGGAGTAATTGAAACGCCTCATCGAACATCATCAAAACGACATTAGCCTCATCGGGTGTTACGCAAACGCAAGGCACACTCTATGGAATAATACGACAATAAACGACAGAGGTAAGTCACTGTTAAACTTTATATTGAATAATAAGCTAAGTATATGTAATAGGGGTAACAAGCCCACCTTTATTTTCCCAAGTACATATACTTTTCTGGGATGGGAGGAGGTCTTGCATCTTACGCTTATGACAGAGAGCAATAGTGTAACTGTGGAAGGTTGGATAGTGTCAGAGAGACCATCAATGTTTGATCACTGTCTGATACTATTCAACATCCATGGCAGGTCCTTCACCCCTTTCTTTTTTCAGAAATCCTGGAAAAACACGGTGGGAAAACTTCGTTAAGATATCAGAACGTAAACTAGGAGGTAGCAAAATTTGCGGAAAGATAAGCTCTATTTCAGATATAGATAAAAAGGTTTATATATTAGAGAACTAGCTTAAATAACCCGGCGGTGCCCGGGTTCTTTTTCAATAGAATCAAATCTTATTTGTTAATTAAGATTAATAAACTTTCCAGCCATTTTTGGAATTATATTTGTATGAATATTTGGTTAATTTGGTAATTTTATACCAAATTTGTATGCAGAATTTCCAGTTATTCCCCGTTGTGTGTTTATCAATATTGTCACCATGTACCTCTAAACTGAGTTTCGCAACTGTTGCAGTTAACCTCCCTGGTATTCGCATTTGTATGTAACTAAAATTGTAATAGCACTTTCCGGTCAGATTTAGTTACTATGAACCAAATTTCTTTATAGTAGTGCATCACGTTCTTGAGCTATGGCGGTGGGTGTGAAATAGTCCCCAGTTTTGGTGAGATGGTAGATATAGTTCCCAAACACCTACACACTAAAGTTAATCATCATACAGTATCACGTTTCTGAGCTGCAACGGTGAGCGTTCAATTGACCCGACCATGCCCACTTTTTGTAAGATGGTAGATTAAGTCACCATACACCTTTATACAAACGTTTATCATCGTAGAGCATCGCGTTCCTGATATATAGTGATGTGCGTTAAATTGATCTCACCACGCCCACTTTTTTTGAGATGGTAGATTTCATCATCATACACTTCTATATCAAATTTTATCATAAAAGATCACAACGTTCATGAGATATCGCGGTGGGCGTTAAATTAATCCAACCACGCCCACTTATTGTAAGGTGGTGGAGTTTGTCACCATACACCTACATACCAAGTTTTATCATTGTAGATCATCGCGTTCCGAAATTACAGCGGTGGGCGTAAATTCATCTAACCACGCCCACTTTTCGTGGAGTTGTCGACAGTGACCATACCAACTCAAATTCCAAATATGAGATTTTTTGGAATTTTATTAGTGAAATAATCGTTTTTGTTGACTTAATTTGACTACTTCTGGGCGTAATATGTGGGCGTGGCAGATTTCCATTCATTCATTCCTTCCAGACCCATCTCGATATATGTTCCATGTTTGAAGTAAATCGGTTCAGCCGTTTAAGCGTGAAAACGGTACAAACGAAAATAAATAAATAAATAAATACACCTTCCTTTATAATATTAGTAAGGATGTTTTAAATGAAGCCTTTAAGAATCCATAGCAAAGGCAGAATTTTGGCAATCCTACTGCACATCAATATAAAACTCTAGGGAATCTGCAAGGTACAGTAAAATATTGTCCAAAGAGCACTCCAACCCACTTATGTTAAAAGTGTGGATGGAGGGTGGACGACTTCCACAACAGATTCTTTAGAAACATTAGTTAAATGTCACTTTCCCGGTTGCGAGTCGCAGCAGAGATTGGAGACCTGGGAAACCCATAGATCCATGTCAGATGATGTAGATTCAAAAATAGATAAAGAAAATATTATCTTTTCAATAAACAGTTTCCAGCCGCTTAAATCGGCGGGGCCAGACGGTATTATACCGATTATGCTACAGAAGACACTAAAGACTATTCAAACTTACTCAAAAAAAAAATTTGCTTTTTTGACGTGTAGACGCGTTTTTTTGCTGTGCTCTGTAACTTTTTATTTGTGGCTTGATTTAAGGACTCTGAAATATTAAGGAGTCCACATTCATCTAAATACGTTTCCGTGTTATTGATTGAATTGTTCTTTTTGGTGAATCCAGTCAATTTTTGTGATATTTTTCAAATAAAAAATTTTGAAATTATATCACTCAAATCTTTTTTTTGTTTTTGCCGCCAAAATAAAAAAACGCCGATTCCTCCCGCTTGTTACAATTAATTGATCGCTGCTTCGCAGAACAGAGTGAATCAATTGGTTCTAATATACGTTGCTTTATCTGCCAAAATAGATAAAATCTAACGCGAAGTTAATGAAATTTCTAAAAGAGTTACAAAATTAGAAAAATATTAAACTGATGCCCATGGTTTACGATCAGAAATATTGACATTGAAAAACAAAATTGAAATGTATGATAACTCTGCCATTGCTTGTGAAGTTCGTATGCATGGAATTCCTCAGCAAAAAGATGAACAATTGTTTCAGATTTTTGAAAAATTGTGCTCGTCAGTTAATATTTCACAACCACTTCCAGTAAAAAACATATATAGACTTCAAAACAAGAGAAACGCAAATACAAGAGTCGATCCACCAATATTAATAAAATTAATGACGCCGTTTGATAAAAATTTCTTGTTGAAATCAATATCTGATTTTAATCGACATAGTAAAGACACCCTACATCTACACCACGTAGGCTTTCAATCATCTGTGCCTTTCTATGTCAATCAAAGCTTAACAAAAAAGAATCATGATATTCTAAAGGCAGCAATCCAACTTAAAAAGAAAAAACTACTATTGTCTACGTTCACTAGGCGCGGTTTAATGTTTGTAAAAAGCTGTGCCTCAAATAATCCAGTACAAGTGAACAATATACAAGAACTGAATCATTTTGCCAGTAATGAAACAAACCGTAGTAACTACACCTTTCGTGACAATCCTGAGCAAATTAACATCAACTACATTCAGTACTGGACGAAACAAAAGTATATATTATTTAAATAGTTTTTTCTTACAATTTTTTAACCAAAATGTTAACTATATTTCAATTATTGTTTGTATGCGTTGTTTATAAAAAAAATAGTTTATCTTTAAATGATTTCTTTAAATAACAACTTCAAAAGGTATTCCAAAGGAAAATCCTACAGCATGGTTCGTGTATTGTCCAAACAAAAAAAATGTACTTACAGTTTGCCACATCAATGCTCAACGCCTAGTTAAAAAAATTGATGAATTTCAAGATTCGACGGTTGACATTGTTTGCGTTTCAGAAACGTGGTTTAACCTGAGTATGTCTTTAAATTGCAAGGTTTTAGAATATTTCGATATGATAAACAAGGTCACGGTGGTGTATCTATTTTTATAAGAGAAGGAATAAATTGTCGTAGGAACTGTAAGTCAAATGCTGATAGTAGTATTGAATATTTGTTTTTGGATTTGTTTTGTAAAGGCTATACATTTCTAATTGGGGTTGTGTATAGACCAAACAAAAATATATAAATATATGGATATTAATCCGCTCAAGAATAACATCGAAAGAAAATTTAATTTTATTAATTCCTTTATTAAATAAGTTTCCTTTTCAGCAAACTACGATGGATTTCTTATTTCTGAGTTAGTGCTTCACTGGTTGATCTTCACTTTCTGCTTGATTTTCGTAATGAGCTTAGCTTTTATACATTTTGTTTCTTTGTTCTTAATTTCTAATTGTATACAATTTAGTATTGATCTCTCTTAATTGGAAATGTGTATTGTATGTTTTGGTATTGAATTTAATTAGTTGGAAAGATTGGTCTAATCATTTGTGTTGTTATTACGTTTGTATTTATGTTTGTGTCTGACTCATTGTGTGGTGAGTTTAAGGTGTTTTTTTTTTTTTTTTTTTTTTTTTTTTTAATGAGGAGTAAAAGCATCGAAAGCCTTGTCAGTGCAGGACTTTAACCTGCTAAAAGTCTCCTCTAGTCCGGACGGATAATTCCCCCTGGAACTACCGTTAAGTATTACGTCAGAAGGCCGTCAAGAGCATATTGCTCAACGTCAGTATTAGGTCAGTCTAGTCGCCCACCTGCCTCAGATTACCAGGACTACTTGAATTTGTAGTGAGTAGTCGAATACGCTCCATGTTTCGCGATCTCTCCATGCGTCGAAGAGAAATCATGATATTCGCTGCCGCACCTTGAAATATTTTCCATTTATAGCGAGTGTCACATATGTGGTTCATCGTGTTCGCCAGTGTGGGTGCTTCCCCAAAAGCCTTGGCTATCTCTGCTCGTTCGATATTGAAACGGGGACAATAGAACAGGACATGCCGGGCATCTTCAATTTCATCATGACAAATCGGACAGAACGGATCTTCCTCAAATTTAAATCGGTGTAGGTACTGCTTAAAGCAACCATGTCCGCTGAAAAGTTGTGTTATATAAAAATCAATTTCTCCGTGTTTACGGTTTACCCATCTATCAATATTAGGGATCAGTGCAAATGTCCATCGTCCCTTTTCCGACCTTTCCCAGCGACATTGCCAATCATAAACACTGCGTCGTCGCTCGTCTACCTTCGATGCAAGTGCACCAGCCGAGTAGATACGTTTGACTTCACAGGCCAGTATATCTATCGGTGGCATTGCCGCTATGACCCCGATTGCTTCATCTGAGACTGTGCGAAATGCGCTGGCAACTCTTAACGCACTTAAACGATAGGTTGTCCGAATACCGGCAACATATGACTTCTTCTGCATCGCCTCCGCCCATACAGGAGCAGCATAGAGCATTATGGAGGTTGTAACCCTAGCCAAGAGCTTCCGCCTACTGGATCGTGGTCGAGACAACGCCCCGTTGACTCTTGAGGCTTTTTCGCTAACCACCAATAAATGATCCTTAAAGGACATTCTAGAATCTATCAACACTCCTAGGTACCGCAGATATGGCTGTGAGATAATCTCAAATCCCCCCACTTTGATAGTAAAAACCTCTCGTATTTTCCGGGAACTTAAGAGAACCGCCTCTGTTTTTTGAACCGCGAGTTCCAGGCTTGCCCTATGCAACCATCCCATAATCCTTGATATTGCATCACTGCATGTTACCTCAAGCGTGCGAATATGTTTCGCTACTACCACTAATGCGATGTCATCCGCATAGCCGACCAAGGTGGCACCTACTGGAAGATCAATCGTCAACACGTCATTATACATGACGTTCCACAAAGTTGGCCCGAGTACAGAGCCCTGCGGAACGCCTCGTGTAACCTTGTATTCCCTAACTCCTACGTCGGTGTCATATAAGAGAATTCTGTCTTTAAAATAGTTGGCGATTATTCTTTGTAAATACCCTGGTACTCCAAAACTGCTTAATCCCTGCATAATTCTTGTCCAACTCGCCGAGTTAAATGCATTTTTTACATCAAGCGTTACTACTGCACAATACTGCTTGTCACCGCCTCTCCATCTTTCGCCGCTCGTAGATTCACGTGCTATTTTCATCACTGCTTGGATAGCGTCGATAGTGGATTTCTTTCGTCGGAATCCATATTGCTGCTTCGATAATCCACTAGGTTTTTCCAGAGTCTCCTGTAACCGGTTAACAATAATACTCTCCAGTACCTTGCCCAATGAGTCGATCATACACAGGGGTCGGTACGAAGATGGCTGATCGGGTTGCTTCTCTGGCTTTAACAATAGCACAAGCCTCTGACGTTTCCAGACATCTGGAAACATTCCTTCTTTGAAACACGCAGTAAACATCCTAGCGAACGTTTCTGGGTTCGCTCTAATGGCTGCCTTCATTGCAATGTTAGGAATGCCATCTAGCCCCGGGGCCTTGTGGTCGGCTACTTTTTGCAGTGTCAGTAGCACCTCTTCAGTTGTAACCATAGGAATATCATATTCCTGTGATGATTGATTGAGAAAGTGAACTGATCCCTCCTGTGGGGGAAAAAGTGCTGAAACCACTTTGTCCATAAGGACAGGATCGGAGGGTTGAGGAGCCCTTTTTCCTCTCGCTCTGCTCATCACAACTTTATATGCCTTTCCCCAGGGGTCTACATCGGCACTTTCGCACAAATCCTCAAAGCAAGAATTTTTGCTAGATCGAATAGCATTCTTGAGCTGTTGGCGACACTCTTTGTATAGAGCATGTAACGTTAGGTACGTCGGAAGATTGCGCGAACGCTGCGCTTTCCTTCGCATCTGATTACAGCGTTTTCTGTACTCGGCAATGTCTTCATTCCACCAATATACTGGTTTCCTAACTGGCATTGCCGTCCTTCTAGGCATTGATGCGTCGCATGCTTCATTTAGACGCTTCGTGATCTGTGTAGTCATGTTAAGCGCTCCGTCGACAACTGCTTCTGGTTTTTTCCACACCAACTGAAAAACATCCGCATCGAAGGCACCTTGTTTCCAGCCCTTGGTTTGTGCCATGACTATTTTACGACTGGCTCGCTGTAGTTCAATTACAATGATAATTGCAAGTTGATCACTGTGCGTGTAGAAGTCACCCACGCTCCATGTGACGTAACGGGCGATTGAAGTGTGGGCGAATGTTAGATCCACCGCTGACATTTTTTTCCCGGCCTCAAAAGTATGCTGACCATTGTTTAATAGCTCGATATATAGCGTCGCAAGACATTCTATTAAGAGTCTGCCTCTGTTATTCGTTCTTTTACTACCCCAAGTAATTGAAAACGCGTTAAAGTCCCCCGCGATAATCACGGGATACTTTCCTCTTGCTTCTGTTACTAACTCTGTCAACATTCGTTCGTACTCGATTATGTCCATGCTAGGTGGTGCATAGCATGAGAAAAAATATATACCGTCGAATTTTGCCCATGTAAAACCATTATAACCCACAGATGCTTTACTTTGAAATAACCTGCCACTAACCGTCCATATCGCAGCTTTACTTGGAGCGTCAGACGTATACTCGCAACTGTCTATATTGTGATGTTGCTCGCACAAAAGAGCAAGATCAACATTTTGCTCGAAAATTATTTGCTGCAGTAGATCCTGTGCAGCAATACAATGGTTGAGGTTAAGTTGAACGATTTTCATCGCCCCCTTTGCTTAACCGCCTTTAGATGTACAGGGCAACGCGAGTTACCAGCAGAATGGTTGCCGCTACATACCGCACACTTTTCTTTATTCTTGCAGACCGCTGCAAGGTGCCCCTCTTCGCCACACTTGCGACAAAGTTTACTGCGATCCACAGACTCTTTGCAATTTTGGGCTAGATGGTTATACCCCCAACATTTGTAGCACATTTTCGGCGAGAGACTTTCACGAACGCGACAGGACACCCACCCCACACGTATGTGCTGCTCCTTTAGCACTTTTACCGCATCCGCAGCTGGTAGACTTATATATGCTGTCTGAGTGCCTTGATACATTTTTCGCATATTCCGCTGTATATTGCACTGCGTGTGCAGTGCGTCGCATATTTCTGCGACCGTTGTGACCTCGTCAAGGTCCCGCAACTGAATTGTTATGGTGTGAGTTTTTGCCGACACCCTGGCTGAGTTGCCCAGCACCTTCTCCACTATTGTTTGGTATGCCGCTGTGCAGCTAGCAGGTGCACGCTTAAGCTCCAGTAGTAACTCATTTTTTGCAGTTCGTCGAACTGCCTTGACGTTATCACCAAGTGAATGAAGCGTGTCATCACTTTTGATCTTTCGTAGGATGTCTGCATACGTCTCCGTAGCAGCGGCTGCTATGATCAAGGCATCGGGTTTAGTCCTGGTCTTATTCTGCCTCTTAGATTGTACTTTCGTCCACTCCTGTTTTCTCGTTTGCGGTGCTGGTGTCAATTTTTCCTGCATGGGCGCCAGGGTATTACGCACTTCATTCTGCTTTGACTGCCTGGGTCCGACTTTTTTCTGTTTGGAATCCGGTTTTGAGCGTTTCGTGGGAGGCTTTTCCGCATCTGACTCCTGTTTCCTTTTCAGTTCCGCGTCAGGTTTTAACCAAAGTGATGTCTGTGAGGAAGTGTTGCTTCTAATCACCTTTTTAGCTATATCATCGTGCTGCTCGATGGCAGATAGCTCATAAAATACCTTGATGCTTTCAATCGCGTCTCTCATTGCCTGGTGGATAGAACGTATTTTTCCATCTTCCAACATTTCCACAAGCAACCTAATCTGCTGACCGAGCTTGCAAAATGCTGTTTCTCCAGCAACAGCTGCGGTTGGGACTGGACTATTACAGTCGTTAACCAGGTCTATTGTCTGCATATCAGACAGCACGGGTGTACATGGTGGTGACCTCTGCAGTCCTGACGACCTTTTGAAAGGGTATACATTGCTGCTGATTCCACCTGTAAAACTTCTTCCACTCTTATCTTCGTTCATAATTTGTTTTTTTAAATCGTTCATGTTATATGGGTCCCCACTCAAAGCCGTTATCTCTGATCGTTTGTGTAGTCACCTATGATTCCGTGGTTGTCTTTGCAAGCAGGGAGGCCACGCGATGGGTTGACTCAAGCCTTTATGAGAGCTTTAGTTCAGAGCCGAATCTAGTGCTAGTCAGGAGTGGGACATCTGAGCCTACACTGCCAACTTAATGGTGACGAACTCGAGCGTACTTTGAGGCCTGCTAAGGTTTTAACGGGACGGAGGCGGTTGCAGCATTAGCCTGAAAGCCATTTCTGTAGAATTTCACTTCTACATACTCAGGTAACAGAATACTACAGCCGTCAGCCCAGGGTTCGGTCTAATCCAATCATTTTATTTCCAGTATACCATAATTAGAACTTTACTGGTCTCAGTTCTAATAACTAGGGTACGCGGGATTGTCACACCCGATACTCCAAACTTTGGAGTACCCCTGCGTTTAAGGTGTGGTTAGATGCGTTTGTAACAATATGACTGTCAACTAGTAAAACAAAATCATTCATTTTTTTTTTACGGCTATTTTAAAAATATGGACAATTTAAACCTAAAAGCGGAAATACAAAAAAAATTGATTGGACTGTTATTTACAATAATCCTTCAGTAGAAGACCAAGTTAAGTTTCTTGCCTACAAACCAATGTTCAATATCCGTTCGAGTAATTTGTGCCTCTTAAAAAAAAAACAATTAAGAACTCTGAAAAATAATACTAAAGCGAGATTTTAATTACAATCGTTGGAAGCGTTACAGGACAATTGAAACTAAAACTATTTTTATTAATTTTTAAAAGAAAAGCCCTAGAATAAATAAAAACGGCAAAAGCTAACTTTTACTCCAAAAAATTCGGTTCGATTCAAAATAATAAAAATACGTGAAAGCTCGTGCGTGATTTAGGTTTGAGTACAAGTAAAAACATTCCACCAAAGCAATATACAGGGTGGCGCAAAAGAAATCACCCTATTGGAAGATGCTCTCATTTTTGCAAATGGCCGCCAATGTCAAATCTGTTTTGACATTTGTGGACTAGACAGATACAGAATACAAGTGAATAAGCCATGGAGCGATACACTCCCCAAGAACACGGTATAATTGTGTCTATTTTTTTGCGTAACAATTCGTCTGTGGTGTTGGCAAAAATCATAATGAGCGATGAGGCTCATTTTCACCTCAGCGGGTACGTGAACAAGCAAAATTATCGCTTCTGGAGAACCGAAAATCCGCGAGTGATGCACGAGAAACCATTACACCCGCTCAAAGTGACTGCGTGGTGCGCTGTTCACGCTGGAAGAGTCATCGGGCCGAACTCCGCGGGTCAAACGACAACAGTGGACGGTGCGCGCTATAGGGCAATGTTGACTGAGTTTTTTCTGCCCGAACTGGACGAATTAGGACTGGTGGACATGTGGTTCCAACAGGACGGAGCAACAGCACACACTGCGCGAGCCACAACCGACATTCTGAAGGCCGCGTTTCCGGGTCGCTTAATTTCGCGTTTTGGCGATTTGCACTGGCCCGCCAGATCGCCCGATTTAACGGTCCCGGACTTCTTTTTATGGGGTTTTTTGAAGTCTCGTGTTTACATCAACAAGCCTGAGACCTTGGAAGCCCTCAACTCTCGCCGTAGTGATGGAAAATGCCATAAAACGAGCCCGTATGGCAATCTATTGTGACGGCGCCCATTTATCCGATATCATCTTCTCGACTTAACACAATTAATTCTAAAGGTCTAAATAAACATAATCAAAAAACAGAATCGAAGTTTTTTATTTTGAAAAAAAATAAGAGCCAAACAACATCGGATGACTTCTTTTGCGCCACCTTGTATAACATTGATGATCTTAATGAAAGATTTGTAAACTTGCCAACGCCTAAAGTCAAAACTAACCATTACGCAAATTTACAAAGTCCTCTTACTCCTGAAATATAATTTTCCTCTGAGTGTTTTAGTTAACTTGATGTGTTACAAAGTTGTTTATCGATCAAATCGAATGCTATCGGTGTAGACAAGTAAATCCTATTTTTATTAAAGCCTTGCTACCTAATCTGCTACCATATATAACATACATCTTTAATTCAGACATAACTACTTCAAAATTTCCAAGTAACACAATTATACCTGTGCTAAAACCTAACAATGAGTATAGCCCAATTGCACTTTTGCCTTTTTTATCAAAAGTTCTTTAATCTTTAATCTTTAATATATATTCAAATGTCAAGTTTCTTAAAAAACACTCGCTCATTACTGATCGACAGTCTGGTTTTAGAGTAAACCGTATATCTTCAATAACAGCGCTAATCGATGTTGTTGAAGATATACGCGTAACTCTTTGATCACTCTAAGGCATTTGACACAGTCGACCGTAGAATATTATTAACTAAATTATCAACTTTATATGGCTTTTCAACAACTGACACAAAATTTATTGCATCTTACCTCAATGACAGATCGCAAGCAATTTACTGTAACAATTAAAATTCGAAGTTTTTAACTCTAGACAGGGGCGTTCCGCAGGGATTATTATTAGGCCCACTTCTTTTTTCAATGTACATATATGATCTCCCTAAAATTCTTAAAAATTGTAGTATTCATATGTATGCCGTCGATGTGCAAATTTATACTTCGTGCAAATTAACTGAAATAACTTCCTGCATAAATGACCTTAATAATAATTTATCTCAAATCAATAATTGGGCGACTATGAATGGATTTCATTTAAATCCTAATAAATCTCAATGCTTAATAATTTCTAAGAAAATGCTTGATACTTCTCATTTACCTCACGTAAATTTGAATAACTCATGTGTTAACTTTGTCGATCACGTAACAAATTTCGGAGTAACCTTTAACACAACACTATCCTGGAACAGGCATATAAATATTACTGTTGGTAAGGCTTATGGAATGCTTCGGGTACTTTGGTCAACACGACATTTTAGTTCTTTTAAAATCAGAATGCTACTCGTTAAAACTATTCTTATGTCAACTTTGAATATGGCTGCGAAATATTTTTAAATTGTGAAGCGACTAGCAAAAGAAAATTGAATGTGGTCTTTAATAATATGGCGCGATACGTTTTTACACTCAGACGGTTGGACCATGTCTCAAATAGCGCTAAGTTAATTCTCTTTTTTTTTTTTTTTTCTTTTTATTTCTCAATTCGCCTCTGGAATGCCTTGCCTAGTAACATTCAAACAATAATTATTTTAGTAAAAAAAAAGTTCATCTCAACATATTCATAAAAAAAAAAAATTAATAATAAATTAACAAACAGTATAACGTTCAAAAAATTATAGCGTGCAGCCTGCGCGGGTATTACGGAAGCCATGAGATCATGCCAGCCGAGGTACTGAACGTCATTCTCAACTTACTCCCAATTGAAATTCAATTACGGCTAACAGCAGCAAATGCAGCAACCAGAATTATGGAGAGTGGCCTATGGCACGCAAAACCGTTTGGTCATGGTATAATTCTTGGAATCCAAAGTCTCAATAGGAAATCTTCGGACCATATCACTGCAATCCTTGACTTTCGAATGAAGTTTGTGGTTAAATTTCCAACATGAAACGAATGGAATTTGAACCTGGTAGTAAAGGAAAATACCCTTAAGTATTACACCGATTTATCCATGTTGGATTTCGGGGTAGAAGTGGGGGTGTACTCCAAAGAACTCAAGCCATCCAATTATTTTCGCTTGGGAAACTCTGCCAGCATCTTTCAAGCGGAAGCTCTAGGGATTAGAGAAGCATGCATACTTACTGATAGTCAAGCAGTCATCTTAGCACTCGCCTCACCAATAATTAAATCAGAAATCACAACGATAAATGCAGGAGTTGCAATCAAGAAGACTCCAAAGAAACAGTTTTTCATTTTCTATGTGAGTGCCCTGGTTTGGGTACTTCACGACATAGTACGTTAGGAAAATTTACAATGAATTTTTGTCTCTTCAGGCAGCATCTAAGTCAACCAACCAGTGTATTTTTTAACATATATTGTATTAGATTTTGTGATATTGCATTTTGTAGAACTTTGCTAGCATTTATAAATAAGTTTATAACATCGCCCATAACACCAAAACATTTTTTTTTGTACAAGAATGACAATGAATTGGAAAGGGAAAGATTCAGCACCTTTAGGTCCCCGCCCTGAATACGTGCCTGCTAGGGCTCAGTGCTCCCGTTGCACTTAAACAGGCTATTCGATGAATCTTGTTAAAAGTTATCTGAGCCTTAGTCTGTTCTACCTTTGGCCTTCATTCTAAAGAGGCATATGTAGCCATTGGAAGTATTACTGTTTTGAAAGACCAAGCCATCATTTTTGGTCGTAGTCCCTATGTTTTACTATACAGCCTTTGGCAAGCAAAGTTTGCTCATAAGACTTTATTTGTTATGTATTGTAAGTGGTTTTTCCAGGTTAGAGTTTTGTCTAGGATTTCTCGCAGATATTTCATTATCTCGAATAGTTTGGGGTCCGTGGCACCTATTCTTAAAGTTCCAAGATTTAGTTTCCTTCTTCTGGTGAAGGGTACAACGTTATTTTTAGTAGGGTTTATCGAAAGTTCTTTCTCCTGACACCAATTTTGCGTAATGCCAAGAGCTAGTTGCATGCGGTCGATTCTGGTGGAATAAAACTTACCTCTAACCATAATCATCAGCAAAACCCTGAACTTTGAACACTTTGTCATCCAGAGCTTGTATAAGCTCGCCAATGACTACTAGCCAGAGAAGTGGCGATAAGAAGCCTAATTGGGGGCAGTCTTTAGTTGACCTGACAGTTAACCTATCTGCCCCAATTTCACAAATGATTGTCCTGTTTTCCAGCATATTGAGAACCCAAGATAAAACCAGCCTGTGCCCTTCCTCAATTGATCTGAAAGTAGCATTGTCAAAAGCCTCTGTAATATCAATTGGTGTACAGAGAGCAATTTCCTTACCCTCCAACGCCTTTTCGATTTTACTCGTTAGGCTATGTATTGCAGTCTCAGTCGATTTGCCTGATTGGTAAGCACATTGTTCAATATGGAGAGGTATATCTTCCAGATAGACTTCTCTGATATGTTGATCCAGAATTTTTTCCATATCTTTAAGCATGAATGACGTTAGGCTAATGGGCCGAAAAGCTTTTGGCGTGTGATCCGCCTTTTTTTCTTGCTTTCGGTATGAAAGCTACCCCAGACTTTGTCCAACGTTTAGGAATCATGCTTAATTCTAAGCTTATCCTAAAAATGTTGGTTAACGTCGGTGTCTGTATATCAACTCCTTGCGCCAGTGAGAGTACCCTATGTGTGGGCATCAAGGACCGAGTGCTCTCGATGGTTCCACTGTCCTCTACACAGGTGACACCGCCTGGAAATTGAGTGTCCCGTTTCTTGTAGGCTTTCTGTGAAATTTCCGTCTGCCTTTTTAAGTGTAGAAAGGCCATTCGAATGATCTTCATTGAGTGATTTCTGCAGTTTTGTAGCTGCTGGGAGTGATTCAATCTCCACACAGTGCTTCCTCCAGGATTCTCTTTTAGATCTTCTCAGTTCATTATTATAGGCCGTTAGAGCAATCTTGTAGGATGCCCAATCGCCATTAGAATTGGCTCTATTAAATAACTGACGGGCTTTCTAGTGCAGCTCGTTTAATTGCCCACTCCATCATGGGATGTTTCTAGAACGTTTCTTCACAAGCAGTTTGCAACTGTTTTTAAAAGCGTCTATTATTAAATTTTCTAAGTTGTTAACTTCCAGATTTAGTTCCTGAGAGTAAGTTATTTTTTCCCTTAGGTGACCGATGTTTTGTCCTAGGTAGAAGTTATAAATTGACCGATTGGTCTTCCTTACATTTCTAATTTCAAAGGTGACTTCAACTTCCTCTTTTAGATCAAAGCTAATATAACGATGATCTGACAAGGAGTCTTCATCCAACACCTTTCAATTTGATATGTTATTTGATATAAAAGCACTTGAAAGGGTAAGATCTAATACCTCCCCCCTTATCGTATATATAAAAGTTGGCTCGTTTCCTCTATTAGCTACTACAATATTACATCAGTGCTTCCATGTACCGTGGAAGTAGCGTCACAGCAGCCTGTATCGCCACAAGATCACGTTGAATAAGCTCTGAAATTGGAAGAAATTTATTATTTTTGTTGATCATCAGCGTTATCCTAGGTCGGTCGGCATTGCTGTCGTAGATTAACTTACAAGTTTTTGTCTAAAGACCGTTTATTCGTCTATTTGCGGCCCATGGTTCTTGAATGGCAGCAAAGTCCAGACACTTGTTCCACCAGGGCACTGAGCCTATAGGAGGCTGCGATAACTCGGTGGAGATTTATCTGAAGACAGTTAAGCCGTCTCCAAATTGGCGGGTTTTGTGGTGTCAGGGAAATAATGTCCCAGTATTTCCCAGACCGGCCCCTCTGAACCTTACCACCCTTCGTGCTTCGCAAAGCCGCAGCCTACGGGTCTTTACTTTCCCATTTCCTTAGCCGACCAGATAGAGCAGAGAGTTTGGCATTTGTTTTGCCTTTCTCTGCACTCGGTACAGGCTTTATGGTAAAGGGTCTTGTTTTCGGCTTCTGGCTATTTGTGTGTGCACGAGCCGCAGCAGATGTCGATGGCACCACGTTGCCCTGAGCAGCTTTTGCTTTGGCTCTTCCACCTTTTCAGCCGACATGGGATTCACAGCTATCACTAACTCGATAAGATCGCCTTTCTGCAAATCGATGAAGCACGAATGTCCGAATTTTGCGACTCTACTTGGCCCAAAATTCGCTCATTCTGCCAAGAAGCTGAGCCAGGAAAGTAGCCGACAAATATTTTGGCCTTTGGCACTTCTGCCTCGTCCACCACCTTCAACTCGGCTCCCTTCCATGGCTTCAGGGCTGGTATTAGCTCCTTCGACCAATCCACAGTCTCATCGTCCAGACAGTTAATAATTAACCATCAGGGCTTAAAACCGTAGCCTGCAAAGTGAGACTTTGTTGTACGCTCTTTGGTCTCGTACATCTTATCAAGGATACACCTCTGTTCCTTTGCAATTTTACCCGTAGACCATATTGCCTCCGGGAAATTGAATTTCCGATCTTCTTAGCGATGATAGTCTCTGCTAGAGTAGGCTTTGAACAGGGAACCCCCGAGGAGGCGCCTTGCAAGGCCACTCCTTTAGAGACCACCGTCGTTATCCTGCTGGGACTAGGCTTGTCCACAGATGTGGTTTCCACCTCCTTCATCTTGCAGATTGCCAGCAATTTTGTTGCCCTCTGATGCGAATCGCTTTTTAGGCTTGGAGCTCGATGTCGGCGTTGAACTATCCGATCGGGAACGTTTCGGCGTCATTTGCCCTTCACCAGGCACAACTGATGGCTTTACTGCCATGGACCGAACTGTTTCCAGCGGTATGCCCTTATCAAGTAAAGCCTTCAATCTTTTGCGTCCAGCAAAATTCATCTTCACCCTGTTTTTGTTTGTTTGAGTCTTTTCTGGACCCGGTTCAAGAAGATTTTTCTCTTGATCCGAAGAAATGGACATCCCAGCCGACTCCTGGCTAAATTGAATGTCCATTTCTTCCGGCCTGTTGAAAAGAGGACCGAGTGTCCCTTCCAAATGGTCGTGGTCCATTTTATCGTCGGCAAAGGGACCAGATGCCCCCTCGGTCAACGAGGTTTTATGCACATTTAAAGGTGTGCAGACCGCATTTATTTCCCAAACCAGATCCTTCGGACCTTACCACCCTTCGTGCTTCGCTAAGTTGCCACAGCCTCCTGGTCTTTCCTTTCCCATTTCCTGAGCCGATCAGAGATAACATATGATTTGGCACATGTTTTGCCGTTCTCTGCACTCGTTGCAGGTTTTAAGGTTGTGATTCCCGATTTTTATTACTGGCTACTTGCGTCTGGACGAGCTGCAGCAGATGTCTATGACACCTCAATGCCCTCAGCAGCTTTCGCTGTACACAGGCGTGGTTTCCACCTCTTTCATCTTACCACAAGACGAAAAAGCGGGCGCGGTCAAAAAAAAACAAAGCCCAAATTTTCCAACACTCCAAAAATCACTTCTTAGTTTGATTGTGTTTGGAAAATTCACTCAAAAACTAAATCCTTATTCCAAAACTTGCAATATAACTTGTCAATCCAAAGGATTTGTTTCAATCCATCCATTTGCTATCATCCAGAGTTCGTAAACAGTAAGAGTACTGAACAGTTCAAACGTTCAAAAATTTTGGACTTTTAATGACATTCCAATTCCATTCCATTCAATAAAATATATTTAACACATGAACAACAAATGTGTGAAAATTATTTTTTCCACATTTTTTGGATTCTCATAAGTTTCTGAAAGACATTTTCTTTCTCTGAAGAGAAAAAAAATCCAGGGTTAAGAGAAATTTATATGGATTTTATGTGGAGGCAGCATATTTCTCAACATGTTCAAACTTTTCGGCTAAACATCGTGACTTTTGGTACGTCGCCAGCGCTGTTTATGGCTATTCGATGCTTAAAACTGTTGAGTGAAATGCAGAGATCTTTTCTCAAACAATTCACCTAGATTTCAATGTCGATGATCTTTTAACTGGCACCGATTTTATTCAAACCTTAGCAAAAATAAAAACTGAAGTAGTACAAATTTTGAAGTCTGCTGGTTTTCAATAAGCGCAATGGAGTAATGAAATATCTCTACAGTTCAATGATTCAGACTTTACGAAAACTCTTAGGAGTCGATGGCAGTCTTTAGAAGATGTTTTTCGCTTTTAATTGGAAAATTTATATAATTGAAGAGCAACTAATCGAAATATATTATCAATTTCTGCTCGTTTCTTTGATCCTCTTGGTTTATTGTCGCCAATAATTATCAAAGCAAAGCTTTTACTACAAAAACTTTGGATTCATAAATTAGATTGGAACGAATCGATTCCATTGCGTCTTGATATCACTTATCAAAAATTTTTAAATCAATTTAATGCAAATTCATTCTGAAGCAAATTGTGAAATTCATGGTTTTGCTGACGCTTTCATTTGGTTGCAGTGTATACATACGAAGCGGAACAGTAAATGGTATCAAGTTGACGCTATTTACAGCAAAGTACCTGTAAAAATATTAAGATTCCCAAAACTAGAATTTCGCGCAGCGCATCTTCTTGTCAAGCTATGGACAAGAATTTCGGTAATGTTTCACAAAATTGAGCGAATTTATTTCTGGTCAGACTCATTAATTGTTTTAAATAAACTCAAGTTACATCCATCAGTGATGGAAACATTTGTAGCAAGCAGGGTATCTAAAATACAAGAGTGGTCACAAAATGCTTCATGGCGTAACGTTCCAACGAAAGAAAATCCTGCTGCTATAGTTTGTAGGGATTGTGGCGTTATTGAACTGAATGATTTCATTTAGTTTAATGGTCCAAAGTTTCTCCTAAATGAGATTGCGGATTGGCTCGTAAATTCACATTTTAGATTGTGGCCTTAAGATAAAAATAATGGTTAACTAAAATTAAGAACAGCTCTAGAAGCAGTTTATAAAACTTCGAATAGTATAATATTATATAACTTTTCAATAAAATTTCATCTCACTTTAAATTATTTTACATTTTTGCATATATTTGGCGAGTTATAAGTAAGTGTAGAAATACAAATGAAATTTTTTTAATAATTCCTACATTTAAAGAGTTGTAATTTGCGTTCAAAAAGATGAAAATGGTGAAGAAATTAAAAAATAAAAGAAAATACCGCATTTTTACGCCATATACACAAAACAAACCTACTTTTACTTGAGTTTACAAATGAAAATACTTCGATGACATAAATTTAAGTTGAATTTCAGATATTATCTAATAATTTGCACTTTTTTAAAATGTACCTTCGGAATTTGGACATAAGAAATTACTATGCTGGGTCAAAGCATTGCTTGCTTTGTTACTGAGACAACATTTTCATTTGGTCAATATTACAGAAGCCTACAAGTACAAGCCTATGTTAATGTATCAGATCATGGGAAATAGCCGTCATTGTTCGTTTCCAAATCCGTACATATTGAATTGGTATCTGATCTTTCTTCCGACTGTTGTCTTTTCAAGGGTTCATTGAACGCCGGGAGTGCCGAAATTTCTCTACTACTACAAAGACTTGAACTTCGTAAGCGCCATGAGGAAATTGCAAGAAATTCGTGAGCAGTTTCTGAAGAAGCAGCAGGCATTACAACAGTACGCGAAGGGTTTCCAGTTTGCCTTTATACCGCCAAGGGCTTTACATTTTGGCAGACGGTGGGAAACAACAGTGAAGTCAGCGAAGTCACTTCTGCAGGGAACTGTTAGGAACGCGATGCAAGTTTTTCGTGAAAATCGAAGCAGTGCTCAATTCAAGACTAAGTAATCACTCCAATGAGTAGCGATCCAAACGACGGGAAGGCGCTAACTATGGCGCATCTGCTAATAGGCGGATCTATTTTCCTATTATTTGTCTTTATTACTCTTTCCCCTTCTCCAATTCATTGAAGAAATATTTTGTTCTTTTAAAAGAACAAGAAGGACAACTTCACCTTTTGTCGCAAAATATACAAAAGATTTATCTATTTTGTTCCTCGTACTTTATGGTGTATAGTTATTGGACCCAAACAATATATTCCAACATTTATAAATAGTCTAGTCCTAGTCACCCTATCTCTTGGAAAGTTTCCCATAAATTGATGAATCGTTCTTGGTTCTGCTTCAAATCATAAATAACACTAATGAATTACTTTTCGAACGAGTAGCTTACCTCTTAATGTCCAAAAATCTTGTCTAATAATTGCTAATAATCCCTGCGGTCCAATATGCAAAAGTTTTTTTATGCAAATAATTGACTAATAAGTACACCCAGTCATACTTATATGAAAGCAACATTGGATGTCTTGCTTAATATGAAAAATTTGAATTCTGCCTCCAACCCGAATTATTCCGTCTTTATCCAGAAATGGAGCGAGTGACTTAATTTTTGACTTACCCGGCAGGATTTTTTATTACAGCTAAATGCTGGCATCTTATGTTACTGTTTTAAGCGCAAAAGATTTAATACTTTCATTAGGGTCCCAACGCCAAAAAAACTGAAACTTGTGATGATTTTCTGCTACCCATATATGTCAATATCGGCTGAAAACACATATAGATGTTTTCTAAATCTTAACAAAATATTAAATAAGTTTTCTTGTAATCCCGGCCCAATAAACAACATCTCATGTAACGAAATGTTATTTTAAGTTTAACTAAAAGCATCGAATACGACTCTCAACTTTACAGTCGTACTTTCATGTGCTCGTTTGCCTTTGCTAGCGTTCAGAGGGATATGGGATGCGATATTGTACCATTACCGAAAATAACAACTACAAAAATAAATTCACGTGCTAAAACTTTATTAATAAAACGGAAACAGGACTATGGTCACATATTTTGAGCATTTACAAATTTAAGTCACAGTAAGAAGATCAGGTGTAACCAACCAATTATTATTATTGTTGTTTTTTAATCTGATTTTTATTGAATCATCTGAGTTAAACTTAGGTTTAATAATAATTTTAAACATATTTAAAATTTATACGATTTGAATATTTGGTTTCATTGTTTATAATATTAATCATATTTGTCGAGATGTAAATTATCCAGTCAGTTGGGCATATCACGCATATCAATTAATATATGGGGAATATTATTGATAACGTTTAAGACGTGAAAAATTCAGAGGTCTGAATAGATTTCTGGCTAGAATGTTTGGGTGAAACATTTTTCATCTTCTGGGTACGTTTAAAGATTTCATCCTTTACAGTTGGGATTTTAAAGTCTTTGTGAATGTTTGTATTTCTTAAACACTAAAAAACATTGACAATTTATCGCAAAATTTTAGATTGGGCTCTTTGGAGTTTCTCAATATTCGATGGAGAGGCTGTGCCACAGAGCTCAATTCCATATGTCCATATGGGTTTTATTATACTTTTGTATAATTGGATTTTGAACTTGAGATTGAGTTAAGATTATCTTGCTAAAAGCCAGTGTAACTCAAGCCTTTTTAGCTTAATTTGGGTAATTTTAGTTGCAATATAAATACCGAGATACTTACAAGGTGGCGCAAAAGAAATCACCCTATCGGAAGATGCTCTCATTTTTGCAAATGGCCGCCAATGTCAAATCTGTTTTGACATTTGTGGACTAGACAGATACAGAATACAAGTGAATAAGCCATGGAGCGATACACTCCCCAACAACGCGGAATAATTGTGTCTATTTTTTTGCGTAACAATTCGTCTGTGGTGTTGGCAAAAATCATAATGAGCGATGAGGCTCATTTTCACCTCAGCGGGTACGTGAACAAGCAAAATTATCGCTTCTGGGGAACCGAAAATCCGCGAGTGATGCACGAGAAACCATTACACCCGCTCAAAGTGACTGCGTGGTGCGCTGTTCACGCTGGAGGAGTCATCGGGCCATTTTTTTTTCGAGAACGCCGCGGGTCAAACGACAACAGTGGAAGGTGCGCGCTATAGGGCAATGTTGACCGAGTTTTTTTCTGCCCGAACTGGACGAATTAGGACTGGTGGACATGTGATTCCAACAGGACGGAGCAACAGCACACACTGCACGAGCCACAACCGACATTCTGAAGGCCGCGTTTCCGGGTCGCTTAATTTCGCGTTTTGGCGATTTGCACTGGCCCGCCAGATCGCCCGATTTATCGGTCCCGGACTTCTTTTTATGGGGTTTTTTGAAGTCTCGTGTTTACATCAACAAGCCTGAGACCTTGGAAGCCCTCAAGGAAAATATCCGACACGAATGCGAGAACTTATCGCCCGAAACTCTCGCCGAAGTGATGGAAAATGCCATAAAACGAGCCCGTATGGCAATCAATTGTGACGGCGCCCATTTATCCGATATCATCTTCTCGACTTAACACAATTAATTCTAAAGGTCTAAATAAACATAATCAAAAAACAGAATCGAAGTTTTTTATTTAAAAAAAAAATAAGAGCCAAACAACATCGGATGACTTCTTTTGCGCCACCTTGTAGTTTCGGAATTTTCTGGTTCAACTCGGCCATTTCTTTTTAGAGTAAAGGTTAAATGCCACCATTTTGATTTGTTTACTAGAGAAAAAGGGGTCCTTCGTCCATAATTTTCGTCGCCCACGAGATGGACTGCTTCTGTTTATCAGTCCTCTCTGCCTCCGGAACCCGTTTCATACGCTCTATGAGCTGAAAGGCAGACCGTTTGTCTTTTTGAGCCCATCGAGAGGGCTGATTTCGATGTTTCCTTGCTGCTGCTAACTTCGCGGGTTGCCCATTTCTGAGCAAAACTGCACTGGTGCTAGGTTTTGCAAAGGCACCTTAAATAACTGCAGTGTCTGAAATTTTAAGAATTTTGTTTTGAGCGGATTTATCCGCAACAGGAGCGTTTATAGTCCGCCCGTCGGGTTTGTTTTTGTTTTGATACATTTGGTTTTCACGAGTAGTCTGGAACCACAGTCACCCTTGCCAGTGACAGATTGCTAAGAGAAGCCTTATTGAAACTATTGGTGGGCAAGTATCTAGAGTTCAGACATGCTACCGACCGCACTCCCCGCTGTATGATGTTCCGCCTTGGATTGGGGAATTTGATATAAGAGAGTTAACATCTCTCCGCCCGACTACCATTAGCCGTCACTCCAGCAGAGATATGACCTACTAATGCCTGTTTTTAGCCGCCCCCACGGAGAGGGTGTTGTCGCACTACCTTAATATACACAATTACGACACGCACACTTTTGTGTTACATGTAAAACCCTGTGTATCTATCGGCGGACGGTCAAAAAAATTATAACATACTCTGAGGTAGTATATAGCGGGCTTGACTCTAGATCCTCACACAAGTTACAATATTATGGCTCGTTATGTGTATGGCATATTACCTCATTTAGCAATCAGCTACTTTGGTGTAGTATTCTCAACTATTTAGAAAAAAGAAATTGCATTTTCTTACATCAAATAATACATACAAAGTGTCCATATGTTCTGTACGAAAACTTAAGTTCTGCAAGTCTAATAGAAGCACCAACATCTTGATACCATGTTTTAATTATTTAAACTCCGGCCGATTATTCTTTGTCAACACCGCCAGAGTGTGGAACTCACTTCAAATTCTAAAAAAAAAATGTATTATTTAAGGAATGAAAATGTTATGTACTTATATGCCAACGCCTTATATTAAAAAAAAAATAAATAAAAAAATGTGACTCTCTGACTGTAACAACATAACAAGAAAACAAAAACCGATAATCGAATGTAAGTTGCCCGCGAAATTTGAAAAGGCATCTTACTTTTAGAACACACCTCGTATTGTTGGTGCATTTCTTATAGCTAAACCAACTATAATAACTTACTCTTTATTTTGAAAATTGAAGTTTCCGATTTAAGAATGAAAAACAATTTTATTCAAGTGAAGGGGGTACTTGCCCTACAGTTAGCTATCCTGTAAGTCCAGTTTTGAAAGTACTTCAAAACTGGACTTAATCACCGCCTATCTCACTATAACAGTCACAATGTTAAGTTTATAGTCTTGAATTGTCTCTGGATTATCCGCATTACATCGATCCTGAACGGCACCCTATAGGAAAAAATTAACGGCGTCAAATCGCAGCAACGCGCAAGATAAGTGATTATTCGGTTGTCAAATTTGACATGCAACAGATCAATTGTCTATGCGTCAATTCACTGCCTAGGTTAAATCTGACATACTCCACGTTGGTATAAGGATAACTTATGAAATGTAGTCGCATCTTCCGACGTCTGAGGTCTGGATTGCGGCTGGGTGATGATGGTTACCTTTATTACAACTTTGTCGGTAATTTGTGACTTATTGTTAAGGTGATGATCAGAACTATAAACAAGAGCAATACATTATTATTATTATTATTATTATTATTATTATTTTTATTATTATTATTATTATTATTATTATTATAATTTTTATTATTATTATTATTATTATTATTATTATTATTATTATTATTATTATTATAGACCTTGAAGTACTGCGACCAATAAGATCTATTGTGCATGGCCTTTAAGTTTAATCCCTATATTTTTAGACTTTTAATGAGTTTTAGAACTAATTGGGGATTGTTGTTCCAAAGTGTATTTGGATTTACAACAGTGTCACCGAAGTGACAAAATCTTTGTCTGCCAAGTGCACGACATTCGCAGAGTATATGCTCTGAACTTTCAGTATCCATTTCACAGAAACGACAGATGTCATTGTCAATAAGACCAAACTTTTTTAGGTGATATCTTAGGTTACAGTGACCTGTGAAGTACCCAGCTAAAATGCGTAAGTCCTCTCTTCTAAGCGAAAGTAACTTGTTAGATATTCCCTTTGATGGGATGAGGAATCGTTTTGCTTGACGTTGACCTGAACTATTAAGCCAGTGATCGGCAAATCTCTTTTCCCCCAATTTCCTGTGGCTTTTCGAAAGGCTACAGAAGAGCTCAGGACCAATAAAAGATTGCACCTTGTTTAGCTTTTTCGTTTTCCGGTACCCATACTAATAATACTATGTTGAAATTACCCAGTATATTTAGCAGGTTTAGGCAGTCATATGCCATTTTTGAGGTGAATTTGTTTGATTGCAAAGTTTTTAAAGCCGCTTGACTATCAGAGAGAATGCAGATATGTGCTCCTCTCATTTTCCTGCGAAGGCACTCCTTCGCACAGATTTCAATTGCATGCATTTCAGATTGCAAAATTGTTGGGTATGCACCCATTGGGATTGATTTTTTAAATTTGGGGCCAAATATTCCCGCCCCTGTTCTACTATTTTCAAGTTTTGATCCGTCTGTAAACCATATTTAGCAGCCCGGTTTGAAAATGATTGATATGGTTCTTCAGATTTCGGGATTATTTATAATGATTTGAAAATTTTGAAGAAGGTTGGTTTTGAGGATAAGGTATCGACTCTATATAACAAGGGACTTTATTGAAGATTTTCTATAATCTTTAAGTGTCCCTTAAAATCACCGCTGTTTAGTTCGGCGATACCCTCTAATCTCAAGGCCCCACGACTGGCTTCCATTTGTATTAGGATAGGTAGTGTAGGGATGTTTGAGAGCACCCTCAATGGATCAGTTGGACAGGTTTTCATAGCACCTGAAATACTGACGCAAACAAATCGATGCAGTTTGCTCAATATGTCTGTTAATTTTCTTTATTTGACCTTAGGCCACCATGCAAGAGATGCATAAGTGACTATTGGTCTAATAACTGTGGTGAATGTCCAGTAGATCATTCTGGGATTTAGACCACAAGTTTTACCAAAAAATCTTGTACAGGCAAAGAATGTTCTTGTTGGCTTTTTTGTATTTTTCTCAAGATGAGAGTTCCAAGTTAACGTTTTATCAAGAATTACTCCTAAATAATTTGCTTCGTTGGAAAATTTGATCGTGGTGCCGTTAAGGACCGGACATGTAAGATAAATGTTCCTTTTCCTGGTAAAAGGCACAAGTGTAGTTTTAGTTGGGTTGATGGATTTTTAAACACACCATTTATTAAGGCTTTATTATGGTTTTCTCACGCCATCCTACTATATGCACTACTAGGTCATCTTGTGTGTGAAAACCAAGGCTATTAAGCTTGTGAAGGAGTTCGTCTATAACTAACGTCCACAGAAGGGAAAAGAGTACACCCCCTTGCGGGAAACCTCTTGTGGCTGTGATAGATCTCAATTCTCCTCCAAGCTCTACACTAATAGTCCGAGATTTTAGCATAGCTAATATCCATTTAACAATGGATGACGATACTTCTTTTTGATGAAGGGCATTGCTAATTACCTCATAGGAAGTGTTATCAAAAGCTCCTGATATGTCAATAAATGCACACAGAGCTATTTGTTTGGATTCAAGAGCCTTTTCAATGACTGTTGTCAGGCTGTGTATTGAAGTCTCAGTAGATTTGCCGCATTGATATGCAAATTGTAGCTTGTGCAATGGGAAATTAATGAGGTTACTTTCCCTTATGTGTTGATCCAAAATCTTTTCCATCGTCTTTAGGCAAAATGAGCTGAGGCTAATAGGTCTGTAAGATTTGGGTAGTTGTTCTGGCTTTCGCCCTACTTATGGAATAAACACTACTTTAACATCAGCCCACTTTGTAGGAATATGTCCTAGCAAGAGACTTGCTTTAAATAATCTGACCAGTATAGGGACAATATATGTGGCACCTTTCTGGAGTAGGCATAGGTATATCCCATCGGTCCGAAAATTTCACTTCAGAGTTGATGAATTGTCATGCAATGACAATTCATCAACATTACCAGTTCAGGTAGACGTAATAATTTTATAATATTTTTATTTCCGCATATAATGTATGTATTGCTTCTGGCCGCCATATTTGATACAACCACATTCTGTCTTCTTTAAGCACGTTTACGTGCTCTGAAGACGTAAGTCGGTCCTTGTCCGCCCCACATATATTTTATGATTTAAAAAATACAATGATTTATAGATTTAAATTAAATTTAAAATATTTTTAATTTGCACATGCTAAGATCACCTATTTCCAAAATTAACCGATTCCCAAATATTCAGATATTGTTAATTGGCACACGTCAAAATAAGATCACCTTTTTCCAAAGTTAGTTAAATCTCCAAAGTCATCCAACAAGGTTTGCGTGACATTCGGAAATTGGCTATAAAAAGGCCAAGAAAATCGACATTCAGTCTGACCACGGGCTTATGAACAAAGTTCATAGCCTCAATAGTGAAAACTTGTGTTATTATTTTGTACTTTGCTAAATGTCTAAATAACAAATAATTGTAATATCGAAATGAAAAATAAACTAATATAATGTTATAAAAAAAAATTAAAGTAATTACAAAAAAATTATTAAATTATATAAAAAAAAGGTAATATAAAAAAAATCTAATACTAATAAAGTTAATTATAAATAAAAAAAAACAAATATATCGCGAGAAATCGACTGGGTCAGAACTGCGCGGTTGCGGCGCAAAGAAGTTACGCACAAAGCGCAAGACTCAATCTTCTCTGCTGCTATTTGTTGGTCTTGTGCGCAGTTGCGGCGCGAAGAAATTACACACAAAGTGCAAGACGAAATCTTCACCGCGTCTAGGCGTTGATCTTGTACGCCTGTGCGGCGCGAAGAAATTAAGTGTGAAGCGCAATGCAAAAATTATTGTTGGTGCAATTCTTCCAGGCGCAAAGCAGCAGTACTTCGTTTTTTTTTAATATTTTATTTAATTTTTTTTTTGTAAAGAGGTGATTGACCTGCTTGACTCTTTTATATATTTGTTATATATTTAGTCTTATCTAAGCGGTATTTTTTTTTTATGTGACACCAAAAATCGTCAAATTGCATAAAAAAAAAACTAAGCAAAAAAAAATCTCTTTCTACTTGAGGCCCTACTGAATATCCACCGCCAGGACAGGACCTCAAGTGACTAGATTTTTTTAGTTACGGATAAGCGGTAGAAAGTATTGTGTATTATACGAACGGGTCGTTGAATTGCATTAAACACCTTTTTTTTTTTTGAATAACACAAATAAACTTTTAAGAGTTAGTTTTAGCAGAAAACACACTTTTTTTCATTTTGTACTCCCGCACACAATTATAACTTTATGTTATTTATATTTTCTTTTCAAATTGTAGACCGTATGACCGCTGATTAAGACTTTTGGCTTCAATTTGATTCTTCTAAGAAAAGTTTAATTAAATGAAACCTATTTCTAAAAATTTATCTTCGTTTCATTCTTCATCTGTTGCCATGCAGAAGATTCGTTAAAGCCACGAAGGTCTTCAAACCTCGCACACAGATTAATCTAATCACACATATGCACACACAAACTTTCTTCACACGCAACATTGGTCCTTAGGCTCTTGCAACCAACATACATTCAAATGAACATGTTCGATGCATTTATTAAGGACAAACACCTAAGTGGTTACAAAAAAAAAAATGTCTCAAGAACAGGCTGTCGTTACAGGCTTGCATCCGCCGATGCTGCTTGCAATATGGAGCGTGTGCATAAAAAAATTTAAAAACGCAGCCTGAATTTATTTTAACTTTCCAAAATGTGTGGCCTCGACACATGACCCTGACCTTATGTCTCTTATCCTAGCTAGCCGGGCAGTTCAAATTTTTTTTTTTATTTCATACAAACAAAATCTACTTTAAACCTCATTATGCACTTATCTTAATATTCTTACGCTACGAAAATATCTTTTGCATGGTATATGCCGAGTTTCTTGCCTGCTACGTTGCCGAGCTCATATATAGAATTGCCAACGACTCTTAATACAATGTTTTTTAAATGTGATGGTGCAAGCTTCGCGTTGTATCCCTCAGCCTTATTGCTCTGCTTAAAATTTCGTCGATATACCATTTGCCCAACCTTGAATTTCACTTCTTTACTTCTTAAATTATAGACTTTCTCGTTCTTTTGATGTGCAATTTTTAATTATTTAAATATCTTGTCTCTAATTAATTGTTGTTTATCAGACGGATTATCTACTCTAAAATCTACATCTTTTAGTACACAAAGTTTTCGTGCTACCGCATAGGATGCACCATGTTCCATCATATGCGAACCAAAAACAGCATAGTATGGATCTATGCCTATAGAGCTATGCATTACGCTGCGTAGTGAAAAAGCAGCGTCGCTCACATGTTTGCCCCAATTTTTCTGATTCTCACCCACAAAAGCGCGGATCATTTGCAGTACTGAACGATTTACTCGTTCGGACGCATTTGCTTGGGGAGAATAAAAACCTGTTTTGATATGGTGCACGCCATATTTTTCGTTGAACAATTTAAACAATTCTGAAAAAAATTGTTTCCCATTATCGGAATGAATTTATTCCGGTACTCCAAAAATATGGAATAAATCTCTTTCCAGATATTTAACTACTGCCGCAGATGTAGCCGAACGCATTGGTTTCAAGAATACAAACTTTGAGAAACGATCCAAGCACACAAATATATAAACATTTCCCTCACTTGTTCTAGGATATGGGCCCATAAAATCTATATATAAACGTTGGAAAGGTCGTTCCGAAATTTGTTGAGAGCCCATCGGAGGTCGTTTAATAATATTTTGTGGCTTAGTACTTTTACATATATCGCAAATAAATTTTGTACGTCGCTCACCATCCCCGGCCAAAAATATTTTTCCCTTAACTTTGCGAGCGTTTTGTGCACGCCTCCATGTCCAGTAAAAGGTGAACAATGGGCAGCTTCCAGCTTCAGACGGCACCCATAGCTTCCAGGCATGGTCCTGTTGAATCACATCCCCCGTCTCAAACTGTGTACGTCTGTAGATGAATCCGTCAGATACACATAGATCTGTCAATTTGTCTTTGTCATCTGTAATGCTTCTCTTCAATTTTTTATATTCGGCAGAAGCAAAATGTGGAGAACTAAAATCTACATCTAAAACTCTGACTCGGGCTAATCTCCCAGATAAGTCCTTTTGGCTCATGAGCCACTTCAAGCTTGCGTGGTCTGTTATTACAGTGAAGGGTAAACCTTCTACATATGGACGGAATCGTTTGACGCTTAATATTGCCGCATAACACTCTAGCCCAGTGACACTATAATTTCGTTGCGCTTTATTGAGTTTTGACGACATATAGGCAATCGGACGCTCATTCTCCTCGTCATCCATTTGGAAGAGCACCCCACCTACCCCATCTGTCGAAGCGTCACATTGAATAAAAAAGTGTCTAGTAAAGTCAGGGTTCGTCAATACTGGTGCTGAAATTAAATTCTGTTTGAGTTTTTCAAACGCCACATTTGCTTCGTCTGTCATCCTAAACTTTTTAATTTTATCTTTGGTCAGGCAGTCGTGTAACGGAGCTGCAATAGTAGCATAGTCCTTGATAAATCGACGGTACCAGCCTGACATACCTAGGAACCGTCTCAACTGTTTTGGTGATATTGTATTTGGAAAATTTTCAACTGCCGACACTTTGGCAGGATCTGGCAGGATCATCCCATCGCCTACTACGTAGCCTAAATACCTTACTTCTCGAAAACAAAAATTGCTTTTTTCTGTATTTATTGTCAATTTTGAATCTCGCAGACATTTTCCGACTTTTGACAAAAGTTCTAAATGTGACTCGAAGTCTGGAGAGCAGACCAAAAGATCGTCTAAGTAAACAAAAACGTTTTGCCGCATGTTGGCCGGGATCACCTTGTCCATAAGGCGACACATACGTTGAGCAGCGTTGCACAACCCGAAAGGCATTACCGTGAAATGATATAATGGCCTTCCCGGCACTGTAAACGCTGTTTTTTCTCTAGAATTTTGCTCAAGCGGTATCTGCCAAAACGTATCTTTTAGATCAATCGCAGTAATAAATTTGGTGTCTTGCAAACGACTTAAAATGCCATCGATATGTGGGAGTGGATATGCATCTTTTATAGTGCGATCATTAATTTTTCGCGCATCCAAGCATAAACGATTTTTATTTGGTTTTCTAACCAATGAAACCGGTGAACTCCAGCTGCTGTTGCTCTCCTCAATAACCCCCAGACTTAACATACGGTCAAGTTCTTCATAAACTAATTTTTGAATGGCCGGAGATATTGGGTAAAATCTTTGTTTTATTGGATTATACTCGTCTATGACCTCAATTATATGTTCTTCCACATCAGTTTTTCCTTATCCTAAAACAGCACATGAGGGAAATTGTGCCTTAACTTTTTCTAGTGCAGCATTTTGTTTTGGAGAAAGAATATGTTGTTTTGCATCAAATACTACATCTCCAGGTGAAGGTTTTAGTTCTGAAATAATCTCATTGTTCATGCATCTTGTAGACTCAAGTTTTATCATTACTAACTACAGATAGTTCAAAAGTATTCCAAAAATCAATTCCAAAATAGACTTCTTGTTGCAACCCTGGTACGATCAAAAATTCAATGTCCTTAACTACTCTTCCCATACTACAGATAACCTAATAACTCCTATTACAGATGTTTCACCCCCGTCCGCAGTTTTCACATTTTTACCAAATACTGGCATTATTTGTTCTTTTCGCCCTTCTAAAAATTTGGTGGCATTTTTTCCTAAACAACTGGCACATGCCCCTGAATCTAACAACGCTAATACTTCAAGACCACCTACTTTAGTTTTTGCATAACATCTATTGTCGCCTTTTTGTGTTACTATTGTCGCAACAATTTTCTGCTGAATGCGTTTTAGATATTTTGACTTTTCACGCATTTTACCTATCTTAATAAAATTTCTATTAACTCTTACAACGACAGCCTCCTCCATGAATATTTTTGCCCTAGTCGTGTCGTATTATAATTTGGGCTGATGTAAACTTTTGATAACAGTCTTTGGATGTACTTTTTTAACGAGATTTTCAATTAAATTTTCTCTTGCTAAAATTTTTAAAGGTTTTACTATTCCGGGGTTTGTCTTTTGCTGGCCAGAGCTGCCGGTGATCTCCGCCAGACTCTTGTTTAAAAACTCAGGTTTAAATACACAATACGACAAGTTACCATTACATGAATGACATTTCATGCCATGAAAAGACGATTTACAACAATTATCTTTTTGTGCTTCAGCAGGATTTTTTTCGAAATAGTCGACAGGCATACCACACAAAAAACGGGAACGGGGATTGACAAAAAGGTGAACTAGACGCATTCGAAACAGGCACATTTTGAAGAAATTTACTAATTTTGGAATCGAAAAATAAGCTTGCCAGGCTTAGTTTAATATTCACCCTAAGTATTTCGACGAGTTCTTCAGGAATTTTCTTCTTTTTCAGGCGGAACGTTCGATCATGTACATCCCTATAAAACTCCTCAAAGCTTTCACCTATTTGTTGTTTACGCTCTAAGATTCCTCTCACTATATCATGTTCAGAATCGTCACTTTTAAATTGTTCAATAAGCTCCGCTTTCAGCTCAATATAACCAAAAGTTGATTCGTCGGCATGGTCTTCACGTACTTGCCAATACCATTTTGCTGCATTTCCGGTTAGTAATAAATGAAAGTCAGTGAAAAGTTGATCAATTGGTATGCCATATTGCTCCTGCATTTACTCGACGCGAAACACAAAACTCTGGACGGTCATCTCTTTTCCAGTTCCGTCAAACTTAATACCGCACTTGTTTAAATCTACCCTAAACGAACGCTGCAAATGATTATTGTTACCTCTATGCAATGTTGGATTCACCTCATTTCTGCAACTACTTCCATGACCTGCTCCGCCATTAGAGCCACCAGCTCTATATACATTTTCTCTTGCATAGCCACCCACGCCTCCATCATTGTACCCGCCATTTTCATTGCTATCAGCATTGCCGCCATTGTTACCACCAGCATTGTTATTAACAACGACATTAGCGTTACGATTTAGCTTAATCCCTGTGTTAACTACACCCATCCCTAACTGTGACGACACATCCTGCTTATTAGGTGTTGACGCGCCTCTGGGTTGTGATGTGTTTCCGTGCACCATGCTTTCTACTTCAGCCACACGTGAACTGACTCCGTCTATTTTTCCGCCCAGATTTTGCACTTGAACTCGTATTCTTATGATCAGATCAGCCTGCTGCCTCATCATTTCCATCATTTGATGTAACGCATTTTCTAGATTTTCTTACAAAGCGCCACATATACGCCATAATTCGGAGTAATTTATAATGTGACGAAATTTTATCAACAAGTTCTAAAATACAGTTCGGAGTTAATTTAACTGCTACGAGAGCTATACATGATTTTTTCTTTCCTTAGTTTCATCTTCAGGCGACAATTTAAAATGTGGATTTACTGGCCAATCTGCAATATTTTTTAAAAGGAATTGTGGACCATTAAACCAAAATGAGTCGGTTAATTCGTCAACACTACAACCTCTTGAAACAATATCAGCAGGATTTAATTTCGTTGGAACGTGTCGCCATGAAGCATTCTGTGACCACTCTTGGATTTCAGACACTCTGTTTGCTACAAATGTTTCAAGTACTGATGGATGCAACTTGAGTTGATTTAACACAATTTCAGAGTCTGACCAGAAATAAACTTTCTCGAATTGCTGATTCAACATTGCCGAAATTCTCGACCAAAGTTTGGCGAGAAGATGCGCTGCGCAAAGCTCCAATTTCGGAAGCCTCACAAGCTTCAAAGGTGCCACTTTTGACTTAGCTGTTAATAGCGTCGACTTGATACCATTCGCTGTTACGCTTCGTATGTATATACAGCAGCCATATGCTCTTTGCGAAGCGTCAGCGAAACCATGAATCTGACACGTTGCCTCAGAATGCGTTTGCACAAAACGTGGAATTTTAATTTTGTGAAGCTGTGTCAGATTGGTTTTAAAATTTTGCCAACTGGTATCAAGGCGCAATGGAATCGATTCGTCCCAATCTAATTTATCAATCCAAAGCTCTTGTAATAAGATTTTTGCGTTGATAATTATTGGGCTTAATAATCCAAGCGGGTCAAACAGACGAGCAGAAACTAATAATATGTTTCGTTAAGTTGCTCGAAGATCATGGAAGTTTTCTTCCAATTGAAAGCGAAAAACATCCTCTTGAGGCTGCCAGCGAATGCCCAGAGTTTTTGTGGAGTCTGAACTATCAAACTGTAGTGATTTTTCAACGCTCTCACTGTTGGCGAACTCTGGGTGGTTTGAAAACCACTTCGCTAATTGAAACCCAGCTGATTGCAATATATGTATTATTTCAACTTTTGTATTAACTAGAGTTTCAATAGTATCGGCGCCAGTAAGAAGATCATCGACATAGAAATCTCTCCGTATTACTTCAGACCCGAGTGGGTGAGAAGTTCTGTACATATCGCTCAACATCTTCAAACACCGAATAGCCATACCTCTGGATTTTTCAACAGTCTCCTTTCGAGTGAGAGAAATCGTCTTTTGGCAATTTCATAAGACGAACCAAGAGATTTGGGATCGGATTTAAATGGCAGCTTAACCTCAAAACGACCTGAAGGTAAGAGTTGCGTATTAGCGACAAAATGATCTTCACACAATTGCTGTTCTTGTGTAAAGTACTTTTTGTCGAGTGGAATTTCGTCCAAAGTCCAGAATTTTTGGACGGTTGCGTTGATTGAATCAATTTCTTCGGATTGGCAAATAATGTTGCAAGTTTGGGTATGAGGATTTTTATTCTGTGTGTATTTCCCAGACACAATCCAACCGAGAAGTGTTTTTTGGAGTGTTGGAAATTTGGGGCTTTGTCTTATTTGACCGATAGACAACAACTGAAAGAATTGTTCAGCACGCAATAGCATATCTATTTTTTGCGGCTTATTAAAGCATGGATCAGCCAATTCAATATTCGATGGAATATTCCAACCACTAGTATTTACTGTGTGATCTGGTTGGTAAGCTGATATAGATCGTATAACCCAGAAATCTGCTGAAAATTCATGATCATTCAGCCGTGATTTAACAAACGCATTTAATTTAGTTTTAACAGTGGTATTAACTTTACCAATGCCAAGCAAGTTTAAACATTTGTCTTCTTTACGAAGTCGCAACCTCTGAGCAAGTTCCTCAGTGATAAAATTTACTTGAGACCCAGAATCAAGTAAGGTGCGTGCTAAAAAGTATTCGCCTGAGCTGCTTTTTATTTTAACGACAGTTGTGGCAAGAATGACTTGATCAGTCGAAATAGAGGCGTGCATGGCATGGGAGGTCGAAGCTTGATCATGTTGTGGTGGGACGTTATGGGAGGATACAGTGTACTGATGGAGTAACACGTGATGTGACCGGTTACATACTCGACACCGGAAAGATTTACATTTTGACACTGTATGTCCTCGACGAAGGCAATTAATGCACAACGGAATACCCTTCGCATATGAAAACCTTTCACTAACAGGTATTGCACTGAAAGACGGACAACTTGAAATCGCATGCTCAACAGAATTGCAAAATTCACATCTCACATTCTTTTGAGGCTGCGATTGTGGCTTAGCGGAACACGAAAGGGCAGATGTGTTTCTGTGGGGCACATTTGGCTGGGATTTAAAAGGATTTACAAAATTAACCTTTGCCTTTGAAGTTAATGCTTCATCAACAGAAATGTGCTGAAACCGCTTATTAAGAGCTGATTCGCATTCACTCCAAAGCGGAAGCTTGGCATAATCCAGCTGTTCTTCCCACTTCGACCTCGTTACTGAGTCAACTTTTGACATGACCAAGTGAATTATTATGGCGTTTGTTATATTCTTTTCATCGCCTAATGACAAAAGAGAATCGTACACGGCAGAAACTGTATCGATCATGGAGCGCAAAGCCGACGCAGAAGGCTTATTTATTTCAGGCAATTCGAAAAGTGTAGAAATATTATCGAAAAATATAAGACAGCTATTATCATACACTTTTTTCAAACTAGCCAGCGCTTTTGGATAATTCGCTTCAGATATTTGAAACGCTTTAACCGTTCCAAGTGCTTCACCAGATAAACACGAAATCAAATGGTTGAATTTTTCGATATCTGGAAGCGTGGGGTCATTGTGGACAAGGATTTCGAACAAACTCATGAAATTTTTATATTCAGAGTATTTTCCACTGAACCTTGGAAGCGGCATGCGAGGAAGCCTAGAATATGTTGCTGTACGAATGAGCTGCCTAAGGTGACATCATGACAACTAGACTTCCTTTGCTTATCCAATGCAGTTATTATTAAAGATTTTGCACTAATGCAAATTTCCTCCAATTCCCCTCGAAAATGATCGCTATGATCTAAGCTCTCTATCTCGGATTGAGCATTCGTAGCCTTTTCGATATATGAATTTAGCATATCTAAACGACATTGCAATTCAACTGGGTTGACCGCAACTTGTTGTACTTGCATTGCCGATTTTATCCGAACAATGTTAGATTGCATTAAAAACCTAGTATGCTTCAATTGGTCAAGCTCTCTAAATTCTTTGTTAGGCGACGATTGCCTTCTCTTGGTAACGCTAGTCATTTTTAATCTAACTTAACTTTTTATTTATAAACGAAAAAAAATTATTTAAATAAAATGTATCGAATGTTAATACACTTCTTTATTTATTAAGTTAAATTCCAAAGAACTGCCTCTAAATGAAGAATGTTTATTAGAAGCAAAAAAAATATTTTGATTGCTTAATTTATCATGCATGCCAACTGTGCACGTATATTTTGAAATTTTTATTTAATTTAATTTTACCACTGAAATTAAATTAATTGTCCACTGTGCACAGACAAAATTTGTGCGCCACTGTATGTACCTATGCCCACTGTGCAATAGGAAACCGGTATATATACATACAGACACCCAATGCACTTGACGAAAAGAAATCAAAGCAAACGACAACAACAACAACAATTCGATTATTTGACACCAAAACGATGATATTAATGCGAATGTGTTTAATGCTTTGATTTTAATATTAATTAAATTGACTTTAATTAATAATTGAAAGTGCGGGTGGGTTCTATTCAAAATTTCGGCCAAATAAATTATGGCGAAACTTCTTTGTGCAACAAGAGAGCGGCGAAAGAGAGCAATGGCAAAACACTTTTTGGTGGTGGTTTTTTATTTGGATATTACACTTACACACTTTGCTTGAGTAAAGCCAAACAAAATGCACTTTTTATTTTTTAAATAAATGAATATAATTATGCGTATGATGAAATGCCAAGAATTGAAAGTTTTTTGTGCTTATATTATTGGAGCACCGAAAATAAATAAATTAAGCAATTTGCTTTTAAAATTTATAAAAATAACTTTCAACTATTCGCATTTAAATACCTCTGATCTAGGAGATTCCTTTTCAGCGGGCACTTCCCTTGGCATGTCGTCCTGTCCAACGATGTACGGGTCAATATATTCTCCTCCTGGAGCGCTAGGCCTGCAGTGGTGAAAAACGGTGCAGCAATGGCGCGAAACGAAGACGAAAATAATTTTTTCGCGAACAATGGCGGCAGTGCAGCGAAAAAATGATTAATTTAAATATTAAATTAATTCGACTGCAGCGAACGCGCGACGAGTTTGGCAACAAGAAATTCTTCACAACACTTTATTATTGTCCCTGCTCGGGCGCCATGAAAATTTGCAATAGTTTTCGCAAATGTTAGTTCTTATTTGAACTTTTCAAATTGTTTTTAGCACTTAAGGTGTTAAATGTTTGTGCACTGTTTCAATTGTATTGTGTCTAATTGTTTGTAGACTTTATATTATTTGTGTGGACAATTGTCTCTTGTGTTGTGGTTTAAATTGTTAAATGTGTTTTTAAATGTTCAATGTTACTTTATTTTAACTAAAAAAAACACTTGCCAAACTCGGAAGAGAAATAATTTAATGCGCGCAGTTCAATATTCAAATTTGCAGTGGTTTATTGTATAAACTTAAAACTAACTTATATATAAGATGCCACTGTAAATTGTTTGTTATTGCTGCCTTCAGTGGCGCACATAACAATTTACAGTGGCAGCTATACATAATTTTGTATATAAAAGAAATAAAAAATTTATAATTAAATAAGGGCCGTTCTGACGAAACAATATATTTTATGTTGTCCTATGGAAAATGTCGGCAAAAGAGAATGTATATGCGTAGCTAACAAGGTTGCGCCACACAATTCTAGCCTTGGTATCGAAACTGAATTTACCGGTGCTACTTTAGTTTTGGACGAAATCAAATGAGTACATATACTATAGTTAGAGATTTCGACACGAATGTAAAGAACTGCTGCGTATCCTAGTTCAGAGACATCACCATGAAACTATTTTGCACTCTGGCGAAAAATTGAGCGACCGCGGAATTTTAACTTCCCTAATGTGGACATATGAGTTTACAAATAATTTTCATTCGGTAAGCAGTTCATTTGATAATTCATTATCCCAATAAAATTTTTCCTTTCAAATATTTTGCATTAAAATCTTGGCCGTGACAATAATGGAACTGAGCTATCCTGAATCAAAAAATGTTTCAATTGTAGACAAAACTTATCTTTTCGTGTAATTTATTTTAATTTCAAGCGGTTGTATTATGAGCATTCCACCGAATTCCTAACGTTTTTGCAATACTAGAATCTTCGAATTCTAGAAAAACGTCATTTAACAAATGTTCTTTTAGAATAGCTGCTAAGATTTCTTTGCAGTTGGCTGTCCATTTTCGTAAGGCAAAACCAGCAGAATCGAGAGCCGAAATGAATTGATTTCGTGTTTTAATCGCTGTAGAAACATCCCGCTAAAGCATCATCAACGTACGTACCGGTCTTTAAAACTAAAGATGCTAGCGGATTTTTTCTTTTACGTCATTGGCTAATTGAATATGCGTTCGAATAGCTAAGAAAGGGGCAGAGTTTAAACCAACCGTAAAAGTTTTCAACTCAAATTCGTTCAGAGGCTGTTCAGGTGAATCTCTAAATACTATCCTTTGAAACGGAGTGTGTTTCGAATCAACAAGTATTTGTCGATACATATTCTCAATATCACCATTCAGAACGTAATTATAAAACCTCCACATTAAAATAAGAAGAGTTAACTCAGTTTGTAAAGCCGGCCCAGGATGTAACACATCGTTTAAACTTGTTTTATTAGAAGTCGGACAAGAAGCATTACACACTACTCGGACTTTGGTTGAAACACTTTTAGGCTTTAAGACTGCATGATGTAAATAATAATGAGAGGAGGAAATTGCATTTTTATTGGCAGATATTTTCTTCATATGGTTAAAAGTCACGTATTCATTCAATACGTTGTCGTAACAACTTTAAACTCTGGAGTTTTGCAAATTTTTCCTTCATTCCGATAAAATTGTTGTGTCGCACAATTTCGCGACACTCCCAACGAGAGAATTTGTTAAGAATCTTTCTTAAAAGGAAGTGAAACGGAATATCGTCCAACGGGGCCACAACACAACGTAGCAACAACATTTTTCTCACATAAAATCTCATCTGGGGTTCTAAATGTTTTGGAATTTCTTCTAATTCCCAAAATCTCGAAAACTGTTTATCGATAGAACTTTCGTTAAAAAACGCTACCATTGTAGATGGAGGGGCTTTATCGTAAAGTAGTGGACCTGGTAAGACACAGTTTCTTGAGCTGTAAGGGAACCTAAAATATTTCTCCTAATTTCATCTAGAATTATTGTAGGGTATATATCGCATCCAAAAAGTATGTCAAAAGTATGTCCGCTAATTGGATGTCAGGAAGACTATCTAAAAGAGCGTTGTCAATTTTGTAGCTTGGTAAATTTTCAGTTATTTGGGGAAGAATGAGAGCCTCTGTCCCCATATTCAAACTTATCACTAAGTTGCATGATTTCCTGACTTGGGCCGAAACTATGCTATTAAGTCCGGATACTTGAGCATTAGCATTATAAGCGGGAATATTCAAACGATTTTGTAATCGTTCTGAAATAAATGTATCTTCAGATTTTGAGTCGATTAAGGCACGAGCTGCAAAAAAAGATCCTATGTGACATGCGTTCGCCATGGCTGTTCCTAAAAGCACACTTTTTCTACCAGATGCAAAACAAGCTGTGACATTATTGGGACTAGATTGTGAAGCGGACTGTATTTGCGGATTTCCATTGGAACCGTTTGAACGGACTGAAATCATTAGGTTTAGAATTTTTCGAAATATTCCCGGAAATTTCCCTATGTAAAAGCGAATAATGTCGTCTTTTACAGTCTGATTTGCGGTTTTTAGTGTGGTTGTTGTTTTTACATTTTTCCTTGTGTCGGCTTTTTTCACTTTGTTTTCACTTGTGCTCCTTTCCCTGTATGTTAATGGTGTTTCTTTTCCTCTGTGTTTTTATTTATTTGAGTTTAATTTTACTTTAATTTATATTTATATTTATTTTAATTTACTTTTATTTTCCAAAAAAACAAAATAAATATCACTCTCAATGACGATGGCTTGTATACCGATGTTGCTTCTCTCATGTATGTGTTGTACTTTGAAGCCCTGCAGTTTGTAGCCATTCTTTCATCTTCATGATCATTGTTGCACTTAGCTGTTATATCGGCTAGAGTTTTCCCAACAACCACGATAGCTATGTCATCTACGTATCTGATTACAATAAAACCCTCTGGTTTTTATAGTTTCAGGACGACATCGTACATAACGTTCCACAAGATTTGGCAAAGTACAGAACCTTGTGGTTCGCCGCCAGTGAGTGATACGTGTGTGTGCTTGAGTTACTTTTTATTTTCTCCAAGCCGACGCAATAAAGCAAACAATAAAAAAGTGCACTTTGAGAATAATTGCAATTTTGTATGTAAACATGTATTTCTTGCAATTATCTACTTTGAGTGCGTTAATTATGTTGTTGTTGGTATTTTGTTTGCTAGTGAAACTATGTAAATATGTATGTGGGGACTAGGGGTCGTTTTCTATTCGACTTTTGCGCTTTTGCTTTTAATCTTATAGCGGCAGCGAAAATAATTTGTATTTTAAAAACTTTCCGATGCAGTTTTTACCAAGAACACTACTACTACTGTAATTATTTTTACAGCACAACAGAACAAATTTCAAAAGCAAATTCTTTTGCAATGTAGTTTGGAAGCAGTTTTTGGTTTCTTTCTTGCTTATCTTGCAAGTGCACGTACCGAATGGTCTTCCGTTTGTAAAGCCCAGAAGGGAGCGTGGTAGGTATGACAAAGTATACATAAATGATCAGTTTGTCCGTCTGTCTGTCCAAGCGAAAACAGCCGTAGTTTAAAACCTATCGAGCTGAAATTTGGTATGTCGGACCAAAACTACTACCCCCTCTCATACAAACCACCCCTTTGCATACGAAAAAAAACAATTAAAATAGTTTCAGTACAGCTATCGAGTTCAAATTCGATAATTAGCACTTTAGTAGTAACACAAAACTGCTCACAAAAAATGGGCGTGATCCACCAATTTCCATGCGGAAAAAAATATTAAAAATTGCTACACCGTAAATAACCAGTTTTAATTCGGTATTTAACATTTTGGTAGGAACACAAAACTACTAACCAAAAAGGGGCGTAATACGATAAGAACAACGACCACTTATAATAAAGACATGTAGCACTTATGTGGTAAAAAAAGCACATTTTTAGTTTCACTGGCGAAGGGTATATGGGCTTCGGCATAGCCGAAGACAAGTCTAGTTTTTTTACAATTTCGACGTGCATTAACTAAATAACAGTGAATCGATGAATTAAATTAGATTTTTGGCAATGAAGCACCATCAGTTTTTATCAATTGTTTACTGATTTCAATCGAGGCCGTAGTTCGCTCAAACATTGATTTGCGCGTGAACTTACACTGTATGATCATTATATAACTTATCGTGAGATTGAGGCAACCTTGCATATTAGTGGGACCAGCATGCATTCAATTTGCTTGGTTGTAAAAAATATGTTCGCATTTGATCCGACAAAGCTTGCCAATCGAATTGAACTTGAATGGGTGTTTTGAAAATTGGTTCACATGTATACAAAAGAGTTTTGATTTTCATGAAGAATATTTTTAAAAGCAATAAAGCTATTTTCGATGATATATAGAAAGACCACCCTCATACAGTGCCATTAGCGTCAAACTCCACCGTAAATGTGGCTGCGACAACTCTTCAAAAACTACTTTGTATCACGGCTATAAAACAGTACAAGTAAAGTACACTACCATTAAAGAATGTTAATTATCCATCGACTTATTAATTATAACTCGTAAATAAAAAAAAAACCAAGATCAAATACCTTGGCATGGTATAGACGCACAATTTATTCCAAGCAGAGGCTAAATTCTAAGATGGGCAAGATTGGAAAATAACTGCTAGCCTCTCCCATACAAATTACCACTTTCCATACACAAAAGAAAAATTTATTAAACTAGTTACAATGCAGATATCCGGTTTAAATTCAATATTTAGCACTTTAGTAGTAACACAAAACTACTCACAAAAAATGTGCGTGATCACCTCCAATACAAATTAAACTTTTACCGTGATCCGATAAGAACAACGCTTACTTTTAAAAGACACATGCAGCACTTATATGCTAAAATAAGAACATTTTATTGGTGTCATTGAAATGACGGAGCTTCGGCACAGTCGAAGATAATTTTTTACTTGTTTCAAATATAATGAGAATGTATGTTCGGATTTGAATGCAATTCTTTGCTTATGGTCTATAAGCCAACCAAGATTTTAGAAAACATATTTTTGTGGGCGTTAGTAGTCAAACAGTTTTTTAAACCTTGGTTTGGTTGGGTGTGTACTTTATCTTAAAAATGGCTCTAACGATTTTAATGCAACTTGTTAGCTTGCCGTTATTTGGTACTGCAATAAGAAAAAATTCCACTTTTAAATGAAAATCAGTTCTATTGTCACTAAATAACAACAAAATCCATGTGCTCTTCACTTAGATTTACGAAGAACCTTAGCGTGTTCTCCAGAAGTTTTTAAAGCAAATCGGTTCTATTAGCATTAAATAACAACAAAACTCATGTGCCATGAGTCTACCTTATGTACTGCTATTTGCGAGATTTGGATCAACAGTATACTTTTTGTTTTTAAATGTGCTCATTTATATGTAATACTTCTATATTGGCACTAACGTATTTGCTCAACGTGAAAAATTCTAAATTAAAAAGAAGAAAATTTAAAACCTGTATTTGAATACGTCTTTGTTTGTAAACTAAGACACATAAGCAATTGTCAAAGCAATCCAGTGGTGTTATCAAAAATTAAAATTTTATTATTTTCATATTTTAGAAAATTTGTCGCAAAATATTTGCAATTAATGTTAATTTGCTTTGCAAAGTTGAATTCAGTGATTATTCAACAGTTTGAAAAAAAAGTATTCAATTTGGACATGTTCTTCGGAAAATTTATATTTAAAAATATTGCCTACACATTTAAAATTTTGTTTAAATACTGATGCTTGCAAACATTACATTTAACATTTGAATGCACTTTAAAAGCAACGAAGCCGGCTATATGTTGTAATCGTTATCCACATAATTAGATAGTTTTTGTACGCGTTTGTAAATACCGATTTACTTACGCGTGCAAAAGACTCTTTTTTTTTATTTGTCGACACAAAACACAATTCATAATCATTTTTCTTTTTATTTTTTCAAATTATTGACAATGTTTTCATTGCCGACACTGAAATTTTAAAATGTTCAATTGTCATTCAAAGTTCATTTGTTTATCGGTTTTCTTGCTCATATAGAATATATCTGTACTGTAATGTTGCGACAATATACTTTAAGAACAGTAACAAAACATAAGTATTGCTTATATGAATGTGCTACTCAATTCTATAAAAAAAAGTTACAAATATGCAACCATTAAAAAATTTTATATTTCAGGGTGAATGTAAAGCAGCCGAACTTAAATTATTGACAGCAGAAACACAACGATCAAAACTTCAACAAACCATTTCTAAGGACAAGATTGAACGTAGCAAAAAATATAGATTAACTGAAAAAGAGGTGCTCAAGGTATGTTAAGATAATGTTTAAAAAATTTAAGGTTATAAAAGTGATGTAGTATAAACTTAAATGTATCCTTCAAATTAAATCTAGAGAAACTCTAAATATATCGATGCGAAACTGAAAGCCCTTAAAGCTCAAAATGAGTATCAATTGTGTTTAGAGGCATCAAACACAACAATACACAAATATTTCGTGGAAGACTTGAGTGACCTAATTGATGTATGTATGGCCAGTATTTGTTATACATCCGTAAGTATTAATTTTTTTTCTGATTTCTAGTGCATGGATTTCGGATTTGGATCAATGATTTCAAGAGCAATTTTAATGCACGTTTCAGCAGATCAGGGTCGTTCAAGAGCTACCCTTCACCAAGCTGACGATTTGGCTCTTTTAATTCACTCTATTGATAGTCGTGCTGATAAACAGAAGTTTTTTGAAAATCATCATACTGCATTTATGATTCCAAAGCGCCTAGAATTTCAAGGAGAATTAAGCGAAGATTATGTGAAAAGTGATATACAGAAAACTTTTTATATGGATATGGAGCAGCGTTTACAAATGCTGGAACATAGACTCAGTAATTTACGTACCGAATCAGATGAAATTTGGAAAACGCTAGAAACAGCTGAAATGAAATTGCTCGAACATCATATCAATAACGACTATGACACAAGTAATTTGTTTAATGAATGTAATTCAACATTCAAGAGTCAAGATGCTAACGTAACATGCAAACTTAAAGCAGATAAGCAAGAAATTGAAGATTATTACTTATTAGTAAGTACAACACAATATATTTAATATTAGCTAGTACTCGGCCTTGTCAGGATTTTCTTTTGAATATAAATATGTGTAAGATAATTGGTTCGCGGAACTTCCCATTACTACACATTGAAGCGTACTGCGGTGGACATTTAATTGATCCAACCACTCCCATTTTGGTGAAGTTGTTGACAATGGACAAACTCAGTTGCCAAATTTAAGATTTGAGAAGCAATATTAGCTAAATAATTTAATATTTTTATTTAGTTTCACAAACTTCCACTTATTACGGAAGTTGCAAAATCAGATGAGTGGTGAAGACGTACAAAAAAAGAAAGATAGAAATAAAGATTGAAAAAAGCATGCATTTGTATATACGAGGACTATCGTATAGATAATTGTACGGAAAATATTTAAATTTAAATTGTTGTCTTTACTACAAAAATTGTGAAGTTACACAATTTGTGTCAAATATTTAACATTGGTTTATTAATAAATCAAACAAGAAAGTCTCGACATACCCCGTCTATGTGACGTGCATCAAAGTTTTTTTACACGTTTCGTATTACCGATATTTAAATAACCCATACTATTTTAGAGAAAAAACGGATAACGGAAAAAGAAGAAACTGAACGCATACTTTGAAAGCTTCGAATTATAAGTCGAAATTATATATATAAAACCAGTATAAATTCCCCAAATATATTTGATCGGTCAACAAAACCGAAGCGCACCTTTTCGTTCGGTTGTCCCAATAAATTTTTTTCTCAAGGTCGTTTAATAATTTTTTAATTTCGCTAATTAACAAATTAAAAAACGGAATGTCGAACTTCGCACACAAACACACATGTTAGTTATATATAAGTTTAAATATAACTAATGTATAATTCCTATATCTATAAATAGAGAAAGAGAGTATCATCAACAATTACAGAGTAATACTTTCAACAATGTATTTAAAAATAAAGAGAGAATTGGTTATAAATACGATATAAGTTACTTAAATTTTAATTTTTAGTTTTGAAGCACGTTTTCAGCTCGATTCACTTCTTTTTAAATAAAACATTGCAGAATTAAATAATAACTAAATCTTTGATTTCTACCAGCAAAAATAGAATCTAACTGGTGACGAGGATGGGATATGAATAAAATATCATATCCAGTGATCGAAAACTGTGTGCATTTTAAAAAAAATATATTAAATATTTATAAATGAATATTTAAACAATTGCGAAAATTTGACAATTACAAGCGAGTTGTACAATAACTTCGCAACAATAAAATAAAGTGAAATAAATTAAAGTGAACAAAACAATAATATCTTATTTAAATAAAAGTAGTAAAAAAAATAAAATTAAAACTCATTAAATTAGTAAATGAAAATTTACTAAAACAAATTTAATAAACGGTATAAGAACAACAAACTTTATGCATTTAATGACATTAAAACGTCATTGTCAATTTGTACAAAAATTAAATTAAATCAAAAATGATCTTCAAATGACATTTGACAAGCGATATAAAAAAATAGTAACTCTGAGATCAAAGTTGTGACTTTTATTTGAACTTGAAAATAAAAACCAATTTTTATTAAAAGCAATAACAAGAAAAAAACAACAAAAAAAGGGGAAAAAAAGGTACGGTTCAGTAAAAGGATAAATTAAAAATAACAACACAGAAAAAATAAACAATAACAATGGCTTTAACCTTTGCTGAGAGTCTGAGAGCGGCTCGAAGCCTACCAACATTTAATGGGGCCAGTGAGTATGTAGTAGTAGAATAAGTGGCTAGAAAACTAGTGGAACTCCACCAGTACAAGCAGCATAATTAATGCCGTTTTGTTACCACGATCTCCTGAAGGGGCGGGGAGGGATCAATGCTGGAGCCATCCTGAATTGTGGAGGAATTTTAAAATGTTCATTAGTGGGTAGTCAGATAAGACTTCTAATGAGGTTGGAAAAGCGGAGTGGAGTGTACGAAGCCTGACTCTTGCTAAAGCCGGACAGTCGCAGATGAAGTTACTCAGTGTCTCTGGTTTACTGGTGTTTTTGCAGCTTCGACAGTGGACATTATAGGGAATTCCCATTCTGCGGGCATGTTCACCAATAGGCCAGTGTCCAGTGAAGATGTATGTGATCCGCGCGATGTCTCGACGCCTCAAGTTAATGAGTTCAAGGGATCTTGAAAGGTTGTAGTTCGGCCAAGTTTTTTTGGATACAGCGCATCCTGCGGTGTTTTTCCATATAGACTTGGCTTTATTGAGAAAAAAATTGCAGATTTCAGATTTAACCTTGCCTATAGGTACCGGAACCGGAACAGCAAGATCCAGCGCCGATGCAGAGCCCTTCCTGGCCAGGTCATCGGTCACTTCATTTCCTACTATGCTCCTATGTCCTGGAACCCAGATAAGGTTTATTCTATGTCTGTGACCGAGAAGATCTAGTTCATTCCTGCCTTGAAGAACTAATTTTGATGTTATAACATTAGAGGACAATGCTTTAATAGCTGCCTGACTGTCAGAGAATATGGCTATGTTCTTTTTACGAGTTAGTTTGCTACTAATAATGCTACAAGCTTCTAAGATAGCTATCAAATCAGCTTGAAACACACTGGCCTCATCAGGAAGTCTAAGAGATCTAGAGATACCAAGGTGTTTACAGAAAACACCTGCGCCAACTCCACAACTCATCTTGGAGCCATCCGTAAAACTGGCAACGCCGAATTTGTCGATTACACTATTAGATGACCATTCTTCTCTGGATGGAAATCTGTGTAAAAAGTTCTTGTTAAGAACTATTTTCGGTGAAATGTAGTCAGTCGTTACAGGTACTACCTCTTTAGGTAGTGTACCTAAAATTCTGCTGTGGCCGTATGTCCTAGCTTGCCAAGACCCTACTTCATTGAGTCTTGCTGCAGTGCATGCGGCTACAAATTTGATGTGAAGATCAATGGGAAGAAGATGCACAAGTACATTTAGCGCATCTGAGGGACTGGATCTCGGAGCCCCAGTTATGCCAATGCATGCGGATCGTTGCACTCTTCCTAATTTTACTATATTATAATTTTTACTAAGCGCTGGCCACCAAACGTGAGCTCCGTAGGTTAGAATCGGTCGAACTACAGCCCTGTACATCCAGAGTACCAGCTTTGGCTGGAGACCCCAAACGTTTGCCAAACATTTTATTGCATGTATAAAAAGCAATGCAGGCTTTTTTAACTCGCAGTATAATATTATTTTTCCAATTTAGCTTTGTATCAAGAAGAACACCGAGATACTTGGCTTCAGTGGAGAGAGTGCTTTTCCGTTTAGAACTGGTAATTTGAATTGAGGTATCTTGGTTTTAGTGGTGAATAGTAGTAATTCTGTTTTCACTGGGTTCACTGATAAGCCGCACCTAGCGGCCCATGAGCTTAGTGTTCTCAGCGCCCTGCCCATGATTTCACTAAGGACGGACGGAAACAGACCTGATACTAGGATCACAACGTCGTCGGCATACGCAACTGCTTTAATACCGGATTTTTCGAGAGATTTTAACATATCATCCATAACAACCAACCACAGGAGTGGTGAGAGAACCCCTCCTTGGGGGGTACCTCTGTTGACTGATTTAGTGATATTACAATTGCCCAAATTCGCCTGTATCACCCAAGACTGCAACATGGACATAGTCCAGTATACAATTCCCGCATCTACTTGATGCTCTATCAGAGAATTTTTAATGGCTTCAGAGCTAACATTGTTAAAAGCGCTTTCAATGTCCAGAAAGGCTCCTAAAGTATACTGTTTAGAGTTAATAGACCTTTCGATTACCCGGATTACCTCATGTAGTGCCGTATCAGTGGATCTACCTTTGAGGTAAGCATGCTGGGAATTCGAAAACCCTCCATCTGAGAGTGAAAGTCTAATATGATAGTCGATGGTTCTTTCTAATGTTTTAAGTACGAAAGAGGACAGGCTGATGGGTCTAAAGTCCTTCGCGGACTCATGTCCACGCCTACCAACCTTAGGAATAAAGACCACTCTAACGTTCCTCCAACTTGAGGGAATATAACTGAGAGTGATACTTTGTTTGAAAAGTTGCTCCAGCCATGGGACCACTGTGTCTCTGAGGTTCCATAGCATGACCGGAAGTATACCATCCGGGCCTGGAGATTTAAAAGGAGAGAAACTCTTGACAGCCCATATAATACGTTCCTTAGTGATGAGAGAGTCAGCTAAAACAGAGAAAATGCCGCGCTGTGCATCTTCTGGAGTAGTTAGATTCATCTCATCATCACTGCTTGGAAAGTGGGTATCCATAAGGGCAGTCAAAGATTCATTAGGAGATTCAGCCCAAGACCCGTCCATCTTTTTGATAAAATATGGGCACGAGTGTTCTTTGGGCAGGATTTTACTAAGTCTGGCAGAGTCTTTGACAGTCTCGATAGATTCACAAAAATTTGACCAAGAGCTAGCTTTCGCCGATCTGATCGCCTTTTTGTAGGTTTTAAGACACTCTTTGTAGGAGTGCCAGGAATTTTGTATATACGCCTCGTTGAACTCCTTTCTGACAAGCTTCCTAGGGCCTGTCAAGTCATTGTTCCACCATGACGGGAATTTACTCTTACTGCGAGTGATAGGGCATGAGTTCATGAAAGCCGAACTAAAAGCTTTCTCGAATTTTCCTGTTTATCATCTAGTTAAGAAGGGGATGAAGAAATGGGTGAATACCTGCCTAAAGAGGAGTTCACGGAATTGCGGAATTTTTCCCAGTTAATCCTTCTTGGATTCCTATAAATAGGTGGGGCATCAACTTTGAGATCAAGACTGAAAAGTATCCAGGCATGATCAGAAAAGGATCGCTGACTAGATACTCTCCAGCCTTCTACTTTGATCTCGGCATTGAGATTGGTAAGAGTGATATCGAGAACTTCCTCCCATCCTATGAAATCATCCGTACTCGGAAAGATAAAGGTGGGAGAATTTCCCCGGTTACATATGTCTAATTTAGTTTGTGTAATAAAATCAAAAAGTGACTCACCTCTGTCATTTATTTCACTGCTACCCCAAAGCGTATGTCTGGCATTGGCGTCGCAACCTAAAATTAAGGTTTCATCCCTGCACAGGCTTTGGCCAAGCCTACTCACTTCGTCTGGTGGAGCAGGCAGGTCATGCGCCATCTACGCGGATGCGACCACTAGTTTTTTACCGCCGTCTAGTTCGATCCTGACAACTGTCAGATCAGCGGAACTGGAACTGCTGCAAAGAAATGCTTTAATGTGTTTTTTAATAATAATACAAGATCTAGGTTTACCTGCATCTTTCTTGTAGTATAGTAGATAGTTGCTATCCGTGAAACCCTTGATGCTGCTACTGTTCACCCAGGGCTCTTGGATAATGCCGATGTCTATGCCTCCCTCCCTGAGGAAGACAATCAGATTCTCTGTAGCACATTTCGAGTGCTGCAGATTAATCTGCACGGCATTCAGCATCAGGTTGTTGTGGCATTCTTGACGATGCTAAGCTCATCGAGAAGCTTACTTGCATCGCCAATCTCGTCCGGGTCGTCCGCACTGCCTTGGAATATTTTAAGTTTCGCATGCCTGACGCCAAACTTAAGTTTGTTGTCCAACCTTTCCAGCGGGGCAAGGCTTTCCCCGCTGATCGACAAAAGGAAGGACATGCTGAGTTTGTGAGGTTCCTCAGCTCGGATGACAAACCATTCATCCATCGGAACCTCTGGGTTGTGCAGTTTTAGGTACGCGATCAGCTTCGCGTTATCCAACTTCATTTTGGGCAAGTAGATACGAGCACGCGGTTGCCTTGGAATATCCTTGACTGGAATGGCTTTGATGCTCAAATCGTTCCAGACATTGCCGAGCTTGGCAATGCTTTTTTCAAGGAATTCCTTGGAAAACGCGTCCCCACATCTAATTACCCTACATCCTCTGACTATCTCTGAGGAGTCGAAGTCAGGAAGAGGACCATCCTTGTTGCAGAGGACGTAATTCATTACGTCTTCAGCAAGTTTGGCCTCCAACTCACCCCAAATCTCATTGATGCGTCTGCCGTTGCTGGTCTTACCATCAATCAGTGCCAGAAGAAGCGGATCCCTTGCAACTTCGCTGAATGGTTTGGATGTCCTTTTGGAGGAAGCCGAGTTCGACGCCGCGTTGGAGACCTTGGCCCTCTTGGAGTCTTGCGTAGATTCCTTGAGAGAAAGGTTCCTCTTCGACGCCGCTTTCGGCACCTCCAACGCTTTGATGGCCTGGTTCCTCTTGAACTCTTCGACCATCGCGGTTCATTTCAATTTGTCCTCCTGATCTCGCTTATCAGAGATACCAGCGGCCTCATTCTTTGCAATCTTGCTAAGAATATAGAGAGCCTTCTGGTATCTTGATTTCGCAAGGGTACCGGAGGATTTTTTTGTTTTTTTTTTTATGTGGAAGGTTTCACAGTGCTATGGCTAGCACCATTACTCCATGAAGTTTTTACTGACGGTTTTTCCGAGGCACTATGGCTGGTACCAGGATTGCCGTCGTCAATTATGGTCTCCTGACTGGAGGCCAGAAGGGCGTCTTCAGACAGCATGTCTGAAGACTGGGGGGTTTTTGTGGATAAATCCGAGGCTGAGTTAAATTTATTCATTATTCTGGTTCTTACGATCGCTTAGCCGGGTCAAAGACCAAGCTCGGCGATCAAAATGGAGATTAGGGAAAGAAAAGTCCACCGCAGCAGAGCCCATTTACTACGGTAAGGCCAAAGCTACTATCCGAGGCGGCCTGGCATCGGATAGGAACCGTACAAATACAATCTGTTACCCCTGATTGCAATCACCAATGGGCACGGTAACGCGTCACACCCTGGTTTCTGGTTTAGGGGGGGGAATAGGTTAAGGGAGGTGAAATGAAAAATGGGTTGAGGAAATATGGGAAGATGGAGGTCGCCGCTTCCGTTGGCCCGACCCGAAACATGACCGGACTCGGTTACCAGGAGGCACCACGTGGAGGTGGAAGCCGACTTGCATGCTCGATAGAGTTACGGAGAGCCGTCCTGTAAGCCCGTTATCCCCCACTATCAAACAAGCCATGCCACCCACCAGTGAGTATACACTCAATAATTATTTAAGAAACGTTGCAACAGTTCTGCAGTTGAAAGATCGTTTTTTAATTTGAGAAGCGATGCTCTGCCAGTTGTTGCCAAATCGATTGAGGAGTTGCATCACAAATTGGGAAAAATTTTAAGTTAAATGAATTCAAAGTTTATCATAGAACCGAATCATTTGTATAATCCTGTAAATAATGAACAAATAATTTTTGATATTTATATTAATCATTGTTAATACAATACCATATTAACTCAATTTACTATATAGTAATATATTAAAGGATTTTAAGTTAATAAATGTAAAAGGGTCATATAGTTTTCACGATAATAAAAAAAATTTAAATGATGATGGTAACACAAATAACCATCATTTTGGTAATTTTAGATATCAAAGTTAAAGAAATACTAATAATAACAGATATCAACAGAACCAAAATTCAACAAATTTAAAAACTCAAAATTATTCAGGAAATTTTCAAAATCAAAATTACAATTCAGGAAATATAAGACAAAATCATAATCAAAATAATAGTTTCTATAATAATAGAAACCAGGTTGCAAATCAGAGTTATAATTATGGAATTTTAAGACAACAAAATGAAAATAATAATTTGTTTACTAATGGAAACTAGAAAGAAATGGAAGTTGACACTTTAAATAGCACTGAAAATTTTCATTTGCAGCCACGGGAACCGGATTACCAATAGTTTTATTAACAATAAATAATTTTAAGGTAAAATGCTTAATTGATAGCGGAGCTGCCATTACACTTGGAATTATGTTTTATTTTCTAAGTTAGGTGTAAGAAGAAATTAAAAAAATCCAATTTTATTAAATACTTTAGTATGAAAAAATATTATCACAGAAGAAGTTATTGTTAAAGTACCGACAGAGTTTAGTACCTAGTTTAGTTACTAAACAGAGTTTAGTAACTGATTTTATTGATAAAGCGTTTGACTGTATAATTGGCATTAATGTTTTGGGCCCAATTGGCGCAATTATTGATTTTTAAAATAATATTTTGAAAATAAATAATAATGAAAGAAATATCTTTAATAATAAATTTGAAATGAGATTTGAAGAAGTGCATTATTTAGAAAATTTTGATATTTCCGATTTTAAAAATTTAATACCATGTGATTTAAATAAAGAACAAAATAAACTTTTGAATAATTTTTTACATAAAAATAAAAAGACATTTTATATTAAAAGTCAAAATTTAACAACACTCATTGTGTTATACATAAAATAATAACAACATCTGCCAGACCAATATATTGTAAAAATTATCGCCACCCTCAAATTTTAGAAAGTGAGAAAGAAAAACAAATTGATATGTTAAAGCAGAATATAACAATACATAGCTAATCATCATTTAACTCTCCATTGTGGATTGTTAAATATAAATCTGATAGTACTAATCAACAAAAATGGCGTTTGGTAATAGGTTTTATAAAACTTAAAGAAATCACTGTGGATGATTGCCAAATATTGAATCGTTATTCGATAAATTGGGTAAAGCACAGTATTTCTCATCATTAGACTTAGCAAAAGGATTTCACCAAATATTAATGGACGAGTTCGTTAGAATGCCTTTTAGGCTTTAAAATGCGACGTCTATGTTCCAAAGGATGATGAATTATGTTTTGTCTGATTTTATTAATAGTATTTGTATCATATATATGGACGATATATTAGTATTTTCTACATCTTTTACTAGGCTTAATGATTATAATTTAAAAGTACAGATAGATAAGTGTAAATTCTTATCAAAAGAGACTAATTTTCTTGGACATATTATAGCTAACTAGCGAATAGCCGGCATGCGTTGCAATGCCACTTAAAGAAATGTTAGAAGAACTTCCCGGTACTCCCGTTAGTAACGGAACTTCTGAGTTACGGGAGTGAAATTATCGGCATACAAACTCAGAAAGCAAATCTCAAATTTTTAGGAGCGATATTATCGGCATCGTATATTTCTACTTAATTAAATAAATTGAGGGCTTAATAAGTGGGCGTGGACAATTTTGTATATCCTGTTATTCTTCCCGGTACATACCGTTACATGTTTTCTATATAGCACATCAAGTTTCTGAGCAAATGGTGGTAGGCGTAAAAATGATCCACCCTTTTTTTGAAAGTGTGCGTTAAATTGATCCAACCACGCCCATTTTTGGGGAAGTTATCGACAGTGCATATACAAATTGCTTCTAAAAATCTGAAAATTGGTATCTGAGTTTGTATGGTTACTGGCATTGCTAATATTGCACCTAAAAATTTGGGATTTTGTTTCTGAGTTTGTATGCCGATAACTCAGAATCGCTACAACGGTGAATACCTAGAAGTTCCGCTAACTAACGGGAGTACCGGGAAGTTCCGTCACTAACGGAAGTATCGGGAAGTTCTGCTACCATTTTTTTTAAGTCGCATTGCAACGCATGCCGGGCATTCGCTAGTATATAGATAAAGACATAAAACCCAACCCTGAAAAAATAAGTAGTTTACAAAATTAGCGGTAAAAACAGTGAAAGATATAAAATCTTTTCTTGGCTTAACCGGATATTACCGCAAGTTCATTAAAAATTATTCTTAGTAGCAAGTCCTATTATAAAATATCTTTAAAAAAATAATAAAGTAAATATTAATGATCAAGCATATATTGAAGCTTTTGAGAAATTGAGAAAAATATTAATTAATCCACCATTATTATGTTACCCTGATTTTAACAAAAAAATTTGTTTTAACTACTGATGCAAACAATTTAGCCATGGGAGCTGTACTAAGTCAAGAAAATAAGCCTGTATGTTACGAAAGAAGGACGTTAAACGGTTACGAAAAAAATTACACAACTTTATAAAAAGAATTATTAGCTATTGTTTGGGCTATAAAGTACTTTCGACCATATATTTATGGTAGAAAATTTCTGGTCCAAACCGAACCAAATTCAAGAATAATAAGATGAAACATTTTGTTGGATGAGTTTCATTTTTATATTGAGTATATTAAGGGAAAAGAGTTTAGCTATACCACAATTCAGTTAACAGTGTTCATTCCGGACAAGAAGATTAAAATGATAACTCAAATTAGAATTGTTAAAAATAAAAGAAAGGAAATTGATAACTATTTTAGAAAATACAAAATTATATATATTTCTGAAAACGATATAAATAGTATGCATTATTTAATTGATTTGTTTAGAAGGAAATTAAGAAAAGGTACAATAGGAATATACTCTGAGCTTCCAGATAAAAAATATAATCAAGTGCAAGTAAAACTAATAGAACTATTCTCAAATGATAATAGTTTAAAATTTGTGAAATGTACAAAACTAGCCACTGACGTTGATTCCGAAGAGCTTTTATTGAACATTATTTATAATATTTATATCAAAGGCAACCACAGAGGTATTCATGAAAATTACGCTGAATTAAAAGATTTGTATTTTAATCCAAAATTATTTAAATATATTAAAAGGTATGTTAACAGTTGTAGAATATGCACTGAAAATAAATATGATAGAAACCCTATCAACAAAAAATTCCAACATAACTGCACGCCTGAAAAACCCAATGCAATAGTACATTTAGATATTTTCCAAATTCAAAAAACATGTTTTTTAACAACAATTGACAAATTTACTAAATTAGGAACAGCTCATAAATTAAGTGACAAAAATATGTGCACTGTTAAAACAAAGTTGGAAGAAAGAATTGCTTTCTTAGGAAAACCTGATAAATTAGTCATGGATATTGAATTATACTTCCCCTAATTCGCACACAGGAAATGCTGTTATAAAGCGAATGCATTCTACACTTCTTGAACATATTCCCATTTTAAAAAATTCGGAAAATATATATGATGCTGAAGAGTTGTAATAAAAGCAATACATTTTATAACAATTCAACTCATAGTACCACAAAATTAAAACCAATTAATTTTATAAATCGTTTAAATATAAATTTTAAAGATGTAAGCGAAAAAATTTAAATAAATAAAAAGAAAGCAATTAATAGAGTAAATTAAAAAGAGAAAATATTTCATTTGATTTATCTCAAATTTGTATAGGAAAAACCATAATGCAGAAAACTGCCAAGCGTTTTAACAAATATCATTATGGTAATCCCAAGAAAATAGATGTTGCTCAATTTAAAAGACCATTGAAAACATTTCAATAACTTTATTTTTTTTTGTAGATTTTAAATAAACGTATTACTTTTTTTAATGTTTTTTTCTTTGAAGAAATCAAATCCGGTCATGTACGACTATATTTTATTAAATTTGAGATATTCGAAGAGGCTCGAATTTTGTGAGGGGCGAGTTTTATATATGTTTAAATTTAACTAATGTATAATTCCTTTATTTATAAAGAGAGAGAGTATCATCAAAAATTATAGAGTGATACCCTCAACAATGTATTTAAAAATGAAGAGAGAATTGGTTATAAATATAAGTTACTTTAATTTTAAGTTTTAGTTTTTAAGCACGCTTCCAGCTCGATTCACTTCTTTTTAAATAAAACATTGCAGAATTAAAGTATAACTAAATCTTTGATTTATACCAGCAAAAAAAGAATCTAACTTGTTTCGCGCTTTGTTTTTGCATTTCATTTTGAATTGGTGTTCCTGCTGAAGAGAGATTGTTGTTCTTATACTTGCCTGTCTCAAACTCTTGGCAGCCGCGGTGCGTTCTGTCTCCAGATTTGTGCAATAAAAATTCGTCCGCATCGTATTTTGAAGCTGGCGCCGTCGTTGCTGATATATCCGTTGCTAAATTTATCAATGCTCTAACGTCCTAGCTGGCTCGCTAATGTCCGACTCGTAATGAGTTCACTATTTATTTTGTCACAAATTTCAAAAAAAAAAAAAAAATCCGCACACTATACTCGCAGGTATTAATACAAACATAAAAAACAATGAGGATACACAGTAGACGCATCCCGAAGGCTATAGGCCGATAGGAAGAAGAAGAAAAATAGAATAGTGTTGAAGTAAAGGTGGTTACAAAGTACCCAAGTAACCAGTGGATATTTTGCATTGATATTCTGAAAAATAAATGCTTGTAGGTAATTAAATATTGGGTTGTCGAAAAAGTCTTTTCGTATTTTGTCAATAGATGTCAATCACATTGTGTCATACCATATGGTGTTGGAAAGGTGACATTTTAAGCTTCATTTAAGCAAAAAAAAAATTCGGAGAAATTGAAAAAAAGTTACAGCTGTTCAAAAATGAGTGAAAATAATGAAGAAATTCGCTATATTTTGAAATTTTTGTATTATATAAAAAAAGGGAAGAATGCCACGCAAGCCACCAATGAAATTTGTGAAGTTTACGGAGACGTTGCTGTATCAGTTCGTGTAGCACAACAATGGTTCGATCGCTTCCGTTCTGGAAATTTCGATGTGAAAGATGCACCTCGCTCTGGTCGACCTATCGTTGAAAAAGTCGATGAAATTATGGAAAAGATTGACCAGGACCGTCACATAAGCAGCCATGACATCGCCAAGGAACTAAACATTCATCATCAAACGGTTTTGAACAATTTAAAAAAGGCTGGTTACAAAAAGAAGCTCGATGTTTGGGTACCACATGAATTGTCTGTGAAAAATTTAATCGACCGAATTAACATCTGCGATTCTTTGCTGAAACGAAATGAAATCGAACCATTTCTGAAGCGAATGGTAACAGGAGAAGAAAAGTGGATCAAATACGACAATAATGTGCGAAAAAGATCATGATGCAAGCGTGGTGAAGCTCAACAAATGGTAGCAAAGCCAGGATTGACGCCTCGAAAGGTTATGCTGAGTGTTTGGTGGGATTAGAATGGAATCATCCACTATGAGCTGCTCCAGCCTGGTCGAACGATTGATTCTACACTTTACTGTCAACAACTGATGAGATTGAAGCAAGCAATCGAAAAAAAACGGCCAGAACTGATCAACAAAAGGGCGTCGTCTTCCATCATGACAACGCTAGACCACACACAACTTTGATGACTTGGCAAAAACTGGGAGAACTTGGCTAGGAAGTTTTAAAGCATTCACCATATAGCCTTGACCTTGCCCCATCGGACTACCATTTGTTTCGGTCAATGCAGAACTCCCTTAATCTAGTAAAGTTGGCTTCAAGAGAAGCCTGTGAAAATTACTTGTCGCAGTTTTTCGCCGAGAAACCACAAAAGTTTTTCACTGATGGAATAATGTCTCTAGCGGAAAAATGGCAAAAGGTGGTCGACCAGAATGGAACATATTTGGTTCAATAAAGTTCATTATAAATATAAAAAAAAATGTGTTGAACTTTGACTTTTGTTAGAAATACGAAAAGACTTTTTGGACAACCCTATATTTTATTCATGTTTTATGTATTATTTAATTTAAATTCAATATAAGATTTGATCTTAATAAATAATAACTAATAATTATAACATATTTATAAATTTAATTAGTAAGTAGCATTTAAGTAATAAAAATTTACATAATATATTGTGTATATTAAAGACAACGTAGAGTAATTATATGTTGCTATTAATTTATAAAAAGAAAATTATGTAAATTAATTTATTTTTAATATAATTTATCTCTTCGATTTTTACACAACGCACACTTTTTATATCCCATCTTTAAATTTTCAAATTTGAAACGTGCCGTTCAACGACAATAAAAACAGAATGCGAATACTCAAATTTTCCATTGCACTAATTTGAACAACAACTGATTTTGACAGCTAGACGACTGATAAAAAAAACGTCGGCGTTGCGTCAACTGTGTACTGTGGGAGGATAGAAGTTGTAAGAAGATAAATTTAAAGCACACTGCTGTCAAAGTAACAACAATTTCATTGACGGAGTTCACCTCGTCATTTTTGTTGTTGGTTAAACGAAAAATTGAAATAGTATGGGGGATAATTAAACAGCTGTTCAATTTTGAAGATTCTTTGTATATTTTTTTAGAGTTTAAGGAATACCAAGAATATCAATATTTATACATTTCTAGAATTTTCTGGTACATAAAAAAACAACTCAAGGCGGAAATAAGTTCATAATCATTGAATTGCGACTGAAGGTTTCGTGAAAAAGTAGTAACACAAAACTGCTTACAAAAAATGGGCGTGATCGGATAAGAACCACGCCCACCTTCCATACAAACCACCAATATCCATGCGGAAAAAAATATTAAAAATTGCTACACCGTAAATAACCAGTTTTAATTCGGTATTTAACATTTTGGTAGGAACACAAAACTACTAACCAAAAATGAGCGTGATTCGATAAGATTCGATAATAACGCCCACTTATAATAGAGACATGTAGCACTTAAGTGATAAAAGAAGCACATTTTTTGGTTTCACTGAAATTGCGGAGGGTTTACGATATCCGGCATAGCCGAAATTAATTCTCCTACCACTTTTTAAATAATTTAAGTTTTAATAAAACAAATCTTAATAAAGATGAAAAACATTTTATATAATAACTTTTAATTTTTAACTACTTTTACTGTAAAATTGTATGTAATTTTTTTTTTATAACTTTCGCTTCACAAATCTAATTTTTCGTTATAATATTAGAATAATAATATTGTCTAAATAAATTTTTATACAATATTATTTTAATTTTTCTACGGATTTAGCCTTTTCTTGTTTGGTTATAAGGCGGCAACACTGTCGGCCAAAAAATTATTCAGCGGAACTTTCAACATTTTTTCAATGATTGTGCGCTTTTTACCGCATGAATGTATCTACCATATAACTTTATGCATATCGAAATGTTCCTTATATCACTATTTTAGAGAATATATTTACTTCGATGCAAAGAGAAGTATTATATCATTGCAATTTATGATTAAATAAAAAAATGTTCATTTTTGGCTGTCGCAAAAATTGAACACCTAAAACAACAAAATACATACAAGCAGCGTCCAACAACAATTCAATGGGCTTATGTAAAGTTTAGCCCGGTGACTCCAATTTTAATTTTTTTTTTACCAGATATGTAGCCATGAGAGCTGAATTTTTTAGTGTAAAAGAAAATTATAGGAAAGGCGTGACATGGGGGCGGTGAAGCATTAAAGTTGACAATTAAGTTTATTCTTAATTTGAAATACTCTCTGAGTTTTGTTTGGATCAGTATGATTGAGGTGTTAAATAAAAGGTATTAAAGAGTTCTTCAAAACCTTATATCATTTATATCATAAAAAGTTTTTGAGATATAAGTATTTTTATATTTTTGCTTCGGAATTTTGGGTTTCAAGGGTTAATTTCTCGTACAAATTCGTTATTATGACCCAATTTTAATAAAACAGGGCTAAATCTCCATCAATTACCTTTCATTTAATATAGTACACATCTTGCTTCTAATTTTTTCGATAAATAAGGATTTTAACCTTAATTGGTACTTATTTTTATTCAAAATTTGAAAAAATCGATATTTTACACAGGAAAACTGTAGGGTGATTACTGTTGAATCGGTCCCGGACTTAAGGCCCTACTAAAGGGTTGTTGTTATAATTTTCCGGCCGCAGGCCGGCCACGCAGAAAACTGTATGGTTACTACTGTTGATTAGGGCCCGGACTTAAGGCTCTATTAAAGTGTTGTTTTTCTAATTTTCCAGCCGTAGGCCGGCCACACAGAAAACTGTAGGATGACTACTGTTGATTCGGGCCCGGACTTAAGGTCCTACTTAAGGGTTATTTTTTGGCCGCCCACGCAGAAAACTGTAGGGTGACTTCTGTTGAATCGGGCTCTGACTTTAGGCCCTACGGGTAATTTTTTTAATTTTTTGGTATTTAGGTTAGAATTTATCGCAAAAATGAAGAGTAAGGTAAAACTTATGGCATACCAAATGAAAGGTAATAGATGTAGCTTTATTCCTATTCTATTAAAATTTGGTCATAATAAAGCATTTTTCCAAGAAATTAACTCTTGAAAGCCAAAATTCCGAAGCAAAAATATAAAAATGCTTATATCTCAAAAACTTTTTAAGATATTACGAAAAATGATATAAGGTTCTAAAGATTTCTTAAATACCTTTCATTTAACACCTTAATCATACAAATGAAACTCAGCGAGTATTTTAAATTAAGAAAAAACGTAATTGTCAACTTTAAAGCTTTACCGCCTCCATGCCACGCCTTTCCTATCATTTTCTTTTACACTCAAGGCCACTTAACTGGCAAAAAAAATATAATCGGAGTCACCGGGCTAAACTTTACTTGTTCCATTCAATGTGATTGTTGGAAATTGTGGAGAGTTAATTTTGTAGAAAAAATTTTCGGCAACAACACTATTTTCGGCTGTGTTGTTGCTGTTGTACAACAACATATATTGTGTTTGTTGTAAGTGTAATGTCAAACCAAAACATTCTTGTTCTACAGCGATGTTATTCACAATGACAACATATGCTGTTCAAGAAATATAACCCAGTACACCAAAACCTATAGTCAATGTTATTTTACCAACGTTTACATTAAACAATACGCCGACTCCTGCACTTAATTTTTTCTGAAAGCTACCTGTCTTTTAAATAAAGCACCACATTCCGTGTTTTTTAACCACGTACATGCCACCTGTCATTTGAAATAGAGCCCCTAGGCATATGATATCCCTTTTGATTCTTTTAAGAAGCGCTCTATATCACAAACGTCACCTGACTTTGCTGCAGCAAACATCCCTAAATACTGCTTCGATCAGCTTCGACTAAAAGTTGAAATACATTTTCCTTAAATATGGCTACGTCTTCCTCCATCCCACCTTTTGCCGATATCTTCTCTTTGTCGATCTTTGATGAAAAACTTAACTCGACACTGAACATCACTCTTGACAACAAGCTCCAGGATGTCGCTGATTTGCTGTCTCTTCAGAGCGAAATTCACCAATTAGAAAATGCTCAATTAAAAGAAGTTCTTCAGCGTCTACAGAACATACTAGAGCAAGTTGATAGAAGGAACAAACGTAGACGCCTGGTAATCCGTGTATTAAAAAGCACAGAAGTAAAAAAAGCTACAGATGAATTTGGCAAATTGTGCTCGCAGGTGCTGAAAACAGATATTCAAAAAATAGCCAATTTAAAATCGTTTGTAGTGGCTTTAGAGTCATTTAACCAATTTAACGCGGTTTTAGCAGCCAGAAAGTTATTAAAAGGGTCATCTGTTTTTATAGAAAAAGACTATACTGCCGAGGAGAGGGAAAAACGTTACCACCTGCACATATTATCGAAAAAATTGGCGAATGACAATAACCTTAAAGTGCGTCTAGGTGACTTCTCCATTTTTGTCAACGACAAGCAATACTTTTAGTTAAATGTTGAAGTGCAAGCTGCAAATAATGACAATGTAAAATTTTTATCCGGTCTTTTCGCCAAAATTACTCGAAAATTTGCAATTTCGTCCAACTCTACTCAACAAGCTGCTGCTCTGGCTTTCAAAGTCTAAAAAAGTCGTTCGATTAAAAAAACAAATGGTTTTACATTCGGTGTGCTAACGCGCGTAATAAATTGCTGTTACAATTGAATTTAACAGTTCCGCATCGTGATGTGGTTTCGATTTTGATCGAACTTTTTTTTAATCACAATTTAATTATTTCTTAATTGATCTTTTTGTCAAAATCTGTGCGCGATCGCAGCGTGACTATTAGACGATAATATCGCAAAGTTTTAGTGCGGTCGCAAAGTCTTAGCAGGACTATAAAAGCTAAAAACAAATTAAACAAATAAAAACAATCGGCAATGATTCGTTCTCCACCAACAACACCATCGGTGCTGCGTTAACTTTTGATAACTCTCCAACAAACTCCCGCGCAAAATAATGTCAGCATGATATCGTCAGCTGCTTCTCCCGCGCTTCCCCCCACGCATTCGCATCTCGGTGGAAACGAACTAAATCACTCACCTTTGATCGCAAAATCAACTCCAACGATTTCTGTTTACGAGCATCGCACTTGGAGCGAGCAGTGTCCCTCTCCTAATCCAATCGTAACAACAGCTATTACAAACAAAACAACAACAACTATCGCTGCATCCATTTATGCAAACACAGCTACCACTTCCAGCAAGATCACTCATTTAACCAGCGCACTCGAACGGCGCTCACATTCTCTTTCATCTATACTGCTTCCCTCACACTCTTCTGCACCTCCACCACCGACGCAATCGACCTCGCCGCTCATTATCTTCGGTCAAAACAAAACAAATACTGCTACAACATCTAGCGCTGCACAAACAAAAAAGAAAAATAGTTCGGTAGTACAGACAGGATTAGACCGCTACATAAATATTCAACCTAAACGCAAATTAAGTCCTCAAAAACCGTCGAACAAACAGGTATCAAAAATAACAAAAACAAACCATACAAATACTTTGAATCAAAACAGATTTGCAGCACTCGCCATAAATGAGGATAACGAAACAGGCAATGAAAACTCATCTAATGAAAATGTTGGTAATAAATCTAAGCCGCCGCCGATATACCTACGGGAACAAAGTTCCAACGCGCTTGTCTCTGAAATAGCTCGTCTCATAGGTTCTAACTTTTATATAAGTCCGGTTTCAAAGGGAAACATAAAAGAAACCAAAATTCAAACGTCCAATGAAGACAGCTTTAGAGCAATTATTAGCTACCTTAACAATAACAACAAAAAATATTATACTTATCAACTAAAAAGTGGTAAAGGCCAAATAGTAGTTATCAAGGGTATCGAATCTTACGTCGAAACCATTGAAATACTAAATGCCCTTATAGACTCTGGATTCTCTGTGAAGAATGTATTTAACATTAAATATAAAAGCAATATACCACAACCATTGTTTAAAATCGAACTAAATCCAGAGTCTACAAAATTAAAGAAAAATGAGGTTCATCCCATATACAACCTCCGTTTTTTGCTTCACCTCAGAATAACCGTTGAAGAACCTCATAAAAGAGATGGCCCAGTCCAATGTTTAAACTGCCAGGAGTATGGGCATACGAAATCGTACTGCACTTTACCACCCGTTTGTGTTATTTGCGGGGATTTACATCGTACTACGGATTGCAAATTAGATAAGACAAACACTAACGCAAAAAAATGTAGTAATTGCTCAGGTTATCACACGGCGAACTACAGAGGTTGTCCAGTTTATATGGAAGTAAAAAATAGACCAAGTCGGAGGGAGATACCTGTACAAAATTTTGTTATGCCTCATGTTTCAAATTCAACTCGACTTCATCAAACAACGCAATGTCATACGCAAACATCCTCAAAACAGCTTCTATTAATATGTCTAATAATACACAAAATGAAAGTATGCAGTCTACGAATGTATCTTTGGAGACAATGATATCTACCCTAACGAGCTGTATGACGCAGTTTATGTCTGTAATGCACAATATGCTCCAAGAGATGATACGCTCACAAAACCAATTTATGCAAGTCCTTCTAGCCAATAAATGAATTTTGTTAAATTATGTCACTGGAATGCGAACGGAGTAAGTAACCTTAAATTAGAAATTCAAAACTTTATGGAATCAAAAGAAATAGACGCTTTGCTATTGTCTGAAACACATTTAACTCAAAAAAACAATTTTAAAATACCTGGATATCAGTTTTATGGAACAAATCATCCCGATGGGAAAGCACATGGAGGCACAGGTATACTAATAAAAAATAACATCAAACATTACGCACAAGAAGAATTTTCAAAAGAATACTTACAAGCAACATCGATCACTTTGCAGTGCTGGGGAGAAAATATTACACTATGTGCTATATACTGTCCTCATAGATATAGTGTTACAGATTTACAATTCACAGACTTTTTCAAAAACCTCGGCTCAAAATTTTTAGCAGCTGGAGATTACAATGCGAAGAACCCCTTTTGGGGTTCTCGTCTGATAAACCCCAAAGGTAGACAACTTTTTTCTGTGTTGATGAATCGCCAAAACAATTTAGATATTATATCATCAGGTCAGCCCACATACTGGCCCTCTGATCCAAAAAAATTGCCTGATCTCATTGATTTTGGCATTTGCAAAAACATTAGTCGGCAACATGTCTCAGCTGAAAATTGCTATGATCTCTCTTCGGATCACTCGCCTGTTTTAATAAACCTCTACAAAAAGCCCCTATCTAGTAAGGAACCAATAAGGCTAACAAACTTTAAAACAAACTGGCTCAAATACCGAAAGTTTATAAGTAGCCATCTATTGACGAGTCCACTACTTCTAGATGCGGCCGATATTGATCGCACCGTACAAAATTTTAATGACACTCTTGTATCGGCAGCCGTGCATGCTACTCCCACTGCTTTCAATAAACCTGCTGCTGCTAGGGTATTAACTTCATCCAGAGAGATTGACGAACTAGTCAAAGAAAAAAGACGGCTGAAAAAAGACTGGCAGCTGCTCAGATCTCCTTCTGTAAAGCTAAAGCTTATAACAGCACAAAAGCGGCTCAAAGAAGCGCTTAGCAATGAAATGGAGCGCAATTTAGAGAAATACACTTTAAAATTAACCCCAACCGAAGAGTCAAACTACTCTTTCTGGAGGGCATGTAAGAGCATAAAAACACCAAAGGAATGTAATCTTCCACTTAGAAAGGAAAACGGTAAATGGGCCAGAAGTGACACTGAAAATTCACTTGTATTTGCAGAGCATCTTTCGCGAGTGTTCCAACCAAACTTGCCTACTAATAACTTCAATTTACCCGAAAATAACATACCAACGTTTTTTCGTCCATTAAAAATTAAGGTAAAACAAATAAAAAACATTATTAAAAAGCTTAACCTAAAAAAAGCACCCGGATTTGATATGATTTCTCCCAAAATGATCCAAGAGCTGCCAGAAATTGCCATAAAAGTCCTCCTTTATATATATAATGCGGTACTCAGAACTGGTCACTTTCCAAGACTATGGAAAGTCTCTGAAATAAAGATGATTTGTAAGCCAGGCAAAGATCCTACAATCGCGTCGTCCTACAGGCCGATCAGTATGTTGTCGGTAGTATCAAAACTTTTTAAAAAAATACGTCTTACAAAAATTTTACCATACATACACCAAAATGATAGCATTCCGAATCACCAATTCGGTTTCCGTAAGCAGTATGGAATAGTGGAACAGGTGCATAGAATCACAAACGAGATACGGAAAGCGTTTGAGGACAAACAATATTGTTCTGCGATATTCTTAGACATTGCGCAAGCATTTGATAGGGTCTGGCATAGTGGCCTTATATACAAATTAAAACAGCTGCTGCCTCCTAGTCTTCACAATCTCATGACGTCTTACCTAAGTGATAGGAAATTTTGTGTTAAATTCAACGAAAGCACCACATCCGTCTATAACGTTGACGCAGGAGTTCCTCAAGGTAGCGTTCTTGGGTCAGTTCTCTATGTTCTCTACACGTCTGATTTACCCACGAGTGACAGTTTTGTTACGTCAACATTTGCTGACGACACCGCAATTTTATGCATGCACACAAACGTAGATGTCGCAACTCGCCGACTTAACGATCATCTGAAAAATATTCAAAAATGGCTCGAAGATTGGCGTATACGAGTAAATGAAGGTAAAAGTACCCACGTTATTTTTGCCTTACGGAAAGGTACATCTCAGAACATAAAACTAAACAATGTTGTGATAAAGCAAGCAAGCGAAGTGACATATTTAGGAATTCATCTAGATCGGCGGCTCACGTGGCGTAGACATATTGAATGTAAAAAAACACAAATTAAATTGAAAACGCTCAAATTAAACTGGTTGTTGCACAAGAAATCGAAACTACGCTTAGAACACAAAGTTCTTTTGTATAATGCCGTTATTAAACCTATTTGGACTTACGGATCACAATTATGGGGTAAAGCGAGCTCATCTAACATCGAAGTAATCCAGCGGTCACAATCAAAGATTCTTCGGAACATTACAAATGCACCATGGTACATAAAAAACCAGAACATACACGAAGACTTACAAATTCGGATGGTCAAAGATGAAATTGCGAGAATAAGAAGTATGTACGAGGAAAAACTACAAGCGCATCCAAACCCACTGGCTAAGAACCTTCTGCGCATAATCAACATAAGTCGACTGAGAAGAGCTGATCTTCCATCCTACTAATATTAAAAATTAAAGCTAAGTTATAGTTACAAACCTGCTCTTTGATTAAGTAATAAATAACCCACACACTGGTGTGAGTTATTACCAAAATGCTAGTAATAATCTCTGAAATAATATTGTCAATCTAATTTAGAATATACAATAAATCAAATATCGTTAAAAAAAAAAAAAAAACAATTGAATTTTTTTAGAAATCACGGCCTTGATGCAAGTAAAAAGTACTTCAGAAAAGTCTGTGAAAACAGTAAATTAAATTACCAAAATAAAAGTATTTTCCTCTTAAATAGTGTACAAAATTGAAGCGACTGGTGAAAATTTGCTAATAGTTTTAAAGAATTTAAACATACGTGAAAACTCCCTTACATTTGATGATTTCAGGATGAATTTTTAAGTTTTTCTTTCTGTCGATTCGTATGAACACATAAATTCATGGTCGATGCCAGCTTTTGTTGACCCTTTTTTATACCCTTCGCCAAGTGCAAGTGCACCGAAGGGTATATTGAGCTTGTTCTTCCGTTTGTAACACCCAGAATGGGGCGTGGTAGGTATGACATAGAATATATACATAAATAAATGATAAGCGTCGGATTCTGAGTCGATTTAACGATGTCCGTCTGTCTGTCCTAGCGATTCCAGCCGTAGTTTAAGAGTTATCGAGCTGTAATGCGAACTTCATTTGCCTAAGCGGAGGCTAAGTTCTAAGATTGGACAGATCGTATCGAAACCTCTACCCCCTCCCATAAAAAAAACCCCTTTCTATACGAAAAAAAATTGATTAAAATAGTTCCAGTGCAGATATCGAGTTCAAGTTCGATAATTAGCATTTTAGTATGAACACAAAACTGCTCATAAAAAATGGGCGTGATCGGATAAGAATCACGCCCACTTCCCATACAAACCACAGCTTTCTATGCGGAAAAAATATAATTAAAAATAGTTATAGCGTAAATATCCAGATCAAATTCGGTAGCACTTATGTGTAGCACTTATGTGCTAAAAGAAGCACAGTTTTTGGTTTCACTGAAATGGCGAAGGGATTATAAGCTTATCTTACTAGTTTACTTATATTATTTTTTTTTTAAATATCATTATGAACGCATCTAATTAGATTGTGATATTTAACTATTTACAAATCAACCTAACCTAAAAGTTGACTTTTGTAATGGCATTATTAGTTTTTTTTTTTACATTCAGGCAACACTTAAACATACAAGAAACTTTCGGGACTGTTTTCAAAACTAATTAATAGAGACAGTACCTGGTTGACCGAGCTCGCTCGGCAGATTATTTAATTATACAATAATAATAATTTTTACAGTTAAATTGTAAATTAGGGAAATTTAAACAACTGAAGAGTACATTGTTTTTGTGGTGCCTTTGAGCCAAAATAACCGAATTATACAGAAAAAAGCTCTAAAGAACACGCATAAATCCCAAATGAAATTTATTTTTGAAGAACACATGGGTTTTGTTGTTATTTAATGCCAATAGAACCGATTTGTATTTAAAAGTTCTGGAGAACACGCTTAGGTTTTGGGGAAACCCAGTGGAAGAAATTTTTGAAGAGTACATGGAGTTTGTTGTTCGTTAGTGCCAATATAACCGATTTGCATTTAAAAGTTCTGGAAAATACGCTAAGGTTTTAGAAAAATCCTAGTGGAAACTTTTTTTTGAAGAGCACATAGATTTTGTTGTTCGTTAGTGTCAATAGAACTGATTTGCATTTAAAAGTTCTGGAAAACGCGCTTAGGTTCTGGAGAAATCCTAGTGGAAACTTTTTTTTGAAGAGCACTTTGATTTTATTGTTCGTTATTACCAATAGAACCTATTTGCATTTAAAAGTTCTGGAAAACACGCTTAGGTTCTTTAGAAATCCTAGTGGATACTTTTTGTTTACGCCAAACGTCATTAAATTTAAATTTAATTGGTAGATTTTATATTTTTACGATAATGGTAGCATGCTTGCTAACCATTTTGAATTTTATTATTCTTAAACCGAACATTGGGGAATAAATAGCGATCTTCAAGTTTAAACCGAAAACAATAGCTGCTTTTCCTTATTTACGCAAAGAAGTTTCCGCTTAACCAGTCCCACCCCTAGAACGGAGACGAACAACCCTCCACCAAGTCGAGGAGTTTTAGCTCAAGATCTTGTTAACAATAAATTGTGGTTAGAAGACCCTACCTGGCTTAAATTTGATAAATCCGATTGGCCAAATTTTGCAAATAGAGAGTCAATTGAGACTGAAGAATAACAGAAACCAATTAAATTACATTTTTCTTTCTTCACAAATTATGATGACGTTTAAGATCGTTTTTCATCTCTGCCGAAAGCATTTAGAGTGCTCGCTTTCGTACTTCGTTTTTATAATCGAACAAGGAAAAATATAGTGATGTTTAAGTCAGTACAAATATCCCAAAAAGAAATTTGTTTCGTGAAAACACGACTGATTATATTGTGCCAAAAAGTTAACTTAGCTGATGAATATAAGTGTATTCTCGCAAAAACATAAATTGGTAGCAAAAGTACAAAACTAACTCTAAAGCCTTTTCTTGATGAAAAGGGAATTTTGGGAAGTGATGGGCGATTATCGTTAGCTTCTGAAATATCTTACAACTAGAAATTTCCAATTATATTACCATATAAAGGCAAATTTTCAAAGTTGTTGGTGCAATTTATTCATACGATTTCCTTGCATAGTAGAATTCAATTAGTACGAATGGAATCTTTTATATTAAAAGTTAAAACGTTAATTAAAACTGTGATTCATAATTGCAAAATTTGTGTAATAAATAGAAATAAAACTCTTTCTGAAGTTATGGCCGCTTTACCAACATCACAAACTACATTTGCAAGACCCCTTTCAACTACAGGGATTGACTTTTCGGGTGCATTTGAAATTAAAAATTGTACTGGCCGCGCTTGTTCAATTACTAAGGGTTATGTGTGTGTTTTTGTGTGCTTTGCGACGAAAGCAATTCATCTTGAAGAAACAAATGACTTATCTACGGCAGCTTTTATGGTTGCATTTCCAAGGTTTAGTTCAAGAAGAGGTTGTCCTGCTCGCGTTCATTCGGACAATGAAACAAATTTCGTAGGAGCGTCTAAAGAACTTTGTCGCGAATTTCGAACTTTATTAAATTCTTCTCGAGATTTAGTATGTAACCACAATACACATCCGAATAAAGATTGCGAAGTAAATGATGTGGTTGTGATTAGAGAAGAAAATTTATCCCCGAACGAGCGGAAATTGGGTAGAGTGGCAAAAGTGTACGAAGGTAAAATCAAAGAGTCCGAGTTGCATACTTCCGACGAATGAAGCTCTTTAAAAGTAAATCTGGTCAATCCATAGAAAGCGCCCCGTTGCAACGTATCACGACTTTGTAGCCTACGGCCGTAGTTACGATATTAGCGAATGGTGGACGGAAGCAAAAAGTAAAAGCTATGCTGGTTAAATGTAGCCAGAGCTCGAGCATTGCCAGTGTCTTGGTCGACCGTTTTAAATTGAAAACGACTGGTGAAGGCTTAGACCGTTACACAACAGTGACGTTGATTGGTGTTTTCGGTAAATTAAACGTTATTTTGCCAGTCCGTCACGATTACAAACGCGTGACTCCGTGGCGTTCAGTCGATGCTCTCATGAAGAATCAGTTCGACAATATGATACTGGCAGATAATACTTTTTATCAATCTAGTCCCACCGTGATGGGTTTGGGTGCCGATATCTATCCGAGAATCCTGAAGGAAGGGATTAAACATGGAACTGGTTCGCTCATAGCAATAAACACGATCTTTGGTTATGTAGTTATGGGCTCCAGCCTAGTGTCACGTGATTTTATTGAACTGGTTTTGTAAAACCAACCCCCTATATTATAATATATTTTGAATTTTTTGAATTATTGTGAAGTTTATGAAGAAGATATAAACCAAACCACTGAATTTGAAAATCTTTGCAACGCTATTTAGAGATAATTATTATTTAATATTGAATATTTCTTAGAATTTATAATGAAATATTATATAATGTTTAATGAATTATAAATTGCAGTGATGCTGCAAGGCGGGCGGCAATGTTCAAGCCAAACGTCATTAAATTTAAATTTAATTGGTAGTTTTTATATTTTTACGATATGGTAGCATGTTTACTAACCATTTTGAATTTTATTAGTCTTAATCCGAACATTGGAGAATAGAGAGCGATCTTCAAGTTTAAACCGAAATAATAGCCGCAATTTACGCAAAGAAGTTTCCGCTTAACCAGCTCCACCAAACTGCAAAGTTTCATGAAATCGTCTTGAGATACTGAAGACAATTTTAAATATATAAATAAATATTTAAATAAATATATACAAACTTAGCTCGTTTAATATAATAAGATGAATATAAACCACTTTGAACATTCCAATAGTAACATTGAGTATACCCTGCTATTACCTGCTATTTTTTAAAGCTAATCTCTGTAGCGTAAGTCTGTAGCGGAAATTCAAAATTGTGTCAGCTTTTACCGTTGTTTACGCCAAACGTCGTGTGGCATCTTTCATTAATTTAGTTTTCTATTTAAAATGTAGTTGCCATTTTAATATGTTTTGTTTTTGTTTACTTACGGCTTTTACGAAGTATTATTTGTTATTATTATTACTTGTTTTTTGGATATCAAGAATTACGGTAAGCATCTTTTGTGCTCCAGGAATAAATTTGGAATTATATATGAAAAACCACCCCGCTTTCTTTATTTTCTATGTGCTGAACTGCCGGAATTAACCCCGCTTAATGTATTAGAAGAATTTCTCCTAATCACATTCCTTTTAAGATTTTTAACCATGAAGTGGTCAGATAACGAGAATCCTATCGTTGTTATTACGCTTTTTAAATGTACAATAGAAAAGGCGATATTTTAAAAACTCCCGTTCAGGATTAGTCGCATGTCCGTTTACGGGTGCATAAAACTGTAAGGAGCTGGATATATCAAAAACCGCCACTGATCGTGACGGCTTACAGACAATTTGAGCGCCGCAAGTCATGAAAGCCGTCAGTCAAAAATCCAAAAAATTAAAATATTCTACAAACAAATACATCTCGTTATTGGTTCATTAATAGCATTATTTGATATGTGAACCGTTTCTTTAAGCATGTGATTATGGCGTAAATTTCTCGGAGCTTCATATAATTTAAAATTTTTTGACAATTCACTACATTTTATTGAGTTACATAAAATTTTATAAACAAACATTAAATTATAAAATGACCTTCTATCTTTTAATGATTGCAAACCAAGTAATTTACGCTGGGCTTCGTATTTTGGGTGACAGTCAGCCAACCGAATTTTGCTCATGGAATATTTTGTAAAATTTCTTTAAACTCTTTCAATGCAATTAAAGTATTCATTATAAAATGAGTTCCAAATAACTGAACAGTAGTCAAGAATACCACTTACCTGCGAAATGAAAAGAGATTTAATAGTCATAGGATCTTTAAATTGTTCCGAGTTTCTCTTTATACACCCAAGCATGGAATATGATTTGGCAATCATAGAGAAATTTAAAATTAAAATTTGTGTCAAATATTACACCTAAGTCTTTTATTACAGTTTTACGGATCAGAAGACAATTGTTTAGAAAATAATCAAAGAAAACACAATTTGAATGTATGGAAATTACACTGGCGAGCAAAAGTGAGTGCGTGTTCAGCATATTTTTATTTAAAGTATCATAAAGTGGTAAATAATAATTTAAATTTTATGAAACTTTCAGATATTATTCTTTATTCTGTTTGGAAAAAATGTAATATTCAATATTATTATAACAGAACAAAAACAAAAAAATTCAATACAAAAACCAAAGGCAACACAATTAACTCAGTTTTGCACGTTTTGAATAAGTGAAATCAAAGCAGGCTGAACTTTTCTGTGAAATTCTAAATTAACCATTATATGTACCGGTAGCTTCTCATAAGTTTTGTTTTGAATATCAGTTGTTAGTCTTGTTATGTGCGGTTGTTATCAGTAATAGAACTTTTTCATAATAAAATAAAGAAAAAATGAGGAAAATCAACATGGACACCGAAAATAGTATAGGTTGTTCAAAATTGGTTGTCTGGACAAAAAATTTCAGATGATGAAATGGCCTGCGCAAAGTCCAGACCTCAACCCGATAGAAAATTTGTGGTCTATATTGAAGAGGCGATTGGCATAACATAATCGAGCGCCCACCAGCATAGAGGAGCTTTTGAACCGGGTAAAGATAGAATGGGAAAATATTCTAAGTGAATTTAAAAACAGCTTAGTGGAAAGTATGCCAAAGCGTATGAAAAACGTAATTAAAAACAAGGGATTGTGGATACCGTACTAAAATTAATACTTTATAGTTGCATCAAGAAAGAATAAAGAATAATTTCTGAAAGTTTCATAAAATTTTCTTTATTATTTACCATTTTATGATACTGTAAGTAAAAATATGCTGAACATGCACTCACTTTTGCTCGCCAGTGTATGTATATAAATCTCTCTGTAGTTTGATACAATCCGACAAATATGAAATCCTCCTAGAAAAGTTTCACGTCATCACATTTAGAAAATTTAAAAATATTGCCAATTATCTTTATTTATGTTTTGTAGGCTTTTCGGTCTTATTATTTTAAAATGCGAATAAAAACAACATTATTCCATCTTCTATCCCGACGTTTCGTTGAGGTTATTTCAACTTCTTCAGGGGTTTATTGAATCTATTATAATGAAGAATATACAAATAACATTATAACACTGACAATTTCAACTAATTTTTTAACTTTCGACTTACATTATTGCTTTAAATTACATTTATACATAAATATTGCATCTCTCCGAACGGCACAAACACAAATTTAAACATAAATAAAACTAAAATTACAAATAAAATCAAATTTAAAAAACTAATTAAAATTTTATTTTATTTGATGGCGGCAGCGTAGCATAAATTTGTCTTTGTCTTCTTTCGTGTTCATTGTTGTTGTTAGTTTTTGTTGGATCCTTAAGCTCTCCAATGTGTACCTAGTATTATGTTTCTTTTCTCTGTCTAATATTCGTACATTATCAAAATCAGCTGAGTGTCCACTTTCGATTATATGTTGTGCTAATGCTGTCCCCAATTTCTCCCTTTTGATGTCAGATTGATGTTCTCCCATTCTCACGGCGAGTGCTCGTTTTGTTGTTCCTATGTAAACAAGATTGCATGTTTCGTTGCCTTTTCCGTTACATCCTATTTCGTAGACGACGTTGTGTTGTTGTTGTTTGTCAATTGGAGTTTTTGTGTTTGTAAAGATCGTGGAGAGTGTGGCGTTCGATTTGTGAGCGAAGCTTATGTTGTCCCGTTTTATTGTTTCGTGCATTTTTATGTTGTCTGTCAGTTTTGGAACGTATGTAACGCTGAAATATTTTTGTGGGCTGCCAGATTTTTCATTTTCAATTTGGAGATTTTGTAGTTTTTTGGTGATTAGATTGTTTGTGAGATATGTTGGGAAACTGTTATTGTAGAGTATATTTTTTATTTTATTTATGTTTTCATTTTTAAATCGGTTGTCGCTGATTTCAAAAACTGTATGTATTAAATTTTTTGCTGTATTTATTTTTTGTTTCATAGGTTGAGTCGAGTGATAATTTATTATTCTTCCTGATGCCGTTGGTTTAATTTGTTTTTTTAGTTACTGTAAATCGTGGCGGACAGTATACAGCAGACAGTGTTAAAGTTCCTCCGTTGCATTTTACGCATATTGAGGAAGCTTCCAGATAGCTTTTCGAATATGTTTCTAAGGCATGGTGTTTTATTAGGTTTCTTGTAAAAACTACATTTCCTCCATGAGCCTTGCCATCTGGATAGTTTGTTTTATATAGTGTGAAACCTGTTATGCCGAAATTATATTTGCTTGTAAGATGAGTTTCATCAAGAAGCATGACATCAATTTCTTGATTTATTAAGAAAGTTGTGATTTCGTGTTTATGTTGGCTAACGCCGTTTGCATTCCATAAACAAATCTTTAAAGAACTCATTTTTGAGCCAATAAAACTTGCAACATTTGATTTTGCGTTCTAATCATGACTTGGAGCATACTTTGCATTGTAGACATAAATTGTGTCATACATTGCGTTAAGTTTAAAATCATAGACTCCAGCACTCCAGATGCTTGGGGTATGATTTGAGGAACTTGTTCTGTTCCTGATTTTAGTGCACTTGCATACGATATATTTTGAGTTACTTGGTTAGATGCATTTGATGTAACATTATGTTGCTTAACAAATTTTTTTGGTCCGTATTCCTGACAATTTGCACATTGCACCGGAGCACTGCACTTTTGTGGTTCCTCTACTGAGATTCTATGGTGCAGTAAGTATTTTAGCTCATAGATAGGATGAGTTTCGTTTTTTTTTAAATTAGTTGAATTATTGTCTAGTTCAATTTTGAACATTGGTTGCGGAATTTTGTTCTTATTTATTATGTTGATCACAACTTTCACACCGAAACCTTTTTCTTCCAATGCTTCTTTAATTTCATTAGAATCTACACTGGATTCTATGTTTTTAATGACCAATACTAGGGCTTTGCTACTTTTGAGTTGATATGTGTAGTAGTTTTTATTATTATCGTTTAGAAATTTTGAAATAATATGGTAATTACTCTCAGTGTAGATTTGTAATTTGGTTTCATGTATTTCCCCTTTAGTCAAAGGGACTATATGAAAATTATTACTCCCGATAAGTCGTCTATTTAGAAATAGGTGAAAGGTTTTCAGCCCAAACTACTTTTAAATCATTTGTTACAAATATTAAGTCTAATATTCTACTTAAATTATTTGTGATGTAATTTATTTAAAAAAAATTAAACAAAAAAAAAATAACCCGTTACAAGTGATTCAATATCTGATTTGAAATTAAATGGTAACACATTATTTTCAACCAAAGTCCACTGAATATTCCCTAAATTAAAGTCACCCATAACAATCACACTGTGATTTGAGCTTAAAAAATATATATTATAATATTTAAATGATTTTTATAAATATCAATAGAACTATTTGGTGGTATATATGACACTACAACATATGTACTAGTATTATTAGTAAAACTAACCTGAACACTCTTATAGCTATCATTACGCCTCCACCTCTCTCACGTCCAGAAGCAATCGGACAGCGATCAAGTCAATAAGTAGAATAGAATTTGTCGAAAATTGCTAAAGAAGAAATGTCTTTGTGAAGCCATGTTTCAGTAAGAGCAAAAATATTATTTTCATGCAATAATAAATACGGTGAAGATTTGTATGCAGTAGTACAGGCAGATGACATCGGTAGGGCTTTTTGTGCGAGCTCCGAAACCGACGGCATGTAAGTTGACGGTTCTGGGGGGACGGCGATAAAATATGTGTAAAGAGCGGTATTGAAGAAGAAAAAAAAGCTAAGTTGGCACATTGTTCGCCTCTAAATTTCGAAAATTTTTGAATGGGCGTATTTCTATATTTTCTTGCCAAATAGACGGATCTAAAATTCGTGCATAAAATTGTTCAGAAACTTCCAGTTTGAAGGTTATTCTCCTTAATTTCTCAATTACAGCATCTTTCGTAATTAATTTGTAGTACATAAAATGGCTCTTATCACTATTAGAGTAATTATGTATATAATCAATAATATTGGCTTGGTTTACACTTGGATTAAATGAAGACAAGTGGATCCATTTCATATTGACAACAACGTCAAGCTCATGACTCGCATTGCTACCAACAACAGTAAGTTTATTGCTATGTTGTTTTGTTTTTTTTTTAAACAAGTATCCATGTATTATCTGTAACCATATGGTCATGACTATCAAAGTGAGCGGCATTATTGTTATTGACAGATAAACGATTTTGTGATATCGTTGATGGGCGAAAAACAGCATTAGGAGAACTAGCATGCGATACCGCCGCCACATATTGGCCAATAGAGGTTATTATGATCAGAGCGTACATGAGAATGAGCATGTGAAGACAATGAAGAAAAAAAGGTACGACTCTCTCAAAGCGCGCCTGAGAATAAACAGGTGAAGAAGATGCAGCAACATGTCGCGGTTCAAAATTACTATTAAAAATAAACATAAGTTTTGTCAAACATTTTTTATAAGAGAAAAATACTTATATTTTAGGTCACAAGATTGTGACTAGGTTGTGGAGCTCTTGGCGGGAATTCGAAAAACCCACTTTCTTTCTTCCAACTGCTCGCGAACGATACAGACAGTCGTGACCAAATACGAACGGGACAAGGACAAATTTTGTCAAATTATACTTTTAAAAGTTTTGTTTGTTCCCTCGTTTGTATGCCCCTTGTGGAGCCAAGAATGACGCCGACCATGCACAGATGCCTCCAAAGTTCATTTTTGATTTGGTGGGAGCGAGGTCTGTACTTTGCCAGAATTTCATAGAAATACCCATTTTGGGAATTTTCGTACAAGGTTCTTGGCAGGTCACCTCATACTGACTCTGGTTTGCTGTAAACCGTATTCTCTGCATTTAAATGGCTGATAGCCCATTTCTCACTTTTTTTTTTGGGAAATGGAACAAAATCTGCAAGGATAGCAGTTTTGGTCAGTTCAATGTGAACAGCGAGCTTGGTCAAACTTAATTTTTGAGAGCGACCTACGTTTTTATTAAAGTGACTTTTTTTGTTTTATTTGTGGCTGTGTGCTTTCTTTTTTTGTGCGACGACTTTTTTTGAAGCAGCCTGGTTTTTTTGGATCGAGGTCAGCGTTGGAGGAAGAGAATTGTGGTCACGAAGATTTTAAGAAATCTCGTCGGCCAACCCAATTCGGAGGTTTTTGTTTTTAAACTCCAAGGGATTATTTTTCTTTGGCGGTAGTGCCATTTATTTATTTGTTGTTGCCCGGCAGTCGCGCCGTTGGCTTTTTAGTTTGGCAAAATTTTTATTTGCTTTTATTTTATTTAGTTTGTTTATTTTCGAGTGTTGTTTTATTTAGATTCTTGTACTCCAATATTTTTCCCATTTCATTTTCCTTCCTATCCACGCTCGAGCTCAGTCCTACTTTTGAGGACAAGTTAAAGCTATTGTCTCTATAATTTTTAGAGCCACAATAGCGTAGGAATATTGCTGTTGATCGGATTCGGGTGGAATCCAGAAGGCAATATTCGTGTGAGAACTTCGGCAGTCGGCCGAGTTCGTTATTCGAGTGTCCATTTAAATTATATTTTTTTTTGTTTTTGTAATTTATAGTGGCTTCAGGTTTTTTTTAATCGCGATAATTTGTTTTTAATTATATAAATTTAATTTTCTTAGTTATTTTAAAATTTTGTCCCACTGTGTGATAAAACTTTAATTAAAGTCTTATCACACACGTTTAGTTTGATTGGGATTAATTAAAAGTCCTTTAATTAATCCCAACAAAAATAACCCACCCCATCTTCGACTGAGTGGTTGGCAACATTGTTGTTGTCATCACCTGTTTTGTTTTGATCGGTCCGTCCGTCACGGAAATTTTATTCGGTTTAATTTTGTTTTGTTTTAGAAATAGTTTAATCGTTTTAAACTAAACTAAAACTTAAATTTAAATTCATCGCGACGCGATAAAATCGGTGTGACAAACAGCGGGAATATCAGCAGGCGAAACATATGAACAGTTGAAACAATCCGTTATCAGAACAGAGGGAGAGTTAATGGCAGCATACGGAGAACAGCAATCAGCTGCTCCCAGATTTGTTTTTGCAGAGTCGATAAGAGTGTATTTGAGTTTCGACATCTCAGTAGAAATATCATCAATTTTGTTGGTATTCTTCATACCATACTTATTGATCTTACACAGTTGACCATCGAATTTATAAATTTAGTAACCGTTGATAAAAAAAATAGAGACCGAAAAAAATCACGGCCGTTCGTTACGAATGCTCTCTTGATTGAGGCCACAAAAACTTCGATATGATGTTGCAGTAACGCAAATCGTTGTTCGTTACAGCATAGGAGTACAGTTCATTTTCTCCATCACCCATTCAACGGCCAGAGCCGCGGGACCATATGTCAGATATTTTATTCCATACTTAATTTATTTTATAATTCAATAAAAATATCAGAAATCAATAAAAATTATCAAGAAAAAAAACTGTGTTTTTTTTTTTTAACAAATTAAAAATTGCGTTCTTATTGGGACATATCGTCACACCTTACACGCTCCCTTATTAGCCTTACAAATGAAAAAACGAGATACATGATTGTCCGTATAGCATATATATGCTACAAAAAGCACATTTTAGGTGACTCTTAAATGGCGGAGAGTATTTAATTTTCGGCATAACCGATTTATATGATTTTACTTGATCAACAATTTGAACATTTTTAAAATTTTATTTAAATTTATTTTTCCTAGAAAATTCGAGAGTATTTAAAAGGAACATCAAGGATTGCGCGACTAGATGCCAAGTCTGAATTTCTTCGAAACATATTAGCTAATGAAGATTCATACCATTCAGTATGCTCCGAAAAACCTTTGGTATCTAAAAGAAAGCGAATTGGTCGTATAAATTTATCTGGACAACCTAAACTATTCGGAGGATCATTAGAAGAATATTTGGAATCTACAGGCGAAGAGGTTCCTCTAGTTATGAGAAGTTGCATCAGAGTAATAAATCTTTACGGTAAATAAATGCATAATATTTAAAACAATAACATTTTTAAGAGATGCAAACTAAGTGGTTGTCCCGTTAAACTTTGTATATTTTATAATTTAAAACTCGGAAAAAAATTGTTGGTAGTTAGAAAATTGTTTATGGTTTTTATTTTCAAAGCAGTCCCCAAGAAGCAAATACAAATACAACACCCCTGAAAAAAATATTGCATCACTATCAATGAATAGATTTGCAATATTGGCAAATGTTCCCGACTCTGATAGCTTTGAATCAAAGAATCCACTCCCCATTTACCTGAGGGAGCGTAACTCTAACGCTCTAGTATCGTCTATAACAGCTTCTAACGGTACTAATAGTTTCCATGTTGTACCAATAATAAAGGGCACTATACAAGAAACAAAAATTCAGGTATACCACGAAGCTTATTATAGAAAACTTGTTTGTCACCTCGACCAAAACAAAAAAAACTTATATACATATCAACTTAAGAGTAGCAAAGGGCTCTCTGTAGTACTATGAGGAATTGAATCTGAAGTACAAGGTGGCGCAAAAGAAGTCATCCGATGTTGTTTGGCTCTTATTTTTTTTCCTAAATAAAAAACTTCGATTCTGTATTTTAATTATGTTTATTTAGACCTTTAGAATTAATTGTGTTAAGTCGAGAAGATGATATCGGATAAATGGGCGCCGTCACAATTGATTGCCATACGGACTCGTTTTATGGCATTTTCCATCACTTCGGCGAGAGTTTCGGGCGATAAATTCTCGCATTCGTGTCGGATATTTTCCTTGAGGGCTTCCAAGGTCTCAGGCTTGTTGATGTAAACACGAGACTTCAAAAAACCCCATAAAAAGAATTCCGGGACCGGTAAATCGGGCGATCTGGCGGGCCAGTGCAAATCGCCAAAACGCGAAATTAAGCGACCCGGAAACGCGGCCTTCAGAATGTCGGTTGTGGCTCGTGCAGTGTGTGCTGTTGCTCCGTCCTGTTGGAACCACATGTCCACTAGTCCTAATTCGTCCAGTTCGGGCAGAAAAAACTCGGTCAACATTGCCCTATAGCGCGCACCGTCCACTGTTGTCGTTTGACCCGCGGAGTTCGGCCCGATGACTCCTCCAGCGTGAACAGCGCACCACGCAGTCACTTTGAGCGGGTGTAATGGTTTCTCGTGCATCACTCGCGGATTTTCGGTTCCCCAGAAGCGATAATTTTGCTTGTTCACGTACCCGCTGAGGTGAAAATGAGCCTCATCGCTCATTATGATTTTTGTCGAAAAATCGTCCACTTCGGTGTCGAGATTGAGGATAGCTTGGGCATAAGCTACGCGCGTTTGGCGGTCGGCAGGCAGCAGCTGATGCATGGACTGAACTTTGTAGGGGAACATGTTCAAATCTTTCATCAAAATTCGTTGCAGGGACCGCCGGCTGAGGCCCAATTGCGTGGCACGTCGTCTGGTCGATGTTTCGGGCCTCACTTCGACGTCCTCGGCTACAGCGGCGATATTCTTGGCAGAACGGGCGCTCCGGGGCCGGCCACTATTGGCAACGTCTCGTGTGGTCCCATACTCTTCAAGGTTAGTGGCTAAACGGCGCAGTGTTTGCGCAGTCGGTGTGGGACGGCCGGGAAATCGGCGACGGAATTCGCGCTTCGCCAACACCACAGACCACAGACGAATTGTTACGCAAAAAAATAGACACAATTATTCCGCGTTCTTGGGGAGTGTATCGCTCCATGGCTTATTCACTTGTATTCTATATCTGTCTAGTCCACAAATGTCAAAACAGATTTGACATTGGCGGCCATTTGCAAAAATGAGAGCATCTTCCAATAGGGTGATTTCTTTTGCGCCACCTTGTAGAAAACAGTGAAATCCAAGAAGCACTAACAAATTAAGGATTACAAGTCAAATCTGTTCACAACATATCAAACAAAAATAAAGCTCCACATACAAACAAATTAAAAGTAATACCTACTACTTTCCGATATCTGCTTCGGTATCCGCTACTACCACTCACACAAGAGAGCACCAACCTCAAATTAATACTTATCGTCCTCAGACAAGCACCTATGCAAATATTCTTAAGAGGTCTCCCCCAGTTAGTCCCATAACAGTTAAGGAAAGTAAACTTGAGAAAACTCTTCAAACATGACACAATTTATATGTTCTATGCAGAATTTGATGCAAGAGAAGATGCGCAATCAAATCATGCTTTTACAATAATAACTCTCACATTGGAAAATTTTAATAACGCATCCTCCAGAAACTCCAATAAATATATAGAAACAGATTGGATAAAATACAAAATGTATTTAAGCTCCCACCTTGATCATAACGTTTCTTTAAAAACGGACGAATAACGCCATTAATAATTTCACTCAGATGCTTACCCAAGCATTGAAAATAGCATCAACCTTTATTACTAAAATCACAACTCGCCATAAATGTACCCCTAATGATGCTCAAGCACTTCATTGAGAAGAAGAAATTTAGAAGAGGATGGCAAAAACAGAGATCACCTTCTTTGAAAAAAAAAATGTCTGATTGCACCAAAAAACTTTGTCATCTTTCAAAGGTGAAAGAAGAAAGTGATTTTAACCATTTTTTAGAAAATTTCACTCCTACAGAAGCCTCAAATTACTCAATTTGGCGTGCTGCGGAAAATCTGCGAAGACCAACTATTGCAGAATCTCCTATTCACCTTTCAAATAGTAATTGGACAAGAAGCAATGCAGGAAAAGGGCTGGCATTTTGCTACTCCGAATCATTGTAATATTAACTCTGAGCCTTTAACAGCTAACACTAGCACTGTCCCAAAAAACAAAAATGCTATTATAAAGAAAAATTAGCTCTTAACAGTAATTAAAGATCTCGATGCAAAAAAAGCACCTGGGCGAGACCAAATCTCTGGTCAAATGATAAAAGAATTTCCAAATACAGGCATAATGCATCTCTTGCATATATGTAATTCAATAATCCGAATCGGCTATTTTCTCAAATAATCACGATACCAAAACCAGACAAAGATCCCACAAATGTATCCTCATACAGACCCATAAGCCTATTGTCAATATTTTCAAAACTCTTTGAAAAACTAAAGATTAAATGAATAAAAATTACTATTGAAGATAGAAGTATTATACCAAATCATCAATTTTGGTTCCGAAAAATGCATGGTACTATCGAACAAGTACATCGTATAGTGCAGACAATTAGATTGGCATTGGAAAAAAAACAATACTGTTCTGCTGTATTTCTCGATATTACGCAGGCTTTCGATAAAGTTTGCCAAATTCTTAAAGGAATTCTTAAAAAAAACTCAAAAGTATGTTGCCTTTCAATATATACATACTTCTCGAAAGTTACCTCCTCGATAGAAAATTCGTTGTTCGACAAAAAAGTTTTATCTCAGCTGAATACCATATTCAGACTGGTGTTCCCCAGGCAGCGTATTAGACCCCATCTGATATTCACTATATACCTCAGACATGCCTACAAATGTCAATACTATGACTTGCACTGATTCCCAAAATTGCTCGGATCAAAACTTCTCCAAGAACATCTGAACACCCTGCAGGTTTGGCTTGACAAATGGAGAATTAACGTCAATGAGTCCCAATGTGTTCACATTACATTTATCTGTATAAGAGCTATTGTCCTCCGGTGCAAATGAATTCTAAAATATCCCACAAAATACTGAAACTAAATATCTTTGTATGCACCTTGACCGCAGACTTACTTGGTCGAAACACATTAGCACCAAAAAGTCTCATATAAGAATTAAAACAGCAGAATTACACTGGCTTCTGAACCGCCAATCTAAGTTGAAATTGGATTATAAAGTCCTGCTCTACAAAGCCATAATAAAACCTATATGGACCTATTGAATCCAATTGTGGGGTACCGTATTTCCTTCTAATGTGGAAAACTTCAAAGAGCACAATCAAAAATTTTGCGAATGATTGTCAATTCTCCCTTCATACGTTAATATCCACAAGGATTAAAAATACCGCTTGTGACTCAAGAGGTCGAAATCTATCAAATCCATAGTCTATCGCAGAAGATTAAAAAACATCACAATGTTTTAACTAGAAATCTGTTCCTACAGGGCGATGGACACACACGATTAAGAAGAAAAAACAAACAAAAAAACATTTGAAACAAAACTTGTCTGAAATACTACTTAATTTATATTTATTTATTTATTATTTTTAACATTATGAATTAATATTGTTAGTTTTATTTAATTAGAAGATTCAATACCATTTTAATAAAAATAAAAAATAAAAATTTTCAAAGTAGTATTTTATCTAGTGGATTTTTCTATGATTCATTAGAAACACTTACCACAATTCGAAAGCCAAACTATTTTGGCCAATTAATTTTTGACGAAATTGCATTTACAGCTTTCTTTTAATGGAGCAGAGAGGGCATCCAACTCCCACCACCTCAGATTCGCTAGGGGAGGCGCCTATTCTTGCCAATGCATTAACCTTTTCATTTCCTTCTATGTTCCGGTGTCCAGGTACCCAGATGAGGGTGATGTCCATTGTGCGCGATATTAGGTTTAGCTCGTTTTTGCATTGCCTATTGATTTATAATTTGATTTTTGGTGAGACGAGTGCTAGAAGAAGTGCTTGACTATCAGTAAGTATGCATGCTTCTTATAGCTGATGAGGATGATTACTAAGTACCCTACATGCTTCTCTAATCCCTAGATCTTCTGCTTGAAATATGCTGGTTGAGTTTCTCAGACGAAAGGAATTGGATGCCTTGAGTTCTTTGGAATACACCCCTGCTCCTACCCCTTCACCGACTTGAATCCTTGACGGTGTTTTCCTTAACTACTAGGTTCACAAACTTCTTTCGAAAGTCAAGGATTACAGTGATATGGTCCGTAGTTTTTCTATTGAGACTTTGGCTTCCGAAAATTTTACCATGGCCAAACGGTTTTGCATGCCACAGGCCACTCTCCATAATTGTGGTAGCTGTATTTGCTGCTGTTAGTTTTAATTGAATTTCGATTGGGAGTAAGTTGAGAATGACGTTCAGTGCCTCGGCTGGGCATGATCTAATGGCTCTCGTTATACACCCGCAAGCTGCACGCTATAAGCTGTTGAGTTTATGAATATTATACTGCTTATAAAGTGCTGGCCACCATACTATTGCAACGTATGCTAAAATTGGTATAATTTGTTGTAACTTCAAGTGCGGACACCCGAATGTAGATACCTAATGTTGTATTCGTCAAATAATATTATCCTACCGCGAATCTTATATTATTCAAACACTTTTAATTTTTACTTTACTTTACTTTTTATTAATCAAAAAGAAAATAGTCAAATGATCTTATTCCTAAAACGAACTACTGAAGACTGCGATTCATATCCAAACCAAAATCTAAAGAAACCTACTTATCTTTGGCAACGCCCAGCGGTTACGTTTTACTCTTCGTAACCCGCTCCTAGCCAATAAAAACCAAAAGCTTAACCGAGAATTGATCGCGGCTTCTGCATTGGTTGACCTAATTCTTCATATTTACTTATGCATATTCAGCTGATTGTATTCATAAGTCGGTTACGATTTATTTGTTTACAAAAAATTGCTAGTTCCGCATTGCTTGCAATTTTTTGAGTTCATTGTATTTGTTCACAAAAAATTGCTAATTCTGCATTGCTTGCAATTTTTTTGAGTTCATTGAATTCGACAATAATTATTATACAATCCGCTTCATGCGAATAAGTCAATATACAACAAATTATAGCAGTGTACATCCAGAGTGCTAGGTTTGGTTTTAGTCCCCAATTCGACTAATGATTCTTTTGCAAGTATATTAAGCTACATTCGCTTTCTCTATACGCTTTTGCACGTTATATTTCCAGTTAAGCTTTTGATCTAGTATAACTCCAAGATACGTAGCTCTGTTTGATAGCGGGATTTTGACTCCATTGAGAGATGGAAGTATGAACTGAGGTAACATCAACTGCGTTATACTTGGGTTGACATTAAGGCCACTACTTTTGGCCCATGTGCTTAATTTTCTTAAAGCTTTTTCTAGTATTACGCTGATAGTAGATAAGAACGGACCTGTTGTAAAAATTACGACGTCATCTGCATACGCGACTGCCTTTACTCCTCTGTTGAGTTTTAGTAGAATATTATTAAGGCTGCCATAGGGAATTGTTCATGATATAAAGATTTTTTAATTTGTCTAACTACCTCTTGAAGGAGCAGTTTCTGTAGATTTACCCTTCGTATAAGCATGTTGTGCGTTGGAAAGTAAGTAACCGCTAACTGTTGACCTAATGTAGATATCTACTAGTCTTCCCAGTGTTTTTATTAAAAAAGTGGTTAAGCTACTCGGTCTAAAGTCTTTGGCTGCTTCATGGTTTTTCTTACCCGCCTTGGGTATAAAGACCACCTTAACTCTTCTCCAGTTTTCTGGAATATAGGTAAGGCGTAAACAGGCTTTGAACATATTAATGAGCCACGTTTGAATAGTCTTCAGGGTCTTCTGAAGCATAATCGGTAAAATATCATCTGGGCCCACTGATTTAAATGGTTGGAAACTATTTATAGAAAAGGCAACTCATCTGGCGAAGTGGACAATAAGACAATGTCATCAGCGTACATGAGTGTCTTGATTTTCAAATCTGCTACATGAACGCAACCTAGGATCTAATCGTGAAGTTCATTCAAATACAATGCAAATAGGATGGTATTAAACAAACGACCCTTGTTTTACAATTTGGTCAACAGCAAAAGACTCCATCCCAGATTTGACTAAAAATATTTAAAAATTTTAACAATCTTGCTGGATAAACAGAACATTGAGAGCTTATAAAACAAAGAGTTTCTTGGAATGGAGTCAAAAGCACACAAAAAAAAGCTTACGTCTTCAAGTTTTGATAATAGTTTAGGTGAATAAATTTGGTCCACCATTAATATTCTTTACGAAAAACCCGAATGGTATTCATTTAGGATTTTTTAATGCTTATCCAACTTTGAATACGATCTAAAATCATACCTGTAAAATTCTTATAAAAGGTATCCAAAAGCGAGAGACCTCTATAATTCGCAACACAGTTTGGGTACAATTTTTGGTATAATGGAATTATTATAGACTTTTCAAATGACGGAATTTTATTTTAAAAATAAAAATTATGCTTAAAGGACGAAAACTAGGTCTCTGTATTCAAAAGGGAAAATTCTACTAGTAAGAGAATTATCTTTGGCTAAGCCAAAGCTCATATAACCTCCGGCATTTCAGTGACACCAATAAATGTGCTTCTTTTAGTACATAAGTGCTACATGTTTCTATTATAAGTGTGTTTTGTTTTTATCGGATCACGCCTTTTTTTGTCAGTGGTTTTGTGTTAATATTAAAGTGCAAAATATTGAATTTGAACTGGATATCTCTACTGGAACTATTTTAACTAATTTTTGTTTCACATGGAAGGGGGTGGTTTGTATGGGGAACTTAGCCTCCGCTTATAGAATAGGAGCTCACATACCGTAATTTCAGCTCGATAGCTCTTAAACTACGGTTGGTATCGCTAGGACAGACAGGCAGACGGACATCGTTAAATCGACTCAGAATCCGACACTGTTCATTTACATATATACTTTGTCATACCTACCACGCCCCCTTCTGGGCGTTACAAACGGAAGAACAAGATCAGTATACCCTTCAGTGCACTTGCACTTGGTGAAGGGTATAAAAAAGGGTCAACAAAAGCTGGCATCGAACATGACTATGTGTTCACACGAATCGACAGAAAGAAAAGCTTGAAAATTCATCCTGAAATCATCAGATGTAAGGGAGTTTAAGTATGTTTAAATTCTTTAAAGCTATAAGCAAATTTTCACCAGTCGCTTGAATTTTGTACACTATTTAAGAATAAAATACTTTTATTTTGGTAATTTAATTTACTGTTTTCACAGACTTTTCTTAAGTACTTTTTACTTGCAATATATTCTCTTCTATTCATCTCAAGGCCGTGATTTCTAAAAAAAATCAATTGTAACAGCAATTTATTACGCGCGTTAGCACACCGAATGTCAAACCATTTGTTTTTTTAATCGAACGCCTTTTTTAGACATTGAAAGCCAGAGACATCTTTTATTTTACTGAGTAGAATCGAGACCTTATCATTAATTCAAGAGTTACCCCCTATGTATTTTGTATTTGAAATATCCGTCAACTCGTTAGCGTACCTACTAGCGTTATTAGGGTTCCAATATAGTTTATTAGGTAGAGAAAGTTTTCTGAGCGCGGTATTGACTTTGACCCAATTACTGTAATTTAAATATCGAGTAATAATCTGGCAGCAATTGTTACCAACTTCACAGACAAAAGAACATTACCACGAAAAATTAAACTTGAGGCGATAACATTTTTTGAATACTTTTTTTGTAGCCAAAAAGACAACCATCACTTGCACGACTTGCTTTATGAGTCTTTGTCGCGTCCTCCCAAAACAAAGCATAATCTTTAAAAAAATTTATCAAAGTACATCTTTTATCAGCAACAATGTGATTTTCGAATAAGAAGAAAATATTTAAATTATTAATATATTTAATTAAAAAAATTGCTAAAATTTAATTTACTATTTAAATTAGCTACATTAAATGAAATTATGCGGCACACTTCTAATTGCAATTGGGTATTATTGTTATTGACAGCCGATGTTGAAGCTGCAACTTGTTGAGTAGAGTTGGACGAAATTGCAAATTTTCGCGTAATTTTGGCGAGAAGACCGGATAAAAATTTTACATTCTCACTATTTGCAGCTTGCACTTTGACATTTAACTAAAAGTATTGCTTGTCGTTGACAAAAATGGAGAAGTCACCTAGACGCACTTTAAGGTTATTGTCATTCGCCAATTTTTTCGATAATATGTGCAGGTGGTAACGTTTTTCCCTCTCCTCGGCAGTATAGTCTTTTTCTATAAAAACAGATGACCCTTTTAATAACTTTCTGGCTGCTAAAACCGCGTTAAATTGGTTAAATGACTCTAAAGCCACTACAAACGATTTTAAATTGGCTATTTTTTGAATATCTGTTTTCAGCACCTGCGAGCACAATTTGCCAAATTCATCTGTAGTTTTTTTTACTTCTGTGCTTTTTAATACACGGATTACCAGGCGTCTACGTTTGTTCCTTCTATCAACTTGCTCTAGTATGTTCTGTAGACGCTGAAGAACTTCTTTTAATTGAGCATTTTCTAATTGGTGAATTTCGCTCTGAAGAGACAGCAAATCAGCGACATCCTGGAGCTTGTTGTCAAGAGTGATGTTCAGTGTCGAGTTAAGTTTTTCATCAAAGATCGACAAAGAGAAGATATCGGCAAAAGGTGGGATGGAGGAAGACGTAGCCATATTTAAGGAAAATGTATTTCAACTTTTAGTCGAAGCTGATCGAAGCAGTATTTAGGGATGTTTGCTGCAGCAAAGTCAGGTGACGTTTGTGATATAGAGCGCTTCTTAAAAGAATCAAAAGGGATATCATATGCCTAGGGGCTCTATTTCAAATGACAGGTGGCATGTACGTGGTTAAAAAACACGGAATGTGGTGCTTTATTTAAAAGACAGGTAGCTTTCAGAAAAAATTAAGTGCAGGAGTCGGCGTATTGTTTAATGTAAACGTTGGTAAAATAACATTGACTATAGGTTTTGGTGTACTGGGTTATATTTCTTGAACAGCATATGTTGTCATTGTGAATAACATCGCTGTAGAACAAGAATGTTTTGGTTTGACATTACACTTACAACAAACACAATATATGTTGTTGTACAACAGCAACAACACAGCCGAAAATAGTGTTGTTGCCGAAAATTTTTTTCGACGCAATGAACTCTCCACAATTTTCAACAACCACATTGAATTGTTGTTGGACGCTGCTTTTATGTATTTTATTGTTTTAGGTGTTCAATTTTTGCGACAGCCAAAAATGAAAATTTTTTTTTTTAATCATAAATTTCAATGATATAATACTTCTCTTTGCATCGAAGTAAATATATTCTCTAAAATATTGATATAAGGATCATTTCGATTTGCATAAAGTTTTAGATATATTCATGCGGTAAAAAGCGCACAATCATTTAAAAAAAAGTTGAAAATTCAGCTGAATAATTTTTTGGCCGACAGTGTTGCCGCCTTTTAACCAAACAAGAAAAGGCAAAATCCGTAGAGAAATTAAAATAATATTGTATAAAAATTGATTTAGACAATATTATTATTCTAATATTATAACGAAAAATTGGATTTGTGAAGCGAAAGTTATAAAAAGAATTATTAAATACAATTTTACAATAAAAGTAGTTAAAATTTAAAAGTTTTAATATAAAATGTTTTTATTCTTTATTAAGATTTGTCTTATTAAAACTTAAGAGAATTTCTTACCACTTTTTTAATAATTAATTTAGAATTAATTTCGGCTATGCCGGAGATCATATACTCTCCACACTTACACCAAAAATATGTGCTTCTTTTAGCACATAAGTACTTCATGTCTCTATTATAAGTGGATAACTCCTCTTTTTGAATAGTAATTTTGTATTACTACCATTGTGTCAAATACCGAATTTGAACTTGTGACTTACACTGTAACTATTTTAATAAAAAATTTTCCGCATGGAAAGGGCTGGTTTGTTTGGAAGATGGGCATGGTTTTTAATCGATTAAGCTCAATTTTTGTGAGCAGTTTTGTATTGCTACAAAAGTGCTAAATATTGAAATTGAAATGTATATTCGCGCTGGAACTATTTGAATTATATTTTTTTTCGTATGAAAAAAGGTAGTTTGTATGGAGGGTAGTAGTTTTAGTCTGATCTTGCCCATCTTAGCACTTAGCTTCGGCATGGGGAAAAAGAGCTCAGATGCCAAATCTCTTAAACAACAGCTTTTAATGTTCGGTCAAATTTACATTGTTAAATTGACTTTGAATTCAACACTGATCATTTTTATATATGTCATACCTACCGCGGTCCCTTCTGGGTGTTACAAATGGATGAACAAACTCAACTTGGTAAGTGCACTTGCACTTGGAGAAAGGTATAAAAAACTACTTATCGTAGCGACACCGTTAAAAAACTAGCATAAGCAATTCCATCCCATCATCATATATATAAGTATTGAAAAAACATTGGTTTGGGCACTGTCGACAATTTCACCAAAAATGGGAGTGATTTAAAGCCCACTCAGTAACGCTCCAACGAGAAGTTTAGGATAACTAATACAATAGTGTCTGGGTAGAGTAAACACGCTATATAGTGAACACCTCGATATAAAAGTTTCTGAGTGCAAACAAATCGTAGTGGGGAAATTCCTTTCGTTAAAGGAAAAGTTGGAAATTGTTGAAAAATTTTAAAAAGAAGTTAGCATTTCATCTTTGGTAAAAATGGAGTGGTTAAATCAACAATTTCGGATATAAACAAAAAGAAACGTAACATAATCAAATGAAACGAGTTTTTGAGCAAAAATTTGAACCTTTATATGTATATTGAACAACCTCAATGCTGTGAACAGGCCTCGCAATAATTATTTCACTTAAACATATTTTTATTTAAAACCAAAACCCTTGCAACAGCGGGTACTATAAGCTCGTATAGTATATTTATATATACAATATATGTACTTTGTCATACCTACCACGCCCCTTCTGGGCGTTAGAAATTTAAGAACAAACTCAATATACCCTCAACGTTCAATTTGACTATTTTTTATACCCTTCGCCAAGTCCAAGTGCACTTATCAAGGATTCACTGAATGGAACAACAACATTTGTAACGCCCAGAAGGGCCCGTGGTAGGTATAACAAAGTATATATATAAATGATCAGCGTCGAATTCTGAGTGGATTTAACGATGTCCGTCCGTCTGTTTGCCTATCTGTCTGTCCCAGCGATAGTTGATGTTTTGTATATAAGCTTTTATTTTCCATATTGAGGATAGATTCTAAGATTGGCAAGGAGGTTAATTTCTATGATAACAAAGATCTTTCTAAAACTACTCTTCCCTCCCATACAAACCACCCCAATTCATGCGAAAAAAAATTATTAGCATTTATCCAGTTCAAATTCATTATTTAAAACTTTAGTAGTAACATAGAATTGGCACAAAAAATAGACGTGTTCGGATAAGAGCCACACCCTACTCCCATAAAAACCAGTTTACATATTTTGGGTTGTCGAAAAAGTCTTTTCGTATTTTGTCAATAGATGTCGTTGAAGTCGTCTATCTCCAGTACTACCAATCACATTGTGTCATATCATATGGTGTTGGAAAGATGACATTTTAATCTTCATTTAAGAAGTTGAAAAAAGTTACAGCTGTTCAAAAATGACTGATAATAATAAAGAAATTCGCTATATTTTGAAATTTTTGTATAAAAAAGAGAAGAATGCCACGCAAGCCACCTATGAAATTTGTAAAGTTTAGGAGACGATGCTGTACCAGTTCGTGTAGCACAACAAAACGAAATGAAATCGAACCATTTCTGAAGCGAATGGTAACAGGAGACGAAAAGTGGATCAAAAACGACAATAATGTGCGAAAAAGATCATGATGCAAGCGTGGTGAAGCTCAACAAATGGTCGCAAAGCCAGGATTGACGCTTCGAAAGGTTATGCTGAGTGTTTGGTGGGATTAGAAAGGAATCATCCACTATGAGCTGCTCCAGCCTGGTCGAACGATTGATTCTACACTTTACTGTCAACAACTGATGAGATTGAAGCAAGCAATCGAAAGAAAAACGGCCAGAACTGATCAACAGAAAGGGCGTTATCTTCAATAACGACAACGCTAGACCACACACATCTTTGATGACTTGGCAAAAACTGAGAGAGCTTGGCTGGGAAGTTTTGATGCATCCACCATGTAGCCCTGACCTTGTTTCGGTCAATGCAGAACTCTTTTAATGGAGTAAAGTTGGCTTCAAGAGAAGCTTGTGAAAATTACTTTTAGCAGTTTTTCGCCGAGAAACCACAAAAGTTTTACACTGATGGAATAATGTCTCTAGCATAAAAATGGCAAAAGGTGGTCGACCAAAATGGTACATACAATATTTGGTTCAATAAAGTTGATGGTATTAAAAATTATTAAAAATAGTTACATAGCCGAAGATAATTCTCTTACTATTTTTTTTTAATACTTAAACATTCTAGTTTTTTTAATTTTTTTGTACTAAAATTTATTATTTCTCTAAAACTGTACACAAGTATATCGTTATAACATAAGTTTTTTTTTAGAAAAAAATAATACAATAATTTGTTTCTTTTTTGGGTTGACATATAAATATTCAGGACCTTGTCAGCATGTGAAGGATTTATATCAGATGCTTTAAATTTGTTGTAAATGTTTCTAATATCGAATGTAAACTAAACAAGATCTTACTAAAACTACTCTCCCTTCCCATACAAACTTCCCCTTTTCATATAGAAAAAAATTGATTCAGTCTAGATAATCAGTTAAAATTCGGTATTTATTATTAACATCAAGTACTCACACCAAATGAGTGTAAACATACGAGAACAACTCTGACTTATAATATAAACATATGGCACATATGTGATTCAAGAACCAAATATTTGGGTTTCAATAGTTTTTAAATAATTTAACAATTTTTATTTTAGGTCTACATCATCAAGGAATATTTCGTGTATCAGGATCGCAAGTGGAAATAACCAAATTTCGAGAATTGTTCGAGAAAGGAGTTGACGCATTGGCTAATACAAATAATGCATCTGATATAAATTCAGTTGCAGGAGTTTTAAAGTTGTATTTACGTGAACTCCGCGAACCACTATTTCCAATTATTTACTTCGACTATTTTGTATCAGTTGCAGGTAATTTTGTTTCTTTAAATATGTGTTGTTTGTTATTTGTTATAGAAGTAAAAAAATTATGAGATCCTTTACAACCTCAATCAATGACAGGAAGCTCAAGACAAGTCTCACTTTGTGTGACTCCTTGTCCAATTTGGATTCATTTTCGCAGACTTTCTGAATACTCTTGCTTTCACGATGTCAATAACGTACACCATTAATACGACATCCTTGATGTTTGAACGTATAAGTGGGATCCTGCCGAAGGAGTCCCTGCTGATCAAAGGGACCAAATGATGTATTATATAATCTTGTTTTAAAATATTTAACACACGCGAATTATCTTGTCAAACTCGCTAAAAACTTAAATCTTTTTACCCCAAAAACTCTGCCCAGCGGTTGTGTTTTATTTTTTGCAAACTCATTCAGAACCTAGGTTAATAATAACCAAAAACTTGACCAATCGCGACTTTTGCATTGGCGGATTTATTTCTTGTATATTCGTTTATAATATTGATTGATTGTATTAGTCGCTATACTTGACGCTTCGATTTCACAAATCATATTTTCCAATGAATTATAACTCCAGTAGTTCATTGAAGTTGGTTGGTTGAAGTGGTGATTTATTAAGAATCCAGCACTTTCGCGCCTTTTTGTTGCCGCATCCTCGCTATGAACTTGTTATAACGATTTTGTAGCCTGCAATTTGACTAAACCCAGTTTGTGCGGTTTATAACCCTTAACAGGTTATGTACGTCTACTCCAGACAGCTCTTTGAGATTCTCAAATAACGGTTTACCTAAAGTTTGCGATCTCACCCTCCATAAGGCTGGGCATTCGCAGAGAAAATGAAAGATAGTTTTCTTTTTGTCTGGTTGTTTACTGCTATGTCAGTTAGTTTTATGAGGTATTTCCATTTTGGCTGCTTGCTTTCCTACAGGCCAGAAACCAGTGATAACTCCCATTAGTCTGGAGACATCCCTTTTTTTCATGTTCATCAAAGATGACGTTTGTTTAATAGTGTAGGTTGGCCATAACGACTTGCTAATAATTCATGCCGACTAACGTCGAAGTTGTTTAAAATATACCTGTTTCTCCATTCCACACGAGAGGGACAGCGACTGGTGAAATTCTTTTCAAAAATCGCTCTTGGGACCACATAATCTGTCGGCTCCGAGAGGCTTGTATGACCGTAGGTTTTACCCTTCCAACGATCCACTTCGTTTAGCCTTATTGCGTTCATGGTTGTAGTCTTTTGTATGTATATATCAATTGGGATTATATGTGTTAGAACGTTGAGGGCCTCACCGGGACACGATCTAATAGCTCCTACAGTAGCCACACATGCTGATCTTTGTAAACGGCACAGTTTTTTGATGTTGTAACCCTTCTCTAGGACTATTCACCAAACTATTGATCCTTATGAAAAAATTGGTCGTACAACCGCTTTGTACATCCATAGTGTAAATTTTGGCTTTAGACCCAATTTCCTACCAAGCATTCGTTTGCAGGCATATAGGGCAATACCTGCCTTTTTTACTCGTTCTTCTATGTTTAACTTCCAGTCGAGCTTGGAATCTAAAATAACTCCTAAATACTTCGCCCTGTGTGAAAGATTGAGTGTTTGTCCATCTAGTTGTGGCAAATTAAAGGTGGGTATTTTATATCTGTTGGTAAAAAGCATAAGTTCTGTTTTACTTGGGTTTAGTCCTAGACCACAGCCTGTGGCCCAAGAGCTCAGCTCACCTAACGCCCTCTGCACGATCCCACTGATAGTGTTTCGGCACAGTCCTGACACCATTAGCACCACATCGTTAGTGTATGCCACCACTTTGACGCCACCACTATTAATTTATTTATTTATTATTTTATTTATTTCACAGAGCCAGGAGATAACACTCCTCCCTGTGGAATTCCCCTACTGACTTCTTCTGTAATGTGGATTTTACCAATGTTAGATTTAATAAACCTGGATCTTAGCATATAGATGATCCAACCAATGCCGCAGTCATTTACCTTCAAATCTATTAACGCCCTTTTGAAGGCACCTTCTATATCTAAAAAGGCTGCATTGTTGTATATTGCTTATTTTCTAGAGAGCCCTCTATCGCTCGAATTACCTCATGAAGTGCTGTCTCCGTAGATTTGCCTTTGAGGTATGCATGTTGTGCTGTGAATATATTCAGGTTTTCCAGAGATCTTCTGATGTGTATATCCAAAAGCCTTTCAAAAGTTTTTAAAATAAAGGATGTCAGTCCTTCGCTGACTCATGCCCTCTCTTACCTGCCTTGGGTACTAGCTTCCAGCTATCTAGGATATATCTTAGGTTCAGACATGCCTTAAAAACTTCCATTAACAATGGGAGCGCACAATCCAAAGATACCTGTAACATCTTTGGAATGATCCCATCAATTATAGGTGATTTCAAAGTTGAGAAAGATTTAATTGCCCATGCAACTTTCTCTTTAGTTTATTTTAATCAACAAGTTGTTGTGGGTCATAAAAACCCCGATTGTTTGTCCCATCACCATCTTCATGATGAATACAACCCGGAAAATAAGTGTCTAGTAGATGTTCTAAGGATTCTTCAGCCGTCGCAGTCCAGGTTCCGTTAGGTTTCGTGACTCAAAATGCCATTGAGTGATCCTTGGATAATACACGGCTGATCCTGGCAGAATCCCTAGTAGATTCTATAGAAGCACAAAATTCTCTCCAACTCTTTCTTGGCGACCTTGATGGCCTTTTTGTACTGTCTCCGACTTTCGCTGTACAATTGCCAGTATCGTGTATAGTAGGTTGAAGTAATCTCTAGATTTTCCCCTGAGTACCGAGAGTTCATATCTCCACCAAGGGGGAAAGGGCTACGAACCTCGTCAGATGGTGCTGGTTGGTCGTGTTCCATGTAAATGCAGGCGATTTTAATCCTATAGCCATCACCGGCCTCCACATCCACAACCGTCACGTCCGGTGAACTATACTGTGGGATGAGAAAAATGTTAGATATTTCTTTGCTACAATACCTGATCTTGGTTTATCTTGTACCCGTTCACCTCAGTGCTCTGCACCCAGGGTTCCTGACTTACAGCGATGTTTGCATCTTCCTTTGTCAGGAAGACAGATAGGTTGTCCGTTGCAGCTTTTGAGTGCTGCAAGTTGATCTGGACAACCTTCAGACCCGCGACTTACTACGATTTGGTTTCGCCTACGACGTCCCCCAGTTAGATGCCAGTCAGAAGCTCGTTATATTAGCTCTTCTAGATTAGCAGGACGGAATATTTTCAGCTTGGCCGTCCTTATGCAAACCGAAGTTTGTTGTCCGCTTTTTCCAACGGCCTCAGGCACTCTTCCGTGATGAGCAAGAGGAAGGATGCGCTGTTCTTTTACGGAGCCTCCGCTTTAAGAATTTCCCAATCCGTCATCGGAATCGCTTTGTTGTGGAGATACGGGACCAGCAATTTGGTGTGGAATTCCATATTCGGTATACATATGCGAGCTTTCGGTCGGGATAGACTTAAGCCTCAAACCTCACACGTCCTGAATCTTGCTGATTAGATTAGATTTACATAATTGATTTTGTTATTCATTTTATACAAAAATTCAATATTATAATGATATTTATAAAAAATCATAATTAAATTTAATGTGACATTAACATTATTTTTTGTTGTGTGTCGTTTTATAACTTCAGCAAATATTATAATTTTTTTTTTTAAAACAAAATATATTTAGTTGTATTCTTTTATTATTAATAGTTTAAAGTGCGCGCTAAAAATTCAAAAAGTGTTCAGATATTTCCATCATTTAGCATAGCACACACTTCAATGGATAATTTTTTACCCAGAAATCTTATTCTTATATATCCATAGATGGGACAAACTCCTATTAGTGCAAGTGCAAGTGCACTTACCGAATGGTATATTGAGTATGTTCTTTCATTTGTAACGTCCAGAAGGGGGCGTGGTAGGTATGACAAAGTATATATATAAGTGATCAGCGTCGGATTCTGAGTCGATGTCCGTCCGTCCGTATGTCCCAGCGATTACAGCCGTAGTTTAAGAGCTTTCGAGCTGAATGTGTGCTTCTATTCTCCATGCCGAGGATAAGTTCTAAGATGGGCAAGATTGGACCAAAACTACTAATCCCTCTTATACAAACCACCCTCTTCTATACGAAAAAAGGAATTAATTAAAATAGTTCCAGTTCAGACATCCAGGTAAAATACAATATTAAGCACTTTAGTAGTAACACAAAACTGCTAACAAAAAATGAACGTTATCGCATAAGAACCACTCCTACTTACAATATAAACATATAGCAGTTTAATATATAATCCTCGCTCTTAGGAAAGCAGGCAACACTTAATTGTTGTCGCGCTGTTCTCGTTAAGATTAGTTTAACAATTTTTATATAAATATGTCGAGAATTCTAAAATAAAATCAGTAATTTACAAATAATCAAGACCGTCTTGTCAACATATGTTCCTTTGAGTTGTGTTCTTGAAGAATCTCCCACCAGTTTTATGATCTTCAAGGCACAATTTGAACAAACTTAAAAAAAAAATATATATAAAAAAAATCAAAATGCTCGTTTTTTGATGGTGGTCAGAAAAAAATTAAAACAAAAAAATATTAATTAAAAGTGAAACAAACAAAAAATAACATAGGTGAAAATTAAAAAATTTTCAAAACAAAGTGAAAATGTCGTGAACTTTTGAGTTGAAAAAAGTGGATTTTTGGTGGATTGATAGTAAAATATTTTCCAAACAGGTGTTGTTTAGTTTTAAAATAAATTAGTGAAAAACAAAAAATATAAGTGAGGCATCTACACAACAAAAATAGTAGATAAAGTACAGAAAAAAACCAACGAACGAAAAAAGAAACGCAAAAGCAAAAAGTGAAACACGAAAAAAAACAAGAAAAACAGAAGAATGTGAAAAATTCCTCAAAAAAGTACAGGTAGCGATGGCGGTAAACACTCGATAGCTAAATGGATGATGTTGAAAGCGAGCTGACATACGCCTTGAAGACAATGGTAAGAAAATACAAGAATTCTGCTGATCATCAAAAACCCATACAGTTAAAATTGGATGATATCAAAATATCCATATTTTATGGGGATGTAAATGAGTGGGTTTCGTTTCACGACTTATTCCGAAATCTCATTCATAACTGTGTGAGTATGAAAGGAAAAACCAGTCGTCTCATCCAACACCTAAGGGTGACAGACGCGAATTACGAAGTTGCCTGGGAGATACTTAACAAAAGGTACGAGTACAAAAGGTTATTATTTACCACCCAATTCGCTAGGCTGTTAGATCAGCCAGTGGCAAATAGTGCGAGCAGCACAAGTATAAAACAGCTGCTTGACAAAACAAATGAGTACATTTACTCACTTAAAGCCCAGAGTATATACGATGATAAAGTAGATCCCTATTTTATTTTTATCATTATACGAAAACTCGACAAGGAGGGACTCTGGTTATACGACCAATATATCAGCAAGTCAAGAGACTTGATAAATGCAGAAAGTTTATACCTTTGTCAATAGCAGGTCGACGGGAGTTCATGCACAACACCACATTGTGTTTTGTATGTCTTAATCATCACAAATATGAAGCATGCAAAAATGCATCATACAAATGTCTTAAGTGAAACAAAGATCACAACATTTTATTACACGTGGATGAACACCAAATCACTAAAGCGTTACCACAGGCAGGATCACATATGGCGGAAGAGGAACATAACTCAACAACGCTTCTAGCAACGGCCCAGGTAAAAATAAAGCCGGCGAGTGGGGAGCTCTTGATCTTTCGAGCATTAATAGATCAAGGCTCTCAGATGATATCTGAAGAAGCGGCATAACTTTTAGCGCTACCTCGAGTAAAGACCAATTTAGAATTAATTGGCCTTGGCAGTACAACAGTTGGGGTGTCTAAATCGAAAATCAAGTTGGAAATTATTCCGCGATTTGCAAGCGATGAAAGGATCAGAACAAAAGCGTTTGTATTGCCTAATCTTACAAAGGCTTACCCAGTGGAAACGTTTACATATGACGGTGGGCAATTCAACAATTATATGTTAGCTGATCCGAATTTTTTCAAAAAAGAAAGGATTGACGTGGTGATTGGAGGAAACATTTATCCAGAATTAATTGAGGATTATATCTTCAATTGGGTAAGATCTATGGACAATCAACTAAACTAGGCTGGATACTGTCTGAGCTTTACAACGCCACACACAAGTGACAAAGGTGGTTTTAGCAACAACTACGAGTATAGAGCGGTTTTGGGAAATGGAAGAAGTCAACAATGTTCTAATGCCTACTGAAGATAATACCTGCATGAACATATTTGCAGACACCACCAAAAGAAATGACGATGGCCGCTATGTTGTTAAACTTCCATTCAAAGAAGATGTCAATCTTGGCGATTCTAGAAAACAAGCGTGGCCAGGTTCCTCAATCTAGAAAAACGATTGAATTTCGATCAGCAGTTAAAAAAGCAGTACGTATTATTGATCATGGAGTTCTTTGAATTATGACGCATGGGACAGTCCACGGGAAAAAGGTAAAGTAAATACTATTTACACCATCAGGCGGTAATTCGGAAAAGCAGTGAATCAACGAAACTTAGGATGGTATTTTATGCTTACGCAAACACAACTAACGGTCGTAGTTTTAACGACATTTTGCTATAAGTTCAAGGCTACAAAAGGATATATTTGATATTATTATCAAATGGAGAATATGGAAATATGTAATAACAGCAGACGTAGAAATGATGTATCGGAAGGCGACAATTGCGAAAGAAGATCTAGGTTATCACCATATATTATGGAGTGAGGAAAAATTATCAATATTATAAAAAACGATTTCTATAAGGATTATCTAATGACAGGGTCTCATATAACTGAGGACAAAGATGGGTTTCATCTGAGATAGTGGGCTTCAAAGATTCCAGATGCTTTTAAGTATGCCATAATACCAAGGCCAACAAAGTGCTTAAAATAGAGGATAACAATTCAGTTAAGACCTTTAGTATGCATTGAGACCCAAAGAGTGATGACTTTAGTTTTAAAGTAAACGTATTGTCAAGTATAGCAAAAATATTTGACCTGCTCGGATGGCTTGCTCCAGTGACAATATTAGGTAAACTTGTTATGCAAAAGTTGTGGTTGTCGAATAAAAAAATGGGATGATGAATTGGGAGAAGAACTAGTTAAAGATTGCCAGCAGTTTGCAGAGTTTCTACCAAAAATCGAGATAATCACAGTTTCACGTTGAATAAAAGTAACTGAAGAAGACAAGGTGGAGATTCATGGCTTTGAGAATGCTTTAGATTAGACATATGCAGCTGTAGTCCATATCAATGTGAGGTCTTCGGAAAGGATGCTGACTGCAAAGACTAAATCCAATTAAAAATAGGAAGACCATACCAAAATTGGAGTTGTCTGCGTCTCACCTCTTAGCAAAATGACTGGTGAAAATTAAGAGTATAATCAACATTCAAGGAGCAATTTACGTCTGGAGTGATTCTATGACAACATTAGCTTGGAACAACAGTAAAAAAAAACAAAGATCAATTTATTCGAAACAGAGTTAACGAGTTGCAATGGCAACATTAAAAATCAGAAAAATGGCAATAAGCAAAAATGATTATTATCAAGCAGCAGCAACAGTTAGATTATTCTAAGTGTTGCTGCAGAATTTATCGGCGCCGACATAAAGCATCCTGTGCTGTTAAGAAATTCACACGTAACAACTTTATTGGTGCGCAGATAAGAGGGTTAATTGGGTTGCGGAATTTACTCAAAAACTACGTGCGGTCATGTGTGAAATGTATTCGATGTCAACAAAGGGCCACCGAACAACTAAAAGCAAATTTGCCGAGATGCAGAGTGGAAGCTGGAATAGATTACGCAGAACCAATTAAAATGCGCGTATCAAAAGGAAGCGAACTGAAGTCCTATAAAGGATATATTGCCATTCTTTTCTGCATGGCTACTAAGGAAATACACCTAGAGGCAGTAAGTGAATTATCGACCCATGCATTTTTGGCAGCAATAAGATTTTTTGCAAGAAGGGGTAAGACCAACAGCATATACTCGGACAATGGAACAAATTTTGTTGAAGCTTTAATGAAGTTGGATTAGGACTTTGAAAAAGCTATTAAAGATTATAATAGTGTTGCACCAATTTTCGAAGCAGAAGGCATTCGGCAAGTCCACACTTTGAGGAATATGCGAGGCTAGCGTGAAGTCATTCAAGTATCATCATAGACGCATGACAGAAGATGTGAATCTAAAGTTTGAAGTAATATCTTTTCTGCTGTACGAAATAGAAGCAGTTTTGAATTCGCAACCGCTGTATTCATTTGGAGAAGGCGTTGAAAATATAAACGTAATTACTCCAGATCATTTTCTGATTGGGCGTCCACTATTGGGAGCAGCAAAACCTATAACGGAAGAAAGGATTGGAATGCTAAATCGTTGGAGAATTATCCAGAAAATTAGGACAGACTTGGACAAAATGGAGGGAGGAATATATCGTAAGTAAGATATAGCGGAAAAAGTAATTGGCTTTTGGATAATTCAAAGCGTTGGCATCAAACAATGTGTTATTTGCGATAAAAGGAAGAAGAGAGCGCCGTTCGGAATGATGGATGCTGATGATCGATCCGAAATGGAGGACAATATGATCAATCTTTTTGACAACCAACAGGATCTAAAGCAGTTAATAAAGAAACAAACATCAGTTGTAGATTCAACGGTCAACATATTGAAGAAAACAACACATGAGGTCAACGAAAGCGAGAGATGCAGCTTCATTCGTCAACTTGGGTAAAATACATCGATGACATCAATGATTTGCAGGTCAAAACGTTAGATTCTACACTGGTCAACAACAGCAGAGAGATTGACCGACTTAAGACCATGATTGACGCTTTGAAATCCAAAGAAATAAACCGAATTACTTTTTACCACGTTACCGGCCACACATCTTTATTCATCATTATCTTATGTCTACTAATTAGTATTTATAAATATATAAACAAAGTTGCTTACCTATGAACATGCATCACTCAAGAACGGATCGTCCGATTTAAATTTTTTTTGTTGTGTTAGTTTGCGGCCAAGGATTAACATTGGGGGTATTAAAAATTGGTATATTCTAAAAGTGGGCGTGGCAAATTTTTTATAAAACAAAGTTGCATACCTATGAACACACATCACTCAAGAACGGATCGTGTGAAATTGTAAATACTCGAAATGATTTCAATCCAAAAATTTTGGGCGGCACAAAGTTTGCCGGGTCAGCTAGTTTTATATAAGAATTAAATGAGGACAACAAATAACCTTGTCGTTGAACTCGTGCCGCCGGTGTCTTTGAATCGCCGCCGGCAGAATGTTTAAATATGAACACAAATCTTGCCAGTTTATATACATTGTTGTCGCGCTGTTCTCGTTTTATGATAGTATTTTATGACTGCTTTTACAAACAGTAGTCTACGCACAGATATAAATATTTGCTATTCGGAATAACACTATTTGCCAGTTGCACGCATCACTAATGCGTCTGGCATTTTTTATTTACAGTCCACAGATATTGAAGAAAAAGGATAGTATTCATATTGCTATCACTTGTCTGAGGTTATTTCGTTTTTCACATATTTTTGTTATGTTTACAATAGCCGCGTTGTCTATATTTAAGGTTAACCTGGTTGGTTGGTTGGTTTAGGTGCTGCCTGAGAAGACACAAAAATTTCAGGCTCAATTAGCACAAAAGTGCCATTTTGGTACACCACTTGTTGAACCACTGATGTATGATTTAATCAAACCATTTTGATTTGTTTATAAATCCACTTATGTTATCTATTTTAGTTTCAGCGAGCTCGTTGAGGTTGTTCATTGTGAATTTTCCTAACGTGTTATGTCGTAGAGTACCTAAACCTGGGTACTCGCATAGAAAATGGAAAACTGTTTCTTTGATTCCTTCTTGGTGACAGCTTTGGCATCTGTCGTTGTGAGACCATCCCATTTTCTCGGCATGGTCTCCTATAGGCTATTGACCGGTTATTGTTGATGTAATCCTGAATATATCTTTTCGTATTAATTCTTCGGTTCTTGATTTATTATATTTTGCCCAGATTTTCTTGGATATTTTGCAGGCACCCGTTTTAGCCCACCTGGTTTCTGCTTCTTGACGAAATTGCATAAACAGTTTTCTTTTAATGGCGCTGAGAGGGCATCCAACTCCCACCACCTCAGATTCGCTGAGGGAGGTGCCTTTTCTCGCCAATGCATCAGCCTTCTCATTTCGTTCTATGTTCCTGTGTCCAGATACCCAGATGAGAGTGATGTCCATTGTGCGCGTTATTAGGTTCAGCTCGTTTTTGCATTGTCTGATGATTTCTGACTTAATTATTGGTGAGACCAGTGCTAAAAGAACTGCTTGACTATCAGTAAGTATGCATGCTTCTGATAGCTGATGAGGATAATTACTTAGTACCCTACATGCTTCTCTGATTCCTAGAGCTTCCGCTTGAAAAATGCTATTTGAGTTTCTCAGTCGAAAGGAATTAGATGCCTTAAGTTCTTTGGAGTACACCCCTGCTCCTACCCCTTCATCCGACTTGGATCCATCGGTGTATTGCTTGACGGTGTTTTCCTTAACTACTAGGTTCAATTTCCATTCGTTCCGTGTGGGAAACTTAACCACAAACTTCTTTCGAAAGTCAAGGATTGCAGTGATATGGTCCGAAGATTTCTTTTCGAGATTTTGGCTTCCGAGAATTTTACAATGACCAAACGGTTTTGCATGCCACAGGCCATTCTCCATAATTCTGGTAGCTGTATTTGCTGCTGTTAGTCGTAATTGAATTTCGATTGGGAGTAAGTTGAGAATGACGTTCAGTGCCTCGGCTGGGCATGATCTCATGGCTCCCGTTATACCCGCGCAAGCTGCACGTTGTAAACTGTTGAGTTTTCGAACATTATACTGTTTATCAAGTGCTGGCCACCATACTATTGCACCGTATGCTATAATTGGTCTAATTATAGCAGTGTATATCCATAGTGCTAGTTTTGGTTTTAGTCCCCAATTCCGAATGATGATTCTTTTGCGAGTATAATAAGCTACATACGCTTTCTGTATACGCTTTTGCACGTTATCTTTCCAGTTTAGCTTTGGATCTAATACAACTCCTAGATACGTAGCTCTGTTTGATAGCGGGATTTTGACTCCATTGAGAGATGGAAGTATGAACTGAGGTATTTTGGTCTTTTTTGTAAATAACATCAACTGTGTTTTACTTGGGTTGACATTAAGGCCGCTACTCTGGCCCATTCGCTTAGTTTCTTTGGAGCTCTTTCTAATATTTCGCTGATAGTGGATAAGAACGGACCTGTTGTAAGAATCACGACGTCATCTGCATACGCGACTACCTTTACTCCTCCTCTGTTGAGTTCTAGTAGAATATTATTTAGTGACAGTACCCATAGGAGCGGAGATAGGACTCCGCCTTGTGGAGTGCCTCTACTCGCAAACTTTGTTCTGTAACATACAACGAATCCAATTGTTTACGCCGTCATTGACACCTGATCTGACAAGCGATTCGAATATGGTGTCTACTGAGATGTTGTTGAAAGCCCCTTCAATGTCTAGGAAGGCTGCCATAGTGAATTGTTCCTGATGTAAAGATTTTTCAATTTGTCCAACTACTTCATGAAGAGCAGTTTCTGTAGATTTGCCCTTCATATAAGCATGTTGTGCGTTCGAAAGTGAGTTCCCGCTAACTGTGGACCTAATGTGGATATCTACTAGTCTTTCCAGTGTTTGAATAGGAAAGAAGTTAAGCTAATCGGCCTGAAGTCTTTGGCTGCTTCATGGTTTTTCTTACCCGCCTTGGGTATAAAGACCACCTTAACTCTTCTCTAGCTTTCTGGAATATAGGTGAGGCGTAAGCAGGCTTTAAATATATTTATGAGCCACGTTTGAATAGTCCTCAGGGTCTTCTGAAGCATAATCGGTAAAATACCATCCGGGCCCGCTGATTTAAAAAGTGACATTTAACTAGCGTTTCTAGAGAATCCGTTGCAGAAGTCGTCCACTCTCCATCTACACTTTTAACATAAGTTGGATTGGAGTGCTCTTTAGACAACATTTTACTAAGCCTTGCAGATTCTCTGGAGTTTTCTATTGATGTGCAATAGGATTGCCAAGATTCTGCCTCTGCTACCCTAATTGCTTTCTTGTACTTTTTCCGTATGTCATTAAAAGGTTGTCTTAACCCGGTTAAGTAACATTCGTTAAAGACCGTCCTGACTTTGTCTCTAAGTTTTTTCAGTTCACCAGTCCACCATGGGGGGGATTTATTCTTCGTGACACTTATTGGTGTTGATTTCTTGAAGGCTACATTTAAGACCTTCTCTAAGGTATTAACCTTCTTGTCTATGTCTGAAATAGAGTATAACTCTCCACAAGATTTGTTACCTCCTAGTTTGCGTTCTGATATTTTAATAAAGTTTTCCCATCGTGTTCTTCTGGGATTTCTGAAAAAGGCGGGGGTGAAGGACCTGCCATGGAGGTTGAACAGTATCAGACAGTGATCAGACATTGATAGTCTATCTGATACTATCCAATCTTCCACAGTTACACTATTGCTCTCTGTCATAAGCGTAAGATCCCAGACCTCCTCCCATCCCAGAAAAATATCTGTACTTGGGAAAATAAATGTTGGCTTGTTACCCCTATTACATATACTTAGCTTAGTATATAATAAAAGGTTTAATAGTGACTCACCTCTATCGTTTGTTGTCGTACTGTTCCATAGGGTATGCCTTGCATTAGAATCACACCCGATGAGGCTGATGTCCTTCTGGTGGTATTCGATGAGACGTTTCAAAGACTCCGGTGGTGCCTATGTGGCATGAGGCATACAGACCGATACCACTACTAAGTCATGCAGTCTGGCCTCTTCTACTTTAACCACCGTCATATCTGATGTGCTATAACCATTAGAGCAGAGGAATGCATTTATACCTCTCTTGACAAGAATGCACGCCCTTGGCTTACCTGCTTCTTTACTATAGTAGAGGTTGTGTGTACTGATGTTGAGCCCCATGATTTTGTGTCGTGTCTAATCCAGGGCTCTTGGACGAGACTGATGTCTATATCCCCCTCACTGAGTAGGATATTTAAGTTGTCGGTGGCACACTTAGAATGCTGCAGGTTTATTTGCGCAAACCTCAGCATTCTCACCTTTGTCTTGCAGGTTGACCACCGAAAGCAACTGACCCGCATTGTCGACCTCTTCCGTGTCGTCTTCCTCGGGGTTTGCATCGCCTCTGAAGATTTTCATCTTCACCATCCGGATGCCAAAGCTAATTTTGTTGTCCGCCTTTGACAATGCCTCTAATGATTCCTCACTGATGGCCAAGAGAAGTGGTCTGCTGGACTTTCTTGATTCCTCGACCTTTATCAACTGCCAGTCGTTAACAGCCGGGATGTCTTTGTTCTGCAGTTTCAAGCACCGCAGCAGCTTTTCGCCTGGTTCGTTCATCGGAGGCAACCAAATGCGAGCTCGTGGTCTCCTTGGGATTTCACTCACTGGAATCAGCTTGAGCTTCAAGCCTGATATCGTGCCGCTGAGCTTAGCGACACTGTCGGTGAGGAAATCCAAGGAGAAACGGTCTGCACATTTGACTACTTTGTAACCCCTAAAGGTTTCCGATGAGTCAAACTCTGGGTGGGGACCTGCAGGATTATCGAGTACGTAGTTCATTACGAGTCCCGATAGTGCTACATCGATCTCTACCCATTTTTGCTGTACGGTGAGTGGCGTCTTCGTTTCTGCATCGATAACTGACACTTGCAGGTTATCTCTGGCAACCTCACTAAAATGCCTTGTCATCGGTGCAATTTTGGAACCGCTTGGCTCAGCATCCCCAGTCTTTCTCGACCTCTTGGGGTGAACGTTTCCACTCTCATTCTGCGAGCGGTTGCGTTTTTGAGCTTGGCTGCTTGATGTTGTTGGTGCTGGAGTATTTTCGGTTAACTTCTTATATTCATCCAACACCGCTTCATACCTGCGTCTGTCCACTTCGTCACGCTCATGAACAGTACCAGCTGCTGCATTTTGTTATACCACTGAACATCATCACAAAAAATAAAGTGTCTCAAAAGACTGAATTAATCGCACAAATTTAATTCGCAGACAAACATTTTTGAACAGATGTAACTTTTTTTCAACTTCTCCGAATTTAATTTTTTTTGCTTAAATGAAGCTTAAAATGTCACCTTTCCAACACCATAGGGCATGACACAATGTGATTGATAGCACTGGAGATAGACGCCTCCATTGACATCTATTGACAAAATACGAAAAGACTTTTTCGACAACCCAATATATATATATATATATATATATATATATATATATATATATATATATATATATATATATATATATATATATATATATATATATATATATATATATATATATATATATATATATATATATATATATATATATATATATATATATTGGGTTGTCGAAAAAGTCTTTTCGTATTTTGTCAATAGATGTCAATGGAGGCGTCTATCTCCAGTGCTATCAATCACATTGTGTCATGCCCTATGGTGTTGGACGTATATATATATATATATACGTGCAAGTGCACGTACCAAATGGTATATTGAGTTTGTTCTTCCGTTTGTAACGCATAGAAGAGGGCGTGGTAGATATGACAAAGTATATATATATAAATGATCAGCGTCGGATTCTGAGTCGATTTAACGATGTCCGTCCGTCTGTCCGTCCGTTTGTCTGTCCCAGCGATAACAGCCGTAGTTTAAGAGCTATGGTATGCGAGCTCCTATATACAATGCCGAGACTAAGTTCGAAGATGGGCAAAATCGGATCAAAATTTCTACCCCCTCCCATACAAACCACCCCTTTTCATACGAAAAAAAAATTGATTAAAATCGTTCCAGTGCAGATATCCAGTTTAAATTCGATAGGTTTTACTTTAGTAGTAACACAAAACTGCTCACAAAAAATGGGCGTGATCGGATATGAATCACAAATTATTAAAAATAGCTACAGCGTAGATAACCAGTTCAAATTCGGTATTTAACACTACTAGCCAAAAAGGGGCGTAATCGGATAAAAACATCGCCCACTTATAACAGTGACATGTAGCACTTATGTGCTAAAAAAAGCACATTTTTGGAGTCACTGAAATGGCGAATGGTATATGAGCTTCGGCTTAGCCGAAGATAATTCTCTTGTTTACTTTTAATTTTTGATGTATTTTTTTAATTATATTAAAAAAATTATTTCTTACAGAATTACGTTCAAAAGATGATGTTGTAACGAGGATCAAAAAATTTTTGCAAAATCTTCCTACAGCAGTTGTTGTCGTCATCCGCTACTTATTCGCCTTTTTAAACCAGTAAGTTACAGTTATTTTTAATGGGTGTTGTCAGGAAGGTTGTATTAGCACTTGGTGGGGTATATTGAAAATGCTGCTAACATTAAAATCAGAAAGAATAAATTTAAATAAAATTCCGATTCACTGCAATGTTTTTAATACGATGGCGTTTTAGTAGTCTTCTAGCTTTTTATGCAGTATGGATATTAAACATTTTTCAGTTGTACTAGGTAGCTTAATACATTTGATGGTGGCAATAGATTCGCACCATGTCTCATAGAGCAAAATAAAATAGCTCGTGTGCTGTTACTTAATAGTGGTTATTTATTACTATAAAAAAATATTAGTAACAAAAATTTTTTTTTATTATTAAGCTAAAATAAGCATAATAATAGTTTATAAAAAATGCCAAAATATATTTATAAAAACATAATTTTTCGTTTTTATTCTTTTTTTTCATCGAACGTTCTGATAAAAATTTCATTAATGTAGGGTCTTAAATGTTATAATGTCTTTAAATTAGTTAAAGGTTAAAGATTGAGATAATGGCACACAAATTTTAAAATTACTTTTTTATGTGTTTTTTTATGCACAGTCTATCTGAATACGCAGATGAAAACATGATGGATGCCTATAATCTGGCTATCTGTTTTGGTCCTACACTTATGCCAGCACCAGAGGATAAAGAACAGGTGCAATTTCAAAACCAAGTAAACGAACTTATTAAAAACATGATATTGTATCAAGAAGAACTTTTCTCCAAAGATTTAATGGGACTTGAATACGAAAAATATATTCTGGAAGATTCATTCATTGACGTGTAAGTATTACGGCTCCCTGAAATATCGCCCAAAGAAATATCACCAAAAAATTCAAAATTACAATAAAAAATCTCATATGAAAAATGAATAAATTTTTTTTAAATAATTTGTGGGCGAAATTACACTTTTTAAAAATGTGTGATATTTCATAATAAAAAATCGCCCACTTTTTATGTAAGAAAAAATCAAAAATAATTTTATAGTAGTGAATCAAAAACTATTCTTCTTCAGAATAAATGAAAAAGTTATATTTTTTATTCTTATATTATAATTTTATATTAGTGAATCGAAAACTATTATTCTTCAGAATAAATAAAAAGTTATATTTTTTATTTTTAACAGGTAAAAAATTCAAATTTCTGTTCTACAGTGTACATACGGCCAGAAATTAATAACATAACTATTAAGAGGGGTTTAATTTCGAGATTAAATAAAAAGTAGTCACTCTACAGTTGTTCTAAATGGTAGGCTTACTGTCCGAAATAAAAAAAATCTTAAGAGAGGCTTAATTTCGAGCCAAAATTATCAGTAAACTTTACAACTATCCAGTGTGGTAGTTGTACGGCCGGAAATTATACAAATTATCCTAAAGTGGGTGATATATCCTTGAGCGATTTATCAGAAAACAAGTATTTCTTAATGCTAATTCATTTAAAAATGTTCTACAAACTTTCGCAATAAAATTTTTAATTATTTATAGGTTAATATCCAATGCCATTAAAAATTAGATTTTTAAATATAAAAAGATGAAGAAAGTTAGAGTTTCTGAGCTTTCTTCGACAAAAGGGCGTATCAAATTTAAAATATTGCAAAAGAGTTGAACATTATTAAAAAATTTGAGTTTTGTTGTTTGCTTATTCTAAATTGCCATAAAATATTTGTAATTAGTACTTAGGTTTTGTAAGGATTCACGTTTTTTACTTGTTAATTTCTACTTGTTTCAAATCTAATATTTTAAAACAAAGTTTCATTTGTGTTCTTTGTTCTTTATAAAAAATTAATTTTTCTTGGCTTTCAAATATTAAATAAAGAAAGACGTTTTTTAAATAGAGTTTTTTATTTAAATTTGGTGACCCCGACAATTATGCCGTTTTGCCCACGCGACGAAAACATCGCATCTGGAGATGGTGCTCAGCATCAGGAAGCTAGCGGAGAATCTGCATCTACTTCCAGAAATGCTGCTGCTCAAGAATTGGTTGCTGCTGGAACGTCTTCCTCGACTCAAGAAGTCTTTGCAGCGCGTATCGCTAAGCTTCCCGCATTTTGGCGAGAAGAACCTGAAATATGGTTTCTACAAGTGGAATCTTCTTTCAACATATCTGGAATTATTCAAGATTCAACAAAATATCAATATCTGCTCAGTCATCTGGATCCATCAATACTATTCGTCGTCAAGGACATTGTATTAAATCCTCCTGCTGTCGACAAATATGCAACAATTAAGTCCCGCATTATTAAGCACTTCGCAGAGTCCCAGGAGGGCCAGCTGAAAAAACTTTTGGGTGGTTTGGAGCTGGGCGATCAAAAACCATCTCATCTAATGCATCGTCTCAAGTCATTGGCTGGATCTAAAGTAAGTACAGATGTGTTGCGCACTTTATTTATTGAGCGTCGTCCCGAGAAGATTAAATGCATCCTAGCTGTCACGGATACAACCGATCTTGACAAGTTGGCTGGACTTGCTGATAAAATATTTGACATCACGACGCGGAAATGCGTCCAATGACATTTCATCTACATTAGATTCTCTAGTCGCTCGAATTGACGCATTAGAAAGACGATCACGCTCTACTCATAAGTCGCAGCCATCACGAGGTCGTTCGAAAGCTTGTAGATAAAAATCGCGCAACCGCAAAGATTCTGGGCTTTGCTGGTATAACTGGCGTTTCGCCGAAAATGCGTCCAAATGTATTCAGCCGTGTACATTTGAAAATTCAAAAAACTAATTTCGTCATCTTCGGATATTTCGACCACCGAAAGTGATGGTAATTTTTCTGGTCGACTATTTATTACTGAACGAAAAACAAAAACAAAATTTTTAGTTGATTCTGGAGCAGATATTTCTGTTTTCCCTTGCAAAACCATTAAAGCACCAAACAAGCTCGTTTTATACGCTGCCAACAATACTGAAATCCCAACATATGGCGAGAAATTATTAGAATTAGATCTAGGACTTCGGCGAAACTTTCGATGGAATTTCATCTTGGCAAATGTATCGCGACCAATCATTGGTGCGGACTTTCTACGATTTTTTCATTTGTTACTGGATCTATACAATGAACCACTTCTTGGTATCAAAGCTATTTCTGACGAAAGTGAGTTCCATTGCGTAATGAAGAAGTACCCTGAATTGTATTTGCAACATAACTCAAAAGTTGTCTGTAAACATCACGTGGTTCATCATATTGACACAAAGGGAAATGCAGTTAAAGCTCGTCCAAGACGATTAGATCCTCAAAAATTGATTATAGCCAAATCCGAATTTCAATATCTTTTATACAAGGGCATTATTCGTCCCAGCAAAAGTAACTGGGCTAATCCTCTTCACATGGTTCCAAAGGCTGATGGTACTTGGAGGCCATGTGGAGATTATCGAGCGCTAAACAAAATTACATTACCAGACAAATACCCAATTCCATACCTGACAGATTTTACTTTACTCATGGCTGGATCAAAAATATTTTCAAAATTTGACTTAATGAAAGCTTACTATCAAATCCCGGGCAACAAAGAAGATATTCCGAAAACAGCAGTCATAACTCCATTTGGTTTATTCGAATTTTTAAGAATGCCTTGGGTTATGTAACGCCGCTCAAACATTTCAACGTTTTATGGATGAAGTCGTTAGAGGTTTGGAATTTGTTGTTTATCTGGATGACGTTTTGATTTTTTCCAAGTCTGTTGAGGAACATCTTCAACATTTGCATTTGCTTTTTGACCGTTTTAAGAGTTACGGAATCGTGATGAACGCCGGAAAATGTGTCTTAGGTGTTCCTGAGATTGATTTCCTGGGACACACAATCAGTTCGGCAGGTATCGGTCCTATGAAAAAGAAGGTAAATGCTATCCAGGAATTCAAAATGCCTTCTACGATTAAAGCTCTTCGTCAATTTTTGGCGCTAATAAATTTTTATCGCAAATTTTTGCCACATGGCGCTCAAACTCAAGCTCCACTAAATAACTTTCTGGTCGGTGCAACAAAAAATGACATGCGGCCTGTCCCTTGGACAGACGATACAATTGCTGTTTTTAATAAATGCAAACAAGAAATTATCGATGCTACAGTTCTTTCTTTTCCTCTTGCAAACGCTCAACTTGCTCTGAAAGTGGACGCCAGCAATTTTGGTGTTGGTGCTTCGCTAGAGCAATTGGTTAACAGTGCTTGGAAACCTTTAGGATTTTATTCAAAAAAATTTTCTTCTGCGCAACTTAACTACAGTACTTATGATCGCGAGCTGCATGCCATATACGCAGGTATCAAGTATTTTCGATACTTCCTTGAAGGAAGGCAATTTAAAATTTTTACGGATCATAAGCCGCTGATTTACGCCTTTCAACAAAATCTAAATAAATCATCTCCTCGTCAGTGTCGTCAACTGGATTTTATCGCTCAATTTTCAACGAATATCAACCACATCTCAGGCTCCGAAAACGTTGTAGCTGATGCTCTGTCGAGAGTGGATTCAATAGGATTCAAATCAATAGACTATTCAAAGATGACTCAGGCTCAAAGAGACGACGATGAATTACGAAAACTGAGGGAATCTGCAGGTAATTATGACCTCAAATTGATTACTTTGCCGAACAGTGATGATCAAATTTACTGCGATATATCGACCGGAGTAGTTCGCCCTTACGTTCCAAAAATTTTTCGAAAGGTAGTTTTCAAAAATAGTCACTGGCTCTCTCATCCTGGAGTACGAGCAACGAAAAGACTGGTAACAAGAAAAATTTTCTGGCCATCTATGAATAAAGATGTCGTAAATTGGACTCGATGTTGTATTCCTTGTCAAAGGTCGAAAGTGAATCGACATACAATCACTCCGTGTGGAAAATTTCCAGTCAGCAGTGGACGTTTCAAGGAGGTACACATTGACCTAGTAGGTCCCTTAGCGCCTTCAGAAGGATGTTCCTATTTACTTACTTGAGTAGATCGTTTTAGTCGCTGGCCGGAGGCTTTTCCTATTTCTGATATCAAAGCGGAAACCGTTTGTAAAACTTTTTTCAACGGTTGGGTATGTAGGTTCGGATGTCCAGATATTCTTATTTCTGATAGAGGTCGACAATTTACCTCCAGTCTTGTTAGAAATCTAACCAAATTTCTTGGATGTGCGCATCATTTCACTACGGCGTTCCATCCACAGTCAAACGGAATGGTGGAGCGTTTCCATCGAACGCTAAAAGCTGCATTAATTTGTCAAGAAAACCAACAATGGACAACTTCACTTTATCCAGTGCTACTTGGAATTCGCACTTCATTTAAGGAGGATATAAAGGCATCTGCAGCTGAAATGGTGTATGGCGAGGTATTACAGCTTCCGGGAGATTTTTTTCAAACAGCAACCATTGAAGATCCATCGTCATTCGTTACATCGTTGAGGAAAGCATTGGTTAATTTACAACCAACATCAACTACTTCTTCCAATAGAAAAGTATTTATCAGTAAAGATATAAATACTTGTACTCATGTTTGGATTCGAGTAGAAGGTGGACATTCTGCGTTGGATTTCAAATATTCTGGGCCTTTTGAAGTAAAAAAGAGATGGGAAAAGTATTTCGAAATACTTCGTAAAGATAAAACTGAAAAAATATCGTTGGATCGTCTCAAGCCGGCATTTCTTGAATATCAATCAACTCAAAAAAAGCATCAGAAATTCAAACGGATTTTGCAGTTAAAATTAGAAAGCAACATTCTAAAAAAGTAAAATTTTCTGAAAAAGAATATGTAATTATTAAAAGGGGAGCTATGTAAGGATTCACGTTTTTTACTTGTTAATTTCTACTTGTTTCAAATCTAATATTTTAAAACAAAGTTTGATTTGTGTTCTTTGTTCTTTATAAAAAATTAATTTTTCTTGGCTTTCAAATATTAAATAAAGAAAGACGTTTTTTTAAATAGAGTTTGTTATTTTTATTCACCCATGACTTAGCCATCAATTACATTATTGGTTGACCAAAAAAAAACAAGTAAAATATTATAGTCGGTCATACCTATATTACAAATGCACCACATTGTTATATATCAGAATCAAATTATTCTGGTTTATGATGATAAAAAAAAAATTTGTAAAGTTGGCCTACGGTCGGATTCCGGGGGCGAATTAGCATCCTGCAAAGTTGAGAAATGAATGGGTTAAAACTTAAGAATGCTGCTGAGGTGTCAAATGAAAGGTATTAAAATAAGCTTTATTCCCTTATACCACTTTTTGTGATATCTTAACAATTGTTGAAGATATAGGCACTTTTCGAAAAATGTTGTGCATTTTATGAGATATTTTTTTTGCAATCGTGTTTTTAGCGAATTATCCACAATTCTGCATTATTATTATTTTTTTTTTTACTTTGAAGCGTTCGCCGGTCAAGTAAACTTCAGCCTTAAAATCTTTTGAGTATCAAAATATTCTATTGAAGCTCTAAGTGCTATATTTTATTATATAATAAAAAAAATAACAGACATGGACCACCCTAATCGTTTCTTAAACGTAATTAGTTCTCCTAAAGCACAATAGTATTTTTTATATAAAGTTTCAACCCAATATCTTATATGGTTCTAAAGATATCGAGTTAAAATGAAATCACAATTTTTTTTGCAATACTCCAAAACCTCGTCAGTTCCTCGAGGGCATAAGAGTACCCAGTGTACAAAATTCCAGCTCAATATCTCTAACGGTTCTCACGCTATCGTGTTAACAAGAAATGATGACAGACAGACGGACATCGCTAAATGGACTCAGTTTTTGATTCTGAGCAATAATTTATATATATATATACACGTTGGTTTAAGAAGCTCTGCTTGTTATGGCATTTGATATTAATCTATAAATTATTTTAAATTATCATGCTAATTCATTTGCTTTAATGCGTTTAATAATGATTTTTATCTCAATCTCAAAAAAATTTTGTTATAGAACGTTTTAAGAAATATAAATATAAAAGTGTATGTTTCTTGTGTTAAAATATATTTTTTTTACAGCGAAATAGCGGATTCTCCTATGGAAGTAACCGATTATGCAGATTCTGAGGTTTTCCCTTCTGAAGATGGTAAATAACTAAGAAACAGCAACTTTAATTACATCAATATAACTATAACTATAAGTTAACATACAAAATGATTCATAGTTACATCCTTGTTTAAATAAAAATGTTTATATTTTTACAAATGAAATAATAAATCTAGTTATCTGTCAAGTCTGGTAAGATCTAAATAACGATCAGATCTAACCAGACATGACAGATATGGAGTCAAATCTATACATTTATGCATTCTACTGTAATAGATATGGTATCATGTATGTTCATATAAAAAAAGATATTAAAGGTTTGGTTCCATATATATTCAGACCTGATCAAATTTGCGTTCAGATCTGCTAAGCAGAGTGTCATCTATTTAGATCGGAAAATATCTGCACGTATTCATTACAATAGTTCTAAAGTTCATTTAGTCACTTAAAGTTAATTGGAATCAAAAGCTTTCAATGACTTCTAAGAACAACATTTTAAAATATTTTGCCGGATCTGGTAAAAGTGTTCATGAACAGAATCAAAAACCTCATCTAGTTAATTTTTTGTTTAAATTAAGTTCATTAGCAACTGGATAGGACCTACCAATGCTACTGAAATATGTTTTGTGTGAATATGATCAGTTTGTTTGACTACAACAAAAGTATGGGTATCAAATGCCAAGATGGCTTCAAGAAACTAAATTTTAACATTTTTATTGAAGTGTTAAAGATAGTCTTGATCACAATCAAAAAACATTTTCTAGTTAATTTTAATATAACATATGTTTGTTGGCAACTTCTTTTGTAGAACAAAATTAACTGAAAGATGATTTTAGTTGTGGCCAAAGCCATATTAACCAGATCCGTAAAAAAAATTAAAATATATTGTAGTTAGTGATGCAAAGCGTATGATGCCCATAATTTTAAAGAAAAACACACTTAAACGGTGGTCAAACAAAGTGACCATATCCACAAAAAACATCAGTCATTGTGTACTATCCAGTTGCCAATGAACTTATTTTATAAAAAATTAACTACTATCTTGACCAAACCCTACAAATAATGCAAATAAAAACACACAGGCAGAACAAAAAACGGAAGCAATTTTTTTTTAATTCTGGTAAGTTTTTTGTACAAACACTTTTTTGTTAAAAAAAATAATATTTTGTATATTTAGCTTCAGCTAAAAAACCAAAACATGAAAAAGTGAACTTTATTTAAGTTTTTAAAGAAATAAAGAAATAAAGAAATAAAAAAATAAAGAAATAAAGAAATAAAGAAATAAAGAAATAAAGAAATAAAGAAATAAAGAAATAAAGAAATAAAGAAATAAAGAAATAAAGAAATAAAGAAATAAAGAAATAAAGAAATAAAGAAATAAAGAAATAAAGAAATAAAGAAATAAAGAAATAAAGAAATAAAGAAATAAAGAAATAAAGAAATAAAGAAATAAAGAAATAAAGAAATAAAGAAATAAAGAAATAAAGAAATAAAGAAATAAAGAAATAAAGAAATAAAGAAATAAAGAAATAAAGAAATAAAGAAATAAAGAAATAAAGAAATAAAGAAATAAAGAAATAAAGAAATAAAGAAATAAAGAAATAAAGAAATAAAGAAATAAAGAAATAAAGAAATAAAGAAATAAAGAAATAAAGAAATAAAGAAATAAAGAAATAAAGAAATAAAGAAATAAAGAAATAAAGAAATAAAGAAATAAAGAAATAAAGAAATAAAGAAATAAAGAAATAAAGAAATAAAGAAATAAAGAAATAAAGAAATAAAGAAATAAAGAAATAAAGAAATAAAGAAATAAAGAAATAAAGAAATAAAGAAATAAAGAAATAAAGAAATAAAGAAATAAAGAAATAAAGAAATAAAGAAATAAAGAAATAAATAAATAAATAAATAAATAAATAAATAAATAAATAAATAAATAAATAAATAAATAAATAAATAAATAAATAAATAAATAAATAAATAAATAAATAAATAAATAAATAAATAAATAAATAAATAAATAAATAAATAAATAAATAAATAAATAAATAAATAAATAAATAAATAAATAAATAAATAAATAAATAAATAAATAAATAAATAAATAAATAAATAAATAAATAAATAAATAAATAAATAAATAAATAAATAAATAAATAAATAAATAAATAAATAAATAAATAAATAAATAAATAAATAAATAAATAAATAAATAAATAAATAAATAAATAAATAAATAAATAAATAAATAAATAAATAAATAAATAAATAAATAAATAAATAAATAAATAAATAAATAAATAAATAAATAAATAAATAAATAAATAAATAAATAAATAAATAAATAAATAAATAAATAAATAAATAAATAAATAAATAAATAAATAAATAAATAAATAAATAAATAAATAAATAAATAAATAAATAAATAAATAAATAAATAAATAAATAAATAAATAAATAAATAAATAAATAAATAAATAAATAAATAAATAAATAAATAAATAAATAAATAAATAAATAAATAAATAAATAAATAAATAAATAAATAAATAAATAAATAAATAAATAAATAAATAAATAAATAAATAAATAAATAAATAAATAAATAAATAAATAAATAAATAAATAAATAAATAAATAAATAAATAAATAAATAAATAAATAAATAAATAAATAAATAAATAAATAAATAAATAAATAAATAAATAAATAAATAAATAAATAAATAAATAAATAAATAAATAAATAAATAAATAAATAAATAAATAAATAAATAAATAAATAAATAAATAAATAAATAAATAAATAAATAAATAAATAAATAAATAAATAAATAAATAAATAAATAAATAAATAAATAAATAAATAAATAAATAAATAAATAAATAAATAAATAAATAAATAAATAAATAAATAAATAAATAAATAAATAAATAAATAAATAAATAAATAAATAAATAAATAAATAAATAAATAAATAAATAAATAAATAAATAAATAAATAAATAAATAAATCAAATTATTCTGGTTTATGATGATAAAAAAAAAATTTGTAAAGTTGGCCTACGGTCGGATTCCGGGGGCGAATTAGCATCCTGCAAAGTTGAGAAATGAATGGGTTAAAACTTAAGAATGCTGCTGAGGTGTCAAATGAAAGGTATTAAAATAAGCTTTATTCCCTTATACCACTTTTTGTGATATCTTAACAATTGTTGAAGATATAGGCACTTTTCGAAAAATGTTGTGCATTTTATGAGATATTTTTTTTGCAATCGTGTTTTTAGCGAATTATCCACAATTCTGCATTATTATTATTTTTTTTTTTACTTTGAAGCGTTCGCCGGTCAAGTAAACTTCAGCCTTAAAATCTTTTGAGTATCAAAATATTCTATTGAAGCTCTAAGTGCTATATTTTATTATATAATAAAAAAAATAACAGACATGGACCACCCTAATCGTTTCTTAAACGTAATTAGTTCTCCTAAAGCACAATAGTATTTTTTATATAAAGTTTCAACCCAATATCATATATGGTTCTAAAGATATCGAGTTAAAATGAAATCACAATTTTTTTTGCAATACTCCAAAACCTCGTCAGTTCCTCGAGGGCATAAGAGTACCCAGTGTACAAAATTCCAGCTCAATATCTCTAACGGTTCTCACGCTATCGTGTTAACAAGAAATGATGACAGACAGACGGACATCGCTAAATGGACTCAGTTTTTGATTCTGAGCAATAATTTATATATATATATACACGTTGGTTTAAGAAGCTCTGCTTGTTATGGCATTTGATATTAATCTATAAATTATTTTAAATTATCATGCTAATTCATTTGCTTTAATGCGTTTAATAATGATTTTTATCTCAATCTCAAAAAAATTTTGTTATAGAACGTTTTAAGAAATATAAATATAAAAGTGTATGTTTCTTGTGTTAAAATATATTTTTTTTACAGCGAAATAGCGGATTCTCCTATGGAAGTAACCGATTATGCAAATTCTGAGGTTTTCCCTTCTGAAGATGGTAAATAACTAAGAAACAGCAACTTTAATTACATCAATATAACTATAACTATAAGTTAACATACAAAATGATTCATAGTTACATCCTTGTTTAAATAAAAATGTTTATATTTTTACAAATGAAATAATAAATCTAGTTATCTGTCAAGTCTGGTTAGATCTAAATAACGATCAGATCTAACCAGACATGACAGATATGGAGTCAAATCTATACATTTATGCATTCTACTGTAATAGATATGGTATCATGTATGTTCATATAAAAAAAGATATTAAAGGTTTGGTTCCATATATATTCAGACCTGATCAAATTTGCGTTCAGATCTGCTAAGCAGAGTGTCATCTATTTAGATCGGAAAATATCTGCACGTATTCATTGCAATAGTTCTAAAGTTCATTTAGTCACTTAAAGTTAATTGGAATCAAAAGCTTTCAATGACTTCTAAGAACAACATTTTAAAATATTTTGCCGGATCTGGTAAAAGTGTTCATGAACAGAATCAAAAACCTCATCTAGTTAATTTTTTGTTTAAATTAAGTTCATTAGCAACTGGATAGGACCTACCAATGCTACTGAAATATGTTTTGTGTGAATATGATCAGTTTGTTTGACTACAACAAAAGTATGGGTATCAAATGCCAAGATGGCTTCAAGAAACTAAATTTTAACATTTTTATTGAAGTGTTAAAGATAGTCTTGATCACAATCAAAAAACATTTTCTAGTTAATTTTAATATAACATATGTTTGTTGGCAACTTCTTTTGTAGAACAAAATTAACTGAAAGATGATTTTAGTTGTGGCCAAAGCCATATTAACCAGATCCGTAAAAAAAATTAAAATATATTGTAGTTAGTGATGCAAAGCG